>CM038142.1:308356465-309768132 GCA_021437245.1 Aegilops speltoides | reverse complement strand
TTGAATTGGACCATATGATGGTATTTGCTTGTAGTAGCTCAATGACCCATATTTGAATTGAATGGACAATCTAAGTTTCGAGTTGGAGACATTGATTTTCAAAACTTGCACATTTTTTTTGCGCGCAAAACAAACAAATTGTCGGCCATGATATCATAGTCGGCCGTACGAGAGCAGAATACTTATAATTTTAGGCGCCAAAAGCTTTCAAACTTCCCGCTCACATCGAAATATCACGCGCCCGAAAGTTTAGCCTTGCGATATTCCTGTTTTACCCCTGCCACATGAACGGAAAAGGGCTACTTTGGTAACTCCATTGTTTTCCCCTCTTTGCCCTCAACATTCTTCCCCCAGAGCCCCTCGCCTTCCCCTCCCCGACCCCCCAACCATGGCAAGCCGCCGAATCTAGTCCTCCGCTGCAGCGGTGGACCTCACACCCCGCCAGATCTACCTTCCGCACCTTGGAACCCCCAACTGCCAACTCACCACTTCACCGGAGCCGCTTTAGCGGCTGGCTTGTCCACCGCTCCAGATCTCCTTGACCGCCATCATGGTCCACCGCACCGAATCTGCTTAACCGGCGCCCTCGTCCACCACAGCGTAGGCCCTTCACTGACTCCCTCATCCGCCCCTTCGCTGGCCCTTCATACAAGCCCTCGTCCTCGGCAACAGATCCGCCTCACCGAAAGCACTGTACAACGCGCCCGCTGAAGCCTTCGTCCACTACACCGGACCCGCTCCACGGATGCCATATTCAACTCCACCGGCCCTGCTTTACCGACGCCGTAGCGTCATCAAGTTATTTCGATTTGTACTACTTCAGTTTTTCTCTTTATCGTGCAACTGTTCACTTACCACAGATGAGCTTTCTTGTATGTTGACAGGCGCTGCAACCATAGCACCGAAGCCGCTTCAGCGACGGCGACAGCCGGCCCAAACTCAACCACAACACGAGCACCATCGACGATCCTTAGCTATCAAGTATGACAACGATACCCATACGCTGCCGAGAATCGGTACTATCATCCAACGGCGGCGCCCTCGTTCACTTTCCTAGCATAAGCACCGCACCTTTGAATTTCTTGAGGCATCATTCAGTTTTCATGAGGCGCGTTATTACGCTTGCACAGTAGGGCCATACTTCTAGCGATGAACATGTTACATGTGCTAAATTACATACCGGTGCGCATATAGTTAATATGCTTTAGTTTTGTTACGATGCCACTGTTGGTTCCATCAGATTGGTTAATGTTCTCTATGTTAATTACACATCAGCAAACTAGCATGTGGTTCCGCTGCTTTTTGTTAAGTACCCTACATTTTACGATGCTAGCTATTACATCAACGCTCCGAGCCTCTGTTCATTACTCCTCCGTCCCATAATATAAAACGTTTTTAACACTAGTGTAGTGTTAAAACATTCTTATATTTTGAACGAAGGAAATACTGTTTGTGTGTTCTTGATCTTCCCAAGTTGCATGACTAATTTGATGCTTCTATTAATTATGGAGCTGCCAACCCCATCAAGCAAAATATTTGTTCTTTTGGGGCGGCACCTCGAACAAGCATAAAAATAGAGGGAAGCAGATATATTGTCGTGTATGCACACACCCTTCTTTCATTAGTTTAGATGAACCATTGATGATCAATTCGGACCGGTGCATGCGATTAAAATTTATTTTACCTAAATAGATGGTGCGAATAAACTACAACAACTAGATTTGCAACCACGGGATCTTGTGATATTTTCAAAGAACATTGCAACAACAGCTAGGCTTCACAACAACATATGGTAAGCCATTGTGTTTTAGTACATGTGAAATGTAATGCGAGTGGGCTGCTTTCTTGGCTTGTGCCCTCAACGTGTAATCCTACCAATTACAAATAGTTCGGTTATGCCTTTCTTGTATTGCTTGATTGAATGCTTGTTTGTTGTTACGCTATACCTGAGTTGGCCAATATGTCAGCAGTGCCTGCTGTACTATCTAAAGAAATGGATGCCTATTTCATTTGAGTCCTTAACTTTTCCTCTCAACTTCATCAAAAGACTGTCTTCGTAGTTTATATGAGGCCACACTGTTAAGTGCTTTCTCAGATTATTTCAACTGCTTAGATGCCTTGGCAACTTAAATATAGCGGTTGTACACTCCCTTTCAACTAGGGATGTCAACTGGGTCCCGTTTAATCCTGATTAAAGTCCACTAGTGGTATGATAGTTCAGAAGAGTTTTTGTTTTTTTTTGAGGAAAATGAACAAGGGAGGTAGCAAAAACTAACTAGATGGGACTGGCGGATGTCGTTTATTTGCCACTTACATCCCTAGTTTCATCTTACCATTTTAATTTCTTTTTGTCTGATGCTTCTTCGAACCATTCAAATATAGTTTGCCATGCTCGGCAATAATTCGTCCGTCGTTTACCATGTAAGCTTACTGCCTGGATCATACGATAACTATCTCTTACTTATGTCCAGCGGAAACCTTTCAGGATGCCGTTCACACTAGGACACAATGTACAACCCCAGAATCTATTTGTGGAAGCAGTGCACCATCCATGTTACCAGATGGTAGCAATTCAGAGGCAACACCACCGGAGAGCAGTCTGAGCATAGATATTATAGTGCTTGAGGCTCTACTAGAGGCAGAAAGAGATGGTGTGGCTGCCATGAATGAGGTAATCTTTATCTTGAGGTTGGAAATTACGGAATTAGCGGCACGCATTATGCAAGCAACCCAAGAATTGGAGGAAGTAAGAATGTTGCATTTGAAGACGGAGGAGGTCCTGCTGTTTCTGCTATCTGAAGCCCAAGGTAATCCCGGTTCTTCTTTAGATACCAGTTGAAATTGTCATTAGATTATTGTACTTGCATGTTGTGTCATGTCTCTGAATGGATTATGTTGCAAGACCCCCTGTGTTGTCCGGAATTCCATGTTGTCCATGTGTTGTAATGATCCGAATTTTTTAGGTGAGGTAATCCTCAGTACTTGTATGATTGACATAAGGTGAACTCTTTTTCGTGTGAGCATATTGTATTGGATGAAATAACTGTTTGAATCAGAGTGTATCCAACGTACTGAATTCGAAGATCACGACATTGATAAATCATAATCATATATAAAGGTGGAATAAATCTTTGTTGTGGTGTTGAAGAAATAAATAACAAAATGTATAATTATCTGTGGATATTCGTAATCGTATACAAATTGGATTTGAATTTAGTTTGCGGGTCCCGGGCAAACGTGAATGCTAATTCTCCCAAGTTTTGAGCAAGCGGCTAAACACCCACTATAATTTGTGGGCTGCCCGAAGCAAGTGTTTGCGAGATGGAAATTACTGTCTACCCCTGATACTGAGTACATCCTTATCGACCGGATTTACACCGCCTCGATAGGGGTAGACTAGTAACTTCAATCGACGTGACACGATGGCCTCTGAGCCCATTCGAGACACGGTGGGCCAAGCGTGGCGACAAAACACATTTGATTCAAGCTCGTCCGAAAGACATGTGTCTCTTCCTCCATTTCCCCATTCATACACGGTGGGCGGCAAAACAAACTCTCCTCGTCCGAAATCGATGTAGGCTAATATTTTAAATAGGGGCAGATGTGTAACTTCCATCAGACGTGACACAACCGCCCTACGTGTCAGTCCCGTTCATACACCGTGGGCGCCAACCGTGGGCATCAAAACACCCTCTCCTCACCTGTACCGGCAAATATTTGGGAAATGCGAGATTACCGTCCTATCCCCAACTGACGCGATGTCCGAAATTTTAAACGGGGGATAAGTTCGTAACCTTCCCCCATTTCAGAGAAGCGTGTCCCAAAGTTTGAGATCCCCCTCCCCTCCATTTCCCCATTCATACACCATCGGCGGCACGACAACCTCCGCACTGCGGCCAGCCTCCTCCGTCCGCCACCCCATCCTCCACCTTGCCGGAGCCGCTACCCCTACCCCGTCGTCCACTGCAAGAGATGGACGTCTCTCATCCACGGCGATGGACCAGGATCCTTTCATCGCCTTCTCTCATTTCATCGGCGCCGTCGTCCACCTTGCCGTTGCTGCTCCTACGACCGCCTCGTCCACGGCAACAGGATATATCCTCCGACCCGGCCGTCTGCCGTCTAAAGTCTTCTTCCCCGCCGCCGACAGCCATCGCACCCGCAACACCCTCAACGTATCAGCATAGGCCTACACGGCGTCACAAGAGAGGTGGTACTCTTCCATATGTGCTTAAGTTATTGATCTCACCCGGAAAATAGATTGTAATTTGTTTACTGTACTTTTCTTGTCCATACCAAATCGTAGTGGCTAGTTGAAAGCAAACATTGGTTGCAAATTAGCTTTGTCCGGTTTGCACCTTCAGATCCGCCATGGCACGGGCACTATACTCATAAAGCTTATGGTTTCCCCCCTTTATATTCACTACCATCATCATAGGTGCTTCGTGTCGTGCTAGCACTGCTCCTCAAGACCTCAACCCAAAGCTTACGTGTTGAAATACGAATCTAATATGATGCTCATATCACTAAAACAGAGAACGTTTAATTGGTCACCTAATGTTCCTATATTCGTTTCGAAAAGCATGTGCACCACCCACTGGTCTAGCTAGTTTCACTTTCCTGATTTTTCTCTTGATGCTTAGGGTTTTCCCCTTTTATCTACTCTACTATGATCTGCGTAGGTGCTTTCTGTCGTACTGGCATTACTCCACCCTTCAAGCTAAACAACACAACACTCAGAATTCGAAAGCTTAGTTGTTCAAATATGATTGTGATATGATACTGATATTAGTTAACCGACACATTTAATTGGTTAGCTAAAGGTCCCACTTGAGTTTCCAAATGCATGTCGCGACATATAGAGACAACATAATTGCATTTCTTTGTCACTTTTTGACCGTACTTTCTTGTCCATACCAAATCTTAGTTGTTATTTCAAAGCAAACATCGGTTGCTAACTACCCTTCTTGCGGTTTGCGACTTCAGATCTGCCATCCCACTTTGCCACGATCGAACCTTGTACTCATCATGCTTATGTTTTCCCCATTTTATGATGACCACAATCAGCCTCGTGGTTAGTGTGTCGTAATAGCACTGCTCCACCCATCGAGCTAAACAAGCTTAGTTGTACAAATTCATATCGATATTATTGCTGATATTAGTAAAAGCGAGAGATGTTTAATTGGTGAGCTAAATGTTCCTACTTTAGTTTGAAATGCATGTGAGCCACATATGGAGAGACCGGAAAGAATAGTATTTCTCATGCGCTCTAGTTCATCATGGGTGGCCAACCGACATTGTATTGAAAGACTTGTAATATCCTCAATCTGCTTGCTCTTCTACTCTTCTTTAAGATGATACTCTTCTCTTGCGATTATTTGGTCGGTCGAGTTGTTCTCCTTAGTATATTTTGAATCTGTCGGTCGAATCGACTTGTTCTTCTTATATGTTGAAGCTATCATCTGCAAGTGTCATCACTTCGGAGCTCTCATATTTTGAGTAGTAGGCCACATTATATTAATGCACACAACAAATTACAGCATGCATGGCATCTTTT
Source organism: Aegilops speltoides (assembly GCA_021437245.1). NCBI lineage: Eukaryota > Viridiplantae > Streptophyta > Magnoliopsida > Poales > Poaceae > Aegilops > Aegilops speltoides. Next base: position 309,762,575 of record CM038142.1, on the reverse strand, counting down.
AAAAATTTACAGAGATAGCACAAAGGGGTTTCTGAGGAGGCGATATTGGATTAGAATCATACGTATTACAAAGAAAATCTCACTTGTTTTTATGTTTTCATGCATGTCGGATATTGAACATTATCAAAATGAATATGAGGATGGGCGCGAGAGAGAATATTGCGGAGCGATCCAGCGGCTAACAAACTTGGCATGGTGGAGGATGACCTATCTTATTCACCCATCAAGGTGCTTGCTCTAGCTTTGCAAAGTTGTATTGGTCGCACATATTTTTCATCTGACCTCTTGCATTACTTCTACTTTGTTACACCATCTGCTTAGTTTAAGCATCATATATGATTATATCCCATACCTATCCATTTTCTGTACCTATTCCATGTGTCGTCACACTATGTTTTTCCAGTCAAATGTTGTTCTTTCGTAATAGATGTCCAAAAGGAAGAGGGTGAGTGTAGATCCTCAAGGAGTACAAACTAGGTATTTGGAAAAGGTAGTGATACTGTTAAATCAGATAGATCGTGAACCACGAAAATACAGGCCCAACTGTACCACACTTTATCCCTACTCCGATGGCCAAACCCTATTAGAGCTCTTTGGGACCCCAGTGTCAGTCTTGTCTATGATATCAATTCAAAATTTGAACTCCTAAATTTCTGCTTGTGCCTTACCTTCTCTCTTGTATGAAAACTAATTTCAGATGAATCTCCTTGCTCAAAGGATCATACGATCTCAAAACAATAATGGGCTCTACATTGCTCTTGTCAGTACCTCTCTCCCTTTTGCCTTGTAACGCTGTACTTAATTAATTGCTATTTGATTATGTATCATCAGTCTGCACCTGAGCTTCATTATCCTCTGTTTCTTCCAATATTATTTGATCTATATTTACTCTTTGCAAAATGTAGAATAATGGCAACACTTATAAATAATTTTCTTTGGGGAATTTATTGAATTATTCTTCCATCAACATGGAGAAGGGCTTTGTCCAGCCCGTGTTAACATGTAATGTAAGTTCATCCTTCTCAAGCCATCAAACTTTGTTCTAGTATAGATTTTGATAGGCATTATTTCCTCCACTTCTGTTTGCTTTGCTGTTTACATCTGATTGGATGTTTGCAACAACTACCAGTTTCAAATTGTAGTTGTAAAAACATGTTCCTTATCTTGATCTGAGATCCATTTATTTGCTTACATAATTGTGAAACCTGTTACGTGTCTCCTTGTTTCTCTTTCAGAGTCGTATCTCTTCGCCGAGCGAGAACTTTAGGGAAGATTGTAGGCCAAACCATCTTGTGGACAGCGAGATGACCCCAAGGTCTGTCTTGATGAAGGCAGTGAGTTGAAGCTACTCACCAGCAGGTGTGAGACAACCTCTGTGCGATCATTGCCTCAATCGATTCGACTTCTTGATCTCATCTTAAAGCGGAAAGGCTTGCTTCAGCTCAGCTCCGACTTGAAGTCAAAGATGCAATGAAGATGTCAGAGGACTGCCGTGCGCACCATCAAGCCTTAAATCTAGTGTTGATGCATCTATCGTTGACACAACTAAGGTCTACTCAGCTTCTTCAGCTGTTTGGGGGGGCCCTTCCTGGCCAGGCCTAGTGCCTTCTGAAGTGCTCTCAGTTTTGTATATTCTTTTGTCGGCGCATTTATTTGCACTGGTGGCAAACTTTGATGCCCAGTGGATGTAATATGTGATAGCCGTGATAGCCTAGCGTAAGTTGCTTGCTTATTTATTTCCTTGTTGTCTTGTTTATTTGTTTGCTTGTAGTCATTGCAGTTCTTTCTCCGCGGTTTGCTAGCGGCTGCAATAACCTATTTTTTAAAACTAGGCTACAATAACCATGGGCTAATATTTACTGTAGCAACATTGGGCCTCCTACGGGCCGTAGAAACAGTGGGCCTTCTACGGGCCGTAGAAACAATGGGCCTTCTAAGGGCCGTAGAAACAATGGGCTTTCTACGGCCGTATCATAAATGGGCCTTATATGGGCAGTATGATAACATGGGCCAATAACAGGCCGCATTATGGCCGTAAACGGGCTAGAGTTGGAATCGTCCGTTCATGGGCCGACCATAATGGGCCATCGTTAATAGGCCGTATTTCATGGCGCTATGAAAACGCATTAGCGTGATAACGAGACCACAAACGGGCCAATCAGTAACCACGGACTGAATTTGGCCTAGCGAAAAAATAGCGATACGGGCCATAAGTAAACTAATCGCCGGAAATGAGCCCAAGAATAAATGGGCTCGAGAAGGCGAAAGATAACATGAAATGAAAGCGCCCAGCGGAATAACGGCCGTTAATGGGTATAAAGTGATACACTATTCATTACGGGCGGTTTCTCCACGGGCCGTTAATGGGTGTAAAGTGATACCTTTGTTCATCACGGGCGATTTCACCACGGGCGTTAATAGGCCAAGAGTTACATAGGGCCTCATATGGGCGAAAAGCGTCATGGGCCATACATGGGCGTAAGTGAAAACAATTTGGAATCATATTGGGTGGCCAGGATGGCGCTACTAGGCCTAATTCGGATAGGTCGAATGCGGGCCTTGGGTTAGCGGGTTGTAAATGGGCTATATGCGGCCATTAACGAGCTTTCCATGGGCGACCGCCACATTTGACCAAGTCAAGCGGGCGATCTTTTCACGAGAATGGGCCTCTATTGGGCGTGCCGCGTGTCGGCGTATCATAGGCGCCTTCGTCCAATGAGTGGATGACATCTGTCCAACGATGAGAAGACACGTGTTTCCTCCAGCCAATGATGATTTTACACGTGGAAAATCCCCATTGGTCGGGGCTGTTAACGGGTTATCGGATCCAAAACCCGACCCGATAGCTTAACGGCGTTCCGTTACGGTGGATGCCATGTGTTGGTCACCCTTGACGAAAGCACTTCTGTGACGCGCGATTTATCGTCATGGAAGTGGACACTTCCGTGATGATAATTTTGGTAATGTCATGGAACACTTCTACGACAGCACAGGTATGACTATCTTGATTCTGTCATAAATTTGTCATTGAGATGTACATGCATGACAAAAAATGTGACCTACTGTGACAAACACGTATCATCACGGAAGTGTATTTTTTTTGTAGTGCCACCGGACGGGCCACCGTATTTTGCGAAAAAAAGTTCCCCCTGCTGTCAGCTCGGACCCACCGGAAGTGCCTCCTTATTACGCACAAAAAAATGAATACTCCCCCTGCTAGCTGGGACCCACCTTGGTGGGAGGCTGACTTGTGGGCCTACTAAGTTGACTGGGATGGAGGCCTTTGTCAACTTAGTCAATATGAACGATTCTAGCTCCAGTGACTGTACGATGTCCATCCAGGCCATAGTGCTTCTTCAACCTCTGGTCTTCTTGCTCCAGCTGCCCAAAGCAGCGTCGGTCGTGTCGCATGTTCCTGCCTCCCGTGGCCGGTTGTGATGCCTCGGAGGCCTCACTGCCCCTACTACTCCCACCGCTGGCCAGACCATCCCTCTACTCACCCACACCCCCTGTTATTCTGCAGCAACGGCAGCCTCACACGCAGCCGAACCAGTGAACCGTCATACTCCTCTACGCGTGGGCATCCACTTCCGCATCTTCCCCGGCTCCACGTTGTCCCCTTCCTAGGCCTCGCCGTCGTCCACCGCCCTGGTGCTCTCGGCGCGATGTGGTCAACGTGGTCAAGGAACGACTTCCATCGGACGTGGACTGTACATGGAGAGGCTGACAGCTGGGTCCACGGCTGCAACAAGGAAGTGCCTCCTTATTACACGGAAAATAATGATTCCTCCACCTGACAGTAGGGACCAACTGGATGGGCCACCGTATTTCGTGAAAAAAACATTTCCCCCTGGCTGCTGGGACCCACCAGCTACATCTTCGCACGCAAGGAAGTGCATCCATATTACGGGAAAAAAATGATTCGCCCCCTGACTGATAGGACCCACCAGCTACATCTTCGCACGCCAGGAAGTGCGTCCGAGCAAAAAAACGATTCGCCCCCTGACTGCTGGGACCCACCAGCTACATCTTCGCATGCAAGGAAGTGCGTCCGCGCAAAAAAAACGATTCACCCCCCTGACTGCTGGGACCCACCAGCTACATCTTCACACGCAAGGAAGTGCCTGACAGTTGGGACCCACCTGGTCGAAGCGTACGTAGCGTTGTCATTTTCGTCGCGAAGGTGTACGCACATGCTGGTCGATGTAGAGGCGCGCACATGTCGTAGTAGAGGCAAGCACATGTCGTAGTAGAGGTGAGCACATAGCATGTACACGTACGTATAGCAACCAGTGTGCAAGAAAGAAAATACGGCCACATACGTACATACGGGCAGGGTCTCGAACGCCTACTCGCACATACGTACGGCCAGGGCTCGTGTACATGGCTGGATCGGAACGCAGAAACTGCGTCGTCATCATGTTCATGGGGAGGCAATGGAATGCGTCGTGTTCATCGGGAGGCAGCGGAATGCGTCGTGTTCATTCGGAAGCAACGGAACGCGTGGGAGCCAAGCACCTTGGATGGAACAGCCGATGGAAACGAGGCCTGGCGTACCGCAGAACGGAGGAAACGACCATGTGTTTAACCGGCAACATTTGAGACGGGATCCTGTTCATCGGGAGGGGTCTGGCGTACCGCAAAACGGAAGGAACGGACTTGTGTTGGAACTTAGATGGTCGAAACGGGGTCCTGTTGATCGGGAGGGGTGTGGCATACCGCAAAACGGAGGACGCAGACTTGTGTTGGAGCGCTACGGTCCAAACGGGGTTCCTGTTCATCGGGAGGGGTGTGGCGTACCGCAAAACGGGACTCCACAGGATACTGTTCATCTCCACCATCGACCTCCTCCAGCCTCCAGGTGCTACTGTTCATCCACCGTCGGCCTCCTCTAGCCTCCACCTGCGATTGTTCATCCACGGGCTCCTATTCATCCAGCCTCCACCGTGAGCTACTCCAACGGCTACTGTTCAACCACCCCTCTCCACGGTCTCCTGTTCAACCAGCCCTCCACGGGCTACTGTTCATCCACCCCTCCACCATCTACTGTTCATCCAGCCCTCTGCGGGGTCGTCCTGTTCATCCAGCCCTCCACGGGGTCCTGTTCATCCAGCCCCAACCGGCTCGATAAATCGGGGTCCTATTCATCCAGAGGCAACACCACGAGGTCCTATTCATCCACCCCCACCGCTCACTGTTCATCCAACCCCCTCCCTCCCCCCGCAACGCTCAGTGTTCATCCAGAGGCAACATCGATCGGCTTCAGTTAGCAGCAGTAGTGAAGGAATCGCTCGATCGGGTTCACTTAACAACCATTGATCAATCGCTCGGGTTCAGTAACGCGTAGCCTGCAGTGCAATCACTCGGTTCAGTAGGCGAACGCCTTGCTCGGGTTCAGTTAGAGCCCAACGCCTTGCACCCACACGCGTACGTGTACGAGAGAAACGCGCATCGCTCAGCCCTGACCACCCACTGTAACCGGGAACACTGTCGTGTCAAAACCGACAGATCTCGGGTAGGGGGTCCCGAACTGTGCGTCTAAGGCTAATGGTAACAGGAGGCAGAGGACATGATGTTTTACCCAGGTTCAGGCCCTCTCGATGGAGGTAATACCCTACTTCCTGCTTGATTGATCTTGATGATATGAGTATTACAAGGGTTGATCTTCCACGAGATCATAGAGGCTAAACCCTAGAAGCTAGCCTATGATTATGATTGTTGTTGTCCTACGGACTAAACCCTCCGATTTATATAGACACCGGAGGGGGCTAGGGTTACACAGAGTCGGTTATAGAGAAGTAAATCTACATATCCGAATTGCCAATCTTGCCTTCCACGCAATGGAGAGTCCCATCCAGACACGGGACAAAGTCTTCAATCTTGTATCTTCATAGTCCAACAGCCCGGCCAAAGTATATAGTCCGGTTGTCCGAGGACCTCCTAATCCAGGACTCCCTCAGCAGCCCCTAAACGAGGCTTCAATGGCGATGAGTCCGGCGCGCAGATTGTTTTCGGCATTGCAAGGCGGGTTCTTCTCCAAATCCTCCAGAGTATTGTTGCAACGAGCAGTGTCCGGCTCCTCACCAATGTCGCGCTCCTCGGCTTCTGTGCTTTAACAATGGCTGTCTCCACGTGTTGAGTGAATGCGAGAAGTCAAGGCGTTTTTACATTTGCCACCCCGACCATGCGAGTAAATCGTCTATTTAAAGAGACGGGGATCCTCAGATCCAAATCACACCATCTTCTCCCAGCGAGTATTCATCAGAGCGCGCCCGGAAAAATCCATACCACCATGGCCAGTGGTCGGTGTACAAAAGTAGGGGCCCTCCTTTTGACCCCTTTACTTGTGTACGGGTAGTCAGAGCCACGCGCCGCGACCACACATAGCAGGGCAAAGGAGGGAAGCCAGAGAGAAGCCGAGGGTTTGAGACGAACAAGGCAACATCAAGGACCAAGGCCACAAAGCGCAGACAGGCGAAGCGGGTTGCCCCAGCAAGACCCTTGCCGGGGGAAGCCTCCGCAGCCCCGGCAAGCCCCTTTCCGGGGCAACTCGCCCACACCAGCGGAGCGAGCCATCCTTGAACCCACGGCCTCCAATGTCAACAAACACGTTGGACCAGGGATCGAGAGGCACCTCCATGGTGGCATGCAGATCTTTGTGAAGACATAGAATGCTCAAGGTCAGAGGAGGGTTGGGAAGCAACAATCCTCATCAAGATCCTTACCGAAGGAACCCACAAGACCCCCGGCAAGATCCTTGCCGGGGACGCCAGCGTGGCACGGCAAGACCCTTGCCGGGCCACCCAGCAAGACCCTTGCCGGGCCACCCGACAAGACCCCCCGAAGGCGACAGCAGGGCCACCGCCAGGCCCGCACCAACCAACTCCCCGCCACCGTTCGCATGCGGCTGCCAGCCCAACCAGCTGGGCAGGCACCTACGTGGCAACATGCAGCTTCCAGGCCAACTCAGCACACACCTGTGTGGCGGCATGCAGGTCTTCGTGGAGGCTCCACCACTGCACCACCTCAGCTGTTTGCCTGCGTACATGGCACCGCATGCATCACTGGCCAGGGCGCGTGTCGAAGCAAAGAGGAGCGGCGACGGACGGGACGGGCCTCGCTCCTGTCCCCGATAAAGTGAAGGGACACCTAAGCCATGCATTTAATGCACCTTGTCCTGTAATACGGGCGATAAGCTCACGCTACTGTAGGCCTTTCCACCTCCGGTGTGCCACTGTGGCAGCCCCATTCACCTATAAAAGGAGGCCCATGGCATACAGGAAAAGGATTCGGCTCTTTGGAACCACGCAGCATCCATAGCTAGTTTGAGAGCTCAATACATCCACCAAAGCAGGACTAGTGTTTTACGCATCCTCGCGGCTCGAACCTGGGTAAACGATCCCCGTGTCAACTACTAATCCTGCTCTTCTCACAACCCCGCCCCCCGCAACCTTAGTAGGGATTCTTGTGATCCCATAGGTGTCGTTTCCCACCGACATCTTTGGCGCGCCAGGTAGGGGGCGCAATTGTGAGAATCTAGTCTAGCAGTTGGCCCGGCAAGGGTCATCAGTTCTTCATCGCCACAGGTCCCGCAGAGAGGGTGGCCAAGAGAGTGGTGCCGCCTGCGAGCGCAAGGGGTGCCAGTGTGGCGACGAAAAAGCTAAGTCATACCAACCTTTAAACCCTTCTCCTTAATATGAGGCTATCATCCTCGGAGATCTTGCCTATGTATGGAAAACCTGTACGCAGAGGGGCCCTCCCGGGATTGGCAACGCCTTTGTTCTATTTCGAGTCCGCTCAACAGTTCAAGCAGCCGCGTCGAGAGCGTCAGGGTAGCCTTCCGCCGTCGGCAACGCTCTCGACTCTGACTCGATTCAAACTCGACAGATCGAGCGGCCGCATTGAGGGTGGTGAGGTGGTTTACCCGGCAGCAAGCACACCCGGCAGGCTAATGAGGATCCGTCCTCAAGATGCCACCCTGGGTTTACGCGCCGGCAAGCCTACCCAGTTAGCGTAGGGTGGACATACAAAGGAAAATTGAACAGGAAAATAACATGCATAATGTCAAGAGTAGTGCAGAGTTATATTACATAAATTGCCGCCGTGGTTCTAACTAAAGATAGCAATTGTCTTGCTCGTGAACTTGCAGCAGCGGTAAAAAACGGGGTGCCTAGTCCCGGTGCTGGCCCTCCAACCTCTTGATTTTGTCGATGCGGCTAAGGATGGGCTTGATACGCTCATGGAGCGCCATGTTGTCAGCATCCTTCGGCAAGCTCTTCAACGCAGCTTCGAAGTCGATGTCAGGATGCCAGTGTGCGATCTTGGAAAGCACCCTGGTCATGACACCCCGGCAAGGAAACGAGCTGCAACTGGATCATGTACTTTGATGGTGCCTTCTCGCTGCAAGGCGCCGATGCTGGTGTGCTACTTGTCGCACCCACTAGAGAGCACCTCAAGTATGTCATCCAGATGCACTTCCCCGGGGAGATGTCAACGAACAACACCGCCGAGTAAGAGGGTTTGCTTGCCGGTCTCAGGATCGCGGCAGACCTCGGAGTTAAAAAGCTCATCGTCAGGGGTGACTCACAGCTTGTCGTTAGGCAGATCAACAAAGATTATCAAAGCCCATTGATGGAAGCTTACGTAGATGAGGTGAGGAAACTGGAGGAGCGCTTTGACGGTATACAAGCGGAGCATGTCCCTCGGACGGAGAACGACATCGCCGACTACCTGTCAAAGCGCGCTGCCCTCAAGCTACCTGTGGAACCAGGTACTTTTGTGCTTCAGTTAACTCAACCATCCGTTGAGCCGTCAACCGGGCAAAGCAAACGGAGGAATCTAGGCTCCAGCAAGTACTTCCCCACCAAGCTCCCCGGAGCTGCCGGCGAAGATGTTGCCGTGGATGCCGATCCTGCCGCAGGGCAACTGACTCCGGCAGGACCTCAAGTCATGGCCGTAGAGACGGCCGCTCCTGTGGCAGAAGAGATGCCTTTGGTCCTTGTCGTCGACCCACAGGCTCCGGCATGGGCATAGCACACCGTCCGATTCCTCCAAAAAGGAGAGCTTCCTGAGGAGCAGGAAGAGGCAGAAAGAGTAGCCCACCGGTCTGCTCTGTACCAGTTCGTTGATAATGTACTGTACAGAAAAAGACCGAATGGGGTGAAATTGAAGTGCATCTCCTGGGAGGAAGGACTAAAGCTGTTGGCAGAGATACATGGAGGCATATGTGGCTCCCACATAGGGTCAAGGGCCCTTGCCGGCAAAGCTTTCCGGCAAGGTTTCTTCTGGCTCACCACCCTCCAGGATGTGATGGCACTAGGAACCAAGTGTGAAGCGTGCCAGTTCCATTCGAAGAAGCTTCATCAACCAGCTCAAGCCCTTCAAACCATCCCTCTCTCCTGGCCCTTCTCGGTCTGGGGGCTCGACATATTGGGCCCCTTCCCCCGTGCTGTCGGGGGCTTTGAGTACTTGTACGCTGCAGCGACAAGTTCACAAAGTGGCCAGAGGTGGAAGCAGTGAGGAAGGTGAAGGCGCAGTCAGCCATCAAGTTCTTCAAGGGACCAGTGTGCCGTTTTGGGGTGCCCAACAGGGTCATCACCGACAACGACATACAGTTCACAAGCCATGCCTTCATGCAATACATTGAGGATCTCGGCAGCAGGGTCTGTTTTGCTTCCGAGGCACATCCACGGAGCAATGGCCAAGTGGAGAGAGCAAATGCTGAAGTTCTGCGAGGCTTGAGAACAAAGAATTTTGACAAGCTGCGCAAGAGTGGAAGGCGCTGGATTGATGAGTTGCCGGCGGTTCTTTGGTCGATTAGAACGACACCAAATCGAGCCACCGGCCAGACAACCTTTGCCCTGGTCTACGGGGCAGAAGCAGTTCTCCCCACAGAACTCATATACGGGTCACCTCGAGTGCTTGCTTATGATGAGCTTGAGCAAGAGCGATTGCGCCAAGATGACGCAATGCTCCTTGAGGAAGATCGTCTCCGGGCGGCTGTGAGAGCAGCACACTACCAGCAAGCCTTGCGCCGCTACCATAGCCGCAAGGTTCATGCCCGGAGCTTTGAGGAAGGGGACCTTGGTCTTCAGCACGTTCAGTCGGCCAAGAATTCCAACAAGTTGACGCCGAAGTGGGCAGGCCCTTATCGGGTAACACGAGTCACCAGGCCCGGCGCAGTCCGGCTGGAGACCGAAGATGCCATTCCAGTGAGCAACTCCTGGAACATCGAGCATCTCCGCAAGTTTTACCCATAAGGCGCGGCTGCTGGGCCTCCCGGCAAGCCACCCTTTTGTACAAGCCTTGTCGGCAAGGCATGCAACCCTTTGTACAAAGCCAGGCGCAGACCCTGAGCATAAATAAACGAAGCGCTGGCGCCCTAAGTTATAGCATGCATGCTAGGTTGAGCCTCTTCCTTGGTTTGGGTTGATAGTGCTTAGCGGCGGCTAACCCCTAGCTTAGAGGTCGAGTACGCGTCTCTCTGTTCTTCTCTGTCTTCTTTGGTTCATAGGGCACATAAGTATTCCTGCCGAGCTATTTTGGAAGAAAGGGTACAGACCGGCATCCAGGCCCCGGCAAGCCAAAGTTGTCGGGGGCTGCAGGGACAAGGATCCATCCGCGGCAAGACAAGGTTGCCGGGGGCTGCAGATCCAGATAAGTTCCCTATCCTCTATCATGCATTTCGTTATGGACTGGGATACGTGAAACCTCGTTTCATTTCTAAGCTACCGTGCTCCCCTTTTTCGGCACCCAAGGATTATCCCCTGGGTCTGAGCTTGGTCGTAGCCGCGACAGCGAAGGAGAGAAACGAGGAGCCTAAGCCCACCTCATCCCTGCCTCCGCCAAGGGCGTGAGAAAGGTCGAGCGAAGTGGGGGGACAGCAAGGCCTGTTGCCGGGCGAAAAACATTTGTCTTAAAAAATAACGAGGATTCACTCCTTGTTGTGGGTTCCACCCGCGAACGAAAACCCCGGCAAACATCCCTTTTTCATTAAAAAACATCCCGTACAAGTACAGTTCATACGAAATGAAAAACATGAGCAATGGGATTACAAGTCCTAAAGTTAACAAAGGCCCGAAGGCTTACAAGACTAAAAAGAGAGAAAAGGTGCCCGTAATCCCTTCCTTGTCCCTCTTCAAAGGAAATAAAACAAGAAAGCAGAAGGGCAAAAGGGGCGCCTAGGCAAGCTATGGGTGGCAGAAGACACCAAGAAAGCATCTCGGCGGCCGTCCAGAGGCTGGATGGTGATGGCGGCGCCAGAGGAAGAGCTCGAAGACGAGGCGGCAGGACGTCAATACGCGACGAAGGCGTCGGTGCCCACGTACTCCGACTTTATTCTTGAGTATTAGCAGTTGAGTTGTCAATTCAACCACACCTGGATAACTTAGTATCTGCAGCAAAGTATTTAGTAGCAAAGTAGTATGATAATAAAGGTAACAGTAGCAAAAGTAAAGATAATAGTTTTGGAGTTTTTGTAGTAGTTGAAACAATAGCAACGGAAAAGTAAATAAGCGAAGAACAATATATGAAAAGCTCATAGGCAATGGATCAGTGATGGATAATTATGCCGGATGCGATTCCTCATGTAATAGCAATAACATAGGGTGACACAGAACTAGCTCCAGTTCATCAATGTAATGTAGGCATGTATTCCGTAAAAAGTCATACGTGCTTATGGAAAAGAACTTGCATGACATCTTTTGTCCTACCCTCCCGTGGTAGCGGGGTCCTAGTGGAAACTAAGGGATATTAAGGCCTCCTTTTAATAGAGAACCGGAACAAAGCATTAGCACATAGTGAATACATGAACTCCTCAAACTACGGTCATCACCGAGAAGTATCCCGATTATTGTCATTTCAGGGTTGTCGGATCATAACACATAATAGGTGATTATAGACTTGCAAGATAGGATCAAGAACACATATATATTCATGAAAACATAATAGGTTCAGATCTGAAATCATGGCACTCGGGCCCTAGTGACAAGCATTAAGCATAGCAAAGTCATAGAAACATCAATCTCAGAACATAGTGGATACTAGGGATCAAACCCTAACAAAACTAACTTGATTACATGGTAAATCTCATCCAACCCATCACCGTCCAGCAAGCCTACGATGGAATTACTCACGCACAGCGGTGAGCATCATGAAATTGGTGATGGAGGATGGTTGATGATGACGACGGCGATGAATCCCCCTCTCCGGAGCCCCGAACGGACTCCAGATCAACCCTCCCGAGAGAGATTAGGGTTTGGCGGCGGCTTCGTGTCGTAAAACGCGATGAAACTTTCTCTCTGAATTTTTTCTCTCTGAACGTGAATATATGGAGTTGGAGTTGAGGTCGGTGGAGGTCCAGGGGCCCCACGAGATAGGGGGGCGCGCCCAGGAGGAGGGGGCACGCCCCCCTATCTCGTGGACAGGGTGTGGGCCCCCTAGTCTTGATTCTTTTGCCAATATTCTTTGTATTTTCCAAAAAGTGCCTCCGTGGATTTTCAGGACATTCCGAGAACTTTTCTTTTCTACACATAAAACAACATCATGGCAATTCTGCTGAAAACAGCGTTAGTCCGGGTTAGTTTCATTCAAATCATGCAAGTTAGAGTCCAAAACAAGGGCAAAAGTGTTTGGAAAAGTAGATACGTTGGAGACGTATGAACTCCCCCAAGCTTAAACCTTTGCTTGTCCTCAAGCAATTCAGTTGATAAACTGAAAACGATAAAGAAAAACTTTTACAAACTCTATTTGCTCTTGTTGTTGTAAACATGAAATGCCAGCATTCAGGTTTCAGCAAATATTATGAACTAACCATACTCACAGTAACATTTAGGTCTCACAATTACTCATATCAATAGCATAATTAGCTAGCGAGCCATAATAATAAAACTCGGATGACAACAGTTTCTCAAAAGAATCATAACATGATATAACAAAATGGTATCTCGCTAGCCCTTTCTGAGACTGCAAAACATAAATGCAGAGCACCTTTAAAGATCAAGGACTGACTAAACATTGTAATTCATTGTAAAAGAGATCCAGTCAAGTCATACCCAATATAAACAAACAATAATGAATGCAAATGACAATGTGCTCTCCAGCGGGTGCTTTTTAATAAGAAGGGTGATGACTCAACATAAAAGTAAATAGACAGGACCTTCGCAGAGGGAAGCAGGGATTTGTAGAGGTGCCAGAGCTCGATTTTAAAATAGAGATTGAATAACATTTTAAGCGGCATACTTTCACTGTCAACGCAACAACTATGAGATGGCTGTATCTTCCATACTACATGCATTATAGGCAGTTCCCAAACAGAATGGTAAAGGTTTATACTCCCCCAACCACCAACAAGCATCAATCCATGTCTTGCTCGAAACAATGAGTGCCTCCAACTAACAACAGCCCTGGGGGAGTTTTGTTTAATTATTTTGATTTGCATTGATCTTTTTGGATCATGGGATTGGGCATTCCGGTTACCGGCCCTTTCTCGTGAATGAGGAGCGGAGTCCACTCCTCTTGAGAATAAACCACCTAGCATGGAAGATATAGGCAGCCCTAGTTGTAACATGAGCTGCTCGAGCATACAAAACAGAATTTCATTTGAATGTTTGGAGTTTGGCACATACAAATTTACTTGGAACGAGAGGTAAATATCGCATATAGGTAGGTATAGTGGACTCATATGGAACAACTTTGGGGTTTAACGAGTTTGGATGCACAAGCAGTATTCCCGCTTAGTACAGGTGAAGGCTAGCAAAAGACTGGGAAGCGACCAACTGAGAGAGCGACAATAGTCATAAACATGCATTAAAATTAATTCACACCGAATACAAGCATGAGTAGGATATAATCCACCATGAACATAAATATCATGAAGGCTATGTTGATTTGATTCAACTACATGCGTGAACATGTGCCAAGTCGAGTCACTCAATTCATTCATAGGAGGATACCATCCCATCATATCACATCATAATCATTCTAATAGCATGTTGGCACGCAAGGTAAACCATTATAACTCATAGCTAATCAAGCATGGCACAAGCAACTATAATCTCTAAATGTCATTGCAAATATGTTTACTTCATAATAAGCTGAATCAGAAACGATGAACTCATCATATTTACAAAAACAAGAGAGGTCGAGTTCATACCAGCTTTTCTCATCTCAATAAGTTCATCATATATCGTCATTATTGCCTTTCACTTGCATGACCGAACGATGTGTATAATAATAATAATAGTGCACGTGCATTGGACTAAGCTGGAATCTGCAAGCATTCAACTCAAGAGAGAAGATAGGGTAATATGGGCTCTAAGTAAAATAAACAATCATGCATATGAGAGCCACTAAGCATTTCAATATGGTCTTCTCGACCCCCAAAGAAAAGAAAAGAAAAGAAAACTATTTACATGGGAAAGCTCCCAACAAGTAAGAAGAAGAACTAGAAATCTTTTTGGGTTTTCATTTTAATTTCTACTACAAGCATGGAAATTAAACTAACTATTTTTTTTGTTTTTTCTTAAGGTTTATCAAACACACAAGAAGAAAACTAGAGAAAGAAATTTAAACTAGCATGGATAATACAATGAAAGAATATGAGCACCGACAACTAGTGTGTGAACATGAATGTAAACTTGGTGAGAAATATGTACTCCCCCAAGCTTAGGCTTTTGGCCTAAGTTGGTCTAGTACCAAGGACCGCCGCTACTCTCCCCGGTGTACTGGGAAGTGTAATCAGGATACCACTGGCTGGTCATTGTCACGCCCAATATGCGACCCTATCCAAAAGGAACTCGAAGGTCCCACCAAGGATAGACCCGCATATTGAGACGCTTTTGCAAGGTGGATATCATTACATCAACATTACATAAATAGGTAGGGATACATACAAGAGGCATACAATGCCACACGAATACAACAATACAACATACAAGAACAACATCCGACTACGGATGAATCATAAACAGAAACTCAAACAATATCCACCCTGCTAGCCCAGGCTGCCGACCTGGAACCTATCCCCTGATCGAAGAAGAAGCAGAAGAAGAAACTCCAAAACAAGCAACATCGCTCTCGCGTCATGATCATCGCAAAACCTGTACCTGCAACTGTTGTTGTAGTAATCTGTGAGCCACGAGGACTCAGCAATCCCATTACCATGGGTATCAAGACTAGCAAAGCTTAATGGGAAAGGAAGGGGTAAAGTGGTGAGGTTGCAGCAGCGACTAAGCATGATATGGTGGCTAACATACGCAAATGAGAGCGAGAAGAGAAACAAGCGAAACGGCCGTGAAGCTAGCAATGATCAAGAGGTGATCCTAAACACCTACTTACGTCAAACATAACACAGAAACCGTGTTCACTTCCCGGACTCCGCCGAGAAGAGACCATCACGGCTACACACTCGGTTGATGCGTTTTAATTCGGATCTGGTGTCAAGTTGTCTACAACCGGACATTAACAAATTCCCATCTGCCACATAACCGCGGGCACGGCTCTCGAAAGTTTATACCCTGCAGGGGTGTCCCAACTTAGCCCATGACAAGCTCTCGCGATCAACGAAGGAATAGACCTTCTCCCAGTAAGACCCAATCAGTCTCGGAATCCTGGTTTACAAGACATTTCGACAATGGTAAAACAAGACCAGCAAGACCTCCCGGCATGCCGACATCCTGATAGTAGCCGCGCGTATCTCGTCTCAGGCCACGACCGGATGAGCTAAGCATACAGGTACCGACGAATCCAAGTTGCCAAGGAATGGTCCCGCACGGTGCTCTAGTTTGGACCAACACTTAGACAAGCATTGGCCCGGGGGGGCTATAATAAAGATGACCCTTGGGTTAATTACTCCCAAGGGAAATATAGGTGGTGGTGAGGCAAATGGTAAAACCAATGTTGGGCCTTCTTTGGACAAGTTTTATTCAAAGCGAACTGTCGGGGGTCCCATAAATCACCCGACCGCGTTAGGAATGCAAAATCCGGGAACATAACACCGGTATGACGGAAACTAGGGCGGCAAGAGTGGAACAAAACACCAGGCATAAGGCCGAGCCTTCCACCCTTTACCAAATATATAGATGCATTAATAATATAAGAGATATTGTGATATCCCAACATAACCATGTCCACCATGGAGAAATCTTCAACTTCACCTGCAACTAGCAATGCTATAAGAGGGGCTTAGCAAAGCGGTAACATAGCCAATCAATGGTTTGCTAGGAATGGTGTCAAAGGTTAGAGGTTCATGGCAATTTGGGAGGCTTGATGAGCAAAAGATAGGTACCGCAGCATAGCGATAGAACGAAGCAACTAGCATAGCAATGATAGTAGTGAGATCCAGGGTAGCGGTCATCTTGCCTGAAATCCCGCAAGGAAGAAGAACGAGTCCATGAAGAAGATGAAGCCACGAAGACGAAGCAAGCGTAGACGAACGCATCCTCACGATCGCAATGAAACGGGAACTATCGAGAAGAAGCACACAACATGGTAAACACACCACACATAGACAATACATGATGCACAACAAACATGATGCATGACAAAGCTACATGAAGCTACTCATGGCAAGATATGATGCAAACAAGAACAACACATCAAGGCAAGTTTAAATGAGGCCGGAAACAACATATAACAATTCCGGTAAGTCCTCATATGCAAATTTCGAAATTGGTCCAGAACTAAATAAACATTATGTTCACGTTGTTAAACAACAAGTTAAGATGCACCACGATGATCTACACGAGATTCTAGTCAAGTTACATATAAAGTTCATTAGATTCGGAGCTACGGCCTAGAAGATATGAGCAAAACAAGTTAAACATGGGATTGATGCAAAAATGCACCCAAACATCAAGCAAACACACCAAAACAAGGATGCAACATGGTAATATGAAGCTACATAAAAAATCAAGCAAGTTTCATATAGAGCACACTCAAAACGGAGCAACGGTGTAACACATACACTCTATACAAGTCATAGCAACAATCTGTCCATAACAGCAACTAGGCATCTTGCAAGCATCAAAACAATAAGCTACAGCACCCCAACATAATAACAAATGGCATGAGCATGAAGTACAGGTAAAGCACAACAAAACATGAACACTGAGCTAACTCCAGAAATCAATAGAACATGCTCCAAAACACATGGTAAGATTGCAAATAATAACAGTTTCAGACTTATCAGGAAATAACATCAGGTTGCAATGTTTAGAGCAAGCAAACAACATGTTACAGGAACTTATAATGGCAAACAAAGGCATGTCATGAATCTACTAAAAGCATAGATCAAAAGTCCCTTACTGACCATGAGCCAAAAGGGCACAGAAAATATGATGGCACCCATGTAAACATGGCAAGTTATATTACAGATTCATACATGGCAGGAACAACAATAAGTAGGCATGTTCGTGAGCTTGAACCACTCACCACAGAGTAATACATGGCATGGCAAGGCAACCAACAGTAAGAAGACATGTTTATGAAGCTAAGCATGGCAATAGCAAGGTCATAGGGTACATGGATCACTAGCAAAACACATGAGAACAAGTGAACTTAATGTTAACAGGCTGACAACAACATTTTCAAGCAACTTTGGAGCAAGATTACAACATGTTCCAGCAGGCTATAATTGCAACCAAGGGCATGAATGGATAGAGCAAGACATGTAGATCAAAACATATTTATAGAGCATCTCCAGATTATGCATAGAATGATTAGTAGAAGCATGTTAACATAGCAACAAAATATAACAGAATCTGTCAGGAAAACAGCAACAGCAAGTACACTACTTAACAAGCTCGATGCACTCACTACAAGCATCACAAAAATACATGGTTGACACCACTGGAAAGATGGCATGGCATAGATCAACATACATTTAGACATCAACCTCATAGGATGCACACATCAATCATGGCAAAAATGATAAATGAGCAAGTTATAACAGTTCCAGCAGATTAACATCAACATGCACTCTTCCAACAGCATTTCGGGCATCAAGATGAGCTCAAATGAAAATGATGCAATAGGATGAAATGAAGTACTTGTCGAGACGAACAATTTGACATATTACACGCACGAAACGGTGATACGGATGCAGAGATGTGATGCGATGAACACGGCATGATAATGACAGAAATCTGGGACTTAGTGGAAATTTACCCCGCGAAACGTGGACGGGATGGAGCGGGATGGAGGGATCCGGGACGGGCAGATGCGCATTTGGACGAGATCCCGGTGGATCTCATCCACCTTCTTCTCCGGCGAGGGCGGCGGCGAACTCCGGCGAGGAGGAGGCCGGAGCAGGCACGGGAGGACGGCGGGGCCGGCGAGGGGCGGCAGGGCGGACGCCTTGGCGCTTGGGATCGCGCCCGGCGAGGGGCGGCGGGCGACGCGAAGCTCCCGGTGGCGAGGCTGCTGCCGGCGGCGAGATGCCGCGGCGGCGACGGGCGCAGACGCTGGGCGCGGCAGTGCGGCGCGAGGAAGTGCGGCCTGAGGCGCTGTGCGGCTGGCGCGGCAATGGGCAAGGCCGCGGCGGCCGGCGGCGGCGGTCGCCGGCGCAGGCGCGGGCGGCGGCGGCTGCGGGGAGACGGCGAGGCGCGGCGGGGCGGCGCTGGGAAGTGCGGCGAGGAGGCGGCGTGATGGAGGTCGCCGGGCGGCGACGGCGGGTTCCGGCAGCTGGCGGGCGAGGAGCGCCGGCCGCTGGGAGGCAGCTGGGCGCGGGCGCGGCGGCGAAGCGGCGGCGGGCGACGGGTCAGGCGGGCTCGCGACGGCCTCATGGGCCGGAGGCGAACTGGGGACCGGCCCGGGACACGTGGCGGCGGCGGGTTGGTCCGGCAGAGCGGGCGGACACGTCCGCTGCCTGAATTTTTGTCCGGCGGCGGCGGATGGAGTTTGATCTAGGGTTTGCACCAAAAAATGGAGGAGGAGGACGTTTTTATAGGTAGAGGGAGCTGGGAGAGTCCAAATGAGGAGCGGTTTTCGGCCACGCGATCGTAATCGAACGACCGAGAGCATGGAAGGGAGTTAGATGGGTTTTGGGCCACTTTGGAAGGGGTGTTGGGCTGCAAACAAAAGAGGGCTTTGCCGGTTACCCGGTTAACCGTTGGAGTATCAAACGACCTCCAAATGGCACGAAACTTGACAGGCGGTCTACCGGTGCTATACCAAGGCCCCTTGGCAAACCTCGGGCCATTCCGAGAACGTTTAATACCTGCACACGAAAAGAGTCAAGAGGGGACGCCGGATGACATAGGAGTGCCGGATTGCAAAACGGACAACGGGGAAAATGCTCGGATGCATGAGACGAACACGTATGCAAAATGAAATGCACATGATGGCATGATATGAAATGCAGATGATGACATGACAAAATGCAACACGCAAGCAAATGACATGGCAACGACGGCGAATAACTGGTAGACACCTGGCGCATTGAATCCGGGGCGTTACAGTCATCTCCGGATCCCACTGGACAGATGATGCACGATAAGGGTCCAGCTCAGGTTCCGGCTCAGGTTCAAGTTCTGGAGTAAAAGCTTGTGCTCGGTGATTGTACATTGCTTCCGGCGTGACAAGAAAATTTTCTGCAAGCAAATCAAACAACAGAGGCGCATGCAAAATAATAATCTCAAAGTTTTTCTTATTAAATCTAAGTTTATACAAGAGCATTTTCTCTTCATTGTCAACAATAAACTTGTGTGCTACCATCCTCTTGTAATCTAAAATGTGAGGAGGCAATTTTGTCTCCTCTTTCTCATGGTGCCTAATGGGTATCTGAAAATGTCTAGCAAGACGTGCATCATAGATACCTCCAAATATGGGGCCTTTTGTACAATTCAGGGCTAGCCGTTTAGCAACGACGACACCCATACTAAAAGGACTGTCTCCAAGCAAGGCATGTTGAAGAATGATAATATCAGGAACACTAAAGCTTCCACTATTTCCACGACCAATCAAGCATCTACTAGCAAATATGGCAAAGTAGCGTAAAACAGGAAAGTGTATGCTAGAGATTTTTGCCTCGGAACATTTCTTTGGCTCCTCTACAACGATAGTATTAACAAAGCCATCCACATCTTTACGATGGGGTTCCTCTAATTCTCCCTCATAAGGTATCCTACACACCGCGCAAAAGTTACGTAAAGACATTTCTCTGAATTCATCATATAAATGAAATGATACTGCAGACGGTGACTTCTTAGGATAATAATAATAGTTTTGCATGAAATTATTAGTGAGTAAGAGATACTGATCGATCCGGTCGTGGATGAAATCGGTGAGTCCTGCAGTCTCGATCAAGGAATAAAAGTCTTCATGAATTCCAGCTTCTCAAGAAATCATTACATGGCCATTCACACGACCGCACTTCTGCTAAGCGAGGAAGATTATACTTGGCTTTTTCCTTCTCTTTGGCTTGTTTTTCCTGAGAGCCTTGGCTAGAAGAGCCCCTTAAAAGTTTCCTTAACATTTTCTGAGAATTTTTGAAATTTTAGTAACTTCAAAATAAAAGTGAATAAAACTAAACAAGATTGGTAGCAACTACTCCTACAAGTGCCTAGAGCCTATATCATTGCTTGGGACCTCATAAATTTAACATGCAAGCTCAAGAACATGGTAACCTATGCAGCAAAATTTTGCAATGAATAAAGCACTAGAACAAAAACTAATTGGACCAATGGAGGAGTCACATACCAAGCAACAATCTCCCAAAGCAGTTTTGTAAATGGAGCTTTGAGCAAGGAGATCGAAAATCACAGCAAAATGAGCTAGAACTCGTGCTTGAGCTGGATGGGGATTTTTTTGGGTAGAAGATGAAGTGTGTGGGTGTTGGCATAAGTGGAGGGGCCACCAGGGGCCCACGAGACAGGGGGGCACGCCCAGGTGGGGTGGGCGCGCCCTCCACTCTCGTGGCCTGGTGCTTGCCCCTCCTGCAGTGTTTTCAGTGCCTAAAATCCTCAAATATTCCATAAAAAATCATACTAAATTTGCAGGGCATTTGGAGCACTTTTATTTTCGGGATATTTTTTAAAGTACGGATAATTCAGAAAACAGACGGGTAATACTTTCTTTGCTTTATTTATTCTAAATAACAGAAAGTAAAAAGAGGGTATAGAAGGTTGTGCCTTCTAGTTTCATCCATCTCGTGATCATCAAAATGAATCCACTAACAAGGTTGATCAAGTCTCGTTAACAAAACTCATTCCGAATAACACGGAACCGGAGAAATTTCGAATAACACTAAGTTACCTCAATGGGGATATGAAAATCCCCAACAATAAGAATCTCATACTTTTTCTTGACAGTAGGGAGAGGAAATCAAAAATCTCCAATAATGATAGTTGGAACTTTTCCAATAGAATTGATGCTATGAACTTGAGATTGTTTCCTCGGAAAGTGTACCGTATGCTCATTACCATTAACATGAAAAGTGACATTGCCTGTGTTGTAATCAATAACAACCCCTGCAGTATTCAAAAAACGTCTACCAAGGATAATCGACATACTATCATCCTCGGGAATATCAAGAATAACAAAGTCCGTTAAGATAGTGACATTTGCAACCACAACAGGCACATCCTCAAAAATACCGACAGGTATAGCAGTTGATTTATCAGCCATTTGCAAAGATATTTCAGTAGGTGTCAACTTATTCAATTCAAGTCTACGATATAAAGAGATAGGCATAACACTAACACCGGCTCCAAGATCACATAAAGCAGTTCTAACATAGTTTCTTTTAATGGAGCATGGTATAGTTGGCACACCTGGATCTCCAAGTTTCTTTGGTATTCCACCCTTAAAAGTGTAATTAGCAAGCATGGTGGAAATTTCAGCTTCCGATATCTTTCTTTTATTTGTGATGATATCCTTCATATACTTAGCATAAGGGTTTACTTTGAGCATATCAGTTAAACGCATACGTAAGAAAATAGGTCTAATCATTTCAGCAAAGCGCTCAAAATCCTCATCATCCTTTGACTTGGATGGTTTAGGAGGAACGGGCATGGGTTTCTGAACCCATGGTTCTCTTTCTCTACCGTGCTTCCTAGCAACAAAATCTCTCTTATGATAACGTTGATTCTTTGATTGTGGGTTATCAAGATCAACAGCAGGTTCAATCTCTACTTCATTGTTTTTGCTAGGTTGAGCATCAACATGAATATTATTATTAACATTATCACTAGGTTCATGTTCATCACCTGATTGTGTTTCAGCATCAGAGATAGAAATATTATTGGGATTTTCAGGTGTGTCTACAGTAGGTTCACTAGAAGCATGCAAAGTTCTATCGTTTTTCTTTTTCTTCTTTTTAGAAGAACTAGGTGCCTCTAAATTATTTCTCTAAGAATCTTGCTCGATTCTCTTAGGGTGGCCTTCAGGATACAAAGGTTCCTGAGTCATTCTACCAGTTCTAGTAGCCACTCTAACAGCAAAGTCATTTCTATTATTTAATTCATCAAGCAAATCATTTTGAGCTTTGAGTACTTGCTCAGCTTGAGTAGCGACCATAGAAGCATATTTGCTAACGAGTTTGAGTTCACCTTTAACTCTAGCCATATTATCGCTTACGAATCCTTTCTCGAAAGAATTATTCTTTAACTCTCTACCAACATAAGCATTAAAACTTTCTTGCCTAGCCATAAAGTCACCAAATTCATCTAAGCATGGGCTATGAAATTTAGTAGAGGGGATTTCAACTTTATCATATCTATAGAGAGAATTTACCTTTACTACCTGTGTCAGGTTATCAAGACAATGTGGTTCTTCAACAGGCAATATATTAAGACCATGCATTTCTTCAATAGGAGGTAAATTCTTAACATCTTCAACTTTAATACCTTTTTCGTTCATTGATTTCTTTGCCTCTTGCATATCTTCAGGACTGAGAAATAAAACACCTCTCTTCTTCAGACTGGGTTTAGGAATAGGCTCAGGAGTTGGCTCAATTGGTTCAGGAATTGCACCAGGAATTGGCTCAGGAAGAGTCCAATTATTTTCATTAGTCAACAAATTATTCAATAGTAACTCAGCTTTGTTGACTGTTCTTTCCCTGAAAACACAACCAGCACAACTATCCAAGTAGCCTTGGAAGCATCGGTTAGTCCATTATAAAAGATATCAAGTATTTCATTTTTCTTGAGAGGATGATCAGGCAAAGCATTAAGTAATAGGAGAAGCCTCCCCCAAGCTTGTGGGAGACTCTCTTCTTTGATTTGCACAAAATTATATATTTCCCGCAAGGCAGCTTGTTTCTTATGAGCAGGGAAATATTTAGCAGAGAAGTAATAAATCATATCACGGGACTACGCACACAACCAGGAGCAAGAGAATTATACCAAGTCTTAGCATCACCCTTTAATGAGAACGGAAATATCTTAAGGATATAATAATAGCGAGACTTGTCATCATTAGTGAACAGGGTAGCTATATCATTCAACTTGGTAAGATGTGCCACAACAGCTTCAGATTCAAGGCCATAAAAAGGATCAGATTCAACTAAAGTAATAATCTCAGGATCAACAGAGATTTCATAATCCTTATCAGTAACACAGATAGGTGAAGTAGCAAAAGCAGGGTCGGGTTTCATTCTAGCATTAAGAGACTACTGCTTCCATTTAGCTAATAATTTCTTAAGATCATATCTATCATTGCAAGCAAAGATAGCTCTAGCAGCTTCTTCATTCATAACATAACCCTCAGGAACAACAGGTAATTCATAATCATTGGGAGAATTTTCATCATCACTATCATCAATAATAGCATCTTCAATAATTTTATTCCTCCTAACTCTAGCAAGTTGTTCATCAAGAAATTCACCTAATGGCAAAGTAGTATCACGCACAGAAGTAGTTTCATCATAAGTATCATGCATAACAGAGGTGTCATCATCAATAACATGCGACATATCAGAGTTCATAGCAGTAGCAGGTTTAGGTGTCGCAAGTTTACTAATAACAGAAGGAGAATCTAGTGCAGAGCTAGATGGCAGTTCCTTACCTCCCCTCTTAGTTGAGGGAAAAATCTTGGTTCTGTCGTCTTTAAAGTTCTTCATAGTGATCAATATATATAAATCCCAAGTGACTCAGAGAATAGAGCTATGTTCCCCGGCAATGGCGCCAGAAATTAGTCTTGATAACCCACAAGTGTAGGGGATCGCAACAGCTTTCGAGGGTAAAGTATTCAACCCAAATTTATTGATTCGACACAAGGGGAGCCAAAGAATATTCTTGAGTATTAGCAGTTGAGTTGTCAATTCAACCACACCTGGATAACTTAGTATCGGCAGCAAAGTATTTAGTAGCAAAGTAGTATGATAATAAAGGTAACGGTAGCAAAAGTAAAGATAATAGTTTTTGGGTTTTTGTAGTAGTTGTAACAATAGCAACAGAAAAGTAAATAAGCGAAGAACAATATATGAAAAGCTCGTAGGCAATGGATTAGTGATGGATAATTATGCCGGATGTGATTCCTAATAGCTATAACATGGGGTGACACAGAACTAGCTCCAGTTCATCAATGTAATGTAGGCATGTATTTCGTAAATAGTCATACGTGCTTATGGAAAAGAACTTGCATGACATCTTTTGTCCTACCCTCCCGTGGCAGCGGAGTCCTAGTGGAAACTAAGGGATATTAAGGCCTCCTTTTAATAGAGAATCGGAACAAAGCATTAGCACATAGTGAATACATGAACTCCTCAAACTACGGTCATCACCGAGAAGTATCCCGATTATTGTCACTTCGGGGTTGTCGGATCATAACACATAATAGGTGACTATAGACTTGCAAGATAGGATCAAGAACACACAGATATTCATGAAAACATAATAGGTTCAGATCTGAAATCATGGCACTCGGGCCCTAGTGACAAGCATTAAGCATAGAAAAGTCATAGCAACATCAACCTCAAAACATAGTGGATACTAGTGATCAAACCCTAACAAAACTAACTTGATTACATGGTAAATCTCATCCAACCCATCACCGTCCAGCAAGCCTACGATGGAATTACTCACGCACGGCGGTGAACATCATGAAATTGGTGATGGAGGATGGTTGATGATGATGACAGCAACGAATCCCCCTCTCCGGAGCCTCGAACGGACTCCAGATCAGCCCTCCCGAGAGAGATTAGGGCTTGGCGGCGGCTCCGTGTCGTGAAACGCGATGAAACTTTCTCTCTGATTTCTTTCTCCCCGAACGTGACTATATGGAGTTGGAGTTGAGGTCGGTGGAGGTCCAGGGGACCCATGAGATTGGGGGGCGCGCCCAGGAGGAGGGGGTGCGCCCCCTGTCTCGTGGACAGGGTGTGGGCCCCCTAGTCTTGATTCTTTTGCCAATATTTTTTATATTTTCCAAAAAGTGCCTCCGTGGATTTTCAGGACATTCCGAGAACTTTTCTTTTCTACACATAAAACAACATCATGGCAGTTCTGCTGAAAACAACGTCAGTCCGGGTTAGTTTCAGTCAAATCATGCAAGTTAGAGTCCAAAACAAGATCAAAAGTGTTTGGAGAAGTAGATACGTTGGAGACGTATCACTTGACGGCCTGACCGCCCGCCCTCTTCCTCTTCCGCAGCCTCCCAACGCCAGCCGCCCAAGCAGACGACCCCGAGAAGTTCAAGGAGTCGGCGACATGGATCATGGGGTCGCCAGTGCTGCCCGGAGTGGCGCCCGACGCCTAGTCAGATCTGTCATACTGCCGCCCACTGCCCTCGTTGTCACTACCGTTGTCTTCCTCGCCACTCTCGCTCGAGGACGAATCCTTGTCGTTAGAAGAGCTCTCCACGCAGCACCTCGCGCGAGTCCCGAAGTGCCAAAAGATCTTGACAGAGAGGAGGCCACCCTCCATTAGTTTGAAATAGAGAGTGAGCCCCTCCGTCAAGCTGTGGATGCGAGCAAAGGTCTTCCACCCTCGGCGGAGATACATGACGTGATCTGCTGAACACGACATTTGCCCACGTGCCGCTGTTCCCACAACCCCTCATATGCAGCCGCAACACCTGCGGCGAATCCAGCTCCATCTCCCACGCAAATGGAGTCAGGAGGTGAAGACGACGGCGTGGCGGCTGGCGCAGCCTGACGAAGAACTCGCAAGGGTTGTCCCCGACGTGGCCCTCTATTGGAGGAGGGGCTGCCGACGGAGGTGAGTCCGATCTGTCGCCCCGTCCTCCTCTCCCTCGAGCACCACGACAGCCTCGACCTCGCCCCCTCCCCCTTCCTCTAGCGGTCGGCTCCGCCACTACGAGCTCTTGGGGAGGAGCGATGCGCTGTCTGGCCGAAACCCTCACCGCCATCGACGGAGCGTCGCCACGCCCCCTCGCCATGGCAGAAGAAAGGAGGAAGCGGGAATGGGGAAAGGCAGATGACGAAGGATTGAGGGGCGCCGTTCCTGCCGCCCCCCTTTTTATAAAGGGGCGGGGGCGAGGCTCGACCGCCCCCTCTCGGCCAATCCGGCCTGTTGAAGTGACAGCAAGCGGGGCTGTCGACCGCCCTCCCCGCTCCATTGAAGGCGCGTGAGAATCGACCCGCGCACGCATGACTTCCCACATCCTGCGCGCCTGTCATTCGCTCTGCATTATGCATGCAGCGAACATGGCGCAAGGGATGGGCGCAGTGGGACGCGTGGAGTGACGGTTCCCAAGCAATGGCAGTAAATGGGAGGTGGCCCTGCGGTCTCGAAGAGACACGCAAGCCGCCTCTTTACTGTCCACCACAAGGTGATGCTAGCATGCTTCCATCATGCGCACACACAACCCCCACGTCGCACGTTCAACGCAGGTTGTGGGGAAGAGCAGCGACGAAGCGATTATCATGTAAAATTTGCCCCTTTGCCTGCAAGACCGCTCGGGCCTGGCCAAACAATGTGTCGCGCTTATGTATGGCCCAGGCCCGGGGGCTCCTGTCGGTGTACAAAAGTAGGGGCCCTCCTTTTGACCCCTTTACTTGTGCATGGGCAGTCAGAGCCACACGCTGCGACCACACATAGCAGGGCAAAGGAGGGAAGCAGGAGAGAAGCCGAGGGTTCAAGACGAACAAGGCAACATCAAGGACCAAGGCCACAAAGTGCAGACAGGCGAAGCAGGTTGCCCCGGCAAGACCCTTGCTAGGGGCAACTTCCACAGCCCCGGCAAGCCCCTTGCCGGGGCAACTCACCAACACCAGCGGAGCGAGCCACCCTTGAACCCACGGCCTCCAATGTCAACAAACACGTTGGACCAGAGCTCGGGAGGCACCTCCATGGTGGCATGCAGATCTTTTGTGAAGACATAGAATGCTCAAGGTCAGATGAGGGTTGGGAAGCAACAATCCTCATCCAGATCCTTACCGAAGGAACCGTCTTGCCGGGGATGCCAGCGCGCCACGGCAAGACCCTTGCCGGGCCGCCCGGCAAGACCCCTGCCAAAGGCGACAGCAGGGCCACTGCCAGGCCCGCACCAACCAACTACCCGCCACCGTTCGCATGCGGCTGCCAGCCCAACCAACTGCAGCTTCCAGGTCAACTCAGCACACACCTGCGTGGCGGCATGCAGGTCTTCGTGGAGGCTCCACCATCGCGCCACCTCAGTTGTTTTCCTGCCTACATCGTACCGCATGCATCGCTGGCCAGGGCACGTGTCGAAGTGAAGAGGAGCAGCGACGGACGGGACGGGCCTCGCTCCCGTCCCCGATAAAGTGAAGGGACACCTAAGCCATACATTTAATGCACCTTGTCCTATAATACGGGCGATAGGCTCATGCTACTGTAGGCCTTTCCACCTCCTTTGTGCCACTGTGGCAGCCCCTTTCGCCTATAAAAGGAGGCCCATGGCATATAGGAAAAGGATTCGGCTCTTTGGAACCACGCAACATCCATAGCTAGTTCGAGAGCTCAATACATCCACCAAAGCAGGACTAGGGTTTTACGCATCCTCGCGGCCCGAACCTGGGTAAACAATGCCCGTGTCAACTACTAATCCTGCTCTTCTCACAACCCCGCGCCCCGCAACCGTACTAGGGATTCTTATGATCCCATAGGTGTCGTTTCCCACCGACACCTATCATCGCGGTTCCTCCTCTCGCTCCTGTAGCACTAGGCCAGGCGATTGGGAGAAATGTTCTGTCCCCCACAGCCGACTAGTAGAGTTGCAGACCAAGGGGTTTCTCCCGCCTGCGTACATGGTCCCCGTGCGAGCTGGACTAGCCACTTATAATGGTGGGGAGCAAGCGGAGAGCTCTCCAAACCCATCCAAGGGAGAGCGGGTATGCTTCGTCCCCTATTTGCTGAGGGGGCTCAGATTTCCAATCCATCCCTTCCTCCGCGGGCTCCTGGATTTCTACGGCCTCCAGCTGCATAACTTCACCCGAGCCTCCATACTGCATATCGCAGGCTACGTTGCCTTCTACGAGCTTTTTTCTGGGTCGCGAAGCCCATTTCGAGCCATGGAAGAGGCTATTCTGCCTCGTACCCCTCACTCAGGAGGGGTCAGTATATCAAGTGGGCGGAGCCAAAATATGGCGCATCGCCAGGACCAGATACCTATCCGGCACCCCGAAGAAGACATCCGAAGACTGGCCCTCAGAATGGTTCTACGTGGAGGATGTCCCTCTTCCAGACCCTGTTAGGAAGGGCCTTCCCGAGTTTGTAAATGGCCAATTGAAGAAACGCCACACCTGGCGCCCCAGGAGCCCCCAGGAGGAAGATAACAGAGAGATCCTTTTCCTGATGGACATGATAAACACGTTGGCCAAATCAGGACTGACAATAATTGAGGTTATGTCCATATGTATAATGCAGGGACTGCAGCCTCTTCAATATCGGGGAAAACCCATGTGGTACTTCAATGGAGAAGACGATGCCACCCGCTACGGCCATAAAGGTCCGGACTCTCCCGCTGCTCTGGCGAAGATACTGTCCGATTTGTACAAAGGAGAAGAGGAGGAGTTCATCCATATCAAGCCACGGGATGGATACTCCATGTACAACCCCCCAAGTTGGGTGAGTTGCTATCTTTTATTCCAATCTTTCCCACACATTAACACAAATGTTTACTTTGTCATTTCATAGCAGGAACTGCGAAGAGCTATGAGGGATGTTCACAGCCTGTCTCCACAGCTAGAGGACCCCAACCGGACTCTCGACCCCAGACTCAAAGAAGATCCGGACACATTTGTGGAGCTTGTTAACATGATATTTTATCAGCTAAGCTGCGACGGTGTGATGGTGGCCACCATAGCTGATTATCCTGGCCTACTCCCTGTATCCCAGGTAAGTAAAGCCAGAGTCCCAACTTCCAAAAAGGATTCCCTCTTTACACTTCACCCACCGCACATGTATTGCGTCTTGCAGGGAAGGCCATCGGGGCGCCAAGCCGAACCCGCAGTGACTCGCCAACAAGGGGCACCGAAGTCAGGTAGGCTTAAAAGGAAGGCGGTCAGGACCGAGACGCTGTTGCAAAGGTATGTTTAAAAACCTGCCACAAAATTATCATCGTTAAAATATAACAATGTCCACTGTCTTCTGATAGAGAAAGCGCTCGCCGGACTATATCCGGAGAGCCTGCCGATCACGCCTCCACCAGCCGGACTCCGAGGCCGGACTTAAGGGTGGAGGTCAACGATCCTCCAACAGAGGATGCGGATAGATTTTCCACTACAAACTCCGAAGTGGAGAGCGCCATGAATCATAGGCGCCGTCGGGCCGCACTATGCGACCCTAATTTCTTTGAAGAAGAGTTTGATGCCTTCAACTCAGGGGACGCGTACATCCGGGCTGCTCAAGGTGGCCCTGCCTGGGCCATGGACCAGTACATGAAGGATATACGGGTAAGAAAATTTGATAAGTATGTATATCAGTAGCCCCTGATACTTGAAAAAGTTGGCACAACTGATTTAAGGATCCTCGTGTGCATAGGTTCTGACAGAGAAGAATACCTAGCTATCTAAAGAGCTGGTGGAGTGCAAGGCCCAACTGCGGGCCGCAATTTCCGTGATGGAGGAGTCTACGAAGGCCCCATCTGGTAATAATTGTTTTGATTGGAAATAATGGCATGTACCAGTTTAGTATTCGGCATGAATGCAAATCCAACAATAGATTCTGCAGACAATCCCGGAGGCAATCCGGAGATCGTACCAGAGGATGAGCAACATGTTCGGCGACAGCTGAAGGCTGGCGAGCGTGTGCTTACCAAGGTTATAAAGGAGAAAAATATTCTCGAGGATGCGAACACCCAACTGGACATCGAATTAAAGGATGTTGGGCCCAGCTTCCTGACTCCGTAAGGGAGAATAGGAGGCTTCGGCGCGGCATATTCAGTAAGTGCTCTATCGAACCATTATAATGTTCGGTGAAGAAGCGTGCTAATAGAATTATGTCTGTAGGTATGTTGACAGGTCGTCCTGAAGAGGAGATGCCTGGTTCTGCCGGTGATCTCCTGCAGGAGCTCTCACAACTGCATGAATAAGTTCGGCAAGTGATGCAGGGTATTGCCCAGGCCTTATGGCCATCCGTCTCCCTGCCAGGAGGCATGGGGGAGCTTATGGAGATGCTCAAGGGAGCGCGACAACGCTTCTGATTATGGAAGATATCGGCCTGCTGACAAGGCGCAAGGGAAGCCTGGGCCATGGTGAAGACGCGATACACCAAGGCTGACCCAACCACATGGCCGAGGTCGGACTCAGAGGTCGATGGGAAGGAGATCCTGTACATCCGTGTATGACCAGGTAGCATTAGCCGCTAAGTATTCCTAACAGATCAGAGGCTAGACAGCTGTTGGATGGTATAGAAGAAGAATTTAGTCAGTCTAAGTGACTTTGTACTTCGAAGGACACATTTTCTCCCTAGCCGGGTTGTAAATCATTTGTCTTGGCCGGCCTTTTAGCTTCAACCTCTGGACCCGACAGTCCGGAGTGTATCTGAATACCCGCTCGGTTACATGAAAACCGGGCACGCGCGGAAACCAAAGTGGGGTCATAAGTGCTTGAATGCATAAGTACCCAACTAGTTATGTTATATTACATAGGTAGTAAGAAACATCTTCCAGGGAGAATAGTTCCGTTAAGGGTTCCTTTCCCTGGGTGTGCATGCATTGATGTGCATGTCCGAACTGCGAAAATTTACGCATGATATAAGCATCTGGGGGCATGTTTTGTAATAGGTAAACTACATCTTTTGTTCACCGACCGAATATTCCCTTAAGAACGCTAGCCTTCGGCTTCACCCAGTCTGAGGTACACATCCGGCTGACCCGCCAGTAACAATCGCAGAGGTGCTCCCCTTATGCCCTAGCCGAATTAACGGGAACGTAGGGCATAAACACAAGAGCCAGGCAACCCAGCTTGGCCAAAACTTAAGTCATATCGTTGCATATAGTGGTGAAAAAGGCACATACGGAGAAGTGATGCATATGTGGTGGGCATAAAGCCCAGAAGACAATTAAGCTTCTGTGTAAGAAGCCCCCAGGTATATTGACCGCGCATAACGCGGCCGGAGTGTGCAGTCAAAGCATACTTGAAGATTTTAAGGCTATAAATGTAAAAGGGAGAGAGAGAGAGAGAGAGAGTATAATTTAAAAAGGAAGATGGAGGTAAGGAGACAAACACAGAGTTCCGCATTAGGCGTACAATCTTCGGAGTCTGGCCGCGTTCCATGGGTTCGGCTCGAGTCGATTGTCTGATGCATCACGCAGACGGTATGCACCTCCAGTGAGAACTTTGTCAATGATGAAGGGACCCTCCCACTTGGGCTTGCGCTTGTCCTTTTTCTTCTCTGGTAGGCGTAGAACGAGTTCGCCAATGTTATAAGTTTTGGCCCGCACTTCTCTACTTTGATACCTTTGAGCCTGCTGTTGATAGAATGCGGAACAGGCCTTTGCAACGTCACGCTCCTCCTCCAGGGCATCTAAGCTTTCCTGCCGATCCAGCTCGGCTTCTCGCTCTTCGTGCATGCGCACTCTGGGTGAATCATGGATGATATCGCAGGTAGCATCGCCTCATGCTGCACACCATAAAAATGGTGTGTATCCAACAGCGATTTGGTGTGGTCCGCAACCCCCATAGTACGGAGTCAAGCTCCTCGACCCAGTGCGTATCTGATTCCTTTAAGGATCGCACTAGTCTGGGTTTAATGCCGCTCATAATAAGACCATTCACTCATTCAACTTGACCGTTTGTTTGGGGGTGATAGACGGAGGCGTAATCAAGTTTTATGCCCATTTTGCTGCACCAGGTTTTCAACTCATCGGCTGTAAAATTTGAGCTGTTACGGTGATGATGCTATGGGGGACACCATAGTGGTGTACGACCCCGGATATAAAGTCTATCACTGGTCCGGATTCGGCCGTTTCAACTGGTTTGGCTTCTATCCATTTGGTGAATTTATCGACCATGACCAACAAGTATTTCTTCTTATGGCTTTCTCCTTTAAGGGGTCCAACCATATCGAGCCCCCAGACCGCAAAGGGCCAAGTTATGGGGATTGTTTGGAGGGCGGTGGGCAGCATATGGATTTGATTTGCAAAAATCTGGCAACCGACACAATATTGGACAAGGTCTTGTGCGTCTGCCCGGGCTGTCGGCCAGTAGAAACCTGTACGGAAGGCCTTGCTTACGAGCGCCCGAGCTGCGGCATGGTGGCCGCCGATTCTGGCATGAATTTCAGCAAAGAGCTGCCACCCTTCCTCTTCGGAGATGCACCTTTGGAGCACTCCGGTCGTGCTTTTCTTATAAAGCTCTCCCTCGTGGACTTTGTAGGCTTTAGAGCGCCGCACAATGCAACATGCCTGATTTTGGTCCTCCGAGTGTTCCTGCCTATTTAAGTAGGCTAGGAAGGGTTCCGTCCATGGGGTGATGACCGCCATAATCACGTGGGCCGAAGGTGTGATTTCAGTGGCGGAGCCTCCGATTACGTCAGATTGTTCAGGATCTGGGGTTATATGTGGATCCAGACTAGTATTGCGGACTCCCCTTCCCATACCATGGATGGCTTGAACATCCTTTCCAAAAAAATATTTGGTGGGACGGGGTCACGTTTAGCACCGATGCGGGCAAGGATATCCGCCGCTTGATTGTTTTCTCGAACCACATGGTGGAATTCGAGCCCCTCGAATCGAGCTGACATTTCAAGAACGGCGTTACGGTTGGCCGCCATTTTCGGGTCCTTGGCATCAAAGTCTCCATTTATTTGGGATATTGCGAGATTTGAATCCCCACGTACTTCTAGACGTTGAATGCCCATGGAGACTGCCATCCGAAGACCATGCAACAGTGCCTCATACTCAGCTACATTGTTGGAATCTGTATAAAGTATTTGGAGTACGTATTGAACTGTATCTCCGGTGGGAGACGTCAGGATGACGCCAGCCCCTAGACCAGCTAGCATCTTAGAGCCGTCAAAGTGCATGATCCAATTGAGTACGCTACCGCACTCTTTAGGGAGTTCGTCATTCATTCGGCGACGGTCAGCCAAGACTGTGACTTAATGGCCCGCCGTGGTATGTAT
The DNA here is from genome assembly GCA_021437245.1 of Aegilops speltoides. Classification (NCBI taxonomy): domain Eukaryota; kingdom Viridiplantae; phylum Streptophyta; class Magnoliopsida; order Poales; family Poaceae; genus Aegilops; species Aegilops speltoides. The sequence continues at coordinate 309,729,090 of CM038142.1, read as the reverse complement.
GTTATGTCGAACGGGAGGAGCTCAATAGCCCATTTTGCAATCCGGCCCGTGGCATCGCGGTTATTTATTATGTCATTGAGTGGTACTTCGGAGGCCACCGTGATTGAACACTCTTGAAAGTAATGTTGTAGTTTTCAGGATGCCATGAAGACCGCGTATGCTATCTTTTGATAATGTGGGTACCATGACTTGCATGGAGTGAGGAAAGTGGATACATCGTATACTGGCTTTTGTAGTGGGAATTTATGTCCATCTGTCTCTCGTTCGATGACGAGCACTGCGCTTACAACCTAGTGTGTTGCAGCTATGTATAGCTGCATGGGTTCGCGGACATTTGGCACTGCCAGGATTGGATTCGTGGCCAAGAGGGCTTTTATTTCCTCCAGCCTAGCTGTAGCCGCATCCGTCCACTCGAAGTGTTCGGTGCGTCGAAGAAGGCGATAAAGAGGTAGCGCCTTTTCCCATAATCGGGAGATAAAGAGGCTTAGGGCGGCCATGCATCCAGTTAGTTTCTGGATTTGATTGAGGTCTGTTGGCGTAGCCAACTATGACAGAGCTTGGATTTTAGCCGGGTTTGCTTCGATTCCTCCATTGGAAACAATAAAGCCAAAGAGTTTTCCGGCTGGTACGCTGAAAACGCATTTTTCCGAGTTGAGCTTGATGTCATATGTTCGGAGATTGTCGAACGTAAGCCTCAAGTCGTCTATTAATGATTCGACGTTTCTAGTTTTGATGACCACATCATCTACATAAGCCTCCACAGTTTTGCCGATTTGTGTTTCCAGGCATGTCTGAATCATGTGTTGATAGGTTGCACCGGCGTTTTTGAGCCCGAAAGGCATGGTGTTAAAACAGAAGGGACCATATGGAGTGATAAATGTCGTTGCGGCTTGATCGGACTCCACCATCTTGATTTGATGGTATCCGGAGTATGTGTCGAGGAAACACAATGAGTCGTGTCCTGCGGTAGCGTCGACAATTTGATCGATGCAGGGGAGGGGGAAGGGATCCTTAGGGCAAGCCTTATTAAGGTCTTTGAAATCGACGCATAGGCACCAGGATTTGTCCTTCTTTGGTACCATCACCAGGTTTGCTAGCCAGTCCGGATGTTTTATTTCTCTGATGAATCCAGCTTCGAGTAGCTTGGCTAGCTCTTCTCCCATGGCTTGTCGCTTGGGTTCTGAAAAGCGCCGAAGAGTCTACTTGACCGGCTTGTATCCCTTTAGTATGTTTAGGCTATGTTCGGCTAGCTTGCGTGGGATACCTGGCATGTCTGAAGGATGCTAGGCGAAAATGTCCCAATTCTCGCGCAAGAACTCTCATAGTGCAGCGTCTATTGTGGGTTTCAGCTGTGCCCCAATTGATGCTGTTTTTGTGGGGTCCGTTGGGTGGACCTGGAATTTGACTATTTCGTCTGCTGGTTTAAAAGAGGTGGACTTGGGTCGTTCGTCGAGTATCATGTCGTCCCTGTCTACTGTGGAGTGCAGCACAGTTAACTCTTCGGCCGCGAGGACTTCGGATAAAGCCTCCAGGGCTAGTGCAGCAGTTTTATTTTTGGCACAGAGTTCTATGTCCGGATCACTAGCTAGAGTGATGATTCCATTGGGCCTCGGCATCTTGAGCTTCATGTACCCGTAATGGGGTATAGCTTGGAAGCTTGTGAATGCGTCTCGCCCCAAGAGGGCGTGGTATCCACTGCTAAACGGGGCCACTTGGAATGTGATTTCTTCAGACCTATAATTCTCTGGGGTGCCGAATACCACATCCAGTGTGATTTTCCATGCGCATCGTGCCTCCCGACTAGGGATGATTCCTCTGAAGGTCGTGCTGCTTTGCTCAATGTGGCTCTTATCTATTTCCATTTTGTTAAGAGTTTCCTCATAGATGAGGTTTAATCCGCTGCCGCCGTCCATGAGCACTTTAGTAAGCCGGAATCCGTCCATGATTGGACTAAGGACCAAAGCGGCTGGTGCTCGGACTGTTCAGAATTGAGGTTCGTCGCTAGCGTTGAAGGTTATGGCCGTATCGTTCCATGGGTTTATTGCTGCGATGTGGCAGGCTTCGGCGAGGCTGCGGAGCGCTCGCTTGCGCCTGTTGTTTGAGGCGAAAGTCTCAAAGACTGGCAGAACTATATTGTTATTTTCTGCGGGATGGTGCTCTGTGGTATTGTTGATGAGAAGGTCCTCGCCGCTCTTGGCCACCTGCCGGAGTATCCAACATGCTCTAAGGCTGTGTGTTGGTATGGTGTCCGGTGTGCTGTGAATTTTGCATGGCCTATTGAGCCATCCCTCCAGTACGGTCCCACGCCCTGTAGAGGGCTTTGGCTTCTTTGTAATTGGGTTGGGTGACTTGCAAGAGCGCACCCTTTTAGTTCGTACGAGGGGTTTAGTTACGGCCGGAGGATCCTAGAAATTTGTTTGGGTTTTCCAGGCGCTTTCCATCACACAGTATGTCTGTACTATGGCCGCCAAGTAGGCAAAGTGTGCTATGTCACGGCGACTTATGGCACTAAGAATTCCCTTGTCCGTGCAATTTTTGCAAAAGAATGAGATTGCGTCTTCCTCGTGACAGTCCTTAACCTTGCTCATTACAAGGAGGAATCTAGCCCAGAAGTGGTGTCCTGTCTCTTGGGGCTCTTGTCTGATGTGGGAAAGATCACTTGTGTCTGGGTGGGTGGGCAGACTTAAGTCCACATCCTGACTCAATCTGGGACCCAGGTGAAGGAGCTCCTAAGCTTGGCAGCTCGAGCTCCAGGATGTTACCCAATATTTGTGGCTCGTTGCCCAATTCTAAGTTCGGAGCCTGGGCCATGTCTTCCCGTAGACGGGTATCCGGCTCGGAGAGCTCGGGAATCCGGACATAGTTCGTCCTCAGAATAGAGGAAGAATCGCTGCTTTGTTCCTCCACCACTGCTATCTGATGGGTCATCGACGGAGAGTTAATCTCCCTTAGGTCGGGTTTAAGCCCAATCTGATCATAGTCCGTAGCGACTCCCAGGGCGGCGATGCGATCCAAGAGCTTGTTTAGGGAGGAGAGCTCCATTGAATCCATCTGCTTGGTGAATTCCGGGCTGACGTGGGGGCTGTTTTTGATGACTTGAGAAGTCACCGTCGGCGTGGCGGCCGAACAGGCAGCCATGACGAAGCCGCCCAGCCGGAGAGTCTGGCCTACAGCCAGGGTTCCTCCAGAGGTGATGTTGTCCTTGACAACGAGGCGAGCCATCCATCCTTATCGGGACGGCATAGTGGAACTCTCAATGAAAGCACCAATGTCGGTGTCAAAACCGGTGGATCTCGGGTAGGGGGTCTCGAAACTATGCGTCTAAGGCTAATGGTAATAGGAGGCAGGGGACACGATGTTTTACCCAGGTTCAGGCCCTCTCGATGGAGGTAATACCCTACTTCCTTCTTGATTGATCTTGATGATATGAGTATTACAAGGGTTGATCTACCACGAGATCGTAGAGGCTAAACCCTAGAAGCTAGCCTATGATTATGATTGTTGTTGTCCTACGGACTAAACCCTCTGGTTTATATAGACACCGGAGGGGGCTAGGGTTACACAGAATCGGTTACAGAGAAGGAAATCTACATATCCGAATTTCCAAGCTTGCCTTCCACGCAAAGGAGAGTCCCATCCGGACACAGGACGAAGTCTTCAATCTTGTATCTTCATAGTTCAACAGTCCGGCCAAAGTATATAGTCCGGCTGTCCGAGGACCCCATCATCCAAGAATCCCTCAAACACCCCGATATTTTCCTCGCCCTCGCTTCTACCACGTTTTTTCCATCATGGACGACCCAAAGAATGTCATGCAGCTGCTTCTCCGGCCCGCCCAGGATGAAAAGCCCATTTTCTGTCATGATTTTTTGTCATAGAAGTAGGATCCCACCATAGCTATGATGATACCGGGTTTTGTCACAATTATTCTCATAAAAGTGTCATAAGTATGACAGGAAAAAAATTCGTTCGGCCCAAAATGTCTCGGATGTGTCTTTTTTTGGTAGTGTACAAAGCAATCTTTCTTAGCACGCATCCTAGCAGTTCTTTCTTTTCACTCATCAATGGAAATTCTCATGGCTTTGAGAGACTCATTGATATCATGCTTAGGTGGAATAGATCTAAGTTTCAAAGAATCAACATCAAGAGAAATTCTATCCACATTCCTAGCCAACTCATCAATCTTAGGCAAATTTTCTTTAAGCAAAGCATTGAAATTCTTTTGAGAGATCATAAATTCTTTAACACTAATCTCAAAATTAGAGGGAATCTTATTAAAATTTCCATATGAGTTGTTGTAGGAATTACCATAATTATTAGAGGAATTACTAGGAAATGGCCTAGGATTAAAGTTTCCTCTATATGCGTTGTTACCAAAATTATTCCTACCAACAAAATTCACATCCATAGATTCATTATTACTCTCAATCAAAGTAGACAAAGGAATATCATTAGGATCAATAGGAGCACTCTTATTAGCAAGCAATTTCATAAGTTCATCCATCTTTCCACTCAAAACATTAATCTCTTCTATCGCATGAACATTTTTACTAGTAGATCTTTCGGTGTGCCATTGAGAATAATTAACCATAATATTATATAGGAGTTTAGTAGCTTCTCCTAAAGTGATTTCCATAAAAGTGCCTCCCGCGGCCGAATCTAAAAGATTTCTTGAAGCAAAATTAAATCCGGCATAATTTTTTTGTATGATCATCCATAAATTCAAACCATGTGTAGGGCCATTATGTATCATTAATTTCATTATCTCCCAAGATTGTGCAACATGCTCATGATCAAGTTTTTTAAAATTCAAAATATCATTTCTAAGAGAGATGATCTTAGCGGGAGGAAAATACTTAGAGATAAAAGCATCTTTGCACTTATTCCATGAATCAATACTATTTTTAGGCAAAGACGAAAACCAAGTATTAGCATGATCTCTAAGTGAAAATGGAAATAACTTCAATTTAACAATATCATTATCCATGTATTTCTTCTTTTGCATATCACACAAATCAACAAAATTGTTTAGATGAGTAGCGGCATCCTCACTAGGAAGGCCGGAGAATTGATCTTTCATAACAAGATTCAACAAGGCAACATTGATTTCACAAGATTCAGCATCGTTAAGAGGAGCAATCGGAGTGCTAAGGAAATCATTATTGTTGGTATTGGAAAACTCACACAATTTAGTATTATCTTGAGCCATCGTGACACGCAATCCAACACACAAGCACACAAAAGACAAGTGAAAAAGAGGTGAATGGAAAAGAGAAGGCGAATAAAACGGCAAGGGTGAAGTGGGGTAGAGGAAAACGAGAGGCAAATGGCAAATAATGTAATCGAGGGAGAAGAGTTTGTGATGGGTACTTGGTATGTCCTGACTTGAGCGAAGACCTCCCTGGCAACGGCGCCAGAAATCCTTCTTGCTACCTCTTGAGCACTGCGTTGGTTTTCCCTTGAAGAGGAAAGGGTGATGCAGCAAAGTAGCGTAAGTATTTCCCTCGATTTTGAGAACCAAGGTATCAATCCAGTAGGAGGCTCCACGCAAGTCCCTCATACCTACACAAACAAACAAGAACCTCACAACCAACGCGATAAAGGGGTTGTCCATCCCTTCATGGCCACTTGCGGAAGTGAGATCCTATAGAGATACTAATAAGATAAATATTTCTGGTATTTTTATGATATAGATTGGAAAGTAAAGATTGCAAAATAAAGTAGATCAAAAACTTATATGATGGAAAATATACCCGGGGGCCATAGGTTTCACTAGTGGCTTCACTTAAGATAGCATAAGTATTACGGGGGGTGAGCAAATTATTGTCGAACAATTGATAGAAAAGTGCATAGTTATGAAAATATCTAGGCATGATCATGTATATAGGCATCACGTCATGATAAGTAGATCAAACGATTCGCATCTACTACTATTACTCCACACGCCGACCGCTATCCAAAGATGCATCTAGAGTATTAAGTTCATAAGAACAGAGTAACACATTAGGCAAGATGACATGATGTAGAGGGATAAACTCAAGCAATATGATATAAACCCCATCTTTTTGTTCTCGATGGCAACAATACAATACTTGCCTTGCTGCCCCTGCTGTCACTGAGAAAGGACACTTCAAGATTGAACCCAAAGCTAAGCACTTCTCCCATTGCAAGAAAGATCAATCTAGCAGGCCAAACCAAACTGATAATTCAAAGAGACTTGCAAAGATAACAAATCATACATAAAAGAATTCAGAGGAGATTCAAATATTTCTCATAGATAAACTTGATCATAAACCCACAATTCATCGGATCTCGACAAACACACCACAAAAGAGTTACATTAACTAGATCTCCAAGAAGATCGAGGAGAACTTTGTATTGAGATTCAAAGGGAGAGAAGAAGCCATCTAGCTAATAACTATGGACCCAAAGGTCTGTGGTAAACTACTCGCAACTCATCGGAGAGGCGTTGGCGATGATGTAGAAGCCCTTCGTGATCGATTCCCCCTCCGGCGGAGCGCCGGAAAAGGCTCCAAGATGGGATCTCACAGGTACAAAAGGTTGCAGCGGTGGAAATAGGGTTTCGTTGTGCTCCTTGGTGTTTTCAGGGTATGCAAGTATATATATAGGCGAAGGAAGTCGGTCAGGGCAGCCACGAGGGGCCCAGGAGGGTGGGGGCGTGCCCACCCACCTAGGGCGAACCCTGGACCCTCGTGGCTGCCTTGGCTACTTCTTGACGTCCACTCCAAGTCTCCTGGATTGTGTTTGTTCCAAAAAGATCTCTCCCGAAGGTTTCATTCCGTTTGGACTCCGTTTGATATTCCTTTTCTTGGAAACACTCAAATAGACAAAAAAACAGCAATTTGGGCTGGGCCTCCGGTTAATAGGTTAGTCCCAAAAATGATATAAAAGACTATAGTAAAGCCCATAAACATCCAAAACGGGTAATATAATAGCATGGAAGAATAAAAAATTATGGATACATTGGAGACGTATCAATATACGAAAGTGACAACATAGGAGACTCTATATATGAAGAACATGGTGCCATTTTAAAGCATGGGTGTGGAAAAATATAATAACATTGTCCCTTCTCTCTTTTTCTCTCATTTTTTTCTTTTTTTTCTTTTGGGCTCTTTGGCCTTTTTTATTTTGGGCTCTTTGGCCTCTTTTTATTTTAATTCTGGAGTCTCATCCCACTTATGGGGGAATGATTGCTTGTATCTACGTTGGTATTTCCTCAAAGAGGATAGGATGATGCATCACATCAACGGTAAGTATTTCCCTCAGTTATGAAACCAAGGTTATCAATGCAGGAGGAAAACCAAGCAACATTATGTAAATGATACCTACACACAAATAACAAATACTTGCAACCCAACGCGTAAGAGGGGTTGTCAATCCCTCCTTGGTATTGAGATAGATTAAATTATATGAGATTGGATAAATTGGTCTAGCGAAAACACAAAATAAAACCAATGGGGAACGTTGCATGGAAAACAAAAAAAATCTACGCACACGCAAGATCTATCCATGGAGATGCATAGCTATGAGAGGGGGAGAGCATCTTCATACCCTTGAAGATTGCTAAGCGGAAGCGTTTATCAACGTGGTTGATGTAGTCGTACACCTTCATTCCTAGGTTCAACGTTGTCCAATACCATGACTTCCAGTACAAGATTACCATACCACTCTGGTGCGGAGCGTGTTCTGGTCGACCTATGAGGTCAAGTAGTAACTTGATTTGAAGTTTCATGATCATCATCATTTGCTTCCTCTCTGGTTGGTGTAGGCATGATGAGAACGGTTTTCTATGATGTACTACCTTCCAATTCAAGAGAAGGTACAACAACCTCCTCAAGTTCTACTTTCCTCCCGCTGACTTCTTTCGAGAGAAACTCCTTCTCTAGAAGGACCCATTCTTAGCAACAAAGATTTTGCCTTCGTATCTATGGTAGAAGGTATACCCGATAGTTTCTTTCGGGTATCCTATGAAGACACACTTCTCCACTTTGGGTTCGAGCTTATCAGGCTGAAGCCTTTGGACATAAGCGTCGCGTCCCCAAACTTTAAGAAATGACAGCTTAGGTTTCTTGCCAAACCTAGTTCAAACGATGTCGTCTCAACGGATTTAGACAGTGCCCTATTTAACGCGAATGCGGCTATCTCTAATGGATAACCCCAAAATGATAAAGGCAAATCAGTAAGAGACATCATAGAATGCACCATATCTAATAAAGTACGGTTACAACGTTCGGACACACCATTACGCTATGGTGTTCTAGGTGCCGTGAGTTGTGAAACAATTCCGCATTTTCTTAAATGAAGGCCAAACTCGTAACTGAAATATTCACCTCGGCGATCAGATCATAGAAACTTTATTTTCTTGTTACGATGATTCTCCACTTCATTATGAAATTCTTTGAACTTTTCAAATGTTTCAGACTTGTGTTTCATCAAGTAGATATACCTATACCTACTGAAATCATCTGTGAAGGTTAGAAAATAATGATACCCGCCGCATGCTTCAACACTCATCGGACCGTATACATCAGTATGTATTATTTCCAATAAGTCATTAGCTTGCTCCATTGTTCCAAAGAATGGAGTTTTAGTCATCTTGACCACGAGGCATGGTTCGCAGCTATCAAATGATTCATAATCAAGTGATTCCAAAAGTCCATCCGCATGGAGTTTCTTCATGCGCTTTACACCAATATGACCTAAGCAGTAGTGCCATAAGTATCTTGCACTATCATTATCAACTTTGCATCTTTTGGCATCAATAATATGAATATGTGTATCACTACGATCGAGATTCAGCAAGAATAAACCATTGATCAAAGGTGCATGACCATAAAATATATTACTCATATAAATAGAACAACCATTATTCTCTAACTTAAATGAATAACCATCTCGCAATAAACAAGATCCAGATATAATGTTCATGCTTATTGCTGGCACCAAATAACAATTATTGTGGTCTAAAACTAATCCCGAAGGTAGATGTAGATGTAGTGTGCCAACAACGATCACATCAACCTTGGAACCATTCCCAATGCGCATCATCACCTCATCCTTAGCTAGTCTTCGTTTATTCCGCAGTTCCTATTTCAAGTTACAAATATGAGCAACTGAACCATTATGAAATACCCAGGCGCTACTATGAGCACTAGTAAGGAACACATCAATAACATGTATATCAAATATACCTTTGTTCACTTTTCCATCCTTCTTATCTACCAAATATTTGTGGCAATTCTGCTTCCAGTGACCATTACCCTTGCAGTAGAAGCACTCAGTCTCAAGCTTGGGGTCCAGCTTTGGGATTCTTCACAGGATCGACAACTTCCTTGTTGTTCCTCTTGAAGTTCCCTTTATTTCCCTTGCTCTTTTTCTTGGAACTGGTGGTTTTATTAACCATCAATACTTGATGCTCTTTCTTGATTTCTACCTCCGCCGATTTCAGCATCGCGAAGAGCTCGAAAATTGTTTTAGTCATTTCTTGCATATTATAGTTCATCACGAAGTCTTTATAGCTTGGTGGCAGTGATTGAAGAACTCTATCAATAACACACTCATCTGGGAGCTCAATTCCCATCTGAGTCAAGTGGTTGTGGTACCCAGACATTTTGAGTATGTGTTCACTGACAGAACCGCTCTCCTCCATTTTATAGCTAAAGAACTTGTTGGAGACTTCATATCTCTCAACATGCTTTTGGAACACCTCATATGCTTCGTGGTGCTCAAAATGCTTTTGGAGCCCCGGTTCTAAGCTGTAAAGCATGGCACATTGAACTATCGAGTAGTCATCAGTCCGCATTTGCCAAGCGTTCACAATTTTTAGACTAGCGGGAGCGGGTGGGTCACCTAGCGGTGCATCAAGGACATAATTCTTCTGTGCAGCAATGAGGATAATCCTCAAGTTACAGACCCAGTCCGTGTAATTGCTACCATCATCTTTCAACTTAGCTTTCTCTAGGAACGCATTAAAATTCAACGGAACAGTAGTGCGGGCCATTTATCTACAACATAGATTTGCAAATATTACTAAGACCAAGTTCATGATAAATTTTAGTTCAAATACTTAAATTATTAATGAACTCCCACTTAAATCAAATCCCTCAAGTTGTCTAAGTGATACATGATCCAAATAAACTAACCCATGTCCGATCATCACGTGAGATGGGGTAGTCATCAATGGTGAACATCTTCATGTTTATCATATCTACTATATGACTCATGTTCGACCTTTTGGTCTCTAGTGTTTCGAGACCACGTATGTACATGCTAGGCTTGTCAAGTTTAACCCAAGTATTCTGCTTGTGCAAGGCTTACACCCGTTGTATGTGAATGTAGAGTCTATCACAACCGATCATCATGAGGTGCTTCAAAACGATGAACTTTAACAACAGCGCATACTCGGGGAAAACACTTTTATCTTGAAATTAAGTGAAGCGATCATCTTGTAATGCTACCACCGTTCTAAGAAAAATAATATGCATAAAGGATAAACATCACATGCAATCAAAATATGTGACATGATATGGCCATCATCATCTTGTGCTTTTGATCTCCATCTCCAAAGCAACGTCATGATCTCCATCATCACTGGTGCGACACCTTGATCTCCATCGTTGCGTCGGGGTTGTCTCGCCAACTATTGCTTCTACAACTATTGCTAACGCATAGCGATAAAGTAAAGTAATTACATGGAGGTTAATGATTGACACACATGTCATACAATAATTAAAATACAACCCTAAGGCTCCTGCCGGTTGTCGATATTACAAAACATGATCATCTCATACAACAACGTATATCACATCATGTCTTGACCGTATCACATCACAACATACCCTGCAAAAACAAGTTAGACATCCTCTACTTTGTTGTTGCAAGTTTTACGTGGTTGCTATGGGTAACTAGCAAGAACTGTTCTTACCTATGCAAAACCAAAATGGTGATTATCAAGTTTGCTGTTTTAACTTTCTGCAAGGACCGGCCACAGTCAAATTCGATTCAACTAAAGTGAGAGAAACAGACACCCGCCAGCCATCTTATGCAAAACAAGTTGCATGTTAGTCGGTGGAACCGGTCTCATGTACGTGGACATGTAAGGTTGGTCCAGGCCGCTTCATCCCACAAGCCGAATCAAAATAAGACATTGGTGGTAAGCAGTATGAACATCACCGCTCACAACTCCTTTGTGTTCTACTATATCATCTACGCATAGACCTGACTCTGATACCACTATTGGGGAATGTTGCATGGAAAACAATAATTTCTACACAGACGCAAGATCTGTCCATGGAGATGCATAGCTATGAGAGGGGGAGAGCATCTTCATACCCTCGAAGATCGCTAAACGGAAGCATTTATCAACGCGGTTGATGTAGTCGTACACCTTCACAATCCGTCTCGATAAAGTACCGAATGTACGACACCTCCGCGTTCAGCTCGATGACATCCTCGCCTTCTTGATCCAGCAAGAGGGGTGAAGTAGTAGATGAGTTCCGGCAGCACGACGGCGTGGTGATGGTGGTGGTGAAGAACAATCTCCCTAGGGCTTCGCCAAGCATAATGGAAACTAGATGGAGGATAAACTAGAGGGGACGAGGTTGCTGGCACATAGCTTGGTGAATCTTGATGTGTTCTGGGTGCTAGCCCTGCCCCTCTATTTATATGTTGAGCCTTGGGGTCGGTTCTTGGAGAAAGAGCCTCCTGAAAGTCAGTTTAGCCTGCAAGGCAAGAGTCCTTCTCGGACTCCAGGACCTAGACGCCAGGGTCCCTGGCGTCTGGCCCCTTGGCCTCTGCAAAACTACCTTGTGCACCTTCCTAAAGCCCCGTGGGCTTTACCCCTTGGCCCAAATAAAGTGTTCTCGTACCCGAACATTTCGGGAAACATTCGAAACCCCTTCCGGTGAATTCCGGAACCCTTTCAGAGACCAAACACTATTATCCCATATATCAATTTTTACCTTCGGACTATTCCGGAGCTCCTTGTCATGTCCATGATCTCATCCAAGACTCTGAACAACATGCGGTCACCAACATACATCACTCATATAATACTATATCATAAACGAACATTAAGCATGCGGACCCTATGGGTTCGAGAATGATGTAGACATGACCGAGACGCTTCTGTGGTCAATAGCCAATAGCGGGACCTGGGTGCCCATATTGGTTCCTACATATTCTACGATGATCTTTATCGGTTGAACCTTTATGACAACATACATAGTTCCTTTTGTCTATTGGTATGTTACTTGCCCGAGATTCGATCATCGGTATCTTCATACCTAGTTCAGTCTCGTTACTGGCAAGTCTCTTTACTCGTTACGTAATGCATCATCTTGTAACTAACTCCTTAGTCACTTTGCTTGCAAGATTCTTGTGATGCTTTATTACCGAGAGGGCCTAGAGATACCTCTCCGTCACACAGAGTAACAAATCCCAGTCTCGATCCATGCCAACCCAACAAACACCTTCGGAGATACCTTTAGAGTACCTTTATAATCACCCAGTTATGCTGTGACGTTTCATGGCACACAAGGCATTCCTCCAGAATCCGGGGGTTGCATGACCTCATGGTCAAAGAAACATGTATTTGACATTAAGAAAGCAGTAGCAATAAAGTGAACAATCATATGCTATGCTAACGGTTGGGTCTTGTCCATCACATCATTCTCCTAGAATGATGTGATCCCGTTATCAAGTGACAACATATGTCTATGGTTAGGAAACCTTAACCTTCTTTTGATCAATGAGCTAGTCTAGTAGAGGCTCACTAGGGACATGGTGTTGTCTATGTATCCACACATGTATCTGAGTTTCCGATCAATAGAATTCTAGCATGGATAATAGACGTTTATCATGAATAGGGAAATATGATAATAACCAATTTATTATTGCCTCTAGGGCATATTTTCCGTCAAAAATAAATAAAGAAGAAGTGCAGGAAGGTATTTTTGGGTTTTTGGAATAATAGATCTGAAAACAATGATAGAAAATAGACTCGGGGCCCATAGATTTCACTAGTGGCTTCTCTCGAGAAAATAGCATACGGTGGGTAAACAAATTACAGTTGGGCAGTTGATAGAAGAGCAAATAATTATTATGATATCCAAGGCAATGATCATGTATATAGGCATCACGTCCAAGATTAGTAGACCGACTCTTGCCTGCATCTACTACCGTTACTCCACACATCGACCGCTATCCAACATGCATCTAGTTTATTAAGTTCATGGAGAAATGGAGTAATGCAATAAGAACGATGACATGATGTAGACAAGATCTATTCATGTAGGAATGGACCCCATCTTTTTACCCTTAATAGCAATGATACATGTCTACCTCACTACCCCTTCTGTCACTGGGTGAGGACACTGCAAGATCGAACCTATCACAAAGCACCACTTCCCATTGCAAGAAAAATCAACCTAGTTGGCCAAACCAAACCAAAGTTTTGGAGAAGAAATACGAGTCTATAATAATCATGCATATAAGGGATCAAAGAAGACTCAAAATAATATTAATGGATAGATTAGATCATAAACTCACAATTCATCGGATCCCAACAAACACACCGCAAAAAGTCATTGCAACAAATAGATCTCCAAGAACATCGAGGAGAACATGTATTAAGAATCAAAAAGAGAGAAGAAGCCATCTAGCTACTGCCTACGGACCCGTAGGTCTGTGTTAAACTACTCACGCATCATCGGAGGAGCACCAATGAGGATGATGAACCCCTCCATGATCGTGTTCCCCTCCAGCAAAGTGCCGGAATAGGGCTCTAGATTGGATCTCATGGCTCTGGAACATGCGGCTGATGGAATTGTTTTCATCAACTTTCCTTGGGTTTCTGGAATATTGGGGTATTTATAGAGCCGAGAGGCGGTGGAAAGGACCCCCTTAGGCCCCACAACCCACCTGGGCATGCCAGGGGCCTCTAGTGTGCCTTGGTGTCTTGTGGGCCCCACGGGCCTCCCCTTTGTTACTTGATTCCCAAGTTGTCTTGTGGGCAAAAAAAATCTCCAAAAAGTTTCACGACATTTGGACTTCGTTTGGTACTGATATTCCGCGAAGCAAAAAACAACAACTGGCACTAGGCACTATGTCAATAGGTTAGTCCCAAAAAATAAAATAAAGTTGCTACAAAATGAATGTAAAACATCCAAGAATGATAATATAACAACATGAAACAATCAAAATTTATAGATACGCTGGAGACATATCAGGGAATCATAGCCTCCATCATCCTTTCCTCACATGGGGCAATGTTCTAATAATGATGATTATCACACTTTTATTTATTTACAACTCAAGAATTACAACTCGATACTAGAACAAAGATATGATTCTATATAAATGCCTCGAGCGTTGTATCGTGATGTGCAATGATCTAGCATGACATCTATAAAATATATGAATGGTGGCCAAGCCACAAATACTATGCCAACTATATGATCATACAAAGCAATATGACAATGATGGTATGTGTCATAATAAACGGGACGATGGAAGTTGCATGCCAATATATCTCGGAATGGCTACGGAAATGCCATAATAGGTAGGTATGGTGGCTGTTTTGGGGGAAGCTATAAGGTGGTTTAAAGCACCGGCGAAAGTTGCGCCGTACTAGAGTAGCTAGCAAAGGTGGAAGGCTGAGAGTGCGTATAATCCATGGACTCAAAATTAGTCATAGAGAACTCACATACTTATTGCAAAAATTTATTAGCCCTCGAAACAAAGTAATAATACACAGGCTTCTAGGGGGATAGATTGGTAGAAAAAGACCATCGCTTGTCCCCGACCACCACTCATAAGGAAGACAATAAAAAATAAATCATGCTCCAACTTCATCACATAACGTAAGACCATACGTGCATGCTTCGGGAATCACAAACCTTAACACAAGTATTTCTATCAACCCAAAATTACCAACTAGCATGACCTCTAATATCACCATCTTTATATTTCAAAACAATTGCAAGGAATCAAACTTCTCATATATTCAGTGATCTACATGAAAGTTTTTATTATATCCCTCTTGAATACCCATCATATTAGGACTATAGTCATAACCTAAGAAAATTGCCATTTATAATAATATAAGTGAATCATGAGAGTTCATCAATTTCTTCAAATAAAACCACCACCGTGCTCTAAAAGATATAAGTGAAGCACTAGAGCAAGTGCCTAGCTCAAAAGATATAAGTGAAGCACATAGAGTATTCTAATAAATTCACAATTAATGTGTGTCCCTCTCAAAAGGTGTGTACAACAAGCATGATTGTCGCAAACTAAAAAGCAAAGACTCATATAATACAGATGCTCCAAGCAAAACACATATCATGTGGTGAATACAAATATAGCCTCAAGTAATTTTACAAACGGATTGAAGACAAAAGAGGGGATGCCATCCGGGCATCCCCAAGTTTAGATGCTTGGTTGTCCTTGAATATTACCTTGGGGTGCCTTGGGCATCCCCAAGCTTAGGCTCTTGCCACTCCTTATTCTGTAGTCCATCAAATCTTTACTCAAAATTTGAAAACTTCACAACACAAAACTCAACAAAAAACTCGTGACATTTGTTCATGAAACAAAGCAAATAACCACTTTTAGGTACTGTTGTAAACTCATTCCAATTTTATATTGGTGTTATATCTACTGTATTCTAACTTCTACATGGTTCATACCCCCCCGATACTACCCATAGATTCCTCAAAATAAGCAAACAACACAATGAAAACAGAATCTGTCAAAAATAGAATAGTCTGTACTAATATGGACTTTAGCCAAACTTATGTAATTCCAAAAATTCTGAAAAATTAGGAAAAGGTATGAAATTTTTATATCAATTTGATGTAAAAAATTTAGAATTTTATCACGCTCCAGTAATATTTAAAAATTCTGCTCCTAGACGCAAAAGTTTCTGCTTTTCAGCAAAATTAAATCAACTATCACCTTAGCTTGTTCCAAAGGTCTTAGTTGGCTCAAACACTAACTAAAACACTAAAACACAATTATTACAGAAGTATAATCGCATAAACTCATAAAAAACAGAAAATAAAAATATTGGGTTGTCTCCCAACAAGCGCTTTTCTTTAAAGCCTTTTAGCTAGGCGTTGATAATTTCAATGATGTTCACATGAAAGACAAAAAAATAAAGCACGAAGAGAGCATAATAAAGCATGTGAAAAATAAGTTTAATTCTAACATATTTCCTATGCGTAGGAACTTTATAGGAAAACAAATTATAAAGACAAGCAACTTCTAGCATATGCAAAGGAGAAGAATAAAGCATTGACGATTTCAACATATGGAGAGGTAATTTAGTAACATGAATATTTCTACAACCATATTTTCCTCTCTCGTAATAATTACATGTAGGATCATAATAAAATTGAACAATATAGCTATCATACAAAATTTTCTCTTCATGATCCACATGTATAAAAGTTTTATAATCTTCTAAGATAGTGGGATTAACATGAACTAAAGTCATGACCTCTTCGAACCCACTTTTATCAAAAAATTCATAAGATTGAACACTCTCCAAATATGTGGGATTATTTTTACCTAGAGTTGACACCCTTCCAAACCCACTTTCAATATTATCGCAAACATATTCATCATGAGGCTTAAATAAAACTTCAAGATCATAAGAAGCATTACCACCACAATCATGATCATTACAATAAGTAGTGGACATAACAAAATTAGCATCCCCAAGCTCGGGGTTTTGCATATCATTAACACAATTAACATTAATAGAATTTATAATAACATCATTTGAAAGCACAAGTGCTCCCTGGGTGATTTTGGTAATTAATGTCAACATATCTTCTGTTGGACTAATGATTCTATCTAGTGTATTTCAGACAAGTTCAACAATGGCGTGGAAAGGACAAGAGGATGTGGAACCCCTTAAAAATGCTAAGGACATGCATTGGGAAAAGCTCAAGATCCTTCAATTCTATTCTAGTGATCCAAGATCACATTGAGTCCATAGGAAAGCCAATACTGTTAAAAGGGGATGAGGTGTTGCTTATTGGCTTGCTTGCTCAAATGCTTAGTGATGTTGCTGCTAAACTCTCAACCACCTTCTCCATCCAAATATGTCAAAACCCTAAACTCCAACTCGGCCCCATAAATTCTTTCTATCTGGAGCCACCGAGTTCACTTGACATAGCACTACCAGAAACCCTAGCAATTCGCTTTCATCGTTACGGATCTCGGTCTCACCGAGATGGCCTTGCAAACTCTCTATTACTTGTTGCAATTATTTCGGTCTTGCCGAGTTTGCTTGACCAACTCTCTATTGCTCTATTGTTTCACTTCGGTCTCTCCGAGTTGAACCAATCGGCGCCACCGAGATGAGGTATGCCCTTAGCCATAGCACATCGGTCCCATCGAGTTGTTCCAGTCGGTCCCATAGAGATTCCTAATGTTCACATTTTTGAACTAATCGATGCCACCAAGTTTAGCTATCCGGTCTCACCGAGATAGGTTAGATGTGTGTATTAGTTGGATTTTGTGTGGAGGCTATATACACCCCTCCACCCCCTTCTCCATTTGTGAGAGAGCCATCAGAACATGCCTACACTTCCACTACTCATTTTTTGAGAGAGAACCACCTACTCATGTGTTAAGATCAAGACATTCCATTCCTACCATAAGATTCTTGATTTCTAGCATTCCCCAAGTTGCTTTCCACCCATATCATCTTTCCACCATATCCAAATCTATGAGAGAGAGTTGAGTGCTGGGAGTCTATCATCTGAAGCACAAGAGCAAGGAGTTCATCATCAACACAACATCTATTACCTTTTGGAGAGTGGTGTCTCCTAGATTGGTTAGGTGTGGGGGATATTCCCCACGACCAAGACCCGCCTCAGAAGGATAAGCTGCCCTGAGGCTTAAGTCATCTCTGGGCTTAAGTCGCCCTAATCTTAAGTCATTTTATGGACTTAAAGTCACCCTGATGTTAAGTAATCTTTGGGCTTAAGCAGCCATGTTAAGTCCTCTCTGGACTTAGATATCCATCTTAACCAGCCATTTTAACCCGCCATGATGAGTCCCGAAGATGAGTCCTGGAAGATGAGATGCCTGAAGATGAGTCGTGGAGATGAGTCTTGGAAGATGAGACATGTGAAGATAAGCTCTGAAGGTAACCCGCCTGGCGTAACCCGGCAGGCTCTAAGCCACCCGGTGTAAGTCGCCCGGGTGTAACCCGCCCGGTGTAAGCAACCTTGCTGTAAGCCCCTGATACGTCTCCGACGTATCTATAATTTTTGATTGTTCCATGTGATTATATTATCTATTTTGGATGTTTTATATGCATTAATATGCTATTTTATATTATTTTGGGACTAACCTAATAACCTAGAGCCCAGTGTCAGTTTCTGTTTTCCCCCTTGTTTTTGAGCTTCGCAGAAAAGGAATACTAAACGGAGTCCAAACGGAATAAAACTTCACGATGATTTTTCTTGGACCAAAAGACACCCAGAAGACTTGGAGTACAAGTCATAAGAGCCACGAGGCGGCGACAAGGGTGGAGGGCGCGCCCAGGGGGTAGGGCTTGCCCCCCTACCTTGTGGGCCCCTCGTGACCCCGCCGACCTAGATCTTCCTCCTATATTTTTGCAAATATTCCCAAATCCTCAGAAGCATCCACGAAAACACTTTTCCACCGCCGCAACCTTCTGTTCCCGTGAGAACCCATCTTGGGGCCTTTTCCGGCATCCTGCCGTAGGGGGATTCGATCACGGAGGGCATCTACATCAACACTATTGCCCTTCCGATGAAGCGTGAGTAGTCAACCACAGACCTACAGGTCCATAGCTAGTAGCTAGATGGCTTCTTCTCTCTCTTTGATTCTCAATACCATGTTCTCCTCGATGTTCTTGGAGATCTATCCGATGTAATCTTCTTTTGCGATGTGTTTGTCAAGATCCGATGAATTGTGGATTTATGATCAGCTTATCTATGAATATTATTTGAATCTTCTCTGAATTCTTATATGCATGATTTGGTATCTTTGTATTTCTCTTGTTATTATCGGTTTGGTTTGGCCAACTAAATTAGTTTTCCTTTCAATGGGAGAGGTGCTTAGCTTTGGGTTCAATCTTGCGGTGTCCTCACCCAGTGACAAAGTAGGGGTAGCGAGGCACGTATTGTATTGTTGCCATCAAGGATAAAAAGATGGGGTTTACATCATATTGCTTGAGTTTATTCCTCTACATCATGTCATCTTACTTAATGTGTTACTCTGTTCTTCATGAACTTAATACTCTAGATGCACGCAGGAGTCGGTCGATGTGTGGAATAATAGTAGAAGATGCAGGTAGGAGTCGGCCTACTTGATACGGACGTGATGCCTATATTGCATAATCATTGCCTTGGATATCGTCATAACTTTGCGCTTTTCTATCAATTGCTCGACAGTAATTTGTTCACCCATCGTATTATTTGCCTTCATGAGAGAAGCCTCTAGTGAAATCTATGGCCCCCGGGTCTATTTTCCGTCATATTAGTTTCCGGTCTACTATTTTGCAATCTTTTATTTTCATCTCTATAAACCAAAAACCCAAAAATATTTTATCTTTTGTTTATCTATCTCTATCAGATCTCACTTTTGCTAGTGACCGTGAAGGGATTGACAACCCCTTTATCTTTGAGTGCAAGTTGTTTGATTGTTTGTGCATGTATTGGTGATTTGCATGTTCTTCTCCTACTGAATTGATTCCTCGATTCTCAAACTGAGAGAAATACTTATCTCTACTTTCTGCATCACCCTTTCCTATTCAAGGGAAAAACCAACGCAAGCTCAAGAAGTAGCTGGAAGAATTTTTTGCGTCATTGCTGGGGAGATCTACATCAAGCCTATCAAGTACCCATCATAAAACTCTCATCTCTTGCATTACATTATTTGCGATTTGCTCTTGTTTTCCTCTCCCCCACTTCTAAAATGATTTTCGAAAATATTTTGATTTTTATTCGCCCTTCTTCTGCTCGTCTCCTCGTTTGTCTTTATGTCTTACTTGGCTCGTTTGCTTGTTTTGTATAATTGTGTGTTTATTGAAAATCAGAAACAAAGCTTATGGATCCACTTAAAGTTTTCTACTTGGATCTTCTTCGATCCATATGTGCTCGTGCTGAAACCCCAACTAGTTTAGTTGAGGGAAAATCTTTAGATGAGAATGCTCATTTTGTGCATCACCATTTGTTTGAAAAAGGGAGACTCTTATGGAATTAAATAAATTGTTTGCTATGTTATGCGTGGAATCTTCGTGAACTTTGTGATTTTACTTGTTGCTCTAAGAACCCTAAAAACACCTTCCCTACTTATGTGAGTTTAATGATAATGAAATCTTATCTTCTTATGAAAAGGGTGTTTATAGTTATTATGATATCAAACAAATTCAAGAATTTGTTGCTTTTAAGGGTGCTTATGAAGTTGCTTCTTTGATTGAAAAGTATGATATTACTCTCTACAAATCTGAAAATTTTGACATAAAGATTGCCATGAGAACTATGCTCATAATGCCTATGTTAAGGAATTTATTGAGAGAATGACCGTTGCTTTGGAAGAAAATAATGATATGCATGATCTATAGATAATTATGATTCCGATGATTTGATGGAAATATCCCTTGATGAACATGATGCTTGCTATTCTTATGTCCATGATGCCAATATTAATTATGCTTATGGAGATGAACTTGCTATAGTTCCTTATGTTAAACATGAAATTATTACTATTGCTCCCACCCTTGATAGTTCCTTCGATGAAAAGCATGACCGAAATGATGTTATTATAAATTCTATTAATGTCAGTTGTGTTAATGATATGCAAAACCCTAAGCTTGGGGATGCTAGTTTTGCGTTGTCCACTACTTGTTCCAATGATCATGATTGGGGTGATTCTTCTTATTATCTTGAAAACTTATTTAAGCCCCATGATGAATATTAGATTGATAATAGTGTTTGCAATAATATTGAAAGTAGGTTTGGAAGAGTATCAACTTTAGATCCCCACATATTTGGAGAATCTTCAATCTTATGAAATTTTTGATAAAAGTGGGTTTGGAGAGGTCATGACTTTAGTTAATGTTAATCCCACTATTTTGGAAGAGTGTCAACTTTGCATGCATGCGGATCATGAAGAATATGTTATGTGATGGCTATGTTGTTGAATTTGAGTATGATACCACATGTAATTATCATGAGAGAGGAAAATATGGTTGTAGAAATTTTCATGTTACTAAATTACCGCTCGTTATGTTGGGATTGCTATTGTTTCCTTCTTCCTTGCATATGCTAGTTTTTGCTTGTCTTGATAATTTGTTTGCTTATAAAATGCCTATGCATAGGCAGCATGTTAGATTTAAATTTGTTTGTTACATGTTTTAGGATGCTCTCTTTGTGTTTCAATCATTACCTTTCATGTGAGCATCATCGAATCTCAAGCCAATCTTAATGGCTTTAAAGAAAAGCGCTTGTTGGGACACAACCCAATATTTTCCTTTGCTATCTAAATAATTCATCTAGCCTCTAGTTAGATGTGTTTTTGTGTATTAATTAGTGTTTGTGCCAAGTAAGACCTTTGGGATGGCTTACGGTGATAGTTGATTTGATCTTGCTGAAATACAGAAACTTTTGCACCCAGAAAAATAATTTTAATAATACACAGAAGCGTGATTTTTATCATAATTTTTTACACAAGAATGATATACAAATTTAGCAGGTTTTTCAATTTTCTCAGAATTTTTGGAGTTACATAAGTATTCAAAGTTCTCTGATTGCTACACACTGTTCTGTTTTTGACA
Organism: Aegilops speltoides; assembly: GCA_021437245.1. Classification (NCBI taxonomy): domain Eukaryota; kingdom Viridiplantae; phylum Streptophyta; class Magnoliopsida; order Poales; family Poaceae; genus Aegilops; species Aegilops speltoides. The sequence goes on along the minus strand of CM038142.1, from coordinate 309,707,243 downwards.
GGTTCTGTTTTCTTTGTGTTGTTTGCTTATTTTGATGAATCTATGGGTAGTATCGGGGGGTATGAACCATGGAGAAGTTGGAATACAGTAGATATTACACCAGTATAAATAAATAATGAGTTCACAATAGTACCATAAAGTGGTGATTTATTTTCTTATAGTAACGGATCTCATAAGATTTTCTGTTGAGTTTTGTCGTGTAAAGTTTTCAAGTTTTGGGTAAGGATTTGATGGACTATGGAATAAGGAGTGGCAAGAGCCTAAGCTTGGGGATGCCCTAGCCACCCCAAGATAATATTCAAGGACAACCAAGAGCCTAAGCTTCGGGATTCCCCAGAAGGCATCCCCTCTTTCGTCTTTGTCTATCGGTAACTTTAGTTGAGGCTATATTTTTGTTCACCACATGATATGTGTTTTGCTTTGGAGCGTCTTGTATGACTTGAGTCTTGCTTTTTAGTTTGCCACAATCATCCTTGCTGTACACAACTTTTGAGAGGGACATGCGTGAATCATGATTTATTATAATACTCTATGTGCTTCACTTATATCTTTTGAGCTAGGCATTTTTGCTCTAGTCCTTCACTTATATCTTTTTAGAGCACGACAGTGAATTTATATTATAGAAATTGTTGAACTCTCATGATTCACTTATATTATTTTGAGAGTCTCTCTAAACAGCATGGTAATTTGCTTAGGTTATGAGTTTAGTCCTAATATGATGGGCATCCAAGAGGGATATAATAAAAACTTTCATATAAAGTGCATTGAATACTATGAGAAGTTTGATTACTTATGATTGTTTTGAGATATGAGGATGGTGATATTAGAGTCATGCTAGTGCAGTAATTGTGTATTGTAGAAATACTTGTGTTGAGGTTTGTGATTCCCGTAGCATTCACGTATGGTGAACCATTATGTAACGAAGTTTTAGCATGATTTATTTATTGATTGTCTTCCTTATGAGTGGCGGTTGGGGACGAGCAATGGTATTTTCCTACCAATCTATTACCCTAGGAGCATGCGCATAGTACTTTGTTTTGATGACTAATAGATTTTTGCAATAAGTATATGAGTTCTTTATGACCAATGTTGAGTCCATGGATTATATGCACTTGATGTCTACTACGCAACCTTTCTTCTTGTAGAGGTTGTTGGGCCTCCAAGTGCAGGACAATAGCAAATTTCCCTCAAGTTGATGACCTAAGGTTTATCAATCCGTGGGAGGCATAAGATGAAGATGGTCTCTCTCAAACAACCCTGCAACCAAATAACAAAGAGGCTCTTGTGTCCCCAACACACCCAATACAATGGTAAACTGTATAGGTGCACTAGTTCGGCGAAGAGATGGTGATACAAGTGCAATATGGATGGTAGAAATAGGTTTTTGTAATCTGAAAAATATAAAAACAGCAAGGTACCTAGTAATAAAAGTGAGCGAAAACGGTATTGCAATGCTTGAAAATAAGGCCTAGGGTTCACACTTTCACTAGTGCAAGTTCTCTCAACAATGATAACATAATTGGATCATATAACAATCCTTCAACGTGCAACAAAGAGTCACTCCAAAGTCAATAATAGTGGAGAACAAACGAAGAGATTATTGTAGGGTACGAAACCACCTCAAAGTTATTCTTTCTGATCGATCTATTGGGCTATTCCTATAAGTGCCACAAACAGCCTAGAGTTCGTACTAAAATAACACCTTAAGACACACATCAACCAAAACCCTAATGTCACCTAGATACTCCAATGTCACCACAATTATTCGGTGGTTTGATTATGCAATATGCATCACAAAATCTCAGATTCATCTATTCAAACCAACACAAAGAAGTTCAAAAAGTGCCCCAAAGTTTCTATCGAAGAGTCAAGACGAAAACGTGTGCCAACCCCTATGCATAAGTTCACAAGGTCACGGAACCCGCAAGTTGATCACCAAAACATACATCAAGTGGATCACGTGAATATCCCATTGTCACCACAGATAAGCACATGCAAGACATACATCAAGTGTTTACAAATCCTTAAAGACTTAATCTGATAAGGTAACTTCAAAGGGAAAACTCAATCCATTACAAGAAGGTAGAGGGGGAGAAACAACATAAGATCGAACTATAGTAGCAAAGCTCGTGGTACATCAAGATCATGCCAATTCAAGAACACGAGAGAGAAAGATCATACACATAGCTACTTGTACATACCGTCAACCTCGAGGGTGAACTACTCCCTCCTCGTCATGGAGAGCGCCGGGATGATGAAGATGGCCACCGGTGATGGATTCACCCTCCGGCAGGGTGCCGGAACAGGGCCCCGATTGGTTTTTGGTGCCTACAATGGCTTGCAGCTGCGGAACTCCTGATCTAGGTATATTTTAGGGGGTTTCTGTATTTATAGGAATTTTTGGCATCGGTTTCACATCAGAGGGGTCCACAAGTCAACGACAAGACCGGAGCACGCTCCCGAGGGGGTAGGGCGCGCCCTCCACCCTTATGGTTGACTTGTGACTCTTTTGGCCCAAATCTTTTGCTTTGAGGGCTTCTTCTGGTCCATAAAAAAATCACCGTAAATTTTCAGGTCATTTGGACCCCGTTTGGTATTCCTTTTCTGTAAAACTCGAAAACAAGGAAAAAACAGAAACTCGCACTGGTTTCTAGGTTAATAGGTTAGTCCCAAAAATCATATAAAATGGCATATAAATGCATATAAAATATCCAAGACGGATAATATAATAGCATGGAACAATAAAAAATTATAGATACATTGGAGACGTATCAACACTCTAACCCTTCCACCATTGCTAGCCTCTCTTGTACCGCACAACTTCCGCCAGTACCATACACCCACCATATACCTTCCTCAAAACAACTACCATACCTACCTATTATGGCATTTCCATAGCCATTCCGAGATATATTGCCATGCAACTTTCCACCGTTCCGTTTATTATCATACGCTTCATCATTGTCATATTGCTTTGCATGATCATGTAGTTGACATAGTATTTGTGGCAAAGCCACTTTTCATAATTTTCATACATGTCACTCTTGAGTCATTGAACATCTTGGTACACCGCCGGAGGCATTCATATAGAGTCATATTTTGTTCTAGTATCGAATTGTAATTGTTGAGTTGTAAGTAAATAAAAGTGTGATGATCATCATTATTAGAACATTGTCCCATCTGAGGAAAAAAAGGAGGCCAATGAAGCCTAAATAAAAAAGAGGTTGAAGAAGCCATTGAAAATATGAGAGAAAAAGAGAGAAGGGGCTATGTTACTATCCTTTTTCCACACTTGTGCTTCAAAGTAGCACCATGATCTTCATGATAGAGAGTCTCCTATTTTGTCACTTTCATATACTAGTGGGAATTTTTCATTATAGAACTTGGCTTGTATATTCCAACCACAGGCTTCCTCAAATGCCTTAGATCTTCATGAGCAAGCAAGTTGGATGCACACCCACTTAATTTCTTTTTGAACTTTCATAAACTTATAGCTCTAGTGCATCTGTTGCATGGAAATCCCTACTCACTCACATTGATATCCATTGATGGACATCTCAATAGCCCGTTGATACGCCTAGTTGATGTGAGACTATCTCCTTCTTTTCGTCTTCTCCACAACCACCATATTCTATTCCACCTATAGTTTTATGTACATGGCTCACGCTCATGTATTGCGTGAAAGTTGAAAAATTCCGAGAACACCAAAAGTATAAAACAATTGCTTGCTTGCTATCGGGGTTGTGCATGATTTGAATATTTTACGCGATGAAGATGGAGCATAGCTAGACTATATGATTTTATATGGATACCTTTCTTTGGCCATGTTATTTTGAGAAGACACGATTGCTTTATTAGTATGCTTGAAGTATTATCGTTTTTATGTCAATATTAAACTTTTTATTTGAATCTTTTGGATCTGAAAATTCATGCCACAATGAAGAAAATTACATGGATACATATGTTAGGTAGCATTCCACATCAAAAATCCTGTTTTATCATTTACCTACTCATGGACGAGCTGGAATTAAGCTTGGGGATGATTGATACGTCTCCAACGTATTTATAATTTTTTATTGTTCCATGCTATTATATTATCTGTTTTGGATGTTTTATATGCATTAATATGCTATTTTATATTATTTTAGGGACTAACCTATTAACCTAGAGCCCAATGCCAGTTTCTGTTTTTTCATTGTTTTTGAGCTTCGCAAAAAAAAGGAATACTAAACAGAGTCCAAACGGAATAAAACTTCACAATGATTTTTCTTGGACCAGAAGACACCCAGGAGACTTGGAGTGCAAGTCAAAAGAGCCAGGAGGCGGCGACAAGGGTGGATGGCGCACCCAGAATAAAACTCAGAATAAAAATAATTTTTAGATTGGAATTCAGTTTCTTTAGGGCATGGTAGTTTCGGGTTTTCTAAAAGGGGATAGGGCACGCCCCGTACCTTGTGGGCCCCTCACGACCCCCCTGACCTAGATCTTCCTCCTATATATTTGCAAATATTGCCAATCCCTTAGAAGCATCCATGAAAACTCTTCTCCACCGCCACAACCTTCTATTCCCGTGAGATCCCATATTGGGGCCTTCTCTGGCAACCTGCCGGAGAGGGATTCGATCACGGAGGACATCTACATCAACTCTATCTCCCTTCCATTGAAGCGTGAGTAGTCCACCACAGACCTACGGGTCCATAGCTAGTAGCTAGATGTCTTCTTCTCTCTCTTTGATTCTCAATACCATGTTCTCCTCTATGTTCTTGGAGATCTATTCGATGTAATCTTATTTTGCGGTGTGTTTGTCGAGATCTGTTGAATTGTGATTTATGATCAGCTTATCTATGAATATTATTTGAATCTTCTCTGAATTCTTATATGCATGATTTGGTATCTTTGTATTTCTCTTCGAATTATCAGTTTGGTTTGGTCAACTAGATTGGGTTTTCTTGCAATGGGAGAGGTGCTTAGCTTTGGGTTCAATCTTGCGGTGTCCTCACCAAGTGACAAAGTAGGGGTAGCGAGGCACGTATTGTATTGTTGCCATCGAGGATAAAAAGATGGGGTTTACATCATATTGCTTGAGTTTATTCCTCTACATCATGTCATCTTACGTAATGCGTTACTCTATTCTTTGTGAACTTAATACTCTAGATGCAAGCAAGAGTCGGTCTATGTGTGGAGTAATAGTAGTATATGCAGGCAGGAGTCGGTCTACTTGATGGACGTGATGCCTATATTTCATAACTTTGTGCTTTTCTATCAATTGCTCGACAGTAATTTGTCCACCCACCATATTATTTGCCTTCATGAGAGAAGCCTCTAGTGAAACCTATGGCCCCCGGGTCTATTTTCCATCATATTAGTTTCTGATCTACTATTTTGCAATCTTTTATTTTCAGATCTATAAACCAAAAAATCCAAAAATATTTTATCTTTTGTTTATCCATCTCTACCATATCTCACTTTTGCAAGTGACCATGAAGGGATTGACAACCCCTTTATCACGTTGGGTGCAAGTTGTTTGATTGTTTGTCCGTGTATTGGTGATTTATGCGTTCTTCTCCTACTGCATTAATACCTTGGTTCTCAAACTGAGGGAAATAATTATCTCTACTTTGCTGCATCACCCTTCTCTCTTCAACGAAAAAACCAATGCAAGCTTAAGAAGTAGTAGTCGCCCGTCTCGAGATAAGAAGCCCAGGGTTCAAAGAAGCCCACGGTGAGGAGCCCATGATGAGAAGCCCGTGATGGGAAGCCAGAATAGGTTAAGTCCTAATCCAACTTGGACTCTACATGTAACCCTCCCCTCCAACTTATATAAGGAGGGGCGGGGCACCCCAAGAGGGTCGGGTTTTGACAAGTTAGAAAATAGACAGGTAAGTCTAAGACAAGATCAAAGTATATGCTCTCAGGATAGAGGTAGCAAAACACCGCCCTTGTAACCGAGATCGTCGTCATCATCAATATCAATCAAGCAGGATGTAGGCTTTTACCTCCACCGTGAGGGGCCGAACCTATGTAAAATCTTGCCTCTCGTCCCGCTCAACCCCATTCAAGCTACCACTTAGATGCGTTGGCTTGACGACTAACTCCTCACACTATGATATGTGCCGTGACTAAACCACGACATTAGGTGTCTCTTGGGAGCCTCCGACATATTGTGGAGTTGAACCAAGAAGATTGTAAGGGCAAGGAGATCTCCTACTTCGTCAAGATCTACCTGAGTCAGGCATGTCCTTCGTGGGCGATGGCCATGGTGGGATATACAAGGTTGCTTCTTCATGGCCCCTTTGTGGGTGGAGCCCTCCGTGGAATCGCGCAACCATTTCCCTTCATGGGTTGAAGGCTCCATCAATGTGGACATACGATAGCAGCACCTATCATAACCATGCCAAAAATCTTCGTGTCTCCATTGCATTTGCAAAGCTAATCCCATCCCTTTACTTTCTTGCAACTTGTATGCTTTACTCTTTCCGCCGCATATTCATACTCTTGTCATGCTTGCTTGAAATGTATTATGAATGCTTTAACTTGTGATAAAACTCAACCTTAAGTTGAAGTAATTAAAATCTGCTAACTTTGCTTGTTAAGGGTCTAATCACCCCCTCTAGGCCCCTCTTCTCGATCCTTTCAATTGGTATCAGAGCATTGGTATGCATTGCTTTGGTTTAATCACCATAGGAGGAAGATGGACGAGTCTATGTTTAGGAGTATTAGACATAGAATGCCTATTCATGGGGAGTTCTATGGTTCTTGGAAAAATGAAATGCTTGTGATTTTCAATGAATATAATTTGAACAAGTACATTACGAGCCCTTATATTCCTTCCATCGATCGTTCGCATTCTAACCCCGATGAGTATCTTGACATGGTTCACAATCTTAGGACTATTGATCTTATCATTAGAGGATTGCCTACAAATTTGTTTGTGTGCTTGCCTACTTTTGGCGCATATACAATATGGAATTATCTTGAAGAACGCTTTCCGAATTACTCCTTAAAAATTATAGATGAGATTCTTCAAAAGTCAGTTGCTTTTCAAAATACGGAACCTAGTGATTCTAAGTTTGATGAATGACTATTTGAGCTCCGTGATCTTATGCGTGCCAAAGGAAACGTTGGATTCATAGTAGCATCATCTTGGAGACAATTACAATTCATAAACTTGAATATTGTCATGGTCATAAATCTAACAAATCACTTGACCTAGGTGATGATCATATGGATGATGATGTTGGGCATGGTGATGACCCACAAGTATAGGGGATCAATCATAGTCCTTTCGAAAGCAAGAGTATCGAACCCAACTAGGAGCAGAATGAAATGACAAGTGGTTTTTAGCAAGGTATTTTCTGCAAGCACTGAAATAGTCGGTAACAGGTAGTTTGATGGCAAGATAATTTGTAACGAACAAGTAAAGGTAACGGTAAATAAAGTGCAGCTAGGTAGCCCAATCCTTTTGTGGCAAAGGACATGCCAAAATGGTCTCTTATAATAAGAAAAGCGTTCTTGAGGGTACACGGGAATTTCACCATGTCACTTTCATCATGTTGGTTTGATTCATGTTCGCTACTTTGATAAATTGATATGTGGGTGGACCGGTGCTTAGGTGTTGTTCTTACTTGAAAAAACCTCCTACTTATGATTAACCCCCTCGTAAGCATCCACAACTACGAGAAAAGTATAAAGATAAAATGTAACCGTAGCATTAAACTTCTGGATCCAAATCGTTCCCTTACGAAGTAGCGCATAAACTAGGGTTTAAGCTAATGTCACTATAGCAACCCATCATCTAATAACTATGCATTACCTTAGGCCCAAATATGGTGAAATAACATGTAGTCGACGTTCGCATGACACCACTTGTAACACCCCGGATTCGATGCGCCAGGTGTCTACCAGTTATTCGCCGTAATTGCCATGTCTTTTGCTTGCGTGTTGCATTTTGCCATGTCATCATGTGCATCTCATTTTGCATACATGTTCGTCTCATGAATCCGAGCATTTTCCCCGTTGTCCGTTTTGCAATCCGGCACTCCCACATGCACCGGCGCACCCCTCTTGTCTCTTTTCATGAGCAAGTGTTAAATGTTCTCGGAATGGACCGAGGCTTGCCAAGTGGCCTTGGTACACCACCGGTAGACCGCCTTTCAAGTTCCGTGCCATTTGGAGTCCGTTTGATACTCCAACGGTTAACCGGGGAACCGTTAAAGCCTCTTTTGTGTGCAGCCCAACACCCCTCCAAAATGGCCCAATAACCCATCCAAACCCCCTCCATGCTCTCGGTCATTCAATCACGATCGTGTGGGCGAAAAACGCTCCACATTTGGACTCTCCTAGCTCCCAGAATCTATAAATATGTGCCCCTCCCCGAATTTTCGCAGTCCAAATCCTAGCCTCCTCTTCCTCTGCGCCGCCGGACACATCTCCCCCGCCGCCCGGACATGTCCGCCGCCGCCATCGCCTAATCCGGAGCCGCCACCTGTCCGCGCCCGTCGTCCCATGGCATGCCCGCCGAGCCCATCATGGGCCCATGCGAGCCCGACCGCGCCCGCCGCCACAGGCCCGGCGCCCGCCGCCGCCGCTGGGTTCCCAGCGCCTCCGCCGCCGCCCGCCCGCCGATGTCCTGTCGCCGACCTCGCTGGGCTCGCCGCGCGCTGTCAAGGCCTAACGCTGAGCCCGCCGCCGCCGCCAGTCGCCCAACTCAGAAGCGCGCCCGCACCGCCGGATCCTCCACGCCGCTCGCCGCCGTCTCATCTCCCATCGCCGGAGCCCTGACGAGATCCTCGCCGCCTCGCCGGAGCACCGTCTTCCCCGACCCCGAGCCGCGCCCCGGCCTCCTCGTCGCCGGATCCGAGGCCCCACCCCCGGATCCACCTCTCCTCGCCGTCCGACGGTCGCCGGAGTCTCGCCGGAGCTTCTCCAGCCAGATCCAGCGCGGGTGGATGAGATCCACCCGTTCAGCCAACCAAATGTGCCGGCCCCGTCCGGATCCCTCCGTCCCGCTCCTCCTCATCCTGCGTTGACTCCTCAGAGGGTAAATTTCTTCCAAGTCCCTGATTTATTACATTCTGGTGCTAACTTTGACCTGTCATAGCTCCGTGCATATAGCTCCATTTTGCGTGCATGATATATCAAATTGTTCATCATGAGATGCTCTTCATTTTGTTCCATTGTGTGATGCTTGTTTGAGTCCATCTTGATGCCGTAATCATCGTTGCAAGAGTGATATATGATGTTAATTGCTGTCTGTTTACATAACTTGTTTTGTCTTTTTCATTGCATTTCGTGTGTGCATCCTATGAGCTTGATGTCTATATGAGTTTTGAGCACATCATGCCATATTTAAAGTGGTGCCATCCATGTATTTTTGTGTGCCTTGTGGTGAGTGCATCAAGCTCGTGAAGTAGGGTACTTGCTGTTTCTGTTTTGCTAGTCTGAATCTGCCATATCATGATGCTATGTAAACCAGCTGCTACAAGTCATTCTATGCATAATCTGGAGATGTTCACTAAGGATGTTTTGTTATACATGTCATGCTATATCCATCCATGCCCCTGGTTGCATTTATATCCTGCTGTAGCTTGTTGTAATCTTGCTCTCATATTGCTAAATAATGTCGTTGTCAGCCTATCAACATTAAGTTCAGTTTTGCCATGAGCTTTGCTAGTGATCCATGCATCCTATGAACCTGCTCTTGCCATCATTAGCTTCAAAAACATGTATTCTTACTGTTGGTCACCTTGTAATGCCATGTATTGATCTGTGGTGAGTGGTACAAGCTCAAGAACATAGCTACTTATTGTTGTTCCTGCCATGTACGAATTTGTCATATCATTGCCATGTTTGCATGGATGCTACCATCTTTTCTGTTGATCTTTGGAATTAGTTCAGTAAGGGAGTTTTGTTATTTGACTTTAGTATTAGCATGCCATGCCTTTGTTTGCCATGATAGCTTCCTGTAACATGTCGTTTGATAGCTCTAAACATTGGAACCTGATGTTATTTCTGCTAAGTCTGAGACTGTTATTATTTGCAATCTTGCCATGTCCTTTTGAGCATGTTATGGTGATTTCTGGAGATAGCCCAGTGTTTATGTTTTGTCATGATTTACCTTTACTTCACGTCCATGCCTTTGGTTATCATGTTAGGATGCTCTATCATATTGTTTTGATGCTTGCAAGATGCCTAGTTGCTGTTTTGGACAGATTGTTGTAACTAGTATAGTGTATGTGTTGAACCGTTGCTCTGTTTTGAGTGTGCTCCATATGAAACTTGCTTGATTTTGCATGAAGTTTCATATTGTCATGTTGCATACATGTTTTGAGAGGGTTTGCTTGATGTTTGTATGCATTTTGCATCAATGCCATGTTTAACTTGTTTTGCTCAGATCTTCTAGGCCGTAGCTCCGAACTAATTGAAATTTATATGTAACTTGACTAGAATTTCGTGTAGATCCTCTTGGTGCTCTTTAACTTGCTGTTTAACAACTTGAACATAAGGTTTATTCAGTTCTGGACCAATTTCTCAATTTGCATATGAGGACTTACCGGAATTGTTATATGTTGTTTCCGGCCTCATTTAAACTTGTTTTGATGTGTTGCTCTCGTATGCATCATCTCTTGCCATGAGTAGCTCCATGTAGCTTTGTCATGCATCATGCTTGTTGTGCATCATGTCTTGTCTATGTGTGGTGTGTTTACCATGTTGTGTGCTTCTTCTCGATAGTTCCTGTTTCGTTGCGATTGTGAGGATTCGTTCGTCTATGCTTGGTTCGTCTTCGTGGCTTCATCTTCTTCATGGACTCGTTCTTCTTCCTAGCGGGATTTCAGGCAAGATGACCACTACCCTGGATCTCACTACTATCATTGCTATGCTAGTTGCTTTGTTCTATCACTTTGCTGCGCTACCTATCTTTTGCTCTTCAAGCCTCCCAAATTGCCATGTCAGCCTCTAACCTTTTTCACCCTTCCCAGCAAACCGTTGCTTGGCTATGTTATCGCTTTCGCTCAGCCCCTCTTGTAGCGTTGCTAGTTGCAGGTGAAGATGAAGATTGCTCCATGTTGGATTATGTTTATGTTGGGATATCACAATATCTCTTATTTAATTAATGCATCTATATACTTGGTAAAGGGTGGAAGGCTCGACCTTATGCCTGGTGTTTTGTTCCACTCTTGCCGCCCTAGTTTCCGTCATACCGGTGTTATGTTCCCGGATTTTGCATTCCTTACGCGGTTGGATGATTTATGGGACCCCCTTGACAGTTCGCTTTGAATAAAACTCCTCCAGCAAGGCCCAACCTTGGTTTTACCATTTGCCTCACCACCACCTATACCCTTCCCTTGGGTCGGCCAACCCGAGGGTCATCTTTATTTTAGCCCCCCCGGGCCAGTGCTTCTCGAAGTGCTGGTCCGAACCGAGCAACCTGCGGGGCCACCTCGGGGCAACTTGAGGGCTGGTTTTACTTGTAGCTTGTATTATACGGTGTTGGCCTGAGAACGAGATATGTGCAGCTCCTATCGGGATTGTCCGCACATCGGGCGGCTTTGCTGGTCTTGTTTTACCATTGTCGAAATGTCTTGTAAACCGAGATTCCGAGACTGATCGGGTCTTCCTGGGAGAAGGTATATCCTTCGTTGACCATGAGAGTTTGTGATGGGCTAAGTTGGGACACCCCTACAGGGTATAAACTTTCGAGAGCCGTGCCCGCGGTTATGTGGCAGATGGGAATTTGTTAATGTCTGGTTGTAGATAACTTGACACCAGATTCAAATTAAAACGCATCAACCGCGTGTGTAGCCGTGATGGTCTCTTCTCGGCGGAGTCCGGGAAGTGAACATGGTTTTTGGCTTATGTTTGACGTAAGTAGGAGTTCGGGATCACCTCTTGATCATTGCTAGCTTCACGACCGTTCCGTTGCTTCTCTTCTCGCTCTTATTTGCGTATGTTAGCCACCATATCATGCTTAGTCGCTGCTGCAACCTCACCACTTTACCCCTTCCTTACCCATTAAGTTTTGCTAGTCTTGATACCCATGGTAATGGGATTGCTGGGTCCTCGTGGCTCACAGATTACTACAACAACAGTTGCAGGTACAGGTTATGTGATGATCACGACGCTAGAGCGACGTTTGCTTGTTTTGGAGTTCTTCTTCTGCTTCTTCTTCGATCAGGGGATAGGTTCCAGGTCGGCAGCCTGGGCTAGCAGGGTGGATGTTGGTTGAGTTTCTGTTTGTGTTTCATCCGTAGTCCGATGGTGCTCTTATGTAAGATGATGTTGTATTCGTGTGGCATTGTATGCCTTTTGTATGTATCCCATCTATTATGTAATGTTGATGTAATGATATCCACCTTCCAAAAGCGTTTCAATATGCGGTTCTATCCTTGGTGGGACCTTCGAGTCTCTTTAGGATAGTATCACATATTGGGTGTGATAAGTTGGTATCAGAGCCTCGACCGACCATAGGACCCCCCTTGATTGATCGTGTAGTTTGGCCATTGTCGAGTCTAGAAGAAAACTTTTTCGGAGTCTAGTTATATCGGAGAGTAGGACTTCTTTTTACTCCTCCGCCCCTTCGTCGCTCTGGTGAGGAATCTTGTCGTAGGTGTTTTGAACTACTCCTCTTCCCCTTCAAATTTTTCTTTAGGATCAGGCAGTTGGTTTTCTGTTTGTTGGTTCTCAGCTCTTTTCATCCGGTGCATTTCTCGTCAAGTGACTCGAGCCTCTTCATTGTTGCCAAGTTCAATCCTCAGTTCTTCCTCCGACGTCGTTGTTTTTCCCTGTCGGAAGTTTTCTTTGTTTTTCCCACCCGCCCACCCTTTTTTTCCTTCTTGGAGCCGGAGTCCGTAATCGAGTATCCATCCTACTCGTGCGGAGTCTTTGCTTTCTTTCCTCAATGATTTCAACCGGTGTTTTCTCTTCAAGATATTCGTCGTTTCCCCTTCCAAGTTGCCTTTGTTTTCCCGCCCTCCCACCCTCTTCTTCCCGGAGTCTAAGTCTATTTCAAGCATCAATTTCATTCGTGCGGAACCTCTTCAGTCTTTCGTAATTATCTCAACCGGTGAATTCTCGTCTTGTTGACATTCATCATCTCTTTATCTTCTCCGGTGGATTCAATTCTAATTTGCGGTAGTGATTATATTTTTTTCCTCGGCTCAAGTGTTTTCCCTGCTCGTTCACCTCTCGCCAGTCTATCCTTCCGGAGTGCTCAAGAAATCTCAGGAGATTCGTCTCTGTTTGAATTAAGTCGAGGTTGTCACCTCATTCAAATATTTCATTTGTTCTGGTGGATCTCCTATCTGTTCAACATCCCTTTCCAACGGTGTTTTCTTTTAGTGGGCCCTAACCCACAGGTCTTTTCCCAGGATCTTACCTAACTCTTCTAATTTCCCGGAGCTATTCTCAAATTCTTTTCGGAGTTTGACGTAAGAATGAATTTCATCAGTCAGATCTTTTGCAAGATCAATTTCAAATCATTTTCATTGTTGGCTCAACATTTTCGCTTTTCATTCTCCCAAAGATTCTCAGTAATTTTGGTGGTGTTTTCCGTCGTCATTTGAAGACCGAAGAAGAGTTTTTCCTCCAAATCTTGTTTGTTCTCTCGAAGTTTCGTGGTTCTAACTTCATGTTATCCTCTCGAATTATTCCATTCGTCAGATATTCTTTTCTTAACCATCCGGAGTATGTCAGGAGTTGTTTTTTTTCATTTCTTTTCACCGGAGGTCATCGTTCCAGAAGAATTCTTCGTCCTCACATTTCAGCTACCGTTATCCAATTATCCCGGTGCTTCGTTCAAGTGTTCTTTAATCAGCTCACGATCTCTTTATTCTTTTGCATCTAAATCCCCTCTACCATATTGGTTCTTCTAACTCTTTCCTGGTGATTCATTCAAGATTCTTTTCCCTTGATTATCAGTTTAATCCATTCGTTCTTTCCAATCCTACCGGTGGTTCGTGAAGACTTTCTCAAGTTTTGTACTATACCCCCCTTAATCCTTTTCAAGAAGAATAAGTAATATGCAAAATCCATTGCTTTTCATTAATTTAATCTGATGAAGGATAAGCATACAATAAATCTTGTTCTTTCCTCGAAGTGATTAATCTTTTCTTCCGGAGTTTGTTCCCGTTATCAATTTCTCGGTTCTAAGTGTTTCATCTTTTCTTTTCCTGAGTTCAATTTTCCTCGGCCATCTCATCGGAACCTTCATCTAAATCACTGCAGGGCTTTAATCTTATTCTTTTCATCCTTCAATTCTATCTCATTGTCCATTTGTCACCGGAGTTTTTCATGGTGGTTCTTCATGATTTAATTCATTCTTCAAGAGTTCATCCAGATTTTGTTGATGGAGTTCAAGTATCTTTTCTTCTCGCATCTCGAAGTGCAATTAATTCTCCGTATTCTTTTCAAGTGGAGTTTTGCATTTCTTCGTTATTCCCATATATTCAAGCATTTGGTTCTGGCATAATTTTACCTCAAGTTTTGAGTTGTTTTGATAAGTCCACAACAAGCTTATTCTTTCGTTGTTGATTTTCTCAACAACTCCATTCAACCCTTCCTTCTAAGTTCTTGTCATTCCATTCTTTTAATTCTTCCGGAGGCATTGTGTTGTTCATCTCGTCAAGGGTCATCCCATCTTGTGAAGTTCAGGTCTCTTTTCCTTCCATTTTCAGCCGGAGTGCTGCCTAAATCCCTTTCAGTCTTATTCATTTCTTACCATGTTCTAACCGGAGTGGTTTCAGAGTCTGTCTTATTCCATGAGCTTTGATTCTCGTCATATTCGCCGTTCCTCTTTTCTACCTGAGTTCTCTCGACTTTGTTCATCTTCTTTCTTGTGGTCTTATTTCACCTCTTCCTCTTTCTCTCCCGTCTAGTTCCTAAGATCTCGGGACGAGATCTCTTGTTAGTAGAGGAGAGTTGTAACGCCCCGGATTCGATGCGCCAGATGTCTGCCAGTTATTCGCCGTCATTGCCATGTCTTTTGCTTGTGTGTTGCATTTTGCCATGTCATCATGTGCATCTCATTTTGCATACGTGTTCGTCTCATGCATCCGAGCATTTTCCCCGTTGTCCGTTTTGCAATCCGGCACTCCCACATGCACCGGCGCACCCCTCTTGTCTCTTTTCATGAGCGGGTGTTAAACGTTCTCGAATGGACCGAGGCTTGCCAAGTGGCCTTGGTACACCACCGGTAGACCGCCTGTCAAGTTCCGTGCCATTTGGAGTCCGTTTGATACTCCAACGGTCAACCGAGGAACCGTTAAAGCCTCTTTTGTGTGCAGCCCAACACCCCTCTAAAATGTCCCAATAACCCATCTAAACCCCCTCCATGCTCTCGGTCATTCGATCACGATCGTGTGGGAGAAAACCGCTCCTCATTTGGACTCTCCTAGCTTCCAGAATCTATAAATATGTGCCCCTCCCCGAATTTTCGCAGTCCAAACCCTAGCCTCCTCTTCCTCTGCGCCGTCGGACACATCTCCCCCGCCGCCCGGACATGTCCGCCGCCGCCCCTGCCCAATCCGGAGCCGCCACCTATCCGCCTCCGTCGTCCCCGCGGCCACGGCCCGCCAAGCCCATCGTGGGCCCGTGCGAGCCCGACCACGCCCGCCGCCGCACCATGCCCGAAGGCCATTGCCGACGTCCCAACGCCGACCTCGCTGGGCTCTTCTGCCGCGCCGTCGCGCGCCCTAACGCTAAGCCCGCCGCCGCCTTGTCGCCCATCTCCGTGAAGCGCTACCAGCACCGCCGGATCCTCCGCGCCGCTCGCCGCCGCCCTCAGCCTCCGCACCGACCACCGCCGTCTCGCCTCCCGTCGCCGGAGCCCTGGCGAGCTCCTCGCCGCCTCACCGTAGCACCGTCTTTCCCGACCCTGAGCCGTGCCCCGGCCTCCTCGTTGCCGTATCCGAGGCCCCACCCCCGGATCCACCTCTCCTCGTCGTCCGACGGTCGCCGGAGTCTCGCCGGAGCTCCTCCGGTCGGATCCACCACGGGTGGATGAGATCCACTCGTTCAGCCAACCAAACATGCCGGCCCCGTCTGGATCCCTCTGTCCCGCTCCTCCTCATCCCGCGTTGACTCCTCGGAGGGTAAATTTCGTCCAAGTCCCTGATTTATTACATTCTGGTGCTAACTTTGACCTGTCATAGATCCGTGCATATAGCTCCGTTTTGCGTGCATGATATATAAAAATGTTCATCATGAGATGATCTCATTTTGTTCCATTGGTACATGCTTGTCTGAGTCCATCTTGATGCCCTAATCATCGTTGCAAGAGTGATATATGATGTTAATTGTTGTCTGTTTACATAACTTGCTGTTTTGTCTTTTTCATTGCATTTTGTGTGTGCATCCTATGAGCTTGATGTCTATATGAGTTTTGAGCCACATCATGCCATCTTTACAGTGGTGCCATCCCTGTATTTTTGTGTTCCTTGTGGTGAGTTCATCAAGCTCGTGAAGTAGGGTACTTGCTGTTTCTGTTTTGCTAGTCTGAATCTGCCATATCATGATGCTATGTAAACCTGCTGCTACAAGTCATTCTATGCATAATCTGGAGATGTACACTAAGGATGTTTTGTTATACATGTCATGCTCTATAGATCCATGCCCCTGGTTGCATTTCTCATTTTGCTAAATAATGTCGCTGTCAGCCTGTCAACATTAAGTTCAGTTTTGCCATGAGCTTTGCTAGTGATCCATGCATCCTATGAACTTGCTCTTGCCATGATTAGCTTCAAAAACATGTATTCTTACTGTTGGTCACCTTGTAATGCCATGTATTGATCTGTGGTGAGTGGTACAAGCTCACCAACATAGCTACTTATTGTTGTTCCGTTTTGAGTGTGTGTTGAACCGTTGCTCCGTTTTGAGTGTGCTCTATATGAAACTTGCTTGATTTTGCATGAAGTTTCATATTATCATGTTGCATACATGTTTTGAGAGTGTTTGCTTGATGTTTGTATGCATTTTGCATCAATGCCATGTTTAATTAGTTTTGCTCATATCTTCTAGGCCGTAGCTCCGAACTAATTGAACTTTATATGTAACCTGACTAGAATTTCGTGTAGATCCTCTTGGTGCTCTTTAACTTGCTGTTTAACAACTTGAATATAAGCTTTATTCAGTTCTGGACCAATTTCTCAATTTGCATATGAGGACTTACCGGAATTGTTATATGTTGTTTCCGGCCTCATTTAAACTTACTTTGATGTGTTGCTCTTGTATCCATCATCTCTTGCCATGAGTATCTCCATGTAGCTTTGTCATGCATCATGCTTGTTGTGCATCATGTCTTGTCTATGTATGATGTGTTTACCATGTTGTGTGCTTCTTCTCGATAGTTCCTGTTTCGTTGCAATTGTGAGGATTCGTTCGTCTACGCTTGGTTCGTCTTCGTGGATTCATCTTCTTCATGGACTCGTTCTTCTTCCTAGCGGGATTTCAGGCAAAATGACCGCTACCCTGGATCTCACTACTATCATTGCTATGCTAGTTGCTTCGTTCTATCGCTTTGCTGTGCTACCTATCTTTTGCTCTTCAAGCCTGCCAAATTGCCATGTCAACCTCTAACCTTTTTCACCCTTCCCAGCAAACCGTTGCTTGGCTATGTTATAGCTTTTTCTCAGCCCCTCTTATAGCATTGCTAGTTGCAGGTGAAGATGAAGATTGCTCCATGTTGGATTACGTTTATGTTGGGATATCACAATATCTCTTATTTAATTAATGCATCTATACACTTTGTAAAGGGTGGAAGGCTCGACCTTATGCCTGGTGTTTTGTTCCACTCTTGCCGCCCTAGTTTCCGTCATACCGGTGTTATGTTCCCGGATTTTGCGTTCCTTACGCGGTTGGGTGATTTATGGGACCCCTTGACAGTTTGCTTTGAATAAAACTCCTCCAAAGAAGGCCCAACCTTGGTTTTACCATTTGCCTCACCACCACCTATACCCTTCCCTTGGGTCGGCCAACCCGAGGGTCATCTTTATTTTAGCCCCCCGGGCCAGTGCTTCTCTAAGTGCTGGTCTGAACCGAGCAACCTGCGGGGCCACCCCGGGGCAACTTGAGGGCTGGTTTTACTCGTAGCTTGACTTATCCGGTTTTGCCCTGAGAATGAGATATGTGCAGCTCCTATCGGGATTGTCGGCACATCGGGCGGCTTTGCTGGTCTTGTTTTACCATTGTCGAAATGTCTTGTAAACCAGGATTCCGAGACTGATCGGGTCTTCCTGGGAGAAGGTATATCCTTCGTTGACCGTGAGAGCTTGTGATGGGCTAAGTAGGGACACCCCTGCAGGGTATAAACTTTCGAGAGCCGTTCCTGCGGTTATGTGGCAGATGGGAATTTCTTAATGTCCGGTTGTAGATAACTTGACACCAGATTCAAATTAAAACGCATCAACCGCGTGTGTAGCCGTGATGGTCTCTTCTCGGCGGAGTCCGGGAAGTGAACACGGTTTTTGGGTTATGTTTGACGTAAGTAGGAGTTCAGGATCACCTCTTGATCATTGCTAGCTTCACGACCATTCCGTTGCTTCTCTTCTCGCTCTTATTTGCGTATGTTAGCCACCGTATCATGCTTAGTCGCTGCTGCAACCTCACCACTTTACCCCTTCCTTACCCATTAAGTTTTGCTAGTCTTGATACCCATGGTAATGGGATTGCTGAGTCCTCGTGGCTCACAGATTACTACAACAATAGTTGCAGGTACAGGTTATGCGATTATCACGATGCGAGAGCGATGTTTACTTGTTTTGGAGTTCTTCTTCTGCTTCTTCTTCAATCAGGGGATAGGTTCCAGGTCGGCAGCCTGGGCTAGCAGGGTGGATGTCGTTTGAGTTTCTGTTTGTGTTTCATCCGTAGTCGGATGGTGCTCTTATGTAAGATGATGTTGTATTCGTGTGGCATTCTATGCCTTTTGTATGTATCCCCATCTATTATGTAATGTTGATGTAGTGATATCCACCTTGCAAAAGCGTTTCAATATGCGGTTCTATCCTTGGTGGGACCTTCGAGTTTCTTTAGGATAGTATCGCATATTGGGCGTGATACCACTAAGGGAATCACAACATACATATCATCAAAATATTGAACACATATCAAGTTCACATGATTACTTGCAACGTGACTTCTCCCGTGACCTCAAGAACAAAAGTAACTACTCACAAATGATAATCATGCTGAAGATCAGAGGGGTATTAAATAGCATAATGGATCTGAACATATAATCTTCCACCAAATAAACCATATAGAAATCAACTACAAGATGTAATCAACACTACTAGTCACCCACAAGTACCAATCTGAGGTTCCGGTACAAAGATTGAACACAAGAGATGAACTAGGGTTTGAGAGGAGATGGTGTTGTTGGAGATGATGGAGATGTCCCTCCCAAAGATGAGAGGGTTGTTGGTGATGACAATGATGATGATTTCCCCCTCCGGGAGGGAAGTTGATGCGGAGCATCCTACGGTCATCCCCATGGACCTACCATCATCTCACCAAGTGCCAAGAGGACCTATGACACGAGCACGAGCTAGAGCTCTCGAGACCGAGGTGACTTCTTTCCTTAGTGATATCTCATATGATCCATTCGAGACATGGCTACTACCTAAGTCCGGAATATTGTTCATGATTAGGTACCAAGAGAATCCTCCCGAGGATGCACATGAAGATGGTCAAGCTCCCATGTCCACGGATGAAGAGAACCAATGGAAGGAGACAAGAACAGCTTCCAGGACCCGGACAACCTGCCATGGCCCCAGACATCCGGCCCCTGGAGGTGTCGCCTGCAGCCAAGGACCAGCGCCCAAGTCTACAGGGCCCGGACATCTGGCGGCCAGCCTAGAATCTGGCCCGACACAAAGTCATCCATGGAGCACCGAAGCCTGCCCCGCCAGCCCGGACATCAGACCACAACCCCGGACATCCGGCCTCTCACGACGTCCCGGACAGCCGGCCGACGCCGGACATCCAGATCAGCCCTATCCAGGGAGCTCCAAGACGGCGCCAGGCCAGCCCGGACATCCGGCCCGACAGCCCGGACATCTGGCACCTCGCGAGCGCCCGGACATCCGGCTCAACGCCCGGAGGTCCGACCTTCCCTGTCTGTGCACAGTGTAAAGGGCCGAGGCCCATGTACCCCTTTGCCCACCTAGACTATATATATACTACTCCTCCACCCTCTTTCTAGGGTTAGCATTGTGATTGCTCATATTTGAGATACAAGTTTGCTCATCCACTTGGTTACTTCTCCTCGGAGCTCACGACCTCTTTGGAGAAGATCCCCCCAAGCAGATTCAAGACCCCATCACGAGAAGACTCTTCAAGACTTCCTCACAGATAAGACCCTTTGTATCGTCCTTTGTTGACCTTGAATCATGTATCACTCTTTGTGTTTCGAGGATCTAGCATATCTGTGACCGGATCTTGTTGGTTGAGTGATTTCTCTTGTGTTTCCCCTCATGTTCCCCTCGTTTCCCCCCTCGCGCTCTTCGTGTTCTTAGTAGGATCCCCTCCAATCGTGAAATATCGGGCATCTAGGGTTCTACCCTACATAATCTGGTATCAGAGCCACATTGATCACGTATTTGGAGCCCCTACCCCTCTTTTTTCTAGCTTGATTTTGTTGTGTTCTTTCGCAATTTCAAAAATCCCCACCAAAATTACCCCCCAATTTTTTGTGTGATTTGTTGCTGTGATGAAGTTTCATTATTTGATCCATGGATTTGCTTTGCCATAAGTGGATCTAGCTTTCGCCCATCGTCTCCACCTTTTCCATCCACAAAATCCCACGAATTTTGCCCCAGATTTGACTTTTCCCCGCAGAGTTCATCGAGTTCGTCCACGGATCCTGAGCCCGTACATCCGGCCCATGACTCCCGAACATCCGGCGACCCCGGACATCCGGCCACCAATCCCGGACATCCGGCCCCTGACAACAACAACTCCATCCACCGCCCCATTTCCCGCCTAACTTTCGCCAAATTTTGTTCCGGTGCCCACGCATACTCCCGCATACCACCATCACTTCCGCATACCAACACCTCTTTCCGCAAGCTGCACCATCACTTACCCGCAAGCACCTCCGTCAATTTTGACACGTTTTGGTCTTTGAGAATTTGAGTTGTGGTTCCCGTGTCCTATTGTGTTTCGGCTATATAGGTACGGTTCGACATCAACATCACCACCGCTCATCTTCGCCAAGGACTCGTCATCGCCAACAACCGTCCATGCTTACTAATGACTACCTCGGCAGTAACCTCAACGACATCTTTGTCTACTCATTTCCATTGCATTGATAACCACCACAACCTGACTTTTGCATTGATTACCCATCAAGACTAGCCTTTGAGTATTGCCGGTAATGTGACTTGTGCACATTAGTGATCATACTTTCCATAGCATACATACCATATCGTCGTGGTGCATATCTTGGCATTATCCGTTGTGTCACAAAATTGTCATCACATATACACAATTGCTATCTTGGTTCGTGAAGTTTCGCATGAGAAAAGAGCTCAAAAGAGAAAGATCCAAACAAGCTTTTAAGCAAGAAGGAAGGATAAGCAAAGAGCTTATAAGCAAGAACCATAGCATCATACTACATTAAGATTGCCATATCCAATCATCTTGGATCATACCATCGGAATACCATACATATAGCATACTTGGGATAGAAGTTGTTGCATTTTTGCTTAGTAGGTTGTGCACAAGTTTCATATCTGCCTATTGTGCAATCTTGCTAGCGTCTCTCTAGTGTTGTGCAATAAGAGCATTTTCGTTGATTCCACATTTTGGCTCATTGCTTGGTTGCACGACCCCACTTATCTATTTGTGTGTGTGTTTCCGTGTACCATATCTTGTGATTGGTCTACTTGTTGCATTTGCAAATTTGTGAATCTTTTCCAACTTTATTAAGGCTCACTAACAATTGCATCAAATTTTGTGCCACCATCCTGACCGAGCTCCACCATAAGCTTTTACTTGTGTAGGTGTGTGAACTGACAAGAATTGATACCAATTGTGTTATTTCCTTGTTCCACATTTGAGTGACCATTGATCCATCTTCAACATCGGTTAAGGTACATTTGGTATAAGTTCTTCTCTTTCTCCCACTCACATATTTGCTTGGAATGATGGATAGGCCAAGTTCTTCTACCAACCCACTCTTCATCGAGCAAGATGACGACATGTCATCCTATGTCACCAAGAGCCACCTCTTTGGTGCACAACGAGATTTGCATCAAGAAAAACAAGCAATGAGCAACCACATCGACAATCTTTCCACCGACTTGCGACTCTCCAAGCAACGAACAAGAGACTACTTAAACAACAAGCTTGACACTCACAAACAAGAGCACGATGCAAGAATGGACGTGATTCGTGCCTTGTTGGTGAACTGCCATTCTACAACTTCGTCCTACTCAAGACGGAGCTGCTCGAGTCGACACTCCGATGACACCCTCTCCATCTCAAGTACACCGACATCAAACACTCTACGTCGAGCCGCGTGCCAAGACCTTCAAGCAACTTGCAATCCTCTACACGAAAATCATCCACAAGAGCAATTCAACGAGCAAGCACATCGTCATCGCCAAAACCAAGCTCCTCTTGCACAAGCATAAGAAAGGCGATGTCAACGTCTACAAGAGGAAGAGCGAGCGCGACAACATCAAGACGAACAAGACAGCGAGGCTCAACGTATTCAACAATAACAACGTGAAGCATAAGCTCTTGAGGCACAACATGCCCTTCAAGAATCAAGTCGAGCCATTGCCAACCGCAACCTAGATAGGCACAATCAAGAGGAAGCACTTCGAAAAGAAATTCAAGAGCGAAACTACCAAGCAAGAGTGCATCGTCAAGTTCCTCAAGCTCCTCCACAAGCTTGACAAGCTCCTCCAAAACCTCAAGTTCATCGAGAGCATGATCACTACGGGAATCCTCCATGTCAAGGGCGTCATCATCACCCTCGACCACAAAACAATGAAGAGCAATGCTATGGCAAGCTCAAGTTCACCATGCCCAAGTTCCATGGAAGCAATGATCCCGAAGAGTACCTTTCATGGGCATTGAAGGTCGACAAGATCTTTCATTTGCACAACTATGAGGAAGAGAAGAAGATCGCTATGGCATCCCTTGAGTTCCAAGACTATATGCTCATATGGTGGGAACAAGTCCTTGAGCACCGAGAAGCAAGAGGTGAACCACCCATCACCACATGGGAGGAAATGAAAGATGTCATGCGTGCACGCTTTGTGCCAACCTACTACAACCGTGATCTCTTCAAGAAACTCCAACTCCTCAAGCGAGGAACAAAGAGCGTTGAAGAATACTACAAGGAAATGGAGATTGCCATGATAACAGCCAATGTCATGGAAGATGATGAGCAAACTATGGCCCATTTCTTGAATGGCCTCAATCATCCCATCAAGAAGATTGACGATTTCCAACCCTACTCCAACATCATCGAGCTCGTGCATCAAGCTACCAAAGTGGAACGCCAAGTGCAAGATGACTTCAAGTACGCCAAGTACTCTTCGAAGAGCTAGGGCTTCTCCAACACCCAAGCTTCAATGACTCCAACAACTCCTACCTCAACCAAACCATCTACACTCAACGGCGACAAGTCGAGTTACAAGAAAACTTTGACAACCTCAAGTCATCCTCCTACTACAAGCAACTTCAAGCCGCGCGCTTCATCATCTACTCCAACCGATGAGACCGTCAAGACAAGTTCCATCAAGTGTTTCACATGTGGAGGCCGAGGCCACAAGTCCTTTGAGTATACCAACAAGCGCAACATGATCCTCAACAACACGGAACCGAGATGGAAGCCCTTGAGCAAGTGGCCATGCACCGGCCCGTGAATGAAGATGAAGATGATCAAGTCTTTTGTGATGAGGATTCGAGCCCCGCTCTCGTTGTCTCCAAAGTCTTGACTCTTCAACATCATCAAGACGAAGACCAAAGATGCCACATCTTCCACACCAAGGCCTGCATCAATGGAAGGTCCATCAAGGTCACCATTGATGGAAGGAGCTATCACAACTTGGCAAGTGAATAACTATGCTCCAAGCTCCAATTGGTCAAGATGAAGCACCCTCACCCCTACAAGGTTCAATGGCTAAGTGATTCCGGCACCATCCAAGTTGAGCATACGGTCAAAGTCTCCTTCAAAATTGGAGCATATGATGACACTTTGGGGTGTGATGTCGTTCTGATGTCCGTTTTCCACCTCCTCCTTGGTCGACCATGGAAATTTGACCGCGGCGTCATCCACAACGGGCATACCAATCACTATAGCTTCAAGATGAAGGGAAAGGAGTACATGATATGTCCTATGTCTCCAAGTCAAGTGATCGCCAACAAGCAAGCCACCCATCGTGGAGAAAAGAGTGATAGAATGCCCCACCCAAAAGAGAGTGAGCGCTACAAGCCAAAATTGAGTGCCTCCATGATGAGCAACAAAAAAAACTCAGTCCTATTTGCCACCAAAAGTGAGAAGAGAGAAGTGTGTGAGAACCCATCAAGTGTTATGCACTATGTCCTTGTGTGCAAGGACGAGGCACCAAAACCAAACACCTCTCACAATTTACCTTTAGTGTTGTCTTCTCTTTTGTAGGAATTCCACGATGTTTCCCTGACGAGCTACCTCCGGGTGTACCTCCACTACGATGCATTGAACAAAGAATCGACCTTATCCCCGGAGCACCTCTACCTAACAAGGCTCCCTATCGCGTCAACCCCGAGGAAACCAAGGAGATCCAACGGCAAGTACAACAACTCATCGGCAACGGTCATGTATGTGAAAGCCTAAGCCCTTGTGCTGTTACGGTCATTCTTGTTCAAAAGAAAGATGATACATATCACATCTGTTCTGATTGCAGTCCAATCAACGCTATCACCGTTAGATATCGTTACCCTATTCCACGCTTAGATGATATGCTTGATGAGCTTAGCAGAGCCGCCATCTTCCGTAAGATTGATCTTAAGAGTGGCTACTACCAAATACGCATCCAAGAAGGTGATGAATGGAAAACCGCATTTAAGACAATATTTGGCTTATATGAATGGCTAGTTATGCAAATGGGTTTATCCGAAGCACGCAATACTTTCATGTGAGTCATGCACTTTGTTCTTCGTCCCTATATTGGTGTATTTGTTGTGGTCTATTTTGATGATAGTCTTTAGCAAATCCCTCAAGGATCATGTTACCCATCTTAGAACCGTGTTGCAAACCCTTAGGAAAGAGCGACTTTATGCTAATAGGGACAAATGCCTTTTTGGTATTGATAAGCTTGTTTTCTTGGGTTTCGTTGTGTCTTATAAGGGTGTTCATGTAGATGAATCTAAGATCAATGCTATTAAAACTTGGCCCCAACCAACCAACTAGCAACAAGTGTGTAGTTTTCTTGGTTTAGCAAGTTTTTTTCATAGATTTGTGAAGGATTTTAGCACTATTGCTTCACCTTTACATACTTTGGGTAGGAAAAATGCGCCATTTGTTTGGGGACCATCCCAACATACCGCATTTAATGAGCTTAAGAATTGCTTACTCATGCTCCCGTGCTTGCATTACCCAACTTTGACAAACCTTTTGAAATTCATTGCGATGCTAGTGGTAATGGCATAGGAGGTGTGTTAACGCAAGAAAAGCGCCCCATAGCATACTTTAGTGAGAAACTTTCCGGAGCGCAATTAAATTATCCCATCTATGACAAAGAGGTATATGCTTTAGGGCGAGTTTTGCGTGAATGGGAACATTATCTTCGCCCTCATGAATTTATCATTCACACCAATCATTTTATCCCATGCAACAAGATAGACGATGCTTCACATATCACAAATATTTTTTGTAGGGAATTCTTGCGCCTACATGGAGTGCCCGAGAAGATTGTGTCAGACCGCGATGCCAAGTTCTTGAGTTACTTTTGGAAAACTCTATGTGCCAAGCTCAGAATCAAGGTCTTGTTCTCTTCGGCATACCATCCTCAGACCGATGGCCAAACAGAGGTGATGAACCGAACACTCTCCACTCTACTACACGTGTTGATCAAGAGGAACATCAAGGAGTGGGAGGAGTGTCTACCCATCGCTGAGTACGCCAACAAACGTGCAAGACATTCGACTACCGGCAAGTCCCCCTTCGAGGTCGTCTATGATTTCAACCCGTTGTCCCCCTTGGACATTCTTCCTCTACCACTACAAGAGCACGTCAACATGGACGCGAGTGCACGAGTGAACTACCTCAAGAAGATGCATGAAGATACAAGGCACACCATCGAGCACCAAGTACAATGACTCGCGACCAAGCTCAACATCAACAAGCAACCCATGATATTCAACATTGGAGATCTTGTGTGGCTACACCTTTGCAAGGAATGCTTCCCCAACGAACGCAAGTCCAAACTTCTACCATGAGTCGATGGACCCTTCAAGGTGCTTAAATGCAACAACAACAATGCCTACAAGATCGACATCCCATGCGACAAGTACTCCGTGAGCGACATCTTCAACATCAAAGATCTCTCCCCGTACCATGGCGATGAGAATTTCGACCCGAGGTCGGATCTTTCCCAAGGGAGGGGAGATGATGCGGAGCATCCTAGGTCATCCCCATGGACCTACCATCATCTCACCAAGTGCCAAGAGGACCTATGACACGAGCACGAGCTAGAGCTCTCGAGACTGAGGTGACTTCTTTCTATAGTGATATCTCATATGATCCACTCGAGACATGGCTACTACCTAAGTCCGGAATGTTGTGCATGATTAGGTACCGAGAGAACCCTCCCGAGGATGCACATGAAGATGGTCAAGCTCCCAAGTCCACGGATGAAGAGAACCAACGGAAGGAGACAAGAACAGCTTCCAGGACCCAGACATCCGGCCATGGCCCCGGACATCCGACCCTTGGAGGTGTCTCCTACAGCCAAGGACCAGCGGCCAAGTCTACAGGGCTCGGACATCCGACGGCCAGCCCAGACATCCAGCCCGACGCCCTAGAAATCCGGCTCCCAGCCCGGACATTCGAACAAGTCATCCAGGGAGCACCGAAGCCTGCCCTGCCAGTCCAGACATCCGGCCACAACCCCGGACATCCATCCTCTCACGTCATCCCGGACATTCGGCCGACGCCCAGACATCCAGACCACCCCTATCCAGGGAGCTCCAAGAGGGTGCCAGGCCAGCCCGGACATCCGGCACCTCGCGAGCGCCCGGACATCTGGCCCAACGCCTGGACGTCCGGCCTGCCCTGTCTGCGCACAGTGTAAAGGGCCGAGGCCCATTTACCCCCACCTAGACAATATATACTCCTCCTCCACCCTCTTTCTAGGGTTAGCATTGTGATAGCTCATATTTGAGACAGAGCTTTGCCCATCCACTTGGTTACTTCTCCTCGGAGCTTACGACCTCTCCGGAGAAGATCCCCCCAAGCGGATTCAAGACCCCATCATGGGAAGACCCTTCAAGACCTACTCACGGAGAAGACCCTTTGTATCTTCCTTTGTTGACCTTGAATCGTGTATCACTCTTTGTGTTTCGAGGATCTAGCATGTGTGTGACCGATCTTATTGTTTGAGTGATTTCTCCTGTGTTTCCCCTCATGTTCCTCTCATTTCCCCCTCGTGCTCTTCGTGTTCTTCGTAGGATCCCCTCCAATCGTGAAAGATCGGGCATCTAGGGTACTACCCTACATCAGAAGTTCCCCTGGCGGAATCGCTTCGCCGGAGGGCAAAAGTGCTCCTGCCCAGGTTCCGCCTCGAGACGGCGGCACTTCGTCTCGAAAGTCCTCCCGTCATTTTTTTCTAGGTCAAACCGACCTATATACCAGAAGATGGGCATCGAAGGTGGGCCATGCTGACCACAACTCACTAGGGCGCGCCTGGGGGCCCTAGCACGCCCTAGTGTCTTGTCCTCACCAAGTGGGCCCCCTCTGGTAGTTATTTGCTCCAGTATTTTTTATATATTCCAAAACAATTCTCCGTAAATTTTTAGCTCATTTGGAGATGTGCAGAATAGGTAACTCTACCGTAGCTTTTTCAGGTCCAGAATTCCAGCTGTCGACATTCCCCCTCTATGTGTAAACCTTTTCTATTATGAGAGAAAAGGCATTAGAAATACTCCAAAAAGCTAGGCATTGATAATTTCAATGATGCTCACTTGCAAGACAGGAATTGAAGCACAAAGAGAGGATCATAAAACATGTGACAAACACATCTAAGTCTAACATACTTCCTATTCATAGGCATTTTATAAGCAAACAAATTATCAAGGCAAGCAAAAACTAGCATATGCAAGGAACAAGAAAGAGATGATAGCAATCTCAACATGAAAAGAGGTAATTTAGTAACATGACAATTTCTACAACCATATTTTCCTCTCTCAAAATAATTGCATGTAGGATCGTAAGAAAATTCAACAAAATAGCTATCACATAACATATTCTCAACAAGATCCACATGCATGCAAAGTTGACACTCTTCCAAAATAGTGGGATTAACATTAACTAAAATCAGGACCTCTCCAAACCCACTTTTATCAAAAAATTCATAAGACTGAACATTCTCCAAATATATGGGATCTAAAGTTGACACTCTTCCAAACCAACTTTCAATATTATTGCAAACACTATTATCAAAATCATATTCATCATGGGGCTTAAATAAATTTTCAAGATCATAAGAAGAATCGCCCCAATCATGGTCATTGAACAAGTAGTAGACATAGCAAAATCAACATCCCCAATCTTAGGGTTTTGCGTACCATTAACATAATTGACATTCACAGAATTTGTAATAACATCATTGCAATCATGCTTTTCATCCAAGGCACTATCGTGAATCACTTTATAATTTTCTTCTTTCAACACTTCATCACACTATTCAGATTCACAAATTTCAAGAAAAACCTCATAGAGATAATCTAGTGCACTCTACTCACTAGCAATTTGTTCATCATAATTGGATCTCTTAAAAAGATTAGCAAGTGGACGAGGACCCATAAACTTTTAGCAAGCGAAGATGCAAGCAAAAAGAAGGCACATGGTAACACAAGTAAACAAAAGATCGAACGGAAGAAGGGCGAATAAAAGGGCGAAGATAAGGGCGAATAAAAGGGCGAAGATAAGGGCGAATCTTTTTGAAAGTTAATTTAGAAGTAGGGGAGAGGAAAACGAGAGGCAAATGGCGAATAATGTAATGCAAGAGATGAGAGTTTTATGATGGGTACTTGGTATGTCTTGACTTGGCGTAGATCTCCTGGGCAACGGCGCCAGAAATTCTTCCTACTACTTCTTGAGCTTGCATTGGTTTCTGCCTTGAAGATGAAAGGGTGATGTAGCAAAGTAGAGATAAGTATTCCCCTCAGTTAGAGAACCAAGGTATCAATCCAGTAGGAGACAACACACAAATCACCAAGACCTTCACAAACAATCCAACAACTTGCACCCAATGCAAAAAAGGGGTTGTTAATCCCTTCACGATTACTTGCAAAAGTGAGATCTAATAGAGATAAATAAACAAAAGATAAAATATTTTTTCTATTTTTGGTTTATAGATCGGAAAGTAAAAGATTGCAAAATAGTAGATTGGAAACTTATATGATGGAAAATAGACCCATGGGCCATAGGTTTCACTAGTGGGTTCTCTCAAGATAGCAAATAATACGGTGGGTGAACAAATTACTGTCGAGCAATTAATGGAAAAGCACAAAGTTACGATGATATGTAAGGCAATGATTATGAACTATAGGCATCACGTCCGTGTCAAGTAGACCGACTCCTGCCTGCTTCTACTACTATTACTCCACACGTCGACCGACTCCTGCCTGCAAATAGAGTATTAAGTTCATGAAGAATAGAGTAACACATTAAGTAGGATGACATGATGTAGAGGAATAAACTCAAGAAATACGATGTAAACCCCATCTTTTTATCCTCGATGGCAACAATACAATACGTGCCTTGCTGCCCCTACTGTCACTAGGAAAGGACACCGCAAGATTGAACCCAAAGCTAAGCACTTCTCCCGTTGCAAGAAAAACCAATCTAGTTGGCAAAACTAACCGGTAGTTTGAAGAGAATTACAAAGATATCAAATCATGCATATATAAGAATTCAAAGAAGATTCAAATAATATGCATAGATAAGCCGATCATAAATCCACAATTCATCAGATCTCGACAAACACACCGCAAAAGAAGATTACATCAGATAGATCTCCAAGAACATCAAGGAGAACGTGATATTGAGAAGCAAAGAGAGAGAACAAGCCATCTAGCTACTAGTTGTGGATCCGTAGGTCTGAGGTAAACTACTCACGCTTCATCACAAGGGCAATAGAGTTGATGTACAAGACCTTCGCAATTGAATCCCCCTCCGGCAGGATGCCGGAAAAGGCCCCTAGATGGGATCTCACGGGTACAGAAGGTTGTGGCGGCAAAAAAGTGTTTTCGTGTATGCTTCTGGTGGTTTGAGAATATATAGAACGATGAATTAGGTCAGGGGAGTCACGAGGGGCCCACAAGGCAGGGGCACGCCCTACGCCCTAGGCGCTCCCTCCCCCCTTGTCGCCACCTCGTGGCTCTTCCGACTTGATCTCCAAGTCTCCTGGGTGTCTTCTGGTCCAAGAAAAATCATCGCGAAGGTTTCATTCCGTTTGGACTCCGCTTGGTATTCCTTTTTCATGAAGCTCAAAACAAGGAAAAATGTAAACCGCACTCGACTCTAGGTTAATAGGTTAGTCCCAAAAATAATATAAAATAGCATATTAATGCATATAAAACATCCAAAACAGATAATATAATAGCAAGGAATAATAAAAAATTATAGATACATTGGAGACATATCAAATACCATCTACTCCTTATTTATAAAGATGTGGGTCATCCCAAAAGTAATGTGTTAAATCATAGAAGAATTTTTTCTTTTGTTGGTATGTGAAACTAGGTGGTATATATTTAGCAACAATGTAATTAGTATAGCAGCATACCAAGGAGTATTATGAGAAACATTTGTCGCAGCTCGTTGTTCATCAGGAAAGCTATCATCAATAAGTAGTGGGTCATCATGAATATTCTCTAACCTAGACAAGTTATCAGCTACGGGATTCTCAGCTCCTTTCCTATCCGTGATATGCAAATCAAATTATTGTAGTAAGAGAACTCACCTAATGAGTCTAGCTAGGTTTAGCATCTTTCTTTTCTAGACGATATTTTTTAGCAGAATGATCAGTGTGAACCTTTACTTTGGAATCAACAATGTAAGATCTGAATTTAGCACAAGCAAACATAACTGCTAAAAGTTATTTTTCAGTAGTAGCATAATTTCTTTGGGCACTATCTAGGGTTTTGCTAGCATATGAATAACATTAAATTTCTTATCAACTCTTTGTCATATTACAACACCAACAGCATAATCACTAGCATCACACAAAATTTCAAAAGGCAAGTTCCAATCAGATGGTTGAACAATAGGTGCCGAAAGTTAAGGCTTTCTTAGGTGTTTCAAAGGCTTTTACACAATCATCATAAAAAACAAATGGAACATCCTTTTGTGAAAGGTTAGTACGAGGCCTAGAAATTTTAGAGAAGTCTTTAATGAACCTCCTATAGAAACCAACATGACCAAGGAAACTACGAATACCTTTAATATCTCTAGGACATGGCATTTTCTCAATTGCATCAACTTTAGCTTTATCCACCTCAATACCTTGTTCAGAAATTTTATGCCCCAAGACGATACCTTCATGAACCATAAAGTGGCACTTCTCCCAATTCAAAAGAAGATTAGTTTGCTCACTTCTCTGCAAAACTCGATCAAGGTTGCTTAAGCAATCATCAAAAGAAGTTCCATAAACAGAAAATTCGTCCATGAAAACCTCAACAATCTTTTCACAAAAACCAGAGAATATAGCAGTCATACATCTTTGAAAGGTAGCAGGTGTATTGCATAAACCAAAAGGCATACCTCTATAAGTATAAGTTCCAAAAGGTTAGGTAAAGGTAGTTTTCTCTTGATCAGGTTGTGAAACAGGTATCTGAGAAAAACCAGAATATCCATCAAGAAAGCAAAAGTGTGTGTGCTTAGATAATATTTCCAACATTTGATCAATGAAAGACAGAGGGTAATGATGTTTTCTAGTTGCTTTATTTAGTTTTCTAAAATCATTCACCATTCTATAGCCAGTAACAATTCTTTGTGGAATGAGTTCATTTTATCATTAGGAACAACAGTAATACCTCCCTTCTTTGGGACACAATGAACGAGACTTACCCATCTACTATCAGCTATGGGATAGATTATACCTGCTTCCAGAAGCTTTAGTATTTCAGTTCTTACCACTTCTTTCATCTTAGGATTCAAACGTTGTTGGTGATCAACAATGGGTTTAGCATCAAGTTCCATATTAATCTTGTGCTGACAGAGAGTGGGACTAATGCCTTGAGATCATCAAGAGTATATCCAATAGCAGCTCAATGCTTCCTCAGAGTTTTCAATAATCTTTCTTCTTCATGTTCTGAAAGTTTAGCACTAATAATAATATGATATATCTTTTTCTCATCAAGATAAGGATATTTCAAAGTGTCAAGCAAAGGTTTTAATTCAAACACAAGATCACCTTTAGGTGGAGGAGGACCTCCTAGAGTTTCAATAGGAAAATTGTGTTTGAGCAGAGGTCGTTGTTCAAAGAAGATTTTATCTATTTCATTTCGTTCATGCATACTATCATTTTCATGGTCCAGCAAATATTGTTCCAGTGGATCATTAGGAGGCACGACAATAGAAGCAAGACCAATTATTTCATCCTTACTAGGTAATTCTTTTTTATGAGGTTGTCTATTAAACTTGGAAAAATTAAATTCATGAGAGTCATCACCAAAGCGAACACTGACAGTTTGTTTATGACAATCTATAGTAGGATTGGCAATGTTCAAGAAAGGTCTACTAAAGATAATGAGACAAAAGTTATCTTGTGGGGAACCAAAACTAGAAAATCAGTAGGGTAGTTTATTTTCCCACACAAGACTTCAACATCTCTAACAATCTCAAGTGGTGTGATAGTGTCTCTATTAGCAAGTTTAATAGTAACATCTATGTATTCTATTTCAGTGGGTGCTATGTCATTCATAATTTCTTGGTAAAGAGTAAAAGCAATAACACTTACACTAGCACCCTAGTCACATAAACCATGATAATAATGATCTCCTATTTTAACTCAGACAACAGGCATGCCAACAACCGGTCTGTGTTTATCTTTTTCATTGGGTTTGGCAATTCTAGCAACTTCATCGCAGAAGTAAATAACATGCTCATCAATATTTTCTACCAGGAGATCTTTAACCATAACAACACTAGGTTCTACTTTAATTTTCTCGGGAGGTTTAGGCACCTTAATATTTCTTTTGTGAACCACAGTTGAAACTTTAGCACGTTCCTTTATCCTAACAGGGAAAGGTGGCTTCTCAATATAAGAAGTAGCCACAACTGGGTCAACATTGTAAATAATGGTTTGATCTTTAACTATGACCGATTCTTAATTTCTTCTTTAATAGGTGGATGATATTTAAACCACTTCTCCTTAGGGAGATCAACTTGAGTAGCAAAATATTCACAAAAAGAGGCTACTATCTCAGAGTCAAGTCCATATTTAGTGCTAAACTTCTGATGCCCTCCACTATGTAGGCCAAAACACGTGCCAAATTCACTTTTGATGCTGCTTATTGTGTATTTTGGTTTGACATTTCATCACGCCCAAAAATAAGGCATCTACGACTGAGCTAAACTTGGATATGGAAGTCTTCTTTCGTTTAGGGTCAAGTATAGGGCATCGATGCCCTCCATTGCTCACCCGGTGCCCCAGTCCGGATCACCTACTTTGCTCCGGTGCCAAATTAACTCATGCAATGAAAAAACACTTACATGGGAGAGGGAGAGGACTGAGGCAATAAAAAAACACTTGTTTGGGAGAGTAATAGGTTGGTGTAGTTGGTTTGATCAATTTGTTTATACATGTGGGTCTATGTGCATAGCGGTGCCAACTCTCTCACATTGCTAGAGCGGTGTCAAAATCTTTTGATTTGACATTGATGCGTATTATGTGGCATAATTTTGAGAAGTATGGCATCGGCCACATAGTGGAAGGCAACAAGTGCCCAAGCTCTTCACGTGCTCCTAGGTAAATGGGAGGAAAGAGAAATAGAGAGAGATTGAAAAATTATCACCAGCCGTAGAGCCAACCCTATAGCCAACCCTATCGTATGAGCGGATGATGTTGGTAGCTCTTGATGGCATGGAAATCTTATACCACCAGCTGCTCTAATATGTTCTTTTCTTTTGCAGACAAAAAAGACCCGAAAGTGAAAATGTGTCGCAACATAACAATCTCATCGAATGCCTTGATCTCCATCTGACATAAATTGATTTGATCGACTACCGAGGCACCACATCTGAGATTGAATTGGCCAGGTTCTTTGTTCTGGAGGCAAGTGTGCTCAAGGTAATGAGGTTTAGCATTCTCTGGTGCAATGATGAATGGCGTGCTGATCAACGCAAGCGTCTAAGCCTAAATGACAAAGCCTCTATAGAAGCTGAATTTGTTTTTGAAACATCAAGTCAGAGACTGAAAATTTTATTTGCCCATTAGTGACATGTTAGGGTGGCAGATTTTAGTATGTACGACAATGCTGCATGCACCTGCAGTAAAGAAAGTACTTACGTAAACTTCCTAATAATTCCCTCTTTGTAGGTGCAGCATTACTCCTAGCATTTGTAATATCAGTTTGAAACTTGTAATATTGCGACTATCCGACACGGGGCACTATGTTATGATAAATGTTCGTGTGCATAGATGCGGCAACAATATACCCATTACTCTAGTACAACATTTATTATTACTAGTGGAAACACACTGGAAATCATGTCGAACACGGCTAGTTGTAAGCAGGCTGACTCTACAACCATGATGATAGTGACTGCACACAGTGAGGCTGTCGGGGAAACGAACACCTATGGGATCACAGGAATCCCTTCTACAGTTGGAAGGGAGAGGAGCTGCACAAAGAGCAGGTCTAGCGGTCAGCGCGGGGGGATTTTTACCCAAGTTCGGGCCGCATTGGTGCGTAAAACCATAGTCCTGCTTGTGTGTATATTTGTGTTCTTTGAACTTGAAAGAGCTGTGATGCATGCCCAGTCCAAAAAGTCCGAATCCTCTCTCAGTATGCCTCGGGCCTCCTTTTATATGTCAAAGGGGTTGCCACAGTGGCACACAGGAGGTGGAAAGTATCTATAGTGTACATACTTATCACGGGCGTCGTGGGACAAACACATTTAATGCGCTGCCTACGTGCCCTCTCACTTTATCGGGGACGGCAACAGAAGTCGTCTCGTCCGTCGCCGCCCTTCCTTGCCTTGACACTCGTCCAGGCTGACGAGGCATGCAGTGCCACGCTGGCTAGCTAGGTGCTGTGTTGGCGCATGGTAGAGCCTCCACGAAGATCTGCATGCCGCCATGCAGGCGCCTGCTTAGTTGGCAAGCTGGTCGTCGCACTTGAGTGGTGGTGAGGTGGCAAAATCTTGTCGGGAGCGGGCCTGGCCGCGGCCCCACAATTGTCCCTGGCAAGGCTTGCCGGGGGCCTCGCTGTCGTCCCCAGGAAGGGTCATGCCGGGGGACTTCGTCTTCTGGTCCCACGTGGACCCGCAGGCTATCAATCTTCACAAAGATCTGCATGCTACTTTGCACGCGCCCCCTGAGCCTTGGCCTTAACGTTGTTGATGGTGTCAAAGCTCTCAGTCGTCAAGGGTGATGGCCTTGTTGGTGCCTCGTATGTTGCCCCGGCAAGAAGCTTGCTAGGGCTACGCATGCCGCCTCAGCAAGGATGCTGTCGGGGGAGGTTCAGCCTGTCGTCTGCTCTTTTGTTCACTGTCTTGATTACCTGTCTTGGTAGTCTTTTGTTTTATGTTCTGCTGCCCTGCCAGGCCATGCCGCAGATGTGGCTACGACTGCCCGTGCACAAGTAAGGGGTACAGAAAGAGCCCATACTTTTTTACACTGACAGGAGCCCTCGGGCCTGGGCCATAAATAAGCGCAAAGGCGTAGTTGGGCCAGGCCCAAAGCAGTGCGCGGGCACGCGCGGCAGAGATTTAACTACCACGATCTTTTCGCCAGTTGCGCTTCCCCATGATCCGCGTTGAGGGCGTGACATGGGTGTCGTGCGTGGGACGGTCACAGCATGCTTGCATCATCTCGCAGTGGATAGTAAAGAGGTGGCCCGTGCTTCCCTCATAAAAAATAGGAATTCGCAGGGGCGCTACTCATTTACTAAGTGGACTTGGGTCGTGGGCTGCATGGCGCCGCACCCCACGATCATGGGGTGGAAAATGGTCGCCCCATTTGTCTTTATGCCTATGATTCGCCCGCCACGTGTCCCCCATGCCTTAAGAAGGGCGGGCAGTGGATGCGGAGGGCATGGTTATTAATGCCAAGGCAAGAAACCTGGCGTCGTTGATTGGGGCAGCGGGTCGGTCCTGATTCCCTGTGCTTCAGGAGGCCGCATTGGTCGAGCGGGGCGGCCGCCCCTTGGGCTGGCAGGCCAGGCCTCGGTCCTACCCTTCTATAAAAAGGGAGAGGGACGATGCTTTTCCATAATCGCCTTCTTGTCTCCTTCTGCTTAGCATCTTTCCTCCATTCGCCATGGTTAGAGGGCGTGCTGGTGCTTCAAAGGTGCCGACAAGGGTTTCTACTCGACAGCGTGTTCCTCCTCCCTCAGAGCTTCTAGCGGCGGAGCTCGCTACGAGGGGGAGGGGAAGGGGACTAGGCCGAGGTCGTCGTGGTTCCCGGGGAAAAGGAGGACGGGGCGGTGCACCGGCTGCGCTTCTGTCGGTGGCCCCTCCTCCAATGGACGGCCACTTCGGAGATCAGCCCCACGAGCGTTAGGACGTACAAGCGTGTGCGTGGCCATCTTCGCCTCCCTACCCCGTTCCCTCGGGTGATGGAGCAGGATCCGTCGCAGGCTTTGAGGCTGCACATGAGGGGCTGTGAGAATGGCAGCATGTGGGTCAACGTCGACTTCCCCACTCCTCATGTCATGTATCTTCGCCATGGGTGGAAGACTTTTGCACGCGCCCACATCTTGTTGGAGGGGCACGTTCTCCAGTTCAAGTTAATGGAGAACAGCCTGCTCACCGTCAAGGTCTTCGGGAGCTCAGGAATCCGCTTAGGGTGCTGCATGGGGAGTTCCACAGATGACGAAAGCTCCTCCTCGAGCGACAATGACGAGGAGGACAGCGCCAGCAACAATGACGACAGTGGGCAGGAGGACGACGACTCTGACTCCAGCTGACCATCAGTGGCAGCACCATCATCTGCTCCACCTCCTCCCCCGGTTACATCCTTGCCGGGGATTGCGTCCTGCTGGCTCTGGTGTTGGTGGTCGATGGGCTACCCCGCCAAACTCTCCGTCGACTCTTTCCCCATGCCCGTCTCTGCCTGCACTTGTCGTACCTGGGAGGAAAAGGGCAAGAACGGGGATTACAAGGCACTTATCTTCTTTTAGTTTGTAGGAAATTGCCAAATCTTAACTTTCTAGATAATGTAATCTCTCGAGCCCATGCTTATGTTCTGTAACATTTGTAGTTGCATCAACATATCAATGAAAAAGACAAGCTTTGCCGGGAACTCATGCATGTGTATGTCCATGTAGA
Organism: Aegilops speltoides; assembly: GCA_021437245.1. NCBI lineage: Eukaryota > Viridiplantae > Streptophyta > Magnoliopsida > Poales > Poaceae > Aegilops > Aegilops speltoides. The sequence continues at coordinate 309,669,538 of CM038142.1, read as the reverse complement.
GGCGAAATGCCTCTTTAGTGTGAATAAACGAGTCTTCCCGGCAAGCTATCTTGCCGGCGCCCTATGTGCCTGCCGGAGAGTCACATCTACCGGGTTACAAACAAAGGGCCCGCCCCCCTGCCAATCTCTTTTTATCAGAGGCTACTGCGACCATTCTGACCAAAGAAGCGTTCGGGTCAAGGATGAGAGCACCTAAGTCTAAAAAGATTGGTGGGGTTTTCTAATGCACAAGTCACAGGTTACGAACATGGATGGACAAGAGGTGTACTTTATCTGTTTGGGTTGCCGGGGACGACGTGCCGGGCAGTCTTCTCAGCTTCTTGTCGGAGCCAGGTCCACGATAGGAACAGCGGGGCCGAGCGTCTTTATTGTGGCTGGAAAGAAGAGGGGATAGGAGCATTTCAACCTTAACAGTCCATTAGTATTTGCTGGAATTAGAGGTAGTATAATATCCTGGACAAGCATGCATATACTTATATATAAAACATGGAAATCAACAGGAAATTGCACATACTAAAAGTTATTTGACTGCACATAGGGTCTACGCCTGGCTCTGTACATAGGGTTACATGCCTTGCAGGCAAGGCTAGTACAAAAGGGGCTCGACAACCGTGCCCTACGGGTTAAACTTGCGAAGATGTTCGATATTCCATGAGTTGCTCACGGGAGTGCCATCTTCGGTCTCCAGGCGGACTGCACTAGGCCTAGTGACTCGTATTACCCGATAAGGGCCTTTGGCGTCAACTTGTTTGAAATTCTTGGTGGACTAAACACGCCGAAGAACAAGGTCGCCTTCCTCAAGGCTTCGGGCATGAACCTTGCGGCTATGGTAGCGGCACAAGGCTTGCTGGCAGTGAGCGGCTCGCACAGCAGCCCGAAGACGATCTTCCTCAAGGAGCGTTGCATCATCTTGGCACAACTGCTCTTGCTCAAGCCCATCATAAACGAGCACTCGAGGTGACCCGTATATGAGTTCCATGGGGAGAACTGCTTCTGCCCGATATACCAGGTCAAAGGGTGTCTGGCCAGTGGCTCGATTTGGTGTCGTTCTGATTGACCAAAGAACCGTTGGCAATTCATCAATCCAGCGCCTTCCACACTTGCGTAGCCTATCGAAAGTTCTTGTTTTGAGGCCTCTCAACACTCCATCATTTGCCCTTTTTGCCTGGCCGTTGCTTCTTGGATGAGCAACAGAAGCAAAGGAAAGTTTGCTACCAAGGTCTTGGATATACTGCATGAAGGTGCGGCTCGTGAACTATGTGCCGTTGTCAGTGATGACTCTGTTTGGCACACCGAAACGGCAAATGAGTCCCTTGAAGAACTTGATGGCTAACTATGATGTCACCTTTCACAGTGGCTCCACTTCTGTCCACTTTGTGAACTTGTCAATCGCAACGTACAAGTACTCAAATCCCCCGACAACACGGGGAAGGGGCCTAGTATGTCGAGCCCCCAGACCAAAAATGGTCAGGAAAGAGGAATTGTTTGAAGGGCCTGGGCTGGTTGATGAAGCTTCTTTGAATGGAATTGGCACGCTTCACACTTGGTTACTAGTGCAGTTGCATCCTGGAGAGCGGTGGGCCAGAAGAAGCCTTGTCGGAATGCTTTGTCGGCAAGGGCTCTTGACCCTATATGGGACCACATATGCCTCCATCTATCTCTGCCAACAGCTCCAGTCCGTCCTCCCGAGGAATACACGTCAATTTCACGCCGTTCGGTCTCCTTCTGTATAGGACATCATCCAAAAACTGGTACATGCTGGACCGGCGGGCTACCTTTTCTGCTTCTTCCTGCTCTTCAGGGAGCTCCCCTGTTTGGAGGAAACAAATAGTATGTTGTGCCCATGGTGGAGCCTAAGGCTCGACGGCAAGGACTAAGGGCATATCTTCAGCAGGGGGCCAGCTGTCCCTACGGCAAGGGCTTGAGGTCCCGCCAGAGGCTACTGCTCCCCGGCAAGCTTGGGGTACCGAGCAACTTCCGTGCTGGCGGCTCCTGGGAGCTCAGCGAGAAAGTACTTGCCGGGGCCCGCTTTCCTTCGCTTGTTCTGTCCTGCTGATGGTTCTACGGATGACTGAGTTAATTGAAGCACAAAGGTAGCTGGTTCCACGGGCAACTTGAGGGCAGCGCGTTTTGACAAATCATCGGCAATGATGTTCTCTACTCGAGGAACATGCTCTGCTTGCAGACCTTAAAAGCGCTCCTCCAACTTCCTCACTTCATGCACGTAGGCCTCCATCAGCGGGATCTGATAATCCTTGTTGACTTGTTTGATGACAAGTTGTGAATCACCTCTGATGGTGAGCTTCCTGATTCTGAGGTCTATCGCGATCCTGAGACCGGCAAGCAGCGCCTCGTACTCGGCAGTATTGTTTGTTGACCTTTCCCGGGGAAAGTGCATCTGGACCACATACTTTAGGCGCTCTCCGGTGGGCGTGACGGGTAGCACGCCGGCACCAGCACCTTGCAGCGAGAAAGCCCCATCAAAGCACACAATTCAATGACTGCTTTCCTCTTTACCGGGAAGAGTGGTCTCTTGAACTTCTTCGTCGGGCGTGGAGGTCCATTCAGCTATGAACTCTGCCAACGCTCTGCTCTTGATAGTCGATGTACATTCAAACTTGAGGCCAAAGCTTGACAGTTCCAACACCCACTCCACAATCCTCCCAGTTGCATCCGGGTTGTGCAAGATTCGTTGCAACGGGAGGCGAGTGACGACAGTAATCTCATGTGCTTGGAAATAGTGACGTAGCTTTCCCGAGGCCATAGGAGGCCGAAAAGCAGCTTCTGCATACCCAAATACCTTGATCTAGCCCCCTGCAAGAGGGAGCTGACAAAATAGACTGGGTGCTGCACCACTTTCTTCTTCCTCCTTACTTCGCTCACCTGCGCAGACTCCGTCTTGCCGGGACCTGCTCTGCCGGGGGTTCTGCCTTGTCGGCGTCGAGTCCTGCCGGCCCCGTCTCCTCATCTGACGGCCTTTCCACCACCGTTGCCTCTTCCTCAACTTATCTGTACGCCACTAGTGCAACACTGACCACTTGATTCGTTGCTGCTAAATATAGCAGCAATGGCTCTTGCGGTTTGGGCGTGACTAGTATTGGCATAGAGGAGAGGTACCTCTTCAAATCTTGTAGCGCTGCCTCTGCCTCTGTAGTCCATTTCATTGGACCCACCTTTTTCAAAATCTTGAAAAAGGGGAGGGCGCGCTCAGCAGATTCAGAGATGAACCTACTCAGGGCGGCGATGCAGCCGGCGAGCCTATGGACATCCTTGACTCGTTTTGGCGCCTCAATCTGCTTAATCTCTTTGATCTTGTCGGGATTTGCTTCGATTCCGCGTTGAGACACAAAGAACCCTAGAAGTTTGCCGGATGTGACGCTGAACACACACTTCTCTGGGTTGAGCTTGAGGTTGATCTTGCGCAAATTTGCAAAGGTTTCCTCCATATCCTGCACGAGCGTGGCCTTGTCCATGGTTTTGACCACTATATCATCCACATAAGCTTCCATATTTCTATGGAGCTGGGGCTCAAAACCATTTTGGACTACTCGGGTGAATGTTGAACCAGCGCTTTTCAACCCAAAAGGCATTCATACGAAATAGTACGTACCACATGGGGTGATGAACGCAGTCTTTTCTTCGTGTTCCTACTTCATGAAGATCTGATGGTACCCTGAGTAGGCGTCAAGGAACGACAGCAGGTCGCACCCGCAGTGGAGTCCACTATCTGGTTGATGCGGGGCAATGGGAAAGGATCCTTGGGGCAGGCTTTATTGATATCAGTATAGTCAATACACAACCTCCATTTCCCATTCGCCTTATGCACTACCACTGGATTGGCCAACCACGTCGGGTGGAGTACTCCCTTGACCAAGTATGCTGCTTCCAATTCCTGATCTCCTCTATGATGAACTCTTGTCGCTCCAAAGCTTTCTTTCTGACCTTCTTCTTGACGGGCCGTGCATGGTGACATATAGCAAGGTGGTGCTCAATCACCTCTCTGGGAACGTCGGGGATGTCAGAAGCTTGCCATGCAAACACACCGACATTCGCCCGCAGGAAGGCGATGAGCGTGCTTTCCTATTTGCTGTCAAGGGTGGAGCTTATGATAAAAGCTCCGCCCGTGCCACCCTCCTTGATGGGTACCTTCTTAGTTTCTGCCTTGTACTTCTTGCTCTTGCCGGTAGAGCTCTCCGGCACGTCCTCAACGGGAACACAACACTCCGAAGAGGCGCATTTGCCAGAGTGAGTGCAGGAGCCCTTGTCGGCAGCCGAAGCCTTGCCGATCTTCTTCTCGGTGGTGGGAGCAAGTATCTTGGCGGCGGACATTGCAACTGCCTCTCAGTAGAGTTGATCAGCACAAATGAGCGCATCTCTCTTGTCGCAGCTGACGATGATGATGCTCATTAGGCCGAGCATCTTTAGCTTGTTGTACACGTAGCGTGACACCACCATGAACTTGGCTAGCGTTGGACGGCCAAGGATCCCGTTATATGGCAACGATATCTCGGCGACATAAAAAACGAACTTCTCTGTCCTGTAGTTTAGGTCCCCACCAAACGTGACTGGTAGTGTGACTTTTCCCTTGGGCTGACTTCTCCATGGATTGATCCCTTGGAATGTACCCATTTCCTTGAGATCTTCATCAGGGATCTGAAGCCTCTTGATCACGTTGGGCGAGATCAAGTTCAGACCGGACCCACCACCAACTAACATTCTCGTCACCTTGAGGTTGTGTATTGTTGGTGAGACCAACAATGGCAAACACCCGACCGCAGTTGTGCGATCAGGGTGATCCTCGGCGTCGAAAATGATAGGCACGCGGGACCACATTAGTGGCTTTTGGGCATCGAGCATCGGTTCCGTTGCATTAATCTCACGCGTCCACTGTTTAAGTTGGCAGTGGGAAGAATGCAATGAGGCACCTCCGTCAAAACAAATGACCTTTGTCGCCTTCTGAAACTCATGCTCGGTGGACTCATCATCATCATCATGATCGTCATCCTCCTCTTTCCTGTCACAGCCTCGAGCAGGCCTCTCTTGTTGCTTCTCGTTGTCGCGGCGACCTCCCCGACCGCCGCACTTCTTGCCGGATTCCTCAGCGCCATCTTGGCCCTTCTCTTTGTCTCGTCTCTCGTACTCATCCTTGTGCTTCTCCAACAGCTTCTCGACTTGGCAGCAGTTTTGGAGGTCGTGGCCCTTGGTACGATGAATCTTGCAATACTGCTTGTCGGAGCCCTCTGACTTGCCGGCAGCCGCCAAGGCCCGGCAGGCGTTGCACCCGGCAATTTCCTTGCCGGGGTCATCAACCTTGGCCTTCTTAGCGGTGTCGGGGTCACCGGATTACTCGACGGCAAGCACGGTCTTGCCCTTGCGCTTCCTGTTGCATCGTCGGCCCTTCTTTGTCGGGGCGACGACGTCTTCATCTTCAGAGTCACTTCCCGCGCCAACATCTTCACTAGGGTATGTTCTTCCTTCCTCAGCTCGGGCACATCTGTCGGCCAAAACATACAGTTCGGCAACATCCGCAACCTTGTTTTCATCACCAGCTCTTCATGCATCTTGCGATTGCGCACGTTCTGGTGGAATGCGCTGATGATAGGGGTGGTGAACATCAGGGATGTTGTATTGCACACGGCTGAATATTTCTATGTATTTGCGCGCATTCGCCGTCTCTCTAAGGGATCACATGCAAATCGCTTGCCTGGCTAGGAGCTACGTGGCCGCCCGCAAAGGCACCAACAAACTCGTGGCACAGGTCCGACCAAGAGGAGATGGAATCTATCGGCAAGTGCATCAACCATGACCTGACGTTGGGCTTGCGCACCAATGGGAAATAGTTGGTGAGTACCTTGTTGTCTCGTGCTCCGGCAGCTTGCATCGCGATGGTGTAAACACTCAGGAACTCAGATGGATGGGTCGTGCCGTCGTACTTCATCGGGACCTTCGGTTTGAATGTGCGGGTGGTGGGCCACTGGAACTGCTGCAACTCATGGGTGAACGCTGGACAAGTTATTGCATAGGGCAAGTCGCCAGCATCCCCCAACACAGGCCTGTACGAGGTGGGCCCAGCACGCCTATCAGATTGGTGACGCGCCTCTTGTCGCCGCTCGATAGTGGTCTGGGCGTCTTCCTTGAGCCGCTCCCGAAGAACTTGACGTTGATCGCAACACACTCGTGGGTCAGACGACGCCGTGTACATGTTATCACGGGCGTCAACCTGACGGGCCGGCCGTGGTGAAGGGGAGTGCACCATGGTTGCGGCGCCTCCAACCCTTCCACTGTCAACGCGCGTCGGCTCGATGGTCTGGCGCCGCGAGGGACTTGCTTCTCAGTGGCCATCCTTGTTGGCGTGGCCAATAAGGCTTTGGATGGCAGCCCTCCACTCTTCTTGCTTCTCCATAGTAGGAGGAAAGTCGAGGAGTAGCTGCGCTCGTGCCAATGCTTCTGCTCGTGTTGGTGGCAGCGACAAGCACGAGGAATGGGAGGAACTCGGACTTCTAACTATGTTAGAAGGAGTTCCGTCATGATCCCACGGCCGCACGCCTTTTTCGCCCTGCGCGTCGTGAGAGTGATGCTGAGGGATCTTGCCACGGCGATGCCCGGGGTCCTCAATGTCGCGGCACTATTTGTCGTGCACAAGCTGAGAGGACCGCGGCGCATGTGCTGGTGGGGTCGTCTTTCTGCCATTGGAGGTCCCCGCACCACCCGTAGGTAGTGCAGCTCCGTCCTTGGGCGCGGCGGCGTGCAGACCATCGTCGCCGCTGTGGATGACGCCGCCCGCCTGGCTTCTTGTATTTTGGTGGCGTGGACGATCTTGATCTCCTCCGCCATCAGCGTCTGCCACGTCGCCCGTTCGCGCTGGCACGGGCGGAGTGGTTTCAGATGAACCGACCTCTACGATCGTCTTCTTCTTCGGAGCCATGGCGACGAAGAAACTGCTACACTAACTACTAGACCAGATTCTCACAACTAACTCCCCCTACCTGGCGCTCCAAAGATGTTGGGGAAACGAACACCTATGGGATCACATGAATCCCTTCTATGGTTGGCGGGGAGAGGAGCTCCACAAAGAGCAGGTCTAGCGATTAGCGTGAGGGGATTTTAACCCAGGTTCGGGCCGCACTGGTGCGTAAAACCCTAGTCCTGCTTGTGTGTATATTTGTATTCTATGAGCTCTTGAACTAGCTGCTGTACATGCCCAGTCCAAAAAGTCTGAATCCTCTCTCAGTATGCCTCGGACCTCCTTTTATATGTCAAAGGGGTTGCCACAACGGCACACAGGAGGTGGAAAGTATCTACAGTCTACATACTTATCATGGGTGTCATAGGACAAACGCATTTAATGCGCTGCCTACGTGCCGTCTCACATTATCAGGGACGGCAACCAAAGCCGCCCCATCCGTCGCTGCCCTTACTTTCCTTGACACGCGTCCATGCTGATGAGGCATGGAGTGCCACGCTGGCTAGCTAGCTGTTGTGTTGGCGCGGTGGTAGAGCCTCCACGAAGATTTGCATGCCGCCATGCAGGCGCCTGCTTAGTTGGCAAGCTGGTCGTCGCACTGGAGTGGTGGTGAGATGGCAAAATCTTGTCGAGCACGGGCATGGCCGCGGCCCCGCAATCGTCCCTGGCAAGGCTTGCTGGGGGCCTCGCGGTCATCTGCGGCAAGGGTCTTGCCGGGGGTCTTTGTCTTCTAGTCCCACGTGGACCCGCATGCTATCAATCTTCACAAAGATTTGCATGCTACTTTGCACACGCCCCCTGAGCCTTGGCCTTAACGTTGTTGATGGTGTCAACGCTCTTAGTCCTCAAGGGTGATTCCTTGCCGGTGCCTCTCAGGTTGCCCCGGCAAGGAGCTTGACGGGGCTACGTACGCCGCCCCGGCTAGGATGCTGCCGGGGGAGGTTCAGCTAGTCCTCTTCTCTTTTGTTCACTGTCTTGATTACCTGTCTTGGTAGTCTTGTGTTTTATTTTCTGCTGCCCTGCCAGGCCCTGCCGCAGGTGTGGCTACGACTACCCGTGCACAAGTAAGGGGTATAGAAAGAGCCCATAGTTTTCTACACTGACAAAGGCTGAATTTGGTATGCCGAACACGCCGCCTACACTCAGGTGTCATCTTCGGCGCAGGGTCTTGTCACTTCACTATGAGGAGCAGCATGTAATAATTTGACCAAGGGGTAGTACAATACTACTACATTGGTAGTACTACTAGTACTAGCACCACCGTCTGGATTTTGTAGTACTACCACCTCCGTCTGGATTTTTAGTATTTGCCTAGCAATATCTAGTAATGCATGTCAAAAAAAAATACTACTCCCTCTGTAAATAAATATATGGAGTATTGTTTTATTTTGTTTTGAATGTAGTTTCCGATGATATTATACACTCTACCTTCCCGTACATGGCTCAAATCTGAAATCTCATCATTCTGAAATCTCTACATGCAATGACATTAATTACCAAATAAACATCAAGTTCTCTCGTTTTTCCCCAACTTGGTCTCGGTGAGATGACTATAGTGCACCAGTACGGAGGAAGTAAGGGCCGAGGAGTAGATGGCCAACACACACGTGAATGCAAATGCAGTCTGCACTTCTCATATAAAGGCTCCCAACCAGTCCAATCCATCTACTAATCCTACACACTTACGCACCCTGCAAGAGTGATCACTCCAATCGCAAGATCAGTTGAACAGAAGCTAGACCCATGGAGGCGATGAGCACGAGCATGATCTGGCTGTGCCAGATGATCCACGATGTCGGCCTGTGGCCCGGTACCGAGGAAAGTCTCTAGGTCGTGCTTGAGGCCGTCGGGGCAAGAGGCCTCTTGGACGACAACTTCGTCTTCTTGTTTGATGCGGCCCTTGTCGGCTTCCCTGTGAAGTTCACTGTCGTCAAGAAGCTCGCAGACAACCTTGACGTACACCTCCAGCCGACGCGCCCAGGCTTTATGATGCCCACCTCCCTCAACAGCCTCTATGGTGACAACCTCTTCGATGCACTGGTCGCCCAGCGACTGTCCGTTGTCGCGCTGGAGAATGTCCACCTCGAGGTCGCGCTCGCTGTGCAGCGGCTGGCTCAGCAAGACACCATTGACATAATCACCCACGTCTACGAGCAAATCGTCCACAAGGACTACTACATGCTAGAGGAGGACGATAGGATGCTGGCCTTCTTGGACCGCAGGGAAACCTTGGACGACATTGTTCAGAAGCATGTTGAGCTCGCCGCTAATGCTGCTGCTCCTCACCCATTGGTTGGTAACCCTACGCACTAGGGCGAATGGATGTCGTTGATGGATCCATATGCATCTTTATTTTTGTGTCAACTCCTTGTATACTGTATTTTTCTTACCTTTTGCATCAAATTCATAACTTATGTACATACCATGCATGAACCGCGCCACAACCAAGATTCTTATATATTAATACTGACATGTAAATGGAATGTTTAGTTCCCATGCAAGAAATAGGAATGTATTTCAAACTTCTGGGCATGGTGGTTCAATTTACGAAGGCGCACACATAAACAGCCAAAACAAAGTCATTTTGGAACAAAGAGCTGCCACATTACAATCGGAAGTAGAAGTAGTATTGAAACCATGGGCGTTCTACTAACCATGTAAGTGCTGCCACGCGTCCCTCTTTGAATTGGCTACTAGGAGTCACCGTGTGGGCGATACTACCTCCATCCTGGTTTATTGTTCCCCTTAGTGTTTTGTGCCAAATTTTGACTATGAATTTAACTTACAAAATGTTAACGCATGTCACAAAAAATAGTATCATTGGAAACGATGTTCAAATATGAATCCAACCATATAAATGTTTATAACATGCATTAAAAATTTGTCAATTAAATGTATGGTCAAAATTTGACACAAACTATGAAAGGACCAACAAATCAGGACAGAGTCTTTGAGTAGTCGGAGGCGCACGTGCGAGCAGACCACTACGCAGGATCACCCCAGACGGGCGTTCCGGCCCGCCCCTCAATGCATAGTGGCTAGGTGTATCATTTACATGTGGGACCGCATGTAAGGAAAGCGATGATGGCCGAAACTGGCAAAACTCCCCCGTTTATGACGCCAAAAAAGCCCAGCGCTAGCATTTTGAATCGTTATTTCTATTTTATGAGGGAAAATCATTATTTCTATCTATCGGTCGCGCCAGGAGCAGAACCAAGTGTTACAACTTACTAGTCACTAGTACAAGTTCAAAATGAAAATCCTGCCGTGTTCACGTCACCCCCCACACGGTTGGTCTGGCACGTCGCTCAAGGGGAGAACGCGTGCTGTCTTGCATCTTCACTTACAAGTGGGGCTGTAGTTGAGGAAACCGACTATCGCCAAACCCCCACCTTGCCCGCCGCGTGATAGCCAAGTTAGATAAACAAGGAGGGAGAAGAGATAGTTGTAGCACGGACCCCAAGAAATATGGTGTCAGATGGGAGTCGTGTTGGTGGCGTGTGCTGTACTCCTGGACGTGAATGCTTGTTCTTGCCCATGCCACCCTACTATATATCAAGGATTCAAGGTGTTGGTTGCGTACAACGAACACATTAACATATGGCCCACCTCACACTATGGCCAAATTTCCTGGAGTCTATGCTCGGCTAAAAAGTGTTCTTTGTGAGGGTGGATGGCTAGTCTCAAGTTTAAAACTTGTTGTATTATGTATACGCAGACGTAGACAGAGATGGTGCAGCAGTTTTGAAAGTTTGAATCCAAACAACAGAATGCAATTTCTACCGTTGATTGGACTCATCCGACAACGTAGGATGATGGGATTCACGGCTACAGTAAAAACACCCGCCCTCCGCGCGAAGCATGTGAAGCTAACTAGTACTAGTACTACTTGTAAGGTACACGTGCATTGCACACAAGAGATTTGGCAACCAAATTATGAATAAACACCACACTATAGCATGTAAGCTTTGAGTCATATATGCATGATGTAGATGTTCGTTTAATTCTTATAGTTCATCTCATTCAATAACCTGTTGCAATGCAAGTACAATTATGTATTCGAGATTTTTTTGCCTTGTCGCAACACCCACTCTAAGAAGCGACTCGAAAGCCATTCATAAATTTTGTAAGTTTATCACAAGCATATCATTTAGTATTACATACAACAGGTCATCAACGCACAACGACAACGAGGATACATTGTAAATACTAAATTTTTCTCACACAACAAATAATAAAAGCGATGAAATAAAGTTCACGTCGACCAATCCTTGGCGTTGGAAACGCTTGCTTTGAACCATAAGTGATTCTCTGGGCAGGGCCAGCTATTGTCAATATCGAGACCAATGGAAGACTTGTCATCCAGGTTGAAGCGGCCTATTTCAGGACGCATATTGTGATAGCCAGGGTAGGGAACCACAGCAATGTTTGATGTATAGATACATTTGCTTCCCATAAATGGTAGTAATGTTGTGCCAATAGCAGCTGGATCGCCTTTCACCCTCATTGGATAGTTTAGTCCAAGGAAGAGCGAGTTTTCTCCAAGACTATCAATATTGAGCCAGGGAGAAGGTGCTGGCGCTAGCACACTAGTATCCATCCCGAATACCCTGCAATGGATGTTGGAATAGGTCCAGAGAGTGCGACCATGGGAGAAAACACATGCTTCCTTAGTAACATCAGCAGTGCCCTGTATACAGACAAGAAGAGGTGATCCATCGGAATAAGTTTCTAGGCGCCACTGAGTATGTAGGTACTGCTCGTCTTCATGCTCGTGATCATCACCATCACCATCGTCATCTCCCCCTTGGTTATAAAATTTTCCAAGTAACTGTGGGGGAATGTTGACAGGACCTTGGAAACGGAGAAGGTTAATTAGTACGGGGATACTAACTCACATGGATGGTGAATGTAACAATTATACTCACAATAGAGGAAGACAAACGTACCGAAAAATAAGGATCATGTGCGAAAACAGTGCCAGGAGTGGTGGTAGAAAATACAAGACCCTCGTATTGAATTGCATCACAGTACACATGCATGTACAGAAACTGATTTTTGAGCAATATCCATCGAGTTGAAGGACTAAGGACGGCAACAAGTTTTTCAAAGATGGCGACAACACAAGCATTCCTATAATCCCAAGAGAGACTAGGAACTCGACAAAGTGCTATCTTCTATAGACGATAGTCACCATGATCATATTTGAACACACATAGATCATCGCTCTGCTCAACCTCACGACAGTCTGAGATTTTTGGAAGTGGAACCCGGTGATGAGTGTACACATTCACAAGTTCCCACTTGCAGTTGTACCCAATATAAACAACCCAATCTCCATGTGCGCCTTTCCAGGCCTTACCCTTAAGAGATGGCATCTTAACATCACACGTATCATTATCAAGCGGCATCAACTTGCAAAAGGCAAGGATTCCATCGTCCTCGTGCCAGCGAGCAGAGTCATCGCGAAGATGATAGGGGAGATCAAACCGCTCCCAAACCCTTGGGTCCTTTGTAATGATCTTATTTTTGAGTAGAGAATGGTCTTGGACGAACCTGCCATGCTAGCCGTGGTGATGACATCGCACCGATCAATGAGTTCCTCCACCATGCCATCGTTCATATCTGGGCAAGAATAACGGGGTCGTTTCCTGCCTGTTCCCACCATCAAAAAGACGAACAATGGTAGAAGGAAGAGTCAAGGCAAATGGAGGGACGAAGAGCGTGTGACAGCAGTTCCAAATGGAGAGGGAAAGGTGAAGATGCGGTGGACAGTTGCCACGGTACAGGAAGTGGCTAGTGGGGAGCGAACGGTCACCACGGTATAGAAAGAGGTGCCCCGACCTACATAGATGTCTGTTCGGAAATTATAGAAAAGGAGACTCGCCATCGTCTCACTGACATGTTGGAACAGGACCACATGTCAATGAAACATGGTGTGTCATTTCTCGTGCAAAATGTGATCTGGCCGCGTTGGCCCGAGGTGCCACATTATTTCTTGACTTTATTTTTTTAATGGCGTGTCATTCAGTTTCGAAGCACAACTAATTGGTACTTAAAGAGAAAATATAAAGTACTCTACCACTACTCTACCTCTAGTATTTACTAGTACTAGTAAACTAGTATATAGGCTGGAGCTTCAGCGCTTGCTTGCTAAGAGCTGCCCACTTGCTTCTCACACTATCACCCTTTCTCCGGATCTAAAAAAGAGGGTGGTGGCCCCTCTCTCTCCCTGCTCACTGGTGGTCACAGATCCGCCAGGATCCCGTCCACCGGGGAAGAAAAGGACGTGCAGCATTGACACACTCGTTATCGGCGAGCGAGGTCACACACTGACGACAAGGCCGTCCTCTCAGACCTAGCGCCGGCGCGGGATGGCCTCCGCCCCCAAGCTCGCTGCCATAGTGTGTGTGGAGGAAGACGATCACGAGCGAAGCCACTTCCCGCCAAACCTCGGGTATGCTACCTCTTTTCGAACCATACCATTGTTCTATTGCCCCATTTGCCACGTCGTTGCATGTGGATCTTTTTCCACTCCCCCATCTCCCCAATTTACTATCCTCTGCTCTGCTGGTCATGCAAACGAAAACCTTAATTTGCACTATTAAAGGAAACCCTACTTCATGTAGACTAATCCATGTCTGGGTTGAATAAGGAAAGAAAGGGAGAAAGTACTGTCGAAGAGACTAGGTATCGAACCTGCATCTTAATTGAAAGGGGGAAATCAGTAGCTATGGAACGAGTTTCTTGTCTCTTGGCTGAAAAACGGTAGAAAGGCATGACAACACAATAGAGAATGACTAGGTCAATCAGTTTGTTGTCCTCACATAGGAAAAATGTGGCTAAAGGGAAAAAATGGGATGTAATCCACATATTCTACATGGATATTCGTTGCTCTAGGCAGCCCTCCCTCCCTCACCACTCTATGCTTTTGTGGAGGTACATCGTACTGGTGCGCCCACTGTCCGAATGGGCCTCCCCGTGATCCTATTTCCACTTTTTTGATATTTGTATAACACCACCGATAAAATCAAGCAATGCTTTTGCTAAAGTGATGCCAACATTTAACTAATGCCGCAGTCAGTCTAATCCCATCGATAAATATAAGCAATGCCATTTAATGTCACTGGATTATTTCAGGGTTAGCTGTTGATTGTGGATGTATTAAAGATTTTTAAGCCTAGGCATTCTAATGTTGTTGCACAACCAGTATACCAACAATGAAACTTGTTACTACCTTCAGATTTTTGCACTGTTAATGCTTATAGATTACATACCTCACTTCATGATGTTATGATAAGTCAAATATTTTTGTACAGTTTCACCAAAATGCCAAGGCGGTGATGGCATTTTATTTAAGTAAATCTACACAAAAAATTATGAAGAGAATAGGAAAGGTCAAGAGTGTGTATGTGACACCCTCGATCCAATCGTACACTAATCATACACGCAAATGTGTATGATCAAGATCAAGGAATCACGAGAAGATATCACAACACAACTCTAGACACAAATTAAAATAATACAAGCTTTATATTACAAGCCAGGGGCCTTGAGGGCTCGAATACATAAGCTCGAATACATAAGAGTCAGTGGAAGCAAAGATATATGAGTACAGACATAAGTTAGACAAGTTTGCCTTAAGAAGGCTAGCACAAAAGCATCTACGATCGAAAAGGCAAGGCCTCTTGCCTGGGAGCCTCCTAACTACTCCTGGTCTTTAGCGGTCTCCACATAGTAGTAGGCACCGGCGGTGGCATCTGGCTCCTAGGCTCCGACATCTGGTTGCATCAACCGAAAAGAAAAAGAAAGGGGTGAAAGGGGGAGCAAAGCAACCGTGAGTACTCATCCAATGTACTCACAAGCAAGGATCTACACTACATATGCAACATTATCAAAGGAAGGTTGTATATGGATCGGGCTGCAGAATGCTGTAATAGAGAGAAGGCCTAGTCCTATCAAAGACTAGCATCTCTCGAAACCATCATCTTGCAGCAAACAGGAGGGAGTAGAGTAGCATAAAGTAAAGTAGTAGTAGTGTTATCAACCTCGGCCAGAGATCCTTTCTCGACTCCCTGCGAGAAAACAATCCCAGAGCCGTACTATCCAATTCTCATCACAATCCAATTCTCATCACAAGTATCTAGTTATAGTTGTATCGATCAGGATTCAACTCCAAGTGTCCGTTACCATAGGACAGGCTATCGATAGATGTTTTCTTCCCTGCAGGGGTGCACCAACTTACCCACCACGCTCGATTAACTCCGCCGACACACTTTCTGGGTCATGCCCGCCTCGCGAAACAATACACCACAACCCGACCTAGGCTTAATAGAGAGGTCAAGACGCCGACTAAACCTATGCCCCTAGGGTCATGGGCCATCTCCCCGAACTCTCAAGATGTTGCTAACGCGTCGGTGAGCAGACCTAGCTACCTCCTTCAAAAAGGAAGGTGCTTGTGCAGTCCAACCCGGCGCGTGCCGCTCAGTCGCGGACGTCTATTAAGCTTCGGATGATGCATACGACGCAGAACGCCCATACTATGCCCACGTGATGGTTAGTGCTATCCGGCCAGAGGCCCCTCGGCTCAACTATCCAAATCATAGTGGATTAGGAATGCATGGTAACAAGCAGATACTCACGAAAGATGTGACCCTATTGCCCCGTCTCGAGGAATTGCGGCAAGGGCTAAGAATGCCCGGCCACGCCTCGTAATTATCTCGCGGGCACCTTCCAGGTCAACCCATCTCCACAACACTCGCGGGTACCCCTCAGGGTCGACCCGCCTTTTCAAGTAATAGTTGTAAGGTCCAAGTATCAGTGTGTCCAAACATCAAGGGGAAAACCCGAGGAATCACCCCCGATGAATTCCACTCGATGTAATCATCAAGGTGAACATAAGAGGGACCACCCTCGAGGTCCACACTTGAGGGGTCGCATGATAGAGTCGTATTGAAAGTGATTAAAGAGGAAATCACCCTCGATGACCATGACCAAATAGCTACACTACAGGGTTAACATTGGAAGTGCTGATGAGGCCTCACCCTCGGCACTCGATAGTAACCAAGTAGTGTCGAGCAACTAAGGGGACAGTGATGTGCGGTGCCTGGGCCTGGTCTTCGATCCTGTTGATCGGGTCTTCAATGATGAAGCAGGGCAACAAGGACAAGGTTTACTACTGGATCACTAACCAACCTATACTAAGCAGTTTAGGATAAGTAGGTTGGTAACAACCAACAGGTTACAAAAGTGGGCTATGCATCAGAATAAGAGCAAACAAGAACAGTAGCAAAATCTAATGCAAGCATGAGAGAATGGAATGGGCGATATCGAGATGATCAAAGGGGGGGGGGGGGCTTGCCTGGAAGCTCTGCTGAAAAGGGAGAAGTGTCGTCGGTGACGTACTCGATCACAGGGGCAACATCGGTCTCGGGGTCTACCGGAGAGAAGAGAGGGAAGAAATAGTAAATATAAAGCAAACATAGCATCATAATGCATAACATGGCAATACGCTGTGTCGGGTGTGATCTAACATATGGCTACAAGATATAGGTGAATGGGGAATTCAACCGGGGATGCTTTCCTAGTTCCAGACCTGTGTCAGACAGATGATTGGAGGGGGAATGTTCCATGTTCAGATAGTTAGAGGCATCTGACAGGTAAACGGAACATGTGTTCGGATTCGTCATGTTTTTCTGACCAACTTTCATGTAGAAAACATTTTCATCGGAGTTATGGTTTAATTTCTATGAATTTTCAAAGTTTTATTCATTTTCTGGAATTATCTAAATTAACAGAAATGGAAATATGACGTCAGCATCGCATGGGGATGACGTCAGCAGTCAACAAACTCGCTGACTAGGTCAAATCTGACCTGTGGGTCCAGTGAGACCCACATGTCAGCCTCTGTTAGTCTAACAGTGGATTAACTAACTAATCTGGGTTAATTGGCTATTGGACCCCACCTGTCATAGATAATTAACTAAAGTAATTAAGTTTTAATTATAAATATGTTTTAGTTAATCTAATATGCGGTGGGGCGCATGGCGATGGTGGGGCTACCAGTCAAAGATAGTTGACTAGGTCAATCGTTAATCGGGGCAGGGGCCCCACTGGTAGTGACCAAGGGGTGGCCCAGTGTGTGCTACCAACATGATCGGGCGGTTGACGCCGGCGTCCTCTAGGCATGGCGGAGGACAACGGGTGCGGTCGGATACGCGCTAGGGACGACCAAAGCGCGCGGTTTTGGACGCGTTAGAACGGGACGACCGGGCCGCATCCAACCGTGGTGGTGGTGCGGGCTGGCGAGGCCGGAAACGGGCACGACGGCGGTGGCGCTCTTGGTCGATCTTCAGAATCGCAGAAACGGCGCGTGCGCGAGCAATCTAAGAGCCCCGGCAGCACTTCGGAAGTGCCGTGAGCATGACGGTGGGCTCAGGTGACCACGACAGCAACCACAGCGCCGGCGATGAGTTCAACAGCGGAGCAAAGCTCCGGCAATGGCACGGCGGCGTCAATCTCAAGCTACGGCAAAAAGCAGGCGGCCAGAGGGAGAGGAATAGAGGGGAATGCTCACGGAGCGGCTAAGAAAAGCCAGCGGCAGCTTAGGAGCGCAGAGATGGCCGGAGACGACGGCGGTCACCAGCGACAAAGGCGAAAGGGGGTGGCTCGATCCGCTGCCCGCAAAGGCTCCTAGCTCTTGCTCATAGACGGGACGGGGTAGACGATGACGGCGGAGATGATGGGCACGATGGCAAGGCGAACGGGGCTCGGTGGCCGCGAGGACGGGCGAGGCACGGCGGCGACCGCGTCGGCCTCCTCTCCAAAACGAAGGAGAGGGAGAGGGAGAAGGGGGAAGTGGGTGAGGGGGAAAAGATCTCGGTGGAAGCCAGGGCGCCGATGCTGGCGTCCTTATCCTCCCCGCGGCACCTGTAGCGGCGTGGTCGGCGAGGTGGGTTCGGCGGCGACCATGGGAACGGTCGGAGGAACATGGAGGGTGAAAGGAGCGACCCAGCGGGGAAGGTGGGCCTGGCCGGCTGGGCCTGTCTCTGTGGCCTTAGGCCCAGGGGCAGGGGGTTCCCTTTTCCCTTTTCTTTTTATTCCCTTTTTTATTTTTCTGTAGCTTTTGCCTTTCTTTAGCCACAATTGACTTTGCAAAAAATATGCCACTGGCCAAAACAATTTCAAAGAATTATTGGGCACTGCCACAAAAAGATTGTGAGGTTTTTGGAATAGTTTGCAACCTTCATAATTTAAAAAGGCATTTAAACTATAGTTTCAGCCACTGTTTTAAAGTGCTTTAGGGCACTTAGACATTTGCAAAAAATTTGGTTCACCACCAATATTAGTTATGGATTATTTGGCACATGAAGAACATTTTAGTTTTCATGTTTGAGAAATTTTGAATTTTGGACTTTATTTTGAACTTGAAATTTGAACTGGAATAGAATCAAAGTGAGATTAGCAACAGTAACAATGATGACAAGGCATCATTAGAAGGGGATTAATGTAGCATGATTCTTGGGGTGTTAAAAATCTCCTCCACTACAAGAAATCTCGTCCCGAGGTTTAAGAGGTGGAGTAAGGGAGAAAGACTCGGGAAGGACGGAGCTCAACACAAGATAGGTACCTGGGGGCTATCTCAATGAACATGGCATAGAGGCATCTCTTGAGTTGAAATCCAAGAAAGTCATCAAGAGCAAGGTAAGAAGGTGCAATAGGAAGCTTCAACTGGGTAGGCAATCATTCGTCGCCTCTACCAGAGGGTGAAAGGGGTTCAGAGCAATGGGAATAAGTATTGCGTCTAATACCAAAACATATCACAAGAAGGTGGCTCGTGAATTACATATGAAGCCACACGAGGAACAATTTTGGAAGACAGGGATGTACAGGAGAGTCAGGTTTCGATCCTGTGGAACTGTGGGTTATGGTCCCACCATGTGGGTTAACAGCAGGAAGGCACTAATCAATTTGCATGATCATGATAGCAAGGAAGGTCAGAGTATAGCCTGTCAGTTATGTTGGCAACAATGCTGGTACCAAGGGCGAGGGATGAAGAGAACCGTTTTCCTGCTCGTTAAGACGAGGCGGACCAATAGGCAAAGTTCTCGTCCATCGGCGGCTACCAGAATGTCATCAACAATAGTAACAAGGTCTTACTGACATAGTTTGTACATCGAGGTGTTTACATAAGCAAGGAATTATCTCTGCTCAGACAAGTTAGATTACAAGAAAGGTGAAACAAGACAATGGAAAGGAAAATGTGATTATTATGATAATCAGACCACTGGAAAGGAAAATGTGTTTAAACACAAATATCAGGAGTATATCCTTCCAAGGACAAGCAGATGGTGATATCCATGACAGGATAGTAAGTAGATTACCATTTAGGTAAAGGGGAGAGAAAATTCATGACGTTACCCATACAACATTGTTGGATAAGTGGGCAAGAAACATCTAACATTGCACTGTTGGGGAACGTTGCAGAAAATTAAAAATTTTCCTACGGCTTCACCAAGATCCATCTATGAGTTCATCTAAGCAACGAGTAACGGGAGAGAGTTTGCATCTACATACCACTTGTAGATCGCGTGCGGAAGCTTGCAAGGTGATGATGGAGTCGTACTCAACGTGATTCAAATCACCGATGTCCAAGTGCTGAACGGACAGCACCTCCGCTGCTCAACACACGTGACGGGACGAGCGACGCCTCCTCCGCCTTGATCCAGCAAGGAGGAAGGAGAGGTTGAGGAAGACAGCTCCACCGGCAAGACGACGGCGTGGTGATGGTGGAGAAGCAAGATCTCGGCTGTGGCTTCAAGAGCTCTTACGGAGGAGGAGAAGTGTTGGGAGGGAGGGCCGCGCTTGAGATGGGTACAGCAGCCCCTCCTCCCCCTTTATATAGGCCCCTGGGTGGCTGCCCCGGAGATCCAATCTCCGGGGGCGGCGGCCAAGGGGGTGGAGTGCCCCTGCTGTGGGCGCCCCACCCCTAGGGTTTCAACCCTAGGCGCAGGGGTGGGCCTAGGGGCGCACCAGCCCCCGTGGGCTGGTTCCTTCCTCTTTCAGCCCATGGGGCCCTCCGGATAGGTGGCCCCACCGGTGGACCTCGACCCTTCCTGTGGTCCCAGATTTTACCGGAGACCCAAACTTTCCCGATGGTCAAACACCACTTCCTATATATTATTCTTTACCTCCGACCCTTCCGAACTCCTCGTGACGTCCGGATCTCATCCGGACTCAACAACATTCGTAGTCACATACTTGACTTCCTACTAACCCTAGCGCCACCGAACCTTATGTGTAGACCCTACGGGTCGGAGACATGCGACATGACCGAGACGACTTCGGCAATAACCAACAGCGTGTCTGGATACCCATGTTGGCTCCCTACATGCTCCTCGATGATTTCATCGGTTGAACCACGATGTCGAGGATTCGATCAAACCTCGTATGCAATTCCTTTGTCAATCGGTACGTTATTTGCCCGAGACTCGATCGTCGGTATCCCAATACCTTGTTCACCTCGCACGCAAGTCACTTTACTCGCACTATAATGCATGATCCCGTACAACACCTTGGTCACCTTGAGCTCATTATGATGATGCATTACCGAGTGGGCCCAGAGATACCTCTCCGCCATACGGAGTGACAAATCCCGCCTCGATCCGTGTCAACCCAACAGATACTTTCGAGATACCGTAATGCACCTTTATAGTCACCCGCTTCGCCAGACGCTTGATACACCCAAGGCACTCCTACGGTAACCGGGAGTTACACGATCTCATGGTCAAAGGAAGAGATACTTGACATTGGCAAAGCTTCTAGCAAACGAACTATACGATCTTTTATGCTATGCTTAGGATTGGGTCTTGTCCATCACATCATTCTCCTAATGATGTGATCCCGTTATCAACGACATCCAATGTCCATAGTCAGGAAACCATGACTATCTATTGATCACAATGGGCTAGTCAACTAGAGGCTCACTAGGGACATTTGTGGTCTAAGTGTTCACACGTGTATTACGATTTCCAGATAATACAGTTATAGCATGAACAAAAGACAATTATCATGAACATTGAAATATAATAATACTTTCATTATTGCCTCTAGGGCATATTTCCAACAGTCTCCCACTTGCACTAGAGTCACCAATCTAGTTACATTGTGATGAGTCGAACACCCATAGAGTTCTGGTGTTGATCATGTTTTGCACGCGAGAGAGGTTTAGTCAACGGATCCGCGACATTCAGGTCCGTGTGTACTTTGCAAATCTCTATGTCTCCATCTTGAACATTTTCACGGATGGAGTTGAAACGACGCTTGATGTGCTCGGTCTTCTTGTGAAACCCGGCTCCTTGGCAAGGTCAATAGCTCCAAGTTGTCACAGAAGAGTTTGATCGGCCCGACGCTGGGTATGACTCAAGGTCGGTGATGAACTCCTTCACCCAAATTGCTTCATGCGCTGCCTCCGAGGCTGCCATGTACTCCGCTTCACACGTAGATCCCGCCACGACGCTTCGCTTGCTTGCACCACTACCATCGCTTCCACCATTCAACATATACACGATCCGGTTTGTGACTTAGAGTCATCCAGATCTGAGTCGGCTAGCGCCGACGTAACCCTTTACGACGAGCTCTTCGTCTCCTCCATAAACGAAACATGTCCTTCGTCCTTTTCGTGTACTTCAGATATTCTTGACCGCTGTCCAAAGTTCCTTGCCGGGATTACTTTGGTATCTTGCAACCAAACTTACGGCAAGGTTTACATCGGTCTGCAGTACACAAAGATGGCATACATAATAGATCCTATGGTGAAGCATAGGGATGACACTCATCTCTTCTTTATCTTTTGCCGTGGTCGGTGATCGAGCTGAGCTCAATTTCACACCTTGTAACATAGGCAAGAACCCCTTCTTGGACTGATCCATTTTGAACCTCTTCAAAATCTTATCAAGGTATGTGCTTTGTGAAAGACCTATGAGGCGTCTCGATCTATCTCTATAGATTTTGATGCCTAATATATAAGCAGCTTCTCCAAGGTCCTTCATTGAAAAACACTTGTTCAAGTAGGCCTTAATGCTGTCCAGGAGTCATTTCCCATCAATAGTATGTCATCTACATATAACAGGAGAAATGCTACGGAGCTCCCACTCACTTTCTTGTAAACGCAGGCTTCTCCATAAGTCTGCATAAACCCAAACGCTTTGATCATCTCATCAAAGCGAATGTTCCAACTCCGAGATGCTTGCACCAGCCCATAAATGGATCGCTGGAGCTTGCATACTTTGTTAGCATTCTGAGGATCGACAAAACCTTCCAGCTGCATCATATACAGCTCTTCCTTAAGATGTCCGTTAAGGAATGCCGTTTTGACATCCATCTGCCATATCTCATAATCATAGTATGCGCAATTGCTAACATGATTCAGACGGACTTAAGCTTCGCCACGGAGAGAATGTCTCGTCAGAAGTCAATCCCTTGAACTTGTCGATAACCCTTAGCGACAAGTCGAGCTTTATAAATGGTAACATTACCATCCATGTCCGCTTTCTTCTTAAAAATCCATTTGTTTTCTATCGCTCGCCGATCATCGGCAAGTCTGTCAAAGTCCATACTTTGTTTTCATACATGGATTCTATCTCGGATTTCATGGCCTCAAGCCATTTGTTGGAACTGGGCCCGCCATCGCTTCTTCATAGTTCAAGGTTCATTGTTGTCTAAAACATGATTTCCATGACATGGTTGCCGTACCACTGTGCGGAACGTGTCCTCGTGGACCTTCGAAGTTCAAGAGTAACTTGATCCAAGTACCTTGATCATCATCATTGTTTTCCTCTTCGCTTGGTGTGTGCATCACAGAACGGTTTCCTGCGCCGCACCACCTTCCCGCTCGAGAGGTAGTACTTCATCGAAGTTCTACTTTCCTCCCACTTACTTCTTTCGAGAGAAACTCTTTTCCGTAAAGCATCCGTTCTTGGCAACAAAGATCTTGCCTTCGGATCTTAAGTAGAAGGTATACCCGACAGCTTCCTTAGGGTATCCTATGAATACGCATTTTCCGACTTGGGTTCGAGCTTTTCAGTTGAAGTTTCTTGACATAAGCATCGCATCCCCAAACTTTTAGAAACGACAGCTTAGGTTTCTTCCCAAACCATAATTCATACGGTGTCGCCTCAACGGATTTAGACGGTGCCCTATTTAAAGTGAATGTAGCTGTCTCTAGAGCGATCCCCAAAATGATAGCGTAAATCGGTAAGAGACATCATAGACCGCACCATATCCAATAGAGTGCGACACGACGCTCGGACACACCGCTTTACCGAGGTGTTCCAGCGGCGTGAGTTGTGAAACGATTCCACAATTCCTTAAGTGTGTACCAAACTCGTGACTTAAGTATTCTCCCCCACGATCTGATCGTAGGAACTTTATCTTTCGGTCACGTTGATTCTCTACTTCACTCTGAAATTCCTTGAACTTTTCAAAGGTCTCAGACTTGTGCTTCATTAAGTTGACATACCCATATCTACTTAAGTCATCAGTGAGAGTGAGAACATAACGATATCCTCCGCGAGCCTCAACGCTCATTGGACCGCACACATCGGTATGTATGATTTCCAACAAGTTGGTTGCTCGCCCATTGTTCCGAGAACGGAGTCTTGGTCATTTTGCCCAAGAGGCATGGTTCGCATGTGT
The DNA here is from genome assembly GCA_021437245.1 of Aegilops speltoides. Classification (NCBI taxonomy): domain Eukaryota; kingdom Viridiplantae; phylum Streptophyta; class Magnoliopsida; order Poales; family Poaceae; genus Aegilops; species Aegilops speltoides. The sequence continues at coordinate 309,645,879 of CM038142.1, read as the reverse complement.
CAAACGATTCATAATCAAGAGACTCTAAAAGTCCATCAGATGGAGCTTCTTCATGCGCTTGACACCAATGTGACCAAGGCGGCAGTGCCACAAGTATGTGGGACTATCGTTATCAACTTTACATCTTTTGGCATCCACACTATGAACATGTGTAATATTACGCTCGAGATTCATTAAGAATAAACCATTGACCATCGGAGCATGACCATAAAACATATCTCTCATATAAATCGAACAACCATTATTCTCAGACTTAAATGAGTAGCCATCTCAGATCAAACGAGATCCGGATACAATGTTCATGCTCAAACTTGGCACTAAATAACAATTATTAAGGTTCAAAACTAATCCTGTAGGTAAATGTAGAGGCAGCGTGTCGACGGCGATCACATCGACTGAACCATTCCCGACGCCAAGATCGTCACCTCGCCCTTCGCCAGCCTCCGCTTATTCCGTAGCTCCCTGCCGTGAGTTACAAATATGAGCAACGGCACCGTATCAAATACCCAGAGTTACTACGAGTAATCGGTAAGGTACACATCAATTACATGTATATCAAATATACCTTTGGTGTTGCCGCCTTCTTATCCGCTAAGTATTTGGGGCAGTTCCGCTTCGGTGACCCTTCCCTTGCAATAAAAGCACTCACTCGTGCTTGGGTCCATTCTTTGACTTCTTCCCAAGAACAAGCTTACGGGCGCGGCAACATCTTTGCCGCCCTTCTTGAAGTTCTTTTACCCTTGCCCTTCTTGAACTTAGTGGTCTTATTGACCATCAACACTTGATGTTCTTTCTGATTTCAGCCTCTCACGACTTCAAAGATCGAGAACACTTCAGAATGGTCTTTTCCATCCCGCATGTTGTAGTTCATCACAAAGCTCTTGTAGCTTGGTGGGAGCGATCGAGGATTCTGCCAATGACCGCCTCATCTGGGAGGTTAATGTTCAACTGGGTCATATGAGCGTGCAACCTGCATCTTCGGATGTGCTCATCGACGTAACTGTTCTCCTCCATCTTACAACTGTAGAACTTGTCGGAGAAATCATATCTCTCGACCCGGCATGAGCTTGGAAAACTAGTTTCAGCTCTTCAACATCTCATATGCTCCGTGATGCTCAAAACGCTTTTGGAGCCCCGGTTCTAAGTCAGAGAGCATGCCGCACCGAACGAGGGAGTAATCATCAAGACGAGATTGCTGCCGCTCATAACGCCTTGGTTCTCTCGACGGGAGCGCCACCTAGCGGTTCGCTTCTAGGACATATTGCTTCCTCGGCAGCTATGAGGATGATCTCGTGTTCCGGACCCAATCCGTATAGTTGCTGCCATCATCTTTCAGCTTGGTTTTCTAGGAACGCGTTGAAGTTCATGTTGACATTAGCGCTGGCCATTGATCTACAAGACATATTTGCAAAGGTTTTAGACTAAGTTCATGATAATAAAGTTCTAATCAAATTATGAACTCCCACTTAGATTAGACATCCTCTAGTCATCTAAGTGTTACACGATCCGAGTCGACTAGCCCGTGTCCGATCATCACGTGAGACGGACTAGTCATCGCCGGTGAACATCTTCATGTTGATCGATCTTCCATACGACTCGTGTTCGACCTTTCGGTCTCCGTGTTCCGAGGCCATGTCCGCACATGCTAGGCTCGCAAGTTAACCCTAAGTGTTTTCGCTGTGTAAAACTGTCTTACACCCGCTGTATGTGAACGTAAGAATCCATCACACCGATCATCACGTGGTGCTTAGAAGCGACGAACTGTAGCAACGGTGCACGCTAGGGAGAACACTTCTTGAAATTTTGTAAGGATCATCTTATTTACTACCGTCGTCCTAAGTAAACAAGATGCATAAACATAATAAACATCACATGCAATTATATAGTTGTGACATGATATGGCCAATATCATCAAGCTCCATTGATCTCCATCTTCGGGCTCCATGATCATCTTGTCACCGCTTGACACCATGATCTCCATCATCATGATCTCCATCATCGTGTCTTCATGAAGTTGTCACGCCAACGACTACTTCTACTTCTATGAGTAACGCGCTTAGTAATGAAGTAAAGTAGTTTACATGGCTTTCTTCAATGACACGCAGGTCATACAAAAATAAAGACAACTCCTATGGCTCTCGCCGGTTGTCATACTCATCGACATGCAAGTCGTGAATCCTATTACAAGAACATGATCTCATACATCACAATTCATCATTCATCACAACTTCGCCATATCACATCACATGATCAATCGCTGCAAAAACAAGTTAGACGTCCTCTAGTTGTTGTTGCATCTTTTACGTGGCTGCGATTGGGTTCTAGCAAGAACGCTTTTCTTACCTAATCACCACAACGTGATTTTGTCAACTTCTATTTACCCTTCATAAGGGCCTTGTTCATCGAATCCGCTCCAACTAAAGTGGGAGAGACAGACACCCGCCAACCACCTTATGCAACTAGTGCATGTCATCGGTGGAACCGGTCTCACGTAAGCGCACGTGTAAGGTTGGTCCGGGCCGCTTCATCCCACAATACCGTTGAGCAAGAAAATACTAGTAGAGGCAAGTAAGATGACAATATCAACGCCCACAACAAATTGTGTTCTACTCGTGCATTAGAGAACTACGCATAGACCTAGCTCTGATACCACTGTTGGGGAACGTTGCAGAAAATTAAAATTTTTCCTACGGCTTCACCAAGATCCATCTATGAGTTCATATAAGCAACGAGTAACGGGAGAGAGTTTGCATCTACATACCACTTGTAGATCGCATGCGGAAGCTTGCAAGGTGATGATGGAGTCGTACTCGAACGTGATTCAAATCACCGATGTCCAAGTGCTGAACGGACAGCACCTCCGCGTTCAACACACGTACGGGACGAGCGACGTCTCCTCCGTCTTGATCCAGCAAGGAGGAAGGAGAGGTTGAGGAAGAAAGCTCCACCGCAAGACGACGACGGCGTGGTGATGGTGGAGAAGTAGTATCTGGCTGTGGCTTCACGAGCTCTTACGGAGGAGGAGAAGTGTTGGGAGGGAGGGCTGCGCCTTGGAGATGGGTACAGCAGCCCCCTCCCTCCCCCTTATATAGGCCCTCAGGTGGCTGCCCTCGAGATCCAATCTCCAGGGGCGCGGCCAAGGGGTGGAGTGCCCCCAAGCCGGTGGGCGCCCACCCCTAGGGTTTCAACCCTAGGCGCGGGGTGGGCCTAGGGGCACCAGCCCCCGTGGGCTGGTTCCTTCCCTTTCAGCCCATGGGGCCCTCCGGATAGGTGGCCCCACCGGTGGACCCTCGGACCTTCCGGTGGTCCCAGATTTTACCAGAGACCCCAAACTTTCCCGATGGCGAAACACCACTTCCTATATATTATTCTTTACCTTCGACCCTTCCGAACTCCTCGAGACGTCCGGATCTCATCCGGACTCAACAACATTCGTAGTCACATACTTGACTTCCTACTAACCCTAGCGCCACCGAACCTTATGTGTAGACCCTACGGGTTCGGAGACACGCAGACATGACCGAGACGACTCTCGGCAATAACCAACAGCGGGTCTGGATACCCATGTTGGCTCCTACATGCTCCTCGATGATTTCATCGGTTGAACCACGATGTCGAGGATTCGATCAAACCCTCGATGCAATTCCTTTGTCAATCGGTACGTTATTTGCCCGAGACTCGATCGTCGGTATCCCAATACCTTGTTCAGTCTCGTTATCGCAAGTCACTTTACTCGCATCAGAATGCATGATCCCGTACAACACCTTGGTCACCTTGAGCTCATTATGATGATGCATTACCGAGTGGGCCCAGAGATACCTCTCCGCCATACGGAGTGACAAATCCCGCCTCGATCCGTGTCAACCCAACAGATACTTTCGAGATACCGTAATGCACCTTTATAGTCACCCGCTTACGCCAGACGCTTTGATACACCCAAGGCACTCCTACGGTAACCGGAGTTACACGATCTCATGGTCAAAGGAAGAGATACTTGACATTGGCAAAGCTTCTAGCAAACGAACTATACGATCTTTTATGCTATGCTTAGGATTGGGTCTTGTCCATCACATCATTCTCCTAATGATGTGATCCCGTTATCAACGACATCCAATGTCCATAGTCAGGAAACCATGACTATGTATTGATCACAACGGGCTAGTCAACTAGAGGATCACTAGGGACATTTGTGGTCTAAGTGTTCACACGTGTATTACGATTTCCGGATAATACAGTTATAGCATGAACAAAAGACAATTATCATGAACATTGAAATATAATAATACTTTTATTATTGCCTCTAGGGCATATTTCCAACATGCACTTCCAGTGTTATTGTTGATGACGGAGTACCACAGTCGTGCTTCGGGATAGCATTGACATGGTCATTAGGTAAAGGTCAGTCTTTGAATACACAAGGACCGATTGGAAACAACTTATAAAATAAGTCGTGTAACTTTAGCAAGGAAAAATGAGAATGGGGCCCACGGGCTCAGCAACAATCATCGAGGGGGCAAGGATTGTATTTCTCACCATGAGTTTAATTGTCATCTCAACGGAAGTAAATATGTTGGTGTTGATCACGACGTACTTGTCAAGAGGCTCTATGAAGATGCCATCGAGGAGTGATGCCATCAAGCAACAGGAAGGATGAAGCGAAAGGCTATTGGAACCACGGATACGACACAAGCTCAAAATCAAGCTTGTTGTTCGAGGTGAATTGATAAAATGAGGAAGATCGACGTAAGCTTCGCTCAAGGTCGAAAAGTTGTGCTCTGGGAATAAGGACCAGGTAGCACAATTTAATTAGCACGATAATGATATTGTCGATCAGGCTAGGAATGGTGTGACGGGGTATCACTCCAATTAAGGATTTACAAGAGGTAGTACAATGACACAATATCATCGAGATAACATGATGCAATACTTGAAGGTGGATCAAATTAGAGGTTGGACAGGTGAAATGACTTGCAGGAGACAAGTATTTTAACTTGTCCGGGAAATGGAATTAAGGAGAAACTATGGTCGGAACCACGATTATGAATGACCAAACCACCGATACAAGATGAACTTATAACAAGGGGGTAATTATTTTTACGAGCAGCTTCCATGATAAGTTCTACATCGGGTCCATGGGCATGAACACAAAGGTTCAAGGTCGACTCCCACTTTTTCAATGCATAACCTTTCATTCACTCGTCGTTTTTGAAGAGTTTGTAGTGCGAAAGATTTATCTGGTGAAGGACCAGAAGAGTATGACTCACATCTCTTTCGAGTTCACACGGATTAGGGAAGGCATAGGTTCAACCTGTAGGGGTATCTTAGGAACATATACCACAAACTTTAGGATTAAAATATACCAGCTCGAAAGCAGAGCATGGTTGACAAAAGCAGATGATAGAATTTACCAAAGGCATTATGTGTCAGGGCAAAACTCACAAGTTTAATGAATATGAAGGACATTGTCGGAGAATAATCCAACCAAGGATATGGTGGTCCATAAAAGATCTGATGTGAGTATCGATACTCACCCAGAAGAAGAAATAATGGAAAGGCATCAGGCTATAGATATAACTCGATAACATCAAAGGTTGAATACAAAGGAATTACGATTTTCAAATCAGAAGATCTGAAGCAGAGGCTCTGATCAAAAGATAATTGAGTTGAATTGATACAGATCGACAATCAATCAAAGTTTGATTTGACAAGAACAAGCTCATGTTTGGAGTGACGTCTGAGCTGGAAGGATGAATGCTAGGATCTGATTGAGGATTACGAGCATTCGCGACATATTGGATCAAGGGACTCGAAAAAATAGTGACAGAGGATGTCAATGAAGATTACTAGAATTATGGAATTAACCATAATGCAAGCAAACAAGAATTTTAACAACAATAGTCTGCTAAGGATTTTTGGAAGATTGAATAGTATTTCAAAGACTTTTGTGAAACATAAGAACAACTGGGAAAAACAAATCCTTGATAGGTGTGAGGATTAATTTGTCGGTGTATTCAGGCGATAAGGAACTGCAAGGCAGTAGGCACAAAAGGATTCTCGGAACAACGACAAGTATTTCAGGGTATCTTGTAATAACAAGAGCAACTGGGGATGAAGGTATGAGCGACAAGGATATGTAGTTAGTCAAAGGGGCTTATCGGTGGTAGGGAATTGCAAACGCGATGAGCACAAGTTATCGGGATAACATCGGAGAGTATCTTCAGAATCTTCTGGTGCAGCAGGCGATCATCTGTAATAAGGGGCTCTTCGGGAGGAAGTAGTTACGAGATCCTAATGTTAGAGTTAGCAAAATCGTTTAACCCGAATGGAAGAGAGATCAGAGTCCCAGAGTATAGACGAGGAATAAAAGATCCTAATACCACCGAATTGGCGACGTGGGCCTATAAGACACACAACCAATGTTAGTAAAAGTTTTTGTAGTGACTAGACTCAACTACGTCCAAGGAGTTGGAAAGGGGGCTACCTACAGGCAGTCGGCTCTGATACCAACTTGTGACACCCTCGATCCAATTGTACACTAATCATACACGCAAATGTGTACGATCAAGATCAAGGACTCATGGGAAGATATCACAACACAACTCTAGACACAAATTAAAATAATACAAGCTTTATATTACAAGCCAGGGGCCTCGAGGGCTCGAATACACAAGAGTCAGCGGAAGCAACGATATATGAGTACAGACATAAGTTAGACAAGTTTGCCTTAAGAAGGCTAGCACAAAAGCATCTACGACCGAAAAGGCAAGGCCTCCTGCCTGGGAGCCTCCTAACTACTCCTGGTCGTGAGCGGTCTCCACGTAGTAGTAGGCACCGGCGATGGCATCTGGCTCCTGTGCTCCGACATCTGGTTGCATCAACCGAAAAGAATAAGAAAGGGGGAAAATGGGGAGCATAGAAACCGTGAGTACTCATCCAAAGTACTTGCAAGCAAGGATCTACACTACATATGCAACATCATCAAAGGAAGGCTATATATGTGGACTGGGCTGCAGAAATGCTAGAATGGAGAGAAGGCCTAGTCCTATCAAAAACTAGCATCTCTGGAAACCTTCATCTTGCAGCAAACAGGAGGGAGTAGAGTAGCATAAAGTAAAGTAGTAGTAGTGTTATCAGCCTCGGCCAAAGATCCTTTCTCGACTCCTTACGAGAAAACAATCCAAGAGCTGTACTATCCAATTCTCATCACAATCCAATTCTCGTCACAAGTATCCAGTTCTAGTTGTATCGATCAGGATACAACTCCAAGTGTCCGTTACGGTAGGACAGGCTATCGCTAGATGTTTTCTTCCCTGCAGGGGTGCACCAACTTACCCACCACGCTCGATTAACTCCGGCCGGACACACTTTCCTGGGTCATGCCTGGCATTGGCCAAACAATACGCCGCAACCCGACCTAGTCTTAATAGAGAGGTCAGCACGCGCAGGCTAAACCTATGCCCCCAAGGGTCATGGGCCATCTCCCCGGGAACTCCTGCACATTGCGAACGCGGCCGTTGAGCAGACCTAGCTACCTCCTTCAAAACGGCAGGTGCTTACGCAGTCCAACCTGACACGCGCCGCTGAGTCGCTGACATCTATTAAGCCTCGGTTGATGCATATGACGCAGAACGCCCATACTATGCCCACGTGATGGTTAGTGCTATCAGGCCAGAGGCCCCTCGGACCAAATATCCAAATCATAGTGGATTAGGAACACGCGGTAACAAGCAGAGACTCACGAAAGATGTGACCCCATTGCCCTCTCTCGAGGACTTGTGGCAAGGGCTAAGAATGCCTGGCCATGCCTCGTAATTATCTCGCGGGCACCTTCCAGTTCAACCCGTCTCCACATCACTCGCGGGTACCCCTCAGGGTCGACCCGCCTTTTCAAGTAACAGTTGTAAGGTCCAAGTATCCGTGTGTCCAAACATCAAGGGGAAACCCCGAGGAATCACCCCCGGTGAATTCTACTCGATGTAATCATCAAGGTGAACGTAAGAGGGACCACCCTTGAGGTCCACACTTGAGGGGTTGCACAACAGAGTCGTATCGGAAGTGGTTAAAGAGGAAATCACCCTCGATGACCACGACCAAATAGCTACACTACAGGGTTAACATCAGAGGTGCCGATGAGGAATCACCCTCGGCACTCGATAGTAACCGAGTAGTGTCGAGCAACTAAGGGGAAAGTGATGTGCGGTGCCGGGGCCTGGTCTTCGATCCCGTTGATCGGGTCTTCAATGATGAAGCAGGGGTAACAAGGACAAGGTGGGGGTTACTGCTGGATCACTAACCAACCTATACTAAGCAGTTTAGGATAAGCAGGTAGGTAACAATCAGCAGGTTACAAAAGTAGGCTATGCATCAGAGTAGCAGCAAACAATAACAGTAGAAAAATCTAATGCAAGCATGAGAGAATGGAAGGGCCATATCGAGATGATCAAAGGGGGGGCTTGCCTGGAAGCTCTGCTAAAAACGGAGAAGTATCGTCGGTGACGTAGTTGATCACAGGGGCAGCATCGGTCTGGGGTCTACCGGAGAGAAGAGGGGGAAGAAATAGTAAATATAAAGCAAACATAGCATCATAATGCATAACATGGCAATACGCTGTGTCGGGTGTGATCTAACATATGGCTACACGATATAGGTGAAGGGGGAATTCAACCGGGGATGTTTTCCCAGCCCGACTGGTCGATGTAGATGATCGAGGGGAATGTTCCATGTTCAGATAGTTAGAGGCATCTGACAGGTAAACGGACTGTGTATTCGGATTCGTCACGTTTTTCTGAGCAACTTTCATGTAGAAAACATTTTCATCGGAGTTACGGTTTAATTTCTATGAATTTTCAAAGTTTTATTCATTTTTTGGAATTATCTAACTTAACAGAAATGGAAATATGACGTCAACATCGCGTGGGGATGACGTCAGCAGTCAACAAACTCGCTGACCAGGTCAATCTGACCTGTGGGTCCAGTGGGACCCACATGTCAGCCTCTGTTAGTCTAACAGTGGATTAACTAACTAATCTGGGTTAATTGGCTACTGGACCCCACCTGTCATAGATAATTAACTAAACTAATTAAGTTTTAATTATAAATATGTTTTGTTAATCTAATATGCGGTGGGGCCTGCATGGCTGGGCCTGGGGCTACCCAGTCAGCACAGTTGACCAGGTCAACTGGTCAACTGGGGGCCAGGGGCCCCACTAGTAGTGACCAAGGGGGTGGCCCCAAGTGTGCCAGCTCAGTGCGGCCGGCGGCTTGATGCCGGTGTCCTCCAGGCGCGGCGGAGGACAACGGTGGCGGTCGGATCCGCGCTAGGGACGACCAAAGCGCGCGGTTTTGGGCGCGTTAGAACGGGACGACCGGGCCGCGTCCAACCGCGGTGGTGGCGCGGGCTGGCGTGGCCGGAAACGGGCGCGACGATGGCGGCAGGCGGCGGCGCTCTCGGTTGATCTTCGGAATCAGAGTAACGACGTGTGCGCAAGCGTTTTAAGAGCCCCCGCCGCACTTCAGAAGTGCCCTGAGCACGGCGGTGGGCTCAGGTGACAACGACACCAACCACAGCGCCAGCGACAAGTTCAATAGCGGAGCAAAGCTCCGGCAATGGCACGGCAGCGTCAATCTCAAGCTACGGCAAAAAGCAGGCGGCCAGAGGGAGAGGAAGAGAGGGGAATGCTCACCGAGCGGCTAAGAAAATCCAGCGACAGCTTAGGAGCACAGAGATGGCCGGAGACGACGATGGTCACCAGCAACAAAGGCGAAAGGGGGTGGCTCGATCTACTCCCCGCAGTGGCTCCCGGCTCGCGCTCACAGACGGGACGGGGTAGACGATGACGGCGGAGATGATGGGCACGATAGCAAGGCGAATGGGGCTCGGCGGCCGCGAGGACGGGCGAGGCATGGCGGCGACCGCGTCGGCCTCCTCTCCGAAATGAAGGAGAGGGAGAGGGAGAAGGGGGAAGTGGATGAGGGGGAAAATATCTTGGTGGAAGCCAGGGTGCCGATGTTGGCGTCCTTATCCTCCCCGCGGCACCTGTAGCGGCATGGTCGGCGAGGTGGGTTTGGCGGCGACTGTGGGAACTGTCGGAGGAACAGGGAGGGGGAAAGGAGTGACCCGGCGGGGAAGGTGGGCCTTGCCGGCTGGGCCTGTCTCTGTGGCCTTAGGCCCAGGGGCAGGGGGTTCCCTTTTCCCTTTTCTTTTTATTCCCTTTTTTATTTTTCTGTAGCTTTTGCCTTTTCTTTTAGCCCCAATATACTTTGCAAAAAATATGCCACTGGCCAAAACAATTTCAAATAATTATTGGGCACTGCCATAAAAATAATGTGAGGTTTTTGGAATAGTTTGCAACCTTCATAATTTAAAAAGGCATTTAAACTATAGTTTTAGCCACTGTTTTAAAGTGCTTTAGGGCACTTAGACATTTGCAAAAATGTTGGTTCAATACCAATATTAGTTATGGTTTATTTGGCACATGAAGAACATTTTAGATTTCATGTTAGAGAAATTTTTTGAATTTTGGACTTTATTTTGACTTTGAAATTTGAACTGGAATAGAATCAAAGTGAGATTAGCAACAGTAACAATGATGACAAGGCATCATTAGAAGGGGATTACTGTAGCATGATTCTCGGGGTGTTACGGGGCACCTCCTCCTCCTGCTGTTTTCTTGATTCGGTTGATCGAATTTTTATGTTTGATCGATTATCAAGATTGGGACATAATTTTTTAGGTCCCCTCGAGTTCGAAATGATATTTACCTTCAAGGTACATGGTTTGCAATTTTTTATACTGTCATTAGATAATAATGCTAGTTACCTTCAGAAGTTTTTATTTGATCTAATGTTTTTGCACAACCAATATACTAATGTTGAAACTTGTTACCTTTAGACTCTGTATAGTTAATGCTTATAGAAATCTTTCAGTGCTAGCTTATGGAAATATGTTCAGTAAAACCATTGTACTGTACCCCGTAATAAAAATACTACTCTACTGCTGCACTAGCCACTGAATTAGTGTATATTTGTAATATTCGAATGGTGTTGCATTAGTGTATGGACATATATAAGGTGTGGCAAGCTTTCCCAGATATGTGCTCAAGAAAACTACTACCTATTTTTTATAAATACTAAAATATTGGATACTTTAAATTGAGCTGCGAAAATGTCTTATATTAAGGAACTGAGGGTGCAGAGTTCATTCAAATTATGCCGGCAAAGCTAGTCACACCTTTGTTAAAATTAGTGTTCATAATCTTATCGGAGGAGGTCTGCATGTTTGTCTATATTGCTTGTCGATTACATACCTAACATCATGATGTAATGGTAAGTAATTTTTTTGTCCAGTGTCATCGAATTTTCAAGGTGGTGATGACATTTTATTTTAGTTAAACTGCATAAAAAATGCTTAAAAGAAGAGGAAAGGTCAGGAATGGTTCAATATTTTAGAAAGTACTATGTATGCCTTCCTGGCCTCGGTCGTTGTTGCCTTATTTATTCCTTCAAACAGCTGGTTAGAAATAGTCTTGTTACCTTTTCCCATTAAGAAATTGGGATGCTTATATTTGTGAGTCTATGCTTCAACTAGTGCCACTTTTATAGTAATCACACTATCAATATCTATGCAAACAGGGATGCTCGATTTTAGTGGAACTGCACAATAAGTCCAAATGTTTCAACATTATGAGCATTTTTTTCTTCCAACAATTATATCCAATTGGTACATGTTTTGCTACTATCTTTCTACTATTTTTGTACTGTCATTAGATACTAATATTAGTGGTTTGCATGTAAATTTATTGGCAGGGTGGACCTACATTGGTGGTGTAGGACATGATTCAATGCTTGGATGCTCAATTTCGATTGTATGGATTTCACCTCTTCCATCATTGCAAACATGGACATCCTTGGTATGATGAAGAATAGGCGCTATATTTCTGCTTTGTACTAGCAAATTAGTTCAGTACCAAATTGTCCAGTGAAAAACATGACAAATACTAAGCGAAAACGGCTAGCAGAGGCGTGTTTAAACCAAAAATACAAGGTGGGGGTATATGTTAACTAGTTGGCTGATATTTGTGCAAACAGATGTCTGACCATTGCTATTTGGCGAACAAACAAAGTGGCCTCAATTTTTGTGGAACTGCACAAGAGAATAGTATAGTCACTGCATGCAGTGCCATTTGAAAATAGACATAAAAGATAGGATAGTCACTTCATGTACTACACAAAAGTAGTATTGTACTATTTGTTGGCCAACACTAGGTGCTTCATTGCTTTGTACTGATTATCCAATGGGCATAACTTTGCCAAGGATAAAGTTGTATTCCAAAAATAGTCTTGGCGTGTGATTGACAGATGACCAACTCATATTTCAGTGGATGTTCCTCCATCATGTGTAGTTCACTCTCATGGTTCCATCTTTTGGTGAAACCACTTATGTTTGCAAGTGGAAATGTAGACTTCGCAATCAAATTTGTATTTCACTTTGTACTGAATGTTGGCCTAGAGAAACATCCATGTTAGTAGCAAGAACAAATTTTTTTCTTGATCTTTGCTTTAGGAGCTACATATTGTATATGATCTGTGAATCACTGAGATGCATTAACACGTTGATCTTATGTATGGGAATCGTACTAGTTGGTTGTGAATTTTGGCTATTAATGGGAACATATTACAAAGCCAGGCATGTGAGTCTCGTATGAACATTTCAAATGGACCAGCTCTTACTACTGTGCACAACATGATCCTTATTTTTGTGTGCTTAGTCTTTACAAGTTACTAGCAGTTCCTTATTTCTGTTCTCTCAGTGTTTACAAGTTACTAATCAATCACTAGCTAGCCTACTAATACGCTCCTGGCAGTTTTAGTTGCAATGCAAGATACAAAGGTGGCAGTTTTTTTTTAAAAAATGCCTACCTCTAAAGAAACTGACACACTGTTCTAAAGAAAATGTCATGCGAATCTGAAGAAACTGCCAGAAAAATGTTCACAAATGACTTATCTCCCAACGAACGTTCATCGCCTATTGTGATCCTAAACGTACACTATCCGACTGACTCGATCCTACACGAATAACTAGCGGATCATGCACATACCTCATCTGGATGAATCGAGTGCACTTATTTGACTGTCATGCCGACGTGTGACCCAGTATGGATGTAACACATCATTGACAGGACGGGATGGGATGGCACGGCACAATCATAATTTTAGTTTTTCAAGTTTTCCACAGCAAGCCGGTGCACTAAGCCATGCCTGCTTATGCATTGAATTAAGATAACCGCGATGAGCGTCGCATTTGATACATCTCCAACGTATCTAGAATTTTTGATTGTTGCATGCTATTATATTATTTGTTTTGGATGTTTAATGGGCTTTATTATACACTTTTATACTATTTTTGGGACTAACCTATTAACCGAAGGCCCAGTCCAAATTGTTGTTTTTTGCCTATTTCAGTGTTTTGCAGAAAAGGAATATCAAACGGAGTCCAAACGAAATGAAACCTTCGGGAGAGTGATTTTTGGAACAAACGTGATCCAGAGGACTTGGAGTGGACGTCAAGAAAGAAGCGAGGAGGTCACGAGGTAGGGAGGCGGGCCTGCCCCCTAGGCGCGCCCCCACCCTCGTGGGCCCCTCGCAGCTCCACCAACCTACTTCTTCCTAATATATATATCCATATACCCTGAAAACATCCAGGAGCACCATAGATCGGGAGTTCCGCCGCCGCAAGCCTCTGTAGCCACCAAAAACCAATCGGGACCCTGTTCTGGTACCCTACCGGAAGGGGGATCCATCACCGGTGGCCATCTTCATCATCCCTGCGCTCTCCATGACGAGGAGAGAGTAGTTCACTGTCGGAGTAATTGGCCACGGGTACCCCAAAGACGGCAAGACAATTATTCAAGACATCGGGGCTAGCAAAGCCCCTCAGTCCGACTGCCCGGCCGCTCCTGCCGGCTCCCGTCTGATCGCTATGCCCGGTGGCTGCCGGTGCCGATCAAGCTTAACCAATCCGGCTGCCGATCGCGCTAACCAGCCGGGCTGCCGATCGCGCTTAACCAGCCGGCTCCCGATCGCAGCCCGACACCGACAAGACCCCGACGTGGCGGCCATACCGCGGACGAGACGGCTGTACCTCGATGCCATCATGTATAGTGTCACTTGTCCCCTGGAACTATTTATGAAGTGACCCAGGGGACAAGCATGACACCCCACCATACCCCCTTGCTCCCATGCCACCACATAGCTTACATGCTAAGCTAGCCATGCCTATATATAGCAACCATCCATCCATCCACCATCCATCCTCACACTCACTCACGCATGAGCACACAAGCACCACCACAGCCACTCCATTCGGCCACTAGCTAGCCACTCTCTCACTTGTGCTCATATGCATATACGAGGCCAGATGCCTACGACACTGACCTCAGATACAGCTCTAGGAGCACTCTGTACCAGATATACCAGATATACTCAGACATGCAGGAGTAGGGGTGTTATCTCTCCGGAGAGCCCCGAACCTGGGTAAACTAGCGCGTGCTACTCGCATACCCGTCCCTGGATATTCCGGCAGCAGTCTTGCCCTCACACAAAGCCACCTTGTGGCATATGTCGTCTTGCACCCCCCGGTGAGAATACCACGACATTTGGCGCCCGCCGTGGGGCGGTACTATGCTACCGCGCTGCTGCTGGTTTCGCAGTTCGGGCGGGACCTTCTTCGTCTCCACCGTCACGGTGTCACGCCGTCTCTCCGATAGCGGTCGGGGGCTCAACATTGACATGCCCCCGAAATGGCCATAAGGGGCAGTGCATCCTCGCCGTCGGCCTCACCTTCTTCACCACCACCGCGATGTCGGTCGTCCGTCCGCGCGCGCGCCGCGCGCTGGGCCTCGCTTCGGTCGGCTGCATCAATCCACGCGCCGCTCGCGTCCGCTCCCCTCCGCGCTGCGCCTTGCTCCGGCCGGAACGCGCTCCTCCGCATATCATCTATGCAGTTTATCTAGACGCAAGTCACACAATGGTCAAACCATAGACAGATACTCCCTGTACACAAGGTAGTCAGAGTCGGGATTCGGAGTCGGATCGATTTTCCTTAGACAGAATCAATTCATAGTATCGAGTCGTGGAATCGAGGATTCTACTAGATTTACTCAAATAAGATATTTCGTATCCACGGAAGAAATTTATATGGGTTCTATAGAGTTTTGACACTAAATATAGAGCAAAGACGTACACATCAATGCACTCTATTCCACTTCTTTTTATGACTAACCTACTATTAGCTTGGATGTATGGAACATATATGAGAGGAAAATATATAGAACATTGAAATCTTTGACACACGAAATCTTGACGCATCCTCCTTACCACGCCAACTCCATTTGTCGACAAGTCTGATCCTCAATTTTGATCTAGGTTTTGAGAGCCAGATCAAAGGTGTCGGCGGCTGAGCATTTGGGCTTGGGAGGGTTATAAAGGGCCATGAGGCATGTGAAAATGGTTTGGATGATGGCATACTATTCTGCTACAACTAAACAAACGGCTTAGATAAATTAGTACAATCGGACATAGTCCATAGCATAGTCGGGATTCTATAGTTTTGTACATGATTCTATGATTTGGATCGCGACTCAACATGGATTCTACCTGATCCGGATTCATAGTGGGACTTGGATCGACATGGTTCCGTAGGGTCGTGAAGTCGTAGGATTCTAGGAGTCGAGTCGGGATTCTGACTACCTTGCCTGTACATTGCCCATACCAGAATCAAAGGCTAGACAATGCCATACACCAACAAAGCCATGGTCGTATCCTAGATGCGGGCTAGATTGTTAGAATAAATCCGAGGCATACCGTCGATCATCCGAGGATCAAGCAATCACACGAGCATGACATCGAGATTTGTTAACGAGGTTCACCGATATGGCTACATCCCCGGGGCCTGACTACGGCGCTCCTCCCCGTGACACCGTCACAATACCGCACCCGGTCGCCCTGGACACCGGCACATGCCGCCGACTTCCCCTGCGTTTCGGTGCTATTATGTTGGCATAGGTTACATCGTGTGTCTACCCCCACTATATAAGAGAGGCCTAGGATACAAGTGTCCTACTAGGACACAACTCCATATCCTATCTAAACACAATACTACTACAAGTCCAATCAGAACCTACCTTGTACACTATATTCGACACAACTCCAACAAACTCCACCTTGGTGAATATACTCCACCACCTTGAATTTGTCCATGCGTCAAACTTCCATGTACATTGGACTTGAGTTTATCCCATGAGCACCGTGCTACTCCAAAGACTCCATATGACTCCACCTACAACTTGTAGTCCCTTCTTTTCTTGACCACAGTCAACACTCGAGCAAAATTAAGTTCCTTGTTACTCTAGCTTGTGCTCCCAACTTCCAGAGTATCCGTCCAACGCCATCACACACTGATCACTGATCTGCGTGAAAGTGAACAACTCACATATTGGGTGTCACACATAAGAGTTAACTGAACTCAACATCACCGCTCTTTCTTGACCGCCTGTCTGAAACTTGAAGGAATTTCACCATTGCTTGTAGTCATCCCGAGTCAAATTCGCAGTTGTCTCACCACATGTATGACCACCAGAGCCCTGGTCCGTCTCCGTGCCTCGTGCATACCGCACGCCTCGCCGCTATTACTGCGTCGAGCCTCTGCTGTCCTGGTCGAGTCTCAAGGGTCGCAAAACCACACCATCAACCCCCATTGCGGAGTACCATCGATCATCACCGATCGATGACGAGTTTCATGCTTCCATCAGACCACCGGGCTCCAGTCCGAACTGCATGTCACTCGCTTCTCCCCTTGCTGAATAGGCTTCGATTCCCTGGATCCTTACATCATAGCCCCTAAATCCAGCTCCACCTTCAACATGACTCCATGGTAGATGATCAGTCTACCCTCACGCCCCGTCGACTTCAAGCTCACATGTGCACCGTCTTGAATCAACCCCATGCCATAGTCTTGTCGAAGCCGCACAAGCCCTCGGGGCCTGCGCCACATGTTTCCACGCCCAGAAGTCGGTCACCATCGGCATCGTGCTCCTATGTTGTCGTCTCCGATCCCACCACCGTCTTATGTACCAACCGACTCCCGTCGATCCATTAGACTGTCCAGTCTGACCCAGCCGAACATATCCGACTGCAACCATGCTCCACCCTGCGTCGTGTCCGCATGCACATTTGTGCATGTCTTAGACACCATGTGTATGCATGATCCTGTATGACGCACTTATCCGCGCGCCTCTGCGGCCTGTCCATGTGTTCCAAGCCATCTCGGCAAACTGACCCAGAAAAAAAAACTTCCATGCAAACCGCACATATCTTCTTTTTTCCTGTCACTCTTTGATGTTGCTTCTCCGTGCATCTTATAGCAGAAAATAGATGCTACTTGATCCAACCGAAACTGCTCTTATACACACACATGAACCTGGCCGCTCCCTTTTTTTCAACAAACAAATCTGAGGTGCTCCACAACATACGGACGTGAGCCTTCCAATCAGCAGCACTCCACACGCAGCCCAACGTGAGCATCGCCCAGCCCCAGCACAGTGCAGGCCTCAAGCACACAGCCCGACTAGGCCTCGCCACGCCATCACGCCAAGGTCTTCCAATGCCATGGCCCACTACGCTGCACATGGTTTTGATCGATCCAATCTAACCTGTTGCTGATTACGCGATACATCGCGCCGCCGCCGAGAACTCTGCCTACTGAACCGCATCGCTGCTGCCGCAACTCGCGCTGCGCTGACGCCGCCGATTGATCCATCGACGATCACGCTGCCCGACTACTTTGACGCGTTGTTTCGAATCTCACGAGAACCACACCTTTACCCGGTTGCATCTCAGACTCAATTCTTCCTCTAAATCAACGATCCGAAGCCTCGGAACAACATAGCTCTGATACCACTTGTTAGAATAAATCCGAGGCATACCGTCGATCATCCGAGGATCAAGCAATCACACGAGCATGACATCGAGATTTGTTAACGAGCTTCACCGATATGGCTACATCCCCGGGGCCTGACTATGGGTGCTCCTCCCCGTGACACCGTCACAATACCGCACCCGGTCGCCCTGGACACCGGTACATGCCGCCGGCTTCCCCTGCGTTCCGGTGCTATTATGTTGGCATAGGTTACATCGTGTGTCTACCCCCGCTATATAAGAGAGGCCTAGGATACAAGTGTCCTACTAGGACACAACTCCATATCTTATCTAAACACAATACTACTACAAGTCCAACTGTAACCTACATTGTACACTATATTCGACACAACTCCAACATAGATAATCCTCATACATCGACCATATGCAAATTGGATGTTGGGCGTGCACAGCTCCCGCCGCTCCGTTCCACTGCGTCACTGCGCGTCCGCTCCGCCATGGAGTCGCGTCGCTGATTGCGCCCGGTCTCTCCTGCTTCCCTACGTGCGCGCCCGTTGCTGTGGCTGCTCCTACCGTTGTCGTTGCTGCTCATTTCAGCTGCTGCTGATGCCTCTCGCATCGCCACAGTTGCTGCTACTGCTGTTTGCGCCACGGCGACTCCCGCTACCTCCTACTAATGGCGCGGATGCACTGCTTCCACTTGCTGCTCCGCGTGATGCCCTGCACCAGCTGTACCGTACAACCTCGCCACCTCCACGGCCCTGCGCGTCCGCAGGTTGGCCCCGCCCGCTTGCAACCAGTCTGCACGTGTCTGGGACGCCCATCGCCGCGCCGCGGCAGTCACGCGTCCCCAGCGCCACTCCGCTCCTCCCCTGTGCACACAGCGCTCTGCTCCGCTGCGCCCGGCCTCTCGCCTCGCCCGGTAGCTCCGGCCAGCCATCGCTTATGCCGCTTTGCACCGCCCGCTCCGCCTACGCCCAAGAACGGCCGGATCTCCTCCTCATTGTCGCGCGCCCGCCGATCACATCCATCCGCGCCCGCCTCCCACAGCGCACATCGCGGCGTGCGCTCAGCTGGTTCTGGACCCAGCCCCGACCCCGCTTGCCGGCTTGGGCGGGCTACCTGCTCATTCCATCCGGCTCCCCGGCACTGCTGGCTCACAGCCTACGCCCGCAGGGCCGGGTCCAGCTCCTTCCGTGCCTCGCCGGATCCGGCTGCCCCTGTGCGCCCGTGGCTCCGCCCTGCCGCCTTGCTTTGCCCCAGCCGGCCGACCGCGCCACGCCGACTCCGCCCGCCAAGGCGTCCGTGGGCCAGCGTCCGCCCTGCCGCGTGGCGCAGGCCTTGGCCGCGCCGCCTGCCGCTCTGCCCCGTCTGGCGGCTGGCTCGACCACGCCATACGGCCGCGGCCCTATCCCGCCTCCCGCGCCGATCGCGGGTTGCGGTGCTTGTCGGCCGCCTCGCGCCACCTTGGCGGCTCCCGCCTCGCTCCGCCTTGGCCAACTCGCTGCTCCAACCGACATCCACGCGCGCGGTCGGCTCGCCGCTCCAGCCGGCGTCCGCAGGCCCGTCCACCTCCCGCCTTGCGCCGACTAGCGCCCTCGCAGGGCCGGCTGCCCAAGAAGGGAAAGAAGAAACGGGGCCGGGTAGAAAAGTCAAAGGGCCAATTGCCCATGGCTAAGGAGAAAGAAAAAAGAAAGAGAGTGTGTGCACGTCCGGCTGCCCAGAGAAAGTGGCCGACTGGTGGCGTCCGGCTGCTCACATGCAGTCGGACAAAAAAAAAGGGAGAGGCTGGCTGCCCATGATGGCTAAGAGAAAAGCCAGGCCGGGTGCACAGCCGGTTGACGAGAAAAAGAGAAGAGGACAAAGTAGTTCTCGGGAGATCCAGTCCAGCTGTTCATCAGTCGGCCCGAATCTCGGGGGCTACACCCAGCAGGTGCGCTGACGCACCCATGCGGAGAAGAAGACAAAGTAGTCACCGGGAGATCCGGCCCGACTGTTCATCAGTCAGCCCGAATCTCGGGGGCTACATCCAGCAGGTGCGCTGACGCACCCATGCGAATAAGAAGACAAAGTAGTTGTCGGGAGATCCGGCCCGACTGTTCACCAGTCAGCCCAAATCTCGGGGGCTACACCCAGCGGGTGCGCTGCCGCGCCCCCGCAAAGAAGACAAAGTAGTTGCTGGAAGATCCGACCTGACTGTTCATCAGTCGGCCCGAATCTCGGGGACTACACCCGATGGAGTCTTGTTGACGCCTTCGCCAAGAAGAAGACAAAGTAATGCTGGAGATCCGACCCGATCGCCGAGTCGGCCCGAATCTCGGGGGCTACACCCAGCGGGTGTGCTGGCGCGCCCCCGCGAAGATTGCAGACAAGTGAAGAGTTTTGTCCGGCTGCCAGCAGCCGGCAGAAGAGAAAAAGAAGAAAAAGGGCATTGCAAGACGCCTCGCCGCCTGGCCGGTCGAGCCTGACCGGCCAGGACCCCCCTTCGAGCACCCGAGGGCTCAAAGGCTACACCCAGCGGAAGCGCCGAGCCGCGGCGGCTGTCTTTGGCAAACTCCGCCTCAGGTACACTAAAATCAATGTGAGCTCCTCACCCGTATATTTTATCACCACGCAAGCATGTATAACCTCGAGCGATGCTCGGGGGGCTATCTCCGCATTTTGTTACAGTTGCATCACTGTTCGGCCCGGCGCCAGCCAGAATTGGCCCGGGGGCGGACCGCTTGGCCTGAGACGATAGTTCCCGCAGACGGCTTAGTAGCGTGCGTGGTACCAAAGGCCCACTCTCTGTCACGGACCGCAGAGCGGCTATCCGGCTGGCAAGAGTGAACGCTAGAGGCCACTCACACGAAAAACATCCGGGAAGAGAAACGCTTCGGGCGACCCGACCGTTTCCTTTATGAGTAGCTGCTCGGCTAAATCCGCTCCCAGAGTTTGATTACTGTACACTCCGCTTCGCGGTCCACTCTCAGCCACAGACCGCAGAGCGGCTGTCCGGCAAGCGAGAGCACAAGCCAAAAAGCGGAGGGAACATGAAAAAGATTAAGGGGGCTCGGACAAAATAGAGTCGGCACCCTCCGCATAAACTTGCAATGCTAAAAGCAATAATTTGAGATATCTGTGTGGACTAACTTTGTCTTTTGCATGATCAAACACGCGCCAAAAAACCTCCGCCCAACTTTGCCAAGTTGCCCGGAGGCTTGGGGGCTACTGTCGGAGTAATTGGCCACGGGTACCCCGAAGACGGCAAGACAATTATTCAAGACATCGGGGCTAGCAAAGCCCCTCAGTCCGACTCCCCGGCCGCTCCTGCCGGCTCCACGTCCGACTGCTCTGCCCGGCCAGCTGCCGGCTGCCGACTGCGCCAACCAGCCGGCTGCCGACTGCGCCAACCAGCCGGCTGCCGACTACAGCCCGACACCGACAAGACACCGATGTGGCGGCCATACCGCGGACGAGACGGCTGTACCTCGATGCCATCATGTATAGTGTCACTTGTCCCCTGGAACTATTTATGAAGTGACCCAGGGAACAAGCATGACACCCCGCCATACCCCCTTGCTCCCATGCCACCACGTAGCTTACATGCTAAGCTAGCCATGCCTATATATAGCAACCATCCATCCATCCACCATCCATCCTCACACTCACTCATGCATGAGCACACAAGCACCACCACGGCCACTCCATTCGGCCACTAGCTAGACACTCTCTCACTTGTGCTCATATGCATATACGAGGCCATATGCCTACAACACTAACCACAGATACTGCTCCAGGAGCACTCTGTGCCAGATATACCAGATATACTCAGACATGCAGGAGTAGGGGTGTTATCTCTCCGGAGAGCCCCGAACCTAGGTAAACCAGCGCGTGCTACTAGCATACCCGTCCCTGGATATTTTGGCACCAGTCTTGCCCTCACACAAAGCCACCTTGTGGCATATGTCGTCTTGCACCCCCCCTCCCGTGAGAATACCACGACATTCACCCTCGTTGCTGAGAATATGTACCAGTAGCTATGTGTGTGATCTCTATCTCTCGTGTTCTTGATTTGGCACGATCTTGATGTATCGCGAGCTTTGCTATTATAGTTGGATCTTATGATGTTTCTCCCCCTCTACTCTCTTGTAATGGATTGAGTTTTCCCTTTGAAGTTATCTTATTGGATTGAGTCTTTAAGGATTTGAGAATGCTTGATGTATGTCTTGCATGTGCTTATCTATGGTGACAATGGGATATTCACGTGATCTACTTGAAGTACCTTTTGGTGATCAACTTGCGGGTTCAGTGACCTTGTGAACTTATGCATAGGGGTTGTGTGGGGACCCCGACTCATAAGTCGTGATCACCGAATGCACGTGTACAGTGATCCCAGAGATCAATGCTCACTGAACACATAGAAGCTGAATAACAAGAGTCTTACATCCATACATACCGTATTACAAAAGTAGGACCATTATGGTCGAGTCTTGAGTATAACATTGCAGCGGAAATCTTCGTCGATAACTTGGACCCATGCCATCTGCCTTAACCCTACAGGCATTCTGACTGGGAAACGTCCTAGCTCGCATGTTCGTCGCCGAAGTATTCTTCATCATATCCTGTTCTTTCATGCCTGGCCAAAAAAATAACCAGTGGCAAGCCAATGAGTACTTTGAATGTACTCGCAAGCAACCCATTATTTGGTCCAAGATGTAACAATACATGATATAGGTAAATTTTGCAGAAAGCTAGTTTTGAGTGCAATGACATGTTTAACAACTTGTAAGACATGCATCATGAGAATTTAAGTAACCATGAGGACAGGTTACGGGTATCAACATAAATAGAGTGGGCACCAACCCATCTCAATCACGCCAAGTCCTTTGACTTGACCCCAAGTAGTTATCCAAACACACACACTGGTTTGTAAACTCTGGACATAGTTTAAGCAGCACCGCCCAACTGTCCTTGACCGTGGACACGGCTATTCGAATAGTTTTACACTCTGCAGAGGTTGCACACTTTGCCCACAAGATCCGGGGAACTTCCGTGTCATCCACGACCCGCGATACCTCAAGTACCCGGGGTAAGCACCCGATCACTACCTTTCCCTAGACGACACTAACATGGAGTCCACTCGATTGGTAGTAACCCCCGTTCCCAACATTGTCACATAACATTTTCGTGGAGCCACGCTCCATAATCATCTCACATCACAAGCACGGGGTACCAACGGTGTGTCCGGTGCCCCATAAAAATGTTCTTGGCCGCCCTACCTGGCACGACCCCGTCCCGAGAGAGAGCACCAACTCTCCCCCGTCACTAGTAATGCGGGCTCCAAGCTAGTATCGGCCTAGGTAATCAATAATGCCCTTTCCCATATAAGGGTGGAGTGGTTCTGCATGTAAGGTTGGGACAGTCAACAAATCTTAAATCTAATCCATTTTCGAAAACAACACACACACTTGCCTCAGTACACCACTTCTTCATCAAGTGGTTACCCATCTCATCATCTCCCTCGGGCATAAGTGGCACCCGACGGGGTTTTCGAAAAAGTCTTTTGAAAATACTTTGTCTCCATCACCATGCATATTCCCGTCCCTTTTTGCGTAGCACTACTTTAGCATCCTATCTACTCCCACCGGCATAACCCTCATAAGAAGGTAGGGTCATGCACAATGCAAGTATCAACGAGGAAGTACGGTGGCAAACCACCCCATGTGGTCATCACAGTATCATGTCTCTGATGCAAACAATAAGAGTGCTATATGACATGCATAAAAAGGGTTTCATAGACATGGTCAAAGGGCTGCTTGCCTGTTTTAACAAAGTCTTCGAGGTCTTCAAATATCTCTGGTCCAACTTCGGGCTTTTCGTCTACTTCGTCAACTATCGTCGAAAACAACCATAATAAGCAACACGACAAGGCAAGAATAAAAGTGCTCTAAAAATGTGAGTTGGACTTTTCTAGGATACCTCTGGTCATATGAGGAATTACCAAGGTGATTTCATTGGAAGTGGATCAATGGATATTTCTAAACATTTCAATATGATGGAGTCAATGGATTTGATGGATCCACAAGTTGTACACAGAATGCCATTTTATAAAAATGAGTAAAAGTACCCATTAATTCAGGCATGATTTTACAAACATTTAGAAATTGGTTTCACTGGATTTGGAGTTGAAATGAATATAATATGGATTTTGGAAGTGGACTTATGTGGATAAATGAACTTTTTAAAAGGTTAAGTGAAAACTAAGGACAAAAAAAATGTCCACTGTGGCCTATTAAATAGGACTTGATTTATGGAGTTTGTGGAAATTTGAATTATCAAATTTGGAGGCAATATGAATATTTGGGAGATTTTACAAATCTCAGGAAAAAGAAAAAGACAAAGGAGGGGGGATTTGATGATGTTATATTGTTCTCCAAGTCATGAGACTTGGCAAGATCATCTAATATTTCATATGTGACATGCTAGAATTTTCCTGGATTTTTTGGAGAATATTTCCTTTGTAAATATTTCAAAAGCTTGAAATATCCAGAAAGGGTTTGTGAGGGATTTGTCCAATATTTTGAACATGACCATGTGTTGAAACTCTTATATATGGACAATATATGTCCACTGAGTTTCCCTAGGTTTATGTAAAATATTTTTGAAACAATAAAATGATTTTTCCCTAATAAAGACCATTTCTGGCCTTAAGAAAAAGCTTTTAAATAAAATAGGAAAATAACTTTTAAAATTATATTTTTGTGGTTTATGGGAGTCCTACAACTAATAGGATTCAAATATATTTTTTGAAAGATTTTTACTGCCCTTAATTAAGTACTTGCTGTGCAAATCTCAATTCAGGGTTTTTTGGAAAACTAGTTTTTGGAAATACTATTTGGCCAAATTAATTTTGTAAGAAATTATTTTTATGTCCTATACACATGGCATGATCATTGGTCAAGGTTTTTGGATCAAGGGGAAGGAGTATAAGAGTTGGAGGATTTATTTGATTTTCAGAGCACTTGCAAACAGCAAACAAAAATCAAATCAAGCAAAGACCAATACACACAAAAGTTTTTGTCAAACCACAATTTATCATGATTTATTAACTTAAGTGTTGTGGCATGAAAATCAGGGTGTGACAGACCTACCCCCTTACAAGAATCTCGTCCCCGAGATTCCCAAACTAGGCGCAGAAAGGGATACATAAACTTGGATCTGGGGTAGTCTTCACGTCCTCATGTTGCTTCTGCTTCCGTGTAGTGCTCCATTGAGCTTGAAGTACTTGATGGTGTGGCTTCATGTATGACGCTCTTCTTGATCCAGGTTGCTAATGTGTAGCTCGCGGTAGGTTAGATTGCGCTAGGGTTGATGGCTCGGTGGTTAATGTCCTTATTAGTGCTCGGGCTAGCTAGGAAGTTGGAAACACTTCCGGGGTTGTGATGTATGGAAAGCGTTGTGCACATCAGGTAACTCAGCTCGCAACTCCAGCCGGTAACTGTCTTCTCTTCGTCTTGTAGTGATGTTAGAGGGGGTTGTTAAATCTTAGAGTGATCTCAAAGGGGGCCGATGAATCTTGGTGTGGGTCTCCTTGTCATGGAAATGCTTGGTTCCTTAGAGAGAAGTGGCTTGTAGATACACCTAGTCTTCAACGCGGATGTTTACTTCTTAATGATGGTGGTAGTTCTTCCTCCTTGGCATGGCGGTCTTCAAATGTTCCTGGACTAGCTGAACGGCTCTTCTTCCGTCTTCGGGTGGACAAGTAGGTCACCAAATGATGATGAAAACTATCTTGTCTAAGCACTCCATGAAGACTTTGTTCACGGGGTACATAAAGTAGGCTGGGGAATTAGTGGTGGTCTTGTTGAGTGTGGGCCAAGGTGGTTCTAGATCTAGTGTCAAGGCCCTAAGGTCCTGATCCGACCATTTTGTAGCTTGGTAGGGCTTAAGGGTTTCAAGGATTCTAGTGTGCGAGTGAACATTTATCATCTTATCTTTAAGCACGGTTTCTGAGATGCCAATAGTCTATCTAGTCCTTTAAACAAATCACATCATATCACCGATAGCATCATTTTGCATAGGTCAACTCCAATCATTACTCATGTGATTCATATCCTCATGGCTCCCGGGAGGAGGTCTAACAAAATCACATATGTCTACAATCCCTAAACTCATATGTATGTCTACCCCTAAAAATCCATGGGTAGAACATATAAGGTGCTAAGCTTGAATGTGACAATCCAAGTGCTCAGCCTATTCTTCAAAGGTCTAAGATAAAGCACCTCTATCCTAAGAAAACACGTCGTATGCCACTCCAAGATCCTGTTTCCTTCCTATGAATCAACTCCAACAACCCATTAACTTCCATTAATCACTACATAATCCATTTAATTTCTACAAATCCAATGTTTATGCTGTTCCACAAGACCTTCTAATATCCTCTAATTATATAATACTTGAAAAGGTCCAGCCTTACTATAGTCAGTCCACCAATTTCCATTACCATGGTCGAGTAAACTCCAAAGCCAGGCGTATATAGATCCCTAAATCAACTCCGACAATGAATCCAATCTCCTAGTTTATCGTCCACCGAGAAACATGGTATCATGATCGAGATCATCAATCTAAATCCAATTTACTCCGAACCATGTAGACTTACTCAGCATCTATACTCAACTAGGATCACCTATTTGAACCCAAATCTTGTGTCCAACGAGAATTTCCACACTTTCCCCCGAGTTATTATCGTAATATCAACTATCTCTTGTCAATATCCCCTGCCTAAGACAAATCCAAATACTTCCAAGAATTCCAGCTTGCGATCATAATTGTCCTATAAATCCAATTTACTCAGGGGTAATGAAAGCTATGCTACTCTATAATCATGATCCCACCAAGTTCATCTACCAACATGGTAGCCTTATAATCCACCAAAGAGTCTCAGATAATTCCTCATAGTCATTGATATAAACTCACCAAGTCATTTGTCCTCTGATCCTATATCCTTAAATTGGTCTTCCCTATGGCATCGTCAGTTTTGGTGATATCTTAGGATGATAATGTGCTCGTTCACTATGTCCACTTGTTCCATAATGAACCTAGTGATAAGCAAGGTTACGGAGGCTTAACTGGTACTCTTGCAATTCTATGGGTTAAGCACATGGTTAAGGACTCGAGCTGGGGTATCTCGTGAAGTCTCGAAGGGTCTAGGAATGGGTTTCTAGTCTTGAGAGGTAAACATAACTCTACTGGGCTGCTCTTGGTCGAGGAGGCTGCAGCAAAATCTCCAGTGCTAGTTGGTCGCCGAAGTAGAATCCTTGGTGTACCTTGTCTTGCCGGTCTTTGGTTGAGGAGAGAGATGAGAGGGAAAACTAGCATAGAGGAGGTGGGTTGCCTAAAGGGGGTTCTATAGTGCTAGTGCAAACAAACAGGTGCAAAGAGGGCCAAACAAAAGAAACAAGGTGAGGAAGGTGATATAGTCGCATACTTGTCGCTTAGGGCAAAAGTGCAACCTATATCAAAACACAAACAAATAAAAAGAAGCAACACACGATCATTGTTCTATTTGAACTATCATACGGACTCGACTGCGCATAGGGGGTACACGACTCATCCTACCCTAGGGGTTCTCGGACTCAGTAGTCGTGCCTTGTGCCTCATGCAGTCTTCTGAGTTTTCCTCAGGTGTTGCTACATCTCTTGTAGTTGTTCGATGAAACAATCCGGGTTGAGCCTGAAGATTCTTCAACAACTTCTTGCCTGTTGAAGTGATGGGGTGAAGGTGGCTCCTCGTAACTGGCATTGACTTGGTCTTCTATTGTCTTCTTAATCACGACGATCCCTTTTTGTCTTCTAAGCCGTCGATGGTACCAGGTAGGTAATCCTTTATGCAATGACATTATCAAGGCGTAATAGAGGTCCACCATGTCGGTTACGTTGATGACAACATCGACACCAAGAGCGGGGGATGAGGAGAACCGTTTTCCTGCTCACTATGGTGAGGCGGACCAAATGGCCAGGTTCTCATCCATCGGTCGTTGCCGATACAACAACGGTAGTGACAAGGTTACTCTATTAGCGATGTATATCATGATCTTGCATATTCTATGCCTGATCATCGTAGGCTAAGGTTGCATCATCTTGGGGCAGTGTCAAGGGTGTCACCATCTCCTGGGTCTTCAGGTCCTCATTCCTCGAGGATGTATCTTCTGTTGGTATCGTCTTGTTGTGATGTCGCCAATCTTGTGTTCAGGAGATGTGGGTGAATGTCTGGCAAGGCATCTTCCTTCTAGATTATTCACAAGGATTACAAGGAATCCCGTGGTCAGGGGCATAAGGATTCTAGCGACCATTAAATTTTGAAGGGGAAGAGGAAAGTATATCTTAGTTTTCGAAAAACTCAGAAGAGGAAGAGAAGTATAGATAGTTTTGAAAATTAGTAATAGTTTTGAAAATAGCTTTACCCTAACTAACAACCATGCTAACTAAGGCTTCCTACAGTCAGGATGGCTCTGATACTAGCTCTGTGGGGACCACGACTTATAAGTCGTGATCACCGAATGCACGTGTACAGTGATCCCAGAGATCAATGCTCACTGAACACACAGAAGCTGAATAACAAGAGTCTTACATCCATACATACAGTATTAACATAAATAGTTCAACAACTTGTTTTGAGTGCAATGACATGTTCAACAACTTGTAAGACATGCATCAAGAGAATTTAAGTAACCATGAGGACATGTTCGACAACTTGTAAGACATGCATCAAGAGAATTTAAGTAACCATGAGGACAGGTTACGGGTATCAACATAAATAGAGTGGGCACCAACCCATCTCAATCACGCCAAGTCCTTTGACTTGACCCCAAGTAGTTATCCAAACACAGACACTGGTTTGTAAACTCTGGACATAGTTTAAGCAGCACCGCCCAACTGTCCTTGACCGTGGACACGGCTATTCGAATAGTTTTACACTCTGCAGAGGTTGCACACTTTACCCACAAGATCTGGGGAACTTTCGTGTCATCCACGACCCGTGATACCTCAAGTACCCGGGGTAAGCACCCGATCACTACATTTCCCTAGATGACACTAACATGGAGTCCACTCGATTGGTAGTAACCCCCGTGCCCAACATTGTCACATAACATTTTCGTGGAGCCACACTCCATAATCATCTCACATCACAAGCACGGGGTACCAACGGTGTGTCCGGTGCCCCATAAAAATGTTCTTGGCCGCCCTACCTGGCATGACCCCGTCCCGAGAGAGAGCACCAACTCTCCCCCGTCACTAGTAATGCAGGCTCCAAGCTAGTATCGGCCTAGGTAATCAATAATGCCCTTTCCCATATAAGGGTAGAGTGGTTGCGCATGAAAGGTTGGGACAGTCAACAAATCTTAAATCTAATCCGTTTTCGAAAACAACACACACACTTGCCTCGGTACACCACTTCGTCATCAAGTGGTTACCCATCTCATCATCTCCCTCGGGCATAAGTGGCACCCGACAGGGTTTTCGAAAAAGTCTTTTGAAAATACTTTGTCTCCATTACCATGCATATTCCCGTCCTTTTTTGCGTAGAACTACTTTAGCATCCTATCTACTCCCACCGGCATAACCCTCATAAGAAGGTAGGGCATGCACAATGCAAGTATCAACGAGGAAGTACGATGGCAAACCACCCCATGTGGTCATCACAGTATCATATCTCTGATGCAAGCAATAAGAGTGCTATATGACATGCATAAAAAGGGTTTCATAGACATGGTCAAAGGGCTGCTTGCCTGTTTTAACAAAGTCTTCGAGGTCTTCAAATATCTCTGGTCCAACTTCGGGCATTTCGTCTACTTCGTCAACTATCGTCGAAAACAACCATAATAAGCAACACGACAAGGCAAGAATAAAAGTGCTCTAAAAATGTGAGTTGGACTTTTCTAGGATACCTCTGGTCATATGAGGAATGACCAAGGTGATTTCATTGGAAGTGGATCAATGGATATTTCTAAACATTTCAATATGATGGAGTCAATGGATTTGATGGATCCACAAGTTGTACACAGAATTCCATTTTATAAAAATGAGTAAAAGTACCCATTAATTCAGGCATGATTTTACAAACATTTAGAAATTGGTTTCACTGGATTTGGAGTTGAAATGAATATAATATGGATTTTGGAAGTGGACTTATGTGGATAAATGACCTTCTTAAAAGGTTAAGTGAAAACTAAGGACAACAAAAATGTCCACTATGGCCTATTAAATAGGACTTGATTTATGGAGTCTCTGGAAATTTGAATCATCAAATTTGGAGGCAATATGAATATTTGGGAGATTTAACAAATCTTAGGAAAAAGAAAAAGACAAAGGAGGGGGGATTTGATGATGTTATATTGTTCTCCAAGTCATGAGACTTGGCAAGATCATCTAATATGTCATATGTGACATGCTAGAATTTTCTTGGAATTTTTGGAGAATATTTCCTTTGTAAATATTTCAAAAGCTAGAAATATCCAGAAAGGGTTTTTGAGGGATTTGTCCAATATTTTGAACATGACCATGTGTTGAAACTCTTATATATGGACAATATATGTCCACTGAGTTTCCGTAGGTTTTTGTCAAATATTTTTGAAACAATAAAATGATTTTTCCCTAATAAAGACCATTTCTGGCCTTAAGAAAAAGCTTTTAAATAAAATAGGAAAATAACTTTTAAAATTATATTTTTGTGGTTTGTGGGAGTCCTACATCTAATAGATTCAAATATATTTTTGGAAAGATTTTTACTGCCCTTAATTAAGTACTTGCTGTGCAAATCTCAATTCAGGGTTTTTTGGAAAATTAGTTTTTGAAAATACTATTTGGCCAAATTAATTTCGTAAGAAATTATTTTTATGTCCTACACACATGGCATGATCATTGGTCAAGGTTTTTGGATCAAGGGGAAGGAGTATAAGAGTTGGAGGATTTATTTGATTTTTAGAGCACTTGCAAACGGCAAACAAAATCAAATCAAGCAAAGACCAATACACAGAAAAGTTTTTGTCAAACCACAATTTATCATGATTTATTAGCTTAAGTGTTGTGGCATGAAAATCAGGGTGTGACAGGTTGGCACACGTTTTCGTCTTGACTCTTCGGTAGAAACTTTGGGGCACTCTTTGAAGTATGAACCTTAGGCCTTGTTTCCTAGCATTGCAATACCGTTTGTGCTCACTTTTGTCATTAGTTACCTTGCTATTTTTCTATTTTAAGATTACAAATAATCATATCTACCATCCATATTGCACTTGTATCACCATCTCTTCGCCGAACTAGTGCACCTATACAATTTACCATTGTATTAGGTGTGTTGGGTACACAAGAGACTCTTTGTTATTTGGTCCAGGGTTGTTTGAGAGAGACCACCTTCATCCTACGCCTCCCACGGATTGATAAACCTTAAGTCATCCACTTGAGGAAAATTTGCTACTGTCCTATAAACCTCTGTACTTGGAGGCCCAACAACATCTACAAGAAGAAGGTTGCATAGTAGACATCAAGATCTTTTCTGGCACCGTTGCCGGGAAGGCAAGGTAAGCGGTACTAATAGCCCGTCAACTAAGCTCTTTTCTGGCGCCGTTGCCGGGGAGGATAGTACTTGAAGGTATATCTTTAGATCTTGCAATCGAATCTTTTAGTTTCTTCTTTTATCACTAGTTTAGTTTATAAAATAAAACTACAAAACAATGGAATTAAGGTTGCCTCATATGCTTCATCTTTTTAATGTCTTTCGTGAAAATGATGGGAAGGAAAATTGTGCTCAAGTACTAGAAGAAGAATTACATAGAATGCTTGGCATAAAATATGTGAATGATGAGCATGATTGCAATGTGGTTAGTATGAATTCTTTGAATACCCATGATGCTAATGATATGCAAAGGAACAAGATTGGGGATGCTATGTTTGATGAGGATGATATGTTTAGTCCCCCAAGTTTTGATGAGATTATTTATTATGATGAAAGCATGCCTCCTATTTATGATGATTATATTGATGAAAGTGGGTTTGGAAGTGTGTCAACTTTGGGAAGTAATGATCCCACTATTTTGGAGGATGTTCAATATTATTGTGATAATTATGAAAGTGGATTTGGAGAGGTCATGACTTTATTTAGTGATGAATTCACTATTTCGGAAGAGGTTCCAATTGATTATGAGAACAAACTTGCTATCTATGATGATTATTGTGATGACTTGTATGCTATTAATAATAATTATAACCATGAAACTTGTTATCATGATTTTAGTTTTCAATTGGATTATGCCTCACATGATAATTATTTTGTTGAGTTTGCTCCCACTACTATTCATAAGAAATTTGCTTATGTGGAGAGTAGTAAATTTTCTATCTTGTAGATCATGAAAAGAATGCTTTATGTGATGGTTATATTGTTGAATTCATTCATGATACTACTGAAAATTATTATGAGGGAGTAATATATGCTTGTAGGAATTGCAATAATACAAGTTTCCTCTCTATGTGCTTAAAATCTTGAAGTTATGCTTGTTTCGCTTTCCTATGCTAGTTGATTCATGTTCCCATAAATTGTTTGCTCACAAAATCCCTATGCACAGGAAGTGGATTAGACTTAAATGTGTTAGTAATATTCTTCATGATGCTCTCCTTATGTTTCAGTTCTTATCTTTTATGTGAGCATCATTGAAATCATCATGCCTAGCTAGGGGCGTTAAACGTTAGCGCTTGTTGGGAGACAACCCAATTTTATTTTGTTATTTGCTTTTTGCTACTGTTTAGTAATAAATAATTCATCTAGCCTCTGTTTAGATGTGGTTTTATGTTTTAATAAGTGTTTGTGCCAAGTAGAACCTTTGGGAAGACTTGGGTGAAGTCTATGCAATCTTGCTGTAAAAAAACAGAAACTTGTGCGCTCACGAGATTAGGTGCCATTTTTTACTGGAGAGTGATTTCAGATTGATTCTTTTTGCAGATGATTAATAGACAAATTCCTCACGTCCACCAATTTATTTAAGAATTTTTGGAGTTACATAAGTATTCGAATGATACAGATTACTACAGACTTTTCTATTTTTGACAGATTCTGTTTTCTATGTGTTGTTTGCTTATTTTGATGAATCTATGAGTAATCTCGGAGGGTATGAACCATAGAGAAGTTGGAATGCAGTAGATATTACACCAATATGAATTTAGAATGAGTTCACAACAGTACCTAAGTGGTGATTTATTTTCTTATACCAACGGAGCTTACGAGTTTTCTGTTGAGTTTTGTGTTGTGAAGTTTTCAAGTCTTGGGTAAAGATTCGATGGACTATGGAATAAGGAGTGGCAAGAGCCTAAGCTTGGGGATTCCCAAGGAACCCCAAGGTAATATTAAAGGACAACCAAGAGACTAAGCTTGGGGATGCCCCGGATGGCATCCCCTCTTTCGTCTTCATTCATCGGTAACTTAACTTGGAGCTATATTTTTATTCACCACATGATATGTGTTTTCCTTGGAGCGTCATTTTGTTTTAGTTTGTTTTGCTTGCTGTTTGAAAAAAAATACCAAGATCTGAAATTCTTAAATGTTACAGAGTCTTCACATAGTTGCATAATTATTCAACTACTCATTGATCTTCACTTATATCTTTTGGAGTAGTTTGTCGTTTGCTCTAGTGCTTCACTTATATCTTTTAGAGCACGGTGGTGGTTTTATTTTGAAGAAATTGATGAACTCTCATGCTTCACTTATATTATTTTTAGAGTTTTAGAACAACATGGTAATTTGCTTTGTTTATAAATTTAGTCCTAATATGATGGGCATCCAAGAGGGATATAATAAAAACTTTCATATAAAGTGCATTGAATACTAAGAGAAGTTTGATTCCTTATGATTGTTTTGAGATATGAGGATGGTAATATTAGAGTCATGATAGTTGAGTAGTTGTGAATTTGAGGAATACTTGTGTTCAAAGTTTGTGATTCCCGTAGCATACACGTATGGTGAACCGTTATGTGATGAAGTTGGAGCATGATTTATTTATTGATTGTCTTCCTTATGAGTGGAGATCGGGATCGCGTGATGGTTAAATCCTACCAACCCTTCCCATAGGAGCATGCGCGTAGTGCTTGGTTTTGATGACTTGTAGATTTTTGCAATAAGTATGTGAGTTCTGTATGACTAATGCTGAGTCCATGGATTATACGCACTCTCACCCTTCCACCATTGCTAGCCTCTCTTGTGTCTGGCAACTTTCGCCGGTACCATACACCCACCATTACCTTCCTCAAAACAGCCACCATACCTACCTATTATGGCATTTCCATAGCCATTCCGATATATATTGCCATGCAACTTTCCGCCGTTCGGTTTATTATGGCACGCATCATTATTATCATATTGCTTTGCATGATCATGTAGTTGACATCGTATTTGTGGCAAAGCCACCGTTCATAATTCTTTCATACATGTCACTCTTGATTCATTGCACATATCGGTACACCGCCGTAGGTATTCATATAGAGTCATATCTTGTTCTAAGTATCGAGTTGTAATTCTTGAGTTGTAAGTAAATAAAAGTGTGATGATCTTCGTTATTAGAGCATTGTCCCAGTGAGGAAAGGATGATGGAGACTATGATTCCCCCACAAGTTGGGATGAGACTCTGGATGAAAAAAAACAGAAAAAAAGATGCCATAAAAAAAGATAAAAGGCCCAAATAAAAAAATGAGAGAAAAAGAGAGAAGGGGCAATGCTACTATCCTTTTACCACACTTGTGCTTCAAAGTAGCACCATGATCTTTATGATAGAGAGTCTCTTATTTTGTCACTTTCATATACTAGTGGGAATTTTCATTATAAGAACTTGGCTTGTATATTCCAATGATGGGCTTCCTCAAAATGCCCTAGGTCTTCATGAGCAAGAAAGTTGGATGCACACCCACTTAGTTTCTTCTTGAGCTTTCACACACTTATATCTCTAGTGCATCCGTTGCATGGCAATCCCTACTCACTCACATTGATATCTATTGATGGGCATCTCCATAGCCCGTTGATACGCCTAGTTGATGTGAGACTATCTTCTCCTTTTTTGTATTCTCCACAACCACCATTTTATTCCACCTATAGTGCTATGTCCATGGCTCATGCTCATGTACTGCGTGAAAGTTGAAAAAGTTTGAGAATACTAAAGTATGAAACAATTGCTTGGCTTAAACCGGGGTTGTGCATGATTTAAATATTTTGTGTGATGAAGATAGAGCATAGCCAGACTATATGATTTTGTGGATAACTCTCTTTGGCCATGTTATTTTGAGAAGACATAAACTGCTTGGTTAGCATGCTTGAAGTATTACTATTTTTATGTCAATATTAAACTTTTATTTTGAATATTATGGATCTGAATATTCTTGCCACAATAAAGAAGATTACATTGATAAATATGTTAGGTATCATTCCACATCAAAAATTCTATTTTTATCATTTACCTACTCGAGGACGAGCATGAATTAAGCTTGGGGATGCTTGATACGTCTCCAACGTATCTATAATTTTTTATTGTTCCATGCTATTATATTATCTGTTTAGGATGTTTAATGGGCTTTATTATACACTTTTTTACTCCCTCCGTCCCAAAATTCTTGTCTTAGATTTGTCTAAATACGGATGTATCAAGTCACAGTTTAGTATTAGATACATCCGTATCTAGACAAATCTAAGACAAGAATTTTGGGATGGAGGGAGTACTATTTTTGGGACTAAGCTATTAACCGGAGGCCCAGTTCAAATTGGTGTTTTTTGCCTATTTCAGTGTTTCGTAGAAAAGGAATATCAAATGGAATCCAAACGGAATGAAACCTTCGGGAGAGTGATTTTTGGAACAAACATGATCCACAGGACTTGGAGTGGACGTCAAGAAAGAGGCGAGTAGGTCACGAGGCAGGGAGGCGCGCCCCCCACCCTCGTGGTCCCTTCGCAGCTCCATCGACCTACTTATTCCTCCTATATATATATATCCATATACCCTGAAAACATCCAGGAGCACCATAGATCAGGAGTTCCGCCGCCGCAAGCCTCTGTATCCACCAAAAACCAATCGGGACCCTGTTCCAGCACCCTGCCAGAGGGGGGGGGTCCATCACCGGTGGCCATCTTCATCATCCCGGCGCTCTCCATGACGAGGAGGGAGTAGTTCACCCTCGGGGCTAAGGGTATGTACCAGTAGCTATGTGTTTGATCTCTCTCTCTCTCTCTCTCTCTCTCTCTCTCGTGTTCTTGATTTGGCACGATCTTGATGTATCGCGAGCTTTGCTATTATAGTTGGATCTTATGATGTTTCTCCCCCTCTACTCTCTTGTAATGGATTGAGTTTTTCCTTTGAAGTTATCTTATAGGATTGAGTCTTTAAGGATTTGAGAACACTTGATGTATGTCTTGCATGTGGTTATCTGTGGTGACAATGGGATATTCACGTGATCTACTTGATGTACCTTTTGGTGATCAACTTGCGGGTTCAGTGACCTTGTGAACTTATGCATAGGGGTTGGCGCACGTTTTCGTCTTGACTCTTTGGTAGAAGCTTTGGGGCACTCTTTGAAGTACTTTGTGTTGGTTGAATAGATGAATCTGAGATTGTGTGATGCATATCGTATAATCATGCACATGGATACTTGAGGTGACACTAGAGTATTTAGGTGACATTAGGGTTTTGGTTGATTTGTGTCTTAAGGTGTTATTCTAGTACGAACTCTATGATAGATCGAACAGAAAGAATAGCTTCATGTTATTTTACTACGGACTCTTGAATAGATCGATCAGAAAGAATAACTTTGAGGTGGTTCCGTACCCTACCATAATCTCTTCGTTTGTTCTCAGCTATTAGTGACTTTGGAGTGACTCTTTGTTGCCTGTTGAGGGATAGTTATATGATCCAATTATGTTAGGGATAATTAGATTTATGCCCCTAGTTGTGTCCCACTCGTCTGTTTTACCCCTAATTCCCAAAAGTCACCGGTTCTGTCCAAGTCACTTTGCTCCTCTTATGTTTTTGCCCTTTGACCATTTGACCGTCAGTTTGAAAACTTCATAACTAATTCATACTAAATCAGAAAAATGCAAATAAGATACCAAAATGTTCAGAAAAACATCACCTATATGTGAGTGTCATTTGCATTCCTGAAAATAGTGTTGGAAAGTGTACAACCAAGTTTTAGCTCTTATACTACCACCATGAATAGTAAAATCTAAAAAAGTTCAAAAAAATTCAACAAAAATTTGGTGGCAAAGAACAACAAATGTTTTAAGTGCCTGCCAAGTTTCATCAGGGAATAACATTCATGGAAGTCGTGGCAAAAAAATAATCTATTTTGGAGTGCTGATAGTTTTTTTTTTGCGGCGGCACCCAGGAATGTTATTCCCTGATGAAACTTGGCAGGCACTTAAAACATTTTTCATTCTTTGCCACCAATTATTTTTTGAATTTTTTTGAACTTTTTTAGATTTTACTATTCATGGTGGTAGCAAAAGAGCTAAAACTCGGTTGGGCACTTTCTAACACTTTTTTCATGAATGCAAATGACACTCACATATAGGTGATGTTTTTCTGAACATTTTGGTATCTTATTTGCATTTTTCTGATTTAGTATGAATTAGTTATGAAGTTTTAAAACTGACGTTCAAACGGTTAAAGGGCAAAAGCATAAGAGGAGCAAAGTGACTTGGACAGAACCGGTGACTTTTGGGAATTAGGGGTAAAATAGACGAGTGGGACACAACTAGGGGCGTAAATCTAATTATCCCATTATGTTATTATTGTTGAGAGAACTTGCACTAGTGAAAGTATGAACCTTAGGGCTTGCTTCCTAGCATTGCAATACCGTTTGTGCTCACTTTTTTCATTAGTTACCTTGCTGTTTTTCTATTTTCAGATTACAAATACTCATATCTACCATCCATATTGCACTTGTATCACCATCTCTTCGCCGAACTAGTGCACTTATACAATTTACCATTGTATTGGGTGTGTTGGGGACACAAGAGACTCTTTGTTATTTGGTTGCAGGGTTGTTTGAGAGAGACCATCTTCATCCTACGCCTCCCACAGACTGATAAACATTAGGTCATCCACTTGAGGGAAATTTGCTACTGTCCTACAAACCTCTGCACTTGAAGGCCCAAGAATGTCTATAAGAAGAAGGTTGCATAGTAGACATCAACATTTCCCGCGACATGCTGGTTCACCTACATTCCGCCTATAATTACTAGTTCCCGGCATTCTCGAGTGGCACCATCACCCAACTCACCCTATTCTCATAAGCCCCCACCGGCCCGACGTTGATCGCCACTTACTCTCGCTCTCGCCACGTCCATCATGCCCCCGCCCATCCGCAATAGGCGACGCCGGAGGTGGTCACCACCGGAACTAGTGTTCAGTTTTTCACCAAAAGGTAGACAAAGGGAGGAGCGATTCTATCGGTCTTTAGATGGCAATGTAGAGTATGAGGACTTGTTGGAGCGTGATCGCCTCGCGGAGGAGCAGCGTATCGGCCATTTGCGCTGCCCGCGGGGCATGAAGCATCAGCGCACTGACGCTCTAACTTATGAGTAGAGCGCCCGCAACTGGGCCGACTACATGGAGGCCGGAGCCCAGAAAATAGCCCTGGAGGCTATCGGGCACGCACGCGCTCGCGACCCCGAATTTTACTACCAACTCATCAAGTGGGTTTCCCGCTTAGAAGCCGATGCTTCGATGGACTAACGCGCGTGAGCAACGTGCCCTATCGCACCTCTGGCAAGTTTGAGGTGAGGAGGAGGACGTCGGTGCCGGTGTTTAGCATGTACCGTAGATGGCAACCAACATTGTCTAGTTAGCTAAGAGTAAGTTAGTACTTGTACACTAGAGTATTAGTGGGAGTAGATAGTTAACTTGGGTATGATGGTTGCCAACGTGGAAGTTCCGTACTCTATGTGGATCAGACCTGTTACTTTGCTCTGAATGTTGAACTTCCCGTTTGAACGTATAGAATGGGGTGTTATTTTTTTAAATGGGGTGTAGTTGTCTGCCACGGGTTTAGAGGCTGGCTCGTGGGCCTACTAGGTTGACGCGTACACAACCAGGAGATGATTGTATGTGGAGAGGATGACAGCAGGGACCCACTAGGGTCATGGCAGTACGCAAGCAAGTGCCTCCTTATTTCAAGCAAAAAAATATGGTTCCTCCTAATGGATTTCTGACATCTGGGTCCCATGCCATTGTCAATGTAGTCAATAAACGAGAGAATTGCACAACGAGCAGCTGGTACCAGGGACCCAGCA
Source organism: Aegilops speltoides (assembly GCA_021437245.1). Lineage (NCBI taxonomy): Eukaryota > Viridiplantae > Streptophyta > Magnoliopsida > Poales > Poaceae > Aegilops > Aegilops speltoides. Next base: position 309,606,648 of record CM038142.1, on the reverse strand, counting down.
ACTTGCCCAGTTCTTTTTGTTTTTGAGACGGAGCATGGTGTCAATTGGGCTGTGCAGGGCACTCTAGCCTGTCTAGCCAGCCTTTTATTTTATGTTTACCATAAGACCGGCCCCGCAGTTTCTTTTCTTTCTGAAAATGGCTAGCCGAGTTTTTTTGTTCTTTTGCAGAATACCCAACCAAGGCCTACTTGCTTTTGTCAGCCCTACTGGGCAGCAAATCTTTCAAGACAAGGAGAGTTTCATTCGTCTTACCCAGAAAATGGGCTGTCACTAATGAGACATGGGCCGTACATTTTTAAAACACAGCAAACCGGCAATTAGTTTCTTTTTTTTTCATTTTGAGATTTTAAATTCCATTGATTATTATGCATGGACAATTATTTGGACTTTATATTGATACAAATTTGTTTTTCTAATTAGTTTGAATGTGACTCAAAATTTGGGGATTAAAAACAGTTCAGACTGCACTGGAATATGCAATAATTTCGTAGATTTTTTAACCGTGGCCACAATATGGGTTGTAATGCTAACAAATAAATATGGGCTCTAAAAATCCTTAAGAATTAGCAAATGGGTTGTAAATTATTGGAAACAATGGCAGATGGGTTGTATGTTGTTTTCCACATATTTAAGGTTGTCTTGTGCGCCTACTATAGGTTGACGCGTACACTTTCCTAAAAGAAAAGGTTGACGTGTATGCAGGGCTGTGCCAACTTAGTCAACACAAGAGAGCAGTGACTGTTGGATGTCCATCCAATGGCCGTCGTGCTTCTTCAATCTCTGATCTTCCTGCTCCAGCCGCCCTAGCCAGCGGCCAAGGACTGCGGCTTCTTCCTCCTCCGTGACCGGTGTTGTTGCCTTGGCCTCAGCAGCCAACCCTATCGCCACCGCTGGCGTGCCATCCCTCTACCCACCCACACTTCCTGTTATTTTTCAGCGACGCTAGCCTCACCCCGCAGCCGAACGAGTCACAACCCTCGTACTCACCTCAACTTGGGCATCCACTACTGTGGCTTCATCGATTCTTGGTCGTTCCCTTCCCGGGCCTCTCCGTCGTGCACCACGTTGATGCTCTCGGTGCGGCATGGTCAACATGGTCAAAAAACGACAGCCATTGGAAGAGGGATGTAAGTGGAGATCCTAACAGTAGGGACCCACATGGTCCATGGCCGCACACAAGCAAGTGCCACCTTATGACGCAAAATAAAATGAACCCCCCTGATAGCTGGGACCCACCAGGTATATCTTTGCACACAAGGAAGTGCCTCCTTATTAAGTGAAAAATAATGATTGCTCCCCTTGACAACTAGGGCCCATCATATTTGGAGGCTGACTTGTGGCCCTACTCAGTTGAAACATACGCGGGGCTCTGTCAACTTAGTGAACAAATGATTCTATCAGTAGTGACCGTTGGATGTTAATCCAACAGTTCTTCTGCTTCTTCAACCTCTGATTTTCTTGATGCAACCACCCAAACCAGCGCCCGTGGGACCGTGCTCCTGCCTCTCGTGGCCGGCTATGCTGCCACCCAAGCCTCACCGCCCCTCCTACTCCAACCGCTGGCCAGGCCATCCCTCTACTCACCCACAACCCCTATTATTCTATGGCGATGGCAACCTCAGACACAGCCGAACCAGTCAACCCTCATACTCCCCTCAGTGTGGGCATCCACTACCGCGTCTTCCTCGACTCTGCGCCATTCCCTTCCTACGCCTCACCAACGTCCACCGCCTTGGTGCTCTCGGCGGACGTGGTCAACGTGGTCAACTAATGACAGCCACCGGAAAACGACTGTACGTGGTGATGCTGAGAGCTAGACCCACCAACTACATCTTCGGACGGAAGAAAGTCCCTCCATATTACACACAAAAAATGATTCCTCCCGCTGACAGCTGGGACCCACCAGCTATATCTTCACACACAAAGAAGTGCCTCCTTATCCCCGTTGATAGCTGGGACCCACCCGGTCGAAGTGTACGTAGCGTTGTTTGGCTGGTCGCCAACGTGTACGTACATACTGGCCGATCGGTGTCTCTGCAACAATGACCCGTGGCTGAGCAAGCAGCGGCAAGTGTAGTAGTAGAGCCCCTGACATGGCAGTTCAGTACCCCTAGGTCGCCAATTTCACCAACCTAATAGAAGTCATATACAGTATTACAAAAAACATACCATTATAAACTTCAGACATTCTATTTTCAAAGGGTATAATTTTTGTGTTATATAGTTTATATTATGGTGATAAAATTGACAACCTAGGTATACACGCAGGACTTATAAACTGAAACGGAGGGAGTATGAAGAAAGAGATAGAGAGAAGTAAAAACAACTCTTATAGCCAACCTTACAGCTAACCTTGTTGTATGAGTGACTAAGTGATGACTATGTATGACATGCCAACATCAGATAGCCTAACGCACCTAGATGGAGGAAGTAGTTTCATGCATGCGAAGTAGGCAAAAAATGCTCATTTATAGCCTTCTGAAATATCCAAGGGCGTGAGCAAGGCGACCGTCATGGTAGGCGCGACCATGATACGGGCTGCTGACAGCCCTTGGATCTGAGATCGAACGGTCGCATGCTAAGTTGCTGAAAATTTGCAGAATAACCCTCCAGGATAGGATATTCACCCATAGGTCTAGAATCACGCCATGCAACCGTTCCATCTCAGACCCAAGGGCTCTCGGAAGCCCGTATCATGGGAGCATGGAAAGCCCTGCCATTCGCACGCCCCACTTAGCATTTTTACAATCGGAAAACCGCTAGCAGTTCGCTCCTACTCGTCCCCGGCCGCCCTTTAACATTATGGCAGTTCGCTCCTAGTCGTCACGTCCTTTCATGTTGCAGCAGTTCGACTATTCCTAACCCTCCTTCCAAATCCATGGCCTCCCAAATCTCCATGATCGGCGGTGAGTACAAGGTTAGAACCATGAGCAGCAATAAGTTCGACATCATCTACACCCGTTCTTCTGCGACCGTGAAAGGATGCCTTGCTTGCTTCAGACGCATGTTTGAAAATTCAAAGGCAGAGTGGGTCGCTGGGCTAGATGTTGAGTACACCACAGTCCTGGACAAAGAGAAGAATCTAAAGGAGGAAGAGAAGAAGAAGTCCGCCGTGAGCCAAGTTTGCGTGCATAACTTGTGCTTGGTCTACCACATATGCCATGCCAACGTTCAGTGCAAGGAATTTAAGAACTTCCTTGGGGGCGGCATAGTCAAATTCGTTACTATAGACTTTATGAACGACAAAGAAGTCCTAGGTCGGATAGGCCACGTTGTAGGCGATCCCTTCGACCTCCAGAGGAATGGTCTGGTGTCCTCCCGTTAGCCTTCAATGTTGACCCTGGCAGGAGCCATGGTTCATCCTTCATACGGTAAACTGAAGAAACCTCCATCCAAGTTTCATCGTCATGCATGGCAGTGGAATGTACTAGATACATACCACATCCACTACGCTGCGATGGATGCCTACCTTTGTTTCAGTATCTACAAGGGTTGAAAGAACAGCAAGAGCGAAGTGTGTGGTTCTAGCAAAGAAGTATCGACCAAGAGGAAGAGGGACAAGGACGAAGTCGAGCACGTGAACGAGGAGTCCGAGTAAGGTGGCAGTGTCGTTGCTCATGGTGGTTGTAATGCAGTGTCTACCGGATTAGTTGCTTAGTCTAATTTCAGGGTGAGGGGTGTGTTGTGCTGAGTCCCCAACAGAACTATATTATGTTCCTTCTCGTTGCTTTAACTCTTTAGTACGTACATACTAGTATTTCTTCTAGTTCATCTTGTAGTTGGTAGTACTACCACTCATTTCTTCACATTATATACGTACAATATATATGGCCAACATCATATAGCCAGCAGTTTAGTTGTCAAAGAATTTCAGGGTGCTTAGTTTTATTTGAGGGGTGTGTTATGTTGGACACCATTATTGTGACTCAAATCTCTTTTGACATGTTATAATGACATAAATACCTATGGACCAACATGCCAGCTCTCCCTCTATCTCAGTACAGTACAATAAAGGTGTGGCCTACTTGATCCAATAGTGTTCTTATTTTCCTGTAAAATTATTCGCTTGGTTACTCTTGATAAGCGGGGCCACACTTATCATTATGAGATAGAGAGAATCGACATGTGGGTCTAGGCTGATTTTTGTCGTATAACGTGGTCAATATGTTTGATGTGAAAATAACAATGTCTAATGGCATTTTTTAGCAAACATCTAACGAAACGATGACATTTTTTAGATATCTAATTTCATTTTTTGAGCAAGCATCTCGCGGATCGATGGCATTTTTGAGTAGTTGTAACTTCTAATGGCAAATCTGAGTAGTGAGACACAACTATTGGCATAAATAACAAAAACCAAAGAATTAAATAGGTACGTTAATTTCTTTAATAGAATTTAGCACCCCATCTAAGCACGTACTAACTTTTTTAATAGTACTATATGCATAACTTGGCGACGAGCGCTCTCTATATGTACCACCTTTTTTCTTTAATTTCATCTTGTTAGTTTTGCTCCATGGCGCAATCCATCGGTACTACTACTGTACAAATGTATACATTTAAAAGGCTAGAGGGCGGGGCAGTCTCGCTTGGTGGTTTCACGAGAGGCGGGGACCTTTGTGATTTGATGGCTCATTACTGCTGGAAGGCGGGGCCTTGTGATTTGACTACTCATATAAATGTTGCCGACGACCTGAGGAGGAGCATAGAACCATGCGGTATACTAAAGTTTTCCACTGGAGTACTAGTACGACGGAGGAGCACGAAACATGGCAGCCCAGTGTGATATGGCGATAAAAAATGATCTAATTTGCTAGTCAACGATCCCACGGCGCCGCTCATTGTTAGCATTGTTCTATTCATGCCTTGAAGAGAACGTGACACATGCAGCGAAACACCCGAAGCAAAAGAAGAAACACATGAGCAAAAGAAGAAGGAAGATTATCCCCCCCCCCCCCAAAAAAAAGAAGGAAGACGCACACACAAAGTCTGGGGCGCTGCTCTCTACTACATGAACGGTTGCTGGCCGCGGAGTCATAGCTGCTTATTCATCGGCAACATGACCTCCATCTTCTCGCGCATCTCCTCTGCCATCTTCTTCATTCTGTCCATGACGCAGCATTTCTCGACGCGAGCCTTCATCATCTCTTCCATGGCCGCATTACGTAACTTGACAGCAGCTGGGTGCTCGATGCGGAGCTTCACCAACTCCTCCTTCCATTCCCTGACAAGGGCATGCAGCATCTTCAGCGAGGAACTACTCTTCTCATGCAGCATCTTCCAACCGGCGTTCCTCCTTCACCAGGTTGAGCTCGTGGCGGAGCTTCACATTGTCCTCTTGAAGTTGCAGGATTTCACCGGTCGACTTATCCGAGGCAATGCACTTCTTCAGCAGCATCACCAAGCCGGCGGTCAACTTCCCCTGCTCATTGAGCTTAGTGGGCATGTCATCGAGGCTCTCCTTCAGCAGCTCCACCAAGCCATCCATGAACTCCTTCTGCTTATTGAGCCAATCGGGCATGTCATCGAGGGATAGCGACTCCAGCGCCGCCAGCTCGGCATCTTCGCCTCTGTGGCTAGGGCGGTCTAGGGAGCCCTTGCCTGCCCGTGAGAGATATTTCGAAGTCTTTGCGAGGCGGCGAGCCCTCTCTTTTTTTGCGACCTTGGTCACCGCTGCCTTTTTACGAGTAGTACTCGACCAAGAGCTCTGCACACCGGCCATGGCAAGGACGGACGAACAAGAAAGACTTAATTATCAGGAGGAAGGCAGAGTAATTTTTGGCTAGTGAATTCCCCTTTTTATAACCTAGTACTAGCACTAGTACTAAATCCTGCATAGTGGGAACACATTCAGGTTTGATACGTACTACTACATGTGTCCATTGTAATATGTGCCAAAGTTTGACCATAAATTTAACTAACAAAATATTCATGCATGTCATAAAAAATTGTGTCATCAAAAATTATGTTCAAATACGAATCGAACGATATAATTTTTTAACATGCACTAGCATTTCATCAGTTAAATCGTTGGTAAAAAAGTTAGCATAAATTACAAAGAGGGCCAATAAACCAGGACGGAGATAGTAGGTGTGAGCAGGTTTGCACTTAATTATAGCATGGTAGTAGTACTTTGGAATGTGATCGGAATAAGCTAAAGATTAATTGATGGTTTTGGTTTTGAGGCCCGAAACGGCTCTCGATGAGTTTAGTGGAACATAAATTTCAAGTACTACTGCTCAAATGCGGTCGCACAAGTCAGTGATGTAACTGGTCGTACATGTCAGACCAAGCCAATGCGCGTCCCTTCGGTGAGATGCGGGTCTGACCGACCGTCTATTGGTGCGACCGACCGTAAGTATTACGCGATGGAGACTTTTGGTTGTGGCTTCGGGTGATTGTCACGACCAAGCATTCAAAAACTAGTGATAAATCAATTACCACCTTATTTCAAATGACCAAGTATTTTCACAGGAATACAATACATATAGATGTAGTGATTATAGGTTGCAAACCGACATGGCGTTGCAAGTTCACTACAGCAGCAACTGAGTAGGTCACTGCATCGCTGGCTGGGAAAGAGGGTAGCTCACCTCGCCTACGATGCATGCCCAGCGGCGCCGCCACACCTGGTCCCGGGATTTGGCTTCTCCTATCGCCCATTTGAACAGTTGCACCGGCTGCTCATGCCATTCCGCAGGCATGCACATTCTTTCCTCCGCAGTCGACTCCGTGAATATGATCTCTACCATTAGCCCCAGCTCAAAATCAACGCGCCGCTGCCATATGCTAGCATCCCTCAGCATCTCTCCCCTGAGATCGACTTGCGCATCCGCCTTGTGCTTCGCCATGCGCAGCTCCTTCGAACTTGTCTCCAATCGATGTGATGCTTCTTCGATCCGACTTTCCCTTGCTGCCCACCACCTGAAACGCAGCCCTGGCATGTCGTCTGACGCCACCGCTCTATGATTCCAGAGCAATGGATCCCCTCTGAAACACATGTGGGTTTCGCTCAAAGGCGGTAGTGCTGCGGGCCGCAGCGATAGGGCAGCCCGTGGGATCCTGGGGCCTAAGGTATTATCCATTGTGGGATCCTCCAAGGCGGGATCCGGTGGGCGAGGCGGGGAGGCGAGCGTAGCCGCTGGGATAGCCTACGAGGCTAAGATAAAGATAGTACTACTCCACTCTGTCCATATTTAAATACTCCCTCCATTTGTTTTCAGTCCGCATATAAGATTTGGTGAAAGTCAAACTTTGTACAGTTTGACTAATTTTATAGAAAAAATATTAACATCTCAAATAATAAAATTATATGTTATGAAAATTAATTTGATCATGCATCTAATATTATTGATTTCATAGTGTGGATGTTGATATCTTTTCCTACAAAGCTAGTCAAATTATACATAGTTTGACTTTGACCAAATCTTATATGCAAACTAAAAAGAAACGGAGGGAGTAGTACAAAGGCCATCAACAGTAACCTAGGCAAAAATTGATCATCTTGAATGCGTCCTGGTTTATTGGCCCCCTTTTTTATTTTGTGCCAATTTTTGACCAAAAAATTAACTAACAAAATTCAAGCACTACTGACCAAAGTTTACTTTTTGCAATTGCAAACCAAACAAGCAATCTAATCATCCTAAAGGGAAATCTTGGCACATTATTTTTATAGTACAAAGGATTTGTACAAGGGGATAATTTTTGTTGAAAATTTTATGTAATCAAGGTTCACAAAGTTTCCATGGGCATGAACAAACTTCAAGGCTAGCGCCCACTTTAACAATGCTCGTCTTTCTCACTTTCGCTTTCTTTTCGAAAAGTTTTAGGTTCCCCTCTATACTTTTTTGTTTTTATAAACTTTTTAAAAGCACGCAACAGAAAAAATGACTCTCTAAAACTACCGGGTTGTCTCCATGGCAGCGCTTTCTTTAAAGCCATTAAGCTAGGCATATAGTGCTCAAGTAATGGACCCACCCGGATCCCAAGGTATATCAAAGCCAATTTTAATTAACAATGATTTGTGATTTAGCAGTGAGCACAAAGTAACATATATCATGCACAAACGAAGTCTAACTCTCTTCCTATGCATCGGCATGTCATAAAAGAACAATTCAGGCACACGAACTAAAGGCCAATGCATAGTATAAACAATTTATTGGAATTTTATTGTACTGGAAAGATAGAGAGGCAGAGATGTAGTCCCTCTCTCATAATAATTGCAAGTAGGAGCAGCAAACACATGCATACTATATTTATCAAAATCATCATGTGCAAGTAGAACGCGACCCATCAATATAGTTCTTAATAAGCGCAAACTTCTCTGATATAGTGTAGTTGGGAGAATTCAAAAAGATAATAGGACTATCATGCGTGGGTGCAATAGCAACAATTTCATTCTTAACATAAGGAACTATAGCAAGTTCATCTCCATAAGCATAATTCATAATGGCATCATGGGCACAAGCATAGCAAGCATCAAGTTCATCAAAAAGGGATGTTTCAAATGAATCCAAGGGATCATAGCAATCATCCTTAGGTAAGCAAGAAGGGAAATTAAACAATGTATGAGTTGAAGATTTACTCTCATTAGAAGGGCACGGGTAGCTAATCTGCTCTTCCTCCTTTTGTTCTTCGCTCTCCTCGTCATCTTTTTCATCTAATGAGCTCAGCGTGTCATCTATTTCTTCTTCCATAGATTCCTGCAAAATATTATTCTCTTCTTGGACAGCGGAGACTTTCTCAATAAAATGCATCAGTATCGGAATTATATTCATAATTCTCATATCAATATTTAAGTTAAGCATAATTTTCAGGTCTGTAAACATCATCATCATAATAATTTTCACACTTTTCAAACAAAGATTCAATTTCATAAGCACCCTTAAAAGCAACGAATTCTTCTATTTGCTCCACATCACAGTAATCATATATACCATGAGCATAAGAAGCCAAGGTTTTATTATCATCAAATTTACATGAAAAGGGAAGGGTTGGAGCCTTCATGCTAGCACTACTGGTCGTTGGATATCATCTACAATGCACCAGATTTTGCCACATGTACAATCTAGAAGACTCCATGGTTGAACTTAAGCATAATGCACAAACCTCAAAACACAAGCACTTCTCCTTTGTTCTAGAATCTTCCATATCATGATTGGCCAATTTTTTTCTACATGAATTGCCATTATTTTTTTTACTTCATGCTTTATAACGCACAATTCCATGAATCTTAAAATATATTAGCTTTTTTCTAAAAACTAATTGATTTCAAATGAGATGAACTATAAGAAATAAACGAACATCTACATCATGCATAACGTGTATTTATTTATATTTTAGTTGCCAAATCTCATGCATGCAATGCACGTGTACCTTACTAGTCTAAATGGTGCTTGTGTGTGCGTTGTGCATGTTAAACACATTGTACGTAGTATCATAAATGGTTTAGATTCCGAACATATAGCCAGAGCATACATGTAATATGTTTTGAATTCAACATAAAATGGATACATATATTTGAATTTGAGATCGTATGTAAATGGTTACTACTCCTATATTCACATGTGTTGTGAATATAATAATTAGATGCTTGTATAACTAACCCGAGTACAATCCCATTCAAACGGGGAAAATCTACTCAAATTTAGTCCATATGCTAGACAACACGAATTGTTTTTTTATTGTTGAGGGAAGTGCAAATTGTCTTGGTACTGTACACGTTATGTTTGTTGTCCTAATTTTTTTTAGTTTTTTTGTTGTTGCATTTGAATGCATTTATGGTAATATAGTAAAACGGGACATGGATCTCTCTAGTGATGAGGTGTGAATTGTCTTTTTTTGTACATGTTAAGCTTGTTCTCCCAAAATTTCAAGCCGCGCCTTGTTATGCCGAAATTTCAAGCTAGCATCTCTGTCTATCGTGCTGCGAAACTTCCGCCTCTTCAACCCGTGCCTTGTTACCCTCGAAATATTTAAGATATATCTTTGTCTCATTGTGCTCCAAAAACTCCCTCCATCTCAACCGCACCTTGATATCCCAAAATTACAAGACGCACGAAAACTCCCACCTTCTGCGAAATCCCAACACGCGAAATGCCCGTGAAACCCTTGAATTGAAAGAACCGCCTAGCTCAAATCGGTGGGGGTACTTTTGTAACTTACCCCACATTTTGGACAAGCGCATCCCTAAGCCATAGTTCCACATCCCATCCCATCCGCCGACCCATTCGTACACTGAGGCCGTGAAAACCCGCAAAGCCCCACACCCTCCTTTGTCCGCCACCCAGCCGGAGTCTCTTCCCCGACGATGTCGTCCGCAGCAACACCTCGACGTCCCTCATCCACCACACCGGATGAGAATCCGTCGCCGATCTCGTCATCCCGCCGGTTCAGCCACCCCGTCCTCCACCTCCAAGGAGCTGCCCCAATGTTCCCCTCAACTTTCGCACGACCTCCATTCCCACACCGTTGTCTTCACCTGCACCACTGGAAGAGTAGCATCATCACTGATTCCTTAGATGAAGTTGAGGCCTAATCGGCGCCTCGAAAGAGGTTCTACACTAATCACCACATTTTCTTCTTGATTCGATCTCACGGTGCTACCGGCGCTCGGTCTCGAGCCGACATGGCGCGGCTCCATCCACGGCAGAGTCGCAGCCACTTCCTCCACGACGTCGCTCCCTCGGTGGCGACATCCACATCAGTAGGAGTTGATGCTGCTTTGGCTCTCGCTCGCGCTGGTGCTCTATGTTTGCTCTCGGTCCCCTGCTTGGTCTGCTCTTAATCGTGTTGATGCTCTCACTCTTGCTCTTGCTTGTGTTGCTGCCCTACTCTTGCGCGTGCTGCTGCTGCACGAGCAGCAGATCCTGCTCTCCCTCGAGCCCTTGCAGCTACTACCCGAGATGCTGCTACACGACCAGCTGCCCCGGCTCTCGCACGCGCTGCTGCTTCGGGGAATGCTGCTACTACAACTTTTCTGCTACTAGTGCGTTCAGTTTTGACAGTAAAATTCAGTTTCGACAGCAAAATTCAGTTTCGATAGTTAAATTCAGTTTTGACAGCAAAATTCAGTTTCGACAGTTAAATTCAGTTTCGACAGTTAAGTTCAGAGATGAGCGGCTAATGTATTTTACATCTAGCACTTTGCAGTTATGTATTTTACGTCATCTATTGGAGATGTTATTAGAATTCCACTCAGGTTAACATTGTCTCTCTTGTCTTGCTTCAGCCTCGCCGTCGTACAACTCATCAGAGCTACTCCAATGACGAAACCCTCCATCACAGCGGAGCACTACCCCGGGCTCCATCTCCAGATGCCTAAGATCTTCTTCCCCTCCTCCGACAGCCAAACCAGCCAGAGCATCCTGATGTCTACTACACAACCTTCTTCTTGTAGACGTTGTTGGGCCTCCAAGTGTAGAGGTTTGTAGGACAGTAGCAAATTTCCCTCAAGTGGATGACCTAAGGTTTATCAATCCATGGGAGGCGTAGGATGAAGGTGGTCTCTCTCAAACAACCCTGCAACCAAATAACAAAGAGTCTCTTGTGTCCCAAACACACCCAATACAATGGTAAATTGTATAGGTGAACTAGTTCGGCGAAGAGATGGTGATACAAGTGCAATATGGATGGTAGATATAGGTTTTTGTAATATGAAAATATAAAAACAGAAAGGTAACTAATAATAAAAGTGAGCACAAACGGTATTGCAAGGCTTCGAAACAAGGCCTAGGGTTCATACTTTCACTAGTGGAAGTTCTCTCAACAATAATAACATAATTGGATCATGTAACAATCCCTCAACATGCAACAAAGAGTCACTCCAAAGCCACTAATAGCGGAGAACAAACGAAGAGATTATTGTAGGGTACGAAACCACCTCAAAGTTATTCTTTCCGATCAATCCATTGGGCTATTCCTATAAGTGTCACAAACAACCCTAGAGTTCGTAGTAAAACAACACCTTAAGACACAAATCAACCAAAACCCTAATGTCACCTAGATACTCCAATGTCACCTCAAGTATCCGCGGGTATGATTATACGATATGCATCACACAATCTCAGATTCATCTATTCAAACCAACACAAAGTACTTCAAAGAGTGCCCTGAAGTTTCTACCGAAGAGTCAAGACGAAAACGTGTGCCATCCCCTATGCATAAGTTCACAAGGTCACTGAACCCGCAAGTTAATCACCAAAACATACATCAAGTAGATCATGTGAATATCCCATTGTCACCACAGATAAGCACATGCAAGACATACATCAAGTGTTCTCAAATCCTTAGAGACTCAATCCGCTAAGGTAACTTCAAAGGGAAAACTCAATCCATTACAAGAAGGTAGAGGGGGAGATGCATCATAAGATCCAACTATAATAGCAAACCTCGCAGTACATAAGGATCATGCCAAATCAAGAACATGAGAGAGAGAGAGATTAAACACATAGCTACTGGTACATACCCTTAGCCCCGAGGGTGAACTACTTCCTCCTTGTCATGCAGAGCGCCGGGATGATGAAGATGCCCACCGGTTATGGATCCCCCTTCCGGCAAGGTGCCGAAACAGGGTCCTGGTTGGTTTTTGGTGGCTCAGAGGCTTGCAGTGGCGGAACTCCCGATCTAGGTTTCTTTTCGGGGGTTTGTGTATTTATAGGAATTTTTGGCGTCGGTTTCACGTCAGGGGGGTCTCCGAGTCATCCACGAGGTAGGGGCACGCTACCAGGGGGTAGGGCACCCCCCCTTCATGGATAACTCAGGACTCTTCTGGCCCTTTTGCTTCGGGGGCTTCTTCTGATCCATAAAAAATCCACAAAAATTGGCAAGTCAATTGGACTCCGTTTGGTATTCCTTTTCTGTAAAACTCAAAAACAAGGAAAAAACAGAAACTGGCACTGGCTGTAGGTTAATAGGTTAGTCCCAAAAATCATACAAAATAGCATAGAAAACATCCAAGATGGATAATATAATAGCATGGAACAATAAAAAATTATAGATACGTTGGAGACATATCAAGCATCCCCAAGCTTAATTCCTGCTCGTCCTCGAGTAGGTAAATGATAAAAACAGAATTTTTGATGTGGAATGCTACCTAACATATTTATCAATGTACTCTTCTCTATTGTGGCAAGAATATTTAGATCCATAAGATTCAAAAAAAGTTTAATATTGACATAAATGCAATAATACTTCAAGCATACTAACAAAGCAACCATGTCTTCTCAAAATAACATTGCCATCCCTACAAAATCATATAGTCTGGCTATGCTCTATCTTCATCACACAAAATATTTAAATCATGCACAACCCTGGTTTTAGCCAAGCAATTGTTTCATACTTTAGTATTCTCAAACTTTTTCAACTTTCACGCAATACATGAGCATGAGCCATGGACATAGCACTATAGGTGGAATAGAATGGTGGTTGTGGAGAAGACAAAAAGAGGGAGATAGTCTCACATCAACTAGGCGTATCCAACGGGCTATGGAGATTCCCATCAATAGCTATCAATGTGAGTGAGTAGGGATTGCCATGCAACGGACGCACTAGAGCTATAAGTGTATGAAAGCTCAAAAAGAAACTAAGTGGGTGTGTAAGTGCATCTAGTGCCACCCCTAGTTGGTTTTGAAGTATTGACAACAAACATGGTTCAGGGACTAATGTGTTTATGAGAATTGCAGGATAACACAGGTAGTGTCCCCCATTTATTCAGTTTACCTACCAGAGATGAGCCCTAAAATGTGTGAAGACAATGGTGGTTCGTGAAGACATTCACGACGAAGATTATGACACGTGAGGCTATTCACTTGAAGACTATGGAGTACGAAGACATAGTTGTTTTCTAGTTTCCTTTTCTTCTTATTGAGTCATAGGAACCACCGTACTGTTAAGTGGGGTCCAAGTGAACAAAGTCAGAGTGACTGAAGTGATGCTTAACCAAATCCTATGTCTTTGAGCGAAGACAATGAGAGCAAATCTTATCCAGAGCTGGATGAGTCAGCTTTCTTGTAGCCCAAGCCAAGCTGCCACGTGTATTTGAAATCTGACCATTGGACATGTGTCAGTTCCTTAGTAACCCAGGGTCATTTTCGACAAATCAGGCGGGTTGCCTCCTGGCTATAAATAGCCCACCCCCTACACCATAAATTGGTGGCTGATCAGAGTTAGTGCACGGCTTTTGTCGTTTGAGAGCAACCCACCTCCGAAGCATTTGAGAGAGAAACCCTTGCGAGGATAAAGCCCAAAACACCCAGAGCCAAAGAGTGTTAGGCATCACCGAAGTCTTTCTGTCCGCGTGACCTGAAGACTTGTTACACTTGAGGACTGTGAATCCTCCAGCTGGTTAGGCATCGCATTCTAAGCATCCAAGAGTTATTGTGGATTGCCGGTGAACAAAGTCTGTCAAGGTTTGGAAGTCTACCTCGAAGACTTACCAGAGTGATTGGGCGAGGACTGGGTGTCCTTAGCTCAAGGGGAATAAGGTGAAGACACAGTCTTCTGAGTTAAATCTCAGCCTCCCTAACCAGACGTAAAGTTGTCACAGCAACTGCAACTAGTCTACCAAATCCTTGTCTTCATCAAGCAACTGGTTTTATCCTCTACTCTCCTTACTTTACAGTTGTCTTTGTGTAGTCATTGCTTACTTGTCTAATCTGTTTGACTTTGCACTGGGAAGACTATTATCTGTTTAGCTTCGTGCTATCTATCTTTCTGTTCCTGTCTACCTAGTTGCAATTAGTCTTTGCGCTTTCATTATGTTGTATGTTAGACTTATGTTTGCCTAGTGTAGCTTTCATTCCGATGCTTACTATATAGGCTCAGTTTACCTGTTGTCTTCAAAGCCACCGTGGTCTGAAGACTTTCATAAAAATCGCTCACCCCCCCTCTAATCGATAACTAGCACTTTCAGTGTGCATCCAACTTGCTTGCTCAAGAAGACCTAGGGCATTTTGAGGAAGCCATCATTGGAATATACAAGCCAAGTTCTATAATGAAAATTCCCACTAGTATATGAAAGTGACAACATAAGAGACTCTCTATCATGAAGATCATTGTGTCACTTTGAAGTACAAGTGTGGTAGAAGTATAGTAGCATTGCCCCTTCTCTCTTTTTCTCTCATTTTTTTATTTGGGCCTTCTCCCCTTTTTTATGGCCTCTTTTTTTATTATTTTCTATCCGGAGTTTCATCCCGACTTGTGGGGGAATCATAGTCTCCATCATCCTTTCCTCAGATGGGACAATGCTCTAATAAGGAAGATCATCACACTTTTATTTACTTACAACTCAATACTTAGAACAAAATATGACTCTATGTGAATGCCTCCGGCAGTGTACCGGGATGTGCAATGAATCAAGAGTGACATGTATGAAAGAATTATGAAAGGTGGCTTTGCTACAAATATGATGTCAACTACATGATCATGCAAAGCAATATGACAATGATGGAGCATGTCATAATAAACGGAACGGTGGAAAGTTGCATGGCAATATATCTCGGAATGGCCATGGAAATTCCACAATAGGTATGTATGGTGGCTGATTTGAGGAAGGTATATGGTGGGTGTATGGTACCGGCGAAAGTTGCGCGATACTAGAGAGGCTAGCAATGGTGGAAGGGTAAGAGTGCATATAATCCATGGACTCAACATTAGTCATAAAGAACTCACATACTTATTGCAAAAATCTACAAGTCATCAAAACAAAGTACTATACGCATGCTCCTAGGGGAAGGGTTGGTAGGAGTTAACCATCGCGCGATCCCGACCTCCACTCATAAGGAAGACAATAAATAAATAAATCATGCTCCAACTTCATCACATAACGGTTCACCATACGTGCATGCTACGGGAATCACAAACTTTAACACAACTATCTCTCAAATTCACAATTACTCCACTAGCATGACTCTAATATCACCATCTTCATATCTCAAAACAATCATAAAGAATCAAACTTCTCATAGTATTCAATGCACTTTTTATGAAAGTTTTTATTATATCCCTCTTGGATGCCCATCATATTAGGACTAAATTTATAACCCAAGAAAATTACCATGCTGTTCTAAAAGACTCTCAAAACAATATAAGTGAAGCATGAAATTTCATCAATTTCATTAAAATAAAACCACTGTTGTGCTCTAAAAGATATAAGTGAAGCACTAGAGCAAACGACAAACTACTCCAAAAGATATAAGTGAAGATCAATGAGTAGTCGAATAATTATGTAACTATGTGAAGACTCTCTAAAATTTAAGAACTTCAGATCTTGGGATATTATTACAACAAGCAAAACAAAATAAAGTAAAATGACGCTCCAAGCAAAACACATATCATGTGGTGCATAAAAATATAGCTCCAAGTAAAGTTACCGATGAATGAAGATGAAAGAGGGGATGCCATCCGGGGAATCCCCAAGCTTAGGCTCTTGGTTGTCCTTGAATATTACCTTGGGGTTCCTTGTGAATCCCCAAGCTTAGGCTCTTGCCACTCCTTATTCCATAGTCCATCGAATCTTTTACCCAAAACTTGAAAACTTTACAACACAAAACTCAACAGAAAACTCGTAAGCTCCGTTAGTATAAGAAAATAAATCACCACTTAGGTATTGTTGTGAACTAATTCTAAATTCATATTGGTGTTGTATCTACTGTATTCCAACTTCTCCATGGTTCATACCCTCTACTACTCATAGATTCATCAAAATAAGCAAACAACACATAGAAAACAGAATCTGTCAAAAACAGAACAGTCTGTAGTAATCTGTAACTCTCGAATACTTCTGTAACTCCAAAAATTCTGAATAAATTAGTTCCACCTGAGAAATATGTGCACCAATCCATAGCAAAAAGTATCAGGTCAAAATCACGTTTCAATAAGATTCTGGGAATTATTTGCTGAGCGCAAAAGTTTCTGATTTTCAGCAGGTTCAACACAACTATCACCACAAGCTATCCTAAAGGCTTTACTTGGCACTTTATTGAAACAAAAGCTATAAAACATGATTAGTACAATAGAATAATCATGTGAACACACAAAAACAGTAAGGGTAAATACTGGGTTGTCTCCCAACAAGCACTTTTCTTTAATGCCTTTTTAGCTAGGCATGATGATGACAATGATGATCACATAAAAGATAAGAATTGAAACATAATGGGAGCATCATGAAGTATATACTAGCGCATTTAAGTCTAACCCACTTCCTATGCATAGGTATTTTGTGAGCAAACAACTTATGGGAACAAGAATCAACTAGCATAGGGAAGCAAAACAAGCATAACTTCAAGATTTTCAACACATAGAGAGGAAACTTGATGTTATTTCAATTCCAACAAGCATATATTCCTCCCTCATAGTAATTTTAGTAGCATCATGAATGAATTCAAAAATATAACCATCACGTAAATCATTCTTTTCATGATCTACAAGCAAAGAAATTTTACTACTCTCCACATAAGAAATTTATTCTCATGAATAGTAGTGGGAGCAAACTCAGCAAAACAACTATCATGTGAGGCATAATCCAATTGAAAATTAAAATCAAGATGACAAGTTCCATGGTTATCATTATTATTTATAGCATACATGTCATCACAATAATCATCATAGATAGCAACTTTGTTCTCATAATCAATTGGAACCTCTTCCGAAATAGTGGAATCATTACTAAATAAAGTCATGTCCTCTCCAAATCCACTTTCATAATTATCACAATAAGATTTAACACCCTCCAAAATAGTGGGATCATTACTTCCTAAAGTTGACACTCTTCCAAACACACTTTCATCAATATAATCATTATAAATAGGAGGCATGCTATCATCATAATAAATTTTATCATCAAAACATGGGGAACTAAAAATATCATCTTCATCAAACATAGCATCCCCAAGCTTGTGACTTTGCATATCATTAGCATCATGGATATTCAAGGAATTCATACTAACAATGTTGCAATCATGCTCATCATTCAGATATTTTATGCCAAACATTTTAATGCATTATTCTTCTAACACTTTGGCACAATTTTCCGATCCATCATTTTCAAGAAATACATGATAAAGATGAAGCATTTGAGGCAACCTCAATTCCATTTTTTTTTGTAGTTTTCTTTTATAGACTAAACTAGTGGCAAAACAATAAACTAAAAGATTCGATTGCAAGATCTAAAGATATACCTTCAAGCACTAACCTCCCCGGCAACGGCGCCAGAAAAGAGCTTGATGTCTACTACACAACCTTATTCTTGTAGACGTTGTTGGGCCTCCAAGTGCAGAGGTTTGTAGGACAGTAGCAAATTTCCCTCAAGTGGATGACCTAAGGTTTATCAATCTGTGGGGGGCATAGGATGAAGATGGTCTCAATGAAGCAACCCTGCAACCAAAAAACAAAGAGTCTCTTGTGTCCCCAACACACCCAATACAATGGTAAATTGTATAGGTGAACTAGTTTGGCGAAGAGATGGTGATACAAGTGCAATATGGATGGTAGATATAGGTTTTTGTAATCTGAAAATATAAAAACAGCAAGGTAACTAATGATAAAAGTGAGCACAAACGGTATTGCAAGGCTTCGAAGCAAGGCCTAGGGTTCATACTTTCACTAGTCCAAGTTCTCTCAACAATAATAACATAATTGGATCATGTAACAATCCCTCAACATGCAACAAAGAGTCACTCCAAAGTCACTAATAGCGGAGAACAAACGAAGAGATTATTGTAGGGTACGAAACCACCTCAAAGTTATTCTTTCGGATCAATCCATTGGGCTATTCCTATAAGTTTCACAAACAACCCTAGAGTTCGTAGCAAAATAACACCTTAAGACACAAATCGACCAAAACCCTAATGTCACCTAGATACTCCAATGTCACCTCAAGTATCCGCGGGTATGATTATACAATATGCATCACACAATCTCAGATTCATCTATTCAAACCAACACAAAGTACTTCAAAGAGTGCCTCAAAGTTTCTATCGGAGAGTCAACACGAAAACATGTGCCAACCCCTATGCCTAAGTTCACAAGGTCACTAAACTCGCAAGTTGATCACTAAAACATACATCAAGTAGATCACGTGAATATCCCATTGTCACCACAAATAAGCACATGCAAGACATATATCAAGTGTTCTCAAATCCTTAGAGACTCAATCTGATAAGATAACTTCAAAGGGAAAACTCAATCCATTACAAGAAGGTAGAGGGGGAGAAGCATCATAAGATCCAACTATAATAGCAAAGCTCATGGTACATCAAGATCGTGCCAAATCAAGAACACGAGAGAGAGAGAGAGAGAGATCAAACACATAGCTACTGGTACATACCCTCAGCCCCAAGGGTGAACTACTCCCTCCTCATCATGGAGAGCGCCAGGATGATGAAGATGGACACCGGTGATGGATCCCCCCTCTGGTAGGGTACCGGAATAGGGTCCTGCTTGGTTTTTGGTGGCTACAGAGGCTTGCGGTAGCGGAACTCCCGATCTAGGTTTCTTTTCAGGGTTTTTGTATTTATAGGAATTTTTGGAGTTGGTTTCACATCAGGGGGGTCTCCAAGTCAGCCACGAGGTAGGGGCACTCTACCAGGGGGTAGGGCATGCCCCCCACCCTCGTGGATGACTTGGGACTCTTGTGGCCCAACTCTTTTGCTTCAAGGGCTTCTTCAGGTCCATAAAAAATCAACAAAAAATGGCAGGTCAATTGGACTCCATTTGGTATTCCTTTTCTTTAAAACTCAAAAACAAGGAAAAAGCAGAAACTGGCACTAGGCCCTAGGTTAATAGGTTATTCCCAAAAATCATATAAAATAGCATATAAATGCATATAAAACATCCAAGATGGATAATATAATAGCATGGAACAACAAAAAATTATAGATACATTGGAGACATATCACATCCTCACCGACCATCCCAATCACGCTGAGATCAACATGTCTTCGCCAAAGAGGTTGTACACTTGTTGCATCACTTTTTTACTCTACATGTTATATATATTGTCCACTGATCCCACGTAGTAACATGAAATACGATCAGTTTCTCCTACTATATGACAAGCAATGAGGTACCAGGCAACTTAGCTATCCATGATGGACTCTCTTGAACGCCATCATTATTTATCTCTGTGCCTTTGAGCTGTGCATTTATAGATGGGCCTGGGAGTTGAGCTAGTAGGGCAGTGGCCTGGGTCCAAAGTAGTAGAAGTAGCACAAAAACATTTTTTTAGTGTAGGCTTTTCCCTGCTCAAGCCTGCCTACTAGAATCGCCACTGCTTGAAAGGAAAAGTGAAGGAAAAACATAGGAATTAGAAAGTTTCATATGGTACTACTTTCATGCATTTTGTCCAAGGAATGGATCAAAGGAAAACTGTAGGATTTGTTCCTTTAGTGTATCCTTGAAAAAAAATCGTAGGAATTTTAATATCCAATTGTCCTCCTTTTCAAATTCCTATTCATGAAGTACAAGACTAAGACATAGTAGCATAATAGCATTATAACCGTACATTTTCTTGTGGTTTGACTTAATCTCACCATGCTTCTTTGCATCCTGTGATCTTCCGATTCTTGTGAACCAAACATCCAGATTGGCAGAACTCCTATGTTTTTAAATTCTTTGCTTTGCATGTGCATTCAGATCCTATTCCCATGTATTTCCTATCCCTGCATTGTTAGAATCCTCAAATTCAAACAAGCCCTTGCACAATTACTTCTGTTACAGATATGTGTCGAAGAAAACATTATGTGGTTTGTCCAGCTCCTGCTACACTATGTTCCACCCCAGCTCAGCTGCTCCAAGAACGAAAGGGTTCACCACATCATGGATCCATCCTCCAGACTGTCTTTCGCCACCTCAGATCTTCTTCCCCGCCGCCGGCAGCCACGACAACTGCATTATCATCATCAACCGAGCAGATGACCTCGAGGACTACACGGGTCCGCAAGAAAGGTCACACTCTTTCGTGTCTCCTTATGTTATGCATCGCTTAATATTACATGCTACTTTATCGTCTTGTTCACCGATTCGACTCTAAGTTAGCTCCAAACTAATGCTCAAACTTGACTTTTTCAATGGTTGTTGGGTACATATCGGGGCCGCAATCAATAGTATCTATCTACTATCTGGTTAATCTCTGGTGTCTACTATGAGTTTCATGTTGGGTGGGAAACAAACAGTAAAGAAGCCATTATATGTATTTTTAACTGAAGTCATTATCCGCTTGTTATCATTGGTTTTGGGTCTATCCACAGGTTGCTACCATCACTCTGGATTTCTCCATGCACCCCTTACATAATCTCACTATGTTTTATTCCTAGGCATGTCAGTTATTGTACACAATGGAACTGAACATGTAGTAGAGCAAAGGAGACGAGCCTTGTGTGGCAATAAAATTCCATGCAGACGTTGCTCCATGGTGGGCGCAAAGGTAGCCCCCCTCCACCCATTTCAGATTGTAATCAAGAGGAAGATAACTGTTGTGAGGGGGATTCATAAGGAGAAGACCACTCCTATTTACCCCTTGAGGTCTTCGCTCTAACTTAGCATGCTGATGTTGGTAATATCATGCATATGGTGCCTTGCATTGCTTAATTTATACATCAAATATGTCATCTGCTTAGTTTAGACATGCTTTATCTGAATGCCATATGTTTAGTTTCTTTATCGTATATGTGAATCATGCAATGCCATCTTGTTTAGCCAGGCATCATATATGTGAAATTTGCAACGCCACCCTAGTTAGCCAGTCATCTTATATGTGAATTATATCATGCCATCATTTTTTATTGCATATTAAATT
Organism: Aegilops speltoides; assembly: GCA_021437245.1. NCBI lineage: Eukaryota > Viridiplantae > Streptophyta > Magnoliopsida > Poales > Poaceae > Aegilops > Aegilops speltoides. The sequence goes on along the minus strand of CM038142.1, from coordinate 309,584,855 downwards.
TTTCAATAATTTTAGTACATTCAATTACTCTTCCTGTGCATTAGCCATTCGACACGGTCATGGAAAAATCTGGAATGGAAACAAGGTCTTCAGAGCAGACAATGTCATCTGACGAAGCGCATGTCTTACTGGTTACGGATAGCTCCTCAGAGGAGGATTCAGAGACAGATGATCAGTCCTATTCCCCCCCTGCAGAGGTGCATGCTCTAACTTGGCAGGGTTATATTGCTCATATCATGCATATGGTTTCTTGCATTGGCATGTCATTTTGAAAGCACAAGTGCTCCCTGGGTGATTTTGGTAATTTATGTCAACATATCTCTTGTTGGACTAATATTTCTACCAAGTATATTTCAGATGAGCTCAACATTGGAGTGGCATGGAAATGGACAAGAGGATGTGGAACCCCTTCAAGATGCTAAGGACAAATATTGGCAAAAGCTCAAGACTCTACCTTTTGTATTTTAGTGATCCAAGATCACATTGAGTCCATAGGAAAGCCAATACTATTAAAAGGGGATGAGGTGTTGCTTAATGGCTTGCTGCTCAAAGTGCTTAGTGATATGCTCCAAAAGCCTCAGCCACTTTCTCACATCCACATATGTCCTAAACCTAAATGTCAAACTCGGCCCCACCGACTTTGTCTATCCAGCGCCACCGAGTTTCATCATATTCAGCCACTGCCAAACCCTAGTTACTTCGGTCTCACCGATGGGATCTCGGTCTCACCAAGATGGGCTTGCAATCTCTCTGTGATCTGGTGCAACATTTCCGGTCTAACCGAGTTGGTGCAGCCGGTCCCACCGAGTTTGCTTGACCAGTCCTCTGTTTACTTATTAAGAAAATCGGTCTCACCGAATTTGAGTAAACGGTCAAACCAAGTTGAGGTTTTACCCTACCCCTACACATCGGTCCCACCGAGGTGACTATATCGGTCCCACCAAAATTCTTAACGTTCACATTTTTACCTAAATCGGTCTGACCGAGTTTGTTGATTCGGTCCCACCGAGTTTGGGAATCTGTGTGTAACAGCTAGATTTTCTGTGGAGGCTATATGTACCCCTCCACCCACTCTTCATTCATGGAGAGAGCCATCAGAACAAACCTACACTTCCACTACACATTTTCTGAGAGAGAACCACCTACTCATGTGTTGAGGCCAAGATATTTCAATCCTACCATATGAATCTTGATCTCTAGCTGTAACATCCCAAATTTTCAATTTGGGATGTTATACATAGGTCATCCATGCATATCATATTTTATTGCATTTCCGCTCCACAATCCTCGAAATCCTAAGCAACTCAAGGACCCTCGGAGAGAGTTGGGGATTTCCCGGTTTTCATATTTGATTCCTATCAAATAGTGAAATGAGGATTTTTGATTTTAATTATTTTTCTCTCCAAAAATATTTCTTATAAAAATATTTGAGAGGAGATAATATGACTTCTCCAAAACAATTGAAATATTGGAAGAAAAATGTTAAAATCATTTGTTTGATTTTATTTAAGTTTATTTGGATTTTATTTGCAATAGAAAAATTGCATGTTTTCAAAAACTGCATTTTAGGGCCAAGAAAATGTTCATCTCGTTCTAAATATTTTATTTAGACGGTGAAAATTTGTTTTGACATTTTTAGGTTTTCATTTTATTTTCTAGGATTTTATTTCCGTCGGCCAAATTATTTAAAAAAACTCTCCTCACGCCTCGACCGGGCAAGCTCACCAGCCAGCCGCCCGCCACCGCCACCGCCTCCTGTCGTGCGCCGCCCGGGACTCGGGAGAGTCCGAGCCGCCACCGCAGCACGACCCTCTCCCAAGTCGGAGCCGCCGTCGCCTCTCCACCCTTTTAAATAACACCGGGGCCCCCGAGCCCCAAGTCACTTCTTGCAGCAGCCCTCGCCCGCCTGCCACCATGACCGCCTCGCCGCCACTTCTTGCCGCCCGCCCAGGCCCCCATTGCCGCCGCTTGCCACCCGCACCGCCGTCGAGCCCCGCCGCCCCGCCGCCAACCCCACCTCGCCGGAGCCCCTCACCGGAGGTACCGAGCCAGATCCGAGCCGCCGTTTTTTTTAAAACTGTTCGTTTTTTTAAACCCCAGTTCGGTTTTTTTTGTTCGCCAGTTTTTCTCGGTTCGACTATTTAGCGGACGTTCATTCGTACGTTTGTTTAAACGAATGGTTTTCTTCCGTTAGTTACAGATAACGAACGCTCGTTCGTTAGTCTGTTCGTCAGTTTTTTTATCGGATTTATCTGTGATTATTTTTCAGTCGCGATTTCTGATCCGATCTTAGTTTCTGTTTATCTTTTCGCTCCTTAGTCGGAATCAGGTGATTTAAACGCCTAGAGTTTCGTCTCGAGACCCTCTTTCTGTTTAACCAACTTAAACAAGATTTTGATACTGTAAAATTTGACCTTAGTTCAGATTAGTAAACGGATCTTGTTTATTTCGTTGTTCGAGATTCTTTTTGCAAACCGGAGTTCTTAAGTTGAACTTTCTGGTCAATATCTTTTATTTGAAGTTTTAATCATGCATCTTTGCTAGTTGCTTATGTGTGTTATTGTTTGTTTGCGATAAAATTCTCGGAGTGCAAAGCGTGTTACTACGAGTCTCTAGGATTCACGGATCGTATGCAAGGCAAGTAACACAATGATCATACTCTTTTCATACCCAGTTTTTATTGCATTAGTTCAATTCTCAAACATTGCATGATCAGGAGGTCATTAACTTGTGGGTTGGGAAGTAGTTGTTGAGGTAGAACCTATTGCCCTGTTACTATCAAACCCTTGGGAGTTACTTCTACGCGTTGCTTATATGGCCATGCTATGCTCGTAGACGTGGTTTGGGTTTGAGTGTATACATGACAGATGTGAGATTGTTAATTAATGGTTTATTTAAGGTGGCAACTTAAATTCACATCTAGGTGGATTGAGGCACCTGGGGAACCCGGTGTTGTCTGTAGTCTTTTGGAAATCCCGGGGTACCCATGTGATCTTCCTATGGACCGCCACCCAGGCTTAAAGGGAACTGAGATGATTCATGCTAGAAACTTCCGTGTGCAGCCACAAGCTATTACGGGCTCTAGCATAGTTGAGTAAGTTACATGAAGCTCTCAAAGAGGTAGATCACCAGGTAGTGGGTTTTGTAGGTTTGGTATGGTCTACCCGGAGTAGAGAGTTAATGTTTCTGAAAGACTATGTCTCGGTCATCCGTTTCTCAAACACCGTGCAGTGCGAGAAATCCAACGGAAGCGATTGAGTCTTGTGGGGAAAAGTGCGCAAACCTCTGCAGAGTGTATAATCTAATCATGGTTAGCCGTGTCCCCGGTTATTGTCAAATTGAGTATCTAGTACTTGGGTTATCACATGTATCTCATCACTCTTAATTAATATTGTTGGGTTGTTAATTACTTTAATTTGGGATTGAGTTGGGGTTATACCTTCTCAATGTTTCAACCACCATGATAGTTAAATTAAAAATTTATTCCTTTGTTGTAGGGAAAAATTTGCTTTTCGCAAAACTGCAACCATAGAGCTTTCCACCAGCCAAATATGCATGTAGTGATAGCATTATTCTGTTCTTGCTCTACTGAGTTATATTGCCAGCATATTCCATGTGCTGACCCGTTTTCGGGCTGCAACGTATTATGTTGCGGACTTTTCAGACGAGGAGTAAGGTTCGTTAGGTCATTGCCGTGCAGCTCAGCTATGTCGTTGGAGTTGATGGACTCACTTTATCTTCCAAGCCTTCCGCTGTTATCGCATTAGATGGCCTTAAGCCATATTATTGTAATAAGTTCTCTTTTGAGACATTCGATGTAATAAGTGTGTGATTGCTACTCTGTTATAAATCCTTCGAGTACTGTGTGTGTCAGCATTACTGATCCAGGGATGACACTGAAGCACAGAGACTTGAACGTTTGAGGTCGGGTTGCTACAAGATGGTATCAGAGCACACGCTGAGTGTAGGACACGACCACTAAGATAAACCATAGGTGACTCTTCTCTACTCATTTCTGACTCCTCTCCTTTTTCCACTCTTTAGGATGACGGAGATGAAGAACAAGTTTGCACAATCGGATGAGGATACACCTTTTGGACGCCACTTGAAGGAAGTCACTAGGTACTTGAACATTGGAATACCAAGTTTCACCGGGACGTACAACGCCACCCTACCAGAAGAGGAGCGCTGGATGATTCAAGTACAAGTTCCAGGAAGGACGTTCTTGCCAACTTCTAAACCTATAGAATTTTCTTTTGATGCACCAACCTGGAGTCTAGGCAAGAGCATGGCAGCCCACATTACCATGGGACGCATTGGAGAAGTCTACAACAGGGAACTCAAGGACACTACCTATCAAATATGTGGGCGCCGAGACGATCAATGGGAAATAATCGGCACCAGGAAGGACAGATCCATTGCAGCTTTTATCCAGGAGCTAAACCAGCACATTCAACATCAGGAGAACTAGATGTGCGCAGACATGATGGAATTAAAGAAGGAAAAGACTAGGATCATTGAGCTGGAGGAAGAACTCAAGTTCACACGCGATGGATATGAGGAGGAAATCAAGACCTTACTGGAGAAGAGCGATGACCTGGTTAAGAAGATCGGAATATTCATGGGAGGACCAGCACCGGGAGAAGAAGACGACGACCCCACTTGCCCGGACAACTACATCATCATCGACGACACCGATTCTGATCCTAGTGATGATGACTTTGAAGACGAAGCTGGAGCAGACATTATGGAGTCTTCCACCGATCAAAATTTCTAGATGACCACCATATATTAGTAGTATTCCCCCATGTATTTAGTAGTAGCTGAGCACTTTTGTGATAGATCTAGACCATTGTATGCCCTTGCTTGATTGATTGAGTGAAATTATTGTGTTTGTCTCATGTGCATATGGGTAGTGCTTTCTCGCTAGACCTTTTTCTATTCTAATCTCTTCCATCTAAACCCATCAGATGCCTCCGAGACGTGACACCGGTTTTGCTTTCCCACCGGAGCTCACCCAGTTGATCCAGCAGCAGAATGCTTTGATGCAATTGCTAGTTCGTAACTGTATGCACAACAACAACAACAACAACAACAACAATAACCCTCCACAAGTGGACAACCTAGCCTGTTTTCTAAGGTTACAGCCGCCGGTGTTTTCCAGTAGCACCGAGCCAACAGTTGCTAATGATTGGCTACGCTGTATTGGAAGGGAGTTGACCACCGTAGGTTGCACAGATGCGGAAAAGGTGCGTTTTGCCGCACACCAATTGGATGGACCTGCAGCATCATGGTGGGAGAATTTCACAGCCACCTATCCTATTGACACTGTCACATTGGATCAGTTTCAGCAGGCCTTTCGTACTGCCCATGTTTCAACTGGAGCTATGCAGATGAAGAAGCAGGAGTTTCCCAACCTACGCCAGGGGAACCGTACTGTTGGCCAGTATGTGGATGGTTTTAGCAAGCTATCATGCTATGCCCCTGATGATGTGGCCATAGATGCCGCGAAATAGGAGAAGTTTATGGAAGGGTTGAATGATGAAATGAGCATGCAGTTGATGGTGGCAACCTTCAACAACTACCAGGAGTTGGTACATAAGGCTCTTATGATCGAAGGGAAGCAGCAGCAGATTGAGGGCGTAAGAGGAAGTATAGACAAGGGAAGAATAACTCAGGAGCTCAGCAGAAGCCTCCTTAACCCCGAATTCGGGAGGACTTGTTCATAACCATGGAGGTCACACCCACACTGGAGGAGGATCGCATAATCACAATGGTGCTAAGAATGGAAATGGGAACGGAGCTAACAACAATCAAAATCGCTCCAATCCAGCCACACCCGCCAAAAGAGACCTAAGCCAAGTTACTTGCTTTAAGTGCGGGAAGATAGGGCACTATGCCAATGATTGCCCTGAAGGAAGGAATGGAAACGGAAACGGGAGCGCTGGGAAGAAGCCTAATCCATTCAACAAAGCACAGGTGAACCACGTTAACGTGGAGGAGGTTGAAGAGCAGCCGGACGCGGTAATAGGTAAGGTTTTGGTTAAGTCACTTACCGCTCTTGTTCTTTTCGATACTGGTGCATCGCATTCATACATATCAAGGGGATTCGTGGATAAGTTTAAACTACCAACCCAAACCCTGAGGACCCCTCTTTTAGTGAGCTCGCCTGGAGCAGAGTATATGGCTAGCCGATGGTGCAACCAGATACCCCTAACCATTGGTACCCATGTTTTTTCATCTGACCTAATTATCTTGGAGTCACAAGGATTGGATGTGATATTAGGTATGGACTGGATGTCAAAGTATGGAGGAAGTATTGATTGTGCTAGTAAGACAATTTATCTCACCACCCCGGAGGGGAAAAGGATTAAGTACGTATCTAGGCATGTGCCTAGGAGGAGCCAAGTAAATGCCCTCACAGGTGTTGTGCAGGAGGAAGTGCCTGTAGTAAAAGATTACCCGGATGTTTTCCCAGAAGAGTTACCAGGCATGCCACCGGATCGAGACATCGAGTTATTGATAGAGCTATTGCCAGGTACAGGGCCAATATCCAAGAGACCCTATCAGATGCCCACAAATGATCTGGAGGAAATTAAGAAATAGATCAAGGAGTTGTTGGAGAAAGGTTATATTCGAAGGAGTTCATCACCTTGGGGAGCTCCAGTACTTTTGGTTGAGAAGAAGGATAAAACCTTAAGGATGGTTGTTGATTATCGAGCCTTGAATGAAGTAATGATTAAGAACAAGTATCCACTACCGATGATCAATGGTCTGTTTGATCAACTGCAAGGAGCTAAGGTGTTTTCGAAGATTGATCTACGATCAGGATACCATCAGTTGAAGATCCGAGAGAAGGATATACCAAAGACGGCGTTCACCACGCGGTATGCATTATACGAGTATACGGTCATGTCGTTTGGACTGACAAACGCCCCTGCTTATTTCATGAGCATGATGAACATGGTATTCATGGAGTATTTGGACAAGTTTGTTGTGGTGTTTATCGATGATATTATGGTATACTCGAAGAATGAAGAGGAACACAAGGAGCATTTGCGATTAGTACTCGAGAAACTCAGGGAACACCAGTTATACGCCAAGTTTAGCAAGTGCAAATTTTGGTTGAAGGAAGTTGGATTTCTTGGGCATGTTATATCAGGAGAAGGTATAGCAAGAGATCCCAAAGAAGGTTCGATCCACCATCGAATGGTTGGCACCCACTTCAGTTGGCGAGATCCGCAGTTTCCTTGGACTCGCGGGATACTATCAGAGATTCATTGAGAATTTTTCCAAGCTTGCAAAGCCAATCACTGAACTATTGAAGAAGGATACTAAGTTTAAATGGGCAGAAGATTGCGAGGCAAGTTTTCAAGAGTTGAAGGAACGTTTGACTACAGCCCCAGTGCTAACATTGCCAGATATACATAAGGAGTTTCAAGTGTATTGCGATGCCTCTCGCTTGGGACTGGGATGTGTGCTTATGCAGGATGGAAAGGTTGTCTCGTATGCCTCACGACAACTGAAGCCCCATGAGTTGAACTATGCCATGCATGATTTGGAGCTAGCAGCCGTAGTGCGTGCATTAAAGACTTGGAGACATTACCTTATTGGAAATCGTTGTGATGTGTACACGGATCATAAGAGTTTGAAGTGCATTTTCACGCAAAAGGAGCTGAACCTTAGACAGAGGAGATGGTTGGAACTTATAAAGGATTACGATAAGAAGCTACACTATCATCCAGGAAAAGCCAATGTCGTAGCTGACGCTTTGAGCCAGAAGAGTTATGCCAATATCCTTGAAAGTAAGGGATTGCCGAAGGAGTTAGCTGAGGATATCATGGAACTTCGGTTGGAGATTGTTCCAAGAGGTTTCGTTGCAACAATGGAGGTTCAGTCGACCTTGTTGAACAAAATTCAAGAAGCTCAGAAGGAGGACAAAGAGATTGCCGAGATAAAGGAGAAGATGAGCAAAGGAAAGGCAAAAGGTTTTCGCGAGGATGAGCACGATACCTTATGGTTTGAGGACCGAGTTTATGTGCCCAATGACCCAGAGATCAGGAAGTTAATACTTCAGGAGGCTCGTGACTCACCATACTCTATACACCCCGGGAACACCAAGATGTATTTGGATTTAAAAGAACATTTCTGGTGGACTGGTATGAAGAAGGATATCGCCGAGTATGTAGCCGTATGTGATGTATGTCAGAGAGTGAAGGCAGAGCATCAGAAGCTAGCAGGACTGTTACAGCCTATGTCGATACCCGAATGGAAGTGGGATAAACTTGGCATGGACTTTATCACCGGACTACCAAGGACCAAAGCAGGATATGACTCAATATGGGTAGTAGTGGATCGCTTGACCAAAGTAGCTCACTTTATTCCGGTGAAAACCACCTATACAAGAGCAAAGTTGGCCAAGATATATATGTCCAGGATCGTATGTCTGCATGGAGTTCTGAGGAGTATCATATCAGATAGAGGAACACAGTTTACTTCAAAGTTTTGGCATCAGTTACACCAGACCTTGGGTACGAGATTGGAGTTCAGTACAGCATTCCACCCGCAGACAGATGGACACACCGAGAGAGTCAACCAGATACTGGAAGATATGTTGAGAGCCTGTGCGCTAGATTATGGATCTAGTTGGGATGACAACTTGCCCTACGCAAAGTTCTCATACAACAATAGCTACCAAGCCAGTTTGAAGATGGCACCGTTCGAAGTTCTGTGTGGACGCAAATGCAGAACGCCGTTGATGTGGGATGAGGTAGGAGACCAACAGTTGTCTGGACTAGACTTGATCAAAGAGTCTGAGGAGAAGGTTAAGCTGATTCGAGATAGACTGAAGATTGCTCAGTCCAGGCAGAAAAGATATGCAGACTCGAAACGCAAGGAGGTAACTTATGAAATTGGAGATAGAGCATATCTGCGAGTATCACCCTTGCGAGGAGTAAAGCGTTTTGGATTTAAGGGAAAATTAGCCCCGAGATTTGTAGGACCGTATCGTGTTTCGAAATGGATGGGAGAAGTTGCCTACAAGTTGGAGTTACCTGAAGGACTGTCAGGAGTTCACGGTGTGTTCCACGTCTCACAGCTGAAGAAGTGTCATGCTGAGATGGCCGATATACCGTTAGGAGATACAATACCCTTGGAGGCAATTCAACTAGACAGTGATTTGACTTATGAGGAAAAGCCAGTGAAGATTCTTGAGTTTGCCAGCCGAGTCACCCGCAGCAAGGTTATTAAGTTTTGCAAAGTTTAGTAGAGCCACCATACCGAGGATGAAGCCACCTGGGAACGAGAGGATGATCTTCACAAAGACCACTCGCACCTATTTTCTAACCAACCCGAATCTCGAGGGCGAGATTCATCTTAAGGGGGGCAGGTTTGTAACATCCCAAAATTTCAATTTGGAATGTGATACATAGGTCATCCATGCATATCATATTTTATTGCATTTCCGCTCCGCAATCCTCGAAATCCTAAGCAACTCAAGGACCCTCAGAGAGAGTTGGGGATTTCCCGGTTTTCATATTTGATTCCTATCAAATAGTGAAACGAGGATTTTTGATTTTAATTATTTTTCTCTCCGAAAATATTTCTTATAAAAATATTTGAGAGGAGATAATATGACTTATCCAAAACAATTGAAATATTGGAAGAAAAATGTTAAAATCATTTGTTTGATTTTATTTAAGTTTGGATTTTATTTGCAATAGAAAAATTGCACGTTTTCAAAAATGGCATTTTAGGGCCAAGAAAATGTTCATCTCGTTATAAATATTCTATTTAGACGGTGAAATTTTGTTTTGGCATTTTTAGGTTTTTATTTTATTTTCTAGGATTTTCTTTCCGTCGGCGAAATTATTTAAAAAAACTCTCCCCGCGCCCGACTGGGCCGAAGCCCAGCCGAGCCAGGCCGGCCCGCCCGCGCCACCGCCTCACCGTTCCGTGCCACCTCACTGGACTCGAGAGTCCGAAGCCGCCGCCGCCTCTCCCCCCCAAGTCGAGCCGCCGCCGCCCCCCCCTTTAAGTACCACCCCGGGCATATTTTATTGCATTTCCGCTCCGCAATCCTCGAAATCCTAAGGAACTCAAGGACCCTCGGAGAGAGTTGGGGATTTCCCGGTTTTCATATTTGATTCCTATCGAATAGTGAACGAGGATTTTTTTATTTTAATTATTTTTCTCTCCGAAAATATTTCTTATAAAAATATTTGAGAGGAGATAATATGACTTCTCCAAAAAAATTAAGATATTGGAAGAAAAATTTTAAAATCATTTGTTTGATTTTATTTAAGTTTATTTGGATTTTATTTGCAATAGAAAAACTGCACGTTTTCAACAATTGCATTTTAGGGCCAAGAAAATATTCATCTCGCTGTAATACTTTATTTAGACGGTGAAAATTTGTCTTGCCACCCACGCCGCCGCCGAGCCCCGCCGGCCCGCAGGCCGCCGCCCCGCCGCCAACCACGCCTCGCCGAAGCCCCTCACTGGAGGTACCAAGCCAGATCCGAGCCGCCGTTTTTTTAAAACCGTTCGGTTTTTATTTGAAACCCTAGTTCGGTTTTTTTTTGGTTCGCCAATTTTTCTCGGTTCGACTATTTAGCGGACGTTCGTCCGTACGTTCATTTAAATGAATGGTTTTCTTCCGTTAGTTCCAGATAACGAACGCTCGTTCGTTAGTCTGTTCGTCAGTTTTTTTATCGGATTTATCTGCGATTATTTTTCAGTCGCGATTTTTGATCCGATCTTAGTTTCTGTTTATCTTTTCGCTCGTTAGTCGGAATCAGGTGATTCAAACGCCTAGAGTTTCGTCTCGAGACCCTCTTTCTGTTTAACCAACTTAAACAAGATTTTGATACTGTAAAATTTGACCTTAGTTCAGATTAGTAAATGGATCTTGTTTCTTTAGCTGTTCGAGTTTCGTTGCTCCGTTTGATTTGATTCTTTTTGCAAATCGGAGTTCTTAAGTTGAACTTTCTGGTCAATCATTTTTATTTGAAGTTTTACTTGTGAATATTTGCTAGTTGCTTATGTATGTTATTTTTGGTTTGCGATAGAGTTCCCGGAGTGCAAAGCGTGTTACTACGAGTCTCTAGGATTCACGGATCGTCTGCAAGGCAAGTAACACAATGATCATACTCTTTTCATACCCAGTTTTTATTGCATTAGTTCAATCCTCAAACATTGCATGATCAGGAGGTCATTAACTTGTGGGTTGGGAAGTAGTTGTTGAGGTAGAACCTATTGCCCTATTACTATCAAACCCTTGGGAGTTACTTCCACGCGTTGCTTATATGGCCATGCTATGCTCGTAGACGTGGTTTGGGTTTGAGTGTATCCATGACAGATGTGAGATTGTTAATTAATGGTTTATTTAAGGTGGCAACTTAAATTCACATCTGGGTGGATTGAGGCACCTGGGGAACCCGGTGTTGTCTGTAGTTTTTTGGAAATCCCGGGGTACCCATGTGATCTTCCTATGGACCGCCACCCAGGCTTAAAGGGAACTGAGATGATTCATGCTAGAAACTTCCGTGTGCAGCCACAAGCTATTATGGGCTCTAGCATAGCTGAGTAAGTTACGTGAAGCTCTCGAAGAGGTAGATCACCAGGTAGTGGGTTTTGTAGGTTTGGTATAGTCTACCCGAAGTAGAGAGTTAATGTTTCTGAAAGACTATGTCTCGGTCATCCGTTTCTCAAACACCGTGCAGTGCGAGAAATCCAACAGAAGCGATTGAGTCTTGTGGGGAAAAGTGCGCAAACCTCTGCAGAGTGTATAATCTAATCATGGTTAGCCGTGTCCCCGGTTATGGACAATTTGAGTATCTAGTACTTGGGTTATCAGATGTATCTCACCACTCTTAATTAATATTGTTGGGTTGTTAATTACTTTAATTTGGGATTGAGTTGGGGTTATACCTTCTCGATGTTTCAACCACCATGATAGTTAAATTAAAAATGTATTCCTTTTTTGTAGGGAAAAATTTGCTTTTCGCAAAACTGTAACCATAGAGCTTTCCACCAGCCAAATATGCATGTAGTGATAGCATTATTCTGTTTCTTGTCAGATTGTGTTATATTGCCAAGATATTCCATGTGTCAACCGCTTTTGGGCTGCAACGATTATGTTCCGCACTCTTCAGACGAGGAGTAAGGTTCGTTAGGTCGTTCTTTGTGCAGCTCAGCTATGCCGATGGAGTTGATGGACTCACTTTATCTTCCAAGCCTTCCACCGTTATCGCATTAGATGGCCTTAAGCCATATTATTGTAATAAGTTCTCTTTGAGACATTCGATGTAATAAGTGTGTGATTGTTACTCGTTATAAATCCTTCGAGTAATCGTGTGTGTCAAAGATTATCGATCCAGGATGACACCGGCACGAGACTTGACCGTTTGAGGTCGGGTCGCTACACTAGCCTTCCCCAAGTTGCTTTCCACTCAAATCATCTTTCCACCATAGCCAAATCTATGAGAGAGAGTTGAGTGTTGGGGAGACTATCATTTGAAGCACAAGAGCAATGAGTTCATCAACAACACACCATCTGTTACCTTTTGAAGAGTGGTGTCTCCTAGATTGGTTAGGTGTCACTTGGGAGCCTCTGTCGAGATTGTGGAGTTGAACCAAGGAGTTTGTAAGGGCAAGGGGATCACCTATTTCATGAAGATCTACCCTAGTGAGGCAAGTCCTTCGTGGGCGATGGACATGATGGGATAGACAAGGTTGCTTCTTCGTGGACCCTTCGTGGGTGGAGCCCTCCATGGACTCGCGCGACTGTTACCCTCCGTGGGTTGAAGTCTCCATCAATGTGGATGTACGATAGCACCACCTATCGAAACCATGCCAAAAATCTCCATGTCTCCAATTGCGTTTGCACACTCCAATCCCATCCCTTTACTTTCTTGCGAGTTGCATGCTTTACTTTCCGCTGCTCATATACTCTTTGCATGCTTGCTTCAATTGTATTGTGTATGCTTGAAATTGTGTTAATCTACCACCTCAACTTGAAAAACTTAAAAATTGCCAACTTTGTTTATTGAGGGTCTAATCACCCCCCCCCCCTCTAGACACCTCTTCTCGATCCTTTCAATTGCTATCAGGGCTTTGGTCTCCATTGCTTTAGTTTAATCACAGTTGGAGGAAGATGGATGAGTCTATGTTGGGGAGTCTTAGATGTAGAGTGCCTATGCTTGATGGAGAGTTCTTTAGTGAGTGGAAAAATGAGATGCTTGCAATTTTTCATGAATATCACTTGAACAAGTACATTAATACTCCTTGTGAACCCCTTGTTGATCCCTTGCATCCTACCCATGATGATCTCTTAACATGATTCGCAATCTTAGAACTATCAATCTTATCATTAGAGGATTGCCTGGAAATTTGATTGGTCACTTGCCTACTCTTGATTATGCTTATACTATATGGAGATTTCTTGAGGAACGATTTCCAGAGTATTCCATGAAAAACTTAGATGAGATTCTTCACAAGTCTATTGCTTTAAATAAGATGAATCCCAATGATCCTAAGTTTGGAGATTGTTTATTTGAGGTTACCAATCTTATGCGTGCCAAAGGAGATGTTGGAATCATTGGCAATATTATTTCCAAAGCTATTAAAATTCATAGAGATGAACATTGTCAAATCATATATCTAATGAATCACTCTCTCTAGGAAATGATCATTTACAAGATGATGTTGACCATGGATACTATAATGAAGATGATGATAATGACTTTCATCTTGAAGAGTCTATGAGACACTTTGGTCTTATGGCTAATCTTCACGGCTACCTGGCTGGAGGAAAGGAATGGGTCCTTGATAGTGGATGTACCGATCACATGACCAGAGATAAAGATATGTTTCGTGAGCTTGCTGAAAATGACGGCCCTCGAAAGTATGTCACTTTCGGTGATAACTCAAAGGGTAAGGTGGCCATCTCACATGACAGCTCCATACAAAATGTTATGCTCGTTGAATCTCTTGGCTATAATCTGCTTTCTGTATCTAGACTAGCTGACTTTGGATTCAATGTCCTATTTACTAAAGTAGATTGCCAAGTGTTTCGAAGGGATAATTATTAAATGGTCTTTACCGGCATACATAGAGGTGATCTATACATTGTTGACTTCACTAAAAAGGCTGAACCTAGAACTTGCTTAATTGCCAAATCTTCCAAAGGCTGGTTGTGGCATAGACGGTTAGGTCATGTGGGCATGCGAAACCTTGACAAGCTTATTAAAGGTGATCATATCCTTGGTGTTAAAGATGTCGTATTTGATAAGGATAGACTTTGCAGTGCTTGCCAAGCAGGACAACAGGTTGGAGGAAGCCACCCCGTGAAGAACATCATGACCACGAGAAGACCGCTCGAGCTACTTCACATGGATCTCTTCGGCACCAACGCCTACAAGTCCCGGTGGTAACTCATTCGGACTAGTCATCTTTGATGATTTTTCAAGATTTACGTGGGTGTTCTTTCTCGATGATAAATCGCAGGTTCAAAAGATCTTCTGTAACATCCCAAATTTTCAATTTGGAATGTTATACATAGATCATCATTGCATATCATATTTTGTTGCATTGTTGGCTTGATCCTAGAAATTCTACGCAACTCAAGGACCCACGGAGAGAGTTGGGGATTTCGTTATTTTCATATTTGAGTTTTCTCAAATTTTGAAAAATAGGATCATGTGATTTTATTTATTTTATCTTCAATTATTTCTACTACCAAAATTTCAGAGAGGGAATAAAATGACTTTCCCAAAATAAAGAAATAAGGAAGATTTAATAAAAAAATCAAATAAGATTTATTTTGGAGTTTTTCACCTATTTATTTGAATTTAGGAAAATGCGCGTTTTTCAAAATTGCAGTTAGGCCCCAAATAAATGTTCATCTTGTCCGGCTTGATTTTAGAAGCCGGGGAAAATTTATTTCGGGATTTTTGGAGTCCGTTTAGTATTTCTTTTATTTTTCTTCTGCGCAGAATTACTTAAAAAACGCTAACCGCCTCGGCCGTGTGCAGTGGGACTCCTTCGGGCGCTATATAAACCGCCACCCCTAGCGCCCAGTTCGTCGGCCGCCACGCCCAAACCCAGCCGCCGCCGTCGGCCCACTCATGAAACCCTAACCTAAATCCGCCGCCAGATCCAGCCGCTTTGCCGTCGCGGAGCCACCACGACCCGTCGCCGCCGCCGCCGACCCGTCGCCGAGGTTCGCTGCCGCCTCGTTTTGCGTGCCGCCGTTTTTTTTAAAAAAATCGAGCGGTTTTTCTTTGGTTTTTTCGGTTTATTTTATTAGATCGGTTTTTTTGGTTTGGTTAATTAGCGAGCGTTCGCTCGTCCGTTCGTCTTAACGAACGTGTTCGTCAGATTAGTTTAGTTAACGAACGTTCGTTCGTTAACTCGTTCGTCGTTTTTCTTTTTCTCGGATTTAATCCACGATTTTTCTGATCGCGATTCCTGATCCGATTTTCGTTTTAGTTTAACTTTTCGCTCGTTTATCGGAATCAGGCGATTCAAGCGCGTGGAGTTTCGTCTCGAAACCCTCTTTCCAAATAATCAACTTAAAGAAGCTTTTGCTTCTGTAAAATTTGACTTAGATCCAGATTAGTAAAACGAAGCTGTTTTCTTTCGCCGTTTGACTTTCGTTGCTTTGTTTGATTTGATTCTTTTTGCAAACCGGAGTTCTTAAGTTGAACTATCTGGTTAGATCTTTTATTCTAGTTTTACCTGTGCATTAGATGAGTACTTATTGTATGCTTGTTTGTTTAGGCATGGGACGAATTGGAGAAGTTTACCACAACGATCTCAAGAATACTATCTACCAGATTTGTGGGCGCCGAGATGAGCATTGGGAGATGATCACCACCAGGAAGGACAGATCAATCGCAGCTTATATTCAGGAGTTAAACCAACACATCCGACGCCAGGAGAATCAGATGTGCGTAGATATGGAGGATCTACAGAAGGCTATGACCAAGATCAAGGAGCTAGAAGAAGAACTCAAAGCTACACGTAAAGACTATATGGAAGAAATCCGTCGCTCTAGTAAGACAGAACGGCGACCTTAAGGAGAAGATTGGAGTATTCATGGGAGGATCAGCACCCAGAGGAGAAGAGGATGAACCTACTTGTCCAGATAATTATATCATCATCGACGACACCGACTCGGATCCCGACGGCAGCGATGATGACTATGTTGATGAAGCTGGAGCAGATATCATGGAATCTTCATCGGAGCAGTTTTTCTAGTTGACCACCATAACAGTAGTAGAATTTTCCACCATTTAATTAGTTTTAGTCCAAGCACTTTTGTAACGATAGTTAGACCGTTGTATGCCCTTGCTTGAATTGATTGGAGTGATATTGTGTGTTTTTGTCTCATGTGCATATGGGTAGTGTTATCTCACTAGACCTCATTCTATTCTTAACTCTCGTCTCCTCTTTAAACCCTCAGATGCCTCCGAGACGCGACCCCGAGTTTGTTTTCCCGCCAGAGATCACTCAGTTGATTCAGTAGCAGAATGCCTTGATTCAAACATTGGTACAGAACCAAGGCAACAACAACAACAACAACAACCCACCACCACCACCACCTATTGACCATTTGGCTCGTTTCTTAAGGCTAAATCTGCCGGTGTTTTCCAAAGAGCACCGAAATGATAGTAGCAGTATGATTGGCTCCGTAAGATAGGGAGGAGTTGACCAACGCAGGATGTACAGATGTGGAAAAGGTGAAGTTTGCCGCTTTATCACTTGACGGACCCGCAGCAAAGATGGTGGGAGAATTTTACACCACTTACCCCAGAGACACCGCCACATGGAATCGGCCTCAAGAAGCTTTACGTAGTGCCCATGTTTCAGCAGGAGCTATGGCCATGAAGAAGCGTGAGTTTCGCAACTTACGCCACGGAGGACGGACAACACAAGATGTGGATGATTTCAAGAACTAGCACGTTACTACGGATGCAGACTAAGCGGAGAAGTTTCTAGAAGGACTGAATGATGAGCTGAGCATGCAGTTGATGGTAGCCACTTTCAATAACTACCAGGAGTTAGTAGATCGTGCTCTTATGATTGAGGGAAAGCAGCAGCAGATTGACAATCGTAAGAGGAAGTATGGACAGGGGAAGTACAATTCTGGAGCTCAGCAGAAACCACGCTTTACCCCAAAGTCAGGAGGGCAATTTCAGCATACTCACGGAGGAGGCAGCTCGCACAATCATAATGGCACCAAGAATGGAAACGGGAATGGAGGAAGCAATGGACAAAGCCGCACCAACCCGTCAACACCATCCAAGGTAGACCTGAGCCATATCACTTGTTATAAGTGCCGTAAGACCGGGCATTATGCAAATGAATGTCCAGAAGCCCAAAATGGTAATGGCAATGGAAGCTCAGGAAAGAAGTCGAACCCTTTCAACAGGGGGCAAGTGAACCACGTTACCGTGGAGGAGGTTGAAGCTCAGCCAGACGCAGTATTAGGTAAGTTTTTGGTTAAGACATTTAATGCAGTTGTTCTTTTTGATACTGGTGCTTCGCATTCATACATATCAAGGGGATTTGTGG
Source organism: Aegilops speltoides (assembly GCA_021437245.1). Lineage (NCBI taxonomy): Eukaryota > Viridiplantae > Streptophyta > Magnoliopsida > Poales > Poaceae > Aegilops > Aegilops speltoides. Next base: position 309,567,275 of record CM038142.1, on the reverse strand, counting down.
ATAAATATAAACTACCAACCCAAGCCCTTAGGTCACCCATGCTAGTAACCTCACCCGGAGCAGAGTATATGGCTAGTATATGGTGTGATCGACTGCCATTAAGGATTGGACACCATGTATTTCCCTCGGACCTACTAGTTCTAGAATCGCAAGGTTTGGATGTGATATTAGGCATGGATTGGTTATCGAAGTATGGAGGGAATATAGATTGCGCCAGTAAGTCGATTTTGCTTACCACCCCTGAAGGAAGAAGAATCAAGTATGTATCACGGCATGAGCCGAGAAGAGCACATGTAAATTCCTTATCAGGAGTTGTGCAGGAGGAAGTACCAGTGGTAAGGGATTTCCCCAATGTATTTCCAGAAGATTTTCCAGGCATGCCACCGGATAGAGACATTGAGTTCCTAATTGAACTACTGCCAGGCACTGGGCCGATATCCAAGAGACCGTACAGGATGCCAGCCCAAGATTTGGAGGAAATTAAGAAGCAGATTAAGGAGTTGTTGGACAAAGGTTTTATTCGCCCAAGTTCTTCACCTTGGGGATCGCCAGTACTTCTAGTGGAGAAGAAGGATGGATCGTTAAGGATGGTTGTGGATTATCGCGGATTGAACGAAGTAACAATCAAGAACAAGTACCCACTACCAATGATCAATGATCTGTTTGATCGGTTGCAAGGAGCCAAGGTGTTTTCCAAGATCGATTTGCGATCAGGGTACCATCAGTTGAAGATTTGGGAGCAAGATATACCGAAGACGGCTTTTACCACCAGGTACGTGCTATATGAGTACACCGTTACGTCATTTGGTCTGACTAATGCCCCGGCCTATTTTATGAACATGATGAACGAGGTGTTTATGGAGTTTTTGGATAAGTTCGTCGTGGTGTTCATTGATGATATTTTGGTTTACTCAAGAATGAAGAGGAACATAAGGAGAACTTATGCTTGGTACTCGAGAAGCTCAGAGAACATCACTATACGCCAAGTTCAAAGAAGTGTGAGTTTTGGTGAAGGAAGTTGGATTTCTGACATGTTATATCCGGAGAAGATATAGCAGAGACCCCACTAAAGTTGCCACTATGACAAATCGGGAAGCACCAACAACAGCTTGGAGAGATCAGAGTTTCCTTGGACTCGCAGGATACTACCGAGATTCATTGAAAATTTCTCAAGATTGTGAAGCCTATGATGTAATTGTTGAAGAAGGATACCAAGTTCATTTGGACCGAGGAGTGTGAGGCTAGTTTCCAAGAGTTGAAGAAACGCTTGGTTACCTCACCAAGATTAATTCTACCAGATCGGACTAAGGATTATGAAGTGTATTGCGGCGCTTCACGCCGAGGACTTGGAGCAAAGGCTTATGCAGGAGGGAAGAGTTGTTTCAGATGCTTCACGACAGCTTAAGCCTCATGAGATGAATTATGCTACTCATGATTTGGAGTTAGCAGCTGTAGTGCACGCGCTGAAAATGTGGAGACATTTTCTCATTGGAAATCATTGTGAGGTGTACACGGATCACAAGAGTTTCAAGTACATCTTCACTCAGAAGGAGTTAAATATCAGGCAGAGGAGATGGTTGGAGCTTATTAAAGATTATGATATGAGATTGCATTATCACCCCAGGAAGGCTAACGTTGTAGCAGACGCGTTGAGCCGTAAGAGCCATGTCAATACACTAATGACGGGAGAAATACCCAAGGAGTTAGTCGAGGATCTTCATGAGCTATGTTTGGAAATAGTTCCGAGAGGCTATGTAGCAGCATTGGAGATTCAGTCTACTTTGATGGATAAAATCAGAGAAGCTCAAAAGACAGATAAGGAAGTTGCTTCCATTAAGGAAAGGATGAGCAAGGGAAAAGCTAAAGGATTTCGTGAGGATGAGCACGATACCTTATGGTTTGAGGACCGTGTTTATGTGCCCAATGACCCGGAGATCAGGAAGTTGATTCTGCAAGAAGCACATGATTCACCATATTCGATTCACCCCGGAAATACCAAGATGTACTTGGATTTGAAGGAAACCTTCTGGTGGACCGGAATGAAGAAGGATATTACAGAGTATGTAGCAGTTTGTGATATATGTCAGAGGGTGAAGGCAGAACATCAGAAGCCAGCAGGATTGTTACAGCCATTGCCTATACCCGAATGGAAGTGGGATAAACTAGGCATGGATTTCATCACGGGATTGCCCAGGACTCATTCAGGCTCTGACTCGATTTGGGTTGTAGTCGATCGTTTGATGAAGGTAGCTCATTTCATCCCAAAAAGACTACCTACAAAGAAGGCTAAACTGGCTAAGATATACATGACAAGGATTGTATGTTTGCATGGAGTTCCGAGGAGTATCAGACGATAGAGGAACCCAATTCACCTCAAAGTTCGGAAACAAAGTTACACGAAACATTGGGAACCAGGCTGGAGTTTAGCATAGCTTTCCATCCACAGACAGATGGACAGACCGAGAGAGTCAATCAAATTTTGGAGGATATGCTTAGAGCTTGTGTTTTGGATTATGGATCAAGTTGGGATGACAGTTGAAGAAGTGTCACGCAGAGATGGCTGATATACCACCGAGAGATACTGTGCCTGGAAGCGATTCAGTTGAAAGATAATTTAACCTATGAAGAGAAACCAGTTAAGATTCTGGAATATGCCAGCCGAGTTACCCGCAGTAAGGTTATCAAGTTTTGCAAAGTTCAGTGGAGCCACCACACAGAGGAAGAAGCCACCTGGGAGCGAGAGGAAGATCTGCTCAAGGCCCACCTCACCTATTTGTTAGTTAACCCGAATCTCGAGGGCTAGATTCATCTTAAGGGGGGTAGGTTTGTAACATCCCAAATTTTCAATTTGGAATGTTATACCTAGATCATCATTGCATATCATATTTTGTTGCATTGTTGGCTCGATCCTAGAAATTCTACGCAACTCAAGGACCCACGGAGAGAGTTGGGGATTTCGTTATTTTCATATTTGAGTTTTCTCAAATTTTGAAAAATAGGACCATGTGATTTTATTGATTTTATCTTCAACTATTTCTACTACCAAAATTTCAGAGAGGGAATAAAATGACTTTCCCAAAATAAAGAAATAAGGAAGATTTAATAAAAAAATCAAATAAGATTTATTTTGGAGTTTTTCGCCTGTTTATTTGAATTTAGGAAAATGCGCATTTTTCAAAATTGCATTTAGGCCCCAAATAAATGTTCATCTTGTCCGCTTGATTTTAGAAGCCGGGAAAATTTATTTCGGATTTTTGGAGTCTGTTTAGTATTTCTTTTATTTTTCTTCTGCTAATTATTTTAAAAAACGCTAACCGCTTTTGGGCGTTCGAGCGGGACTCCGCTGGGCGCTTATATAAACCGCCACCCCGGCGCCCCAGTTCGCCACCCGCCCCACCACACCACCACCACGCCCACCCACTCGCCAAACCCTAACCCTAATCCGTCGTCATTGCCGATCCGCCGCCGCCGCCGCCAAGGCTGCGGACCCCATCGCCGCCGCCGCCGACCCCGCCGCCGAGGTTCGCCGCCGCCTTGTTTTGCATGCCACCATTTTTTTTAAAAAAAATCGTGCGGTTTTTCTTCGGTTTTTTTATTAGATCGGTTTTTTTTCGATTCGGTTATTTAGCGAGCGTTCGCTCGTCCATTCATCTTAACGAACATGTTCGTCAGATTAGTTTAGTTAACGAACGTTCGTTCGTTAACTCCTTCATTGTTTTTCTTTTTCTCGGATTTAATCCGTGATTTTTTTGATCGCGATTCCTGATCCGATTTTCGTTTTAGTTTAACTTTTCGCTCATCTTTCGGAATCAGGTGTTTCAAGCGCCTGGAGTTTTGTCTCGAAACCCTCTTTCCGCATAATCAACTTAAATAAGCTTTTGCTTCTGTAAAATTTGACTTAGATCTAGATTAGTAAAACGAAGCTGTTTTCTTTCGCCGTTTGACTTCCGTTGCTTTGTTTGATTTGATTCTTTTTGCAAACCGGAGTTCTTAAGTTGAACTATCTGGTTAGATATTTTATTCGAGTTTTACCTGTGCATTAGATGAGTACTTATTGTATGCTTGTTTGTTTGTCTGCGATAGAATACCCAGAGTGCGCCTCCTGTTACTTCGAGTCTCTAGGTTTCGCGGATCATCAGCAAGGCAAGTAACACTTTGATTATACCTTTTTCTCATACCCAGTTTTTATGCATTAGATCAATCTTCAAACATTGCATGATTAGGATCTAATTAAATTGTGGGTTATGGGAAGTAGATGAGGTAGTACCTATTACCTGTTTTATTATCAAACCTTTGGGAGTTACTTCTACATTTGCTTATTATGCCATGCTATGCTAGTAGACGTGGATTGGGTGAGTGTATCCATGACAGATGTGAGTTTGTTAATTTAATGGTTTATTTAAGGTGGCAACTTAAACACACATCTGGGTGGATTGAGGCACCTGGTTTCTATCAGGACTTGCCTGTATTTCTTCGGACCGCCACCCAGGCTCAAAGGGATCACTAGATTATTCATGCTAGAAACTTCCGTGTGCAGCCACATGCTATTATGGGCTCTAGCATAGTTGACTAAGTCGTGCGAACTCTTACAGGGTAGACTAGCAGATGTAGGGGATGTAGGTTGGTACGGTCTACCCTCTACGTAAGGTGCAAGCGCTTCTGAAAGACTGTCTCGGTCATCCGTATCTCAAACACCATGTAGTGCGAGAAACCAAACGGAGGAGATCGAGTCATGTGGGGAAAAGTGTGCAAACCTCTGTAGAGTGTATAAACTAATCATGGTTAGCCGTGTCCCCGGTTATGGACATCTTGAGTATCTAGTACTTGGATATCATGTGAATCTCATCATGTTACTTCTAATTAATGTTGTTGGGATGTTAATGAGTATTTTTAATTGGGATTGAGAATGTTGTCAACCATTCTCAATGTTTAACAACCACCATGATAGTTAAATAAATTTATTCCTTTACAGTAGGGAAAAATTGGATTTATGCAAACATTTTAACCATAGAGCTTTCCACCAGCCAAATATGCATGTAGTATAGCTTATTCCATCATGTTTTCCTCTATGTGTTACATTGCCAGCATATTCCATGTGCTGACCCGTTTTCGGGCTGCAACGTTTCATGTTGCAGACTTTTCAGATGACGAGTAAGGTGCTTTTAGGTCGTGGTTCTATACTCAGTGATGCCGTTGGAGTTGATGGACTCGCTTATCTTCCAAGACTTCCGCTGTTATCCTTTTTAGATGGTCTTAAGACATATTTATTTCAATAAGTTCTATCTTGAGACTTTTGATGTAATAAGTGTGTGATTGCTACTCTGTTATAAATCCTCCAAGTACTGTGTGGTGTTAGCATTACTGATCCAGGGATGACACTGAGCACAGAGATCAGACTGTTTGAGGTCTGGTCGCTACATCTTCAAAAACTTCGCTAGGAAGTCCCAAAACCAATTTGAAGTGAAGATCAAGAAGGTTCGTGTCGACAATGGAACGGAGTTCAAGAACGCCAATGTGGACACCTTTATTGACGAAGAAGGGATCTCACATGAGTTCTCGGCTACGTACACACCTCAACAAAATGGAGTTGTTGAGAGGAAGAACCGGACACTCGTCGAGATGGAGAGAACGATGCTTGATGAGTACAAGACGCCAAAATACTTTGGGCAAAAGCGGTTGAGAAGTATTGTCCTGAAACGAATCGTCTATATCATCACAATACTCGGCGAGAGGGCTGGTGACTGCTATGTCTTGAGCTTGGGTTGGTTTTCCTTGAAGAGGAAAGGGTGATGCAGCAATAGTAGCGTAAGTATTTCCCTCAGTTTTTGAGAACCAAGGTATCAATCCAGTAGGAGGCTCCTCAAAATTCCCACGCACCTATACAAACAAACAAAGAACTCGCAACCAATGCAATAAAGGGGTTGTCAATCCCTTCACGGCCACTTGTGAAAGTGAGATCTGATAGAGATAGTATGATAAGATAAATATATTTTTGGTATTTTATAATATAGATGCAAAAAGTAAAGATGCAAATAAAAGTAGATTGGAAGCAAATATGATAAGAGATAGACCCGGGGGCCATAGGTTTCACTAGTGGCTTCTCTCAAGATAGCATAAGTATTACGGTGGGTGAACAAATTACTGTCGAGCAATTGATACAAAAGCGAATAATTATGAGATTATATAGGCATGATCATGTATATAGGCATCACGTCCGCAACAAGTAGACCGACTCCTGCCCGCATCTACTACTATTACTCCACACATCGACGGACTCCTGCCTGCATCTATAGTATTAAGTTCACAAAGAACAGAGTAACGCATTAAGAAAGATGACATGATGTAGAGGGATAAACTCATGCAATATGATATAAACCCCATCTTATCCTCGATGGCAACAATACAATACGTGCCTTGCAACCCCTGTTGTCACTGGGTAAGGACACCGCAAGATTGAACCCAAAGCTAAGCACTTCTCCCAAGGCAAGAAAGATCAATCTAATAGGCCAAACCAAACTGATAATTCAAAGAGACTTGCAAAGATAACTCAATCATACATAAAAGAATTCAGAGAAGATTCAAATATTATTCACAGATAAACTTGATCATAAACCCACAATTCATCGGATCTCGACAAACACACCGCAAAAAGGGTTTACATCAAATAGATCTCCACAAGAGAGGGGGAGAACATTGTATTGAGATCCAAAAAGAGAGAAGAATCCATCTAGCTAATAACTATGGACTAATAGGTCTGTGGTAAACTACTCACAACTCATCGGAGGGGCTATGGTGTTGATGTAGAAGCCCTCCATGGTCGATTCCCCCTTTGACGGAGCGCCGGCGAAGGCTCCAAGATGGGATCTCGCGGATACAGAAGGTTACAGCGGTGGAAATTGTGTTTCATTGGCTCCCTGGATGTTTTCGGGGTACGTAGGCTTATATAGGAGGAAGAAGTACGTCGGTGGCCGCCCAACGGGCCCACGAGACAGGGGGCGCACCCTATAGGGGGGAGTCCTACACTCTCGTGGCCGCCTCGGCTGCTTCTTGACTTGCACTCCAAGTCCTCTGGATCACGTTCGTTCCAAAAATCAGGCTCCCGAAGGTTTCATTCTGTTTGGACTCCATTTGATATTCCTTTTCTTCGAAATACTGAAATAGGCCAAAAAACAGCAATACGGGTTGGGCCTCCGGTTAGTAGGTTAGTCCCAAAAATGATATAAATGTGTAAAATAAAGCCCATAAACATCCAAAAGGGGTAATATAATAGCATGGAACAATCAAAAATTATAGATACGTTGGAGACGTATCAAGCATCCCCAAACTTAATTCCTGCTCGTCCTCGAGTAGGTAAATATAAAAAGAGAATTTTTGATGTGGAATGCTACCTAGCATAAATCTCAATGTAATTTTCTTTATTGTCGCATGAATGGTCAGATCCAAATGATTCAAAATAAAAGTTCATATTGATAAAAGAAATAGTAACACTTCAAGCATACTAATCAAAGTATTCATGTCTTCTCAAAATAACATGGCAAAAGAAAGTTCATCCATACAAAATCATATAGTTAGGCTATGCTTCATTTTCGTCACACAAAGATGTTCCCAACTTCTATACCCCCGATGACAAGCCAAGAAATTGTTTCATACTTAAATAATCTCAAACTTTTTCAACCTTCACGCAATACATGAGCGTGAGCCATGGATATAGCACTATGGGTGGAATTGAATATGATGATGGGATTGTGTGGAGAAGACAAAAAAGGAGAAAGTCTCACATTGACGAGTATCAACAGGCTATGGAGATGCCCATCAATTGATGTCAACATGAGGAGTAGGGATTGCCATGCAACGGATGCACTAGAGCTATGAATGCTCAACAAAAGAAAACTAGTGGGTGTGCTTCCAACTTTCTTGCTCACGAAGACCTAGGGCATTTGAGGAAGCCCATTGTAGGAATATACAAGCCAAGTTCTATGATGAAAAAATCCCACTAGTATGAAAAAGACAACTTATGAGACTTACTATATGAAAAACGTGGTGCTACTTTGAAGCACAAGTGTGGAAAAAGAGATAGTAACATTGCCCTTTTTTTGGGGGGCCTTTCTTTTTTTTGGCCTTCCTTTTTTTTCCTTTTTTTTCTTTGGGCAATGCTCTAATAATGATGATCATCACACTTTCATTGATTACAACATATGAATTACAACTCGAAACTAGAACAAGATATGACTCTAAATGAATGCCTCCGGCGGTGTACCAGGATGGTGCAATGAATCAAGAGTGACATGTATGAAAATTAATGCGTGGTGGCTTTTCCACAAATACTATGTCAACTACATGATCATGCAATGGCAATATGACAAAAGTAAAGTATGTCATGATGATGATGAACGGAACGGTGGAAAGTTGCATGGCAATATATCTCAGAATGGCTATGGAAATGCCATAATAGGTAGGTATGGTGGCTGTTTTGAGGAAGATATAAGGAGGTTTATGTTTGATGGAGCGTATCGTATCACGGGGTTTGGATGCACCGGCGAAGTTTGCACCAACTCTCAAGGTGAGAAAGGGCAATGCATGGTACCGAAGAGGCTAGCAATGGCGGAAAGGTAAAAGTGCGTATAATCCATGGACTCAACATTAGTCAAAAAAGCTCATATACTTATTGCAAAAATTTAGAAGTCATCAAAAATCAAGCAATACGCGCATGCTCCTAGGGGGATAGATTGGTAGGAAAAGACCATCGCTCGTCCCCGACCGCCACTCATAAGGATGCACAAGCCAGGTACGCTTCATGTTTCAAATTTATTACACAACTTTAACCATACGTGCATGCTACGGGACTTGCTAACTTCAACACAAGCATTCTTTAAATTCATAATCACCCAACTAGCATGACTTTAATATCACTACCTCCATATCTCAAAACAATTATCAAGTATCAAATTAATCATAGCATCCAATTCACTTCCTATGATAGTTTTTATTATACCCAACTTGGCTGCCTACCATTCTAGGACCAATTTTATAACCATAGAAAATACCATGCTGTTCTAAAAGACTCTCAAAATAATATAAGTGAAGCATGAGAGACTAGCAATTTCTACAAAAATAAGCCACCACCGTGCTCTAAAAGATATAAGTGAAGCACTACAGCAAAAACTATCAAACTCAAAAGATATAAGTGAAAAACAGAGCAAATTCTAATCAAGTAGGCTTCTCCCAAAAGGTGGGTACAGCAAGGATGATTGTGGTAAACTAAAAAGCAGACACTAATATAATACACGACGCTCCAAGCAAAACACATATCATGTGGCGAATAAAAATATAGCTCCAAGTTACCAATGAACGAAGACGAGAGACAAGATGCCTTCCCGGGGCATCCCCAAGCTTAGGCTTTTGGCTATCCTTGAATATATTGGGGTGCCATGGGCATCCCCAAGCTTAGGCTCTTGCCACTCCTTATTCCATAGTCCATAAAAGCTTTACCCAAAACTTGAAAACTTCACAACACAAAACTCAACAGGAAATCTTATAAGCTCCGTTAGTGAAAGAAAACAAAACCACCACATAAGGTACTGTAATTAACTCATTCTTTATTTATTTTGGTGTTAAACCTACTGTAATCCAACTTCTCTATGGTTTATAAACTATTTTACTAGCCATAGATGCATCAAAATAAGCAAACAACACACGAAAAACAGAATCTTTCAAAAACAGAACAGTCCGTAGCAATCTGTAACTAATGCAAACTTCTGGAACTTTAAAAATCCTACCAAAATAGGACGTCCTGGAAAATTTGTCTATTGATCATCAGCAAAAATAGTCAATGCAAAATCACATTTCTGAGATTTAACAAAACTAAATTCGTGCGCGCAAAGTTTCTGTTTTTCAGCAGAATCAAATCAACAATCATCATAGGTTATCCTATGGGATAATTAATTTGGTGCCCTTAGTTGTGTCCCACTCGGCAGGTTTACCCCTAGTTTCCGAAAACACTTGTTCCTGAACCACTTTGCTCCTCTTATGTTTTTGCCCTTTGACCGTTTGACCATCACTTTGACAACTTCATAAAACATTCATACTAACTCAGAAAATTTCAAATAAGATATCAAAATGTTCAGAAAAGCATCACTTATATGTGCATGTCATTTTCATTCATGAAAAAAGTGTTTGACAGTCCCTATCTTAGTTTTAGCTCATATCATCTTAGCATGAACAATAAAATCTAAACAATTTCAAAAAATTCTTAAAAAATTTGGTGGCAAACTTTGACCAATGTTTTCAGTTTGACAAATTTGGTGGCAAAAAAAGTTGATTTTTGTTTTTTTGCCACGACTTCCACGAATGTCATTCCCTTATGAAACTTGGCAAGCACTCAAAACATTGGTCAAAGTTTGCCACCAATTTATTTTAGATTTTTTTAGATTTACTGTGCATGCTAAGATGATATTAGCTAAAACTGAAATGGGGACGGGCCAACACTTTTTTCATGAATGCAAATGACATGCGCATATAGGTGATGCTTTTCTGAACATTTTGATATCTTATTTGAATTTTTTTTTGAGTTAGTATGAATTTTTTATGAAGTTTTCAAAGTGATGGTCAAACGGTCAAAGGGCAATAGCATAAAAGGAGCAAAGTGGTTTGGTCAGGAACAAGTGTTTTCAGAAACTAGGGGTAAACCTGCCGGTTGTGACCCAACTAGGAGCATAAAATCAATTATCCCTTATCCTATAGGTTCTACTTGGCACAAACACTAATTAAAAGATAAAAACACATCTAAACAGAAGATAGATGCAAGATTTATTACTAAACAGGAACAAAAATAAAAACACAAAAAAATTGGGTTACCTCCCAACTAGCGCTATCGTTTAACGCCCCTAGCTAGGCATAAAAGCGATGATAGATCTAAGTAGTGCCATCTTTGGCACTAAATTCATAAGTAGAGCACTTATAATCTTTAGGGGTTTCTCCCTTTTTAGCAATGACTAAACCTTTAGGCAAAAATTCAAGAAATTCTTTTGTAGCAAAAGGTTCCTTAACGATGGAGAGACAATTGGGATGAGCACTTATGGATTTGAGATCCGCGTCTCCATTACTAGAAGATTCACCCTTATTTTTAGGAACATAAATCAACTTGGCAGTCTTGATAGGGGGTTTTGGAGTGTTTTTCATGGAAGAAAACGTGAAACCCAAGTTGGTAATGATATCCTCAAGTTTACCAATTCTTGCAGAATCAAGATCTATTTTTTCATTAACTATAGGTTCTTTCTCTTTAAGATTTTTCAAAGTAGCTCCAACCCTAGATCCATATTGGGTAATATGATTATGAATCTTTTTATCCAAATTTTCAATCAACTCAACGGTAGCAACTTTATTTTCAATAATATCAAGCCGTTGCATAACGTGCTCTAAAGTTCAAATAGTTCCATTAACCAAAAGAGGTGGTGGGACAAACAAATCTAACATAGCATTATAAGCATCAAACTTATGGCTACTCAAGAAATCCCCTCCGGCAACAGTATCAAGAACACATCTGTTCCAAGGAGTAATGCCTACATAAAAATTGCAAAGAAGAACGGAAGTGGAAAGCTTCCTAGTAGATCTATTTTGAGCATTGCAAATTCTATGCCAAGCATCTTTTAAATTTTCTCCCTCCCTTTCCTTAAAATAGAGAACTTCATGTTCGGGGGTAATAATAAGGATAGGAGGACTAGCCATAATGACAAGGTAAATGATCTAACACACGAGCAAATGGAAAAAGGCAAGCGAAAAAGAGCGGAGGAGATTGGGAAAGAGAGGGCGAATAAAACGGCAAGGGTGAAGTGGGGGAGAGGAAAACAAGAGGCAAATGGCAAATAATGTAAATGCGAGGGAGATAAGTTTGTGATGGTACTTGGTATGTCTTGACTTGAGCGAAGACCTCCCCGGCAATGGCGCCAGAAATCCTTCTTGCTACGTCTTGAGCTTGCATTGGTTTCCTTGAAGAGGAAAGGGTGATGCAGCAATAGTAGCGTAAGTATTTCCCTCAGTTTTTGAGAACCAAGGTATCAATCCAGTAGGAGGCTCCTCAAAAGTCCCACGCACCTACCCAAACAAACAAAGAACTCGCAACCAACGAAATAAAGGGGTTGTCAATCCCTTCACGGCCACTTGCGAAAGTGAGATCTAATAGAGATAGTATGATAAGATAAATATATTTTTGGTATTTTTAATATAGATGCAAATAAAAGTAGTGATAATAGATAGACCCCGGGGCCATAGGTTTCACTAGTGGCCTCTTTCAAGATAGCATAAGTATTACGGTGGGTGAACAAATTACTGTCGAGCAATTGATAGAAAAGCGAATAATTATAAGATTATCTAGGCATGATCATGTATATAGGCATCAAGTCCGCAACAAGTAGACCAACTCCTGCCTGCATCTACTACTATTACTCCACACAGCGACCGACTCCTGCCTGCATCTAGAGTATTAAGTTCACAAAGAATAGAGTAACACATTAAGAAAGATGACATGATGTAGAGGGATAAACTCATGCAATATGATATAAACCCCATCTTTTTATCCTCGATGGCAACAATACAATATGTGCCTTGCAACCCCTACTGTCACTGGGTAAGGACACCGCAAGATTTAACCCAAAGCTAAGCACTTCTACCATGGCAAGAAAGATCAATCTAATAGGCCAAACCAAACTGATAATTCGAAGAGACTTGCAAAGATAACTCAATCATACATAAAAGAATTCAGAGAAGATTCAAATACTATTCATAGATAAACTTGATCATAAACCCACAATTCATTGAATCTCGACAAACACACCGCAAAAAGAGTTTACATCGAATAGATCTCCACAAGAGAGGGGGAGAACATTGTATTGAGATCCAAAAAGAGAGAAGAAGCCATCTAGCTAATAACTATGGACCCGTAGGTCTATGGTAAACTACTCACAACTCATCGGAGGGGCTATGGTGTTGATGTAGAAACCCTCCATGGTCGATTCCCCCTTCAGCGGAGCACCGGCGAAGGCTCCAAGATGGGATCTCGCGGATACAGAAGGTTACGGCGGTGGAAATTGTGTTTCGTTGGCTCCCTGGATGTTTTCGGGGTACATAGGATTATATAGGAGGAAGAAGTACGTCGGTGGCCGCCCGAGGGGCCCACGAGACAGAGGAACGCACCCTATAGGGGGGCGCACCCTACCCTCTCGTGGCCGCCTCGGCTGCTTCCTGACTTGCACTCCAAGTCCTCTGGATCACGTTCGTTCCAAAAGTCACGCTCCCGAAGCTTTCATTCCGTTTGGACTCCGTTTGATATTCCTTTTCTTTGAAATACTGAAATAGGAAAAAAAACAGTAATACGGGCTGGGCCTCCGGTTAGTAGGTTAGTCCCAAAAATGATATAAATGTGTAAAATAAAGCCCATAAACATCCAAAAGGGGTAATATAATAGCATGGAACAATCAAAAATTGTAGATACGTTGGAGACGTATCAATGACCCACAAGTATAGGGGATCTATAGTAGTCCTTTCGATAAGTAAGAGTGTCGAACCCAACGATGAGCAGAAGGAAATGACAAGCGGTTTTCAGTAATGTATTCTCTGCAAGCACTGAAATTGTAGGTAACAAATAGTTTTGTGATAGGATAATTTGTAACGGGTAACAAGCAATGAAAGTAAATAAGGTGCAGCAAGGTGGCCCAATCCTTTTTGTAGCAAAGGACAATCCTGGACAAGTTCTTATAATGAGAAAAGTGCTCCCAAGGACACATGGGAATTATCATCAAGCTAGTTTTCATCACGCTCATATGATTCGCGTCCGTTACTTTGATAATTTGATATGTGGGTGGACCGTTGCTGGGGTGATGCCCTTTCTTGGACAAGCATCCCACTTATGATTAACCCCTATTGCAAGCATCCGCAACTACAAAAGAAGTATTAAGGTAAACCTAACCATAGCATGAAACATATGGATCCAAATCAGCCCCTTACGAAGCAACGCATAAACTAGGGCTTAAGCTTCTGTCACTCTAGCAACCCATCATCTACTTATTACTTCCCAATGCCTTCCTCTAGGCCCAAATAATGGTAAGTGTCATGTAGTCGATATTCACATAACACCACTAGAGGAGAGACAACATACATCTCATCAAAATATCGAACGAATACCAAATTCACATGACTACTAATAGCAAGACTTCACCCATGTCCTCAGGAACAAACGTAACTACTCACAAAGCATATTCATGTTCATGATCAGAAGAGTATTAATATGCATTAAGGATCTGAACATATGATCTTCCACCAAATAAACCAACTAACATCAACTACAAGGAGTAATCAACACTACTAGCAACCCACAGGTACCAATCTGAGGTTTTGGTACAAAGATTGGATACAAGAGATGAACTACGGTTTGAGAGGAGATGGTGCTGGTGAAGATGTTGATGGAGATTGACCCCCCTCCCGATGAGAGGATCATTGGTGATGACGATGGTGATGATTTCCCCCTCCCGGAGTGAAGTTTCCCCGGTAGAACAGCTCCGCCGGAGCCCTAGATTGGTTCCGCCAAGGTTCCGCCTCGTGGCGGCGGAGTTTCGTCCCGAAAGCTTGCTTATGATTTTTTTTCCAGGGTAAAAGACTTCATATAGCAGAAGATGGGCACCGGAGGGCTGCCAGGGGGCCCACGAGGCAGGGGGCGCGCCCTGTAAGGGTGGGCGCGCCCCCCACCCTCGTGGATGGTGAGTGGCCCCCCTCATGTATTTCCTCCGTCGAATAATTATCATTAATTCCAAAAATGACTTTTGTGAGTTTTAGGACTTTTGGAGCTGTGCAGAATAGGTCTCCAATATTTGCTCCTTTTCCAGCCCAGAATCCCAGCTGCCGGCATTCTCCCTCTTCATGTTAAACCTTGTAAAATAAGAGAGAATAGCCATAAGTATTGTGACATAACGTGAAATAACAACCCATAATGCAATAAATATCGATATAAATGCATGATGCAAAATGGACGTATCAACTCCCCTAAGCTTAGACCTCGCTTGTCCTCAAGCGGCAGCCGATATCGAAGAATATGTCCACATGTTTAGAGATAGAGGTGTCGATAAAAATAAAATACGGACATGTGGGCATCATGATCATCCTTATAACAGCAACATATATATATATATATATTGTCATATGATTTCTTATGCTCAAGTAACAATCTATTCACAATGTCAAGTATGATTTAGAAACTTCATTAGGAACTAACAAACTATAATCTCAGTCATTGAAGCAATTGCAATTTATCATAACATCGGAAAGAATCAATAATAGAGCTTTTCAGCAAGTCCACGGACTCAACTATCAATTAGTCTTTCACAATTGCTGACACTCACGCAATACTCATGGTTATGGAGTTTTAATCGGACACAGAGAAATATAGGGGCTTATTGTGTTGCCTCCCAACATTTTACCTCAAGGGTAATGTCAACAATAATAGTTCATGCTAACTTACATCCAATTGGATATATATATATATATATATATATATATATATATATATATATATCAGGATCTTTACAACACGAGGTTCTGGCCAAAGGATAAAATAAAAAGGGAAAGGTGAAGATCACCTTGACTCTTGCATATTGTAAAAGATAGGCCCTTCGCAGAGGGAAGCAGAGGTTGTCATGTGCTTTTATGGTTGGATTCACAAAATCTTAATGCAAAAGAACGTCACTTTATATTGCCACTTGTGATATGAACCTTTATCATGCAGTCCGTCGCTTTTATTACTTCCATATCACATGATCGTATAAAGCTTATTTTCTCCGCACTAATAAGTCATACATATTTAGAGAGCAATTTTTATTGCTTGCAGCATGACAACTTAATTGAAGGATCTTACTCAATCCATAGGTAGGTATGGTGGACTCTCATGGCAAAACTGGGTTTAAGGATATTTGGAAGCACAAGTAGTATCTCTACTTGGTGCAAGGAATTTGGCTAGCATGAGGGGGAAAGGCAAGCTCAACATGTTTGAATGATCCATGACAATATACTTTAACTGAGATGTGAGAAAACATAACCCATTACATTGTCTTCCTTGTCCAACATCAACTCTTTAGCATGTCATACTTTAATGAGTGCTCACAATTATAAAAGATGTCCAAGATAGTATATTTATATGTGAGAACCTCTCTTTCTTTATTATTTCCTATTAATTGCAACGATGACCAAAACTATGTTTGTCAACTCTCAATAACTTTTAGGCCTCATACTCTCTATGTGTGAAGTCATTACTATCCATAAGATCAATATGAACTCTTTTATTTCTTTTTATCTCTTTTGTGCAGTTAAGATCATAGCAAGATAGCAAAGCCCTTGACTCAACACTAATCTTTATTATATATAGCTCACGGACTCGATTACATAGAGGGAACACAAAGCAAAACTCAAAACTAATTCATACCAAAACTTTATTATACTAGATCAAGATATTACCAAAAGGATCGAACTAAGTAAAACGGGGCACCTCCCCCAAGCTTGGCAGTTGCCAAGGGGAGTTCCCATACCCATGTGTTTATGTCCTCGGAGGTGGTGAAGAAGGAGTTGTTGATGATGTCGGCTTGTCTTCCGTCTTCCAAGGCATAGGCTCACCATCATAGAAGGATGACCGAGTCTCCGGGATCCTCAAATCTGCAGCCAAACTCATCCTCTTGAATCTATATTCATACTCACAGTTTTGGTTTTGCAGGTCATAGATCTGGGCTTGGAGGTGCTCGATTTTCTCATGAAGCTTGAAGATGGTCTCCCCAATGTTCTTGGCGTCTAGCTTGTGGTTGTTGGTGAACTTCGCAATCATCGTCTGGTTGGCGTTAAGTCCGTGCTCCACCATACCTTGGCACTTGAAAACTTGTTGTTCCATCGCTTCGAGCTTTGTCTCCATGCTTCCGGTACTCCTTGGTCCCTCCACATCGCGGATGTGCAGCACCCCCTCACGCATCTCAATGGTTTGGGGGTAATGCAGCACCTCCGCGAGATAGGGGTTGATGGCCCTCTCGAAGAACTTGTCCCTGGGAGCGCTTGAAGACGTCATGGTGCTCTAGATCTGTCAGAAAAACAGCTCGAAACAAAGACAGAAGATTTTTGCGTGATACGGTGGTCAAAACCTTTGGGAGATTATATAATGAATTTTTACCGACCAAAATAAGTATCGTGCAAGAAAACGGAGTCCGGAGAGCACACAAGGTGCCCACGAGGCAGGGGGCATGCCCAGTAGGGTAGGGTGCACCCTCCACCCTCGTGGACGCCTCGTGTCCTTCCCGAACTACTTCTTATTTTCCTATTTTCTTAAACATTCCAAAACAGAGAAAAATTGCTATTAGAACTGTTTTGGAGACGGTTTACTTACCGTACCACATACCTATTCCTTTCATAGTCTAAAACATTCTGGAAAGTGTCTCTTATGTATTCCTCCGGGGTTACGGTTTCAATAATATTTGTTTCAACATTTATAGGATTACCTGAGATATAATGTTTGATTCTTTGACCGTTCACCAGCCTCGGACTTGTGCCTTCGAAGTTTTTGATTTTTATGGCACCGGAATGATAGACCTCCTCGATAATGTAAGGGCCTTCCCATTTAGAGAGAAGTTTCCTGCAAAAAACCTTAAACGAGAGTTGAATAGCAACACATAATCACCTACATTAAACTCACACTTTTGTATCCTTTTGTCATGCCATCTTTTAACTTTTTGTTTAAACAACTTGGCATTCTCATAGGCTTGGGTTCTCCATTCATCAAGTGAGCTAATGTCAGATAATCTCGTCTCACCGGCAAGTTTGAAATCATAATTGAGTTCTTTAATAGCCCAATATGCCTTATGTTCTAGTTCGAGAGGTAAGTGACATGCTTTTCCATAAATCATTTTATATGGAGACATACCCATGGGATTCTTATATGCAGTTCTATAAGCCCATAATGCATCATCAAGTTTCTTGGACCAATTATTTCTAGATCTATTAACAGTCTTTTGCAAAATTAATTTGAGCTCTCTATTACTCAATTCTACTTGGCCACTAGACTGTGGGTGATATGGAGATGCAATTCTATGATTAACATCATACTTAGCAAGCATTTTACGAAAAGCACCATGAACAAAATGTGAACCACCATCAGTCATGAGATATCTAGGGACTCCAAACCTCGGAAAAATAACTTCTTTAAGCATCTTAATAGAGGTGTTATGATCAGCACTACTAGTTGGAATAGCTTCTACCCACTTAGTAACGTAATCAACAGCAACTAAAATATGTGTATATCCATTAGAGGCAGGAAACGGTCCCATATAATCAAAGCCCCAAACATCAAATGGTTCAATGACAAGAGAATAGTTCATAGGCATTTCTTGACGTCTACTAATATTACCAATTCTTTGACATTCATCACAATAAAAGACAAACTTACGGGCATCTTTGAAGAGAGTAGGCCAATAAAAACCGGATTGCAATAACTTATGTGCAGTTATATCTCCAGCGTGGTGTCCTCCATATGCTTCGGAGTGACACTTGCGTAGGATCTGTTCCTGTTCATGCTTAGGTACACAACGTCTAATAACAGCATCTACTCCTTCTTTATAAAGGTGTGGGTCATCCCAGAAGTAATGTCTTAAATCATAAAAGAACTTTTTTTTGCTGGTATGTGAAACTAGGTGGTATAAATTTAGCAACAATATAATTGCCATAATCAGCATACCATGGAGCAGTATGAGAAGTGTTTATGACTGCTAGTTGTTCATCAGGAAAGCTATCATCAATAGGTAGTGGGTCATCAAGAACATTCTCTAACCTAGACAAGTTATCTGCAATGGGGTTCTCAGCTCCCTTTCTATCAATAATATGCAAATCAAATTCTTGGAGCAAGAGAACCCATCTAATAAGTCTAGGTTTAGCATCTTTCTTTTCCATAAGATATTTAATAGCAGCATGATCAGTGTGAATAGTTAGTTTAGAATCAACAATGTAAGGTCTGAACTTATCACATGCAAATACAACTGCTAAGAATTCTTTTTCAGTAGTAGCCTAATTTCTCTGGGCAGTGTCTAGAGTTTTACTACCATACTGAATAACATTTAATTTCTTATCATTGTCCTAGAACAGCACCTATAGCATAATCGCTAGCATCACATATAATTTCAAAGGGTAAGTTCCAATTAGGTGGCTGAACAATAGGTGCAGTGATCAAAGCTTTCTCAAGTATTTTAAATGCTTCTACACAATCATCATCGAAGACAAAAGGAATATATTTTTGCAATAAATTAGTCAGAGGCCTAGAGATTTTAGAAAAGTCCTTAATGAACCTCCTATAAAAACCGGCATGACCAAGGAAACTTCTTATACCTTTAATGTCCTTGGGACACGGCATCTTTTCAATAGCATCAACTTTAGATTTATCAACTTCAATACCT
The DNA here is from genome assembly GCA_021437245.1 of Aegilops speltoides. Lineage (NCBI taxonomy): Eukaryota > Viridiplantae > Streptophyta > Magnoliopsida > Poales > Poaceae > Aegilops > Aegilops speltoides. The sequence goes on along the minus strand of CM038142.1, from coordinate 309,547,815 downwards.
CTTTCAAAAAATTTATGCCCCAAGACAATGCCTTCATTAACCATAAAGTAGCACTTCTCCCAATTCAAAACAAGACTAGTATCTTCACATCTCTGCAAAACTCGTTCAAGGTTGCTCAAGCAATCATCAAAGGAGGATCCATAAATGGAGAAATCATCCATGAATACCTCACAAATCTTTTCAAAAAAGCCAGAGAATATAGCCATCATGCATCTTTGAAAGGTAGCAGGTGCATTACATAAACCAAAAGTCATACATCTATAATCAAAAGTACCGAAAGTTCAAGTAAAAGTAGTCTTTGCTTGATCGTCCGCTGACACAGGTATTTGAGAGAAACCAGAATAACCATCTAGAAAGCAGAAATGTGTATGTTTGGATAGTCTTTCTAGCATTTGATCAATAAAAGGTAAAGGATAATGATCTTTCTTATTAGCTTTATTTAATTTACAAAAATCAACTACCATCCTATAACCTGTAATAATTCTTTGCGGGATCAATTTATCTTTATCATTAGGAACGACAGTAATACCTCCCTTCTTAGGGACACAATAGACATGACTTACCCACTGACTATCAGCAACCGGATAAATTATACCTGCCTCGAGGAGCTTTAGTATTTCTTTTCTTACCACTTCTTACATTTTAGGATTTAACCGTCGTTGATGATCTCTAACTCATTTGGCATCATCTTCCAATTTTATTTTGTGTTGGCACAAGGTGGGACTAATGCCCTTAAGATCATCAAGAGTATATCCAATAGCAACATGGTGCTTCTTTAGAGTTTTCAATAATCTTTCCTCTTCCTGCTCTGAAAGGTTAGCACTAATAATAACAGGATATATCTTCTTTTCATCAAGATAAGCATATTTAAGAGTAACAGGTAATGGTTTAAGCTCAAACACGGGATCACCATTGGGTGGAGAGGGATCCCCTAGGATTTCAACAGGTAAGTTGTGTTTCAAAATAGGACCCTGTTTAAACAATACTTCATCTATTTCCCTTCTTTCAATCATAAACATATCATTTTCATGGTCTAGCAAATATTGTTCTAGCGGATCTGTAGGAGGCACGGCAATAGAAGCAAGACCAATAATTTCATCCTTACTAGGCAATTCTTTATCATGGGGTTGTCTATGAAATTTCGCAAAATTAAACTCATGTTTCATATCCCCCAAGCCAATTGTAACAACATCCTTTTCACAATCAATCTTAGCATTAACAGTATTCAAGAAGGGTCTACCAAATATAATAGGACAAAAGCTATCTTCTGGGGAACCAAGAACAAGAAAATCAGCAGGATATTTAACTTTCCCACACAAGACTTCAACATCTCTAACAATCCCGAATGGTGAAATAGTATCTCTATTGGCAAGCTTAATTGTAACATCAATATCTTCTAACTCAGCAGGTGCAATATCATGCATAATTTCTTCATAGAGGATAAAGGTATTGCACTGGAACTAGCACCCATATCACATAAGCCATGATAACAATGATCTCCTATTTTAACAGGAATAACAGGCATGCCTACAACAGGTCTATGTATCTTAGCATCGGGTCTAGCAATATTAGCAGCTTCATCACAGAAGTAAATAACATGCCCATCAATATTATCAGCCAAGAGATCTTTAACCATAGCAATACTAGGTTCAACTTTAATTTGCTCAGGAGGTGTATATGTTCTAGTATTACTCTTATGAACCACAGTAAGCTTTAGCAGGATCCTTTATCCTAACAGGGAAGGGTGGTTTTCCAACATAAGTAGTAGGAACAATAGGATCATTATAAGTGATAGTCTTTTCTTCAACTGTAACAGGTGCAACTACTTTTACATCAGTGGAAGGATTATATTTAAACCACTTCTCCTTAGGGAGATCAACGTGAGTAGCAAATGATTCACAGAAAGAAGCTACTATCTCAGAGTCAAGTCCATATTTAGTGCTAAATCCACAAAAAGCATCGGTATCCATAAAAGACTTAACACAATCTTCAGAGTTGCGTTTAATTCCTTCCAATAAATCCCACTTGAATTCAATAGTCTTCATCATATAAGAACCAGCACAAGAAGTATCGAGCATGGTGCGATCATTGAGAGAAAGCCGAGCATAAATTTTTTGAATAATCATTTCTCTTGAGAGCTCATGATTCGGGCATGAATATAACATTGACTTAAGCCTCCCCCAAGCTTGAGCGATGCTTTCTCCTTCGCAAGGCCAAAAATTATATATATATAATTATGATCACGATGAACAAGATGCATAGGATAAAACTTCTAGTGAAATTCCAATTACAATCATTTATAGTCCCAAGATCCCGTATCATCACATAGCCTATACCATGTCAATGCGTCTCCCTTCAAGGATAAAGGGAAGACCTTCTTCTTAACAACATCATCAGGCATACCTGCAAGCTTAAATAATCCACAAACTTCATCCACATAGATAAGGTGTAAATCGGGATGCAATGTTCCACCTCCTGCAAAGGGATTAACTAGCAGTTTCTCTACCATACCCAAAGGAATTTCAAAACAAACATTTTCAGTAGATTCAGTAGGTTGAGGAGCAACTCTTTGCTCTACTGGTCGGGGTGAAGATACCCCAAAAAAACCCTCAAAGGATTAGTTTCCATAGTAACAAGTGATAGTAAATTTCAGTTCACTATATAAATGTTTCCTTACCAAGTTCCACTCACCAAAGGCGCTTCACTCCCCGGCAACAGCGCCAGAAAAGAGTCTTGATGACCCACAAGTATAGGGGATCTATCGTAGTCCTTTTGATAAGTAAGAGTGTCGAACCCAACGAGGAGCAGAAGGAAATGACAAGCGGTTTTCAGTAAGGTATTCTTTGCAAGCACTCAAATTGTAGGTAACAGATAGTTTTGTGATAGGATAATTTGTAACGGGTAACAAGCAATGAAAGTAAATAAGGTGCAACAAGGTGGACCAATCCTTTTTGTAGCAAAGGACAAGCCTGGACAAGTTCTCATAATGAGAAAAGCGCTCCCGAGGATACATGGGATTTATCATCAAGTTAGTTTTCATCACGCTCATATGATTCGCGTTCATTACTTTGATAATTTGATATGTGGGTGGACCAGTGCTTGGGTGTTGCCCTTTATTGGACAACCATCCCAATTATGATTAACCCCTATTGCAAGCATCCACAACTACAAAAGAAGTATTAAGGTAAACCTAACCATAGCATGAAACATATGGATCCAAATCAGCCCCTTACGAAGCAACACATAAACTAGGGTTTAAGCTTCTGTCAATCTAGCAACCCATCATCTACTTATTACTTCCCAATGCCTTCCTCTAGGCCCAAATAATGGTGAAGTGTCATGTAGTCGACATTCACATAACACCCCTAGAGGAGAGACAACATACATCTCATCAAAATATCAAACGAATACCAAATTCACATGACTACTAATAGCAAGGCTTCACCCATGTCCTCAGGAACAAACGTAACTACTCACAAAGCATATTCATGTTCATGATCAGAGGAGTATTAATATTCATTAAGGATCTAAACGTATGATCTTCCACCAAATAAACCAACTAGCATCAACTACAAGGAGTAATCAACACTAGTAGCAACCCACAGGTACCAATCTGAGGTTTTGGTACAAAGATCGGATACAAGAGATGAACTAGGGTTTGAGAGGAGATGGTGCTAGTGAAGATGTTGATGGAGATTGACCCCCTCCCGGTGAGAGGATCGTTGGTGATGATTTCCCCCTCCCGTAGGGAAGTTTCCCCGGCAGAACAGCTCCGCCGGAGCCCTAGATTGGTTCCGCCAAGGTTCCGCCTCGTGGTGGCGGAGTTTCGGCTCGAAAGCTTGCTTATGACTTTTTTTCCAGGGTAAAAGACTTCATATAGCAGAAGATGGGCACCGGAGGGCTGCCAGGGGGCCCACGAGGCAGGGGGCGCGCCCTGTAAGGGTGGGCGCGCCCCCACCCTCGTGGAAGGTGGGTGGCCCCCCTCAGGTATTTCTTCAGCTGAATAATTATCATTAATTCCAAAAATGACTTTCGTGGAGTTTCACGACTTTTGGAGCTGTGCAGAATAAGTCTCCAATATTTGCTCCTTTTCCAGCCCAGAATCTCAGCTGCCGGCATTCTCCCTCTTCATGATAAACCTTGTAAAATAAGAGAGAATAGCCATAAGTGTGGGATGTTGGGTTCCGGCAGACCCTTAAGGTTCAAACTTTGGGGTGCACACGAAGATCTTCCCCCTACCGATCCACGTCCGATGGCCTCGCAAGAATCTAAGCAAAAACGATGAGCAACACGAGGGACACAAGATTTATACTAGTTCCGGCCACCGTTGTTGTGTAATATCCTACTCCAGTGTGTGGTGTGGTGGATTGCCTTAGGGGCTGATGACGAACAGTACAAATGACGAACAGCCTCGCGAGAGGTGTTCTTGAGCTAGTGCGATGAACTGCTTGGGTGAGTTCGATCGCCTATCGGTCTAATGAGCACTTGATCCGTCCTCTCTTTCCTCTGAGGTGGCTAGTCCTATTTATAGAGGCCCTGGTCCTCTTCCCAAATATTGAGCGAGAAGGGCGCCCACAACGGCCATTTTGAAAGGGAACATCTAGTACAAGTTATCCTGACTAAAGTTTGTCTTCGGCTGCCAAAGGCACTGGCGATGACGCCGTCTTGGGCTCCATGGTGACCTCCATCCTGCCGCTCTACTGGTCTTGGTCTCGTTGCACTGAAATGGCAACCCTTGCCTGATGCCTCGGTACTCCACGCCTGTGCTTGCCCCCTTTGCACCAAAGAGGAAACAAGGACACTGCGCAGGCTGGTGTTCGCCTGGCGCCCACCTGGTCTCGATCGTCATGGCTTGCGTCACGAGCACCTCGTGAGGTACCCTGCCTTGATCTCTCCGCCTCCTCGCGAGCCTGCCTGGCGAGGCCGTTCCTGAGGAAGTCGTGTGTCGTCCGCCCCGCGAGGTTCTTAAGTCTTGCGCTGATGAAGATGGGCCGTACTGGGGCACCACTCGAGCCACACCGTAGGCCGCAGGCAGGCAAGTCTGGGGACCCCCATTCCCAGAACGCCGACAGTAGCCCCCAGGCCCAAGGCGGGCTCGGACTTGGCTTAGCGGAGAAGCGAAGGGGCAAGTGCGGAGCGGCGCGGGCCCCATCAGCCTGCGGCCTTGGGCGTCGCGTGGCGGTTGATTGGACGTGGGCGTCTCCGCTTCCCCACGCTGCCTCGGCAACTGCTCGACTTGACAAGTCCCTGCATGCAGAAATTTGTCATGATTACCTGTGATCGTGGAGGCCGATGGTTGGCCTCCTCCGGACTATAAGTACGGACAGGTGAGAGCCTCTGCAGTCCATCTCTTCCTGCTTCTCTCCTTCTTCTTCTTCCTCGCCCTTGCTCCACTCTACGCCAATGGTGCCGATCCGCCGGTTTTCAGCGGAAGAGAAAGGGAAGGCCCCCCGAGAGGGTCCCAACCCGCTTCCGCCAAAGAAACGGCCTGTCCTCGGTCGCTGCGACGTGGTCGCATGGCAGGAGACGTCGAGGCCCTGGTACAAGCGGCCGCCACCTGGGTTTCCGCTTATCTTGTACGCTCGAATCGAGGGCCCTGGAGAAGAAGGCGCCGCCAGCGACGCTGACGAGTCACTGCGATGCGCGTCATCACCCCTGGAGTCCATGCCGATGGCTCTTCTCGCGAGCTTGTGCTCCACGCCGCTATGCCTCCATGCTCTTGGATCCACCTTCCTCCTTCCTTCTCCTTCGAGATGCTGCCGAGTGGGTCCCTGGAGCTCTAGCTACAACATGCTGATTGCAGCACCCTTGCGACCGGAGCGGAGGTCGCGGTCGTCGCTCCGGGCAAGGTCTACATGACCCAAGGCTGGGGCGAGATCGCCCGGGTCTGCCGGACGGGGGGTTCTCTCATAATTAATCTTGAATACGATGGCGCCTCCTTGATGTTCTTCAAGGTCTTCGATGCGGAAGGACGCCGACTGGAGTGCTGCCCCAAGGAAGGCGGCCGGGGCATCGAAGTGGCAAGGTCCAGGCCTGCCAACCGCTTCCCCAGCAGCTCCTCAGGCGGCAGCGGAGGAGCCGGAGAATCCAGCGACTCCCCCGAGCTTCACGCGACTCTGGAGACGAGCGACGACAGCTACGAGCCCCCGAGCTAGCGTCGCACTCGGAGCAGGGCAGCTTCATATGGCCGCCGACGCCACTGATCTGGATAGGGTTGGCGCAGGCGCTTGATGGCCCACTGTTGATGATGGCATCTCCTGCGGAGGCACGCGTAGTTAGCGTTCCTCAGGATTAGCACATTTTGTTCCCTGTGAGGAATCGAAGAAACACCCCGTGGGGGTATGTAAGGCGCCTGCCATGTCTTTTGTGAATATTATCCTTATTATGAAGCGATGTGAGATGCTTGTCCTGTCCTGGATCGGCTCCCCCTTTCTATCCTCACGAGGGCTTGGTGCTCTACGCCGAGAGGTCCCGATCCCCAGGCAGGCTTCAGCCGTCGCTGGTATGCCAGGTCGCGATGTCGTGGTCAAGGCCAGGAGGTGAGCGGCCCAAGGTCCAGTAAGAGCCCACAAGGCGCGATGCTCAGGAGGTCCCCTTTAGCGCTCAAGCAGCCTCTGCCGGGCAAGAAAGGAAGGCAACGTCGCCATGACAGAGCTGCACTAGGTGAGGGTTTGGCATCGCGTTGCTTTAGCTTTCACCGAGGCGTGACTTATCTCATGAGTTTGGAGTAGTTCTTCGACGAGGTGCTGGGCCTGTGCGCCGGCAGCTGGGGCGTCGCAGGGTCAGGCCCTCGTGAGCTTCTCCCCTCTTTCCCGCACTTTCCTTCATGCTCTACGTCCTCAGGTCCCGGCCCTCGAGCGAGCTCAGCCGCCGCTGGTATGACAGGTCGCGATGACGTGGGTCAAGGCCAGGGGGTGAGGGCTGGAGAGCCAGTAAGATCCCATGAGTCGCGATGCTCAGGCGCCCCCCTTTTAACGCGCGAGCGAATCGCGCGGGAGAGAGAGAGAGGGAGCTCACGACGCCCCCCACACTATTCCTTGGGCGGATCCTGTACACCAGCATGAGGAAAAAAAGGTCTGCCATTACGGTTGCCAGCCAGCCATTGGTTGCTCCGAGGGAGTGATTGAGCCACTGAGGGCCTGGTGCGGTGGCGCCACGCGGGGCTGCCGCGGCCAGAGCTCGACCACTCAGATTTGTTGGTGTTGTAGGGACGGACCCATGCGCAAGCGCCATGCCAGAGCGAGCGGCTCCAAAGGTAGGTGTCAATTGAGTAGGTGATTATCTCAAGCAGGTTAAGCATGAAGAAGCAAATCAACTTAGATAGACGCAGAGAAAGGCAAACGCCACTGGGTCAGGCCCAAGCGGCTTGGGGATGATTTAGCCCGAGGGGCGCCCCCAACAAGGTAAGCTGAAGACATAAGCAAAACGGGTACATGCCGCGGGGACAGACCCACGCGACCTAGGAATGATGCAGCCCTGAGGGCGCTCCCAGTTGAAACGAAACTTGAAATAAGTCACCTGATACCATTGCAGAGCGAGCGTCGGAGTAGCTGACGGTGCGTGATGAAGAAGCCAATCCTCACGAGCCCTAGGAGCTCCGAGCCTCGGGATACTCGGGAGGTCCGGGCGGCTCGGCAAGGTCCATCTCCATTTCCTCCAGGAGCACGCGATGCTTGGCCACCTGAGCTTCCAAAATGCTTCTCATTAGGTGCTGGTGAGAAGCAGCCGCGTTCGGCAAGCCGAAGGGCATGCGAACATAGTTGTGCAGTGGACCCTCGCAACGTCCCACGCGCGAAGGCCAGAAGCACTCCTGAGACGCGACTCGATTGAGCCCTGGGTAGTCGATGCAGACGCGCAGCCCGCCATCCTCGCCTGGATGGGGAGCTACGCTGGGCAAGCGGCGGTTGCCACGCATGACTCTCGATTCCTGCAACTCCTGAGCAACCTTGGTGATGAACTCCTGAGGGTTTGGCCCTCCTTTCCTTACGCCTTCCTGAGGGAAAAGTACCGCGGAGGACGCCTCCAAGTGGTGCCCGAGCGCCTCCCTCGTGATCTTGGCAAAGTTAGTGGCTCCCCAAGAGAGAGCCCCTGAGCCTTGCCTGAGGAGGGCGCCAGGCGCGCCTCCCTATGCGATGGAGGGCGGCGCCCCTTGGATGGGCGCATGTTCGGATGTGGCGCCTCCGAAGGTGCCTGCCTCCTAAGGCCTTGAGCCTGGTGACATCTTCTTCTTCTTGGGAGCTGCTTCGGGAAGGTTTCCACTCTTGCTATATGGGTCCTCGATTGACGCGGCTTGGAAGGCGCACTCGATGGAGCACACCGCATCCTTCTCTTCACAGGGGACCGTGATGACCCTGCCACTTCCTGGCATCTTGAGGACGTTGTAGACATGGTGAGTCACTGCCATGAACTTGGCCAGAGCGAGGTACCCAAGGATGGCATTGTATGGCAGGTGAATGTGGGCGACGTCGAAGTCAATGAGCTCGGTACGGTAGTTCTTGCGGTGCCCAAAGGTGACAGGGAGGCGGACCTGCCCTATCGGGACAGTGGAACCATCAATGACTCCTGACAAGGGCTCGGTTGGTTGAAGCTAATCGTATGTCACTTGAAGATTGTTGAACGTCTCGACGGGCAGGACGTTGAGCCCTGCTCTGCCGTCAATGAGGGTCCTGGTAACTTGCACATTGCTAATGACTGGGGAGCAGAGCATCGGGAGGACACCGGCCGTTGCCGCGCACTTGAGCTGATCCGCTGAGCTGAACGTGATGACGCACGCGGACCACCTGAGAGGGCGCGTGGCCTCAAGCTTGGGAAGGACTGCATTCACCTTGCGAGCAAACTGCTTGAAGATGCGCTGAGAGGCTGGGGCCTGAGCGCCGCCCAAGATGCAAGCGATCGCGCGCGGCTTGTGGAAGCCCCCAGCCCCCTCGTCCTGATGATGGTCGTCATTCCTTCTTGGTGGTGGTGGCAGAGGAGGAAGTCCTGCGTTGCCTTGTGGGCGATCCTCACGAGGCTGATCCCTCCAAGACCCCTCGCGGGGCTGGTCCTGCCAGCGGTCCTCGCGAGGTCGGTCACGCCACCCTTGGCGAGGGCCACGGTCGTCCCAGCGTCCTCCACCTCTTGCTCCGCCTCGGCCGTAGCCCCGATCGTTGTGCTCGGGGCGTCGATCGACACAGCCTTCTCGCACGGCCCTGAGCTCTTGGCATTCGTTGGTGTTGTGGGTATGGAGATCGTGGTACACACAGTACCGGCTGCCCTTGGAAGACTCCGGTTGGTCCCTGCCGCGCTTCATGTCCGGCTTTGCTGCGAGCACAGCTGCTCCCTTGCGCTTCACATCCTTGGCCTTGGCTTTCTTCTCTTCTGGATCTGCTGCCGGGAGCTCGAGAAGGGAGAGGCGTCCCTCCTCAGCCCTTGCGCACTTGGTCGCCAGGTTGAACAACTCCAGAGATGTACACAGATCTTCGTGGATCGCCAGCTGCTCCTTCATCTTGACGTCGCGGACGCCATCAAAGAACGCCAAGATGATGGCCTCCTTGGTTACCCTGGATATCTTGAGGCGAACGCTGTTGAAGCACTGGATGTACTTCTACAAGGTCTCTCCGGGTTGCTGCTTGGTGCGGCGCAGGTCACCCACGGTCGGCGGACGGTCGCGGGTGCCCTGGAAGTTGGCGATGAAGCGAGTGCGCATCTCGTCCTAGGAGGAGATCATGCCAGGAGGCAGGTTCAGGAGCCAGGTGCGGGCACCATCCTTGAGTGCCATGGGAAACCAGTTCGCCATGACCTTTTCGTCCCCGTTGGCGGCTTCGATGCCCAGCTCGTAGAGCTGTAGGAACTCCGCGGGGTCGGCAGTGCCGTCGTAGCGAGGGGGCAGGTCAGGCTTGAACTTGCCCGGCCAGGCGACACTATGTAGCTTAGTGGTGAAGGCGTGGCAGCCTGCGGTGGCCACCGGAGCTCTCTGCTGATGCGGGGCTTGCTCCTGGGGATTCCCGCGCGCCGCTGCCTGGAGCAACGCGGGGTATTGACGTGGTGGCGCAGGGATGCGGTCATGGCGCACCGGCGCAGGGAGCACATGAGCACCTTCTTGGCGACGAGGGATTTCTTGGCAGCTCCTTTCTTGTTGCACGGGTGCCAGACGCGGTGGATCTTGTCCTGGGGCCACGCGCCTCGGAGCCAGGGCGCCTTCTTGGGGAGGAGGTGGCGGAGGCACCTCCTGCTTTGCGCCTCCTGCGCACGACGGAGGGCGAGGCAGCGAGAGGGACGGCGCAGGGGAGCCCCCTGCGGCGCCGACGAGCTCGATGATGCGAGCGATCCACTCCTTGTAGAAGTCGTCGATGGGACGGTAGTGCAGGAGCTCACGCGCCAGGAGCAACGCGGCGTGCTCGTCCGTGGGGGCGCAACGGGCGTGGGATGACGAACCAGCTGGGTTCGGCGACGGGGTGGCGGTGCGGCCTTCCAGCCGCACCGAAGGATGCAGCGACGAGGCCTGCTGCTCGTTCCCCGCTGGGCCGGTGGCGACGTTGGCGGCTGGCGACGGGGAACGACGGGGACACCCACCGATGGGAGCCATCTGGGCGACGCGGGCAGCGAGAGCAGCCCGACGCTCGGCGCGAGCCCGACGAGCGTCAGCCATGGACACGACGGAAGATCAAACGCGAAACATCGGAAGAAAGATTAGGGCGCACCCCTACCTGGCGCGCCAAATGTCGGATGTTGGGTTCCGGCAGACCCTTAAGGTTCGAACTCTGGGGTGCGCATGAAGATCTTCCCCCTACCGATCCACGTCCGATCGCCTTACGAGAATCTAAGCTAAAAGGATGAGCAACACGAGGGACACAAGATTTATACTGGTTCGGGCCACCATTGTGGTGTAATACCCTACTCCAGTGTGTGGTGTGGTGGATTGCCTTAGGGGCTGATGATGAACAGTACAAAGGGCGAACAGCCTCACGAGAGGTGTTCTTGAGCTGGTGCGATGAACTGCTTGGGTGAGTTCGATCGCCTCTCTGTCAAATGAGCACTTGATCCGTCCTCTCCTTCCTCTGAGGTGGCTAGTCCTATTTATAGAGGCTCTGGTCCTCTTCCCAAATATTCAGCGGGAAGGGCGCCCACAATGGCCATTTTGAAATGGAACATCTAGTACAAGTTATCCTGAATAAAGTTGGTCTTCGGCTGCCAAAGGCACTGGCGATGATGCCGTCTTGGGCTCCACGGTGACCTCCATCCTGCCGCTCTACTGGCTTTGGTCCCGTTGCACTGAAATGGCAACCCTTGCCTGATGCCTCGGTACTCCACGCCTATGCTTGCCTCCTTTGCACCAAAGAGGAAACAAGGACACTGCGCAGGCCGGTGCCCGCCTGGCGCCTGCCTGGTCTCGATCGTCATGTCTTGCATCACGATCACCTTGCGAGGTACCCTGCCTTGATCTCTCCGCCTCCTCTCAAGCCTGCCTGGCGAGGCCGTTCCTAAGGAAGTCGTGTGTCGTCCGCCCCGCGAGGCTTGGCCCCTCGCGAGGGTCTTGAGTCTTGCATTGATGAAGATGGGCCGTACTGGGCCACCACTTGAGCCATGCCGCAGGCCGCAGGCAGGCAAGTCTGGGGAGCCCTGTTCCCAGAACGCCGACAATAAGTATTGTGACATAATGTGAAATAACAGCCCATAATGCAATAAATATCGATATAAAAGCATGATGCAAAATGGACGTATCAACGGCATACGAGCTCCTCACCGGTAACAAACCCCAAGTTCGATACTTTCGGGTATTCGGCTCAAAGTGTTACATTCTTGACAAGCATTGTCATTCGAAATTTGCTCCTAAGTCTCATGAAGGTTTCCTACTCGGTTATGGCTCAAACTCTCACACTTACCGTGTCTACAACAATTTCACCCGAAAGGTTGAAGAGACGGTAGATGTGAAGTTTGATGAATCTAACGGCTCGCAAGTAGAGCAATTGCCAATTGATGTAGGTGACAAAGATCCCTCGGAAGCAATCCAAGACTTGTCTATCAGCAAGATTCGCCCAACGGAGGTGAAGGATAGTACCTCGTCCGTCAAAGTGGTAGCCTCAACCTCACGCCAAGGTGAACCACAAGTTGACTTGGAGGCATCCACAAGTGGGACACATCAAGATGATGAGAACGAGGGTGTACAACAAGATGAACCTCGACGACCTCCTTCTCCACCTCCACGGGAGAATGATCACGCCAACAACAATGAAGAAAGACAAGAAGAAGAACAGGATAATGAAGAGGATGTTCCACCCCGACCAAAACAAAATCTATCACAACTTCGAGCAAGAATCTCAAGAGATCATCCCGTCGAACAAATCTTTGATGACATTCAAACTGGGAGAATTACTTGCTCTAAAACTCGTTAGGCTAACTTTTGTGAACATTACTCATTCATTTCTAGCATTGAACCTATGAAGGTTGAAAAAGCATTGGAAGATCTGGATTGGATAAATGCCATGCACGAAGAGCTACACAACTTTGAGAGGAACCAAGTATGGACGTTGGTTGAGAAGCCCGATGAGAAGCACAATGTCATTGGAACCAAATGGGTATTTCGGAACAAGCAAGATGAAGATGGACAAGTTGTACACGACAAGGCTCATCTCATTGCTCAAGGCTACACTCAAGTCGAAGGTATGGACTATGGTGAGACTTATGCCCCCGTTGCTAGACTTGAGTCCATTCGCATCTTACTTGCCTAAGGCAATCATCATGACATTACCTTATATCAAATGGACATCAAAAGTGCTTTTATTAATGGTGAACTTGAGGAGGAAGTTTATGTTAAACAACCTCCCGGCTTTGTTAATCCTAAGAAACTCAATCATGTTTACAAACTTCACAAAGCTCTTTATGGTCTTAAGCAAGCTTCTAGAGCTTGGTATAAATGCTTGACTAAGTTTCTTCTTGATAAAGGGTTTGAAATTGGTAAAATTGATTCTACAATCTTTACCCAAAGGGTTAATGGAGAATTATTTGTGAGTGAACTCAAGTTCTTCCTTGGTTTGCAAATCAAGCAAACTAAGGAGGGAACCTTTATCTCTCAAACGAAGTATACCAAGGACTTATTCAAGAAGTTCAACATGCAAGAATGAAAAGGTATGAATACCCCCATGCCTACAAGTGGACATCTTGACTTGACAAAGGATGGCGAACCGGTTGACCAAAAGTTTTACCGCTCTATGATTGGTTCTATGGGGGCCCCGACTCATAAGTCGAGATCACCGAATGCACATGTACAGTGATCCCAGAGATCAATGCTCACTGAACACACAGAAGCTGAATAACAAGAGTCTTACATCCATACATACCGTCTTACACAAATTATGACCATTATTGTCAAGTCTTACATTGATAAAGCCTTAAGGGCTGAACATCAAATGAAACACAAGCAGCGGAAATCTTCGTCAATATGTAGAACCCATGCCATCTGCCTTAACCCTATAGGCATTCTGACTGGGAAACGTCCTAGTTCGCATGTTCGTCTCCAAAGAACTCTTCTTCGAACTCCGGTTCTTCCATGCCTGGTCAATTAAATAACCAAAGGCAAGCCAATGAGTACTTTGAATGTACTACAAAGCAACCCATGTTTTGGTTCAAGATACAACAATGCATGATATAGGTAAATTTTTGCAGAAAGCTAGTTTTGAGTGCAATGACATGTTCAACAACTTGTAAGACATGCATCAAGAGAATTCAAGTATCCATGAGGACAGGTTACAGATACCAACATAAATAGAGTGGGCACCAACCCATCTCAATCACGTCAAGGCCTTTGACTTGACCCAAGTAGTTATCCAAACACACACACGGTTTGTAAACTCTGGACATAGTTTAAGCAGCACCGCCCAACTATCCTTGACCGTGGAAACGGCTATTCGAATAGTTTTACACTCTGCAGAGGTTGCACACTGTACCACAAGATCCGGGGAACTTCCGTGTCATCCACGACCCGCGATACCTCAAGTACCCGGGGTAAGCACCCGATCACTATCTTTCCCTAGACGACACTAACAAGGAGTCCACTCATTGTTCCGTATCCTCACGATGTACATCATACGAGACTCACTCGAGATCGTAACATCCGAGAGGGGACACAACGGTGTATCCGGTGCCCTGTGAAAACAGTCATGGCCGCCCTACCTGGCACGACCCCGTCCCGAGAGAGAGCACCAACTCTCCCCGTCACTAGTAATGCGGGCTCCAAGCTAGCATCGGCCTAGGTAATCAATAATGCCCTTTCCCATATAAGGGTAGAGTGGTTGCGCATGTAAGGTTGGGACAGTCATCAAATCTTAAATCTAATCCGTTTTCGAAAACAACACACACACTTGCCTCGGTACACCACTTCGGCATCAAGTGGTTACCCATCTCATCATCTCCCTCGGGCATAAGTGGCACCCGACGGGGTTTTCAAAAAAGTCTTTTGAAAATACTTTGTCTGCATCATCATGCATATTCCCGTCCTTTTTTGCGTAGCACTACTTTAGCATCCTATCTACTCCCACCGTCATAACCCTCATAAGAAGGTAGGGTCATGCATAATGCAAGTATCAACGAGGAAGTAACGGTGGCAAACCACCCCATGTGGTTATCACAGTATCATATCTCCGATGCAAACAATAAAAGTGCTATATGACACTGCATAAAAAGGGTTTCATAGACATGGTCAAAGGGCTGCTTGCCTAGTTCATCAGAGTCTTCAAGTCTTCGGGTCCTTCTCCAAGTACTCCGTCTACTTCGTCAACTAACGTCGGAAACAATCACAATAAGCAACACAACAAGGCAAAAATAAAAGTGCTCTAAAATTGCAAGTTGGATTTTTCTAGGATACCTTTGCTCATATGAGGCATGACCAAAGTGGTTTCGATGGGATTTGATCAATGGATATCTCTGAATATTTCAATATGACGGAATCAAGGGATTTGCGGATTTGCAAGAAGTGTACAGAAATATATTTTTGAAAAATGAGCAGAGGCACCCATTTAGCAAAGGATGATTTTAGAAGCATCTAGGAATTGATTTCACTGGATTTGGAGTAGAGATGATTTTCCTATGAATTTGCAAAGTTGGCTATATATAAAGAAATAGGCCATTATTTGAGGTGACACAGAAAGTATTAGTAAAAATGTTCAAAAACTAAGTTTTGAACTTATAGACATATAGGATTTTGAATCATGGAATTTGGATCAAGAATGGGCTCTCTGTGATTTTCTAAAGTTTATCACAGAAATAGGAAAAATAGGATGTGATAAATATTTGTGAAGGAAATGCTTTTGTAAAAATGTGACAATAGCACCATGTGGTAGGGAATGACTTTAGAAACTACTAGAAATTTGAATCATCAAATTTGGAGTTAATTTGAATTATTTATGGATTTTAGAAACTCACTGGAAAAGAATAAAAAGAAATATAAGGCATTACCCTTATCCTGCGCACCGGCGAGAGATAGCCGTGGGCCGGCCCAGCAGCTCGGCCACACGGACGAGAGGCGACGTCGAAGGCGTATTTCGCCCGGCCCGTCTCCACTTGCCAGCGTGGCCCGGTGGCTGCGCCACTGACAAGCAGGGCCCGCCTGCAGGTCATCATCTTCGTCTTCCTCCCGCGCGCTCGCCTGGCCGAGGGAGCAGAGAGCCCCAACGACGACTGCCGGCGCTACGGAGCACCTCCGGCGATGCTCTGACTATGGATGAGCTCGGCGTCAAGCGCCGCATCCATTCGTGTATGCCACGGCTGCCGGGGATGGTCGAGGCGATGGCGGCTTGGATGCCGGCGGACGGTGGCGTCGGGCGAGATTGGGCACGGCGCTACGGTGCGTCCTCGGACGGGGGAAAGGGCGTGGGAGCTCCGCCTTGCTCAGGGGAGCCTGCTGGTGGAGAGAGGAGAGGGAGAAGAGCTCGGGCTCGGCTGAATTTAGGTGGAGGCCGGCGGCGGCTCTCCGGCCATGGAGGGCTATGGAGGGCGCGGGGAGAGGAGTGAGTTGCTCCAGGGGGTCTCCGGGGGGAGAGAGAGGCAAAGGATTAGAGAGGAGGCTCGGGGGTGGCCTTAAATAGAAGGGGGCGAGGTGCACAGCGGGGTCATGCGCCGGCGAGGTCGTAGCCATCGCTACGGGCCTCGGGAGAAGAGGACGTGGTGTCAGGGGTGTTCCTGGACGTCGACTACGTCGGGAGAGATAGAGAGAGGGAGTGGGGAGAGGTCAGAGGCGCGTGCGTGTGAGCCGCGCCATTGGCGCGCTCGGGCGGCCGGTGTCTGCTAGCGTGGAGGCGCGGGGAGGAGGAGAGAGGAAAGGGACAGCACCGTGGCGTGTTGCGAACGTCGAGGCACCTCGACTAGCGCAAGGGGGAGGCTCGAGGTGGTCGGGGGACGCGGCATCAACGGTCGGGAGCACGCTGACGTGCTCTAGAGCACGCAAATGGCCGGCACCCGCGGCTTTTCCTCGCGTCCTCACGCACCCACTTGAGTCTGGCAGCTGCAAGGGGGAGTAAACAATGTGACAATGGCATTGGATGCCCTGGGGATCCACTGGAGTGAGGAGGGAGGTTGAGAGAGAGAGAAATGGTGCTGTCCAGAGAGAGAAAAAGAGCTTTTCACCCCCATAATCATGGCTTCTCGGGCAGGGAAAGATGCAGGGGTTAGGGGAGGACCAGATGATGCTGTGGGAGAAAGCTTAGCTCATGGAGATTAGTGGAAATGGCCAAAACCTGCATTTTAAATTTCTGCCAGAAGGTGTTTGATGGTGGTTTGGGCAAGCAAATGGATTCCAAATGATGTGAAGATTAACATGATCAAGTGTCATATAGAAATGGGGTTGATCACCAAGTTGGAGCTCATTTGGAGGAAGTTGACAATGCAACTTTGGTAAACCCTAGAAATTAGCAGAAATGGCTTTACCAAGATTTAGTCATGCAAATCAATTCTCCTTGATGCACCACTTCGTGTAGTGTCATCATTTGAGGTTCTGAACATGCCCACAAAAGTTGAGATCAAAAGGGGAAAGTTGCCAATGTAGAGTTGTTCAAATTTGGTTCTGGACAGGAAGGGTTTTGGGGCACTTTGATCAAGTTAACTTGTTCTCCAACTTGTGCCATTTGGTCTAGATGAATAATTAGAACATTTGAGCATGTTCACAAGGTTTGGGAACATTTGGAAATATTTGGCAATGTAAAGTTTCTCAAACTTCAAAATGGACAGAAATGGTTTTGAGGGGATTTGATGATGTATCTAATATGTCATATGTGACATGCTAGAATTTTCTTGGAATTTTTGGAGAATATTTCCTTTGTAAATATTTCAAATGCTTGAAATATCCAGAAAGGGTTTTTGAGGGGTTTGACCAATATTTTGAACATGACCATGTGTTTAAACTCTTATATATGGAAAATATATGTCCACTGAGTTTCCCTAATTTTTGTCAAATATTTTTGAAACAATAAAATAATTTTTCCCTATTAAAGACCATTTCTGCCTTAAGAAAAATCTTTTAAATAAAATAGTAAAATAACTTTTAAAATTATATTTTTGTGGTTTATGGGAGTCCTATATCTAATAGGTCTCAAATATACTGTTTGAAATATTTTTCATACCCCAAATCAAGTACTTGCAGTACAAACCTCAATTTAGGGGTTTTTGGAAAAATAATTTTTGAAAATACTATTTGGCCAAATTATTTTTGTAAGAAAATACTATGTTTCTCTATACACATGGCATGATCATTGGGCAAGAGTTTGGGGCAAGGAGATGAAGTATAGAAGGTGGAGTAGTTGACTTTAAAGAGCACTTGAAAAACACAGAGAGAAAACCAACTCAAAATAAAAGGTCAAATAATGCAAAAGTTTTTGTTAAACCACATTTTATCATGATTTATCATCTTAAGTGTTGTGCCATGAAAATCAGGGTGCGACAGGTTCATTGTTATATCTATGTGCATACCGTCCCGATATCATGCTAAGTGTGTTCATGTGTGCACGATATCAAGCAGCCCCCAAAGAATGTCATCTTAAGGCTGTGAAAAGGATAGTGAGATACTTAATACATACACCAAATTTTGGCATTTGGTATCCTAAGAGGTCTTCTTTTGATCTTGTTGGCTACTCCGACTCAGACTATGCCAGTGACAAGGTTGATAGAAAGTCCACTTCGGGTACTTGTCAATTTCTTAGTAGATCTCTTGTGTCTTGGTCCTCCAAGAAACAAAACTCGATATCCTTATCCACCGCCGAAGCGGAATACATTGCCGCTGGTTCATGTTGTGCTCAATTACTTTGGATGACCCAAACTCTTAAAGATTATGGGATATATGCGAAACATGTTCCATTGCTTTGCTACAATGAGAGTGCTATTAAGATTGCTCATAATCCCGTGCAACATTCTCGAACAAAGCATATTGAAGTTCATCATTTCATTCGAGATCATGTTGCTAAGGGAGATATCAAACTTAAGCATGTTCGTACCGACAAGCAATTAGCGAACATATTCACTAAACCACTTGATGAGAAAGTGTTTTGCAGGCCGAGAGGAGAATTGAACATCATTGATGCCTCAAATTTGGAGTAGAAACTCCATGTGGATGCATGGAAGGCATGAGCCTCACTATGACTAATCCTTGACCATTCTCTTATGATGATAATCATATGTATTGGATACTCTTGTACTCTTGCATGCTGTCTAACCCTTGTAGGTACTTGGATAAGCCCAATTCTATGAGATTGTAACTCAATCACACTTTGAGCAATCTCTACATCTCCAAGTCTCTACAAAATGGTGGACAAAGACAAGGAAGCACATATCAATTCAATATATCCTTTGACAAATTCCTATATCAAATTTCAATTGATATCAAATTTCATGATTGTCACTTTAGATACACAAGTGCTCTTCCTTGCAAGACTAACCCATGTAGGAAGATGAACTTCAACTACAAGTGGTGCTCCCAACTCTTGATGATCTACATCAACTTGAGCACCCTACACAAGTTCAACTACAAGACCAAGTTCAACACCACTGTCGGTGTCAAAACCGGCGGATCTTAGGTAGGGGGTCCCGAACTGTGCGTCTGAGGCTAATGGTAACAGGAGGCGGGGGACACGATGTTTACCCAGGTTTAGGCCCTCTCTATGGAGGTAATACCCTACTTCCTGCTTGATTGATCTTGATGAATATGAGTATTACAAGAGTTGATCTACCACGAGATCAGAATGGCTAAACCCTAGAAGTCTAGCCTATATGATTATGATTGCCTCTATGGACTAAGCCCTCCGGTTTATAAAGACACTAGAGGGGACTAGGGTTATACAAAGTTGGTTATAGAGAAAGGAATCTACATATCCAAATGACCAAGCTTGCCATCCACGCAAAGGAGAGTCCTATCCAGACACGGGAAGAAGTCTTCTATCTTGTATCTTCGTAGCCCAACAGTCCGGCCCATGTTAATAGTCCGACCGTCCGAGGACACCTTAATCCAGGACTCCCTCAGTAGCCCCTAAACCAGGCTTCAATGACGAGGTGTCCGGCGCGCAGATTGTCTTCGGCATTGCAAGGCGGGTTCTTTCTCCGAATACTCCAAAATAGTCTTCGAACATAGAAAACGTGTCCGGCTCTACAAAACAAATCCCATACACAACCGTAGAGAGTATAATATTACATGAGTCCAATCCGCTGACAACTTTACATAGCGTGACATCACGTTACCGCCCAGTCATTATTCGAACCGTTTTTAGCCTGCCGCTCCATATTTCGAGATGCGGTTTCATTGGCATGTCTTGTCAATGCAGAGATCGTGTCCCCTTATTGCGGGATTCTCATCAATACGGGCATGGGTAACCCAACCGTGCCACCTGCACCCTTGGGGAATAGGCGAGTTTTAAGGCGAGTGGGGAGGCGCTTGATATTCACTGCCTTTATAAAGGCATAAGGATTCACCCCTTTTTTCACCCACGCCTTCTCTTTCTATGCCCATCCATTCTCGAGCTCCAGTGCTCAAGATCTCATCCTTTCCGCCCAAAAAAGCATTCCAACCATGTCCGGATCCGGAGTGCAGGGCAAGTGGATGGCCTCCTCCGTCAAGGAGAAGGACATTACGAAGCTCCGGGAGGCGGGCACTTGGCTAAGTAAATCGCCCATCGGCTTCCTGCCGAGGGACAGATTGTACCCACCCCGGATCCCCATGAGAGGGTGGTGTTCATCTCCCACTTCGTCCGCGGGCTGGGATTCCCTCTCCACCCATTCGTCCGCGGACTCATGTTCTACTAGGGGCTAGATTTCCACGATCTGGCCCCCAATTCCATCCTCAATATATCGGCATTTATTGTCGTTTGCGAGGCCTTCCTCTGCATCCCACCTAACTTTGGATTATGGCTGAAGACCTTTAATGTGAAGCCGAAGGTGGTGAGTGGTCAACACGCGAAGTGCAGAGGCGCCATGGTGAGCAAGATGCCCAATGTCACATGGCCCGAAGGCTCCTTCGTGGAGACTGTCAAAGGGTGGCAGTCGAAGTGGTTCTATGTCACAGAGCCATGCGGCACCAACTGGGCCGCAACTCCTGCATTCCAGTCCGGAGCCCCGATGCGGCTCACCTCCTGGCCAGAGAAAGGCCTGGTCTGGTCTTCTCCGGACGAGCTGACAGCATTCTAGACGCGCATTCAGAACATGATAAACAAGAAAATCAAGCTCGTCAATGTGATCTAGGTGATGCTTATTCGCCGGATCCTTCCGTGCCAACGCTGGACTTGCCATCTATGGGAGTTCGATCCGACCAAGCACCAGACCCTACTGGAGCTCTTCGGCAGTATGCACGAAGACATCTAGAAGGTGCTCTTCAAGGCTAACCAGACGCGGCTGGCTACGACCGAGGATCGCGGGCAAGACTTGGCCCATCCCGCTAGTCTGGTAATTTTTTCATGTTTCCAAGGTATGTCCTTTACTTACATACTCGAGGAAGATGCCTAAGCCTCCCTACTAATTCTCTCAGGCCTGGACAAAGCAGGCAGAGCGGATTCAGTGTCCTGCTCCACTGCCCAAAGACCCAGAAATGCCGCTTCTAACGAAGATGCTGGTTCCGGCACCCTATCAAGCGCCGGAGAAGAAGGCTAAGGAGACCAGAGGTGGTCTCCGTTACAAGGGCGCTTCGGACGTGACATCCAAAGACGCCAAGACTCACTCCTCCGCTGCCAAGGACGATGAGGAAGAGGAGGAGGAAGAAGAAAGCCATTCCTCTCTGAGGGGGAAGAAAGAAAAGGACGGCCTCCACGCGTTTGGAGGCCGAGGCGTCCAAGAAGGGGAAAGCTTCCCTTCCGGACAGCTCCACCGCGGCCGCCGACAGCAGATCGGAGTGGCAGCCCAGGGAGAAGCCCCTGGCCAGATCGTGAGTATGCGGACACATTCATATTGTTTTAACATGTTGAATCATGCATTCATAGTCTGGCTCGGTCCAACCTCGAGCGGTCCTTATCTTCGGAGGATTCATTGGACCCAGAGGCGATGGACAGCAGGACCCTTCCAGCGGCCTCCTCTCCCAAGGACATGGATGGCGCTGGGGCGTCGTCCTGAAGGATCTCAGGCCCGGGAGAGACTCAGGAGACCGTCATGGAGGCGCCGGAGGGTGAAGCCTTGGCTGCCGGACACATGGGGGAGCAAACCCCCATGGATACTGACGACGGGGGCCATGTCCAATTCGGCCCCCAGCCGAATACAATTCTGGAGACCTATATGGCTCCAGAATCAGGCCAGCCGCCTCTTTCAAAAGGAGGTGTGCCTATTCCACTGGTGACCTCTGTCCATCCAGAGGCGCTGGATAATTTGCTGGAAGCGCTACGAGGCACTTCCATTGTCGAGGAACACCGTACCCTTATGGGTACGGTGATTGAGAGGATTCAGTCCGTGAAGAGCGGACTGACCGAAGCCTGCACAAGCCTTCTAACAGGCTTTGAGGTAAGCAACGCAACTATGCAAAAATAATGTCACAGTATAGACAGTAGCCCTTGAGACTCTGTCTGGTGTTCAGAAAGAAAAGCCGAACAGAGGGTCAAATAATTTTCGCAGGAGACTAACCTAAAATGTCTTTGTGAATAAGCAGACGTCGCTACTGGCTACAACCTCTCACACTATTGAGGTCTCCGGACTGAAGCAGATTCTGGAGCGGATCGAGGAGGAGCTCGGCCGCGTGAAAAAGCAGTTGGAAGATAGTCAAGGTATGTAATAACCTTATATATATTCAGGACGGATGAATTGATTTGTGCTGACTGAAGTGACATTTGATTTGTTAGGAGTGGCGGCCGAGGTGGAGACCCTTAAGAAGGCGCTGGCCGAGGCCGAGGAGAAAGCGGCCAAGGAAAAGGCCGCCCGTGAAAAGCACGAGGCCAGGGTCAATGAGGTCCAACAGGAGCTCCTGGACGCCGTGAATAAATGCGAGTCCTTGGAGCACAAACTTGCAGATCAACAGTCCGAACTGGACAAGGGCCGCCAAAATGCACACTATGCCCAGGTTGAAGCCCAAGGCGCCCTCCAGGAAATCCAGGAGGCCAGAAAAATCACGGCGGTTAAGGCCTTTATTATGCAGAGCAAATATGTGAAGACAAGGTTCGTCTTACTGACCTGGATTTGGAGTTAACCAGGGGCGTTTGCGGATCTGCCGTGCAGCGTTTCAGATGCAACGAAATTCTTCCGAGCTGAAGAGGGGAGCTCCACGGAGAATCTATTTTGGTCGCAATACCTTGCGCCAGAACATCCGGTGGCCTTTAGCGATCAGCTGAAACAGATGGTCGAGCTGCATAGGGTGATCGAACTAGTCGTGAAGGATTTAATGATCCGGCTATGGCCTGCCGAAGCTATGCCCAGCAGCTACTTCGGGCTCGTGAAGCGGCTGGTCAATGCCTGCCCTCGGCTTGATGCCACCAAGCGATCGGTTTGCATCAAAGGCGCGTGCATGGCCTTCGCCCAAGTCAAGATGCATTGGGTGAAGATGGATGCCGCGAAGCTTATGACCGAGGGACCGCCCACGGGCAAGGAGCACCGCACCCCTGAGCTGTATCTTGACAATGTCCTAGAGGGGTCCCGCATTATGGCGGAGCAATGTGCAAAGGATGTTATGTTTCTATGAATACATGCATGTTATCCTGTCCTGTATTATGAAACAAGATCGTTATGTAATATAATGCTTGTTATTTAAAATTTTACCTCCTGTGCGACCGTATTGTTAAATCTGAGAGTTGGCCAGTCGTCGGCTTCTGCCCCCACGTAGGTAGTACGGGGGTGTTCGGGATAAATCTAAACACTCTTTACTCCAAAGTTTGGTCCTTCAAGGAGGTGTTTAGCGCAACGAACCAGGCAATCGGACTATATGGCTTTATCACTCTCACTTAGCCATGGGAGTTTGACAATAAAAATTTAGGCGCAGCCCCTAGTATTAGTAAATCTGAACTTGGGATGCTGTAAACACCTGATCGGATATAAACCGATTCATCGCATAATGCGGAAAAAATGCTAAAGATTTGTAACCTCTCGAACAGCTGACCGGCTCACGCCGCATCATGATAGTCAGTTTTCGGCTTTCTCTACTAAGGTGCTCATCCGGAGAACTAGGGCACAATCACAGTAGTTCTCCCTTTACTGCCCTAGCCGATATAGCGGAACGTAGGGTAGCAAGCATAGGAGCCGGGCAACCCAACTATTGACCAAAGACATGATTCGGAGCCGACGCATATAATGCTATAAGTTTGGGGTGCCGAACTACACTGTAAAAAAGTGTTGGGACTTTGTTGCCGTATTACGGAGCGTAATGAAGCCCCTGGCTAATTAAGGCATACCAGAGTGTATAGTTGCAATTTGATAAAAATATCAATAAAAAGAAAAATGAAATAATAGGCTGATGCTGCAAAAATTGGGCCGCAAACTATTTTTTCATTGTAGTTTGATTAATACATCAAAGCGTATTTTGTACAAGTAGTGCGATAAGCAACAGGGCTATTTAACATGCCACAACCAAGGGAGAGCTGCGTGCGGGTCCTCAAAAACAGGTATAACGATCGTTTAAAGAGACCACCTGGAAGTTCCCTTATACGTCAATGCTTCTTGCCGTCTTGGTGTATGCGTCCCATGATAGGTCCGACAGTCAGATCACCAGGAAAGGCCCGGGGAAAAAAGAAACCTGAGAGAAAAAAGTAAAAGTATGTGGTCCAGGAGCGGTTGAGCCGTATTATGGACCATGATCTAACTGTGCCTCCGTCTACGCCCATGGTATTTTGAGTGCGTAGTTATGTACGCGTGGTACGAATGCCGCCATTTGGTCGGGACTGGGACGGAAGCCGAATTGCTAGTCAAGCTCTTGACGAGCTGGACTGTCCTGCTGCAGAGTAGTTCAGACTCTTTTGATAGTGTCCGGGAGCTTGGCCGCCGAATTAATGTTTTGCCTAAAAAGGCCACTCTGTACTTCTGCTGCGAGGGCAGCCGTGTGCTCCTCAGTACGGAGGGAGCGTTCCGTGTTTCCATTGACTATTATGACATCGCGTGGTCTGGGCATCTTGAGCTTGAGATAAGCATAATGTGTCACCACATTGAATCGAGCGAATGCGGTTCGTCCGAGCAGTGCGTGATAGCCACTTTGGAAGGGGACGATGTCAAAGATCAACTCTTCGCTTTGGAAGTTATCCGGAGATCCGAAGACCACCTCCAGTGTTATTGAGCCCGTGTAGTGGGCTTCTACTCCTAGTATGACACCTTTAAAGGTGGTTTTTGTGGGTTTGATCCTTGAGGGATCAATACCCATTTTGCACACTGTATCCTGATAGAGCAGGTTTAGGCTGCTGCCGTCATCCATGAGGACTTGTGTAAGATGGAATCAATCAATGATTGGGTCGAGGACTAGTGCGGCTGAACCGCCATGACGGATACTAGTCGGATGGTCCCTGCGATCGAAAGTGATCGGGCAGGATGACCATGGGTTGAACTTTGAGGCGACTGGCTCTATCGCGTAGACGTCCCTAAGCACGCGCTTGCGCTCCCTCTTGGGGATATGGGTAGCGTATATCATGTTCACCGTTTTAACTTTGGGGGGGGGATTTCTTCTGTCCCCCTGTGTTCGGTGGCCGGGGCTCCTCGGCATCGTCCTCACTTTGCGACCCCTTCTCCTTGTTCTTGGTGTTTAACTTGCCGGCCTGTTTAAAAACCCAACACTCTCTGTTGGTATGATTGGATGGTTTATCAGGAGTGCCGTGGATTTGACATGGATGATCGAGTATGCGGTCCAAATTGGACGGGCCCAGATTTTTTCTTTTGTATGGCTTCTTCCGCTGACCGGACTTAGAGCCACTGAATCCGGCGTTGACCGCCGTGTCTTCGGTGTTGTCACTGTTGTTTCGACGCTTGTGTCTGCTGCGTCGGGGCTTGCCGTTGCTGTTTCTGGCTTTCAGAAGTGCCGGGTTCGCTTGTATTGTTATTGCTATGGGCTAGCCATTTATCCTCGCCCCCGCAGAAGCAGGTCATAAGCGTCGTGAGGGCTGCCATGGACTTCAGTTTTTCTTGGCCGAGGTGTCGGGCAAGCCATTCATCACGGATGCTATGTTTAAAGGCCGCTAGGGCTTCGGCATCCGGACACTCGACGATCTGGTTCTTTTTAGTTAAGAACCTAGTCCAGAATTTCCTGGCTGACTCTCCGGGCTGTTGAACTATGTGACTTAAGTCATCAGCATCCGGAGGTCGGACATATGTACCTTGGAAGTTGTCGAGGAAGGCATCTTCCAAGTCTTCCCAGCTGCCAATGGAATTTTCGGGCAGACTGTTCAACCAGTGCCGAGCTGGTCCCTTGAGTTTTAGCGGGAGGTATTTGATGGCATGAAGATCATCGTCGCGGGCCATATGAATATGGAGAAGAAAGTCTTCAATCCATACCGCGGGGTCTGTTGTCCCATCATATGACTCGATGTTCATGGGTTTAAACCCTTCTGGGAATTCATGTTACATTACTTCGTCAGTGAAGCAGAGGGGGTGTGCGGCGCCTCTATACCGAGCCAGGTCGTGACGTAGCTCGGATGGAGTTTGTCTGTGGTCTTCGGCTCAGACGTGGTTATATTTGTCTCGTCCGGCCGAGTGGCCATCGTTGTGCATCGGGGCATGCTCCCGCAATACATAGATCGATCTGGTCTAACCTGCTCTATTTTCCAGGTCATGCCGTAGGTCATATGTATATCCTTGAGCTGTTGTGTACTTGTTTTTACGGCGAGGCAGTGCGTGCTGGTGTTCGGCTCGAGTTGCCACCTTGTCCCAGCCACGTGGTGGTCGGTCAGCCGCATTATACGTTGGTTGGGCACTCGAGGCCGTATTCCTCGGTTGCGAGGACATTAGTCCATCTATTGTTGAGAAGATCTTGATCAGCTTGAAGCTGTTGCTGCTTATTTTTCAGGCTCCTTGCAGTGGCTATTAGCCGGTTCTTAAAGTGCTCCTGATCGATGGGTTCCTCAGGCACGATAAAGTCTTCGTCGCCGAGGCTCACCTCGTCCTCGGAGAGCGGAAGGTAGTTGTTGTCTCTCGAGTCTTCATTCATGGCCTGTTCATCAGGGCTAACTCGCCCATCTTCCTGTTCGTCCTGTTAGGAAGTTGGCTCCACGGGGTCTTCGTTGTCTTCGGCATCGTCCGGAGTGTTATTTTCTCCTATGCTAGTATTGCTGCTTTTTCCATGGCATGGTTTAGAGCAGCCCCACTGACGTTGGCGCTTTGTCTGTATCTCAGGAGGTTTATCCTCGACTGGATCCTTCTCATCGTCGCCATTGTTTGCTTTGCGTGTATCCACCATGTATACGTCATACGAGGAGGTGGCTGTCCAGCGCCCCGTAAGCGGTGGTTTCTGCATCTGCTCCTCCCCGGCATCGTCGTCCATACCGTCGATGTCTTCGGAGTCGTAATCAAGCATGTCGGTTAAGTCTTCGACAGTAGCTATGAAGTGGGTGGTGGGTGGGAAACAGAATTCTCCGTCATCAGCCTTCAATCCAAACCGGATATAGTTCGGCTGAGATTCTCCTGATAAGGAGAGAGCTCTTAATGAGTTTAGCACATCGACGAAAGGCGAGTGCCGGAATATGTCCACGGAGCTGAACTCAACGATCGGCGCCTGATCAAGTTCGATGGGTGCAGATGCACGCAGTTCAGAACCTATGGCTGGAGACGAATTCGTGGTTCCGATGACACAACCCCTGTTCGAGGTTGGATCTGTGTGCGGCTCTAGCGCTGCCGAGTCTGCGGCTTCCGCGACGGGGTTGAGCTTCCCGTCTTCGGACAGCGCAATCTGCTCCGGATTTAGGGCCGGAGCAGTTACAGGCGCTATTTCCTAGGCATGGTCTGATGACAGATTTAGGTCATGTCCATCATGGTGGCAGGGAGCGGCTATCGTGGGCTCGAATCCAGCAAAGATCAAGTCTCCCCGGATATCGACAACATAATTCAAGCTTCCAAATCTGACCTGATGGCCAGGGGCGTAGCTGTCGATCTGCTCTAGATGGCCAAGCGAGTTGGCCCGCATTGCGAAGCCGCCGAACACGAAGATCTGTGCGGGGAAGAAAATCTCTCCCTGGACCGTATTGTTGTAGATGATTGATGGAGTCATCAAACCTTTTGGTGACGATGCAACGGAACTCTCAATGAAAGCACCAATGTCGGTGTCAAAACCGGCGGATCTCGGGTAGGGGGTCCCGAACTTTGCGTTTGAGGCTGATGGTAACAGGAGGCGAGGGACACGATGTTTACCCAGGTTTGGGCCCTCTCTATGGAGGTAATACCATACTTCCTGCTTGATTGATCTTGATAAATATGAGTATTACAGGAGTTGATCTACCACGAGATCGTAATGGCTAAACCCTAGAAGTCTAGCCTATATGATTATGATGCCTCTACGGACTAAGCCCTCTGGTTTATAAAGACACCGGAGGGGACTAGGGTTATACAAAGTCGGTTACAGAGAAAGGAATCTACATATCTGAATCACCAAGCTTGCCATCCACGTAAAGGAGAGTCCCATCCGAACACGGGAAGAAGTCTTCTATCTTGTATCTTTGTAGCCCAACAGTCCGGCCCATGTTAATAGTTCAGCCGTCCGAGGACCCCTTAATCCAGGACTCCCTCAACCACCACCTGCCGGGGGAATCTGCCCGCCGCGGACACCTATGGGGCCGGGAGCCCCTTGTCTGTGCAGTACGAGGGCGGAGGGAGCACAGAGAGCAGATCGAGGCGAGCACGCGGGCAGATTTTACCCAGCCGAGCTCTCCGGAGAGATAAACTCCTCTGCTACTTTGTGTTTGTATTTGATCTTGCTCGAGGCGTGGCGTATGGGGTCGTAGTGTCGAATGAGTCGAACCAGCGAACCCCCTCTCGTTGTGCATGGGCCTCCTTTTATAGTGCAAGGGTCACCGGCAGTGTCAACGTGGGAGGAGGGTAAAAAGTAAAAGAGGTGGTAGTTGGAGCAGTCACGGGAGCAGTGAAGCTACGGTCGTGAGCAGTGGTTTCTACCTACTTTTGTGAGAGGGGACAAGGGCATTTAATGCCCGTCGCCGTCGACCCCAAAAGCTCCGCCCTTGCGTCTCCGTCGCCCACGGCGATGGATCCACCACTGTGAAGTGCCACCGTGTCCCCAGGCTGCACTGACCATCCGCCACGCGTTCTGGAAAGGCCCAGGCGGCACGTGGGCTGATGAGCTGGGCCAGGGCACACTGGCGCTACTCTTCCCGGCAAGCACCTTGCCGGGGTCTTGACCTTGCCGGGCCCGGGAGCTTGCCGGGCTCTGTAACTTGTCGCTTCCCGGGCCCTCGCCGGGACGCATGTAGCGCCGAGGCGTGTCTTCTATGATGTAATCTTCTAGTCTTCCCGACGAGCTCCTCTCGCCGGGGCCTTGCGTGAGTGATGTAATCTTGAGCCTGAAATGGCCTTCCCGGCAAGCTCCGCTTGCCGGGGCCTCGATCTTCTGTCTTGTATGCTTTGTCTTTGAATGGTTTGATATGGAGCAGGAAGGTCTCCGGCAAGCTCGTGGTAAACCCTGCCGCGGGGAGCTGCAACCGCCCGTGCACAAGTTGGGGTACTGAGGTACCCCTACCTTAGTACACCGACACCACCCAAGGTATGTCATTCCATCTTAGAGAAGCTTAACCCCAAGACATGGGTCAAAGCAACTCAAGAAGATGAGAATACATCAAAATGCTTAAACGAAAAATGGCAACCCCATTTTGAGCTTAAACGATGAGTATGACCTATGATCAAGTGTCTTCACTTGACTGCTAAGTCAATATACTCTAACATAGGTGACTTTGTCGCCGACCAATTCTAGACGAAGTTCTCTTTTGTTTCTTTGTGCTCTTGCATTTGTCTCATGCATGCTAGTTCCCCTTTCAAAAAAACTTCATCTAGATTTCTTTTTTTCTTTTCTCTCTTATTTTCTACATTTCCCTGCATCCAATTCATTGCAAATCATCCAGTTAATTCCTTGCACATTATTGTGAGATCTTATTTGCCTAGTGAGCTTAATAGACAATAAGTTACTCACTGGGTTGAACTCGGTCACACCAGATTGGTTTCTTCAGCCGAACCGAATCAACTCGGTGCCACCGAATGCAACCACTCGGTGCTACCGATTTCAGTCCTGAGACAAACTCTGTGTCACTTGCCTTCTGCATATGTGTCCCAGCTCCACTCTTTGCAAATTATCCTCTACCAGCATCAATATTACATGTGGCTTTGTAATGTGACTCCAGGACCAAACCTACTTGACTCATGCTCCAGAAGTCCCTTCTTGGAAATTGATGTCAATGGGGGAGAGAGAGCACATCAAAGCCTATCACATAAGATAGAATGCACTCATAAAAGCTTCTCCTGATGCTTTTATCCTTAAGAGGAAAGTTGTCTCATGTTTTCAAGAGGGGAAAGACATGATAGCATATGTTATGACCTTATTTTGCTCTGGTAAGGTCATTTTCTTGTTTGCTCTGATTTTTTGCTACCCTATCTACTCCCATTATCCCATGTTGGATTCAGGGGGAGAAAGACATCTAAGGGAAGAAATTTTTTGGAATTCTTTGCATATCTTTATTCTTGGGGACATGTCAATATCCAAATAGAGAACCTTGTACTCACACTCTACATGTCATCCCAGTCTTGGTATTCCTGTGCTCTTTGGTTCTTTCTCTGTCTAGTAGTTGTTCCTATGTTATCTAACCTTGTTTACCTAGGTACATCTTCTTCAAGCTAGCTCAAGACCACAAGGTAAGTATATGCATCACACTCATGTGCATGAAGATCTCTTGTTGTGGTACATATTGTTTGCAAGAGAGACTCATGAACATGAAGTTATATTTCCAGCATCTACATCATTTGCTCTGATGCATATAGCCAAGACACATGTAACTCATTGCTTGCTCTAACATGTTATGCATTCTCATACTCTTATAATCTATCTTCACATGATTGCATACATTTAGGGGGAGCCAATGCATATTGCATGTCCTTCCAAAGCTTTACTTGCGATTTCCTTATATCTTTATCTAAAAGCTTTGATGTATGTTGTCATCCACTACCAAAAAGGGGGAGATTGAAAGCACAAGTGCTCCCTGGGTGATTTTGGTAATTTATGTCAACATATCTCTTGTTAAACTAATATTTCTACCTAGTATATTTTAGATGAGTTCAACATTGGAGTGGCATGGACATGGACAAGAGGATGTGGAACCCCTTTAAGATGCTAAGGACAAATATTGGCAAAAGCTCAAGACTCTACCTTTTCTATTGTAGTGATCCAAGATCACATTGAGTCCATAGGAAAGCCAATACTATTAAAAGGGGATGAGGTGTTTCTTAATGGCTTGCTTGCTCAAAGTGCTTAGTGATATGCTCCAAAACCCTCAGCCACTTTCTCACATCCACATATGTCCTAAACCTAAATGTCAAACTCGGCCCCACCGACTTTGTCTATCCGGCGCCACCGAGTTTCATCATATTCAGCCACTGCCAAACCCTAGTTACTTTGGTCTCACCGATGGGATCTCTGCCTCACCGAGATGGGCTTGCAATCTCTCTGTGATCTGGTGCAACATTTTCGGTCTAACCGAGTTGGTGTAGTCGGTCCCACCGAGTTTGCTTGACCAATCCTCTGTTTACTTATTACCAAAATCGGTCACACCGAGTTTGAGTAATTGGTCAAACTGAGTTGAGGTTTTACTCTACCCCTACACATCAGTCCCACCGAGATGACTATATCGGTCCCACCGAAATTCTTAACGTTCACATTTTTACCTAAATCGGTCTGACCGAGTTTATTGATTCGGTCCCAGCGAGTTTGGGAATCTGTGTAACGGCTAGATTTTGTGTGGAGGCAATATATACCCCTCCACCCACTCTTCATTCGTGAAAAGATCCATCCGAACAAACCTACACTTCCACTGCTCATTTTTTGAGAGAGAACCACCTACTCATGTATTGAGGCCAAGATATTCCAATCCTACCATATGAATCTTGATCTCTAGCCTTCCCCAAATTGCTTTCCACTCAAATCATCTTTCCACCATAGCCAAATTTGTGAGAGGGAGTTGAGTGTTGGGGAGACTATCATTTTAAGCACAAGAGCAAGGAGTTCATCAAAAAACACCATCTATTACCTTTTGGAGAGTGGTGTCTCCTAGATTGGTTAGGTGTCACTTGGGAGCCTCCGTCAAGATTGTGGAGTTGAACCAAGGAGTTTGTAAGGGCAAGGAGATCGCCTATTTCATGAAGATCTACCCTAGTGAGGCAAGTCCTTCTCGGGCGATGTCCATGATGGGATAGACAAGGTTGCTCCTTCGTGGACCCTTCGTGGGTGGAGCCCTCCGTGGACTCGCGCAACCATTACCCTCCGTGGGTTGAAGTCTCCATCAACGTGGATGTACGATAGCACCACCTATCGGAACCACGCCAAAAATATCTGTGTCTCCAATTGTGTTTGCACACTCCAGTCCCATCCCTTTACTTTCTTGCAAGTTGCATGCTTTACTTTCCGCTGCTCATACACTCTTTCCATGCTTGCTTGAGTTGTATTGTGTATGCTTGAAATTGTGGTAATCTACCACCTCAACTTGAAAAACTTAAAAATTGCCAACTTTGTTTGTTGAGGGTCTAATCACCCCCCCAATTTAGACACCTCTTATCAATCCTTTCACATTTGCTTAGTTTAGACATGCTTTGTGTGAATGCCACCTCTTTAGTGTCTAGTTACCAAGTATGTGAATTTTGCAATGCTATCTTGTTGCAAGACATTATATATGTGAATTATGCAATGCTATCTTGTTGCAAGGCATTATGTATGTGAATTATGCAATGCCATGTTGTTTAGCCAAGCGTCATACATGTGAATTATATCATGTCATCCTTTTTTGTATTACTCATTGCATTTATCGACAATGTTTGTATATTCAACTGCTCTTCCTGTGCATCAGCCATTTGAAGCGGTGATGGAAGTATCTAGAGTGAAAACAAGGTCTTCAGACCAGACAATCCTACCTGCTGAAGTAGATATCTTGCTGGTTACAGGTAGCTCCTCATAGGAGGATTCATAGAAAGATGACCAGTCCTATTATCCCCCTGAGGTGTATGCTCAAACTTGGCAGTGTTATATTACTCATATCATGCATATGTTGTCTTGCAATGCTTAGTTTTTACATCATATACACAATATTGAATGACATCTCCTTAGTTGACACATCATATATGCGATTGCACTCTGCTCACTTGCTTAGTATATAAATCATACATTTTAATTATATCATGACATGATGTTTACATAGACAGCATGTATCTGAATTATAGCATGCCAACCCATTTTTTAAAGACATAATATAGTTATATCATCTCATCATGTTTATTTAGTCATCACATTTTTAATTATGTCATTCTATCCGTGAAGTATATCATGCCATCATTTTTCCATCGACGGCATGTTTGTGAATTATGGCATGCCAACCACTTTAATCGACACATCTATAGTTATATCATGCCATCCTGTTTACATAGTCATCATATTTTGAACTATGTCATTCTATCCTGTTTAGTTAGCCGTCATACATGTGAAATTGTGTCATGCTATCCTGTTTAATTAGCCATCATATATGTGAAATTATGTCATGCTATTCTGTTTGGTTAGAACATAAATGTGAATTATTTCATGCCCTATTTTCTTACCTACTATCCATTGCACATGTCAATCTTACAATGTCTGTACATTCAATTACTTTTCTTGTTTATCAGCCATTTGAATTGGAGGGGGTGATGGCAGTATCTGTGGGAGTAAAAACATGGTCTTCAGAAAAGATCGTGCTACCTGTCGATGCAGATAGAACCATGGTTGTACTTGCCCAAGAACCAGCCCCACCACACATAACCCAGACTCACATAGATTGTACCCCTATCCAGTTGGACAGAGAACTAGCTACACCCCTTCTAACCCCAATCCCAACAGATAGTAACCCAGTTCCAGTTGACACAGTACCGTCTCCACCACAAAGCACCCAAAGACGAGCAGTTAATAAGGCAACTGCAGTGCCGAATGCACGAGGACCACCAATCCAAACCCCAAGTCAATGCTTAAAGTAGAAGAAGAATTGTTCTCAGGTTCTGTAGCTATGGTTCATACTCCTTTGCTCTTGCATCACTGTATTTACTCGTACAACTAATTTCAAATTTGAAGGATGCAATTGAAACTCCAATGGCGCAACAGGTATGTTTTAAACTTGTTTCTTTAACGTGTTTGCTGTTGTAACTTGCTCTATGTTGATTTCAGTTTTTATCTCTTAAATAAAAATCTGATTAAAAGTCTGTTTTTATAACTAAATCCCTCTCACAAGATCTTCAAAAGTATATTCCATATTGATATGTTTCGACAACTTTTTCTCACGAAAAGCTGCCAAGATGTTTACGCTAAAGTTCACATAGTGTTTACACTAAAGTTGCCATAATACGTTTCATATTTTTTCTTCTTCTTTTAGATCAATTGAATAAACAGTTATGTTCTCATGCCATGCACATTACAAGTGTTGTTATTGTTGTGTAGTTTCCCACACTTATATTATGTCTATGCTGCTTTGTCTTAAATATATATATTTGAACTGTCTCTATCTTGATTTGGTAACATAAACTAGAACGATATAGACCATAAAGTGACCATAATACATAGATATATGTTTGTTTCATGTTGTTATCCTATCCACCTTACTACTGAACTGGTTTACCAAAATGAGTTTCATATACAACACGGTAAACCTGTGGTGTGTCTGTTTGTTTCTCTTTTAGAATGCGGATAAAATATTGTGTCTGTTTGCTCCTACATCTACATGGAACTAGCAAACCCTATGACTACTCGCCTCACGCCCACCTCTATAATTCTGCGGCTACACCAGTCCAGTCACCCTTGAGCAGTCCAGCCCTAAACCAAGCAGTCCCCTCCTCCACGATCCTCATGATGAGTCCAACCAACGAGGGAGAGGTGCCGTCGAACACAATGGTATTGCAATGTTTCCAGAGTTACCAAAGGACTGAGGAGATGATGATGCACATGTTCTTCGTCTTGTCCACGCACCAATCAACCAGAGTGTCGTGTCCCTCGGGTGTCCAGGCCGGCTTGCCTATCATGGTGCATAGCGTTCTCCAAATTCTCCGTGCAAAGACGCGAGTTAGCTCAATGTGGTTCAAGGTTTCCTCTTGTTGGTCACAGAATGGGCAGGCGTCCAGGTGTGGCAGACCTCTCCGAGCCAGTTGATCTACCGTCCAACACCTGTTTTTCATGGCAAGCCAGATGAAGAAGCGGAAGCGCAACGACGCTTTAGATTTCCACGTGAACTGCACTGTGGCGCACACCTCCCTGCCTACGAATTTCGCCGCATAAGCAGACCGGGCTGAATACTTGCCATCGGCCTCCCAAGACCAGGACACAACATCTTGCACGCCGTCTTGCAGCGGCACCTCCTGAACCCTCCATCACAGATGCAGGTACTGCCAGAGAGCCTCTAGACCCAAGTCCGGTTTGATATCGGTTGCCCAGGCTCTAGTGGTGACGGCCTCTTTCAGGGTTCTCGATCTTCTTTTTAGCGGAGAGACAGCCTCATAAATTTGTGGCGCGATTTCCATAACACGATATCCATTCATCCAGCGATCCTCACAGAAGAGGGCCAGGTTTCCGTCTCCTACTGTTATCTTGGTCGCGGCGTTGTAGAGTGCAGCCGACTCCTTGGGGAATATGATGTTGAACTCGCTCCACGGTCTATTCCGATCCACTCGATGTAGCCAATGCCATCTAGCTTGCAAAGCCATATTGAGCCAAGCTAGGTCGGAATGCCTAGCCCGCCTACCCACTTTGGCGTATATACTGTTGCCCAAGCCACCGAGCAATTTCCACCATTCGCGACTTTTGCCACACCACAAAAACCCTCTGATGATCTTGTTTATGGCATGAATCGTTTTCATCGGGATAGCAAGCGCTAACATCGCATGTATAGGGACTGAGCAGAGGACCGAAAGCACGAGGGTGAGTCTGCCACTCTTCGGTAAGGTAGCTGCCTTCCAATTCGGCAGGCACTGGGCTATGCGCTCCACCATGCCGTGCAACCGTGCAGCAGAAGGCTTCCTGAGGCAAAGCAGCATCCCCAGATAGCGGCACGGAAAGGTGCCTAGCTCGCATCCCAGGATAGCCGTGGCAAGCGCCTTCTCATCGTCGAAGCAGCGGATTGGGATTGTCGCCATCTTGCTGAAGTTAACCTGTAGGTCGGATGCCATCCCAAAAAGGCGCAGGATGTGGGAGCATGCTTGAAGATCGGTGTCCACTGGCCTGAGGAATACAATCGCGTCATCGACGAAAAGAGACACCGCTGCTTTAAACCACGGCTGGCAAGTGGTGTCAAAACATCCATCTCCGCGGCCAGCCGAAACAGATGGTGGAGCGGCTCCATCAGGAGGATAAAGAGCATGGAGGACAGGGGTCCACCTTGCCGCATCCCTTTGCAGTTGAAGATTGGAACCCCATGTACGCCATTCAACATGATGCGGGTAGAAGAGGTAGCAACGAGTCCCACGATCCAATCCAGCCACCTACTGCCAAATCCAAGCATTTGAAGAACTTCGATCAAGAAAGACCATTGTACCGTATCAAATGCCTTTGAGATATCAAGCTTCAGCAGGATTGCAGGCTGTCGAAGCGCATGCAGTCGTCTTGCGGTGCTGTGAACCAGCATGAAGTTATCGTGCAGAGCTCTCCCTTTGACGAACGTGCTTTGGTGAATGCCAACCAAATGTGGCAGTTCTAGGTGCAAGGTGGCACACAAGCACTTTGTCGAAGATGTGAAACAGAAGAAAGAGATTGGGATTCGGCATAGCCCTTAGGGCGGCCGGGGAGGAGTTTATATATGCAGCCTCTAGGGCACGGCATAGCCGAGATTACAAGTATTGTTACAAGAGATAAGGAGATAAATACAAATACTAATAGCCTCCTGATCTATAACAATATTCTGTTTAACACCCCCCCCCCTCAATCTAAACTTCCCTCAAGAAGATTCAGATTGTATCTATTTGAGATAAACATTGTCTCAGCCAATGGCTTTGTGAGTATATCAGCAACTTGCTCTTTAGAAGAGATGAACCGAACATCTAGTGCCTTGGCTGCAACTCTCTCTCGAACGAAGTGAAAGTCTACTTCTATGTGCTTAGTCTCGCATGAAATACTGGATTAGCAGATAGATAAGTAGCTCCCAAGTTATCACACCACAACACAGGTGGTCTTGCCAAGAAAACCCCAAGTTCACCAAGGACTGATTGGATCCAGATTATCTCAGCTATTCCGTTTGCAAGTGCTTTATATTCAGGCTCTGTGCTTGAGCGAGAAACCGTGGCTTGTTTCCTTGAACTCCAGGACACAAGATTAGGACCAAGAAAGACAGCAAAACCACCAGTAGATCTCCGATCATCACTGCACCCTGCCCAATCTGCATCAGAAAAACAGCTCAACAGCATTGAAGGAGACTTCCTTATAGAGAGACCCATGCTCCGAGTATACTTTAAGTATCTCAAAATCCGTTTGGCTGCTGAGAGATGTGTAGTTGTGGGTGCATGAAGAAACTGGCAAACACGGTTTACTGTAAAGGATATATCTGGCATGGTAAGTGTTAGATATTGAAGGGCTCCAACCAGGCTATGATACTTGGTGCTATCATCTTGAGACAATGGCGACCCACTTTCCTTGGTGAGCTTCTCGGCCGAAGACATGGGTGTGGTGGAGATATTTCAATTATCCATATTTGCTCGATGAAGAATATCGCCAATATACTTCTGTTGAGAAAGTACAATCCCCCCTGGCGACGATCTCACCTCAACTCCAAGGAAGTAATGTAGAGGGTCGAGATCTTTGATAGCAAAGGACGCCTGAAGATCAGCAAGAAACTTGGTGGTAGCAGTAGGCGACGAGCTGGCCACAATGATATCATCCACATAAACAAGCATAAACATGGTGACACGAGCGTGATGAAAGATTAACAACGAGGTGTCCGCCTTAGACGCCACAAAACCAAGTTGAAGAAGCCGAGCACTGAGCCTGGAATACCATGCCCGAGGAACTTGTTTAAGCGCATAGATTGCCTTCCATAGCTTGCATAGATGTCGTGGTGCCCGTGGGTCCACAAAACCACGTGGTTGTCGCATGTACACCTCCTCCTGAAACACACCATGAAGAAAGGCGTTTTGGACATCCAGCTGACGCAAACACCATCCACGAGAGACCTCAATGGAGAGAACCAAGCGAACAGTGACCGGTTTGACGACAGGACCGAACGTATCATCATAGTTCAAGCCATATCGTTGTTCGAACCCTTTTGCAACGAGTCGTGCCTTATGACGATCAATTGTGCCATCCGCCTTGTGTTTGAGTTTAAAAACCCATTTGCAGTCAATTATGTTGACATTAGACAGCGGTGGAACCAAAGACCAAGTGCCATTGTGATGAAGAGCCGAAAGCTCGAGTTGCATGGCTGCACGCCACTCGGGAGAATGGAGAGCTTCACGATGATCACTAGGTTCCCACGAGGCGAGAAACGCACGTCGAGACGGGTCATACACGACCGTGCCATCGGTGCGTTGCATGGCCTTGCGTGTGTTGTCACGTAGGCGAGTCACCATGGTGTGGCCGGGCGGAGCATCGGATCCGCGCGGAGCAGAAGATCCAGGCGGGAGATCCTCCTGGGATCCCGTACCGGCGGCAGAGCATGCGGGACCGAGATCTTCCTGGGATCCCCAGCCGGAAGCTGGCGGGACGGCAGAAACGGCAGCAGCAGCAGCCTACCCGGAAGCCATGTGTGGCTCGGCCCGAGGCCTGTCGGGCTGGAGGGAGGCCGGCCCAGGCGTGGACCCCACCACTGGCGCGGGTGGAGCCGTGGGTGCGGGTGGAGGGGAGGCTGGCCCGTCAATGGGCGCCACGCGGCCCACTGGGGAGGCCGCTGCACCGCCGCTGCCAGGCGCGGGGGAAGGCGTGTCGCTGTCCGCTGACAGCGCGGGATCCAAGACCGGATCAGCCTCGGATCGATCACCAGGATCCTCCTGGGATCCCGTGGTGGTTTCGCCTGGGATTTTCTGCGCCATGGGGGATCCTGCATCCAAGTTAGCACGCAAACCAGGTGTACAATAGGTCATGTGGTCATGCGGAAATAATAATATGGCATGTTCGGCTACTCTGGGTGGTACGAGAGAGGGGAGAGTACTAGCGAATGGAAAAACTGTTTCGTCAAACGTGACATCGCGAGAAATGTACACGTGGGCAGTGGGCAAGTGTAGGCATTGTAGCCCTTGTGACGAATGCTGTACCCAACAAATACACACTGTTGAGATCAAAAAGCTAGTTTATGTGTGTTGTATGGGCGCAAGTTGGGCCAACAAGCACACCCAAACGTACGGAGAGATGTATAGTCGGGTTTGGTGTTAAACAGTTTTTCCATAGGACTTGTGTTGCTAATGGCACGACTAGGGAGGCGACTGATGAGGTAGCAAGCTGAAAGATATGCCTCATCCCAAAAACGAAGAGGCATGGACGCATGTGATAACAGAGATAACCCCATGTCAACAATGTGACGGTGTTTTCTTTCGGCAGAACCGTTCTGTTGATGTGTGTGTGGACATGAAACGTGATGCATAATACCAAGTTGACGAAAAAAGGTGTTGCAGAGTTTCTCGTACTCACCACCCCAGTCGGACTGGACACATAGAATTTTGCGAGACAAGAGGCGTTCAACGTGAGCTAGAAAATCACGAAAAACATCAAACACATCACATTTTCGTTTGAGAAGGTAAATCCAAACAAACTTACTATAATCATCAATGAATGAGACATAGTACTGGAACCCGCCAGAAGAGGTTTTGGCGGGTCCCCACACATCCGAAAAAATAAGTTCTAAGGGAAAGGAAGAAACACTCGATGATCTAGGGAAAGGTAGCTGGTGTGCTTGGCCTTGCTGACAAGCATTACACACATGGGTCAAAGACCGACTAGATGAAGCTAGCTTATTTGAAGATAAAACTTGCTGAACAACTTGCGTGGAGGGATGGCCAAGTCTTGCATGCCAATCTTCAGCAGATAACCTAACCGAAGACAAAGCACGAGGAGGTGATGGCCGAATGGGATAGAGCCCATTCTCACATCTGCCTTGAAGTAGAACCCTCTTGGTGATCAAATCCTTCATAAGAAAATGAGTAGGGTAATACTTTAGATAAGCATGATTATCAACGGCAAGGCGATTAACGGAAAGAAGATTTTTGTCAGCATTAGGAACATGCAACATATTTTGAAGTTTTAGATTGGCAGAAGGAGTAGGAAGGATTGCATGACCACGATGAGCTATGTGCAAACCTGAGCCGTCGGCTGTGTGGATGCGATCCCTTCCTGGGTACTTCTCCCAGATCATGAGGCGATCGAGGTCGCCGGTGATGTGGTCGGTGGCGCCAGTGTCCGTGAACCAGGCGGGATCTCCTAAGATGGAAGGCGGAGATGCAGCAGCGAGACCGGCCATCTTGGATTGTTGTGGTTGAAAGGCGTGGTTATGGCGGCGGCGCACTCAAGGCATAGTGCCCGGGGCGCGGCGAGCCAGGCCTCGGCGGCGTTGTCACCGCGATCACCATAGTCACTGCGGTCACCGCCGCGATTGCCGCCGAAGTCGCCTTGCTGGCGCGCACCACCACCTCCATGATTCCCGCGATCACCGCCGCGAGAGTTGTTGTAGCCGCCGTCGTTGCCGGGACCCTTGCCACGGTAGTTGCCCTTGCCCCGGTTGGGAGGGTTGTTGTTGGTGTTGCCGTTGGAGTCCCGAGCGATGTAGTTGACGGAGGAGCGGCGGGATGAAGGCGGCGGCGTTGTACTCACGACGGCGTTCAGCGATGGCGTGGGGTAAAACTCCCCAAGGACATGCCATCAAGGCGAGTCGTGGCGGCAGTGATGAGAGGTTCATGGTCACTGTCGAGACCGGTGATGGCGGCGGTGATGATGTCCTCATCATGCATGGCACGGCCGACGGCAGCGGCGGCTGGTCGGCGTTAGCGCGGATCTTGGCGAAGTAGTCCGCCATGGAGAGGTTGCCCTTCCGAAACCGCCATGTCGGCAATCACGGGCGATCTTGCACGGCGATGGATGTTGTACATCTCTCGACATGCGCCCGATGGCGCGAGAGGTTTCAAAGCGATGCACTGCTGCGGCACTTCGCCGGAGAGAGATGCGAGGAGGTGGCGAGAACAATCTGGTCTGACGGTACCGGTTTGCATATCTGAGGTTTGGCGCGCTCACCCTTGTCATCCGTTCGAGAACTTGGCGGGGTTGGGAGGTGCCGTCGGCGTAGCCGTAGCCCCGCGATCTTGTGAGGAGGAAGAACCTGGGCTTGCCATAGGAGGAAGTTGGAGGTGGTGAGCTTAGCGGTGATGAGGCTAGCAGAAGG
This sequence comes from Aegilops speltoides, assembly GCA_021437245.1. Classification (NCBI taxonomy): domain Eukaryota; kingdom Viridiplantae; phylum Streptophyta; class Magnoliopsida; order Poales; family Poaceae; genus Aegilops; species Aegilops speltoides. The sequence goes on along the minus strand of CM038142.1, from coordinate 309,506,869 downwards.
CGGAGGGACGACGGATGCCGGCTGCCGTTGAAGGCGGTGGGCAGGGATAGGGTTGTGAGAGCAGCGGAGGAGGAAGCGGAGGCCGTCGGGGAACCCATCGTGCGATTATGCGTGATGGCTTGATACCATGTGAAAGAGAAGAAAGAGATTGGGATTCGGCACAGCCCATAGGGCGGCCGGGGAGGAGTTTATATATGCAGCCTCTAGGGCACGGCATAGCCGAGATTACAAGTATTGTTACAAGAGATAAGGAGATAAATACAAATACTAACAGCCTCCTGATCTATAACAATATTCTGTTTAACAGAAGATCTTTGCAACTCTGTGCATGAGGCTTACTAGTCGAAAATCCAGTAGCTCGTCATAAGATTGTTTAGATACAGAGGCAGTAGCTTAAAAAAATCCACCTGGCATACTGCATGGCTTCTGTTAGAGTAAGCAATCTTTGTTGATGGAGAGACTGAGACTGGGTGCCCTACAAATTAATCATGACACAGCGATATGCTGCGTCTGAATTTATTTTTGACAGGCATATCATATCCGAGTGAAGAAATAAATATCCCATGCATTCTTGTCTCTAGGTATGCAGGCAACAGTCGTACCAACCACCCACTGCCTGCTTTCATAACCCATCTATCCAATCCACACTTGCAGGTAGGCAGATATTGATCCAGTTGACTTGTCATTTCTTGTACCATCTCTGAGCTAGCACTACTTTATCATCACTAATTGGCTAACTTCAAATTGACCAAGTTGATGACTGTCTTTGTACCAAACCTACAGCCTACCTAATAATGTAATAACAAGGTGACAAGTCCGGCATATGTATTGTCAGTACTACTAAATGGTTTTGCATGAGTGCATCGAAACAGCAGCCATTGGGTAGCAAAAACAACCAGCTGCCTGCACGATTTGAGCCATTGGGGGCAGCAGACAGCACATGCATCTTTCCCTCCATATGTACTTGTATGAGCATAGTATCTTGCTTGTGCATTCAACAAAGTGGTGTGGGCAGCTTTATTCTCCCAAGCGAAAGAAAAATCACCAGAAAAGCCAAAGCGCTAATCACTAGCATTTGTTCCCTGATGAGAAAGAAGATGGCCTGCTTGCTTCCATGCCAAGCCACAGCCACAGCCACAGCCACAGCCACAGTGGATGAGAATACGTTGCTGAGCACCACACCACTCGACAAGTCCATACTGTTCTGTTGGTAGTAGTTACTGTTCTGAACTCGAGCAAAAACTTTCTTATTCCAAAGTACAGTAGTAGGTTAATTAGTTAGCCGCTGTGCTGTAATAGTTGTTTGATACGAAGATGATGCAGTGCAGGTGCAGGGGTGACGTGAAACCGTGAACCGAATGCCTTTTTGCAGTAGTGGAGACGTAGTCGATAATAGATTCGGCCAACCGCATCTCTGCTTGCTTGATCTGACGAGCATCCACGTTTTGCTCGAGATTATTGTTAGGGAGCAGAGCAGTCAACAGAGGCACAGGACGCTGGTGCCGGCCGACGTCTCCATCGGTATCTCTCTCTGTCGTCTCCGTCGAACTCGCGTTTCCCAGTAGTACTTGCAAGCGGAGCAGCGCCAGTAGTATTGTACTAGTACGAATCAATCAGGTCCGCCCCCCCTGCGCCTTCCCACGCCACTGCTTTTTCCTCGCCGTCGAATCTTTTTCCTGCTCTTCACCGGTCAGGATCACGCCGTTTTTGTCACCTTGCTCCCCCCGATCCTCCCTGCCTCCGCTCTGGTTTCTCTGGAATTCTTCTCTCCATCCGTTCGATCGTATGGCTGGCCGATGGGGTGGAGTTCCTGCCTTCCTCCCTCCTCTTGATATATCTCCCACTCTCAGGCGATAGCCGTACGCATAGCTCCACAAGAGGGGAGGCGAGGCGAGGCGAGATGGGCTGGGCTCTGCCTCTGCTCCGTGTCCTCTGCCTCTGCAGCCTTGTGGCGCTCGCCCGCCCGGCCAGGCCGGCCAACGTCTCCATCGGCGCCCTCTTCACCTTCGACTCCGTCATCGGGAGGTCCGCCAGGGCCGCCATCGACCTCGCCGTCGCCGACGTCAACCGCGACGCCACAGTCCTCAGGGGGACGCACCTCAGCCTCGTCGCGCAGGACACCAAGTGCAGCGGCTTCGTCGGCACCATCCAAGGTCACTACTCTTCTTCTTCTTCTTCTTCTTCTTCTTCTCTTCTTCTTGCCAAAAACAATCCTCCTACAGTCCAAATAACCCCAAAGATTTGCTGCTATCAGGTTAGCAAATACTACTTATTAGTCGTCATCACGAACTTTGATTCCACGATTAGATTTGTCGTTAGAGATTCCTAATCTCCCTCCGCGAGTTGTTGTTGGCCTGTATGCATCCACTTTCTTTTGCTTCTCTCTCTCTCTCTCTCCCCTCATTCAGTTGACTCTCGTGGAGGTGGAGGTGGAGCCTGCCTACTGCCTTGGATCTCTCCACATGAACTTTGCATGACGATTTTTTTAATAATAATCATGTTTTTTCTTGACAACGGATTAGTCAGAGAATACCCTGTACCGTGCTCTCGTCATTGATCATTTTTCTTGACAACGTGTATTGATTTTGGATTGAAGACCATTTCGCCTTTAGTATTTTTGTATATATGACTACGTACAGTAGTAATTAATCAACCATGGTAGAAGAGCATGGCTCCGCTTTGTGTGCAACGCAGTTGACACTGACCTGTGTTGGTGTTGGTGTTGTTGGTGGTGCAGCGCTGCAGCTAATGGAGAAGAAGGTGGTGGCGGTGGTGGGACCGCAGTCGTCGGGGATCGCCCACGTGGTGTCGCACGTAGTCAACGAGCTCCACGTCCCGCTGCTCTCCTTCGCCGCCACCGACCCGGCGCTCGCCTCCGCCCAGTACCCCTACTTTGTCCGCGCAGCCCGCGGCGACGACTCCTCCCAGATGGCCGCCGTCGCCGACATCGTCACCTACTATGGCTGGAGGGAGGTCACCGTCATCTACGTCGACAACGACTACGGCCGCGGCGGCGTCGACGCCCTCGGTGACGCGCTCGAGGCCAAGCGCGCCAAGGTCTCCTTCAAGGCGCCCTTCCCCCCGGACGCCGACCAAGCCGCCATCGCCGACCTGCTCGTGCGGGTCACCATGATGGAGTCCCGCGTCTGCGTCGTCCACGTCAACCCGGACTCCGGCCTCGCCGTCTTCGCCGCCGCGCGCTCGCTCGGCATGATGGCGTCCGGCTACGTCTGGATCGCCACCGACTGGCTGGCCGCCGCCCTGGACTCAACGCGGCCGCCCAATCCCAGGGCGATGAGCCTCGTACAGGGCGTGATCACGCTCCGCCAGTACACCCCGGACTCCGGCGCCAAGAGGTTGCTCACCTCCAGATTCGCCGCCGCCCAGCTGAACCGGACCGCCACCCTGAACGCGTTCGGGCTCGCCGCGTACGACGCCGTGTGGATAGCGGCCCGCGCCATCGACGAGTTCCTGGAAGACGGCGGGAACGTCACCTTCTCGGCCGACCCGAGGTTGCAGCAGGAGGTGAACGGGACCAGCACGCTGCGGCTGGACACGCTCAGAGTGTTCGACCAGGGGGAGCAGCTGCTGCAGAAGGTGATGCTCGCCAACTTCACCGGCGTCACCGGCGGCGTGCGGTTCTCCGCGGACGGCAGGAGCCTGGCCGATCCCGCCTACGAGGTCCTCAACGTCGGCGGCACGGGCGTCCGGCGGGTCGGCTACTGGTCAAACCACTCGCATCTGTCCGTCGCCGCGCCCACTCCACTCCGAATCAAAACTAACAGCAGCCAGCAGCAGGAGCAGCGGCTGTACAGCGTGATCTGGCCTGGGGAGACGACATCGCCGCCGCGCGGGTGGGTGTTCCCGAATAACGGTCGGCCGCTGAGGATCGGCGTGCCGTACAGGACGACGCAGAAGCAGTTCGTGTCCAAGGACAGCGGCCCTGACGGCGCGAGCGGGTACTGCATCGACGTGTTCAAGGCCGCCGTGGCACTGCTCCCGTACCCTGTCCCCGTGTCCTTCATCCTCTTCGGCGACGGCGTCAAGAACCCCGACTACAGCGACCTCGTGAACAAGGTGGCGAACAATGTGTTCGACGCGGCGGTGGGCGACGTGTCCATCGTGACGAACCGGACGCGGGTGGTGGACTTCACGCAGCCGTACGTGGAGTCCGGGCTGGTGATCGTGTCGCCGGTGAAGGAGAAGAGCTCCAACGCGTGGGCCTTCCTCAAGCCCTTCACGCTGGGCATGTGGGCCGTCACCGGCGCCTTCTTCCTCTTCGTCGGCGCCGTCGTCTGGATTCTGGAGCACCGCTTCAACCCGGAGTTCCGCGGATCCCCACGCGAGCAGCTCGTCACCATTTTCTGGTTCAGCTTCTCAACAATGTTCTTCGCGCACAGTAAGCTATATATACTGTCTGGCTTCTGCTTCTGTCGCTCTGCGTTCCTTCCCAAGAGATCAAGCTTTGATAAATCAATGGTGGTTCATTTGCAGGGGAGAACACTGTGAGCTCGCTGGGTCGTTTCGTGCTCATCATCTGGCTGTTCGTGGTGCTCATCATCAACTCGAGCTACACGGCGAGCCTGACGTCCATCCTGACGGTGCAGCAGCTGTCGACGGGGATCCAGGGGCTGGACGGCCTCCTCGCCAGCGCCGACCCCATCGGCTACCAGGTTGGATCTTTCGCCAAGAGCTACATGATGCAGGAGCTCAACGTGCCGGAGTCCCGACTCAAGGAACTTGCCATCGACAACTACGCCGCCAGCCTCCAGCTCGGCCCGCGCAACGGCGGCGTCGCTGCGATCGTGGACGAGCTGCCCTACGTCGACCTCTTCCTCTCCACCAACTGCCAGTTCAAGACCGTCGGACAAGAATTCACCAAGAGCGGATGGGGATTCGTAAGATCGACACCAAAACTCTGCATTTCTTCCCATCAATGGCTCTGTTTTGTTGCTGAATGGGTCGATCGATCAATGCATCATATTAGGCGTTCCAGCGGGACTCACCTCTGGCGGTGGACCTATCAACGGCGATCCTGACGCTGTCGGAGAACGGCGACCTGCAGCGGATCCACGACAAGTGGCTCAACCCAGGGCAGTGCGACTCGTCGCAGGGTGGCGACGTCGCAGCCGACAGGCTCAACCTCAGCAGCTTCTGGGGACTCTTCCTCATCTCCGGCGTCGCCTGCTTCATTGCATTGGTCATCTTCTTCACCAGGATACTGTGCCAGTACGGCAAGTACAACAAGGGCGATGGCGAAGGTGGAACGCCGCCGGAGGAGTTCCCGGTGCGGCGGCCGGAGCGGCTGAGGAGCATCAGGGATCTGATAACGTTCGTGGACATGAAGGAGGAGGAGGCCAAGAGGGCCATCAAAAGGAAGTCGAGCGACGACCGCCGGGACAGGTCCATCGCCAGCTCCGGCGGGGCATCCTCCTTCTCCGCATCCACGGTGTAGCCAGCTTCTTTCTTCTCTTGATCTTGATTGAGCTGGTCGGGTCCATGGATGGATTTCTAACAGCATAGATGGATTGACGATGATGTCGATTTGACAAGCTGCACTCCACAGTAAGCTAAGCTAGGTGCAGCTGCTGAGATGACACTGTGATAGTGTAATTAGGCAATGATGATATACATACAACAGTACTACCAAGTTGGAGATGGCATAGGTAGATTAGATAGATTAACTCCTACTACTACAATACAATACTTTAATTTGTGGAGGTGAAGGGAGACATTTTTCTATACAGAAAAAGGGCCGCAGTTGAAGGTTTTCTCTAACATGCAACTCAATAGTAAAGATCAAAAGACCATCAACAGTGCTTGATTTCAAAGGTAATGTGCTAAAACCAAACAAATTTTTTGAGTGGATCTAGCAAAAAATTATCTGGAACCTCATGGAGCATGCATTTGCTTTTTTTTTTTAAGAAGAAAAGGGCCCAACCCCGATTCCATTGCAGAGCAAAGAAATCACAGTAGTGATAGAGTCACTTTGGATCGGATAGGTTAGATCAATCCGGTAAACCTACCTTCTGCCTGTCCAGACGAGCTCAAGCCGGAGGCCATCGTGGTGAGATGGTGAGGCGGCGATGACAGGAAGATGGCGGTGGTGGTGTGCTTCCCGTGAGCATTGCGCTAACCGTAGATCGGTAGGGAATATCGGTGGGTTTGAGGCGGCGGTGAACTTTGTCGTCCGTGCCCCCCCCCCAACCACTGTTTATATAGCGCAGGTCACAGGGACCCACCAACCAGTAAGAGGTTGGGCGCCCCCGATCAGGGTGCGTGGATCAGGGGTCCGGTGGGCCGTTGGGCCCACATGGTGGAGATCAACCTAACATTCTTCCCCTTGATCTCAACTTTACTTTTAACCTTATACTTTCTATTTTATTTGTTTCATCGCATATTGGTACATAGAGCATGTTTCATCGTGACAGCTTAATTGCTGATAGAATCATACAACTACAACATACGTTCTGTTCAGAAACAAATTCTATTACTTTTGGGCCTATCCAGGAATCATAAGGCTTTCCTTTAAACCCATGTCGGCTAAGTGTTCCTTGAACACATTGGGTGGTAAGCCTTTCGTTAGCCGATCCGCAAGCATATCCTTTGTCCTTATATGCTCGAGACTTATAGTTTGATCCTGGATTTTATCTTTCACAACATAATACCTTATCTCTATTGTTTTGGTGGCATTACTCGACTTGTTGTTGTGAGCATAAAATACTGCGGGCTGGTTGTCACAATACATCTTTGTGGTTTGTGAATACAATCTACCATTTTCAAGTTGGGTACAAATTTCTTTAGCCATATCGTCTGCCACGTGGCCTCAAAGCATGCAATAACTTCTGCATACATCGTGGATGATGCAACTATCGACTGCTTGGACCTTTTCCACGAAATAGCTCCCCCAGCGAGGGTGAATACGTATCCTGGCGTGGACTTTCTATCATCTCTGCCCCCCGCAAAATTTGCGACTGAATACCCTTTTATCTCTAGGAATCACTTCTCCTGTATATTAGCATGTAGTCCTCTATGCCTTGTGCATAACGCAATGCTTTCTTTACCATATTCGAGTGCTCTATACCTGGATTCTCTTGATATCTACCGAATACCCCGGTGATAAAAGCTAAGTCAGGGCGAGTGCACACTTGTGCATACTGTAAGCTTCCAACAGCCGAAGCATATGGTACCGCTTTCATTTGATCGATCTCGTACTGGTTCTTGGGACATTGGAATTTCCCAAAACTATCGTCCTTGACTATAGGAGCAGGTGTGGCTTACTCGCATGCATATTATACTTTTTAAGAACCTTTTCTAAATATGCTTTCTGCGATAGTCCTAAGACTCCATTGTTCCTATCTCGGTGAATTTCTATGCTCAAAACATATGATGCTTCACCGAGATCTGTTATGTCAAAATTTGAGGATAAGAACTTCTTTGTTTCTTGTAGTAGACTAACATCACTGCTAGCAAGCAGGATATCATCCACATACAAGATTAGGAAAATATATTTCCCATTTTTAAACTTTGCATAAATGTAAAAGCCTAGCTTTTGGCCCTTTCCTTCTTCTTTTGATTTATTTGGTTTTTGCTCTGTTTTTCTTTTTGGAGTGGTTCTGTGGCCTTGCCATCTGGAAAATCATCTTCATTCCCCCTCCCAAGTGGCTCTTCATTCTCAAAACCTTGCCAAAACCATGTCACTTCACTCCTTGACCAAACCCTAAATTCTTTTCTAGGGAATATTCCTTTTTTTATTAAAGGAATAACCCTATCTGCCCTAGGTTGTGAAGCAACCTATATTTCTGACCATCCAAAAATCCCCAAATAATTCTCATAATTCCATTGGGTCATATGTAGCTCAAATATGCCCAAACATTTCCTTGGAAAGTTCAAAAATAATTCCTCAATATTTCTTTTTCTATTCTGCCCTAAATGTCACTTTGTGAAGAAAGTGTCATTTAAATTTTCCTAGTTGCTCCCAAGATTTTTGTTCATGCTTATATGTTCAAATAATTGCCTCATGCACAAATTCAACCTCATTTGCTTAACCAATCTTCCTTAGTGATTTTTCAAAGTTTCTGTCAGATAGAAGGCTTTGTGAAGGAAGTACTAGCTAGGAGTATCCAAATGAGTTGAACTTTTGTACACTCTTTCATGTGTTCATATTAAACCCCTCCACCCATTTACAGCCCCATCCAATCATCTATGTGAGCACAGGACCAAATCTTTGATTCTGGCAATATTTTCAGGTTGTGAAGCAAGTGTATTTTATATTGCTTAAAAAATTCTGATAAATTACCAGATCATGCTCCTACCATAAAACATCTCTCCACCCAATTTGGTATCATTTCATCGAGCCATTTGATCACCAAAATTATTCCAAGGTTCCGGACAGAAATGATGTTTGTGAAGCAAGTACCATTTTAGCTTGACCATTTGGTATGAGATTTTTACAGCATCTTCATATGTCCAAATCATCAAGCTTTTCCCAATCTCAACCCAAGTTGCTTCTCCATGTAAGTGCATTATGTTGGTCAAGTTTCTGGACCAAATGTGCACTTACAAAGCAACCCTAGGTATTTGTGGTCTATTTCTTCTCTAAACCTCCAGGACTGTAGTCCTTCGATAGATAAACCTCCCAGACAACTCCATTGACCCCAATCAAGTTTCTATGGATCACCAGTGCACGGCCAAGTTTTTTGCAGTAAACTTCAGAGCTCCATTCCAACCCAACCAAAGCACCTCGGGTCAAGACAATGCTTCATCAATGATCCAACTTGGAAGGGCATAACGGTAGACACCATTTCCCAGCCCCTCGTGACCTCCCTGTTCATTGTCGTGTAGTGACCACGCAGCTGGCATGCAGTTTCACGCGCTCTGTGCGTTGTGGCGTGTCCAGAGCACTGTTTGTGCTTCGGCACCGCTCCCCCTCGTCGTCTTAACGCGCGTGAGTATGTCCCTTGGCTTCACTCATCGCCGCCGTTCCCCTGGACCCCTCCTCCCCTCCGGAAGCTTCCTCACCGCCGCGCGCCCACGGGCGCCCGCCGCGCGCCCCTCCTCGTCTCTTCTTCCACGTGCTCCCTTGGCAGACTCTGCCCCCGTGAGCTCTCTCCTATGCCTCCTCTGTCGTCTATCTTCGAGCTCGAGCGCATGCACACGTGTCCGCGGTGCCAGACACGCGTCCGCGGCAGTGCCAGCTCGGCCTCCTCCCCCTCTGCCTATATAAGGCCACCTGAGCCTTTCCCGAGCACCCCATCGCCCTTGCCTCACTCCAAGACCCCTCCCTTGCCTCTTGCTTGAGCTCGAGGTGCTCTCTGTGTCCACCATCGCCGCCATAGCCGCCGCCAGTGGCGGAGCCAGCGCCAGGCCACCCCGGGCACTTGCCCGGGCTCGCTGGCCACGGGACAGCGTACACACCTGATAAACAATGGGGCAAAATCTGCTATGCATCGTCGTTTGCCCGGGCAGAAGTGTACGATACGTGATAAACAAATGGGCTCTTTTTTTTATTTTTGAGCAGAACACAACAATGGGCTCCTACCAAGCGTTGTCATGGGCTAATTAACTAGGCCTACCAAGTGCAGTCGGCGTAATGTTCGTCAGTCATGGGCTGCGATTCCCCTTCTTCCGAAACGAGCAGTCACAACCCTGTTCGGCACGACGCCACCGCTTCGGCTGTTCGTTTCTACCTCTAAAAAAAAGGGAAAACTAGGCTGGACTATGGAGACGAACCGGCGGCGAGCGAATCCGGAGGCCGCCCTAGGCGCACGGCCGGTGGCGGGTGGAGCGGATCCATCTCTAGGAATGGCTCATATCCTCCTCGTCCAGTGCCTTTCTCATGATTAGGTAAGATTGCTAACTAATTTGAAGATTGATAGATTAGGGCTAAATTTTGAGTTTAGGTGGTGCCGCGTTTGCCTCGTGATACTGATATATTCAGTACTATGTCCATCTCTTTTCTTACACAAGCTCCTATTTTGAATATGTTCACTAATCGCAACACTTAATTTGTGTGCATTAGAAATTCAATTATTTTTTTGTTGTATAGTGCCTTCTAGGATGTTTGGATGCTAATTTTGATAAATATATTTTTACAAGTAACATGACAAGTTTAGTTCTATGCATGGCCTTGTTTTATGACTTATGTTGTCACATGGCAATATCTGGAAGCTCCTAGGACAGTTTGGCGAGAGCCTTCTCCAGGACACTTGGCAATGGGTGGCACATGGTGCGACCTGAGCAGCCCTTTGCCGAAAGTCGTTTGTCGAGTGTGATTGAGGGGGCACTCAGAAAACCCACAAACGCTTGCTAAAGGAAGCACTCGACAAACATCAAGGACACATTAACTGCAATGGAACCATCTTCACCTAGTATCATGCGGTAGCTACTTGGCAAACCAACGAATGCTTTGCCGAAGACTGCACTTGGCAAACATCGAGGACATGTGTCACCCTTCAGTTGTCCTGTCTTCGGCGAGTATGGTACGGAAGATAGTCGGCAAACCAATGAACGCTTTGCTGAGGACTGCACTTGGCATGTGTCGCCCTTCAGTTGTACTGTATTCGCTGAGTATGGTCGGAAGATACTCGACAAAGACAACATGCCATGTGGCAAGCGCCATATCTGTTTAACTAGCTGTTAGCCTACTTTATTTTACCGAGTAGCTCATTTTAACCCTCGATGAAGTCTTGTCAAGTATCCGATGGAAGGAAATCGACGAAGCTCTCTTTGCTGAAAGGGGGTATTTCGAGTAGGGTTTGTCGAGTGTTGCACACGGCAAACTAGTTGCTGAGCTGTGATACCGGCCTTCGCCGAGTACTTTGGTACTTGACAAAGAACCCGATTCTGGTAGTGTATAAAACTGAATATTGATATATCATATACTAGGACACTAGGTCACATTAAAATTACATTTTGTATGACTGATATGTTCATATTTTCACATCATTACTATTGGATATTTGTGTTTTCGAAGTTTGGGGCGATTTTATATATTGTTTATCGAAACACTTGATTTTGATTTCCAAATTAGACTTAGGCTCAAGCTTGCCCGGGCTTCAAAAAAGTTCTGGCTCCGCCACTGGCCGCCGCCTCTGCTTACTTCGATTCCGGCGAACCACGCCCCCTCCCTTCATTCTTCCACCCCTAGTAGACCACTCGGGGGCACCCTGAGCCTCCCCATGTCTTTGCCTTGTCCCCGGTCGCATCGGAGCCCCGACTCCCACATCGACCAAAGCCACCGTCCGCCGGAGTCAAACCCGTCGTTGTTTCAGTCCACTTAGCCGGCCGTGGATGGTTGCATTAGATGCTCCGCTCATTTCTGAGCTCATCCATAGCCAGAGCGTCGCCGGAGGTGCACTATGGCGCCGGCAATCGCCGCCCGACGCCGGCGGTCTCCCTCTGCTTCGTGGGTAGGCACGAGGAAGACGACACACTGGCCAGGCGGGCCCCCTCCTCCCCGCGGCCCCACCCGTCAGCCACATAAGACGCGGGCTGACGTGGATAAGTGGACGCGCATTTTACGAAAATACGCTTTCAGTCAACGAAGGCGTACTTTGGCCCTGCTCTGAACCAGAATACGCTTTCCCTGCTGGAAAGCGTGTTTCACTGAAAGGCACGTTCTATTTTTCCTGTTAAGGGCCTGTTTGTGATGATTTTATTACAAATAAGTCCCTGACAGAAAAATAGTTGTATCTTTTCAACCACAACTCCAAATCAGGTGATTCCAAAGCCCACATCTTTGTTTCGTCGAGCCCGTTCTGATGGAGTCATTTTCACCATGTTTTGACATTCTGAAAATAACCATTCTGCCCCTGCCCTTATTCAGCCCCCTCCGAGAGAGTACGATTTCCGGCGATTCTTTACGCGAGTTTCTCGCACTTTCTCCCGGTGATTTCTTCCACCCCAGGCAAGCCACACCCTCCACTTGCATCACTGTAATGCAGTGGCATGGTTTAATTTATTTGAACTTGTTTAAAATATTGCTTTAGGTACATGACCTGTGTATGGCATTTTCCTCGGATTTGTTTTTGATCTTGTTGTTGCCATGCTATTGTTTGGATTACTAGGAGTTATGCTTGCAGCTGATGAGTATCATGTTATCATTGGAGTATTAGTGGTTGGTATTATGATTATTTTCATGATGGTATCTGGTATTATATTTCGGAGTATTACTTTGGATGTCATGTTGCCATTGGATTATTAGTGGCTAGTATGTTTATTTTCATGATGATAGTTGATGTTCTATTGTTGTTGCTTGGAGTATTATTCTCGGAGATGATGTTTACATGTGGATCTTAGCTGGATAGCTTGTTCTTGCATATTGGAGTAGTAGTATTATTGTTTTTGGATTCATCGGGATAGTAGTGTTATGCTATCCTCGGAGTTTTTTGGTATGATGATATTATGCTTTGGATTAGTTGTTGGATATTGCTATGACTTGGATTACAGGTTGATAGATGATGTCGGAGTATCAGTTATCACAGTATTATTTTGGGGATAAATTCCGTCATTAAGTTGGTCAGGTGCCACTGAAACGGGCTTTTTCCAGTGCAACCACATTTGCCTTTATATGGGGAGGCCCTGACGCGGTCTATTTTCATGCCTCTCGCCGGTGCCTCCAACTAGGGAAGGTTATGGGCGCGTGCTACCCTGATCAGGTAGGCGGGCATAAACCTTGTGGACCTGTTGTTGTTATGGTACCTTGTCCCTGTTTGGGACTGTTTATTTGCCACGACGATTGTTGTTTTGCCTTTGATAGGCTCGGTCACCCAGGACTGAACCCCAAAAGGGGTATTGGTCGAAATGGCCGAGAGAGTGTCATAGCAGTAGATCGGTTTTGTTGGAACGGCGTTGGTCCACCCAAATGGGAGTGCGAGGCCATGGGTTTTGTGGTGTGGGTAAAGTGCGTTACCTTTGTAGAGTGTGTGTGTTTAATCTATCGATAGCCGCGTCCTCGGTCATGGGCACAAGTTCACACTAGGTGACACCGTTCGATCACCACTCACATGACGGAATGACTTAAAGATGATTAATATGATAAATATGTGAGCAGTAACAGTTTGGCAGGATGTTGATGATGATGCTGAGATGATCTTGAGGATGCTCATTCAGATTGTGATGTGGTCATGCTACGTCTTGAGCTTGCGTTGGTTTTCCTTGAAGAGGAAAGGGTGATGCAGCAATAGTAGCGTAAGTATTTCCCTCAGTTTTTGAGAACCAAGGTATCAATCCAGTAGGAGGCTCCTCAAAAGTCCCACACACCTTCACAAACAAACAAAGAACTCGCAACCAACACAATAAAGGGGTTGTCAATCCCTTCACGGGCACTTGCGAAAGTGAGATCTAATAGAGATAGTATGATAAGATAAATATTTTTTGGTATTTTATAATATAGATGCAAAAATTAAAGATGCAAATAAAAGTAGATTGGAAGCAAATATTATAAGAGATAGACCCGGGGGCCATAGGTTTCACTAGTGGCTTCTCTCAAATAGCATAAGTATTACGGTGGGTGAACAAATTACTGTCGAGCAATTGATAGAAAAGCGAATAATTATGAGATTATCTAGGCATGATCATGTATATAGGCATCACGTCCGCAACAAGTAGACCGACTCCTGCCTGCATCTACTACTATTACTCCACACATCGACCGACTCTCGCTTTGCATCTAGAGTATTAAGTTCATAAGAACGAGTAACACATTAAGCAAGATGACATGATGTAGAGGATAAACTCATGCAATATGATATAACCCCATCTTTTTATCCTTGATGGCAACAATAGAATCGTGCCTTGCAACCCTAACATCCTTTGGGTAAGGACACCGCAAGATTGAACCCAAAGCTAAGCACTTCTCCCATGGCAAGAAAGATCAATCTAGTAGGCCAAACCAAACTGATAATTCGAAGAGACTTGCAAAGATAACTCAATCATACATAAAAGAATTCAGAGGAGATTCAAATATTTCTCATAGATAAACTTGATCATAAACCCATAATTCATCGCATCTCGACAAACACACTGCAAAAAGAGTTTACATCGAATAGATCTCCACAAGAGAGGGGGAGAACATTGTATTGAGATCCAAAAAGAGAGAAGAAGCCATCTAGCTAATAACTATGGACCCGAAGGTCTGTGGTAAACTACTCACAACTCATCGAAGGGGCAAGGATGTTGATGTAGAAGCCCTCCGTGGTCGATTCCCCCTCCGGCGGAGCGCCGGCGAAGGCTTCAAGATGGGATCTCATGGATACAGAAGGTTACTGCGATGGAATTGTGTTTCGTTGGCTCCGTGGATGTTTTCGGGGTATGTAGGCTTATATAGGAGGAAGAAGTACGTCGGTGGCCGCCCGAGGGGCCCACGAGACAGGGGGCGCCCTATAGGGGGGGCGCCCTACCCTCTCGTCGCCGCCTCGGCTACTTCTTGACTTGCACTCCAAGTCCTCTGGATCACGTTCATTCCAAAAATCACGCTCCCGAAGGTTTCATTCTGTTTGGACTCCGTTTGATATTCCTTTTGTTCGAAATACTGAAATAGACAAAAAAACAGCAATACGGGCTGGGCCTCCGGTTAGTAGGTTAGTCCCAAAAATGATATAAATGTTTAAAATAAAGCCCATAAACATCCAAAAGGGGTAATATAATAGCATGGAACAATCAAAAATTATAGATACGTTGGAGACGTATCAAGCATCTAAGCTTAATTCCTGCTTTCGTCCTCGAGTAGGTAAATGATAAAAAGAAATTTTTGATGTGGAATGCTACCTAGCATAATTCTCAATGTAATTTTCTTTATTGTGGCATGAATGTTCAGATCCAAATGATACAAAATAAAAGTTCATTTTAACATGAAAATGGTGATACTTCAAGCATACGAATCAAAGTAATCATGTCTTCTCAAGATAACATGGCCAAAGAAAGTTATTCCTACAAAATCATATAGTCTGACTGTTGCTCTATCTTCATCACACAAAGTATTTAATCATGCACAACCCCGATGACAAGCCAAGCAATTGTTTCATACTTTAATAATCTCAAACTCTTTCAACTTTCACGCAATACATGAGCGTGAGTGTCGGTGTCAAAACCGGCGGATCTCGGGTAGGGGGTCCCGAACTGTGCGTCTAGGCGGATGGTAACAGGAGACAAGGGACACGATGTTTTTACCCAGGTTCGGGCCCTCTCGATGGAGGTAAAATCCTACTCCTGCTTGATTGATATTGATGATATGGGTAGTACAAGAGTGGATCTACCACAAGATCAAGGAGGCTAAACCCTAGAAGCTAGCCTATGGTATGATTGTTGTTGTGTCGTACGGACTAAAACCCTCCGGTTTATATAGACACCGGAGAGGGCTAGGGTTACACAGAGTCGGTTACAATGATAGGAGATCTACATATCCGTATCACCAAGCTTGCCTTCCACGCCAAGGAAAGTCCCATCCGGACACGGGACGAAGTCTTCAATCTTGTATCTTCATAGTCTGGGAGTCCGGACGATGATGATAGTTCGGCTATCCGGACACCCCCTAGTCCAGGACTCCCTTAGTAGCCCCTGAACCAGGCTTCAATGACGACGAGTCCGGCGTGCATATTGTCTTCGGCATTGCAGGGCGGGTTCCTCCTCCGAATAATTCATAGAAGATAGTGAACACCTGGATAGTGTCCGGCTCTATAAAATAAATTCCACATACCACCGTAGAGAGAATAATATTGACACAAGTTCAATCTGCTGACGTATTCTATGGCGTGACGTCACACCACAACCAAGCCTTTACTTGAATCGTTTTATTATACCACCTCGGTAGCGTTTAGCGGCGGTTTCCTTAGGCACGTCTTGTCGAGCGGATCGTGTTCCCCTTATTCGGGATTCCCATCAATACGGACGTGGGTAACCCAACCGCACCATTTATTGCGGCGCTTGGGAGATAAGCGAGTTTTACCAGGCCGGTGGGGACGTATAGTTTCGTCCGCCATATATAAGGGGATAAGGATCCACCTTTTTTACCTACGCCTTCTTCCTCCTTTGCTTATCCATCTCCGCAAGACTTCGAGCTCCAGCGCCCAAGTCCGCACATCTCACCTCGACCTTCTCCAGCCATGTCCGGAGCGGGAGGCAAGTGGATGGCCTCCTCCGTTACGGAGGGCACATTGAAGCTGCGCAGCGCGGATATCTGTCCAGCGACATCGCGCATCGGCTCCCCGACGAGGGGCAGCTCATCCCCACTCCCAGGCCCCATGAGAGGGTGGTATTCCTTCCCCATTTCCTCCGCGGACTGTGCTTCCCACTCCACCCCTTTGTCGGGGGGCTCATGTTCTACTACGGCCTGGATTTCCACGATCTGGCCCCAAATTTCATCCTCAATATCTCGGCGTTCACCGTCGTGTGCGAGGCCTTCCTCTGCATCCAGCCCCACTTCGGCTTGTGGCTAAAGACCTTCAATGTCAAGCCGAAGGTTGTGAAGGGCAGCCAAGCGGAGTGCGGAGGCGCCATGGTGGGCAAAATGCCCAACGTCACTTGGCTCGAGGGTGCCTTCGTGGAATCCATCAAAGGGTGGCAATCGGGGTGGTTCTACATCACCGAGCCGCGTGACCCTAAATGTGCAGCGGCCCCCGAATTCAGATCTGGCATCCCCATGCAGCTCACCTCCTGGAAAGAGAAGGGCTTGCTATGGGGTAGTTCGGAAGAGCTGACCGGACTCCAGTCCTGTCTCCAGACTCTCGTGAACAAGAAGCTCAAGCTTGTCAACGTGGTCCAGTCATGCTCGTCGCGGATTCTCCCCGCCAAAGAACGGGACTTCAATTTGTGGGAGTTTGATCTGGCACAGCACCGGACCTTGAGCGGGCTTTTCAACACTGAAGGGTGCCTTGAAGCTGCCTGGAGGGTGCTGTTCAAGGGCGCTGAAGCTCCCGCATCCGCTACCAAAGATCGCGGATTCAGCACGAAGCGTCCAGCTGGCGAGGTAAGCTATGTTATCCTTTATGGGACACTTGCTTTTCATAGTTTGACTCTATGCGGGATCTAAACTCCCAATACCTTTAACAGGACTGGCAGAAGACGTCCGGATAGGTTAACTATCCGGCTCCCCTTCCAGAAGACCCGGCGGACACCCGTTTGACGGGGCTGCTGGTCCTGGCACTTTACGTGGTGCCAGAGAAGAAGGCCAAGAAGAAGGCCACGGGAACCCGAAGGAGTTCCCGGCGTCAGGTGGTATCGGACTCATCGTCCGATGACTCCGAGGCGGACTCCTCCCACGAGGACGAGGAGGAGAAGAAGAGAGGCCTCTCCCGGCGGAAGAGAGAAGAGAGAAGGCCTCCCCAGCGAGGGAGGCGAAGGGTCAAGAAGGAAGGACCCTTCCCGGACTGTTCCGCCAACGTCGGCGACGGCGACGAGGAGTGGCCCTCAAGGGCCAAGCCCCTGGCGAGATCGTAAGCATCCGGACTCCTAGATGATTTATAATTTTTCTTTTTGTTGCATGGTGTCTTTCTAATGCCGCATACAACCTCGTAGTCCGCCCAAGGCGATCTTCCCGCTTTCGTCGGCGGGTCCTTGGGCACGTCGGATATGGATTCTCTTCCACCGCCTCCACCCCGTGTGACGCCGACGACGCCGAGGTGGGATCCTGTGAAGGACCCACCAGGAGGAGGAGGCTCGGAGGTGCCGCAGGCAACCTCGAACTTTGCACCGACTCCATACCGAAACCTGCAAGTGGTTCCGAGTCCGTGGGCGCCCCTTCGTAAGAAGGGCAAGATCTATGACACCGGCGGCCTCCGTCCCAACCGAGGCACTGGATAACTTGCCGGGGCGCCAACGGCGCTTCCATCGAAGAAGAACACCGCCTTGTCATGAGTGCGGTGATTGAAAGGTTCAGCTCGCCAAGAGCGGGCTGACCAAAGCTGCAGCAGCCTTCTAACGAGCTTTGAGGTAAGAATTTTAAGATATGTAATATAATACCACATAGGCAGAGCCCACGATGCTCGGTTTGGTGTTCGGAAACAAAAGCTGGACCGAGGATCTAAAAGATATCTGCAGGAGTCTGAAAAATATGCCAATATGGGATTGCAGTGTGTCTTCTTGACCTCTGCCAGACCGATCATGCGAGGTCAATACTGTGAAGCAGAGCCTCGGCGGTCGAGAGCGAGCTCGGCCGTGCCAAGAAGCAGCTCGAGGACAAGGAAGGTGAGTAACACAGATTAAAGTTGTACCTTCTGAGAAAAGGATTTGGTTGCAAGAGAAATAACGAGGATAACGTGGGTACTCCGAGGCTACTGAACGAGGTGGCAACCTCGGAAGGAGGCGGTGTCCGCGGCGAACGCGATCTTGCCGCGAACGAGCCGAGCTGGCGGAGAATGCAAAGAAGAGCTCCAGGCTCTCGTGGAAAAGCACGAGAGTTTGGAGCATGACTCGAAGACTCGAGAGTCCGAGCTTGCGTCGGCTCTTGAGAGTGCCAAAGCTGCAAAGGCCGAAGCCCACAAGGCCCTCCAAGAAATTGAGGCGTTGAAGAAAATAGCGGCGGGTAAGGCATTTTTCATGCAAAGCAAGCATGTGAATGTGAATTACATATTACTTACCCGAATCCGAAGCTCTCCAGGAGCGTTCGCGAGATCTGCCCGCGCCGTGTCCGATGCTTGCCGCTTACCGGGCCGAGGAGGGAGCTCGACGGAGAAGGTCTTCGGTCTCGAGATCTTTGAGGCGGACATCCGGTGCCCTTAGCAACCAGGTGAAGCAGCTGGTCGAGCTCCTAAGGTGGCGAGCAGGCCATAAAGGGCCTCATAGTTCGGCCGTGGCCCAAGGAGGCCATGCACAGGAGCTACTTGACCTAGTCGGCGGCTGGTGGATCGTGTCCCGGGTTGAAGTCGTCAAGCACTCCGCCTGCATTGAAGGTGCCCGTCGGGCCCTTGCCCGTGCAAAGGTGCACTGGGGCAGGATGGACGCTGAGAAGCTTTCGACGGACGCGCCACCGACGGGCAAGGAGTATCGCACGCCCGAGATGTATTATAAGAGTTTCCTAAAGGGTGCCCGCATGATTGCGGGTGAGTGCTCCAAAGATGTAATATTTGATTAGACTCGCATTTTGTTATCCTGTGCGCTGAAAACTTTTTTCATATGCGCTAAGCAACGCTTGTTAATTTAAAATATTACCTTCTGTGCGGCCGTTTATCAAATCTGAGAGATGGCAAGTCGTCGGCTTCAGCCCCCATGCATGAAAGTCTTTGGGGTGTTCGGGATAAACTTGAGCCCTCTTGTTCCCATTTTTGGGTCCATCTAGGGAGGCTCTCAACACAACGAACGAGGTAACCGGACTTATAATGCTTGAACACTCTCACTTAGCCATAGAATTCTATAATTTTAAATTTCGGCGAAGCCCCTAGTGTTCGGAAGACCGAGTTCGGGGCGCTATCCACGCCTGGGCCGGACAAAGCCGGTTCCTCGCTCTAAGCAGCATAAGTCTTTAGGGACTCGAAAAAACCTCTCGAACAGCGACCAGCTCTCGCCTTATCATGACGGTCAGTTTTAGCTTTCTCCACTAAGGCGCTCGCCCAGCTCAACTGGGGCGCAATCGCAGTGGTTCTCCTAGTGCTACCTTAGCCGATACAACGGAACGTAAGGTACCAAAACATGGGAGCCGGGCAAACCCAACTATTGACCCAAGACATGATTCGGAGCCGATGCATATAATGCTATAAGTTCGGGGTGACGCACTTGTGAAAGTGTTCGGACTTATCACACCATAATGTGGGGAACTTAAGCCCCTGGTGTATTTAGCCGTACCAAAGTGTACGGATGCAACATGTCGTAAATGAACATGTGTATAAGAAAGAAATGCAACTATAAGCACAAAAGTGATGCATTGTTTATTCAAGAAATACTGCCATGAATGCAGAACGATACAAATAGTGCGGTAAGCAAGGGATGGGACTATTAAACATGTCCCCCTCCCGGGGTAGGCTGCGGAATGGTGTATAAAATAGATTTAATGCTCGTAATGGAGACCACCTGGATACTCGTCGTAGCCTTTCTCCTTCCCTGGCTGTTGCATCGTGAGTTCGGCAGGTCTGCTGCCGGACAGGGCCTCTGGTAAATGGAGTCCTATGGATAAGAAAACAAAAGAAAAAAAAGATGACACACTTGGGAGCCCCTGGTGTGGTTGAGCCGCACTCTGGGTCTGTCGTGGTCGTGCCCCTCCCCCTATGCCCATGGTATCTGCAGAGCGTAATGATGTCTGCTGAAGGACCGATCTTACAATTTTGCAAGGGCTGGGGTTAGCCGCATTACTACGCATGCTCAGAGGCGTGCTGTGGTCTTGTTGTAGGTTACTCCGGGCGTGTTTAGCCGTGTCCGGTCGCTTAACGGCCGGACTCGAGAATTGCCTTAAGAGGCTGCTCTGTACTTCTGCCGCGAGAGTCGCTGTGTGTTCCTCCATTCGGAGGGAGCGTTCAGTGTTTCCGTTGACCGTGATGACTCCTCGAGGGCTTGGCATCTTGAGCTTGAGGTATGCGTAGTGCGGCACCGCGTTGAACTTTGCAAACGCGGTCCGTCCGAGCAGAGCATGATAGCCGCTGCGGAACGGAACTATGTCCAAGATTAACTCCTCGCTTCGGAAGTTATCCGGGGATCCGAAGACTACTTCGAGTGTGACTGAGCCTGTACAATTGGCCTCTACACCTGGTATGACGCCTTTGAAGGTCGTCTTTGTGGGTTTAATCCTTGAGGGGTCTATGCCCATCTTGCGCACCATATCCTGATAAAGCAGGTTCAGGCTGCTGCCGCCGTCCATCAGGACTCTAGTGAGGTGAAACCCATCGACGATTGGGTCTAGGACCAATGCGGCGAACCCGCCGTGGCGGATGCTGGTGGGGTGGTCCCTTTGATCGAAAGTGATCGGGCAAGAGGACCATGGATTGAACTTTGGGGTGACTGGCTCCATCGCGTATACGTCCCTGAGTGCACGCTTCCGCTCCCTTTTGGGTATGTGGGTTGCGTATATCATGTTCACCGTCCGCACTTGTGGGGGGAAACCCTTCTATCCTCTATTGTTCGGCGGCCAGGTCTCTTCCTCGTCATCGCTATGCAGCCCCTTGTCATTGTTTTCGGCAATTAACTTGCCTGCCTGCTTGAATACCCAACAATCCCTGTTGGTGTGATTAGCTGGCTTTTCGGGGGTGCCGTGTATCCGCAAGAGCGGTCGAGTATTCGGTCCAAATTGACGGACCGGAGTAGTTCTTTTGAATGGCTTTTTCCACGACCGGTTTGGAGCCTCTGAATCCGCGTTGACTGCCGTATCCTCGGTGTTATCGCCGTTAACGCGGCGTTTGTTTTTGTTGCAACGCGACCTGCCATTGCGGTCCTTGGTATCCGGACTGCCAGAATTTTTGCTGAGGTTGTTACTGCGGGCTAGCCAGCTGTCCTCTCCCGCGCAGAAGCAGGTCATGAGTGATGTGAGGGCTGCCATGGATTTTGGCTTTTCCTGTCCTAGGTGCCGGGCAAGCCACTAGTCGCAGATGTTATGTTTGAAGGCTGGGAGGGCCTCTGCATCCGAACAGTCGATAATTTGATTTTTCTTTGTTAAGAACCGTGTCCAGAACTGTCCGGCCAATTTGTTTGGCTGCTGAATTATGTGGCTTAGGTCATCGGCGTCTGGTGGTCGCACATATGTGCCCTGGAAGTTGTCAAGGAATGAGGTTTCCAGGTCCTCCCAACACCCAATTGATTCTGCTGGCAAGCTGTTAAGCCAATGCCGAGCTGGTCCTTTAAGCTTGAGTGGGAGATATTTGATGGCGTGAAGATCATCACCGCGGGCCATGTGGATATGAAGGAGATAGTCTTCGATCCAAACCGCGGGGTTTGTTTGAAGGAAATATGCCCTAGAGGCAATAATAAAGTTATTATTTATTTCCTTATTTCATGATAAATGTTTATTATTCATGCTAGAATTGTATTAACCGGAAACATAATACATGTGTGAATACATAGACAAACATAGTGTCACTAGTATGCCTCTACTTGACTAGCTCGTTTATCAAAGATGGTTATGTTTCCTAGCCATGGACAAAAGAGTTGTCATTTGATTAACGGGATCACATCATTAGGAGAATGATGTGATTGACTTGACACATTCCGTTAGCTTAGCACTTGATCGCTTAGTATGTTGCTATTGCTTTCTTCATGACTTATACATGTTCCTCGTAACTATGAGATTATGCAACTCCGTTTACGGAGGAACACTTTGGTACTACCAAACGTCACAACGTAATCGGGTGATTATAAAGGAGTACTACAGGTGTCTCTGAAGGTACATGTTGAGTTGGCATATTTCAAGATTAGGTTTTGTCACTCCGATTGTCGGAGAGGTATCTCTGGGCCCTCTCGGTAATGCACATCATTATAAGCCTTGCAAGCAATGTGACCAATGAGTTGGTTACGGGATGATGCATTACAGAACGAGTAAAGAGACTTGCCGGTGACGAGATTGAACTAGGTATTGGATACCGACGATCGAATCTCGGGCAAGTAACATACCGATGACAAAGGGAACAACGTATGTTGTTATGCGGTTTGACCGATAAAGATCTTCATAGAATATGTAGGAGCCAATATGGGCATCCAGGTCCCGCTATTGGTTATTGACCGAGAATAGTTCTAGGTCATGTCTACATAGTTCTCGAACCCGTAGGGTCCGCACGCTTAAGGTTTTGATGACAGTTATATTATGAGTTTATGAGTTTTGATGTACCGAAGGAGTTCAGAGTCCCGGATGAGATCGGGGACATGACGAGGAGTCTCGAAATGGTCGAGACGTAAAGATCGATATATTGGACGACTATATTCGGAGTTCGGAAAGGTTCCGAGTGATTCGGTATTTTTGAGTACCGAGAGTTACGGAATTCGCCGGGAGAAGTATTGGGCCTTATTGGGCCGTGCGAGAAAGAGAGAGGGGCTGCCTAGGGCAGGCCACGCGCCCCCCCATGGCCTAGTCCGAATTGGACTAGGGGGAGGGGCCGCACCCCCTCCTTCCTTCCCTTCTCTCTTCCCCTTCCTAGTCTCCTACTCCTAATACATGGAAGGACTCCTAGTTGGACTAGGAAAGGGGGAATCCTACTCCCGGTGGGAGTAGGACTCCCCAGGGCGCGCCATATTAAAGGGCCGGCCCTCTCCTCCTCCTCTCCTTAGTATACAGGGGTAGGGGGCACCACATAGATACACAAGTTGATCTACGGATCGTTCCTTAGCCGTGTGCGGTGCCCCCCTCCATCATATTCCACCTCGGTCATATCGTCGCGGAGTTTAGGCGAAGCCCTGCGCCGGTAGAACATCATCATCGTCATCACGCCCGTCGTCTTGACGAACTCATCTCCGGAGCTCGGCTGGATCGGAGGCCGGAGATCGTCATCGAGCTGAACGTGTGCTGAACTCGGAGGCTCCGTACGTTCGGTGCTTGGATCGGTCGGATCGTGAAGACGTACGACTACATCAACCGCGTTGTGCTAACGCTTCCGCTTATGGTCTACGAGGGTACGTGGACGAACACTCTCCCCTCTCGTTGCTATGCCATCACCATGATCTTGCGTGTGCGTAGGAATTTTTTTGAAATTTCTACGTTCCCCAACACTGTTGTGCCATCATAGGATTCGATATTCACGGGTTTAACCCTTCGGGGATTTGATGATCCATTACTTCATCTGTGAAGCATAGTGGGTGTGCGGCGCCTCTATATTGGGCTATATCCCGACGTAGCTCAAGCGAGCTTTGTCTACTGTGTTTGGCCCGGCCGGAGTTGCTGTATCCGGCGCGACGGTCGTCGTCGCGCATCGTGGGGCGCCCACGCGATCCGTAGATCGATCTTGATTGTCTTGCCTTATCGTCCAATATGTCTCGCAGGTCCGGCGCATTCCCCCGTGGCTTCGTGCTTTTCGAGCGGTGCCGGGGTACGGTTCTAGTGGAGGGCCAAAAGGCCTCTCTGTCGCGGCCACGAGGTGGTCGGTCAGCCGTATTGTGCGCTGGTCATGCAGGTTTATATGCCTCCTCCTCTAATCAGGGGAGCAGCTTACGTTTGGGGTAGCTTTTGGAGGGGCGTTCGAGTTCATGCTCTTCGGCCGCGAGGACTTCAGTCCATCTGTCGGCTAGCAGATCTTGATCACATCTAAGCTGTTGCTGCTTTTTCTTGAGGCTGTTTGCCGTGGCCATAAGCCTGCGTTTAAAACGCTCTTGTTCGACGGGATCCTTGGGCACGACGAATTTGTCATTGTCGAGGCTTGCCTCGTCCCCAGAGGGAGGCATGTAATTATCATCCTCTACCTCTTCGTCTGCCGCTCTCTCACGAGGGCTGGCTTCTCCGTCCTCTTGCTGGAGGAGGTTGTCTTCGGCACTGTCTGGGGTGTTATTATCTCCGGTGCCGAAATCTCCATTCTTGCCGTGGCGGGATTTAGAGCGGCGCCGCTGACGGCGGCGCTTAGGCTGTTTCTTGGAGGGGTCTTCCTCCGCTGCTTCCTCGTCGTTCCCATCCTTTGGGATGTCCACCATGTATATGTCGTATGACGAGGTGGTCTTCCAGTGCCCCGTAGGCGCTGGTTCTTGGTTGTCTCCGGCATCATCGTCCATACCATCGATGTCTTCGGAGTCGTAGTCTAGCATGTCGGTTAGTTTGTCGACAGTGGCTACAAAGTGGGTGGTGGGTGGGCTTGGAATTTCTTCGTCGTACGCATCCCAACCATCCTGACCGTAGTTCGGCCAGGGCTCTCCTGATAACGAGAGATACTTTAGCGAATTCAGGATGTCGCCGAAAGGTGAGTGTTGAAAGATGTCCGCGGCGGTGAACTCCATGATCGGCGCCCAATTGGATTCGATTGAAGAGGGCGTGGGAGGTTCGGAGTCCGGCGAGGAGTCCGAGACCTCGGAGTCACGAGCTTCACAAGGGACAAGGTCAGTATTCGGCTCCATCGCCATAGGGGTAGCAGCCCCCGAGGCGGTGTCTAGCCACCCGTCCTCGATCTGCGCAGCCAGCTCCGAATTGAGGACCGGGGTGGACTCGTGTGTGGCCTCCAGGGCACTGTCCAGCAGCAGAGCTAAATCATGCCCATCATGACAGTGCGGCCCGCTTGGCTGTGGCTCGAATCCATCGAAGATCAAGTCTCCGCGGATGTCAGCCGTGAAGTTTAGACTTCCAAATCTGACCTGACGGCCAGGGGCGTAGCTTTCGATCTGCTCCAGATGGCCAAGCGAATTGGCCCGTAGTGCAAAGCCGCCGAATACGAAGATCTGTCCGGGGAGAAAAGTCTCACCCTGGACTGCGTCGTTGTTGATGATCGAAGGAGCCATCAAGCCTATCGGTGACGACACAGAGGAACTCTCAATGAAAGCACCAATGTCGGTGTCAAAACCGGCGTATCTCGGGTAGGGGGTCCCGAACTGTGCGTCTAGGCGGATGGTAACAGGAGACAAGGGACATGATGTTTTTACCCAGGTTTGGGCCCTCTCGATGGAGGTAAAACCCTACTCCTGCTTGATTGATATTGATGATATGGGTAGTACAAGAGTGGATCTACCACGAGATCAAGGAGGCTAAACCCTAGAAGCTAGCCTATGGTATGATTGTTGTTGTGTCCTATGGACTAAAACCCTCCGGTTTATATAGACACCGGAGAGGGCTAGGGTTACACAGAGTCGGTTACAATGGTAGGAGATCTACATATCCGTATGGCCAAGCTTGCCTTCCACGCCAAGGAAAGTCCCATCCGGACACGAGACGAAGTCTTCAATCTTGTATCTTCATAGTCTGGGAGTCCGGCCGATGATGATAGTTCGGCTATCCGGACACCCCCTAGTCCAGGACTCCCTCAGTGAGCCATGGACATAGCACTATATGTGGAATAGAATGGCGGTTGTGGAGAAGACAAAAAGGAGAAGATAGTCTCACATCAACTAGGCGTATCAACGGGCTATGGAGATGCCCATTAATAGATATCAATGTGAGTGAGTAGGGATTGCCATGCAACGGATGCACTAGAGCTATAAATATATGAAAGCTCAACAAAAGAAACTAAGTGAGTGTGCATCCAACTTGCTTGCTCACGAAGACCTAGGGCATTTTGAGGAAGCCCATCATTGGATTATACAAGCCAAGTTCTATAACGAAAAATTCCCACTAGTATATGAAAGTGACAACATACGAGACTCTCTATAATGAAGATCATGGTGCTACTTTGAATCACAAGTGTGGAAAAAGAGATAGTAGCATTGTCCCTTCTCTCTTTTTCTCTCATTTTATTATTTTTTCTTTTTTTTTCTTTTTTCTTTTTCTCTTTTTTTCCTTTTTATTCTTTTTGGCCTTTTTTTTTCTTTTTGGCCTTTCTCTTTTTTTCTTTTTTTTTATTTTTGTAAAGTCCGAAGTCTCATCCCGACTTTTGGGGGAATCATAGTCTTCATCATCCTTTCCTCTCTAGGACAATGATCTAATAATGAAGATCATCACACTTTTATGGATTTACAACTCAAGAATTACAACTCAAAGCTAGAACAAGATATGACTCTATATGAATGCCTCCGGCGGTGTACCGGGATATGCAATGAATCAAGAGCGACATGTACGAAAATTATGAAGGTGGCCTTGCCACAAATACAATGTCAACTACATGATCATGCAAAAAGCAATATGATGAAGTGTCGTGTCATATGAACGGAACGGTGGAAAGTTGCATGGCAATATATCTCAGAATGACTATGGAAATGCCATGATAGGTAGGTATGGTGGCTGTTTTGAGGAAGGTATATGGTAGGTGTATGGTACCGGCAAAAGTTGCACGGCACAAGAGAGGCTAGCAATGGTGGCTGTTTTGAGGAAGGTATATGGTAGGTGTATGGTACCGGCAAAAGTTGCATGGCACAAGAGAGGCTAGCAATGGTGGAAGGGTGAGGTGCGTATAATCCATGGACTCGTCATTAGTCAAAAGAACTCATGTACTTGTTGCAAAAATCTAGAAGTCATCAAAAACCAAAGCACTACGCGCATGCTCCTAGGGGGATAGATTGGTAGGAAAAGACCATTGCTCGTCCCCGACCGCCACTCATAAGGAAGACAATCAATAAATAAAATTGTGCTCCAACTTCATCACAAAGCGGTTCACCATACGTGCATGCTACGGGAATCACAACCCTCAACACAAGTACTTTTCATAATCACCTCAACTAGCATGACTTTAATATCACTACCTCCATATCTCAAAACAATTATCAAGCATCATATTGATCATAGCATCCAATTCTTTTCTACGATAGTTTTTATTATACCCAACTTGGATGCTCATCATTCTAGGACCAACTTTGTAACCATAGAAAATACCATGCTGTTCTAGAAGACTCTCAAAAATATATAAGTGAAGCATGAGAGACTAGCAATTTCTTCAAAATTAAGTCACCACCGTGCTCTAAAAAAAATAAGTGAAGCACTATTGCAAAAACTACCAAGCTCAAAAGATATAAGTGAAGCACATAGAGTATTCTAGCAAATCCTAATCAAGTAGGCTTCTCCCAAAAGGTGTGTACATCAAGGATGATTGTGGTAAACTACAAAGCAAAGACTAATATAATACACGACGCTCCAAGCAAAACACATATCATGTGGCGAATAAAAATATAGCTCCAAGTAAAGTTACCAATGAACGAAGACGAAAGAGGGGATGCCTTCCCGGGGCATCCCCAAGCTTAGGCTTTTGGCTACCCTTGAATATCTTGGGGTGCCATGGGCATCCCCAAGCTTAGGCTCTTGCCACTCCTTATTCCATAGTCCATGAAAGCTTTACCCAAAACTTGAAAACTTCACAACACAAAACTCAACAGGAAATCTTATAAGCTCCGTTAGTGAAAGAAAACAAAACTACCACATAAGGTATCATAATGAACTCATTCTTTATTTATTTTGGTGTTAAACCTACTGTATTCCAACTTCTCTATGGTTTATAAACTATTTTACTAGCCATAGATGCATCAAAATAAGCAAACAACACACGGAAAACAGAATCTGTCAAAAACAGAACAGTCTGTAGCAATCTATAACTAACGCAAACTTCTGGAACTCTAAATATCCTACCAAAATAGGAAGTCCTGGAAATTTTGTCTATTGAATCAGCAGCAAAAAGAATCAACGCAAAATCACGTTTCTATGATTTAACAAAACTATATTCGTGCGTGCAAAGTTTTTGTTTTTCAGCAGAATCAAATCAACTATCATCATAGGTTATCCTATAGGTTCTACTTGGCACAAACACTAATTAAAAGATAAAAACACATCTAAACAGAAGGTAGTTGCAAGATTTATTACTAAACAGGAATAAAAATAGAAAGCACAAATAAAATTGGGTTGCCTCCGAACTAGCGCTATCGTTTAACGCCCCTAGCTAGGCATAAAAGCAAAGATAGATCTAAGTAGTGCCATAATAATAAGATAGATCTTGAAAGCTCATCTCATATTCTCTACGTTCGGCAGCAAGTTTTCTTTGAGGCAAGCAAAAGTAATCAAAAGGGCTAAATTTAGCGGGACAAAAGTCCCCAAGATCAATCTCAGGAGGAACGGGTTCCTCCTTTGGCCCTTCATAGTGCACAACTAATTCATCACTAAAAGCATTCTTTTGGCAAAATCTTGTGAGCCTATACTCAATAGAGTATCCTAGCTCATTGTTTTGAAGGGCAAAATCATTATTAAGCTCGTTAATGTTATCAACCAAGACATTGGTAGGGACATTTTTCTAAGGTTTTCATTGAAAGCAACATAGTCCAAAGATTGAAAACGCCTAAATTCCTCTTGATCATAGAGGATCGCCTCTATGGGAGGACAACTGGCGTGCACCCTATAGTGCGCAAAGATTTCTTTGGCCTCTCTTATGATAAATCTAAACTCATGATCCAAAAAGATAGTAACAACGCGTTTAACAGAAGAATGCTCAATATTGGAAAATTCCAGAAAATTTCTTTGTATGCAAGGATGCATATGCATAAATTGTCTTTCAAGCTCAACTACAAGCATAGCGATGGCATCCGCAAGACTACTAGTTCTATGAAGAATATAACCACCCATGGAAGGTAAAGCACCGGCACAAGTAAAGAAATCTTGAATAACACCCTTTCCAATGATGTTACCACTACCGATTCGAAACTTTTTAGTATGCAAGATAGGGGGTTCTTCAGCCGGAGCCTCGGAATTTTCCATGTTATTATTGTTGTCCATATCGACGATAATCTCCCCAATTTCAGACATAACGGCAAACAAAAGCAAGGAGGAAGAAATCAAGCGAAAGAGAGAGAGGAGGAGAGGGCGAATAAAATGGCAAAGGTGAAGTGGGGGAGAGGAAAACGAGAGGCAGATGGCAAATAATGTAAATGCGAGGGAGATGAGTTTGTGATGGGTAGTTGGTATGTCTTGACTTGAGCAAAGACCTCCCCGCCAACGGCGCCAGAAATCCTTCTTGCTACGTCTTGAGCTTGCGTTAGTTTTCCTTGAAGAGGAAAGGGTGATGCATCAATAGTAGCGTAAGTATTTCCCTCACCTTTTAAGAACCAAGGTATCAATCCAGTAGGAGGCTCCTCAAAAGTCCCACGCACCTACACAAACAAACAAAGAACTCGCAACCAACGCAATAAAGGGGTTGTCAATCCCTTCACAGCCACTTGCGAAAGTGAGATCTAATAGAGATAGTATGATAAGATAAATATATTTTTGGTATTTTATAATATAGATGCAAAAAGTAAAGATGCAAATAAAAGTATATTGGAAGCAAATATGATAAGAGATAGACCCAGGGGCCATAGGTTTCACTAGTGGCTTCTCTCAAGATAGCATAAGTATTACGGTGGGTGGACAAATTACTGTCGAGCAATTGATAGAAAAGCGAATAATTATGAGATTATCTAGGCATGATCATGTATATAGGCATCACGTCCGCAACAAGTAGACCGACTCACCTGCATCTACTACTATTACTCCACACATCGATGACTCCTACCGCATCTAGAGTATTAAGTTCATAAGAACAGAGTAACGCATTAAGCAAGATGACATGATGTAGAGGATAAACTCATGCAATATGATATAAACCCCATCTTTTTATCCTCGATGGCAACAATACAATACGTGCCTTGCAACCCCTAACATCACCGGGTAAGGACACCGCAAGATTGAACCCAAAGCTAAGCACTTCTCCCATGGCAAGAAAGATCAATCTAGTAGGCCAAACCAAATTGATAATTCGAAGAGACTTGCAAAGATAACTCAATCATACATAAAAGAATTCAGAGGAGATTCAAATATTTCTCATAGATAAACTTGATCATAAACCCACAATTCATTGTATCTCGACAAACACACCGCAAAAAGAGTTTACATCGAATAGATATCCACAAGAGAGGGGGAGAACATTGTATTGAGATCCAAAAAGAGAGAAGAAGCCATCTAGCTAATAACTATGGACCCGAAGGTATGTGGTAAACTACTCACAACTCATCGAAGGGGCAAGGATGTTGATGTAGAAGCCCTTCGTGGTCTATTCCCCCTCCGGCGGAGCACCGACGAAGGCTCCAAGATAGGATCTCGCGGATACAAAAGGTTACGGCGGTGGAAATTGTGTTTCATTGGCTCCGTTGATGTTTTTGGGGTACGTAGGCTTATATAGGAGGAAGAAGTACGTCGGTTGCCGCCCGAGGGGCCCACAAGACAGGGGGCGCGCCCTATAGGGGGGCGCCCTACCCTCTCGTGGCCGCCTCGGCTGCTTCTTGACTTGCACTCCAAGTCCTCTGGATCACGTTCGTTCCAAAAATCACGCTCCCAAATGTTTCATTTCGTTTGGACTCCGTTTGATATTCCTTTTCTTCGAAATATTGAAATAGGCAAAAAAAACAGCAATACGGGCTGGGCCTCCAGTTAGTAGGTTAGTCCCAAAAATGATATAAATGTGTAAAATAAAGCCCATAAACATCCAAAAGGGGTAATATAATAGCATGGAACAATCAAAAATTATAGATACGTTGGAGACGTATCAGGTCACGAGGTGACCGTGTGGATATGTTGATCATGAGGTGATCACGTGGATGTTTTGATCACGAGGTGATCATATGGACCACGAGGTGGTCGAGATGGTATATTGCTTGGCCGGTTAGCCAAGAATGAGATTGTTGTTGGATGGAGATGTTGGTTTATCAGTATTGCAGTAGTTTCATATTATGCTTAGTAGTTGCTTTCAGATCATGGTAGATGTTAATTTAATTAACCTGCTTAATGCTATGTTGTTGTCTTGCCTTGATGTTTTTTGTTGTTGTGAGCTTGCAAGTACAGTGAATGTACTGACCTGGCGTGTCATGCCAGATTGTAGGAGATGCCGTGATTGCTTGATTGCTTGTCGAGGTTTCCGTGCGTGCGAGCTAGATCGTGTCCCAGCCAGAGTCCCTGCAGAGTGGAGTTCACCACCTTCGTCGTTGTTCCGCTGCTAGAAGATTTCCGCTGCTACGAGTTGTTCCGCTGGTAGTGTAGACAAAGTGTAGTATCGCAGGCGTAGTGTCGCCGTGCTGATGTGAACCTTTGTAATATCAGACCTTTGTATTTATCCTTTGTAATAAGAGCTGATTTGTTCTATGTCAAGTAGTGTCATATTCCAGAAGACTTCATCTCGATCTCTAGGCTGGAATACGGGGCGTTCCGGTTTCTCTGAGCCGGGGTGCCACAATAAATGCAGTTATCCTCAATATTTTCTTTAAATCCAAAACTTCTAATCGTTTGATTAAACTTTAAATACCACTGTCTAGAGGCTTGCTTTAATCCATAAATGGATTTCTTGAGACGGCATCCCATATTTTCCTTGCCTTCCATGATAAAACCCTTGGGTTGTTTCATGTAGACATTTTCCTTTAAATCTCCGTTGAGAAATGTTGTCTTTACATCCATTTGATGTAACTCTAAATCAAAATGAGCAACTAATGCCATTATGATTCTGAAGGAATCCTTACATGAGACTGGAGAAAATATCTCATTGTAATCTATCCCTTCTCTTTGTGTAAATCCTTTTGCCAAAGTCTTGCTTTATACTTTTCTACATTCCCTCTGGGGTCATACTTAGTTTTGTAGACCCATTTGCAGCCTACTGTCTTGGCTCCTTTAGGAATTTCCTCTAAGTCCCAAACATCTTTGGAACTCATCGATTTCATCTCATCTTCCATTTCCTTCATCCACTTTGATGAATGAGGGCTTCTCATGGCTTCTTCATATGAGGTGGGATCTTTTTCCATATGAACCATTTCTGTGTTATAAACTTTAAAGTCAGTAGAAATAGCTGACTTTCTTGGTCTTGTAGACCTTCTAAGAGCCTCCAGTTTCCGGCACATTCTGTGCCTCAACTTCTGGCACTTCTTCTAAAATTTATTGCTGCACCTCCCTTTCATGCTCAACAACGGGTTCAGTCGGCTCCCGACGGCAGGTTTCGGGTCTACCCCCATAGTTGTCATGGGTGGAGTTGCAACTGGTAGTGAGAAAAATGGCTCCTGAGTCATCGGATTAGGTGCATGAACCCTCTTCTCTTCAAGATCAATTTTTCGAGCTACCAAGCCCCCCTCATCATTTCGTCCTCTAAGAAGACTGCATGTCTTGTTTCTACAAACTTTGCATATCTATCTGGGTAGTAGAAATGAAAACACTTTGATCTTTCTGGATAGCCAATGAAGTGGCAACTCACTGTTTTGGGATCTAACTTTGCAGTGTTTGGATTAAACATTTTGGCCTCAGTTGGGCACCCCCACACCCTGAAGTGTTGTAGGGAGGGTACTCTTCCTGTCCATAGCTCGTGCGGTGTTTTGGGCACCGACTTGCTTGGTACTCTATTGAGAATGTGAATGGCGGTTTTAAGTGCCTCCATCCATAATCCCAATGGCAAGGTGGAGTAACTCAACATGCTGCGCACCATATCCATAAGTGTATAGTTGCGCCTTTCAGCTACTCCATTTTGCCGAGGCTCTCCCGGCATTGAATACTGGGCTACTACGCCAGTCTCCTGCAAGAACTTTGCAAAAGGTCTAGGGACTTGGCCATATGGAGTGTGCCGACCGTAGTACTCTACCCCACGGTCGGATCTTACTATCTTTATTCTTTTATCATGCTAATTTTCAACTTCAGATTTGAATATTTTCAATTTATCCAATGCTTTAGATCTTTCTTTGATTGGATAAATATATCCATAGCGAGAGTAGTCATCTATGAATGTTATGAAAGAGTCATATCCATCCACACTTTTCACTGGAAATGGTTCACAAATATCAGTGTGAATGATTTCTAGTGTGCCTGTGCTATGGATTGCACCCTTTTTGTTTTGTTTTATATACTTTCCTTTACTGCAATCTATGCATTGTTCTAAGTCTGAGAATTCTAACGGAGGAAGAATTTCACTTTTGACTAATCGTTCTATTCTCCCCTTGGAAATATGGCCCAAGCGACAGTGCCATAATTTTGATGAGTCGAATGTTCCCTTTCTTTTGTTTTGTTCTTTATTCGACGCGGAAACATGTTCTTTCACATTGCATACAGAATAAACCTTTTCATGAAGTGATAACAAATAAAGCTCACCGTGTAGTAAAGCATCACCCACATAAATATTATTTAACCATATGGCACACTTGCCATGTCTAAAATAACATTCATAATTATCTTTGTCCAAACAAGAAACACTAATTAAGTTTCTATGACATGATGGAACAAATAAAACATCTCTAAGTAGAAGATTGAGTCCATCAGCCAACTCCAAGGAGATGTCACCGAGAACTTCAACTTCTGCTTCAACTAAGTTTGCCACTTCAATGCGTCTTTCGCTTCTTTGCATAGTCCGCGTCGAATGGAATCCCTGTAAAGAATTTGCAACATGAACAGTTGCTCCTGAGTCAATCCACCAAGTGGATTTTGATAAATGTGTATACAAGGATTCATTTACAAAGGAAACTACATTGTTACCTCTTTTTGCCATGACTGACTTTAGCCAAGTAGCGCAGTCTTTCTTGTAATGCCCTTTCTGCTTGCAGTGGAGACAAGTGTCTTTGTCCACTAAGAAAGGTTGTTGCTGACGATGATGCTGATAGGGAGCTTTTCCATGTGGCTTTGAAGGAGAACCTTTGTAATTCTTTTTCTTGTTGTCCTTCACATAGTTGAGTGAACCACCATGTGAGGCTTTGAGTCTGTCCTCTTCTTGGACACACATTGCTATTGTCTTTTCAATGTCCCTTGATCCAGGTGACATATTGTAGTTTACACCAAAGGTTTCAAACTCCTTTGGGAGTGAAGCCATGACCAGGTGGACCAGGAGCTTTGGTTTGATATCCAGATCCTCATCCATGGGCTTGAGATTTGCTGCCATGTTGCTCATCCTGAGGATGTGCTCTCTTATTCCATGACTACCTCTAGTGTAGTTCTCTGTCACTAGTTGCTTCAGCACCTGGGTGGCATATATCTTTGAAGAGCCAGTGAACTGGATCTTTATCTTTGTAAGCAACTCCCATGTGGAAGTGCACCCTACAATTGAGCCCACGATGGTGGTCTCAATTGTATTCTTTATAATTGCCATGCATTTTTTGTTTGCATTGACCTACTTTTGGTTTTCAATGGAATATTTCATCTCCATTGGAGCATAATCTTTTTTCTTCTTCTCTGACGCACCATCTTTGTCAGTGGCCTCTCTGACTGGCTCTGCAGGTCTAACTAGCTGTGGTTCATCCACAGCCCAGTCCAGGTCAGCACAGACAAATGCCAGGTCTACTTTCTTCCTCCACTCAGAGTAGTTGTCACCTCTGAGTGTCGGAACATCTTTTAGGCAACTCATCAAGTGGAAGCCTCCTGAAATCACAATTTAAGTGAGATCAGTATAACAATCATATGCATTAATATAACGTTGGACAAATTAAACATACAACTGTCTATGCAATTAAATCTATATTACCGTTGGGCAAAATATTAGAAATAAATGCACCTTTAATTTCAATAATAAAACATTATCATGTTATTAATAACGTTGGTCATAAAAAATAACATAATCATATTCATTTTAATAATCATTTTAACATGCTCTTAAAAACTTAATTCTATCTAATCTTTTATTTTCATTGTAATTGAGCACTATTAATTATTTACGCAGCGGAAAAACATGAATAAAAATTCACGAGCTTTTTACTTTTTACAGAAACTTTTCTTTGACTAAATAAAAAATTCATGAACTTTATTATTTTCTCTGTAAAATTCATGAATATTTCTTTTTCTGAAAATTTTCTATTTTCATTTTTAGAAACTTTTTCCTGTTTACTATTCTATTCTCTGAACAGATTTTTGTTGGATTATTTTGAACAGAAAAGTGTACTGTAATTTGCCCAAAAGACAGGACAAAAACAAAAGATAAAATAAAATATGCAACTGGCGCGTGGCTATGGCCTCGGCCTAGTGATACGTCTCCAACGTATCTATAATATATGAAGCATTCATGCTATTTTATTATCTGTTTTGAATGATTATGGGCTTTATTATAAACTTTTATATTACTTTTGAGACTAACCTATTAACTGGAGGCCCAGCCCATATTGCTGTTTTATTGCATGTTTCAGTATTTTGAAGAAAAGGAATATCAAACGGAGTCCTAACGGAATGAAACCTTCGGCAACATGATTTTTGGGAAGAATATGATTCTGGAGACTTGGAGTTCACGTCAGAAAATCCTCGAGGAGGCCAGGTGATAGGGCCCCCCTACTGGGCGCGCCCCCTGTCTCGTGGGCCCCTCGAGCACCCCCCCGACCGACTTCTTTTGCCTATATAGTCCCACGTACCCTAAAAACATCCACGGAGAAGATAGATCGGGAGTTCCGCCGGCGCAAGCCTCTGTAGCCACCAAAAACCTCTCGGGAGTCCGTTCTGGCACCCTGCCGGAGGGGGAACCCATCACCGGTGGCCATCTTCATCATCTCGGCGCTCTCCATGATGAGGAGGGAGTAGTTCACCCTCGGGGCTGATGGTATGTACCAGTAGCTATGTGTTTGATCTCTCTCTCTCGTGTTCTCTCTATGGCACGATCTTGATGTATCACAAGCTTTGTTATTATAGATGGATGTTATGATGTTTCTCCCCCTCTACTCTCTTGTGATGAATTGAGTTTCCCTCTTGAAGTTATCTCATCGGATTGAGTTTCCAAATCCACTTTCATCAATATAATCATCATAAGTAGGAGGCATGCTATCATCGTAACAACTCTGCATATCAAAACTTGGGATGCTAAAAATATCATCTTCATTAAACATAGCATCCCCAAGCTTGGGACAAACATTAATTTCAGCAAATATATTCTCAAATATTTCATCCTTATCAAACATATCTTCCCCAAGCTTGGGC
This sequence comes from Aegilops speltoides, assembly GCA_021437245.1. Classification (NCBI taxonomy): domain Eukaryota; kingdom Viridiplantae; phylum Streptophyta; class Magnoliopsida; order Poales; family Poaceae; genus Aegilops; species Aegilops speltoides. Next base: position 309,470,481 of record CM038142.1, on the reverse strand, counting down.
CCTTTCATATCATAAGCATAATCACTCTCATCATTAAAAATATGGATAGCACCAGTAGTATAGCAATTATCATCATCACAATGAGTAGTAGGAGCAACATCATTTGGGAGGGATACCTTTCTACCTTTGTTGCTCCTTCTTTTCTTTTTCTTCTTCACATTATGTGTGAGTTCAACCTTCCTCTTTGAGCTCCTTATTGATGAGGTTGGTTGGATAGAAAGCTCCTCCTCGTTACCTGATTCATCATAAGAAATAATAGGAGGAGATCGGGAAGTCTCTTCCCTTTCATTAGTATTCTCATCGTAATCTATTTGCTTTCTTTTCTTTAGGTAATTGGCAATATAAGGATTTTCAATGCAATTCTCCGCACAATACAAATGAATCTTCTCTAGATCAATATCAAGGAATTTCTTATGGGAAAATTCTGGAAGGTCCTTAAGTAAACATTTCAATTCTTCATAACCCAAAAGCAAACTAAGTTCATTATAATGTGCAAGGGAGATCAAATCATCACAATTTTTGGACACGATTCGATCATGAAACAATTTGCATCGGAGATGTAAATGACCACGTTCATTGCAAAGTTCACAAGTACGGCAAAGGAAATTCAATTTTCAGCACTCACATTTAGCCTTTCTTGCAACCATTTAGTTTCTAAATGCTTATGCCTCTTGCAATAAATATCTTCTCTATTTGTGTGTTCATGCAAACATGCATTCCACAAAAGTTGACATGCTCATAAGAGATATTTTTATCATGACTAGAGCAATCATCATTAATACTATGGATATTCAAGGAGTTTATACTAACAACATTGCAATCATGCTCATCATTCAAAGATTTAGTATCAATCATTTTAATGCACTCTTCTTCTAGCACTTGAGCACAGTTTTCCTTTCCATCAAACTCACAAAAGATATTAAAAAGACGAAGCGTATGAGACAAACTCAATTCCATTTTTTTGTAGTTTTCTTTTATAAACTAAACTAGTGATAAAACAAGAAACAAAAAGATTTGATTGCAAGATCTAAAGAAATACCTTCAAGCACTCACCTCCCCGGCAACGGCGCCAGAAAAGAGCTTGATGTATACTACACAACCTTCTTCTTGTAGACGTTTTTGGGCCTGCAAGTGCACAGTTTGTAGGACAAGAGTAAATTTCCTCAAGTGGATGACCTAAGGTTTATCAATCCGTAGGAGGCGTAGGATGAAGATGGTCTCTCTCAAACAACCCTGCAACCAAATAACAAAGAGTCTCTTGTGTCCCCAACACACCCAATACAATGGTAAATTGTATAGGTGCACTAGTTCGGCGAAGAGATAGTGATACAAGTGCAATATGGATAGTAGATAAAGGTTTTTGTAATCTGAAAATATAAAAACAGCAAGGTAACTAATGATAAAAGTGAGCGTAAACGATATTGCAATGGTAGGAAACAAGGCCTAGGGTTCATACTTTCACTAGTGCAAGTTCTCTCAACAATAGTAACATAGATATATCATATAACAATCCCTCAACATGCAACAAAGAGTCACTCCAAAGCCACTAATAGCGGAGAACAAACGAAGAGATTATGGTAGGGTACGAAACCACCTCAAAGTTATTCTTTCGGATCAATCTATAAAAGAGTTCGTACTAGAATAACACCTTAAGACACAAATCAACCAAAACCCTAATGTCACCTAGATACTCCATTGTCACCTCAAGTATCCGTGGGCATGATTATACGATATGCATCACACAATCTCAGATTCATCCAACCAACACAAAGTACTTCAAAGAGTGCCTCAAAGTTTCTACCGGAGAGTCAAGAAAACGTGTGCCAACCACTATGCATAGGTTCATGGGCGGAACCCGCAAGTTGGTCACCAAAACATACATCAAGTGGCACGTGAATCCCATTGTCACCACAGATAAGCACGGCAAGACATACATCAAGTGTTCTCAAATAAAGACTTAATCCGATGAGATAACTTCAAGAGGGAAACTCAATTCATCACAAGAGAGTAGAGGGGGAGAAACATCATAAGATCCAACTATAATAGCAAAGCTCGCGATACATCAAGATCGTGCCATAGAGAGAACACGAGAGAGAGAGAGAGAGATCAAACACATAGCTACTGGTACATACCCTTAGCCCCGAGGGTGAACTACTCCCTCCTCATCATGGAGAGCGCCGGGATGATGAAGATGGCCACCGGTGATGGATTCCCCCTCTGGCAGGGTGCCGGAACGGGCTCCCGAGAGGTTTCTGGTGGCTACAGAGGCTTGCGGCGGCGGAACTCCCGATCTATCTTGATATTCGATGTTTTTAGGGTACGTAGGCTTATATAGGCGAAAGAAGTCTGTCGGGAGGTGCTCGAGGGGCCCACGAGACAGGGGGACACGCCCTCCTATCTCGTGGCTACCTCGAGGATATTCTGACGTGAACTCCAAGTCTTCGGGATCATATTCTTCCAAAAAATCACGCTGCCGAAGGTTTCATTCCGTTTGGACTCCGTTTGATATTCCTTTTCTTCGAAATACTGAAACAGGCAATAAAACAACAATATGGGCTGGGCCTCCGGTTAATAGGTTAGTCCCAAAAGTAATATAAAAGTGAATAATAAAGCCCATAATCATTCAAAACAGATAATAAAATAGCATGAATGCTTCATAAATTATAAATACGTTGGAGACGTATCACATCTCTTCGCCGAACTAGTGCACCTATATAATTTACCATTGTATTGGGTGTGTTGGGGACACAAGAGACTCTTTTTTATTTGGTTGCAGGGTTGTTTGAGAGAGACCATCTTCATCCTAAGCCTCCCACGGATTGGTAAACCTCAGTTCATCCACTTGAGGGAAATTTGCTACTGTCCTACAAACCTGTGCACTTGCAGGCCCAACAACGTCTACAAGAAGAAGGTTGTGTACTAGACATCACCAAGCGCCCTGCGCGCGCGCCCGCGGCGGCTTGCCATGGCCTAGTGCGGGAGAGGGCGACACGACCCAGTACGCGCTGCTGCCTATCGGCCCGAATAGCCCACTATGGCGCTAGGGTTTCTGCCTGGCCGTCGGATTTCATCTGACGGTCCAGCGCGCGGATCAGACGAACAAAAATAGCTCCTCCAGCACCGCTCGAGAGAACCATAGCGCCAGTCCGCCCACGCGCCTCTCTCGCCCGGTCGCTCGACTCCGTCCTGGTCACCGGGCCACCGTGCGGCACCGCGCCTGGCCACCGGCGACGAAGGCGGAAGCCACCGCGCCGCGCGCACCTCCTCTTCCTTCCCCTTTCTCTTTTGCAGGGAGGACTAGCCGCGAGACCCTCCTCTGATCTGTCTCTCTTTTTCCTGCAGCTCTTTCTCGCGCTGGCGCAGTGAGCTGCTCCGCCATGCCGCCCTGCCAGCCAGCGACGACAGTGAACGTCGGCACACGGCTTTTCTCTTCCCCTCCCCTCTCCCATCCTCCTCTATCCCCCATTGTGACAGCGAGAGAGAGAACCACAGGAGGGCAATCTCTGTTCCTCCCCACGTTCGACGGCGAGATGCAGTGCCGTGGCCATCCTTCTCGCCAGTTGTGCGTACCCCTTGTGGTGAGCGCGCCGCCGTCGAGCGGTTTGGCTGCGGTGTACTTTGCCCCTCACGGGGTTGTTCTTCGTCCACGCACCTCGGCTTGCCGATGTGTGTGGGGTTCGAGAGGAATAGGAGCGGCCTTGCGGCGACACTCTTTGCCGGCAGAGCCTGAGGCCCTACTCCGGTGAGCTCTTTGCCCTCTGATTAGGGTTCTTGGGAGGGGATTTCTTGTTCTTTTTCTGTACCGAAATCATCTAACCCGATCTGGCTGATACCATTGATAGAGTCACTTTGGATCGGATAGGTTAGATCAATCTGGTAAACCTACCTTCTGCCTGTCCAGACAAGCTCGAGCCGAAGGCCATCGTGGTGAGATGGTGACGGCGGCGATGACAGGAAGATGGCGGCGGTGGTGTGCTTCCCGTGAGCACTGCGCTAACCTTAGATCGGTAGGGAATATCGATGGATTTTAGGCGGCCGTGAACTTCGTCGTCCATGCCCTGGCCCTCACAGGGGCCCACCAACCAGTAAGAGGTTGGGCGCCCCTGATCAGGGTGCGTGGATCAGGGGTCCGGTGGGCCATTGGGCCCACACGGTGGAGATCAACCTAACAAGTAGTACATCCACTCCAGGGACCAAACAGACTCCAACGAGCAGAGAAATACAAAAACTAAAAGAGAGCAATTAGCTACTTAGCTATTACAAAGAAGCATCCTCGGGCCCAAAGCTAAGAACACCGCTAAGCAGAGACTAGTCACCACCTCTACTAAGAGAGAATATATAGCTAACAACAGGATAGAACACCACAAACTCCTCAGCCTAGATCTGGCCACAACGGCGGTAAAGGTGCTTTGATCAGGATCTCCAACTCTCGTACCATGGCCTGAATTTGCTTTTTAACAGGGTCTGCAACCAGCAGTTCCCATCGAGCAGCGTACGAGGCAGTCTTGCGCCAGAGTACCTATATATTAGACCACTTAGCGCGGTTAAAGACGAAATCATTCTTGGTATTCCAGATGGCCCAAAGATCGGCTGCATGTATAATATTAATAGCAGCCATTTTATGTCCTCTAGACTAGCAGTCAGTAAAAGATAGCATATTGGTTGATCCTCTATATCTAGTAATGCTAGATATAACTTTCCAGAATTCAATAGCGATGTCACAACCAAAAAACAGATGATGACATGATTCATCTATCGAACAAAAGAGGCAAGTAGTGTTAGGGACAGCTTACCTTTTGCTCAAGTTGTCTCTGGTCAGTATCTTGTTATTAACCACCAGCCAGAGAAAAATATGAATCCTGGTTGGAATCTTAATGTTCCACACGGCAGGGGTATTATTAGGCAACACCCCCCTGAAATTAATTACCTTATACAAAGATTTAACAGTAAAGACCCGACTAGAGTTAAGGTTCTAGAATAAAGAATCTTCTGTATCAGAAAAAATAATGGATTTAGCAATCTTCAAGAGTTCAAACCAAAGAGAGAGGAGCTCATTGCAGAAACATCTCCTGAAAGTAATTTTGAGGTTAGACCCATCCCACGCTCTATCTATGGTGCAATCATGCTCATTGGCAAGTTTGTATAAGTCCCAATAAAGGGTAGCTAGAGTGGTTGACCCAAACCAATGATCCTCCCAAAATCTAACTTTCTTACCATTTTCAATACTCCAGGAATAGCCAAACTTAGTAGCTTGGGCAGCCCAAAGTACTCCCTTCCAAAAGGGAGAGGCACTTAGGGAGGGACAAGTGAAAATGTTGGGGGACTGGGTGTTGTACTTAGCATCTATTATGCTTTTTCTAGATCTTCCCCTCATCTCTATTATATCTACTGACCCAAGAGGCTAGCAGACATAAATTCATATCAGAGAGGTCAGTAATCCCTAGGCCTCCATAGGGTTTCTTCATAGCTAAAGTCCCCCAGCTAGCTGGGTGATATTTATGATGCCCTTCATAATCATCCCAAAGGCAATGAGCTAACTGAGAGTTGATGAGCTTAATAGCCCATTTTGGAAATTTAATGTAAACCATAAGATAAGAGGGAATGCTGGCTAGGCAAGCTTGCACTAGGATCAGTCTCTTACCAAAGGACAAAAGCCTCCCTCTCCAGCCAGTAGCTCTCTTGATAACTTTGTCCACCATAGGCTGAAGGTCCTCTCTTCTAAGTTTAGTAAAATGAAGAGGGGCACCAAGGTACTTGATAGGAAAAGTACCCAGTTTACAGCCCAGAATATGGGCAAAATTAATAGCTTCATCCCTATCAATATTGATAGGAACCAGATCACTTATGGAAGTTAATCCTCATGCCAGATAGTTACTCAAAGCAAGAGAGCAACCACTTTAGGTTTCTAGCATGTTCTAAGTTATTATCTAGAAACAACAAAGTATCATCATCATATTGCGTACTAATGACTCCAGCAGGGTTTGAAGGAGGAAACACACCAACAATCATTTGCTAATTAGCTGCCTTAGCTAGTATTCTAGTGAATACATCAGCATCAAGATTAAAAAGCAAAGGGGAGGCAGGGTCACCCTGCCTCACACCTTTGCCAACAATGAAAAACTCACTATTGGTGTCATTAATCCTGACTCCAACAAATCCATTGTGAAGAAGAGTACCTAATTTATGCATCCATTTGGGGCCAAAGCCTCTTCTCCTAAGCATATCTAATAGGAATTCTCTGTTAACCATGTCATAAGCTTTCTCATAATCAAGTTTAAAGCAGAACCCTTGAAGGTGGTTACTAGCTACAACATGAACCACCTCATGGGCTACTACAATACTTTCCAAAATGAACCTACCTTTAATAAAACCAGTCTGATTAGGAGAAATCAAGTCATTGCAAACTGGGCCAAATTTATTAGCAACACACTTAGCAAAAATCTTGAAACAACAGTTCATCATAGCTAGGGATCTGAATCTGTCCAAAGAGACAACATTAGGCTCTTTAGGAACTAGGGTCAGAAGGGAGAAATTGAGTATATAAGTCCAACTCACCTTTCTCCCAATCTCTAAATAGGGAAAATAGGTCACTATTAATGAGATCCCAAAAATGTTGATAAAACAAAAAGCAAAACCATCTGGACCAGGGGCTCCTTCAGCATATGAGCCAAAGACTACATTTTTTATTTCTTCTTCTGATAAAGGCTTTTCTAAGAAGTCAATATGTGCAGCAGTGGCCATACTGGTCTGGTCCCAAAAGTCATCTAATAAATTTAAATTGATACAAGGGGAGTAGCCAACCAAAATTTTATAGTAGGCAACTACATTAGAAATGATACGTTCAGTAGTTTCAACTGGGCCATTGGCAGTTTCCAGGACAACAATGTGCTTCTTCCTCCTCTTCTGGTTGGCCAGGGCTTGAAAGTAGTCAGAGTTCAGGTCCCCCTCTTTGATGTCTCTCTCTCTAGCTCTCTGCCTGACCTTGATTTCCTCTTTCTTCCATATTTCATTTATATCACCTGCAATCACTTTCATCTAACTTTAGAAGCAGGGGAGGAGGTTGACATTCTGCAAGAATATCTAAACAATTGTACTCAGCTAGCAAGACTTGCTTAGTCTTGTTCTTAGAGGCCTCATAATTGAGTCTCCACCCTTTAGTAGCTTTCCTAGTATTCCTGATTTTAAATTGCCAGACATCTATAGGAGATGAGAAATGACAGTCAGTGTTCCAGGCTTTGTGGACAATCTCATCAAAGCCAGGAACCTCTAGCCACCATTTCTCAAATCAATAAACTTTATTCCTGAGAATAGCCATAGCATCAGAATTAAAAGTGAGGGGGGTATGATCACTCCCAATTCTAGGAAGAGCTTTGACCTAACTAGCAGGAAAAACTCTTTCCCAGCCAGCAGAAATAAAAACCCTATCTAAAGCAGCCATGACTAGGTTGTCTTGATTATTACCCCAGGTATACTTCCTGCCAACATTCTTAATCTCAATGGGACCAAATTTATTAATCCAGTCATTAAAGAGATCTTCCCAATGCTTATTAATCAGGCATGTATTCTTTTCTTCGGCAACTCTAATCAGATTATAGTCACCTCCTATAATTGTGGGGCCAACCCAACTAGCTAGGAGGTTATGCAGTTCATTAATAAAATCTAGTTTAAAGTTATCATAAGCAGAACCATATACAGAGATCAGCCTCCAAACATTGTTATTACACTTATTCTTCAGCAAGCAAGAGACACTGAATGTGTGGATATCAAAAGTAATAATCTCAAATTTATCCTCCTTGACTCCCACCAATTTACCACCAGCTGTGTTATTGGCAGGTAGCCATTTCCAGATGAAACCATTCCTAGAGTCTATAGCCTCTAACTGAGTAATATTGAGCTCAGCTTTCTTGGTTTTAGACAAACATATAAAATCGGGGCAATGTGCTCTAATGAGCTCCTGCACTTTGGAGTTTTTGTGAGACCCTCACATTACAAAAAAGCCCTATCATTTAAATCTAGATATTAATTTAGCTTGACACTTTTTAGACCTCTGACTGGTAACCTCCATCCAAGGGGAGGCATCACCAGATTCTCCATCCGTAGTTGGATCAGAATTTTGGTCTAAATAGGTGTCTTGGGTAGAAACATGAAAAGCAGAATAATAATTAGAGTAGTAGTGTTCCTTGGTGACATCAATGTCTCCAGGGAGGAACATATTAGGATTATCCTGCTTAAATTTATCAAGCCTGTCCAACTCTTGTTTTTTGATAGTTTCAACATTGTTATCTAGTTGAGAGGGATTATATCCCAAAACAATGGCAACTTTGAGAGCTTTAGAAACTAGATTGTCATTGTCTAGACGCGATATCCAAAATTTTCACCTGCTTAATCTCTTGAGCTTTGATCAAGGCTGGCTTCACATCCCTTTTTATCCAGTTACTCATCCTAGTGGATATAACAGGGCCCCATTTGTCTCCACTAGCTTTAAGGCTAGCAGTAGGAGCAAGGCAGGGATTTAGTTCCCCATGAGAGGCAGCAGCACAATCTTTGAGGGTATCTCCATTCTTGACAGCAGCATCAAATCCTGGTAGAAGAACAGTGCCAAAATTTTCAACTGGACTTCTCTTAACAGCTTGGAGGTAAATTTTAGTCAGAGGAGCATCTTGGATCTTCAAAAAAACTGATCTCTCCATAGTGTTGTTTTTATCCACAACCTTTTTTGACGACAGAACAGGAGGAGTAGATGGATCAGAGGTGTAGGTTCTGTTTCTAGACCCACCAGGAGCAGAGGTAGGTCCAGGCCTAATGTTGGAGTACTTCCTGCTGGTGTCTAGATCATGTTCCATTTCTTCTCCCAATAGGTCATCATTGCTATAATCATCCTCACCCCCTACTTCCTGTTGCTATCTTCCTCATCATCTTTAGGATCAGAAGGGTCTGAAGGATTATCAGAAACCACAGGAGCTTCCTCATCTACTTTAAAAGTAAGTAGGAACATATCTTGGTGGATCTCGAACAATATATCTCTTGGGATCAGGGCAGGGTCTCTGACAGCTACCTACACTCTCACCACTTCATAGAACCTTCTAAAAATGCCATGCCATTCTATATTGGTGATGACCCCCAGAGTACCAGTAACTTGAGCTATCACAGACCAAGAGCACCACATAGGAGGGAGGCCCACAATATCTACCCATATCTCAGTTAGGGAATCATAGGTAGGCACATCTCCATGCCAATTCTTGAAAGAGATGGACAACCCCTTCTTCTTGAGGTTGATGGAGTCATATGCAACTAGGTCAGTGATCTTCTTGTTGGGCGGGAATCTAACCAGGTATTGGTGAAGGAAATATGCCCTAGAAGCAATAATAAAGTTGTTATTTTATATTTCCTTATTCATGATAAATTTTTATTATTCATGCTAGAATTGTATTAACCGGAAACTTGATACATGTGTGAATACATAGACAAAACACTGTGTCCCTAGTATGCCTCTACTTGACTAGCTCGTTTATGAAAGATGGTTAAGTTTCCTAGCCATTGACATGTGTTGTCATTTGATGAACGGGATCACATCATTAGGAGAATGATGTGACGGACAAGACCCATCCATTAGCTTAGCATTATGATCGTTCAGTTTTATTGCTACTTCTTTCTTCATATCAAATACATATTCCTCCGACTATGAGATTATGCAACTCCAGGACACCGGAGGAATGCCTTGTGTGCTATCAAACGTCACAACATAACTGGGTAATTATGAAGATGCTCTACAGGTATCTCCAAAGGTGTTTGTTGGGTTGGCATAGATCGAGATTAGGATTTTTCACTCCGAGTATCGGAGAGGTATCTCTAGGCCCTCTCGGTAATACACATCATATGAAGCCTTGCAAGCAATGTGACTAATGAGTTAGTTACAGGATGATGCATTACGGAGCGAGTAAAGAGACTTGCGGGTAATGAGATTGAACAAGGTATGAAGATACCAATGATCAAATCTTGGGCAAGTAACATACTGATGACAAAGGGCATAACGTATGTTGACATAGCGGTTCGATCGATAAAGATCTTCGTAGAATATGTGGGAACCAGTATGAGCATCCAGGTTCCGCTATTGGTTATTGACCGGAGAGGTGTCTCGGTCATGTCTACATAGTTCTCGAACCCGTAGGGTCCGCATGCTTAACGTTTGATGACGATATGTATTATATGAGTTATGTGTTTTGGTGACCGAAGGTTGTTCGGAGTCCAGGATGAGATCGTAGACATGACGAGGAGTCTTGAAATGGTCGAGAGGTAAATATTGATATATTGGAAAGTATTATTCGGACACTGGAAGGGTTCCGGAATGTATCAGGTACATATCAGAGTACCAGAGGGGTTACCGGAACCCCCCGGGGAAATATATGGGCCATAGGAGGGAGGCACACCAGCCCCACAAAGGGGTGGTGTGCCTTCCACCAGGGAGGAGTCCGTATTGGACAAGGGGAGGGGGCGGCGCCCCCCTTTCCTTCTCCTTCTCCCTCTCCTTCCCCCTTATCCCCTCCGATAAAAGGAAAGGCGGCTGAATCCTACTAGAACCCCAAGTAGGACTCCTCCTACTTGGGGGCGTGCCTAGGGCCGGCCTCCTCTCCCTCCCTCCTTTATATACAGCGGGGGGCTAGAACACACACCAATTGTTCCAAGTCGTGTGCGGCGCCCCCCTCCACCGTTTACGCCTCCGGTCATATTCTCGTGGTGCTTAGGCGAAGCCCTGCGCGGATCACATCACTATCACCGTCACCACACCATCGTGCTGACGGAACTCATTTACTTCCTCGATCCTCTGCTAGATCAATAGCTTGAGGAATGTCATCGCGTTGAACGTGTGCAGAACTCGGAGGTGCCGTACGTTCAGTACTTGATCGGTCGGAACGAGAAGACGTTCGACTACATCAACCGCATTAAGCAAACGCTTCTGCTTTTGGTCTACGAGGGTACGTCGACACACTCTCCCCCTCTGGTTTCTATACATCTCCTAGATAGATCTTGTGTGAGCATAGGATTTTTTTGATATTTCATGCTACGTTTCCCATTAGTGGCATCTGACCCAGGTCTATGTGTAGATGATATGCACGAGTAGAACACAAAGAGTTGTGGGTGGTGGTCGTCATACGGCTTACCACCAATGTCTTATTTTGATTCGGCGGTATTGTTGGATGAAGCGGCCCGGACCAACCTTACATGACCGCATTTGTCAGGGTGGGCGCACGGCAGATGCCAAGGGATGGCTAAAGAGAGGAGGAGGCTCGAGGGCGTTGGTGGGATCCAGAGGCGAGGTTGGCATGCGCGGGCGCGGGACGCCGGACATACCCAGGTTCGGGGCTCTCCGGAGAGATAACACCCCTAGTCCTGCCGAGTTTGGTTGGATGATTGATAGTACAATGTTGCTCCTGGAGCTGTGTGGAGGAGGAAGGAAGTTGGCCAAGGCTTGGGCTGCTCCTTCTCTCCGGTACTGCTGTTGGGTGGCTAGTTCTATGCTTGCTTGTGCTTCTGCTTCTTACTTTCTGTGTTTCGTCTCTTGTTGCCTTCTCTCGTAGGCATGGGTTCCTGAGGGGTTTTATAGATCAACCCACCCAGGGTTACAATGGTAATATGCCGAGTCGGTGGGTCCGTATTGTCGGTGTTCGGGACACCGAGCTGGGTCCCGCTTGTGGGGTTGTGGTTCGCCGGGTTCCCCTAGGCGCGGACCCCGCGTGCCTAGGGGGACTGTGCGCCGTCTTGTCGATCGTCAGGGCGTGGCCGAGTCGAGTCGTGTACAGTGCTCTCCGTTAGGCTGCCGCTTGCTGTTGTTAGTGGTGAGGGCGGGAGCACTGTTTCCATGCCAGCCTTGGTCGGCGGGTAGGTGAGGGGCACTATTGCCATGCCCCGGCTGACCATAGGCATGGGTAAAAGCACTATTGTCTTGGTTATCGATGGTTTAGGTCTCGTCCCATCGTATGGCCTGGATGGGACGGGAGCTGACCCGTGCTGGGTTGTCGTGGACGCCACGGGTGGGGCTGGCTTGTCGTGGAAGCCTTGGTTGCGCCGGGTCGAGTTGTCTTGCACCAGTTGCTGCGGCCGAGTTGACGTACTTTGCCGGGTTGGGGAGTTTGGCCGGGTTGCGGGCCTGCCGGTCGGCGACCCGGCGGCATCTTGCGGTTTTGAGCGATCACGGGCCCGCTGTTTTCGAAAAGGATCTGGGTTCCGTTGCCTGCCCAGGGTTCAGCCCCCCGACAATAGTCCCCGAAGCTGTGAAGGTCCTCCGTCTTCTGATGAGTGAGCCTTCGTAGTTTCCCCCTAGAGCAAGGCGGATTCTGCGAGCACCGGGTCCGGCAACACCCACTGTGTGCCGGTTTTCTCGGAAACCAGATCGCGGCATCCCGGCCGTGGCGGGAACCGAGGAGTCCGTCGAATCTTGACGCGATACCTTGGGCTTCGCGCAGGCGCCATGTGGCACCCAGAAGTCGGAGGGCCTGACAGGCCATGCGTGTGACGAGACCGGGCGACGGGCCGGGGGCCCGCCGCCGCGCGCCCTTGGGCCACACATGCAGATTTATTGCGGCGTCTGGGGCCCGGTTGCACTTCCCCGAGCAGTTAGTACGTGCGTACGTGCGCACTTATTGCGGGGTAGTGGAACGGCGGGTGCAGACGATCCCACTTCCCCACGTTTGAACCGGGGCTTATAAATTGAGGGGGGCAAGGGGGCGGCGGACACCATTCTCGCTCGCGCCCTCCTGTCCCCCTGCTCCTGCTCTGCTCTTTGCCAGCGACGCACAGCTGCGCCCGCAGCCCCGAGTAGAGCTTCCTCCGTCGTTCATCTTCTTCTTCCCGCTTCCATCCATGGCGCTGCCGTCAGGCTCCTGGATGGGCTCCAATGTCACCAGCGAGGACATCGCGCAGCTTTGAGCTTCGCGGCGCTTGCCGCGGGAGACGGATATCGGCGTCCGTCTGCCGTGCGGCGAACAGAGGCCCCGGCCCGAGGGGCAGGAGCGCGTCGTCTTCCTCACGCATTTTGAGCTCGGGTTCGGGCTGCCGGTGAGCACCTTCTTCCGCGCATTCTTGGAGTTCTTCGGGCTTCAACCGCACCATCTCGGCGCCGGTGCCATCGTCTAGCTCTCCAGTTTTGTGACCTTGTGCGAGGGGTACATGGGGGTCGAGCCGACAATCGACCTCTGGGCGCGCTTCTTCTCCTTGAAGTAGCAGGGCCTGTCGGCTAGGGAGTTCGCCGACTGTGGCGCCGCCGTCATCTCAAAGCGGTCCGGGGCGGATTCCCCAAGATCCTGCTTGAGGATTCAGCCAAGAAATGGCAGAATTCCTTCTTCTACGTCCGCAACCATGGCATGGACCATATTAATCTTCCGCCCTTCGTCCTCGCACCACCGCGGGCGAAGACGAACTGGGGATACTCGCTTTGGCGCCCGTCGCAGGAGATCGTCAATCTCTGCGAGCGGGTGAGGGTGATGAGGACGCAGGAGGGGCTCACCGGCACAGACCTCCTCACTGCGTTCATCACCCGTCGGGTCCTTCCGCTTCAGAGGTGCTCCTGTCTCATCGGCGAGATGATTGGCCTGCAGGACCCCAACCGAATGGGGTCGACGCAGCTGTCTGCGGAGCAGGTCGCGCGCGGCATCAACGACATCTCCAAGGCCAACCTTGGAGAGGATTGGTGATTCGGCAAGGCGCCGTATAGCCAATCGAACCCGGCGCAGCAGGTGAGCGTCTGGTCTTCTTACTTTACTGCCGCGCATCTTCTTGTTTGCCTCGACGCGGCGCGGGAGATTCTCTTGAACGCAATCCGGCATCCTTACGCCCGGGCTCTGTCACAGGTGGCACCAGAGGAGCCCGCGGCCCAAGGCGGCGAGGAGGTGGCCGAGTCCAACGCCGGCGCTGGGCGCCGTGCTGGTAAGTCTTGCATGTTTCCTTCTTCATTTTGTCTTGAATTGTTGATCGTGTCGCAATGAAGGCAACGCTGACGTCAGTTGCTAGTGTAGCGGCGTTGGGCGGGGGAGGCGGCGACGCGGGCGGAGCCGGGTCCTTGCATGGGGCGGCGTTGAGCCGCCCACATGGAAAGGACAGCGTTGCGCCGCGACCCCGGGGATCAAAGCGCGCGGCGGACCCGGCCGAGCCTGGGAGGCCGGCCAAGCAGAAGCACGGGAGGACGATCCCGGTCCCAGTCTTGACGGGGTAAGTTTCATTTCCTGCTTGCGCCTGGAATTCTTGAGCCAGTGTTGTCTCTTTTTGCTTATTCTGCCTTCTTCTTCAGGTCGCCCATCGCGCTGGCGAGGGCGGCGGCGGAGGCTGCGGCCGCCGAAGGGGCCGCATTCCGCAGGAGCCGGTCTGACCTCACCGGCCTGGCCGGGGAGGAGGGACGGGGTGATACATCTCCATCATATCTATAATTTTTGATTGTTCCATGCCAATATTATTCACTTTCATATACTTTTTGGCAAATTTTTATATTATTTTTGGGACTAACATATTGATCCGATTGCCAATGCAGTTCTCGCATTTGCATGTTTTTGTTTCACGTAAAGCCAATATCAAACGGAGTCCAAACAGGAAAAAAACGGACAGAGATTTTTTTTGGAATATTTATGATTTTTGGGAAGTAAAATCAACGCGAAACGGTATCCGAGGTGGGCACGAGGTAGGGGGGCGCGCCCTACCCCCAGGCGCGCCCCTGGCCCTCGTGGTCCACCCGTAAGGCGGTTGATGCTCTTCTTTTGGCGCAAGAAAGATAATTTTATGAGAAATAACTGGGCGAAAGATTCACCCCAATTGGAGTTACGGATCTCCAGATATAAAGGAAACGGTGAAGGGGTAGAATCAGAGAACGCAGAAACAGAGAGATGGATCCAATCTCGGAGGGGCTCTCGCCCCTCCCAAGCCATGGGAGCCAAGGACCAGAGGGGAAACCCTTCTCCCATCTAGGGATAAGGTCAAGGAAGAAGAATAAGAAGGGGGCTCTCTCCCCCCCTTGCTTCCGGTGGCGCTGGAACGCCGCCGGGGGCCATCGTCATCACCGCGATCTTCACCAACACCACCGTCATCTTCACCAACATCTCCATCACCTTCCCCCTTCTATATCCAGTGGTCCACTCTCCCGCATCCCGCTGTACCCTCTACTCGAACATGGTGCTTTATGTTTCATATTATTATCCAATGATGTGTTGCCATCCTATGATGTTTGAGTAGATCTATTTTGTCCTAATGGCTATTTGATGGTCGTGATTGGTTTGAGTTGTATGTTTTATTATTGGTGCTGTCCTATGGTGCCCTCCATGTCGCGCAAGCATGAGGGATTCCCGCTGTAGGGTCATGCAATACGTTCATGATTCGCTTATAGTGGGTTGGTGAGTGACTGAAACACAAACCCGAGTAAGAGGGATTGTTGCGTATGGGATAAAGGGGACTTGATGCTTTAATGCTATGGTTGGGTTTTACCTTAATGAATCTTTAGTAGTTGCGGATGCTTGCTAGAGTTCCAATCATAAGTGCATATGATCCAAGTAGAGAAAGTATGTTAGCTTATGCCTCTCCCTCAAATAAAATTGCAATAATGATTACCGGTCTAGTTATCGATTGCCTAGGGACAAATAACTTTCTCGTGACAACAAGCTCTTTACTTTTACTAATTTAGTTGTGTCTTTATCTAAACAGCCCCTAGTCTTTATTTACGTGCTCTTTACTTTCTGCAAGCTTACCCAAAAACACCTACAAAGTACTTCTAGTTTCATACTTGTTCTAGGTAAAGCGAACATCAAGCGTGCGTAGAGTTGTATCGGTGGTCGATAGAACTTGAGGGAATATTTATTCTACCTTTAGCTCCTCGTTGGGTTCGACACTCTTACTTATCGAAAATTGTTGTGATCCCCTATACTTGTGGGTTATCAAGACCTTTTTCTAGCGCCGTTGCCGGGGAGTCATAGCGTGGGGTGAATATTCTCGTGTGTGCTTGTTTGCTTTATCACTAAGTAATTTTTATTTGCTGTCCTTAGTTGTTTTCTATCTTTAGGTATGGGTAGGAAACGCAAAATACAAAAAAAAGTTGTACCTATTGCTCCAATGGTTGAAGAACCACTCAAAATCTATCGCACTGCTGAAGCTTTTTACTTGGATCATCTTCGATCCCTTTATGCTCGTGCTGAAACCCCAACTAGCTTAGTTGAGGGCAAATCTTTAGATGAGCATGCTTGTTATGTGCGACACCGTATATCTGAAAAAGGGAAACTATTATGGGATCAAATTCAACGTATACAATGCTATGCTTGGAATTTATGTTGGGAATATGGTTTTACTTGTTGTTCTGAAAACCCTAAAAAACACCTTCCCTACCAATGTGAGTTTATTGATAATGGAATCTTATCTTCTTGTGCTAAGGGTGTTTATAGTTACTATGATGTTCAACAAATTGAAGAATTTGTTGCTTTTAAGGGTGCTTTTGAAATTGCTATGTTGATTGAAAAGTATGATACTACTCTTTACAAATCTGAAAATTTTGCCATACTTGAATATTGCTATGAGAATTATGCTTCTAATGCCTATGTTAAACAATTTATTAAGAAAGTCTCTGTTGTCCAAGAAGAGACTAATATTTTGCAGGAAGTTGTGGAAGAAGAAATTGATGAAACTGTGAGCTCACTGGATGAAAAAGATGATGAGGAGAGCGAAGAACAAAAGGAGGAGGAGCGGATTAGCTACCCGTGCCCACCTTCTAATGAGAGTAACCCTCCAACTCATACATTATTTAATTCCCCTTCGTGCTTACCGAAGGATGGTTGCTATGATGATTGCCATGATGATTGCTATGATGATTGTTATGATCCCGTTGATTCTCTTGAAATATCCCTTTTTGATGATGCTTGCTATGCTTATGGCCAAGATGCCAATATGAATTATGCTTATGGAGATGAACTTGCTATAGTTCCTTATGTTAAACATGAAATTGTTGCTATTGCACCCACGCATGATAGTCCTATTATCTTTTTGAATTCTCCTGACTACACTATATCGGAGAAGTTTGTGCTTATTAAGGATTATATTGATGGGTTGCCTTTTATTACTACACATGATGATCTTGATGAATATAATATGCATGTGCTTGCTGCTCCTACTTGCAATTATTATGAGAGAGGAACTATATCTCCACCTCTCTGTGTTTCCAACACGATAGAATTGCAAGAAATTGCTTATGCTATGCATTGGCCTTTACTTGGTGTGCATGAATAGTTCTTTTATGACATGTCGATGCATAGGAAGAGAGTTAGACTTTGTCATTATATGATTTATGTTACTTTGTGCTCACTGCTAAATTACAAATCATTGTTAATTAAAATTGGCTTTGATATACCTTGGGATCCGGGTGGATTCATTACTTGAGCACTAAATGCCTAGCTTAATGGCTTTAAAGAAAGCGCTGCCAGGGAGACAACTCGGAAGTGTTAGAGAGACATTTATTTCTGTTGAGTGCTTTATTATAGTTTAAAAAACAAAAAAATAAAGAGGGGAACCTAAAAACTTTTCAAAAAGGAAAGTGAAAGTAAGAAAGACAAGCATTGTTGAAGTGGGAGAGCTCCTTGAACTTTGTCCATGTTCACGGAAACTTTGTGAATCTTGATTATAGAGACTTTTCAACAAAAATAATTATCCCCTTGTACAATTCCTTTGTATTATAAAAATAATGTGCCAAGGTTTGCCTTTAGGATGTTTACAATGCTTGTTGGTTTGTACGGTGCAGGACAGAAACTTTGGCTGTAGTGCATGATTTTACATTTTTAACTAGAACGTCAATTGGTTCTGGTTCTTTTTGCAATGTCTTTATATACAACTTGTTTATTTTTCCTAATTTTGGTAGAATTTTTGGGGTACCAGAAGTATGGTGGATGTTCAGATTGCTACAGAATGTTTTGTTTTTGACAGATTCTGTTTTTGATGCATAGTTTGCTTGTTTTGATGAATCTATTAATTTATATTAGTGGATTAAGCCATGGAAAAGTTATATCATAGTAGACACAATGCAAAAACAAAATATGAATTGGTTTGCTACAGTACTTAGAGTGGTGATTTGCTTTATTATACTAACGGATCTTACCGAGTTCTCTGTTGAAGTTTTGTGTGGATGTAGTGTCTAATCTAGGATGTTTCGATGTGAGAAGAAGGAAGAGAGGCAAGAGCTCAAGCTTGGGGATGCCCGAGGCACCCCAAGTAAATATTCAAGGAGACTCAAGTGTCTAAGCTTGGGGATGCTGGGGAGGCATCCCCTCTTTCTTCAACAAGTATCGGTATGTTTCGGATTCATTTCGTTCATGCATTATGTGCAAGTCTTGTAGCGTCTTTTGCAATTAGGTTTTTATTTTTTTATGCACCATGCTGGTATGAGATAGTCCTTGGTTGATTTATTCAATGCTCATTGCACTTCACTTAAATCTTTTGGGTATGGCTTTATAGAATGCTTCATGTGCTTCACTTATATCTTTTGAAGTTTGGATTGCCTGTTTCTCTTCACATAGAAAACCACCATTTGTAGAATGCTCTTTTGCTTCACTTATATTTGTTAGAGCGTGGGCATATCTTTTGTAGAAAGAATTAAACTCTCTTGCTTCACTTATATCTATTTAGAGAGATGACAGGAATTGGTCATTCACATGGTTAGTCATAAAATCCTACATAAACTTGTAGATCGCTGAATATGATATGTTTGATTCCTTGCAATAGTTTTGCAATATAAAGATGGTGATATTAGAGTTATGCTAGTGGGTGGTTGTGGATTGTAGAGACACTTGTGTTGAGGTTTGCAAGTCCCGTAGCATGCACGTATGGTAACCGTTGTGTGACAAATTTGAAGCATGGGGTGTTTCTTTGATTGTCTTCCTTATGAGTGGCGGTCGGGGACGAGCGATGGTCTTTTCCTACCAATCTATCCCCTAGGGGCATGCGTAGTAGTACTTTTCTTCGAGGGCTAATAAACTTTTGTAATAAGTATATGAGTTCTTTATGACTAATGTGAGTCCATGGATTATACGCACTCTCACCTTTCCGCCTTTGCTAGCCTCTTCGGTACCGTGCATTGCCCTTTCTCACCTCGAGAGTTGGTGCAAACTTCGCCGGTGCATCCAAACCCCGTGATATGATACGCTCTATCACACATAAGCCTCATTATATCTTCCTCAAAACAGCCACCATACCTACCTATCATGGCATTTCCATAGCCATTCCGAGATATATTGCCATGCAACTTCCATCATCATCATATTCATGACTTGAGCATTCATTGTCATATTGCTTTGCATGATCGTAAGATAGCTAGCATGATGTTTTCATGGCTTGTCCGTTTTTTTATGTCATTGCTACGCTAGATCATTGCACATCCCGGTACACCGCTGGAAGCATTCATATATAGTCATATCTTTGTTCCAGTATCGAGTTGTAAGTAAATAAAAGTGTGATGATCATCATTATAGAACATTGCCCCCCCCCCCAAAAAAAGGGGGAAGGCCAAAGAAGCCTAAATAAAAAAAGGAGGCCAAAGAAGCCCACCAAAAAAAAGAGAAAGAAAAGGGGCAATGTTACTATCTCTTTTTCCACACTTGTGATTCAAAGTAGCACCATGTTCTTCATGTAGTGAGTCTCATATCTTGTGCTTCAAAGTAGCACCATGTTCTTCATATAGATTGTCTCCTATGTTGTCACTTTCATATACTAGTGGGAATTTTTATTATAGAACTTGGCTTGTATATTCCAACGATGGGCTTCCTCAAATGCCCTAGGTCTTCATGAGCAACCAAGTTGGATGCACACCCACTTAGTTTCTTTTGTTGAGCTTTCATACACTTATAACTCTTAGTGCATCCGTTGCATGGAATCTCTACTCACTCACATTGATATCTATTGATGGGCATCTCCATATCCCGCTGATACGCCTAGTTGATGTGAGACTTTCTCCCTTTTTGTCTTCTCCACATAACCCCCACCATCATATTCTATTCCACCTATAGTGTTATATCCATGGCTTGCGCTCATGTATTGCGTGAGGGTTGAAAAAGCTGAAGCGCGTTAAAAAGTATGAACCAATTGCTCAGCTTGTCATCAGGGTTGTGCATGATGGGGGCATTTTGTGTGACGAAAATGAAGCATGGCCAAACTGTATGATTTTGTAAGGATAAGCTTGCTTTTGCCTTGTTGTTTTGAAAAGACATGATTGCTTTATTGGTACACTCGAAGTATTATTGTTTTTATGTCAAATGATAGACTATTGCTTTGAATCACTCGTGTCTTAATATTCATGCCATGATTATACATATGATCAAGATTATGCTAGGTAGCATTCCACATCAAAAATTCTTCTTTTTTATCATTTACCTACTCGAGGACGAGCAGGAATTAAGCTTGGGGATGCTGATACGTCTCCGTCGTATCTATAATTTTTGATTGTTCCATGCCAATATTATTCACTTTCATATACTTTTTGGCAAATTTTTATATTATTTTTGGGACTAACATATTGATCCGGCCCAGATGCAGTTCCTCGTCATTGCATGTTTTTTGTTTCGCAGAAACCCAATATCAAACAGAGTCCAAACGGGAAAATGGAAGGAGATTTTTTTTGGAATATTTATGATTTTTGGGAAGTAAAATCAACGCGAAACGGTATCCGAGGTGGGCACGAGGTAGGGGGGCGCGCCCTACCCCTCCGGGCGCGCCCCTGGCCCTCGTGGTCCACCCGTAAGGCGGTTGATGCTCTTCTTCTGGCACAAGAAAGATAATTTTATGAGAAAGATCTGGGCGAAAGATTCACCCCAATCGGAGTTACGGATCTCCAGATATAAAGGAAACGGTGAAGGGGTAGAATCAGAGAACGCGTAAGCAGAGAGATAGATCCAATCTCGGGGGCTCTCGCCCTCCCAAGCCATGGGAGCCAAGGACCAGAGGAAACCCTTCTCCCATCTAGGAGAAGGTCAAGGAAGAAGAAGAAGAAGGGGGGCTCTCTCCCCCTTGCTTCCGGTGGCGCCGGAACACCGCCGGGGGCCATCATCATCACCGCAATCTTCACCAACACCACCGTCATCTTCACCAACATCTCCATCACCTTCCCCCTTCTATATCCAACGGTCCACTTTCCCGCATCTCGCTGTACCCTCTACTTGAACATGGTGCTTTATGCTTCATATTATTATCAAATGATGTGTTGCCATCCTATGATGTTTGAGTAGATCTATTTTGTCCTAATGGCTATTTGATGATCGTGATTGGTTTGAGTTGTATGTTTTATTATTGGTGCTGTCCTATGGTGCCCTCCGTGTCGCATAGCGTGAGGATTCCGCTGTAGGGTGTTGCAATACGTCCATGATTCGCTTATAGTGGGTTGGTGAGTGACTGGAACACAAACCCGACTAAGAGGGATTGTTGCGTATGGGATAAAGGGGACTTGATGCTTTAATGCTATGGTTGGGTTTTACCTTAATGAATCTTTAGTAGTTGCGGATGCTTGCTAGAGTTCCAATCATAAGTGCATATGATCCAAGTAGAGAAAGTATGTTAGCTTAGGCCTCTCCCTCAAATAAAATTGCAATAATGAATACCGTCTAGTTATCGATTGCCTAGGGACAAATAACTTTCTCGTGACAACAAGCTCTTTACTTTTACTAATTTAGTTGTGTCTTTATCTAAACAACCCCTAGTCTTTATTTACGTGCTCTTTACTTTCTTGCAAGCTTACCTAAAAACACCTACAAAGTACTTCCAGTTTCATACTTGTTCTAGGTAAAGCGAACGTCAAGCGTGCGTAGAGTTGTATTGGTGGTCGATAGAACTTGAGGGAATATTTATTCTACCTTTAGCTCCTCGTTGGGTTCGACACTCTTACTTATCGAAAACTGTTGCGATCCCCTATACTTGTGGGTTATCACGGGGCGACTCGGACCTCCGCCTGGACCCGAACAACGCCGAGGCCTTAGCCTGGCGGAACAGGAACCGAGCCGAGGCAGAGCTGGAGGTGGCGTCGGTCCAGGCTTGGACCGACGCGGCGGCGGCATGGGCACGATCCGGCGTGGAGCTGGCCTGGCGCGAGATGCCGGAGGGCACGGTGGTGGCGGCGACGGTTTTTGAGCCGTCGTCGGTGATGGAGCGCGGCCGTGGGGGCCGAGCTGAGGTAGTCAACCTCGACCGGGAGGTCGTGGAGGTAGGGAGCGACACCCCGCCGCGAGCCAACATGGTTGAGCGCGCGGGGGCTGATGGTGGTGGAGGCAGCGGCGTCCTGGAGGGGACGCCGCAGGCGGCGACGTCGGAGGTGCCGTCAGCTATGGAGGAGGCACCGCGGGCGGCGGTGCCTGAGGTGGTGACGCAGGGCGTCCCGGCGTCCGTATCGCCGTCGGCGCCGGGAGGTGCGTCGGAGGAGGTGCTGCAGCGCCACGAGCGGCCAGCGGGGACTCGCCTTGGCGCCCGGCGGTGGGCGCCGAGCTGCCGTGGCCGCAGCAGCCAGCGTGGAGCGGGGCGCGGCCGCCTGAGCCTCGAGATGTCACATCCCTAGTTCTGGTATGACCTAGACTAGCTAGTCATTTGTGCATCATGTTTATATTCATTTAAATTTGAAATGAGGATTTGTAAAACCCTCAGAATCATTTTTAGAAATGACCCAAATAAAAATTGCTCCAAAAAGGTCCAAGAAAATGTTCATGTCTTTCTCTGAAAATATTGGACAGAGATAAAAATCAAACCAATATTTTTAGGAGCTCATAAGTATTTATTTTGGGCATTTGGAATTAATCCAGTAATTATTTTGCCTTGGATATATATATGTTATATATATATTATATGTCCAAAAATTATGTCATTTATTAAGGAGCTCTAGAATAATATAACTAGCTCTGAAAAATTTGGCATAAGTAAATAAAATGATTTAGTATTTTAAACTAAATCAAAACAAATTACGAAAATAGAAACAGAAATAAAAGGGAAACTTACAGCGCCTAGCTCTGTCTTTGCCCAAGATCAGGCGGACTTTGGCCAGCCAGCCCAGCCCGCCTCCTCCTCTGTCGTCTTAGTCCTCGGCAGGGGCGCAGCGTGCGTCGACGCCAGCTCCGCCAAGGCCAGCGCCACGCCACCTCTCTCGCTTGCTCGCCGCCTCTCCCCTCCTCGTCTGGGCGCCCGGACGACGCCACGCCGCCCGTTCCCTCTCCCACTCTCTCTCGCTCTCCTCCTCCTGGACTTCTTCCTCTCCCGCGCCCGGCCTTGCCGTCGCCACCACTCGCCGTCACCGCGGCCTTAGCCGTCCCCTCGCCCCTCCGTCGTGCCCAGAGGCTCCGCCACGACCCCCTCGTCCTCTCCGTCAAGCCGCAAGACGCCGGACGCCCCGTGGAGCCGTCGCCGCCGCCTTCTTCAACCCGCGGCCGTGAAGATCTCCGGCGACCTTACGCCGCCGTCAGCGCGTCCCGAGCCCGCTTGACGGCGGCGCAGAACACGCTGTGCTGCTGCTCCTCCTCCTCTCTCCTTTCCCCCGTTCTCGCGCCGTAGCTCCGTTCCCCATCACGGCCGTAGCCCCCTTCGCCGCCGCCATGTCACCACCGCAGCCACACCACCGGCACACGCAACCGAGCACGCCACCGCGGTCATCACGTCTCCGAGGCGAACGCGACCAACCCGGCCCCGCCGTGCACCGCAGCCGCATCCCCATTCGAGCCCGAGCTCCGGCCGCCATGCCTCGTTCCGGCGAGCTCCGGCACCCACGGTCTCCGCGTGTCCCACTGGATGCGCGCGAGCCTGGCTTTCGCGAGGTGGTCTCCGCCGCCCAAATGGTCGCCGAGCGACGATCCATAGCCGCACGCAGCGTCGGCCTCGCCCGGCGTCGAGCCGCCGGCTGGTTTAGCCTCACGACCGGGGTTTGACCTCCCTGGGTCAGCGACAAGTGGGGCCAGGCCCTGCTCAATTAGCGTGGGTTTAATTAGTGTTAAATTAATTTAGCTAACTACCCGATCCATCGACAATGGGCCCCAGCGCCACTAACACGTTAATTAGGATTAAACTAACCTGTTAAACCCCCATCACATCGACGTGTGGACCCCACACGTCGGGTTTGACCTAGTCGACACGGTTGATGATGACGCAGTTCTTGACGTCATCTTGACGCAATATATATTTCTGAAATTAAAATAAATCAGAAATTCCGAAAATGATTTAAACTTCAAAATTCATAGAAATTCAACCGTAGCTCGATTGAAATAATTTATATATGAAAAATTATCAGAAAAATGCAATCTTTCCATCTGTACTAGTTTCATGCATGACAAACCAACTTATACATGCTGAATTTGAGGAAACGCATTATGGCATAATAAGAGACTTAATTTAGAATTGCATTTGAGCTTAGGGTTCAAATGGACTTCAAACCAAATGACTACTAGTTGCATTAGCTCAAACAACATCACATCTTCATGCCATGTTCATGCATCATATTGTTGCATATGCTTGTGTATTGATTGTTGGCACCGTTCCTTCTCGATAGGTCTTGCTCCGGAGACCGTTCCAGAGTACCTGTCTATGAAGCAGTGCCTCCCTTGTTGATCTACCAGGCAAGCAAACCCCCTTGTTCATTCCGATAAAACCCTACTCTCTCGCTCCTGCTCTCAATTAATGCATTAGGACAACAACGATTCATCTGCTACTTTGTGCTGCGGTAGTTGAACCCATTCCTCTGCATGACCTGTCATTGCCACAGTAAATAGTTAAAACCCACTAGCATGTGTAGGAGTTGATTGAGCCCATGTTGTGTTCCTACCATGCTATGCCTGCTATTGCTTAGAGTTGTGTCAGGTCTGGTTCATTGGGAATGAATTGGAGTGTTACGATATGTTCTGATGCTGAGAGTGAACGTGTGAACACGATTTGGTAAAGGTAGCGGTGAGAGGCCATGTAGGAGTACATGGTGGGTTGTCTCACTGGAACCGTCCTTAAGCACTGAGTTCTATGTATGTTGTCCAATGACTCGATACTACCACACATTGGGCTCCGGGCGCTCCAAGCCCTCTCGACTTATTAACCGACTTGATCTCTGTCCAGGAGTCGCAACTAGTTTCGTGTTTGTAGGTAGTGCTATTTTTCTACCAAGTGGCACCCGGCAGGTGGGCTTGGGACAGACTAAACACAGGTGGCACGGTGTACCAAGTGGCACCGGATGGTGGGCTTGGGAACCCTGCTCACATCGTTTGGGGCCGTGGCGACACCCGGCCGGATCTCCTTACGGATGGAACCGAATAGGCGATAAACCTGGCTAGAGTCTTGTGGGGTTAGTCGGTCGTGGCCGACTCCTCGCCAAACTTCCGCTTGAAGGTTGCCGAGATACACGACGTGTACATGGTGGTAAGTGGCGAGGCGTGTGTGAAGAAGTACACCCTGCAGGTTAACATGATCTATTGAATAGCGGGTCCATGGATATGGACTTCTTGGATGCTTACATGGTACATAGATAACTTGAAGTGGATACTCTAAAATGCTCAAGAAAGGTGTGAGTACTATGGATGGTCTTCTCGTGGGGAGACGGGGATGAATCCATAGTAGTGTATTGTGTGGTGATTAGTGGACTCGTGTGCCTATATCACCTCAAAGAAGTTCTCGTAGTCGAGAAACAGGATAGCCACAGAGTCAAAGCTGGCTTGCGCAACTAAACCCCACATTACCCTCTTGATACAAATGCATGTATGATAGGATCGATGTAAGTCTTCTGAGTACCTTTGTACTCATGGTGCTTTATTTATGTTTTTGCAGCGGAGACTTGGTCTTACTAGTGTTCTCGTGGACTTGACGAGTAGCACATACCTCAGCTCGATCTTGATCGGATGTTGTAGTTAGTCGGGCTCTTGACCTTTTTTCATTTGTAGATGTCTGTACCCGGACATGTAATGCTTCCGCATGTTGCTTGTATGCTCTGTATGATGGGTCTTGTGACCCCTGTTTGCAATAAATGCTATGATGGCTCTTGAGCCTTTATCTATATGAGTTGTTGAGTTATCTTTGTGATGTCATGTTGTATGCAGCACATACTTGCATGTTATGCGTCGTGTAATGTGTATTGCTATGTGTGGGATCGACTATCTAGTTGTTTATCTTTAGTAGCCCTCTTACGGAAATGTCTCCTAGTGTTTCCACCGAGCCCCGGTAGCTTGCTCTCTTGCTCCGGAGCAACAGGGCTGGCGGCATGTGTCCTTCTTCGTTCTGTATACATCCCTTGGGAAATGTCACGCGATGAACACCGGAGTCTGTTAGCCTAGTGCTACAGCCTGGATTCACTCGTGATGACCGACATGTTCGATCTTTGGGTCATGGATGCTGTCCTGTAAGTTTGTGCCACTTTGGGTTTACGACTAGCCATGTCAGCCGGGCTCCTTATCATATGGATGCTAGCGACACTATCATATCGTGTGCCAAAAGGCTAAAACGGTCCCGGCAAAGGTAAGGCGACACCGTGGGGATACCGTGCGTGAGGCCGCAAAGTGATATGAAGTGTTACATGCTAGATCGATGTGACATTGAGTCGGGTCTGACAGCTTTGGTATCGAGCTTTGATGCTGTGGATTACCAAGCCAAACTGGTGAAGTTGGGTCTAGAAATTCTTTAGCTATGTAAGGGAATTGATTGTGGGAAGGAACGTAAGGCTCTTTTTACTCCTTATACCTCATGGCCTTCTGATCTGAGTCATCCTATCTCTCCTGCGGGTTAAGGAACTAGGCTATCTCTTCCGTATATTAGGATCACGTGTTACTACTCCGTAGTTCCATAGGATTGGTTGGTCAGAGTCATATTCCAGTTTTCGAGTACCTCCAGTGTAGCCTGTTTAGTACTATCCCAGAACCTTAAGTGGTGATGTTGAGTATGTTACTACCCCATTTTAGCAGGATGTCTCATTCTGAGCATTTTACTACCGTTATCTTTGGAATTGCCCTAGGAGTTCGGAAAATACTAATTTCCTTGTCCTACATTCTGTGGCCTATAGTTGATGCTGATCCGTCCTTAACCGTTTCTCGGGATGTCATCAGCTAAGCGAAGCTTTGTTGCTCGTAGTCGATATCACGGAGATGGTAGGGATGAGGATCCTCCCACCAACCTTCATTGACAGAGTTCATGTTAGAGATGGAAGAAACAAGCGTGAGTCTAACCGCTTGTTGGCACGTATTGAGGAGAACACCGCACATCGGTTCAAAGGGCCTGCAACCATTCATGACTTCATCCGCTTGCACCCACCTACCTTTCATCACTCCATCGAGCCGCTCGATGCAGATGACTGGCTCCGTAGTATCACACACAAGCTCCGTTCTGCGAACGTAGCTGAAGATGACAAGGTCACCTATGCCACGTACCACATGGAAGGTCCTGCTAGTCTTTGGTGGCAGAACTATGAGGCTATGCTTCCAGTTGGCCAGATTCCTACTTGGAGGGATTTCACCGAGGCTTTTCATGAGCATCACATTCCTCGAGCCCTCATCGATCGCAAGAGAGAAGAGTTACGTAGTTTCACCCAGAGTAAGATGGTTGTTGATGCTTACTGCCGAGAGTTTGAGAACCTCGCTTTGTTATGCCACGTAAGAAGTGTCCACGGACGCCAAGAAGCGAGCTAGGTTCGGAAGGTCTCAACCCCAAGTTGCGTCGAGATCTCCACTTGCATCATTGTGATACGTTCCAAGCTCTTGTGAACAAGGCCATCAATGCAGAGACAGCTCAGCTCACTTACGAGGAGTCTCGTAAGCACACCGTGATTTGGGATCTTCTTCGGTTCTAGTTCTCGAAGCGCGGTTTGGGTTCCAAACTCCGCTCTTCCTCCGGATATTCACCAAGGCCATCTCATGTGGTGCCTCCCCAGCTCGATCGTATGTTCCACCCAGCCCTCTTGGTAGACCGCTTGCAGGTCTTGGACCACATCCAACTTCGTGGACTTGCTTCACATGCGGGAAGCCGGACACTATGCACGGATCCCTCGGACTAGTTATGCTCCACCCCAGCCCGAGAAGACTGTTGGCTGTGTTAAGCCATCACGCAAGATGATCGATGTCAAGTCAGCTCCCATCGAGCGTGGGCGTGTGCATCACGTCTCGATTAATGCGCTCATGATGATCCGGATGTCGTTCTTGGTACACTCCTTGTCAACTGTCATCCAGCATCGGTTCTGTTCGATACTGGAGCATCTCACTCCTTCATTTCTGAAAGCTATGCTAATTTGCACAACATGTCATTTTGTGATATGCCCTCTCCACTAGTCATTCAAACCCCTGGATCCAAATGGCAAACTTCTAGTGTAAGCCATGGTAACGAAATCCTTGTTGACAGACTTGTATTCCTTGCATCACTTATAGCCCTCAAGTCTACAGATATTAACATCATCTTGGGTATGGACTGGATGACAGCTCATTATGCCAAGATTGATTGTTACACCAGGTCTGTTCAGCTTACACACCCATCTGGCAAGATAGTCACTGTCTCCACTAGAGTTGCAAGGCGTCAGCTCTATTCTCTTAATGCCAGCCCTCTTCCAGACCTTCAAGATATCCCGGTAGTCCGTGACTTTCCGGATGTCTTTCCAGAGGAACTGCCAGGTGTTCCACCTGACAGAGATGTAGAGTTAAATCATAGACCTTATCCGTGAACTGCTCCAATCTCTAGGAGACCTTACAAGATGGCACCCTTAGAACTAGCCGAGCTTAAGAAACAACTTGATGAGTCCTTGCAAAAGGGTTTCATCCGTCCTAGTTCTTCTCCTTGGGCTTGCCCCGTCCTCTTCGTCAAGAAGAAGGATGGTACGGACGGATGGTTGTAGATTATCGCCCGTTAATTTGGTCACGATAAAGAACAAATATCCGCTCCCGGGATCAACGATCGTATGATCAGCTCGCTGGATCCTCGATCTTCTCAAGATGGATTTGAGGTTAGGCTACCACCAAATCAAGATCGAAACGGGACATCCCCAAGACAGCCTTTGTCACTCGTTATGGCGAAGACGAGTACACCGTCATGTCCTTTGGCCTAACCAACGCTCAGCCACATTCTCCGCTTGATGAACTCGATCTTCATGGAGTACTTAGATAAGTTAAATCGTGGTTTACCTCGATGATATTCTTATTTACTCGAAGAGCGAACAAGAGCATGCCGAACATCTTAGACTTGTGCTAGAAAAACTCGAGAGAGCACCGCCTTTACGCCAAGTTCTCCAAGTGTGAATTTTGGTTGCCAGAAGTGACCTACCTAGGCCACGTAATCTCTGGTAAGGGCATTGCTGTCAATCCCGAGAGAGTTAAGGCCGTTCTCGATTGGACTCCACCTGAAACCGTTAAACAAGTTAGGAGTTTCCTTGGTCTAGCCAGCTATTGTCGCCGCTTTGTTGAAAACTTCTCCAAAGTAGCTAAACCCCTCACGGAACTTCTCAAGAAAGATAAAAAGTTTGAGTGGTCCCCACAGGTGAGTACAGTTTTGAGGCCGAAAAGACGCTGACTTCTGCTCCCATACTTGTGCCACGGTTTCACTAAAGACTTTGTTATCTACTGCGACGCCTCACGACAGGGACTAGGTTGCATTCTTATGCAGGATCGTCATGTGATTGCCTATGCATCTCGACAGTTGCATCCACATGAGGAGAATTATCCCACACATGATCTAGAGCTTGCAGCCGTAGTCTATGCACTCAAGACCTGGCGACATTACCTCCTTGGTAGCGTTGCGAGATCTACACCGATCACCGAGTCTCAAGTATATCTTCACCCAACCAGATCTGAACCTTAGGCAAAGACGTTGGTTGGAATTGATCTCAGATTACGACTTAGGGATTACTTACACTCCAGGCAAAGCTAATGTCATGGCTGATGCTCTAAGCCGTAAATCCTATTGCAACAATCTCATGTTGCGGCGAGGCCAACCACTTCTCCATGAGGAATTACGTAAGCTTAACCTTCACATTGCTCCTCACGGTTCCTTTCTACCTTGGTGGCGAAACCTGACCTTGAGGATCGGATTATCGCTGCTCAAAAGCAGGACACGGTATTTCCGGATCAAGAGAAACATTAAGAAGGAAGTTGGTGGATGTTTCTCTATGGATGATCGTGGTGTTGTTTTCTTCGTGAATCGCTTGGTGGTTCCCAGAATCAACATCTTCGACAACCGATTCTTAAGGAGGCGCATGAATCCCTCTCACGATTCATCCCGTAGTACTAAGATGTATCGGGACCTCGCCGGAGGTTCGGTGGACTAGGATGAAGAGAAAATCGCTGACCGTTGCTAATTGCGGCGTTTGTCGACAGCGTTAAGCGAGCATCAAAGACCTGCTGGCACCCTTGACCTTTAGCTATTCTGAATGGAAATGGGATAAAGTTGGTATGGACTTCATCACCGCTTTCCCGGGACCAAGAGAGGAATAACGCTATCTTCGTAGTCATTGATCGTCTTTCCAAAGTGGCTCACTTCCTACCTGCTCGAGAGAGTATCACGCTAGTCAGCTCGTGACTTATATATTCTCGAATAGTATCACTTCACGGTGTTCCACTAGAGATCAATTCAGACCGTGGCGCTCTTTTCACTTCTCATTTAGGGAGAGTTTCCAAACCGCCATGGGAACCCATCTTTCCTTGATGCCGCTTTCCACCCTCGGTCAAGTGGTCGGTGGAAAGGGTCAACCAAATTCTCGAAGACATGCTTAGAGCTTGCGTTATCTCATTCGGTATGGATTGGGAGAAATGTCTTCCTTTCGCGAGTTTGCTTATAACAATAGCTATCAATCCAGTCTCAAAAAGCTCCTTTTGAGATTCTCTATGGGCGAAGATGTCGAACACCTTTGAACTGGTCGAAACCGGTGAAAGACAATTCTTTGGACGGACATGATCCAGAGGCGTAAGAGCAAGTTCGCATCATTCGTGAGAATTTGAAAACAGCCCGATCTCGTCAAAAGAGCGATATGATCGTCATCATAAGGATATGACTTATGAAATTGGCGACAAAGCTTACCTTCGGGTTACTCCTTTGAAGGGTACCCATCGCTTTGATATCAAGGGCAAGTTGGCTCCTCGTTACATTGGTCCTTTTCGCATTCTCGCTAAGCGAGGAGAGGTTGCCTACCAGTTGGAACTACCCCACATCTTTCTCGAGTTCATGATGTCTTCCACGTCTCTCAACTCGGCGTTGCTTCTCGGATCCTATCCGCGAGTGGACCACGGCGCTTGATCTCCAAGATAACCTCACATACCGAGAGTACCGGTTCGCATTCTTGATCAAGCGAGCGTGTCACTCGGCGTCATAACATCAAGTTTCTCAAGGTTCGATGGTCTCATCATTCCGAGAGAAGCTACTTGGGAGCGAGAAGATCGTCTTCGATTGAGTACCCGCTTTCTTTCCGTCGACCCACAAATCTCGGGGCGAGATTTTTTCAAGTGAGGCGAGTTGTCACATCCTAGTTCGGTATGACCTAGACTAGCTAGTCATTTGTGCATCATGTTTATATTCATTTAAATTTGAAATGAGGATTTGTAAAACCCTCGAATCATTTTAGAAATGACCCAAATAAAAATTGCTCCAAAAGGTCCAAGAAAATGTTCATGTCTTTCTCTGAAAATATTGGATGAGAGATAAAAATCAAACCAATATTTTTAGGAGCTCATAAGTATTTATTTTGGGCATTTGGAATTAATCCATAATTATTTTGCCTTGGATATATATATGTTATATATATATTATATGTCCAAAAATTATGTCATTTATTAAGGAGCTCTAGAATAATATAACTAGCTCTGAAAAATTTGGCATAAGTAAATAAAATGATTTAGTATTTTAAACTAAATCAAAACAAATTACGAAAATAGAAAACAAAATAAAAGGGGAAACTTACAGGCGCTTAGCTCTGTCTTTGGCCCAAGATCAGGCTTGCTCGGCCAGCCCGCCCAGCCCGCCTCCTCCTCTGTCGTCTTCGTCCTCGGCAGAGGCGAGGCAGCGTGCCCGACAGCTCTCCGCTGCCAGCGCCACGCCACCTCTCTGCTTGCACTGCCTCTCCCCTCCTCGTCTCGGCGCCCGGACGACGCCACGCGCCGCCCGTTCCTCTCCCACTCTCTCTCGCTCTCCTCCTCCCTGGACTTCTTCCTCTCCCGCCCGGCCTTGCCGCCGCCACCACTCGCCGTCACCGCGCCTTAGCTGTCCCTCGCCCCTCCGTCGTGCCCAGAGGCTCCGCCACGACCCCTCGTCCTCTCCGTCAAGCCGCAAGGCGCGGGCGCCCGTGGAGCCGTCGCGCCGCCTTCTTCAACCAGCGGCCGTGAAGATCTCCGGCGACCTTCGCCGCCGTCGTCAGCCCCCGAGCCCGCTTCGGCGGCACAGCAACCACCGTGAGCTGCTGCTCCTCCTCCCTCTCTCCTTTCCCCGTTCTCGCCCGTAGCTCCGTTCCCCATCACGGCCGTAGCCCTTCGCCGCCGCCATGTCGCCACCGCAGCCACACCACCGGCACACGCAACCGAGCACGCCACCGCGGTCATCACGTCTCCGGAGGCGAACGCGACCAACCCCGCCCTGCCGGCACCGCACCGCATCCCCATTCGAGCCCGAGCTCCGGCCGCGCCACAGCTTCTGTTCCGGCGAGCTCCGGCACCCACGGTCTCCGCGTGTCCCACTGGATGCGCGAGCACAGGCTTTCGTGAGGTGGTCTCCGCCGCCCAAATGGTCGCCGGGCGACGATCCATGAGCCGCGCCGCGCGTCGCCTCGCCGGCGTCGAGCCGCCCGGCTGGTTTAGCCCGTCACGACTGGGGTTTGACCTCCCCTGGGTCACTGACAAGTGGGGCCAGGCCCCTGCTCAATTAGCGTAGGTTTAATTAGTGTTAAATTAATTTAGCTAACTACCCAGTCACTGACAGTGGGCCCCAGCGCCACTAACCTGTTAATTAGGATTAAACTAACCCTGTTAAACCCCTCACTGACGTGTGGACCCCACACGTCGGGTTTGACCTAGTCGACACGGTTGACTGATGACGATCTTGACGTCATCCTGACGCAATATATATTTCTGAAATTAAAATAAATCAGGAAATTCCAGAAAATGATTTAAACTTCAAAAATTCATAGAAATTCAACCGTAGCTCAGATTGAAATAATTTATATATGAAAAATTATCAGAAAAATGCAATCTTTCCATCTGTACTAGTTTCATGCATGACAAACCAACTTATACATGCTGAATTTGAGGAAACGCATTATGGCATAATAAGAGACTTAATTTAGAATTGCATTTGAGCTTAGGGTTCAAATGGACTTCAAACCAAATGACTACTAGTTGCATTAGCTCAAACAACATCACATCTTCATGCCATGTTCATGCATCATATTGTTGCATATGCTTGTGTATTGATTGTTGGCACTGTTCCTTCTCGATAGGTCTTGCTCAGGAGGCCGTTCAGTACTGTCTATGAAGCGGTGCCTCCTTGTTGATCTACCGGCAAGCAAACCCCTTGTTCATTCCGATAAAACCCTACTCTCTCGCTCCTGCTCTCAATTAATGCATTAGGACAACAACGATTCATCTGCTACTTTGTCTGCGGTAGTTGAACCCATTCCTCTGCATGACTGTCATTGCCACGATAAATAGTTAAAACCCACTAGCATGTGTAGGAGTTGATTGAGCCCATGTTGTGTTCCTACCATGCTATGCCTGCTATTGCTTAGAGTTGTGTCAGTCCGGTTCATTGGGAATGAATTGGAGTGTTACGATATGTTACGATCTTTGAGTGAGCGTGTGAACACGATTTGGTAAAGGTAGCGGTGAGAGGCCATGTAGGAGTACATGGTGGGTTGTCTCACCGGAACCGTCCTTAAGCATTGAGTTCTATGTATGTTGTCCAATGACTCGATACTACCACACATTGGGCTCCGGCGCCCAAGCCCTCTCGACTTATTAACCGACTTGATCTCTGTCCGAGTCGCAACTAGTTTCGGTGTTTGTAGGTAGTGCTATTTTTCTACCAAGTGGCACCCGGCAGGTGGGCTTAGGACAGACTAAACACAGTGGCACGGTGTACCAAGTGGCACCGGATGGTGGGCTTGGGAACCCTGCTCACATCGTTTGGGGCCGTGGCGACACCCGGCGGATCTCCTTACGGATGGAACCGAATAGGCGATAAACCTGGGCTAGAGTCTTGTGGGGTTAGTCAGGTCGTGGCCGACTCCCTCGCCAGGCTTCCGCTTGAAGGTTGCCGAGATACACGACGTGTACATGGTGGTAAGTGGCGAGAGCGTGTGTGAAGAAGTACACCCCTGCAGGGTTAACATGATCTATTCGAATAGCCGGGTCCGCGGATATGGACTTCTTGGATGCTTACATGGTACATAGATAACTTGAAGTGGATACTCTAAAATGCTCAAGAAAGGTGTGAGTACTATGGATGGTCTTCTCGTAGGGAGACGGGGATGAATCCATAGTAGTGTATTGTGTGGTGATTAGTGGACTCGTGTGCGCCATATCACCTCAAAGAAGTTCTGGTAGTCGTAGAACAGGATAGCCACAGAGTCAAAGCTGGCTTGCTGCAACTAAACCCCACATTACCCTCTTGATACAAATGCATGTATGATAGGATCGATGTAAGTCTTCTGAGTACCTTTGTACTCATGGTGCTTTATTTATGTTTTTGCAGCGGAGACTTGGTCTTACTAGTGTTCTCGTGGACTTGACGAGTAGCTTGTACCTCAGCTACGATCTTGATCGGATGTTGTAGTTAGTCGGGCTCTTGACCTTTTCATTTGTAGATGTCGTACCCGGACATGTAATGCTTCCGCATGTTGCTTGTATGCTCTGTATGATGGGTCTTGTGACCCTGTTTGCAATAAATGCTATGATGGCTCTTGAGCCTTTATCTATATGAGTTGTTGAGTTATCTTTGTGATGTCATGTTGTACAGCACATACTTGCATGTTATGCGTCGTGTAATGTGTATTGCTATGTGTGGGATCGACTATCTAGTTGTTTATCTTTAGTAGCCCCTCTTACGGAAATGTCTCCTAGTGTTTCCACCGAGCCTGGTAGCTTGCTACTACTCGGAACACTTAGGCTGGCGGCATGTGTCCTTCTTCGTTCTGTATACATCCCTTGAAATGTCACGCGATGAACACCGAGTCCTGTTAGCCTAGTGCTACAGCCTGGATTCACTTTCGTGATGACCGACATGTTCGATCTTTGGGTCATGGATGCTGTCCTGTAAGTTTGTGCCACTTTGGGTTTACGACTAGCCATGTCAGCCGGGCTCCTTATCATATGGATGCTAGCGACACTATCATATCGTGTGCCAAAAGGCGCAAACGGTCCCGGGCAAAGGTAAGGCGACACCCGTGGGGATACCGTGCGTGAGGCCGCAAAGTGATATGAAGTGTTACATGCTAGATCGATGTGACATTGAGTCGGGGTCCTGACATCAGACCCAGGAGGAGGCGGCACTGGATGCCGTCAGCCGCCGCCTGCGAGGCCGGACGGAGCTGCTTGAGGCCTTCGCCCAGGCCGAGACGGAGCGGACGCGCGACCTGGAGCGCGACGTCCTGGTAAGTCTTTCTTCTTTTGTTTCCTTGTAGTTTCTTCTTTGTGGGGGCGCCTAGCGCACCCACTGGGTGTAGCCCCCGAGGTTCGGGCCAACTACGTAGTAGTTGGGTCGAATCTTTAGATCGCCAGGCCTTGTTCTGACTTCTATCTTTTTTCAGCATCTTGATGCCTTCCGGGTTGCTGCCTTCAACCGTCTCCTGGGCACGCATCAGGAGCTCAAGGAGCAGCTTGCTACCAAGGAGGAGGAGCTTCGCGTCGCCGTAGATACGTTCGTGCTCTTTTCTAGTGGGGGGGCGCTAGCGCACACACAGGATGTAGCCCCTGAGATTCCGGCCAACTACGTAGTAGTTGGGCCAAATCTTAAGTCTTGCCTTTTTTTCTTCTGCTGAAATTTTCTTTTTGCAGTTGAGGTGATGTCTTGGCGGACCCGGCTGCTCCGGGCCGGTCATCATTACGACCGGCTTGTTGCTGATGCCGGCCGCCTTGGCGTCGGCGGCCTTGGCGGCGGCGCGGCGGCGCGCCCAACGATCTCTTGATGAGGCCAACCGGCTGCACAAGCAGCTGGCGGTTCACAAGAGCCGCCTTGAGGCCGAGGTGGAGCTCCTTAAGGCGGAGGCCGCCAAGGTGATGGAGATGCAGCAGGCCCTGGTCGAGGCGGACCAGCAGCGCGGCCAGCTAGCCGACGACAAGGGCCGGCTCCAAGACGAGGTGGACCGCCTGCGGGAGCAGGCCGCCGTGGCCGAGGAGGCTCGTCAGGACGAGACTCATCGCCGCGAGGCGACTGAGAAGGCGGCCGAAGACAAGGACGCTGAGCTGAAGGCGGCCATTGCTAAGGCGGCCGATCTGGAAAGGGCGCTCGGGGAGCGCGACCGCGTTGTGGAGCGGGAGCGGCGTGGTACGTTGCTCGAGGCACATCACCTGGAAGAGTCCTTCTCCAGTAAGTGCTGCTTCTTGTAATTTGTCAGGTCGGGGCCCGGCTTCTCTTCCTTGTTGTTCTTCTAATTTTGCTTCTTCTTTTACGGCAAGGGCCTTCCCGGAGACGCAGTGGCTGGCGGAGGAAGCCGTCCGCTACCAGCGTGACCCGACCGGCATTATTGGGTATGGGACGGATCCGCGGGTGGCCTGGACCTTCCCGGAGATCATCGCCGCTGCAGAGGCCCGCCTGCGGGCCCTGGGGACGCAGATGGAGCGGTTGTCCCAGGCTGGCACCGCGATGACGACGGCCCTATGGCCGGACTCCGTCCATCCGCGCTGCTTCTCGCGTCTGGCGTGTTGGTTGGAGATGTGCCCGGACCGCCTTGGCGAGTGGCGTGTTTCCGCCGCCCGTGCCAGTGCCGAGATGGCACTTCGGTTCGCCCTGTCTTGGCATCCGGATCTTCAGCTGGACGTGTTGTTGGTTTGGAGCAGTTGCTGCAGGAGGAAGCCGGCCGGATCGCCTCCCAGGCCAGCTACATCGCTGAGTTCGCCTTCCACGACGAGTTCCATCCGGAGCGGACGGAAGACGGCAGGGCCGTGCATGGCGACGACTACGGCTTGCTTCTCCATGACCCGGAGGGGAGCTCGGAGGAGACGGGCGTCTACGGCGATGCGGATGCTGAGGAGGACACCGGTGTCACGCCAGACCCGGAGGCCGCCAGGGGAGGGCCGTCGACGTCGCGACGCGGCGCTGGAGATGCCTGAGATACTTTACATAGAATCTGTTAAGTACCAGGTCCACCCACCCACTGGGGGTTGTTTGGGGTGTAATGAACTCGGGCCGTGGGCCCTTGCTTCAAATATTTATGTGCGAATATCGTGAGTGCTTTTTTGCTCTTTGCCTTCCTCTTTTTCGAACCGATTTCATGCACTTTTCCTCTCTCAAACCTCCCCCCGAGTCAGACGGCCGAGGCTCCAGTCCATGACAAGGAGGTCGATTCTTCAAGAGGGGGACGCAAGACTTGGGTCCTTAGAAGCGTTTAGCGAGAGCGAAACACCCACTGGGTCGGCTGGCGGCAATCCGGCTTGGCCAGTTGGCGAGCAGCCGGTCGTGCGGCTACTTGTTTGATCAGTGACGGGCCAGGTCGGTCGACCCGGCAGCCTTTGACTTAGTGTATGAATCGTAAAGGAGCTTTGGCCCGTTGTGCTTGCCCGCCGACAGCCAAAGCTGGATCCGCCGACAGCCGAAGTGGGGGATCATGGCGTCCGAACTTTATCAGGAATCACCAAGTAAGGTGGAGGGGTGGCGACCGAGCCGGCCTGCCCCCGAGCCCCCGGGTCGAGCGAGTCGAGCCGGTGGCCGGGTTCAGTGGTAAAGTGATGTAGAAAAATAAGGACGCAATAAATTGGTCGGCAAAAGGCAGCCCCCGAGTCTCGTTCGGGGACCCCGTAGTTTCATGCGTTTACAAAAGGTGACGATACGTACACTCATGCGACTAACTGTAAAATGGGCAGAGGAGTTCCACGTTCCATGGCCGGGTCATTTCTTCGTCGGCGGTGTCCTTCTTGCACTTCTTTGACTTGCGCGCGTCGATGAGGTAGTAGGCGTTGCGATCGCGCAAGGCCCTACTCACGATGAATGGGCCCTCCCATGGAGGGGACAGCTTGTGCTGGCCTGCCTGCTCTTGGACGAGTCGGAGGACGAGGTCGCCCTTGCGGCACGCGAGGGGCTTGATCTTCTTGATGTGGTAGTGCCTCAGGCCTTGCTGGTAGATAGCCGAACGGCTAAGTGCCAGAAGGCGTGCTTCTTCGAGCAGGTCGACGCTGTCTTTGCGTGCCTCTCTGGCTTCGGCTTCGGTGTACATCGCGACGTGCGGCGAGTCGAACTCGACGTCGGTCGGGATGACGGCTTCAGCTCCATAAACGAGGAAGAATGGGGTGAACCCAGTCGACCAATTCGGCGTGGTGCGCAGACTCCAAAGTACTGCTGGCAACTCATCAAGCCCGCTGCCGGGTGAGCGGATAAGTGGCTCGATGAGTCGCGGCTTGATGCCGGACAGGATGGGTCCGTTGGCCCGCTCGACCTGCCCGTTGGACTGCGGATGTGCCACGGAGGCCGTGTCGGGCGGATGCGGAGGCGAAGCGATGATTGCTCGGCGCCCTTGGCGAAGTTGGTGTCGTTGTCAGTGATGATGCTGTTCGGCATGCCGTAGCGCACCACTATATCCTTGATGAACCAGACGGCTGTTGGCCCGTCCAATTTCTTGATAGGTCTTGCCTCGATCCACTTGGTAAATTTGTCCACTGCCACCAGTAAGTGCGTCATGCCGCCTCGAGCGGTTTTGAAGGGTCCCACCATGTCGAGTCCCTAGACCGCGAAGGGCCAGGCGATCGGTATGGTGCGGAGTGCTGACGCCGGCTGGTGGCTGCGTTTGCTGAAGCGTTGGCACCCTTCACATTTGAGGATGAGCGCCTCGGCGTCTTCGAGGGCCATGGGCCAATAAAAACCGTGGCGGAACGCCTTAGCCTGGGATCGCGGCGCGCGTGGTCCCTTTTCGCCTGGTGAATGTCGAGGAGGATGTCGATGCGCGATCCTGCTTTCGGCCTTGTGCGGAACACGTCGGTAGAGCTGCGTTTGATGAGCTCGTTGTTGATGATGCTGTAGGTGGATGCCCGGCGCTGAATTTGCCGAGCTTCGATCTCGTACATGGGGAGAACCCCGTTCTCCATAAACTCTTATATTGGGAGAGCCCAAGATGGAGCTGCAACCACTGCGAAGACGGCCACCAGGGTGGGTTCCGGGTCGGCAGCCCCCGAGCTGGGTTGAGCAGCCCCCATGTCGGGGATGGCGACGGCCGGGTACGAGGTGATGGTGGCCGGGTTGAGTTGAGAAGTCCCTGGGCCGGGTTCAGCAGTCCCCGGGCTGGGTTCGCAGCCCGGGCGGGTTGAGGCGGCGGATCGTGCAGGCGTGAATGGACTCGGAGTCCGGTGATGGCTTGATGGACGGCTTGCGCAGGTGCTTGAGGGAGACGCCGGACGGGATGGCTTGTCATGAGGAGGCGATCTTGGCGAGCGTGTCGGCTGCTACGTTCTCCGCGCGCGGGACATGGAGGAACTCGCAGCCCTCGAAGGATCCGGACAGCTTCTGGACAAGGAAACGGTAGCTTGCCATGTTGGAGTCGCGGGCGTCCCATTCGCCGGAGCACTGTTGCACCACTAGGTCCGAGTCGCCATAGCACAAGATGCGCCGGATGCCGAGTTCCTTGGCAAGCCGGAGGCCGTGCACAAGGGCTTCATACTCGGCGACGTTGTTGGAGGCGGCAAAGTGGATCTGGAGCGCGTAGCGGAGCCGGTCGCCCTTCAGAGATGATAGTACGATGCCGGCCCCGCCGAGTCGCATCTTGGACCCGTTGAAGTGCATGCGCCAGTGCGTCGAGTCTGGAGGCGGCGGCAAGTACTGGGTCTCGGTCCAGTCGACGAGGAAATCAGCTAGGGCCTGAGACTTGATCGTGGTGCGGGGATCATAGAGGATGGTGTGGCCGGCTAGCTGGATCGCCCACTCGGCGACCCGGCCGGAGGCGTCCCGGCACCCGATGATTTCTCTAATAGGCGTCGTGCTGACGACGGTGACAACGTGCTCTTGGAAGTACTGCTTCAGCTTCTTGGCGGTGAGGT
The DNA here is from genome assembly GCA_021437245.1 of Aegilops speltoides. NCBI lineage: Eukaryota > Viridiplantae > Streptophyta > Magnoliopsida > Poales > Poaceae > Aegilops > Aegilops speltoides. Next base: position 309,430,351 of record CM038142.1, on the reverse strand, counting down.
ACACGCCGTAACACATCTTCTGGTAATGCGGGTAGTTATGCTTGGAAATGGAGAGCACCTCGCTCAGGTAGTAGACTGGTTGCTGGACGGCTTGGATCTTGCCCTTCTCTGGTCGCTCGACCACCAGCACCGTGCTAACCGCCCGCGAAGTCACGGCTATGTAGAGCAACAGCGGCTCCTTATCAGTCGGTGCGGAAAGGACTGATGCGGTGGAGAGCATGCGCTTGAGGTCTTGGAAAGCCTCGTCTGCCTTGCCGTTCCACTCGAATGGTCTCGTCTTCTTCATTAGCTGGTACGGGGGAAGCGCCCTCTCGCCCAGCCGGCTTAGGAACCGGCTGACCAAGGCCAAGCACCCGGTGAACTTCTGGACGTCGCACAGCCGAGCCGGCCTGCGCATGCGCTCGATGACCTTGATATTCTCCGGGTTCACCTCAATGCCGCGTTCCAAGACGAGGAAGCCGAGTAGCTTTCCGGCCGGGATGCTGGAGACGCACTTTTCCGGGTTGAGCTTGACCTTGTATTCGCGGAGGTTGGCGAATGTTTCCTTCAAATTGTCGAGGAGCGTGAGGTGCTGCTTGGTCTTCACCACAATGTCGTCCACGTACACGTGGATGTTGCGGCCGAGTTGCGGCAGCATGCATTTCTGCATGCATCGTTGGAAGGTGGCGCCAGCGTTCTTCAATCCAAACGACATGGTGATGTAGCAGTACGCCCCAAAGGGCGTGATGAAGGACGTCTTTAGGGCATCGGCCGGGTCCAGCTTAATCTGGTGATAGCCGGAGTAAGCATCCAGGAAGGACAGGAGCTCGCACCTGGCGGTCGAGTCGATGACTTGGTCGATCCGCGGGAGAGCGAATGGATCCTCGGTACAGGCCTTGTTGAGGCTGGTGTAGTCGATACACATGCGCCATGTCTTGTTCTTCTTCAGGACGAGGACTGGATTGGCCAGCCACTCGGAGTGAAACACTTCCATTATGAAGCCGGCCGCCAAAAGCTTAGCGACCTATTCACCAATGTTTCTTCTCTTCTCTTCAGAAAATTGTCGGAGGGGTTGACGGATAGGCTTGGCGTCCTTGCGGACGTGAAGTTTGTGCTCGGCGTACTTCCTCAGGATACCCGGCATGTCCTTGGGGGTCCACACGAAGATATCCCGATTCTCACGAAGGAAGTCGACGAGCTCGCCTTCCTATTTCCTATCGAGGCGGGCGCCTACGACAATGTACTTGCTGCAGCTGGGGTCTTCAGGGTTGAGCTTCACTTTCTTGGTCTCCTTGGAGGGTTTGAAGGCAGCCTCGTCGGCCGGGTCCGAGGTCGGGATCGACGCATCGGAGGCCTCGCCTAACAGGGCGACGATCCAGTCGAGCTGGCGCCGCTCCTCGGCAATGACCAGCGACACGGCCAGCTTGGCGCCGTCTCGGGCGCACTCCAGAGACTTGCGGTAGTCGCCAGTGATGGTAATGAGACCCTTGGGACCCGGCATCTTAATCTTCAGGTACGCGTAGTGGGGAACCGCCATGAACTTGGCGAGCGCGGGCCGGCCCAGCAATGCATGATATGCGCTGGACAAGTCCACCACCTCGAACCAGATTGCTTCGCGTCGGAAGTGGCTGCTGTCGCCGAACAGGACGTCAAGCCGGACCCGGCCAATGGGCGGCGAGAAGGCGGACGCGATGCGTGGAAGGCGATCGGGTTGGCTCCAGGTCTTCGGCCTTGAGGCCGAGCTTGGTCATCGTGTCGCGGTAGAGGATGTTGATGCTGTTGTCGCTGTCGACCAGGACTCGAGAGAACTTGCATGCGCACCGTGCGATGATGGTGGGGTTGAGGACGAGGGCGTACCCACCCGGACTCGGCATGACTACCGGGTGATCCTCACAGGTCCAGGTGGTCGGGCGATCCGACCAGTGCATGAAATCCGGCTTGGCCGGGACGATGGTGTTCTCACCTCCTGCCGAAGAAGGCGCTCACTGCGCTTGTCATCGCCGAGGCTGGTGAAGACAACGTAGGATGCGTTCTGGTCTGGGTAGGCGTCGTTCCGCATCGCGCCGCTGGCGGGAGGCAGCGGTGGAGGCAGAGGCGGCTGCCCTGCGCCCGGAGCTGGAGCCGGAGCCGGAGCCGGAGGAGGCGGAACGTCTCCCCTCATGATGCGCTTGGTGATGGCGCACTGCCGAAGCTTGTGCGTGGAGGGTCTTGCGCCGCTGTGGTGCTCTCATGGGGCGCCATCTTGCCGGTCTACCGGCACTTCGCTGCCGGGGCCGCCACTGGCTCGGCGGCCGCGACGAGCCGGTTGTCGTGACGCTGCGCCGGTTGGTCGGCCTTGCGCTTGTTGTTCTGATGATGCTGCTGTCGGCTGCTTTCGCCGGCCGGCTTCGGGGGAGGAACCGGCTTTGCCTTGCCATCTTCATCCAGCGCCACCTGGATCTTCATGGCGGTCGGCGTTGGCGTGCTTGTCCACCGTCACCATGGCGCGGCCATGGTGGCGGCTCGGGCGTAAACTTGTGCTTGAGGAGGTGCCGTCTCGGCACCGGCCGATCTTGGATCGCTGGACTTCATGGACGCCCTCGCAGCTGTTTCGGAGCTCGGTCCAGCGTGCGAGGTACTAGCGACCCGTCTCCGTCGGCCCCTGCACGCACATGGCGAGCTGGCTAGGGCGACCGGGTCATTTGTAGGTCCCCGTGAAGTTGCGGACAAAGGCCTCCTCGAAGTCGACCCACGCGTTGATGCTGCCCATCGGCGTTGTTCAACCACGTGCGGGCCGACCCACGGAGCATGGCGGTGCGTAGCGCCGCGGCTGAAGCGGCGATTGGCACGGTGATGCTAATGGCGTGGTGTAGTCGGTGAGCCGATCTTATGGCTTCACGGTCCCGTTGTACTTGGGGTGTCGCGGGGAGCACGAACCCTTTCGAAAGGGCTCCTCCGGATCGTGGGCAACACGCTGGCCCGATAAGCGCCGTTCTCCTCCACCTCCGAGGAGCGGCGAGCTGATCGGCGATGGCGCCGCCGGCGTCGTCGATGGCCTTGCAGCCGAAGTCGTGGCGGCCAGGCCTCAAGGGGCCGGGTCGGTTGGAGCCAAACGCCGGCCAAGCTGGCCGGGTCCGTGCTGGGTCTCTGGGGTGGGCTTGTTGCCCAGAGCATCGGCGGCAGTGGCAGCCGGGTTGCGTCGAGTCCGGGCTTGGCCGGAGTGCGCCTCGCCGGGTGGTGATGAAGCCGTATGCAGAAGTTCGCGGGGTCCGCCAAGACAGGCGAAGCCGGATCCCGCCGGCTTGGCGAGCTGGTTGAGGCGATTCTGCTGGGTGTTGGCAGCGCGGAGGAGCTCGCGCATCCGCCCGATGCGCTCCTTGAGCTCCTCACCGTGAGTTGGTCGAGACCGACCGCGGCTGCCTCTGTAGCGCGCTTGTTCTTCACTGGGGTTTCGTAGACGGCCCGGACGGCATCGAAGGCTCGTCCGATCACTCCTCCCCGGGCGCGTGCGTCGGCGACCCGGCTTGGCTCGACCGTGGCGGGCGTAACTCCGTGAGCGGCGTCGTGCTCCATCTGAGCGGCCTCCAAGCGCCTGGTGGTGGCCAGCGTCTCGGACAGGTCCAGCATCTGCTGGCGCCTATCCTCAAGATGGGTTCGGGCTTCGGCGACTTTGGTGGCGTCGACGTTGGTGCCGATGGGGATGCGGAGGCTCTGCATCGCAGCACGCAGCGGATCGGATGGCTTGGGTCTGTTCCGCGGTGGCCCTGGCCTCCGCGGCCTTCCTCGTCTTGCTCGACGAGGAAGAGGCGCCATCGCCTGTGACGAAAACCTCCACATGGACGTCCATCCGCCCGACGGCAATGCCACCGCCGAGGGAAAGGGGGGAGTCGGAGTAGCTGAGCACCTCGCTGGGGTACTCGTCGGCCGCGAGCGCATCGAAAATTCGGAGCGCGGTGAAGTAGGCGGCGAGCGCGCCGACGACATCGCCGCCAGCGCGACGGACTTGTCAGTGTAGGAGAAGGGCCCCGTCTGAAGCATGCTCCCGGCCAGCTCCTCGAGCTGCCCCACGGTGGGCGCCAACTGTCGTGGTGGGCGCACGGTAGATGCCAAGGGATGCTAAAGAGAGGAGGAGGCTCGAGGGTGCTGGAGGGCTCCAGAGGCGAGGTTGGCATGCGCGGGCGCGGGACGCCGGACATACCCAGGTTCGGGGCTCTCCGAAGAGATAACACCCCTAGTCCTGCCGAGTTTGGTAGGATGATTGATAGTACAATGTTGCTCCTGGAGCTATGTGGAGGAGGAAGGAAGCTGGCCAAGGCTTGGGCTACTCCTTCTCTCCGGTACTATTGTTGGGTGGCTAGTTCTATGCTTGCTTGTGCTTCTGCTTCTTACTTTCTGTGTTTTGTCTCTTGTTGCCCTCTCTTGTAGGCGTGGGTTCCTGGGGGGTTTTATAGATCAACCCACCCAGGGTTACAATGGTAATATGCTGAGTCGGTGGGGTCCGTATTGTCGGTGTCCGGGACACCGAGCTGGGTACCGCTTGTGGGCTTGTGGTTCACCGGGTTCCCCTAGGCGCGGGCCCCACGTGCCTAGGGGGACTGTGCGCCGTCTTGTCGATCATCAGGGCGTGGCCGAGTCGAGTCGTGTACAGTGCTCTCTGTCAGGCTGCCGCTTGCTGTCGTCAGCGGTGAGGGCGGGAGCACTGTTGCCACACCAGCCTTGGTCGGCGGGTAGGTGAGGGGCACTGTTGCCATGCCTCGGCTGACCACAGGCATGGGTGAAAGCACTGTTGTCTTGGTCATCGGTGGTTTAGGTCTCGTCCCATCGTACGGCCTGGATGGGATGGGAGCTGACCTGTGGCTTGGTTGTCGTGGACGCCACGGGTGGGGTTGGCTTGCCATGGAAGCCTTGGTTGCGCCGGGTCGAGTTGTCTTGTGCCAGTTGCTGCGGCCGAGTTGACGTACTTTGTCGGGTCGGGGAGTTTGGCGGGTTGCGAGCCTGCCGGTCGGCGACCCGGCGGCAAGATCTCCGATTCTTGAGCGATCACGGGCCCTGCTATTTTCGAAAAGGATCTGGGTTCCGTTGCCTGCCCGGGGTTCATCCCCCCGACAACGTTCATGAGACCGGTTCCACCGATGGACATGCAACTAGTTTTGCATGAAGGTGGCTGGCGGTTGTCTATTTCTCCAACTTTAGTTGAATCGAATTTGACTGCGGTCAGTCCTTGTGAAGGTTAAAGTAGCAAACCTGATAAATCACCGTTGTGGTTTTGTGTCGTAGGTAAGAACATTTGTTGCTAGAAGCCCGTAGCCACGTAAAACTTGCAACAACAATGTAGAGGACGTCTAACTTGTTTTTGCAGGGCATGTTCTGATGTGATATGGTCAAGACATGATGTGATATACGTTGTTGTATGACATGATCATGTTTTATAAAAGTTATCGGCAACTGGCAGGAGCCTTATGATTGTTGCTTTATTGTATGAAATACAAACGCCATGTAATTGCTTTACTGTAACGCCCCGGATTCGATGCGCCAGGTGTCTACCAGTGATTCGCCGTCATTGCCATGTCATTTGCCTGCGTGTTGCATTTTGCCATGTCATCATGTGCATCTCATTTGCATACATGTTCATCTCATGCACCCGAGCATTTTCCCCGTTGTCCGTTTTTTAATCCGGCACTCCTATGTTCCCCGGCATTCCCCTTTTGTCTCTTGTTGTGAGCGGGTGTTAAACATTCTCGGAATGGCCCGAGGTTTGCCAAGCGGCCTTGGTACACCACCGGTAGACCGCCTGTCAAGTTTCGTGTCATTTGGAGTCCGTTTGATACTCCAACAGTTAACTGGGGTACCGTAAAAGCCTCTTTCGTTTGCAGCCCAGCACCCCTCCAAAACAGCCCAATAACCCATCCAAACCCCCTCCATGCTCTCGGTCGTTCGATCACGATCGCGTGGCCGAAAACCGCTCCTCATTTGGACTCTCCAAACTCCTCCTACCTATAAATATGTGCCCCTCCCCGAAATTCTCGCAGATAAACCCTAAAAATCTTCCCCCGACGCCACCGGACATGTCCGCCCGCCGCCGGACGAATCCCGCCGCCGCCCGCAGCTAGTGGCGTGCTGCCACGTCACCCGTCCCGCGCGCCGCCCGCGCGGCCGGATCGAGCCCTACCGGCCTCTTGCGCCCGTCCCGCCGCTGGACCCCAGCGCCGCCCGCACCTTCCCGCCGCCGCCGCCCGATCCCCTTGGCGCCGCCTCCGCCCGTCGTCGGAACCTCCGCCGCCGCCGCCTTCACCCCGCCGCCTCCTGCGCGGCGTAGCCCCAGCGCCGCCGCCCGGCTTGGCGAGATCCGCGAGCGCCTCCCTCCGCCTCGGCCTCCCTCCGCCACCGGCGCCTGTCCCTGTCGGCGCCACCTCGCAAGATCCGTCACCGGCCGCCGGACCCTGACCCGAGCGCCGCTCCGCGACCTCCTCCGTCGTCACACCGCGCCACCTCTCCCTCACCTCGCCGGATCCGGCCGGCCCCATCTCCGGCGAGCTTTTCTCCCACTCCGGCCGCCGTCCCCGTCGTTCCGTCGAGTTCCCCGGCCATCCTCGAGATGTGTGCCCTAAAACCCTAGATTCGTTTTCGGGAGGTAAATTTCGCCCGTCCCTGTTTTTCCTACATTCGGGTGCCATGTTTGACCTGCCATAACTCTCTACATACTGCTCTGTTTCATGCGCATAATATATCAAAATGTTCATCATGAGATGCTCTTCATTTCATTCCATTGTGCCATGCTTGTTTGGGATCATCTTGATGCCCTAATCATCGTTGCAAGAGTGTTATATGATGTTAACCTGCTGAAACTGTTATAACTTGTTGTCTTTTTCGTTGCTTTTTGTGTGTGCGTCCTATGAGCTTGATGTCTACATGTGTTTTGTGCTACATCATGCCATCTTCACAATGGTGCAATCTATGTATTTTTGTGAGTCTTGTAGTGAGTGCATCGAGCTCGTGAAGTAGGGTACTTGCTGTTACTGTTTTCCTGACTGATTCTGTTATATTATGATGCTATGTAAACCTGCTGCTACAAGTCACTATATGCATAATCCGGAGATGTTCACTAAGGATGTTTTGTCATACATATCATGCTCTATCCATTCATGCCCCTGGTTGCATTTATAGCCTGCTGTAACAGGTTGTAATCATGCTCTAAAATTGCTAAATAATGTTGCTGTCAGCCTGATTAACATTTTCAGTTTTTCCATGTGCTTTGCTAGTGATCCATGCACCATATGAACTTGATCTTGCCATGTTTAGCTTCATAAACATGTATTCTTACTATTGGTTACCTTGCCATGCCATGTATTGCTCTGTGGTGAGTGGTACAAGCTCACCAACATGCCTACTTATTGTTGTTCCTGCCATGTATGAATCTGTCATATAACTTGCCATGTTTACATGGGTGCCATCATATCTTATGTTCCTTTTCGGCTCATGGTCAGTAAGGGACTTTTGTTATATGCAATTAGTAGATTCTTGCCATGCATTTGTTTGCCATGTTAAGTTTCTGTAACATGTTGTTTGATAGCTCTAAACATTGCAACCTGATGTTATTTCTGCTAAGCCTGAAACTGTTATTATTTGCAATCTTGCCAAGTCCTTTTGAGCATGTTCTAGTGATTTCTGGAGTTAGCTCAGTGTTCATGTTTTGTCATGCTTTACCTGTACTTCATGCCCATGCCTTTTGTTTTCACATTGAGATGCTGTAGCATAGTGTTTTGGTGCTTGAAATATGCCTAGTTGCTGTTTTGGACAACTTGTCCTTTAAACTTGTATTGTGTGTATGTGTTGAACCGTTGCTCCGTTTTGAGTGTGCTTTATATGAAACTTGCTTGTTTTTACATGAAGTTTCATATTATCATGTTGCATCCTTGTTTTGAGGTGTTTGCTTGATGTTTGGATGCATTTTGCATCAATGCCATGTTTAACTTGTTTTGCTCATATCTTCTAGGCCGTAGCTCCGAACTAAATGAACTTTATATGTAACTTGACTAGAATTTCGTGTAGATCCTCTTGGTGCTCTTTAAATTGATGTTTTACAACTTCAACTTAGTGTTTGTTCAGATCTGGACCTACTTCGAAACTTGCATATGAGGACTTACCGGATTTGTTATATGTTGTTTCCGGCCTCATTTAAACTTGCCTTGATGTGTTGTTCTTGTTTGCATCATCTCTTGCCATGAGTAGCTTCATGTAGTTTTTTCATGCATCATGATTGGTTGTGCATCATGTCATGTCTATGTGTGGTGTGTTTACCTTGTTGTGTGCTTCTTCTCGATAGTTCCCGTTTCGTTGCGATCGTGAGGATTCGTTCGTCTACGCTTGGTTCGGCGTCATCCGTTCGTCTTCTTCACGGACTCGTTCTTCTTCCTTGCGGGATTTCAGGCAAGATGACCGTCACCTTGGATCTCACTACTATCATTGCTATGCTAGTTGCTTCGTTCTATCGCTATGCTGCGCTACCTATCTTTTGGTCTTCAAGCCTCCCAAATTGCCATGAACCTCTAACCTTTGTCACCCGTCCTAGCAAACCGTTGTTTGGCTATGTTACCGCTTTGCTCAGCCCCTCTTATAGTATTGTTAGTTGCAGGTGAAGTGGAAGATTGCTCCATGGTGGACAGGATTATGTTGGGATATCACAATATCTCTTATATTATTAATGCATCTATATATTTGGTAAAGGGTGGACGGCTCGGCCTTATGCCTGGTGTTTTGTTCCACTCTTGCGCCCTAGTTTCCGTCATATCGGTATTATGTTCCTGGATTTTGCGTCCCTAACGTGGTTGGGTGATTTATGGGACCCCCTTGACAGTTCGCCTTGAATAAAACTCCTCCAGCAAGGCCCAACATTGGTTTTACCATTTGCCTACCACCTATACCTTTCCCTTGGGAGTAATTAACCCAAGGGTCATCTTTATTTTAGCCCCCCAGGGGCAGTGCTTGTCTAAGTGTTGCTCCAAACTAGAGCACCGTGCGGGACCATCCCTTGGCAACTTGGGTTACGTCGGTACCTGTACGCTTCGCTTATCCGGTGTTGCCCTGAGAACGAGATATGTGCAGCTCCTATCGGGATTGTCGGCGCATCGGGCGGCTTTCTTGGTCTTGTTTTACCATTGTCGAAATGTCTTGTAAACCGGGATTCCGAGACTGATCGGGTCTTCCAGGGAGAAGGAATATCCTTCGTTGATCGCGAGAGCTTATCATGGGCTAAGTTGGGACACCCCTGCAGGGTATAAACTTTCGAGAGCCGTGCCGCGATTATGTGGCGAGATGGGAATTTGTTAATATCCGGTTGTAGACAACTTGACACGGATCCAAATTAAAACGCATCAACGCGTGAGTAGCCGTGATGGTCTCTTTTGGTAGTCCGGGAAGTGAACACGGTTTTGGGTTATGTTTGACGTAAGTAGGAGTTCAGGATCACCTCTTGATCATTGCTAGCTTCACGACCGTTCTGTTTGCTCTCTTCTCGCTCTTATTTGCGTATGTTAGCCACCATACTTGCTTAGTCGCTGCTGCAACCTCACCACTTTACCCCTTCCTTTCCCATTAAGCTTTGCTAGTCTTGATACCCATGGTAATGGGATTGTTGAGTCCTCGTGGCTCACAGATTACTACAACAACAGTTGCAGGTACAGGTTATGTGATGATCATGACATGAGAGCGATGTTTGCTTGTTTTGGAGTTCTTCTTCTGCTTCTTCTTCGATTAGGGGATAGGTTCCAGGTCGGCAGCCTGGGCTAGCAGGGTGGATGTCGTTTGAGTTTCTGTTTGTGTTTCATCCGTAGTCGGATGGTGATCTTATGTAAGATGATGTTGTATTCGTGTGGCATTGTATGTCTCTTCTATGTATCCCCATCTATTTATGTAATGTTGATGTAATGATATCCACCTTGCAAAAGCGTTTCAATATGCGGGTCTATCCTTGGTGGGACCTTCGAGTTCCTTTTGGATAGGGTCGCATATTGGGCTTGACAAGTTGGTATCAGAGCCTCGACCGACCATAGGATCCCCCTTGATTGATCGTGTAGTTTGGCCGTTGTTGAGTCTAGAAGAAAACTGTTTTCGGAGTCTAGTTATATCGGAGAGTAGGAATTCTTTTTACTCCTCAGCCCCTTCGTCACTCTGGTGAGGAATCTTGAAGTAGGTGTTTTGAGTCACTCCTCTTCCCCTTCAAATTTTTCTTGAGGATCATGCAGTTGGTTTTCCGATCGTTATTCTCGGCTCTTTTCATCCGGTGCATTTCTCGTCAAGTTGACTCGAGCATCTTCATCACTGCAAGTTCAATCCTCAGTTGTTTTCTCTTCCCACCTGCTCACCCTTTTTTTCTTCTCGGAGCCGGAGTCCATAATCGAGTATCCACCCTACTCGTGCGAAGTCTTTGCTTTCTTTCCTCAATGATTTCAACCGGTGTTTTCTCTTCAAGATATTCGTCGGTTCCCCTTCCAAGTTGCCTTTGTTTTCCCGCCCTCCCACCCTTTTTCTTCCCGGATTCTGAGTCTCTTTCGAACATCAATTTCATTTGTGCGGAGCCTCTTCAGTCTTTCATCAATCATTTCAACCGGTGAATTCTCATCTTGGTGGACATTCTCCATCTCTTTTTCTTCTCCGGTGGATTCAGTACTAATTTTCGGTGTTGATCATGTTCTTTTCCTCGGCTCAAGTGTTTTCCCCTTGCTCGTTTGCCTCTCGCCAGTTTATCTTTTAGGAGTGCTCAAGACATCTCAGGAGATTCGTCTGTGTTCCAATTAACTCGAGGTTGTCACCTCATTCAAATATTTAAATTGTTCCGGTGCATCACCTATCTCTTCAACAATGCTTTCTCAATGGTGTTTCTTTTAGTGGGCCCTAACCCACAGGGTTTTTCCCAGGATCTTACCTGACTCTTCTAATTTCCCGGAGTTATTCTCAAATTCCTTTTAAGTGTGACGTAAGAATGGATCCCATCAGTCACATGCCTTCTCCAAGATCTCATTCAAATTCTTTTTCATTGTTGGCTCAACCTCTCTGCTTTTTCATTCTACCGGAGTATCTCAGTAATTTTGGTGGTGTTTCTCGTCGTCATTTGAAGACCGAAGAAGAGTTTTTCCTCTAAATCTTGTCCGTTCTCGCAAAGTTTTGTGGTTCTAGCTTCATGTTATCCTCTCAAATTATTCCGTTTGTCAGATATTCTTTTCTTACCCATCCGGAGTATTTCAGGAGGTGATTTCTGTTTCTTTTCACCGGAGGCCATCATTCCAGTTATCGTTCTCTATTTATCCCTTCAATTGTTCTTTAATCAGCTTGTGATCTCTTCGTTCTTTTGCATCTAGATTCCCTCTAACATATTGTTCTTCCAATCCTTCCCGGTGATTCATTCTCTTTCATTAGTCATTTTTGAGTTCTTACGGTGGTTCGTTCACGATTCTTTTTCCTTGATTATCATTTTAATCCATTTGTTCTTTCGAATCCTACCAGTGATTCATGAAGATCTTCCTAAAGGTGGCGCTATGTCACTTCTCAATCCTTTTCAAGAAGAATAAGTAGTATGCAAAAATCCATCGCTTGTCATCAATTTAATTTGATGAAGGATAATCATACAATAAATCTAATTCTTATTTCATCTAAGTGAGTAATCCCTTCCTTCGGGGTTTGTTCTTGATGAATAAATTCTAGTTCCAAGTGTTTTCATCTTTTCTTTTCCGGAGTTCAAATTTCCTCGGTCATTTCATCGGAACCTCCATCTAAATCATCGCAAGGCTCAAATCTTATTCTATTCATCCTTTAATCTTATATCGTCATCCTTTTTGTTACCTTAGTTCTTCATGGTGGTTCTTCACGACTTAATTCATTCTTCAAGAGTTCATCAAGATTCTTGTTGGTGGAGTTCAAGTATCTTTTCTTCTCGCGTCTCGAAGTGCAATTAATTCTCCGTATTCTTTTGAAGTGGAGTTTTGCATTTCTTCGTTCTTGTCAGGTATCCAATCATTTCCGTTTGTGGCGGGTTATCACCTTATGATCTTGAGATGTTACCTATAAGACCACAACAAGCTTATTCATTTCATTGTTGATTTTCTCAACAACTCCGTTTAAACCTTCCTGCTAAAGATGCTTTCAATTCCATTCGTGGCACAAGTTGTCATTTTCTTCTCCGTTCTTTTCATTCAACTCTTTCAATTCTTTCTGGAGGTTTTGTGTCATATCTTCATCAAGTATCATTCCACCCTCTCAAGCTCGTGCTCTATTCCTCCATGTTTGAGCCGGAATGCTGCCTAAATCCTTTCAGCCTTATTCGTTTCTTATCTCGTTCTAACCGGAGTGGTTTCATAGTCCGTCTTATTCCATGAGCTTCGATTCTCGTCATTCTCGTCGTTCCTCTCTTCTACTCGACTGTTCTCGATTCTTTGCTTCTTCCCTTGAGTTTTTGTTTCACCTCATCTCTTTTTCCTTCCGTCTCGGTCCTAAGATCTCGGGATGAGATCTCTTGTTAGTAGAGGAGAGTTGTAACGCCCCAGATTCGATGTGCCAGGTGTCTGCCAGTTATTCGCCATCATTGCCATGTCATTTGCCTGCGTGTTGCATTTTTCCATGTCATCATGTGCATCTCATTTGCATACATGTTCGTCTCATGCATCCGAGCGTTTTCCCCGTTGTCCGTTTTGCAATCCGGCACTCCTATGTTCCCCGGCGTTCCCCTTTTGTCTCTTGTTGTGAGAGGGTGTTAAACATTCTCGGAATGGCCCGAGGTTTGCCAAGCGGCCTTGGTACACCACCGGTAGACCGCCTGTCAAGTTTCGTATCATTTGGAGTCCGTTTGATACTCCAACGGTTAAGCGGGGTACCGTCAAAGCCTCTTTTGTTTGCAGCCTAGCACCCCTCCAAAACAGCCCAATAACCCATCCAAACCCCCTCCATGCTCTCGGTCGTTCGATCACGATCGCGTGGCCCAAAGCCGCTCCTCATTTGGACTCTCCAAACTCCTCCTACCTATAAATATGTGCCCCTCCCCGAAATTCTCGCAGATAAACCCTAAAAATCTTCCCCCAAGACCACCGGACATGTCCGCCCGCCGCCGGACGAATCCCGCCGCCGCCCGCTGCCAGTGGCGTGCTGCCACGTCACCAAGCCGCCGTCCCGCTGCGGCCAGCGCGCCCGTCCCGCCGCTGGACCCCAGCGCCGCCCGCCTTCCCGCGGCCGTCGCCGATCCCCGCGGCGCCGCCTCCGCCCGTCGCCGGAACCTCCACCGCCGCCTTCACGCCGCCGCCTCCTCCTGCCCGTAGCCCCAGCGCCGCCGCCCGGCCCGCGAGATCCGCCAGCGCACCTCCCTCGCCGCCGGCGCTGTCCCTGTCGGCGCCACCTCGCAAGCCCCGTCACCGGCCGCCGGACCCCGACCGGAGCGTCGCCCCGCGACCTCCTCCACCGTCGCACCGCGCCACCTCTCCCTCACCTCGCCGGTTCCGGCCGGCCCCATCTCCGGCGAGCTTTTCTCCCACTCCGGCCGCCGTCCCCTTCATCTCCGTCGAGTTCCCCGGCCATGCTTGGGATGCGTGCCCTGAAACCCTAGATTCGTTTTCGGGAGGTAAATTTCGCTCGAGTCCATGTTTTTCCTACATTCGGGTGCCATGTTTGACCTGCCATAACTCTCTGCATGCTGCCCCGTTTCATGTGCATAATATATCAAAATGTTCATCATGAGATGCTCTTCATTTCGTTCCATTGTGCAATGCTTGTTTGGGATCATCTTGATGCCCTAATCATTGTTGCAAGTGTGCTATATGATGTTAACCTGCTAAAACTGTTATAACTTGTTGTTTTGTCTTTTTCATTGCTTTTTGTGTGTGCGTCCTATGAGCTTGATATCTACATGTGTTTTGTGCTACATCATGCCATCTTCACAGTGTTGCAATCCATGTATTTTTGTGAGTCTTGTAGTGAGTGCATCGAGCTCGTGAAGTAGGGTACTTGTTTGTTCTTTGTTTTCTGGACCGATTACATTATATTATGATGCTATGTAAACCTGCTGCTACAAGTCATTCTATGCATAATATGGAGATGTTCACTAAGGATGTTTTGTCATACGTATCATGCTATATCCATTCATGCCCCTGGTTGCATTTATAGCCTAATGTAACATGTTGTAATTTTGCTCTAAAATTGCTAAATAATGTTGCTGTCAGCCTGATTAACATTAAGTTCAGTTTTGCCATGTGCTTTGCTAGTGATCCATGCACCCTATGAACTTGATCTTGCCATGTTTAGCTTCATAAACATGTATTCTTATTGTTGGTTACCTTGCCATGCCATGTATTGCTCTGTGGTGAGTGGTACAAGCTCACCAACATGCCTACTTATTGTTGTTCCTGCCATGTATGAATCTGTCATATAACTTGCCATGTTTACATGGGTGCCATCATATCTTCTGTTCCTTTTCGGCTCATGGTCAGTAAGGGACTCTTGTTATATGCAATTAGTAGATTCATGCCATGCCTTTGTTTACCGTGTTAAGTTTCTATAACATGTTGTTTGATAGCTCTAAACATTGCAACCTGATGTTATTTCTGCTAAGCCTGAAACTGTTATTATTTGCAATCTTGCCATGTCCTTTTGAGCATGTTCTAGTGATTTCTGGAGTTAGCTCAGTGTTCATGTTTTGTCATGCTTTACCTGTACTTCATTCCCATGCCTTTTGTTTTCACGTTGATATGCTGTAGCATAGTGTTTTCGTGCTTGCAATATGCCTAGTTGCTGTTTTGGACAGCTCGTCCTTTAAACTTGTATTGTGTGTATGTGTTGAACCGTTGCTCCGTTTTGAGTGTGCTTTATATGAAACTTGCTTGTTTTTGCATGAATTTTCATATTATCATGTTGCATCCTTGTTTTGAGGTGTTTGCTTGATGTTTGGATGCATTTTGCATCAATGCCATGTTTAACTTGTTTGCTTGATGTTTGGATGAACTTTATATGTAACTTGACTAGAATTTCGTGTAGATCCTCTTGGTGCTCTTTAACTTGCTGTTTAACAACTTCAACTTAATGTTTTTTCAGATCTGGACCTACTTCGAAACTTGCATATGAGGACTTACCGGATTTGTTATATGTTGTTTCCGGCCTCATTTAAACTTGCCTTGATGTGTTGTTCTTGTTTGCATCATCTCTTGCCATGAGTAGCTTCATGTAGTTTTGTCATGCATCATGATTGGTTGTGCATCATGTCATGTCTATGTGTGGTGTGTTTACCTTGTTGTGTGCTTCTTTTCTATAGTTCCCGTTTCGTTGCGATCGTGAGGATTCGTTCGTCTACGCTTGGTTCGGCGTCATCCGTTCGTCTTCTTCATGGACTCGTTCTTCTTCCTTGCGGGATTTCAGGCAAGATGACCGTCACCTTGGATCTCACTACTATCATTGCTATGCTAGTTGCTTCGTTCTATCGCTATGTTGCGCTACCTATCTTTTGCTCTTTAAGCCTCCCAAATTGCCATGAACCTCTAACCTTTGTCGCCCGTCCTAGCAAACCGTTGTTTGGCTATGTTACCGCTTTGCTCAGCCCCTCTTATAGCGTTGTTAGTTGCAGGTGAAGTTGAAGATTGCTCCATGGTGGACGGGATTATGTTGGGATATCACAATATCTCTTATATTATTAATGCATCTATATATTTGGTAAAGGGTGGAAGGCTCGGCCTTATGCCTGGTGTTTTGTTCCACTCTTGCCGCCCTAGTTTCCGTCATATCGGTATTATGTTCCCGGATTTTGCGTCCCTAACGCGGTTGGGTGATTTATGGGACCCCCTTGACAGTTCGCCGTGAATAAAACTCCTCCAGCAAGGCCCAACATTGGTTTTACCATTTGCCTACCACCTATACCTTTCCCTTGGGAGTAATTAACCCAAGGGTCATCTTTATTTTAGCCCCCCGGGCTAGTGCTTGTCTAAGTGTTGGTCCAAGCTAGAGCACCGTGCGGGACCTTCCCTTGGCAACTTGGGTTACGTCGGTACCTGTACTCTTCGCTTATCCGGTGTTGCCCTGAGAACGAGATATGTGCAGCTCCTATCGGGATTGTCGGCGCATCGGGCGGCTTTGCTAGTCTTGTTTTACCATTGTCGAAATGTATTGTAAACCGGGATTCCCAGTTTGATCGGGTCTTCCTGGGAGAAGGAATATCCTTCATTGATCGCGAGAGCTTATCATGGGCTAAGTTGGGACACCCCTCCAGGGTATAAACTTTCGAGAGCCGTGCCCGCGGTTATGTGGCAGATGTGAATTTGTTAATATCCGGTTGTAGACAACTTGACACCAGATCCGAATTAAAATGCATCAACCGCGTGTGTAGCCGTGATGGTCTCTTTTCGGCGGAGTCCGGGAAGTGAACACGGTTTTGGGTTATGTTTGACGTAAGTAGGAGTTCAGGATCACCTTTTGATCATTGCTAGCTTCACGATCGTTCTGTTTGCTCTCTTCTCGCTCTTATTTGCATATGTTAGCCACCATACTTTCTTAGTCGCTGCTGCAACCTCACCACTTTACCCCTTCCTTTCCCATTAAGCTTTGCTAGTCTTGATACCCATGGTAATGGGATTCTTTGAGTCCTCGTGGCTCACAAATTACTACAACAACGATTGCGAGTACAGGTTATCACGATGATCATGGCGCGAGAGCGATGTTTGCTTGTTTTGGAGTTCTTCTTACGCTTCTTCTTCGATCGGGGATAGGTTCGGTCGGCATCACAGGCTAGCGGTGGTGGATGTCGTTTGAGTTTACTGTTTGTGTTTCATCCGTAGTCGGATGGTGATCTTATGTAAGATGATGTTGTATTCGTGTGGCATTGTATGTCTCTTGTATGTATCCCCATCTATTTATGTAATGTTGATGTAATGATATCCACCTTGCAAAAGCGTTTCAATATGCGGGTCTATCCTTGGTGGGACCTTCGAGTTCCTTTTGGATAGGGTCGCATATTGGGCGTGACATTTACCTTATCACTATGCGGCAGCGATAGTCGTAGAAGCAATTGTTGGCGAGACGACCACGATGCTACGATGGAGATCAAGGTGCCAAGCCGGTGAAGATGGAGATCATGATGTTGCTTTGGTGATGGAGATCAAAAACACAAGATGATGATGGCCATATCATGTCACATATTTTGATTGCATGTGATGTTTATCTTTTTGTATCTTATTTTGCTTAGTACGGCGGTAGCATTATAAGATGATCCCTTAACTAAATTTCAAGGTATAAGTGTTCTCCCCGAGTATGCACCATTGCGAAAGTTCTTCATGCTAAGACACCACGTGATGATCGGGTGTGATAAGCTCTACATTCAAATACAACGGGCGCAAGCCAGTTTTGCACATGCGGAATACTTAGGTTAAACTTGACGAGCCTAGCATGTACAGACATGGCCTCGGAACACTAGAGACCGAAAGGTCGAACGTGAATCATATAGTGGATATGATCAACATAGAGATGTTCACCATTGATGACTACTCCATCTCACGTGATGATCGGGCATAGTTTAGTTGATTTGGATCAAGTGTCATTTAGATGACTTTAGGATTGTCTATCTAAGTGGGAGTTCTTAAGTAATATGATTAATTGAACTTAATTTATCATGAACTTAGTCCTGATAGTTTTTGCATATCTATGTCGTAGATCAATGGCCCGTGCTACCATTCCCTTGAATTGTAGTGCGCTCCTAGAGAAAGCTAAGTTGAAAGATGATGGTAGCTACTACACGGACTGGGTCCGTAACTTGAGGATTATCCTCATTGCTGCACATAAGAATTATGTCCTTGATGCACTGCTAAGTGTACCACCCTCCCTAGCAACTGCAGAGATTGTGAATGCCTGGCAGTCGCGTGTTGATGACTACCTGCTAGTTTAGTGTGCCATGCTTTACGTCTTAGAATCGGGACTTCAAAGACGTTTTGAACGTCATGGACCATATGAGATATTCTAGGAGTTGAAGTTAATATTTCAAGCAAATGCCCAAGTTGAGAGATATGAAGTCTCTAACAAGTTCTATAGCTGCAAGATGGAGGAGAACAGTTCTGTTAGTGAGCACATACTCAGAATGTCGGGGTACCATAATCACTTGACTCAGCTGGGAGTGAATCTTCCAGATGATTGTGTCATTGACAAAGTTCTTTAATCACTGCCACCAAGCTACAAAGGCTTCGTGATGAACTAAAATATGCAAGGGATGGAAAAGACTATTCCCGAGCTCTCCGCAATGCTAAAGGTTGTGGAGGTAGAAATCAAGGAGCATCAAGTGGTGATGGTTAACAAGACCACTAGTTTTAAGTATAAGGGCAAGAGTAAGAAGGGGAACTTCAAGAAGAATGACAACCAAGTTGTCACTCCCAGGAAGAAACCCAAAGCTGGACTCAAGCTTGAAGCTGAGTGCTTCTATTGCAAAGGGACTGGTCACTGGAAGCGGGACTACCCCAAGTATTTGGCACATAAGAAGGATGGCAAAGTGAACAAAGGTATATTTGATATACATGTTATTGATGTGTACCTTACTAATTCTCGTAGTAGTGCCTGGGTATTTGATATTGGTTCAATTGCTCATATTTGTAACTCAAAACAGGGACTATGGATTAAACGATGATTGGCTAAGGACGAGGTGACTATGCGTGTCAGGAATGGTTCCAAGGTCGATGTGATCGCCGTCGGCACGCTAGCTCTACATCTACCTTCGGGATTAGTTTTAGACCTGAATAATTGTTATTTTGTGCCAGCGTTGAGCATGAACATTATATCTGGATCTTGTTTAGTGCGAGACAGTTATTCATTTAAATCAGAGAATAATGGTTGTTCTATTTATATGAGTAATATCTTTTATGGTCATGCACCTTTGAAGAGTGGTCTATTTCTGTTGAATCTCAATCGTGGTGATACACATATTCATAATATTGATGCCAAAAGATGCAAAGTTGATAATGATAGTGCAACTTATTTGTGGCGCTGCCATTTGTGTCATTTCGATGTAAAGCGCATAAAGAAGCTCCATGCAGATGGACTTTTGGAATCACTTGATTATGAATCAGTTGATACTTGCGAACCGTGCCTTATGGGCAAGATGACTAAAACTCCGTTCTCCGGAACATTGGAATGAGCTAATGACTTATTGGAAATAATACATACTGATGTATGCAGTCTAATGAGTGTTGAAGCTCGTGGCGGGTATCGTTATTTCTGACCTTCATAGTTGATTTGAGTAGATATGGGTATATCTACTTAATGAAAACAAGTCTGAAACATTTGAAAAGTTCAAATAATTTCAGAGTGAAGTGGAGAATCATCATAACAAGAAAATAAAGTTTCTACGATCTGATCGTGGAGGTGAATATTTGAGTTACGAGTTTGGCCTTCATTTAAAACAATGTGGAATAGTTTCACAGCTCACACCACCTGGAACACCACAACATAATGGTGTGTCCGGACGTCGTAACCGCACTTTATTAGATATGATGTGATCTATGATGTCTCTTACCGATTTACCACTATTGTTTTGGGGTTATGCATTAGAGACAGTTGCATTCATGTTAAACAGGGCACCGTCAAATCCGTTGAGACGACACCGTATGAACTATGGTTTGGCAATAAACCTAAGTTATCGTTTCTTAAAGTTTGGGGATGTGATGATTATGTCAAAAGGCTTCAGCCTGATAAGCTCGAACCCAAATCGAAGAAGTGTGTCTTCATAGGATACCCTAAGGAAACAATTGGGGGTACACCTTCTACCATAGATCCGAAGGCAAGATCTTTGTTGCCAAGAATAGAACCTTTCTAGAGAAGGAGTTTCTCTTGAAATAAGTGAGTGGGAGGAAAGTAGAACTTGATGAGGTAATTGTACCTTCTCTCAATTTGGAAAGTAGCTCATCCGAGAAATCTGTTCCCGTAATGCCTACACCAACTAGAGAGGAAGCTAATGATAATGATCATGAAACTTCAGATCAAGTTGCTACAGAAACTCGTAGGTCAACCAGAGCACGATCCACACCAGAGTGATACGGTAATCCTGTTCTGGAAGTCATGTTGCTTGACCATGACGAACCTACAAACTATGAAGAAGCTATGATGAGCCCAGATTCCGATAAATGGCTTGAGGCCATGAAATCTGAGATAGGATCCATGTATGAGAACAAAGTGTGGACTTTGGTGGATTTGCCCGATGATTGGTGACCCATAAAGAATAAATGGATCTTCAAGAAGAAGACTGACGTTGATGGTAATGTTACTGTCGATAAAGCTTGACTTGTCGCAAAACATTTTCGACAAGTTCAAGGAGTTGACTACGATTGTGACGCCCGGATAATCAAACTACAGTAAACTGCGGTTAATGATGTCAGGTCATCATAATTAATTTTTTTCTAAACCTCACTTATTTCAAACTTAGTTCAAATAGCAAGTCAAATTATAGTTTCATAAAATAGTGAGATAAAAATGTTTGTTGGGTTGCAAATATTCACTAACTAATTGTCATGTAAAAACCAACATCATTTGACTCACCATTTAATTCCTAGGATAATATAAAGTGGTCTAACAGCATATTAATTGACCTATTCAATTTCAAAAAATGCTCGAACAATTCCATTGGCTCTGAAACTTTTTATGCAACACCACAATGTTAAGCTTGAATTATGTGCCAAATTTCAATATTAACTAAATTCATTTACTATAGTGTTTTAATAGAAAACAGTGGAGAAAAAAAGGTCTAGCTAAAGAAAAAGAGAAAACAAGAGGACCTAAATCTACTGTGCACTTTGGCCCATCTAGCAACTTACCCAGGCCTAGCACATCCAGGGCACCATAGCCATGGATGCCCTCCACGTCGCCCCCTGGCCCTATATGGGTACCCCCCCCCCCCCCGAAACCCTAGCTCGCACTCATCCATTCCCCCCTCTTTCCCCCATTGGGCCCCTCCTCTTCTTCGCGAATTTGATCTTGAAATCGCTCACAGTCACTGCTGCATCTCCGTCGTTGACGCGTCCACCGGCCCCTCTGGCGTCCAGGAGTACGTCCTGGAGGATCACAGTGCTCGGGTTCGTCCGTTCCAGAGAGCCACGTAACCGCCGCCATCGCTGAGGGAGTCCTGGATTAGGGGGTATCCGGACAGCTGGACTGTGTACAATGTCCGGACTATTGAAGCGTGAAGATACAAGACTCAAGACTTCGGCCCATGTCCGGATGGGACTCTCCTTTGTGTGGAAGGAAAGCTTGGCGATCCGGATATTATATTTCCTTCCTTGTAACCGACTCCATGTAAACCCTAGCCCTCTCCAGTATCTATATAAAACGGAGAGATTGGTCCTTAGAAGGCCGATCACAATTACAATCATACCATCATAGGCTAGCTCTTAGGGTTTAGCCTCTACGATCTCGTGGTAGATCTACTCTTGTACTACCCATATCATCAATATTAATCAAGCAGGAAGTAGGGTTTTACCTCCATCGAGAGGGCCTGAACCTGGGTAAACATCTGTGTCCCTTGCTTCCTGTTACCATCAGCCTTGACGCATAGATCGGAACCCCGTACCCGAGATCCGCCGGTTTTGACACCGACATTGGTGCTTTCATTGAGAGTTCCTCTCTATCATCGTTGTCGGGCTCGATGGCTCCTTCAATCATCACCAACGACGCGTTCCAGGGCGAGACTTTCCTCCCCAGACAGATTTTCGTGTTCGGCGGCTTCGCACTGCGGGCCAATTCGCTTGGCCATCTGGAGCAGATTGATAGCTACGCCCCTGGCCATCAAATCAGGTTCGGAAACCTGAACTACACGGAGGATATACGCGAAGACTTGATCTTCGACGGATTCGGGCCAGCGCCAGGAGCACCGGACAGTCACGATGAGCATGGCCTGAGCCTGCTGTCGGACAACACTCGGGATATTACCTCTGCAGTATCCACGGACTCAAATCCGGGCAGACTGCGTTGCCTGGGGACGCAGTGATGGACCCCGCCCCGCAGGCCGTACCCTCGTCGGCGGTAGAGCCGAACACAGGCCCCCCTTCTAAGGAAGCCTGTGACTCCGGACCCCCGGATTCATATCCAGATGTAGGTTCCAGCCCGCGCGTTCCCGGGCCCGCCGAGCCTGGTTGGGCTCCGGTAATGGATCTCATTGCGGAGGAATTCTTTCAGCACTCGCCCTTTGGAGACATGCTGAACTTATTGAAGTCTCTCTCTTTGTCAGGAGACTCCGGGCCGAACTATGTCCGGCTTGAGTGGGAAGCGGACGACGACGGAATTCGTTGCCCACCCACCACCCACTTCATTACCACGATCGATGATTTAACCGACGTGCTTGACTTCGACTCAGAAGACATCGACGGTATGGACGACGATGCGGGAGAACTACAGGGACCACTGCTCACAGGGCGGTGGGCGGCCACCTCCTCATACGATATATATATATATATATATGGTGGACACTCCAAAGGAAACCAGTAGAGGCGAGGCAATGGAGGATAACCCCTCAGGGAGAAAAGCAAAACATGTGCATTATCGGCGCCACTCCAAGCCCCACCACATCAACACCGGCCCCGGAGACGAAAGCAGCCTGGATGGTGCCGAAGAGGAATACAGCCCTAGTCAGCCTACCCTCAAGCAGGCCGGAACAATCACGATGGGATACTTGGAGAGGGACAATTATACACCCCCCTCCGACGACGAGGTAAGCCTCGGCGATGACAAATTCGGCGTACCTGAAGACCCAGTGGAACAAGTTCACTTCAAGCGACGGCTCTGGCCACCGAAAAGTACGAACCCGAGAGCCCCAGCAAAGGGCATACACGGCACAACTGGCTACCTCAACTCGAGCAGGAAAACCACAGGCACGCACCCAGACGCCCACACATCGCTACGGTCCAAGACAGTAAGAAGCATACACGAAGAGGCACCCTCAGGCCTCGACACAAAGGTCATAAACATCAAGACAAGGAAGCTGGTGCCAAGTCCGGCAACTCTCAGCTGGTAAACGGACAAAGAACAGCCCAAGCCTACTCGACCAAAGCCACACACTGGATCAACCATGTGAAATTCACGGTACCCCCAGAAGGACGGCAAAGCATACCAATGGAGAATGCAGGATCCTCAAAACAAAGTGGCTGGTCGCGCGCCGGAAGCAATAAGGGGAGGCGCCTCGTCAAGAACCCCCCCCCCCCCCCAGAGCATAACAGTACGGCCGATCGCCCAGAATCACATAAACCACAGCAAGTCAATTGCAGTACCTCTAGACCTAGTAGTCCCGGGGCTCTATAACACACAAAGCCCACACGGGTATGAAGCCACGAATAACATCTCCTAAAAGATGTAAGGCGCAAAGGCCAAGTTTTATTGGCCCACCACCCTGACGGTTGTCTTCGGATCACTCACAGTTGCTACGCCAAGGAATAAATCTTTGGCACCTTCCCACCATGCGGTAGTTTACCGCATTACAACGGGATAAACCACGTCGACTAGATCCCACATGGTAAATCACTCAGGCCAACTATCCGGACACCCATTGAGGAGTCCGCGCTACCTCACGGTATAACGGCTGGGTTCACCAAGGTCCGATAAGGAACCCTTAGACTAACCACAAGAGGACACTCAGCTGCCTCACAAACATTTGCCTTCACAAACTAACTTTGACGCAGAACATGATTGGCGGCGTGGAACCAGCCCGGACACGCAATGGCAGGAACACCCTCCAGTCCGGCCACCACAGGTTCCACCAAATAACACCTCTTTTCATACATCATACTCATATGCATAGATATATCATCCTACTACAATGCGTAGATTTAAATAACAATTACCAGCCATAGTTTATCACTGATGCCTCTTCGCCAAAAATGACAGCCACGCTTCGTGTTTCGCCCGGTTATACCAGGGGCTTCACAGTACGGCAATAAAGTCCGACCACCTTTTCGGTCGCTCGGCACCCTGAACTTATAGCACTATATGCATCAGCTCCGAATCATGTCTTGGGTCATTGGTTGGGTTTGCCCGGCTCCCATGTTTTGGTACCTTACGTTCCATTCCGTCGGCTAAGGTAGCGTTGGGAGAACTACTGCGATTGTGTCCCGGTTCAGCCGGACGAGCACCTCAGTAGAGAAAGCCAAATACCGACCGTCATGATGAAGCGAGAGCCGACAAATGTTCGAGAGGTTATAAAATCCTTAAAGTTTTATTCCGCTGGCGCCATCATAAATCTTTGAGTCGACGGATCGGTCTTCGATCGGTGTAGCGCCCTCGATGCGGCTATATCTCCCACGTCGGGCACGACTTAGAGGCATAACCGCATTGAAAGCAATGTCGCAAGTGAGGTAATCTTCACACAACCCATGTAATACATAAGGAAAGAGATACATAGTTGGCTTACAATCGCCACTTCACACAATTACATGAATAAAGCATTACATCATACGAGATACAATCAAGGTCCGACTACGGAACCAAAATAAAAGAAGAACCCCAAATCGACAAAGGTCCCGATCGACCCCAACTGGGCTCCACTCTTGATCAACTAGAACGAAACAACACAAAGGGAAAGATCTTCATCGAGCTCCTCCTTGAGCTTGGTTGCGTCACCGCTTTCGGTATCATAGGCACCGCAAACTAGTTTTTGAAGTATCCGTGAGTCACGAGGACTCAGCAATCTCACACCCGCGAGATCAAGACTATTTAAGCTTATAGGAAGGATGTAGTAATGAGGTGGAGCTGCAGCACAGTTTACTAGCATATATGGTGGCTACAATCGCAAAAGAGAGAGCGAGAAGAGAAGCAAGGCACGGTCGTGAAGCTAGTAGCGATCAAGAAGTGATCCCGAAACTACTTACGTCAAACATAACTCCAACACCGTGTTCACTTCCGGACTCCGCCGAGAAGAGACCATCACGTTACACACGCGTTGATGTATTTTAATTCGGATCTGGTGTCAAGTTATCTACAACCGACATTAACAAATTCCCATCTCGCCACATAACCGCGGCACGGCTCTCGAAAGTTTATACCTGCAGGGTGTCCCAACTTAGCCCATGACAAGCTCTCGCGATCAACGAAGGAATAAACCTTCTCCCAGAAGACCCGATCGCCTCGGAATCCCGTTTACAAGACATTTCGACAATGGTAAAACAAGACCAGCAAAGCCTCCCATTGGCCGACAAATCCCGATAGGAGCTGCACATATCTCGCTCGTGGCACACCGGATGAGCAAGACGTCGGGTTGGCATAGACCACAGTTGCCCAGGGGCGCCGGACATCGCTGGTTCGGACCAAAGACTTAGACAAGCACCGGCCCGGGGGGGCTAAAATAAAGATGACCCTCGGGTTGGCCGACCCAAGGAAAGGGATAGGTGGTGGTGAGGCAAATGGTAAAACCAAGGTTGGGCCTTCTTTGGACAAGTTTTATTCAAAGCGAACCGTCGGGGTCCCATAAATCACCCGACCGCGTTAGGAACGCATAAAATCCGGGAACATAACGCCGGTATGACGGAAACTAGGCGGCAAGTGGAACAAAACACTGCATAAGGCCGAGCCTTCCACCCTTTACCAAGTATATAGATGCATTAATAATATAAGAGATATTGTGATATCCCAACAAGTAAACATGTTCCAACAAGGAACAACATCTCCATGTTCCAACAAGGAACAAACTTCACTTCACCGCAACTAACAACGCTATAAGAGGGCCGAGCAAAGCGGTAACATAGCCAAACAACGGTTTGCTAGGACATGGTGGGTTAGAGGTTTGACATGGCAATTTGGGAGGCTGACAAGCAAATGGTAGGCATCGTAGCATTGGCATAGCAAAAGAGCGAGCAAACTAGCATAGCAAAGATAGTAGTGATTTCGAGGGTATGGTCATCTTGCCTGAAATCCCGCTAGGAAGAAGAACGAGTCCATGAAGTAGACGAACCAACGTAGTCGAACGAATCCTCACAATCGCAACATTACCAGAACTAAAGAAGCAACACCGGAAAAGAAACAAACAACATGGTAAACACACAAGCATAAACATGGCATGATGCACAAATAAGTATGATGCATGTCCGGTTTAAGGAGGCATGGCATGGCATGGCAAAGTGCAACAAACGATACTATAATTTAAGTGGAGCTCAGTATGCAACGAGTTGCATATTGACGGAACACCACATCCGAGTTATTTAGTTCGCTCTCGTTTAGGTACACAACAATATTAAATGTTGTTAAACATGGCAAGGGGTGAAGCATAATAAAACTAACTATTTAGGCAATTTAAATGGGGCCGGATATAACAAACAAGAAATCCGGAAAATCCCCATAAGCAATATAAAGCAAACAATAATTTTAAACATTTTAAATGTTGTTATCATGATGCGGATGACATATGCAAGTTTTATGCAATTTTTATGAAAATGTTGACATGAGCAATGTTATGAAGCATTTGTCACCATGGCGGAACGAAAAGGGTGCCACGGCGGTGAAACGGAAATGGTGCCACGGCAACATTCCGGTTCCGGTAACTTGAGGAGATACCGATGCAAACGAGAAGTGTGCGGGTGTGTAGAACACGCAAGAGATGGTGGGGTGCTCCCGACTACCGGGTTCCCACGGGTTAGTGGCATGGAAACGAGTGACAAATCGGACATGGTGTAAACACGGGCATCTCATACAACATGCATTCGTACACGGGCGGACGTCTCGTCGTTATACCTTTGAAGCGTGCATTTCGGGGCGGTTCAAAATCGTCGAGGGAAGTAGTCGTTCACGGGTCGTAGGGGAAGTAGTGGTACACGGCGATGGTAGTGGAAGTAGTGGTACATGATCGTTTCGGAGAGGTACTTGATGAATCCAAGTCTTCGGGGCGACGGTAGTTGTACACGGATCGTATAGGAACTTGACGTAGCCCAAGGCGACGGTTGTGGTACATGTCATCGGTAGTCGAACTTGGCGATCCGGAGAGGGTACTTGCGAACAACAGCCATCGTGGTACTTGGTGCTTGCGATGCGTTGCTTGGGGCAACCAGGGGTACTTGGCAGGTTCCCTACAAAGATGCATCGATGGCGCTTGAAGGCAGCGAGGAGGCAAACGAGGCCGCTGGGACTCGAGCGACGAGTAGCATGCGGCTGCTGGCGAATGGGATCCACGCCGATGGGGTCAACGCGGGCTTGCGCGTGGCCTCCAGCAGGATTTGGCGAACGTTGCAGAAGCAAGGAAACAGCGGCACTGCTCCTGCGGCTTGGCGGGTGGCCTGTGATGGAGGTCAACTCCGACGGGAACGGGCCACCGGAGTCAGGTCCGGCCGTGACCTCGCCTGATCTTGGGACGAATAGCGGAGGGGGTGAACTTGGAACTCCGGACGACAGCACGACTGGAGTACGGGGAAGCGAAGCAGGCGTCAAGGCAGGGGCGACGGGAGCTGGCGGGGATGCGGAGTCGCACGCTCGATGCGGTGTTGGGAGGCCGGCGACGCGGTCATGGGAGATGGATCCGCGCCGACGAGGCAGCGCGCAGGAGGAGGTCTGCGCACGGGGGTGGCGTAGGGCGCCATGGGCGTGTGGCTCCGTGGTGAGGCCGAACGGAGGAGGAGGAGGCGCGACGACGGCCTGGTGGCGTTTCTGTTGCCAGTCGGGACGAAGGAGTTCGAGCGGGTGATGGGATCGGGCGCGATGCGGGTGTGGCGGCGGGCACGGGAACGAGAGGGAGAGATGGAGATCGGGAGAGTGGGCGATGGGATCGAGAGGAGGTCGGGCAGGCCTCTTGGGCCGGCTAGGTCAAGCCGCAGGTGGGCCTTAAGCGGGCTGAAAGAGGTAAGTGAGGTGGGCTTCGGTCTAGGAGAGGCCCGGGTAAGGAGAATGTAAGTCTCCCTTTACTTATATTTCTGTTCAATAAATAAACAGTCTCCAAAGGAAAATGTCCAGCAGCTTTGAGGAAGAATATGAAGGAAATAGAGATATACTTGGACTCCTGGAATTATGCTCCATCTGATAAAATTGGTTTGGGCATTTTTAGAGAAAGAAAATTATCGCAATTTTGAATTTAATTCAAACTTGAGGCAATTTTGATTCCAACCAAATCAAGTCCAAAGGAGCTGAAATTTGGCAGAGAGGGTGTAGGCAAGGTTTAAGATTAACAAAAATAAATGAACATTTAGGAAGGACTTTGAAAAGTGGGAAAAGAATTATAGGCAAGGTTAGAGAGTCAAAACTTGAAGAAGGAAAGGCCACGGGATTTAACATGGACGTGTGTTGTGGTAAATTCCAAATTAATGGAATATTATTTTTATAGCTCCCTAAATATCGAGAGGATATGTTTTAAAGAGAATCACCATGTGAATTCCCTCGATTTGAATGGACCAAAGATCCATGCCATTTCTTTAGTTGAGTTGCAAAAGATTTATGAGATGATGGCATGATGACATGATGCAACGCAAATGATGTAGTGATGAATGCAACGAACAAAACAAAATGCAAAACAGAAAAACAAAAACCCAACCACGGAGGAAAATAACATATCGCATCTCCGGAAAAGGCAAGAGTTGGAGTTATGGATATGGAAAGTTGTATCCGGGGCGTTACATCAGGCGCCAATAGAGCCCCTAGTTCAGCCTTCCGAACACTAGGGGCTACGCCGAGCATACTCGAATTCCTATGGCTAAGTGAGAGTAATAAAGCCTTATAGTCCGATTGCCTGGTTCGCGAAAAGAGACACCTCCTTAAAAGGACCCAACTATGGGATAAAGAGCGTTCAGATATATCCTGACACCCCCGTATTCTTTTTACGAGGGGGCAGAAGCCGACGACTGGCCAACTCTCAAGATTTGCATACAATGAACAGCCGCACAGGAAGAACATATGTTCGAACAAAACAGGCAATATATAATAAACATGCCATTATCCCATATTACAAAAAGCGGCACAAATGCCCTCAGGGAAATATAATGTATTTAGTACACTTGTCCGCCACAAGGCGGGCCCCTTTCAGTACACTTTCATAGTAAAACTCGGCTTGCGGTGCTCCTTACCCTCGGCGCCCTCGATCATCGACTTCTCGCGTCAAGCCTCCCCAATGCACTTTTGCATGGGCAACGCCATGCGTGCCTTCTATACATCTTGATAAACTTGATAGCATCAAGCCAAGGACAGCGCCCACAATCCGCTGACGAGTCCAAATAATCGCTTGAAATCGGCTCTGCGAGCCACCTGAATGGGACAACTAAGTCCTTGATGGCTAGTTCGCCACCGGTGCGATTCGACCAACTGCTTTAGTGATCGATAAATGGCACCGGATAGTTCGCGCCAGAATCTGCGACCAGAAATCCTCTCCATGATCTTCTTTTCCTCGTAGCGTAGAATTGGGCGGCATCGGATATCTTTGCGAGGAAGATCCGCAAAAGCCCCTGGAAAAATAAGAATTCAGCTTGCCGCTTAGGATTCTTGCCATTATCACATATAAAGAGCTAAGAATACACAAGGCCTTACTAGCCGCAACTTTCCGGGCCTCCTGAATGTCCCGCGCAGCACCTCGGGCTTCTTCCCGAGCACCTTTCGTAGCCTCGAGAGCCTGGGCGAGTTCGGATTCTTTCCCTTTTAGACTCTGCTCCAAGCCCTTGCTTTTATTCGCAGCTTCCTGGAGCTCTCGCTCAGCTGTGATAACCCTGGCCTCGTGTTTTTCACGAAGTGCCTATTCAGCCTCAGCCTTCTCATTGGCATCAGCCAAAGCTTTCTTTAGTGCCTCATATTCGTCACCCGCTCCTAGAGCACACAATACAAATATTTTTCATTATGCACAACTATTCGTTCATGCCAACTTCAAGACAAAATGTTTTCAACATACCTTGCTTGTCTTCCAATTGCTTCTTCACACGGCCGAGTTCCTCCTCGGCCCGTGTAAGGCTCTGCTTCAGTTCGGACACTTCCGCATTATAAACGGTCGTCCTATCTGTAGATGCCTATTTTCACGCAAAAGGGTATACGTCATTCACATAGGCTCCTGCGAGAGCAGGGGATTTGATCCCCTGCCCGGCTTTGTCTCCTCCATTTGATGCGAAGGCATCGAGGATACTACTCATATTATGACAATTCCTCAAAGGTTTCCTAGGAAACATACCTCAAAAGCCTTTATAAGGTCAAGGCAGGACTCGTTCAGCCCGCTTTTGGCGGACTGAATCTTCTCGACCACCACGCCCATGAGGGCCCGATGCTCATCAACAATAGAAGCGTTCTTCAATGTTGTCGATAGACGCCAGGCAGCTCTGCTCGAACAGAGGACGCCGGCGGGGTAGGCAGGCCCCCCACCATCGAGGGTGGCTGCTCGCTCGATCCCGGAACCCTAGAGGTCCCGGGGGCCGTATCCATCCCCGCGTGTCCGGCACCAGAAATGTCCTCCCTGGTCCGGGTCTTGTCGAGATGACATCTCAGTGTCGCGCCCGGACTTTGGGGAAGGGACCTGCGGAGGCGTCTCGCTCGCCAAGGCGTCTGAGCCCAGTGAATCCTCCGACGAGGACCGGCCGACGTAGGACCTTGCCGGACTGTGCAATATATAGGCAACAGACAAAACTACTATACCCCAAAACAATCCCGGACGCATATGCGTGTTCGGATACTTACGACTTCTCCAGGGGCTGGGCCCTGGATCCCACTCCGGGCTGCTATCGGCAGCCGTGGGGGATGCCCCTGGGAGGGAATTTTTTTCCCTCTTGGGCGATCCGGCCTCCAGAGATGTGGAGGCCGTCCCCTTCCTCCCGCCATCATAATGAGGCTCATCCTCCTTTGCTTCCTCCTCTTCGTCCTCAGACGAAGGATCGTCGCTGGAGTCTTCGGATTTGGCGTCTGAAGCCTCGTGACGGCGAAGGCCACTCCGGGTCTTCTTGACCTTCTTGGAGGCCTCTTTCTTTGGCGCCTTGTAAGGCGCGGGGACCAGCATCTTCGTCAGAAGAGGTCCGGCAGGTGCCTCCGGCAGGGGGGCTGGACAATGTATCCGCTCACCTTCTTTATCCATCCCTGAGGTTACAATGAAACACGATTAAGGTGTCTCCCTCATAACATGCCAGCTGAAGCATGAATAGACAGAGTGTGGCTGTGACTTACCGAGCTTCGAGAATAGGATGATTGATACCCACGGTCCTCGGCGGGGCCCAGCCACAATTTGCCGGACTTAAAGAGCACCTTCCAGATATCCTTGTGGGAAGAATCATAAAGCTCCCGAAGGATTTGGTGCCCGGCTGGATCGAACTCCCACAGAGTACAAACTCGGCGCTGATAGGGGAGGACCGGGCGAACTAGCATCACCTGGACTACGTCGACGAGTTTGACGTCCCTATCGACCACACCCTGAAGGCGCGTCTGGAGCAGTAACAGCTCATCGGACGAGCCGCAGTGGAGCTCCGGATCTGAACTCTGGAGCTGCCGCCCACTTTTTGCTGCGTGGTTCGGTAATATAGAACCACTACTGCTACCACTCCTTGACGAAGTCGTTGAAAGCGCCTTTCGGCCAAACAGCCTTGGGTATCTTGCTTACCATGGCGCCACCGCAGTTGGCGTGTTCGCCACTCACCACCTTGGGCTTCACATTGAAGATCTTCAGCCATAGGCCGAAGTGAGGTGGGATCCGGAGAAAAGCCTCGCGCACGACGATGAACGTCGAGATATTGAGGAAGGAGTTAGGGGAAAGATCGTGAAAATCGATCCCGTAGTAATACATGACTCCGCGAACGAATGGGTAAAGGGGAAACCCGAGCCCACAGACAAAATGGGGAAGGAACACGACTCTCTCGTGAGATTCCGGAGTGGGGACGACCTGTCCCACCGGTGGAAGACGGTGGCCGATCTTTTGGGCCAGATACCCGGCTCCCCGGAGCTTCTTGATGTCCTTCTCCTGGACAGTCGAGGCCATCCATCTGCCTCCTGCTCCGGATCCGGACATCTTTGGGAAACCTCTCTTCGATGGAGAAGAAGAGTGCTTGGGTGTTAGGGCTCGAACATAGGGGAATGAGTTAGCGGGAGGAGAAGGCGTGGGTAAAAGAGAAAGGAACCTAACCTCCTTATAGAGGCGGTAAATGCTTTTTGTGCCTCCCCACTTGCACAGTGGAACGATCGCCTCCCACTCGCCGCAATTAGCGGCACGGTTAGATTACCCATACCCGTATTGATGAGAATCCCGTAATAAGGGGACACGATCTCTGCTTTGACAAGACGTGTCACAGAAACCGCCTCGTAATATGCATTGTAGCTGGTTGTGGAAAAACGGCTCGAATAATGATCCGACCATAATAACGTGTCACTTCATCAGGAAAAGTTGTCAGCAAATTGCATTTGTGAAATATCATTCTCTCTATAGCGGTGTGTAAAGATCATTTTGTGGATCCGAACACGATTCTAGTGTTCACTAACTACTTCGGAGTATTCGGAGAAGGAACCTGCCTTGCAATGCCGAAGACAATTCTGCGCGCTGGACTCATCGTCATTGGAGCCTGGTTCGAGGCTCTTGAGGAGTCTGGATTAGGGGTATCCGGACAATGGATTTGTGTACAACGTCCGAACTATTGAAGCGTGAAGATACAAGACTCAAGACTTCAGCCCGTGTCCGGATGGGACTCTCCTTTGCGTGGAAGGCAAGCTTGGCGATCCGGATATTATATTTCCTTCCATGTAACCGACTCCATGTAAACCCTAGCCCTCTCCGGTATCTATATAAACCGGAGAGATTGGTCCTTAGAAGGTCGATCACAATTACAATCATACCATCATAGGCTATCTCTTAGGGTTTAGCCTCTACGATCTCGTGGTAGATCTACTCTTGTACTACCCATATCATCAATATTAATCAAGCAGGAAGTAGGGTTTTACCTCCATCGAGAGGGCGCGAACCTGGCTAAACATCTGTGTCCCTTGCTTCCTGTTACCATCAGCCTTGACACACAGATCGGGACCCCTACCCGAGATCCGCTGGTTTTGACACTGACAATCGCCGTCTTCTTCATCCGGCCGTCACCAACTCTCCGCCGGCGCCGGCGCTACGGTCCGTCCCTGGCCACCTCGAGCTAGTCACCGGCACCGCAGTGAGTTCTCCTCTATTCCCCGTACTCCCTCCGTTCCAAAAATAGATGACCCAACTTTGTACTATACAAAGTTGGGTCATCTATTTTGGAATGGAGGGAGTACCTACTCGCCCCTTCGATTCGTTGTTGTAGCCTCTGTCCCGAGAACGCGTGCACGCATACATATGTGTGTGCCTCTGCTGCTGCTCCTGGCCGCACCCGCCTAGCCTTGCCCGCGGTCACCGCGAGCCCGATGCCCAACCATGCGTGCCCTGCCCACGCCCCTGACCTCCTCCCGTGCACTGCTGCTCCTTTCTTCTGTATGCCTCACATGGCGACATATCTGCTGCTGCTGCGAGGTCGCGCTCTTTGGCGAGGCCGCCTCCGAGCGCGTCCTCCTGCTCGTGGTCGCGACCCCGCCGTCCAGGCGTTGAGCTCCATCCTGCTGCTGCTCGGCCTTCGCCATATCCGCCGCTCGCGCCGCCCGTTCACTTGCTGCTGATGCTGACTTGCGCGCAGCTGATGCTCCTGTCGCCGCCGTTGCTCGCTACTGCTACCGCCGCTGCTTCCTGCTAGCGCCGCTGCTCGCCGCGGACCGTGCCTGCTGGCCGTGCACGCCCTGCCGTGCCCCGGTTGCCTACCCCCGCTCCCCCCGCGTAGTGCCCCCCTTGGCCAAAGCCATCGCCATGGCCATGGCCGCCGCACACATGCGTGCGTGTGTGCCATCCGCATGAGGCCGGCTGGCTCACATCCTGTGTGCCATCCTAAGGGTGTGTTTAGTACGTGTCACCAAGGAGAATGGAATGGGTCCGACCCGTCCTTTGGGCTCATTCTTATGTTTGGTAGACAACTGGAACAGGAACCCACTCGTTCCCCGAATGGGAATATTCGCTCCAGATGCGTAACGCGCTCATTCCTCCAAATCGGTGGAACGACACGTAACCGCTCCTCGTCTCTT
Source organism: Aegilops speltoides (assembly GCA_021437245.1). Classification (NCBI taxonomy): domain Eukaryota; kingdom Viridiplantae; phylum Streptophyta; class Magnoliopsida; order Poales; family Poaceae; genus Aegilops; species Aegilops speltoides. Next base: position 309,396,409 of record CM038142.1, on the reverse strand, counting down.
CCTCTCTTTCCCTGCGCCTTCTCCTCGTCTCTCTCCCTCTTCAATCAGCGCCTGCTCTTGCGGCATTTGGAGAGGCAAGCGATGGCGACGGCGCTGCAACTCACTACCGGGAAGACGGGCGGCGGTTCCAGCGTGGAGATCGAGCCGAGGACGACTTTTGGTGAAGAGCGTCGTGGCGAAGCAGTGCAGGGACCGGGCGTCTGCAGCGCAGCGGCGGCGGGGCTCGGTCGGAGCACCTGCCGATCTGCTTCTTCGCGTTTCGCCATCTCGCCTCTCTTCGGGAGGAAGCGATCGTCCTTCCATTGGCACATCCAGATCATGAAGCGCCATGGAGAAGTGGAGCAATGGCATGAGATGGAGTTGCAGCTATCAATTTGCTTGAAGGCTCACAAGAAGATGCGCATAATGGCGTGCTACACCATGCGAGAGAAAAAGAAAGAGAATCAGTCAGACTCCATCGTGCTCTTTCAGTTGTGCTTTTTGCAATGTAACTTTGTGCATGCCCTAGTCAAATATTGATGATTCTGTCTAAATTTGTTACTAGTAAAATACAAACAATGTTTTGCATATATTACCAGAAAAGGAAACACTAATTTTAACATTTTTCATTTTATTTCATCCCACCAACCAAACATTGAGATGTAACCATTTCATTCCATCTTATTATTCATACCAAACACGAAGATGGAACCATTCCATTCCGATGGAACGGAACCACTACATTCCATTCCACTTAGTTCTTCAACCAAACACACCCTACACTAATTAGCAGCATTAGTTAGGTTATTTGTTGGGTTAGCCTAGTGGCCCAATGAAAGAGGGGCCCTCTGATGATTAAACAAAAACTAACTAATCTAATAAAGCTAGAGACAATGACAGCCAGGACCTGCCTACACCATTCATCCTTTGACCATTCAACCTTTGACTGGGTCAACCCAGCCCCACTGGCCCCACAGTCATACTCATAGGGTAGAGTAACACTAGGTGACAAAACTATTTACTGTTTTATTTTCGAATTATTTTAAATTCTAGAAAATGTTTAAAATATTGAAAATTAATATAAAATAATCCATAACTCGGATGAAAAAACTTTGTACATGAAAGTTTCTCAAAACGACGAGACGAATCTGAATACGTGGTCCGTTCGTCCGTCACGCATCCCTAGCATAGCGATCATGCAACAATCCACCTCCGGTCCGTTTGTCCGAAAACGCAAAACACCGGGAATACTTCCCCGGATGTTTCCTCCCTTCGCCGATATCACCTACTACCGTGTTGGGGCACATCTAGCCCAGTTTTTGCTTTGTCATGCACCGTCATGCATCTGTTTGCCATGTATTCATTGTTTCTTCCCCCTCTTCTCTCCGGTAGACTACGAGACTGACGCCGTCGCTGCTGCCCCGATCGACTACGATGTCGACGATCCCTCCTTGCCAGAGCAACCAGGCAAGCCCCCCCCCCCCCTTGATCAACACGATATTGTCTATTACTTCTCTCTACTGCTTGCATTAGAGTAGTGTAGCATGTTACTGCTTTCGGTTAATACTATTCTGCTGCATAGCCTGTCTTTGCTACTACTGTTGTTACCTTTACCTGCAATCCTAAGTGCTTAGTATAGGATGCTAGTTTATCATCAGTGGCCTACATTCTTGTCCGTCTGACATGCTATGCTACCGGGCCATGATCACTCGGGAGGTGATCACGGGTATATATTTACATACATATTATACATGATACAAGTGGTGACTAAAGTCGGGTCGGCTCGTAGAGTACCCGCACGTGATTCAGATATGGGGGCTAAAAGGACAGGTGGTTCCATCTAGGTAGTGGTGGGCCTGGGTTCCCGACGGCCCCTGAGTGCTACTTTGAGGCAGAGCGACAGGGCGGGTTGTGATCACCTAGGAGACAGGTGGGCCTGGTCCCTGGTCGGCTTCCGCAGTTACTTCAAAAATAACACGCTTAACGAGATCTTGGTATTTGATCTGAGTCTAGCCACTAGCCTATACGCACTAACCAACTATGCGGGAATAGTTATGGGCACTCGACGTCATGGTATCAGCCGAAGCCTTCTTGACGTCAACAACTGAGCAGCGCACGCCGGGTTGGATCGAGTAATGCAACTTCCTATGTAATAGAGGTTGCTAGGTCTGCTCACCGGCCGCGTACGCAACATGCAGGTGTGCAATGGGCGATGGGCCAAGACCCCTGCGCTTAGGATTTAGACCGGTGTGCTGACCTCTCTATTGTGCCTAGGTAGGGCTGCGACGTGTTGATCTTCGGAGGCCGGGCATGACCCAGGAAAGTGTGTCCGGCCAGAGGGATCGAGCGTGTTGGGAAATGTGGTGCGCCCCTGCAGGGAAGTTTATCTACTCGAATAGTGGTGTTCCTCGGTAAAAGGACGACCCGAAGTTGTACCTTGACTTTATGACAACTAGAACCGGATACTTAATAAAACACACCCAGACAAGTTCCAGAGACAACCCGATGATCGCTTTCCCACAGGCGACGAGGGAAGGATCGCCGGGTAGGATTATGCTATGCGATGATACTTGGTGAATACCATCTACTCTCTTCTACATGCTGCAAGATGGAGGCTGCCAGAAGCATAGTCTTCGATAGTACTAGCTATCCCCCTCTTATTCTAGCATTCTACAGTTCAGTCCACCAATATTACCCCTTTACACAGATACCCATGCATATGTAGTGTAGATCCTTGCTTTGCTCCCTCTTTTCCCCCTTTCCATTCTTCTCGGACGTTGTAACCAGATGTTGGAGCCCAGGAGCCAGACGCCACTGTTAATGATGACCCCTACTGCACCGAGGGTGCCTACTACCACGTGTCGGCCGCCGACGACCAGGAGTAGTTTAGGAGGATCCCAGGCAGGAGGCATGCGCCTCTTTCAATCTGTATCCCAGTTTGTGCTAGCCATCTTATGGAAACTTGTTTAACTTATGTCTGTACTCAGATATTGTTGCTTTCGTTGACTTGTTTATGATCAAGCACTTGTATTCGAGCCCTCTAGGCCCCTGGCTTGTAATATGATGCTTGTATGACTTATTTTTACTTTTAGAGTTGTGTTGTGATATCTTCCCGTGAGTCCCTGATCTTGATCGTACACGTTTGCATGTATGATTAGTGTATGATTGAATCGGGGGCATCACAACGATGATACTTTCTCACCCGTAGCGATGCTTAAGTCTATCCGAATCATGTTAGCAGTTGCCGCATTTTATGATTATGAAATCTGGCAAATGGATGTCAAAACTGCATTCCTTAATGGATTTCTTACAGAAGAGTTGTATATGATGCAACCAGAAGGTTTTGTCGATCCTAAAGGTGCTAACAAAGTGTGCAAGCTCCAGCGATCCATTTATGGACTGATGCAAGCATCTCGAAGTTGGAATATACGCTTTCATGAGGTGATCAAAGCATATGGTTTTATACAGAATTTTGGAGAAGCCTGTATTTACAAGAAAGTGAGTGGGAGCTCTATAGCATTTCTAATATTATATGTGGATGACATATTGTTGATTGGAAATGATGTAGAATTTCTGGATAGCATAAAAAGGTACTTGAATAAAAGGTTTTCAATGAAAGACCTCGGTGAAGCTGCTTATATATTGGCATCAAGATCTATAGAGATAGATCAAGACGCTTGATAGGACTTTCACAAAGCACATACCTTGATAAAGTTTTGAAGAAATTCAAAATGGACCAGTCAAAGAAAAGGTTCTTGCCTGTGTTACAAGGTGTGAAGTTGAGTCAAGCTCAATGCCCGACCACTGCACAAGATAGAGAGAGAATGAAAGTCATTCCCTATGCCTCAGCCATAAGTTCTATCATGTATGATATGTTGTGTACCAGACCTAATGTGTGCCTTGCTATAAGTTTAGCAGGGAGGTACCAAAGTAATCCAGGAGTGGATCACTGGACAGCGGTCAAGAACATCCTGAAGTACCTAAAAAGGACTAGGGATATGTTTCTCGTTTATGGAGGTGACAAAGAGCTCATCGTAAGTGGTTACGATGATGCTAGCTTTGACACTGATTCGGACGACTCTAAGTCACAAGCCGGATATATATTTTTATTGAATGGTGGAGCTGTCAGTTGGTGCAGTTCCAAGCAAAGCATCGTTGCGGGATCTATGTGTGAAGCGGAGTATATAACTGCTTCGGAAGCAGCAAATGAAGGAGTCTGGATGAAGGAGTTCATATTTTGATCTAGGTTTAATACCTAGTGAATTGGGTCCAATGGAAATCTTTTGTGACAATACTAGAGCAATTGCTTTGGTGAAGGAATCCAGATTTCACAAAAAGACCAAACACATCAAGAGATACTTCAACTCCATCTGAGATTTGGTCAAGGAGGGAGACATAGAGATTTGCAAAATACATATGGATCTGAATGTGGTAGACCCATTGACTAAGCCTCTTCGACAAGCAAAACATGATCAGCACCAAGACTCCATGGGTGTTAGATTCATTACAATCTAATCTAGAATATTGACTCTAGTGCAAGTCGGAGACTGAAGGAAATATGCCCTAGAGGCAATAATAAAGTTGTTATTTTATATTTCCTTATTCATGATAAATTTTTATTATTCATGCTAGAATTGTATTGACAGGAAACTTGATACATGTGTGAATACATAGCCAAAACACCGTGTCCCTAGTATGCCTCTACTTGACTAGCTCGTTTATCATAGATGGTTAAGTTTCCTAGCCATGGACATGTGTTGTCATTTGATGAACGGGATTACATCATTAGGAGAATGATGTGATGAACAAGACCCATCCGTTAGCTTAGCATTATGATCATTCAGTTTTATTGCTACTCCTTTCTTCATGTCAAATACATATTCCTCCGACTATGAGATTATGCAACTCCCGGACACCGGAGGAATGCCTTGTGTGCTATCAAACGTCACAACATAACTGGGTGATTATAAAGATGCTCTACAGGTATCTTCAAAGGTGTTTGTTGGGTTGGCATAGATTGAGATTAGGATTTGTCACTCCGAGTATCGGAGAGGTATCTCTAGGCCCTCTCGGTAATACACATCATATGAAGCGTTGCAAGCAATGTGACTAATGAGTTAGTTACGGGATGATGCATTATGGAATGAGTAAAGAGACTTGCCGGTAACAAGATTTAACTAGGTATGAAGATACCAATGATCGAATCTCGGGCAAGTAACATACCGATGACAAAGGAAATAACGTATGTTGACATAGCGGTTCGACCGATAAAGATCTTCGTAGAATATGTGGGAACCAGTATGAGGATCCAGGTTCCACTATTGGTTATTGACCGACGAGGTGTCTCGGTCATGTCTACATAGTTCTCGAACTCGTAGGGTCCGCATGCTTAACGTTCGATGACGATATGTATTATATGAGTTATGTGTTTTGGTGACCGATGGTTGTTCGTAGTCCAGGATGAGATCGCAGACATGACGAGGAGTCTCGAAATGGTCGATAGGTAAAGATTGATATATTGGAAGGTAGTATTCAGATACCGGAAGGGTTCCGGAATGTATCAGGTACATATCAGAGTACCAGAGGGGTTACCGGAACCCCCTGGGGAAAGATATGGGCCATATGGGCCATAGGAGGGACGCACACCAGCCCACAAAGGGGTGGTGCGCCCCCCCACAAGGGAGGAGTCCGAATTGGACAAAGGGAGGGAGTGGTGCCCCCCTTTACTTCTCCTTCTCCTTCTCCCTCTCCTTCCCCCTTTCCCCCTCCGATAAAAGGAAGGGGGGGCTGAATCCTACTAGAACCCCAAGTAGGACTCCTCCTATTGGGGGCGTGCCTAGGGCCGGCCTCCTCTCCCTCCCTCCTTTATATACGGGGGGACGTCCCTAGAACACACACCAATTGTTCCAAGCCGTGTGCGGCGCCCCCTCCACAGTTTACGCCTCCGGTCATATTCTCGCGGTGCTTAGGCGAAGCCCTGCGCGGATCACATCACCATCACCGCCACCACGCTGTTGTGCTAACGGAACTCATATACTTCCTCGACCCTCTGCTGGACCAAGAGCTCGAGGGACGTCATCGCGCTGAACGTGTGGAGGACTTGGAGGTGCCGTACGTTCGGTACTTGATCGGTCGGAATGAGAAGACGTTCGACTACATCAACTGCATTAAGCAAACGCTTCCACTTTGGGTCTACGAGGGTACGTGGACACACTCTCCCCCTCTCGTTGCTATACATATCCTAGATAGATCTTGCATGAGTGTAGGAATTTTTTTGAAATTGCATGCTACGTTTCCCATCAAATGGGAATCATCATAAGCTCTTATCTGCCATGGCCAATTGGTTTTCGACATACTAGTGAAGCAAGCACCTAACTCCTCAGCAGATATCTCACCCTCTTCAATGACCACTAGACCCACATTGCCAAAATTCAGCCAGTCACTATTTCTTTTTTCACCAGCCTCAATATGAAAGAAGACCAAACCATTCCCTGCACTGCCCCAGAATTGGGCAGCTGGGTAAGGTTTGTACCACAGAGGACAAGCATCCATGTGGTGACCAGACACATAGCACATAAAGCAGTTTTTGGGATTTGACACATTCCTACAAAGTGTCTAGGCAGACCACAATTATAGGAAATGGCCCCAATATACTTTGGATCAACATTGTAGGAGTCAGGCTCATCAGCAGGTAAGGTAGTTTGAGTAGAGACAAGACCAGCATCAGTTTTCAGAGGTTTCTTTCCTGCAGCATTCCTCTGCTTCTTCTTGCTCTTGCTCTGTCCAGCTTTCCCACTGCCAGCAGCCGCAGGTTGGTGCACCCCTTGAGGATAAGGCATAGGAGCACATTGGTTGGGAGCCATGAAAGGGTACTAGAATTGCTGTTGATTGTGCGACCAAGGGTTTGCAGGATATTGTTGGAACCCATGGGGAGGATATCCTGGGAACATCTGACCCATCTTTGGACACATAAGCTATGTACTCGAGGCCATAGGAAAAATAGGAGGCTTGGCGTAGATGGAGATCGGAGGGGCTTGTTGATGTTGAACCAGAGGAGGGAGAACCGGGGGGGGGGGGGTAGTGGGAGGGGTAGGGGACGAACCCCTTTGTTGCGCCCCCGGCCACCATTGTTCCTCCCTCCACGTGCCTGTCCAGATCCAGCGCCAGCCATCTTACGAGTCACCTCGGCATAGGTCAATCTTCCTTCACGCTTCGATCAGAAATCAGCAGAGAAACTGAAAACCCTAGGTTTGATGAGTCTATCAGTAGCACCAGCAGGGAAGCAGTCGGATGCAGTGAAACAACCACTTCTGAATTTATCTCTTCTCACCCAAACCAAGGAAGGAGGAGGAGGGCATCGCGGTCGGCGACGAACCCTAGCCGCCCTAGGATCGAACTCGAGTGTCATAGGTTGGAGAGGTTGGGGGAAAATGCTTTTCCCTTTAGGACCATAGGTAGGATTGCGGGCCCTGTTTCTAGCAACTCCGACGTCCCTGACCACCCGGGCCCTCACAGACCCACCACCCCTCGCCGTGTTGACTAGTCGCCTCGGAGGCAACACCGCGAATGGCGGCAGCGATGGCGATCTCCGACGAGCAGCAGCAACTAAATTTGAAAGAAGAGCAGCAGGGGAAGGATGCTTACTTTCCGAATCAATCAAATTGGTTCCCATTAACGCATCGCCCTTCGAAATGGCCTCCATCTCCTTCGCTGCTATCACGAGGAAGAGGATGCCTCCCCCTCCGCCCACCGCAGAATCAGGGCAGGGGAGATCTCCTGGCCCAGCGCGTAGATGCGGGCTCGCTCCAGCTCTGAGGTATTCGCCATTGCGCGAAGCGCGAGATTCATTCTCGCCACCGCCAGCGCCTGCTCCGCCTACTCTGATGTCCTCGCAGCTCGATCTGCTGCGCATTCCCGCCGCGCCACTTCTGACAGCAGTCAACGTATCTTCTGATCCGCCGCAGCTCCGTCTCCTCCATCCATCAGAGGATTTGAGGATTTCCGCTGCCTTCCCAATCTCTGCCCCATCGAGATGTGCCGAGGAGTCCCGAATCGCCACCGCCAAACCTGCGCTTGAGCGTGGCAGCGGAATGCGGCAGAGCGTCACCCCCCGCTACCGGAGCAAGGCTCGTCGGCGGGCCGCGAGTCAGGGTGCGTGTGAGGAGAGCACGGAGGGGAGCGTGGGCATGAGCACGGTTATTGGCAATACTAAATGAGAATCTCTCGGTGCCACGCTCCCCTAACTCGTTGTCATGCATTTGCTTTACAAAGAAAGAGAACGATCCTTTTGTAGAATTAGATGGGAGGGTGCGCTCCGCCACACTCGGTGTGCCCAAACTCACGCTTTATACTATGCTCATGTCGTGTATGGCCCAACAACGGGCGACTATCTTTCGTCGGGTCGTTGATTCTGTTTTCTGCAGTTTTCTTTTGGTCTATTTTGGAAGTGGGTTTGTTTGTTTTTTATTTTCAGGGTTTCCTGATAATCTTTGCCTTTTCCCCTTCCATTTTGTTTCTTTTTACATAATATAAATATTTCTTTTTTTCTTTCCTACTTTACTTTCATGTTCATCACTTATATAATATATTTCCATTTAAAAAATGTACATGGTTCTTTTCTTGTTCGCTGCTTTTTTTCTAGAATGATACATATAAAAATGTTCATCACATATTTTAAAAATGTTCATTGCGTATTTCAAAATATGTTCTGGGCATATTTCTAAAAATTCTATCATGCATTACGATCATTATGTATTACTAAAATGATCATTATACATTAAAATGTTCATACATATTTAAAATATTCATTGTGTATTTAAAATGTTCATCGTGTATTTTAAAATGTTCACTATGTATTTAAAAACATCAAAAACAATATTTGTCATGTATTTACTAAATATTTAATGCACTTTAAAATGTTTTTCATGTAATAAAAGATTTTTTATCGTATATTTAAAAAGTGTTCATCATGTAATACAAAAAAAATGTTATTCTGTACTAAAAATTTGCTCATCACGTATTTCAAAAAATCATGTATTTTAAATGGTATCGACATGCTAGAAAATGTGTAAGTAGTTTAAATAAAAATAGTCACAATTTCCCCCAAATTTTCCATCATGCAGCTGGACGATTTCGTCATCACGAGCACACGCCCGACCACCGCATGATCATGATCTGATCAGACCTGGACCGTCAGGTGCCCCCTGGTCGGATCACACCAATTGAAATGTTTCATCCCGAGCGAGTGCACCCATCCTAATTGTTGGGCCCACAAGTAAGCCCATGCTGTCAACGGTGGTGCTAGTTCTGTAGCAAGGGGGGGCAATTTCAAAATCCGCGCTCCTCATTTCCTCTCCTTGCTTTCTTCTCTCGCAAAATAGAACGCAGGTGAAGGAGGCGAAGACAGTAGCGTTGCCAGATCCCGCTGCTCCTCGACGACAAAGGTACACAGCACCATCCTATTCCTTCTACTATATCTTTCTTCCTTTTTTCCTGGCAAAATTTCATTTTTTTTCGAGCTCGGGACTTTCGAGGGGGGTGTCGGCATGGTGGGGAGTAGGGACCGTGCAGGTCTATGGGTGTTGTCTTCCTTGCGAGTCTGTAGTATTGTCCGCTAGTGCCACACGCGTGAAACATGCATCGGGAGCCATTTCTCGGAGGACCACGCGGCAGTGCGCATCGCACGATTTGGGTGTTTTATCCGTCAAGCACTTGCTCAATACGCAGAGGTGGTGTGGGGATTCGGGCTTGGTTTTCTGACAAAATATTGGACGGTTTGATTCTGTGTGATGTGAGTTGTCTTGTGGTTTACAGGAGGTGCACAGAAGTGGGAGGCTACGTGGTGGTACACTTTCTCCCCTCTGTGTTCCGCCATCTTCTACTAGACAACATCAGAATCAGTCATGCTTGGCACAACAGTAGCGACAGTTTGTGGAGGTGCTCCTGTCCAAAATCTTGACTTTCGCACCGAAGGTGCCAAGCTTGACGACGACAATTCACCAGCATAGATATTGTACTTCTGACATAAATATCTCCATATGCGGTCCAACACAACCTCCTCGTCAAACTGCTGGACCTGCACCTAGTAGAGGTACCACTCATAGGCGGCGAGTGACACAATGTGAGGCATCTTGACATAGAACCACTCCTCGGGATTGGCTGGAAAACCTCCAAGATTGCAAGGAAGGCAAGGTCGTCTTGGTCCTTGATCTGCGCCTAGAACTGACAAGTGATAGTTCTACTTCCATGTGCCCAAGCTTTGGCCTGCGGCCAAGCCTAGGCAGATGCATCACCATCGCCTCCCTCCTCTGTGACACGTCGATCTCCTCCATTCAATGACTCTTGGGGATGAAGTCATCAAAGCCTTTCTGTGGATGGCCTCCATCACCGACAACCTCTCAGTCTGTGTTGATCACCTTGTCAGTTTAGAAGACATGGGTGAAAAAATATAGGCACCGACTTACTTAGGAAAAGGGAGTCTATCTACCATTGCAGTGCATATCTATGAAGTGATCAAAGCACTGAAGTGATCATCATAATTTGCATTGCTTGATCAACACACCGATCATAGAAATGTGCATTGCGTTGACCAATGCATCGATCATAGAAATGTGCATTGCCATGATCAATCCTATAGTCCTACAATCCGTCTAAGCATGAAAACATAACAATCCTACAACAATCATTGTAAGCATGCCAACCTACAATACTAGCAATCTGTCGAATCGATTATGCAGATGCAATTAATCTTGCTTGCTCCCGCATGAGTTCTTGGGATTCCCTCAAGTGTAAGGGTGAAGTAGCCCTGTAGAAAATATTTCCCTCGGTTAGAGAACCAGGTTATCAATCCAGTAGGATTCTCTCAGCTAACAAAGTAGTCGGCATCTTCACACAAAACACATTCACCCCCAACACGACAAGAGGGTTGCCAACCCCCCCGTATTGCTAGTTACAAAATTAAACGGCAAGCGATAGAGATAGTTGATAGGAAAGTAACACAACAAAATAGAAGTTGCAATTGTGATAAAGTTTTCAGTAAAGGAGAATAGACCTAGGGGCATAGGTTCACTAGAGACATCTCTCTCTAAACAAGCAAGTAGTGTGGTAAACAAATTATAGTTGGGCAGTAATTAAATTGCAATATTTATATTTATGACTGTGATCTTTCATGGTATAATCTCATATAGGCATTACATCTGTGATAAGTAGACCGTTAATCCAACTGCATCTACTACTAATACTCTACCCCAAAACGGCTATCCAGCATGCATCTTGGGGTATTAGGTTTGCAAAAATCAGAGCATCGCAATAAGCAAGATGACATAATGTAGATAGTAAATCATCAATCAATATGATGAGACACCGTCGTTTTGTCCTTAGTGGCAGCAAAACAATACGTGTCTTGGCCCCTATTATCACTAATTTAGAGCACCACAAGATTGAACCCACTATAAAGCACCACTCCCTCTATAGAGAAACCCATCAAACTTGGACAAAGAACACAGATATATCGGAGAGCATGCAAACCTATTTAATTATGCACTAATAAAACTGCAAAAGATTCAACTGATTTCAGTCAACAATCTGATTAAAGTGATAATTCATCATATCCGAACAAACACGCCACCGATTATATCAAATAGATCTCGATCATGTGAGGCGGCTCAAGGGAATATGGTATTGAAGATCTGAAAAAGAGAGAATCATCTGACTACTACTATGCACCCTAAGGTCCTAATGGAACTACTCGCACATGGTGATGGAGGCAACAATGTTGATGAAGAAGCCTTAGGCAACGGGCCCCCTCCGACAGAGTTCCAGGAGATTCTGGCGGTGGGAAAATCAAATAAAAATATCTTAGAGGGTTTCAGTATTTCTAGGAATTTATGGTACTGTGCACGAAAGGCGATGGAGGTGGGCCCCACACGACATAGGGGTGCGCCAGGTGGCAATGTGGCGCCACCTTGCCTCCTTTTGCACTCATCTAAAAGCATTCCGCACCCTTTGTGCTATGAAAAAAATCATATCGAATTGGCACGGTATTTTGACCTTCATTGATATGGATTTTCTGTAAAACAAAAAACATGCAGAAAACAACAAATGACACAAGGCACTAGGTTAATAGGTTAGTCCAGAAAAACAATATAAATTTTATAAAAAGTATTCAAAAGTGATAATATAATACCATGAAACACTAAAAAAATATAGATATGTTTGAAACGTATCAGCATCTTAAGTTTTCCATGCGCGTCCTCAAATAGGTAGATGGTAAACAAAAGATGAATTTTTATGTATAATGAAAAATAACTATGCTTCTTTTGTAGGGACCTATGTATTTGTTTTATCATCCATCAATTTTTTGGTTAATACCATTCGTAATTTACTTGAGATAAATGTCATTCATCAATTCTGTTGTGCGTGCATAATGATGGGCCGACTCACGAGCACAGCCACAAACAGATTTCCACCATTCGTCATCCTAGGTGAGGAATAGTTATTCTTCACCCCTCTATTTTATCATCAATGCATCGTAATTTTACGTTCCGTAAATTTTGTCTTATTTCAGACGTAAGAAAATATGTAATCACCATAAAAATATTTTATGTTAAGTAAAATTACAAAAATAAAAAAACAGTGTAAAATGTACATAAAATAAAAAAATCTTGTCTTAGGACCTAGAATTTTGTTTTCTGACGCCAAATTTTACGCAGTGATTCAATATGAACGTAATTATTTGTGTTCCAAATGTAATTTATGAAACGATTGTAAAATTACCTCGATTGAAGAATAAACTCCTATATGGCGCATGAGGCGCCCCCTAGAGCTGTCACGCGCATCCTGGCACCCCCGCGCACCCTGTTGGGCCGGCTCATTCGCGGGGTGGGGCGCCCCCTTTTTTCGTTTTCCTTTTTTACCTTTCCTTTTCTATTTTCATTTTTTATTCTACATTACAATAATTTGGGATTGGTTCTTTAAAAACATTGTGAATTGTGAATTGTCATAAAACGGTTCTTGAATTCAAAAAATTTTATGATTCGAAAGAATGAACATGTTTTGAATTTTAACAAACATTTTATTTTGATGCACTATTTTTTATGAGCATGTTTAATAATGTAGAACATTTTTTTATATATCATGAACAAATTTTGAATTTGATGAGCCATTTTTGAACTTTATGAACGAAACTAGTATTCAAGAACGTATTTTGTTAAATGGATGAACATCTTTCGAATTGATAATTCTTTTTGAAAATGATGACCAAATTTCGAATTTGATGAACAATTTTTTAATTTGTTGAACAAATTTTGAATTTGTTCAACATTTTTAAATCCAGACGAACAGAAAATGGATTTGATGAACTTGTTTTGACTTAATGAGCATTTTTTACACTGATGAACATTTTTTGAATTCAATGAACAATAAAATGTTCACAAATTTTAAAGAAAAAACGCAAGAAAAATGGAAAATATAAAGAAGAAAAAGAAAAGGAAAACAGAAAAAAGAAAAAAACATAGAAAAAGGAAAAGAAAAAACCGAAAGAAGAAAAAGAAGGGAAAATGAAAGGAAAAACCGAAAATGGGTCAGCCATAGACACCCAGTGCAGATGGTGGGGTGCGCGCTACGACGCTAGGGGGGATAGCTCCTCCTTGGCGCCTTCCGTGCCCATTGGCGAACCAACGCCCGCTGCGTTGCTTGCCAGGGCTTGGCCCAGCAACGCTCGCTGGCCCCCCTGCCAGCTCGCTAGCCCCCGCTGCTCGCTCGCTAGCCCCCGCCGCTCGCTCGCTAGTCGCCCGCTCAATTGCTTGTTTCTTTCTTTTTTCTTTCGCCCAAAATTGCTATAGTATGTACTGATTTTCTTAGGAAGAAAAACCAACTGGTTTGTTACAGTATGTACTCTTGTTCTTAGAAAAAAGTTCATCGATTTCAAAAAAAGTTCATCAAATTTGAAAAAAAGTTTATTGAATTTGAAAAGTGTCCATCAAATTTAAAAAGGGCTCATTGAATTTGAAAAAAGTTCATCAAATTTGAAAACTGCTCATTGAATTTGAAAAAACATTCATCAAAATTGAAAAAAGTTCATCGAATTTCAAAAGACGTTCATCAGATTTGAGAAACTGTTCATTGAATTTGAAAAAGGTTCATCAAATTTGAAAAAAAATTCATTGAATTCAACAAAAAAGTTCATCGAATTTGAAAATTGTTCATTGAATTTTAAAAAAGTTCATCAAATTTGAAAACTATTCATCGAATTTGAAAAAGGTTCATCAAATTTGAAAAAAGTTCATCAAATTCGGAAATAATTACATCGAATATGGAAAAGGTTCATTGAATTTGACAGAAAAATGCTTATGCATTTTGGAGAAAAAAACATGAAGAAAAAATCTCTCAAATTTGAAAAAGAAAAATTAGAAAAAGGGAAAAAAGGAAAGACGGAAGAAGAAAGGATAGAAAAGATGTAACTTATCAAAAGTCAGAGGAGTGGCGCGGTGGTTATCGCATCCTCCCTCCATGCTGAAGGTCACATGTTTGATTCTCTCGAGCGCTCTTTTTTGCGTTATAAACATATATAATGAAACGGGGAGATGGGCCGGCCTGTTAGTAGCGAAGGAAGGGTGGGGTGTGTGCACCTTTTTGTGCAAATAACTGTATCGGGCGCTACAGGCGCCAAATAGGAATTGGCGCTAGGGGGCGCCCTACCGCCGTATAGGATCCCGCATATATAAATCGCTTCAGGCGAGTGCTAAAGCAAGCGTGGCACATCCTCCGCCTAAGTTTGGGCTGGCCTGCCAGGCGTTTGTACAGAGCTAGTGAAACACTGCAGAAAAAAAGGAAAAAGAGAATCCTAGGGTTTGACCCTTGTCACCTCACTTGGAGCAGCAACTGCTAGCCATCACATGTTATTTTAAAAGATAGAGGCAACATGAACTAACTGCGACGATAGGACTAATAAAGAAAAAAGTAAAAAAAACTATTTTTTCTTCAGGCATCATTTTTTTCTGGTTTTTTTCACACTTTCTATTTTTCTGTTTTGCTTTCTTTCTTTTTATTTTTGTTTATACTTCCAAATATTCAAAAACACTTACTGAAAAAATTAATTTTTCTACCAAGAATTTGAAAAATATTAACTGTATATAGAGAAAATGTTTAACTTTATAAACAAGTATACAATGTATCTGAAAAAAGTTGATCATATATTTAAAAAAATATTAATCAAGTATTTGAAAAATATTAATCAAGCATTTGAAGAATGTTAATTTGTATAGAAAAATTGTTTGTCATGTATATGAAAAAATATACAAAACAAGTGTATAAAAATATTGATCATGTATTTAGAAAATATTAAATATGTATAAAAAATTCCTAGTGTATAAACAAATACGTTGTGTGTGAAAAGAATTATTGCCATTAGAAAATATTTTCCATCTATTGACAAATGTTGACCAGGTATTAAAAAATATTAATCTTGCATTTGCATTTTTAAATGTTTATATATAAATATATTAGATATATAAAAATATACAATAAGTATGGAAACAATTATAGAAAAGAGAGTTTTCAAATATGTAATCATATACTTAAAATTTGTTTTCAAAAATTGTTAATCATGTGTATAAAATATGTTCTAGTGTAAGCAAAAAATATAGAATGTGTACAAAAAATTTAGACTTGTGTTCAACAATAAGGAAACCGATGAAAATCGACAAAGCAAAAAAGAAAAACAAAGAAAGCTAATAAAACAAAAAAAACAAACAAAGAAACCCCAAAAAATGGTAGACAAAATAAAACCTTAAAAAAGTAAAACCAATGCAAAAGAGTGAAAACCGAGATAGAAACAAAGAATAATGAACCTTTGAAAACCGATAAAGATAAAGAGAAAACCAAAGAAAGAAACAAAAAAAGGCGAAGAGAAAAAGAAAACATGAAAACCGGAGAGAAACACATGCAAAAGAAATAGAAACAAAGAAAACAAGAAAACCGAAAAAGATCGCAAAAAAACATAAACAAACCCAGAAGAAAACCGGAGTACAAAGAGCGAGCGAGAAGCGAACGATCAAACCAGGAAACAAGCTATAAGCTTAAGTGAGAAGAAGAAATGGGCCGGCCCTATACGTACACAGGGAGAAATTCCTTCAGGCGAGGGGATCATCTACCTCGCTATAAGCTAGATATAGCTCTCGCAGTCGGAGGCCGGGGGAGTTTTGGTGCAGTTGCAGCAATTTGCCGAGATGAAGCCGGAAAGTTTGAGGGGGCGTCAGCTATCGTATATAGAGCGATTGGAGATCCAGCAACGCTTGAAGCCTTGGCTATACGTGAAGCCCTTTCCCTTGCCAATGATCTATATCTCCGGCGAGTTCACGTGGCTTGGATTGCAAGGAAGCAATACAAGAAATTTTGAGTGGTGGTGCATCAAACTATGGTGCAGTTATTCATGAGATTAGATCACATGCACTTTCTTTTATTTCATGCAGAATAGTTCACGAATTTAGGAGCTCAAACTTTGATGCTCACGACCTTGCGAAATATGTGTTGGGTCTCGGGTTTGGTCGCCATGTTTGGTTAGGCCAGCTTGAGGGTATTCCCTTCGTCCATGTAAACATTGTGACGGATGAATAAAGTTTCGCAGGGTTCCCTAAAAAAAGCTCTCGCGGTTGTTAGCTTATTTAGGCTGGTTAGTTGGGGCCAGTATGGGCTCGGTTGTACATGAATTTCCAGCATCGTGTTTGACTAAGAGCATCTCCAACAGGAGCGCCATCTTAGCCGTGCGCTGGAAATAATTGATTTTTTACGCGTGTGGAGTCAAAACGGGCGCTCCAGCAACCGCGCAATAATCGCACGCGCGGTATAATGGGTTCAGCGCGCGGAGGAAAGCGGCATCGCACACTGCTTACTTTGTGCGCCCGCTCCCGCGCGCTGGACAGTGAGGACTCGCGCGCGATTTCACCAACCACCAAATCTGAGACCTCCAGTCGCTGGCGCCGCCGCCCGCACCTTCCCCATTTCCTCCGGTGATCCGTCGGCGCTTCCCCCGCCTATGCCCGCGCGCCGCCGCTGCTTCCTGCGCCTCCTCTCATCGCTGCCGCCCCTCGAGCGCACCATTCTTTCGACGAACAATGCCCGACGGCCCATTGCAGCTCCGCGGCCACAAGGTGTTTGACAAAACACTTGCAAGGTATGTATTGCTTCAACTGTATTTTTTGTAGATGAATTTGGTGCATGTTGTTTGTAGTTTTATAAACTAGTTTAAATTCAATATTGTAGATGATTTCGTCCTATGATTCTTCAAACGAAGAATTTGATATTCAAGAGGAAGAAGAGCTCGCAATGATCGTAGCTATGCACATCAATAAAAATCCAAAGCACGGTGATTAAGTTATTGGTCGTCGGAAATTTTGGAGGGATAAGATCGATGCCCACAACCGATTGATGAGGAACTATTTTGTGGAGAATGCCACATACCCTGAGTCCTACTTACGGCGCCGTTTTAGAATGAGCATCGAGTTGTTCAAACGCAATGCAGAGAAACTGGCTAGCCATGATCGGTTTTTTCCGCAAAGGAGGAATGTCGTTGGAGAACTCGGCGCAGCACCTTTCAAAAGGTGACAACCGCTTTGTGTATGTTGGCATACGGTATTCCGGCAGATCTAGTTGATGACCACTTGGCCATGGGTGAGAGTCAAGCCATCATGTGTGTCAAGCGCTTCGCAGTCGGAATTGTGCAAGTGTTTGGCCCGGAATATTTGAGAGCTCCCAATGCTGAAGACACCACAAGGCTTTTGAAGATGAACAAAGCTCGTGGGTTCCCAGGCATGCTTGGCTCAATAGATTACACGCATTGGAGTTGGAAGAACTTCCCTAAGGCATGGCATAGACAATTCCACAATCAGAAAAATGGTTCCACTATAATCCTTGAAGTAGTGGCCGATCAGGAGACTTGGATTTGGCATGCTTTTTTAGAATACTTGGATCTTTGAATGACATCAACGTTCTTAATCAGTCACCACTCATGAATAAGATTGCAAATGGTGAAACTACACCGGTGGAGTTTGTAGCAAATGGCTATACATTTTTTTGATAAAGGGCGCTTTATTACTTAAAAGGTTTAAGCATTACACCCGGGCTCTGCATTACTAAGATGCACACAGCCAAACAAACAAAGTCCACTCACCAAAACCAAAAATAAAAAGAGGCGAAATGCATAGAAACATGTAGAGTCTCCATAACGCCTAAACCGGAGGGGGCCCAATCCTAAGATCATGCTACCACCCATATTGAGTAAAAGTATCCCTCGCCGTAGCCTCCAATCGTGTACACACCTCCATAAATAGGTATCGATTCTCCACGCGTTGTAGACGGGACCATAAACAAAGAGTCCCGGTACATCTGTAGATAACCTGCATAAGAGAAGTACTCTTATCATTAAAAACCTTATCATTTTTACATAGCCAAAGCTACCAAATAACAACAAGCGCTCCCAGCTTGAGAAGCATTCTAAACCTGTGATATATCCCATGTAACCAATTGCCGAATATATTAGCAACACTACAAGGAGGATACAAGCCAGAAGCTCTTTGGATGACTGACCATATAGAACGAGCCAATTTGCATTGGAAGAACAAATGTTTTATTGTCTCATCAACCTCACAAAATACACATTGCGTACTTCCATGCCAATTCCTCTTAATAAGGTTATCTTTAGTAAGAATGACTCCGCAACGAAGATTCCATGCAAAGGTTTTATTCTTAAGAGGTATCTTCATCTTCTAGATCTTCTTGTTATTGTCAACTGGCACATCAGACTGGAGTAAAGCTCTATACATAGATTCTATTGAGAATTTTCCATTCCCATGTAGATTCCAAAGAAATACATCGGACCCATGTGACAAATGCACCGTGGACAATCGCTGGAGTAGGATGTTCCACGATTGGAGTCTGGCTCCAATTATATCTCTTCTGAACGTCACATTTGGCGGAAATGATTCCTAAACCATGGCTATGGTATCACCCTTGTGACGCACAATGTTGTATAGAGTTGGATATTGTTCCTCGAGTGTAGCATTATCTAGCCACTTATCCTCCAAGTATCTAATTTCCAAGCCGTCCTTAATCGAGAAGGATGCATAGCAGAAGAAATATTTCTTCATAGCCATTAGACCCGCCCCAAAAATGAGAATCCCCAGGCTTCCAGTATACTTGCAATACTGCTTTGGAACCCACATATTTTCCCCATAGGAAGGTTTGCCATACACCATCTTCCGTTAGTAACCTAAACAACCATTTGCCGAGGAGGGCCCTATTCTTAACCTCAAGGTCATGAACGCCCAACCGCCTTGGTCTTTGGGACGGAAAACCACACTCCTTTAGCCAGTCAATATTTCTTTTTCTCACGATCTCCTTGCCAAAATAATCTTGATCAG
Organism: Aegilops speltoides; assembly: GCA_021437245.1. NCBI lineage: Eukaryota > Viridiplantae > Streptophyta > Magnoliopsida > Poales > Poaceae > Aegilops > Aegilops speltoides. The sequence goes on along the minus strand of CM038142.1, from coordinate 309,377,015 downwards.
AAGTACTCCAATCTATGTAATACTCCTTTTGGCAACTAGAAGAAGGAAATCATATATAGTACCATATTACTTAGTACTGAATTTATGAGGACCAATCTTCCACCCAGAGATAGCAGTTTACCTTTCCAACTGCATAATGTTTTTTGTAGTCTCTCCTTGACGTGTTTCCATTCAACATTTGCGAGTCTCCAATAATTGCTACTTCTTGAGCTTGCGTTGGTTTTTCCCTTGAAGAGGAAAGGATGATGCAGAAAAGTAGAGATAAGTATTTCCCTCAGTTAGAGAACCAAGGTATCAACCCAGTAGGAGGTACAAGCAAGTCTCCAATCTATGCACCTGCACAAATAATAAAACAAATGCACCCAACACGATAAAGGGGCTGTCAATCCCTTCACAGTCAATTGCAGTGGTGAGATCTGATAGAGATAGACATAAAAGATTACTAAAACGTAAAATGAAATAAAAGTAAATAAAACTTAGCGAAGTATCTTTGGGTTTTTTGGTTTATAGACTGAAAATATATGATGTAAAATAGACCCTGGGGCCATAGGTTTCACTAGAGGCTTCTCTCTTGAAGGCAAATAATACGGTGGGTGAACAAATTACTGTCGATCAATTGATAGAAAAGCGCAAAGTTATGACGATATCCAAGGCAATGATTATGCATATAGGCATCATGTCCGTGTCAAGTAGACTGACTCTTGCCTGCATCTACTACTATCACTCCACACATCGACCGGCTCCTGCCTGCATCTAGAGTATTAAGTTCAAGAGAACAGAGTAACGCTTCAGGTAAGATGACATGATGTAGAGCGATAAACTCAAGCAATATGATGAAAATCCCATCTTTTTATCCTTGATGGCAACAATACAATACGTGTCTCGCTACCCCTACTTTGTCACTGGGTGAAATCACGTAAGATTGAATCCAAATCTAAGCACCTCTCCTGTTGCAAGAAATACCAATCTAGTTGGCCAAACCAAACCGATAATTCGAAGAGAAATACAAAGATATCAAATCATGGATATAAGAATTCAGAGAAGATTCAAATAATATTCATAGATAATCTGATCCTAAATCCACAATTCATCGGATCTCAACAAACACACCGCAAAAGAAGATTACGTCAGATAGAACTCCAAGAACATTGAGGAGAAAATTGTATTAAAGATCAAAGAGAGAGAAGAAGCCATCTAGCTACTAGCTATGGACAAGTAGGTCTGTGGTAAACTACTCACGCATCATTGGAAGGGCAATAGAGTTGATGTAGATGCCCTTCGTAATTGAACCCCCTTCGGCAGAGTACCAGAAAAGGCCTCCAGATGGGATCTCACATGGTGAGAGACCTGTGGCAACGCAATAGTATTTTGGTGGATGCTTCTGATGGTTTGGGAATATTTCTGAATTTATAGGCCGAAGATTAGGGTTGGGGGACCTCCAGGGGGACCAAAAGCCAGGGGTCGCGCCCTGGAGGCTTGCCGCCGCCTCGTAGGTTTTCTGACCTCCCCTCCAAGTCTCGTTGGTGTCTTCTGGTCCAAGAAAAATCACCGCGAAAGCTTTATTCCGTTTGGACTCCATTTGATATTCCTTTACTGTAAAACTCAAAAACAAGGAAAAACAGAAATTGGCACTGGGCTCTAGGTTAATAGGTTAGTCCAAAAAATAATATAAAATAGCATATTAATGCATATAAAAGATCCAAAACAGATAATATAATAGCATGGAACAATAAAAAATTATAGATACGTTGGAGAGTATCAAGCATCCCCAAGCTTAACTCCCGCTCGTCCTCAAGTAGGTAAATGATAAAAAAAACATAATTTTTGATGTGGAATGCTACCTAACATATTTATCCATTTAATTTTCTTTATTGTGGCGTGAATATTCACATCCATAAGATTCAAAACAAATGTTTAATATTGACATAAAAACAATAATACTTCAAGCATACTAACAAAGCAATCATGTCTTCTCAAAATAACATGGCCAAAGAAAGTTATCCCTACAAAATCATATAGTCTGGCTATGCTCGATCTTCATCACACAAAGTATTAAATCATGAACAACCCTGGTTTTAGTCAAGCAATTGTTTCATACTTCAGTATTCTTAAACTTTTTCAACTTTCACGCAATATATGAGCGTGAGCCATGGATATAACACTATAGGTGGAATAGAATATGGTGGTTGTGGAGAAGACAAAAAGAAGGAGATGGTCTCACATCAACTAGGCGTATCAATGGCTATGGAGATGCCCATTAATAGATATTAATGTGAGTGAGTAGGGATTGCCATGCAACGGATGCACTAGAGCCATAAGCGTATGAAAGCTCAAAAAGAAACTAAGTGGGTGTCCATCCAACTCGCTTGCTCACAAGACCTAGGGCAATTTTAGGAAGCCCATCATTCAAATATACAAGCCAAGTTACTTAATGAGAAATTCCCACTAGTATATGAAAGTGACAACATAGGAGACTCTCTATCATGAAGATTATGGTGCTACTTTGAAGCACAAGTGTGAAAAAAGGATAGTAATATTGTCCCTTCTCTCTTTTCTCTCATTTTTGGGGCTCTTTGGCCTTTTTATTCTTCTTTTCTCTCTCCTTTTTTGTGTGCTTCTTTGGCCTCTTTTATTTTTGTAAAGTCCGGAGACTCATCCCAACTTGTGAGGGAATCATAGCTTCCATCATCCTTTCTTCACACGGGACAATGCTCTAATAATGATGATCATCACACTTTTATTTACTTACAATTTAAAAATTACAACTCGAAACTTAGAACAAAATGGAACGGTGGAAGTTGCATGGCAATATATCTCGGAATGGCTATGAAAATGCCATAATAGGTATGTATGGTGGCTGCTTTGAGGAAGGGTATATGGTGGGTGTAATGCACTGGCGGAAGTTGCGCGGTACTAGAGAGGCTAGCAATGGTGGAAGGATGAGAGTGCGTATAATCCATGGACTCAACATTAGTCATACAGAACTCACATACTTATTGCAAAAGTCTATTAGCTATCGAAACAAAGTACTACACACATGATCCTAGGGGAAGGGTTGGTAGGAGTTAACCATTGTGCGATCCCGACCTCCACACAAAGTAAGACAATTAATAAATAAATCATGCTTCGACTTCATCACATAACGGTTCACCATACGTGCATGCTACGGGATCACAAACTTTAACACAAGTATTTCTACCAATCCACAATTACTCACTTACATGTCTCTAATATCACCATATCTATATCTCAAAACAATATGCAAGGAATCAAACTTCTCATAGTATTCAATGCACTTAATATGAAAGTTTTTATTATATCCCTCTTGGATGTCCATCATATTATGACTAAATCATAACCTCAGAAAATTACCACGCTGTTTAGAGAGACTCTCAATATAATATAAGTGAAGCATGAGAATTCAACAATTTCTATAAAATAAAGCCACCGGCGTGCTCCAAAAAGATATAAGGGAAGCACTAGAGCAAAATTGCCTAGCTCAAAAGATATAAGTGAAGCACATAGAGTATTCTAATAAATTCATGATTAATGCGTGTCCCTCTCAAAAGGTTTGTACAACAAGGATGATTGTGGCAAACTAAAAAGCAAAGACTCATATCATACAAGACGCTCCAAGCAAAACACATATCATGTGGTGAACGAAAATATAGCCTCAAGTAAATTTACCTATGGATTGAAGACGAAAAAGGAGATGCCTTCCAGGGCATCCCCAAGTTTAGGCTTTAGGTTGTCCTTGAATATTACCTTGGGGTGCCTTGGGCACCCCCATGCTTAGGCTCTTACGACTCCTTATTCCATAGTCCATCAAATCTTTACCCAAAACTTGAAAACTTCACAACACAAAACTCAACAAAAAACTCATGAGATTCGTTAGTATAAGAAAATAAATCACCACTTTTTGGTACTGTTGTGAACTCATTATTTATTTATATAGGTGTAATATCTATTGTATTCCAACTTCTCCATGGTTCATACCCCCTGATACTACCCATAGATTCATCAAAATAAGCAAACAACACATAGAAAACAGAATCTGTCAAAACAGAACAGTCTGTAGTAATCAGGAAACTTTGTATACTTTCGTAATTTCAAAAGTTCTGAAAAATTAGGACAACCTGGGTAATTTGTATATGAATCATGTGTAAAAAATTCAGATCCAAATCACGCTTTTGTGATTTTTGAAAATTATTTGACTAGCCGCAAAAGTTTCTGTTTTTCAGCAAGATCAAATCAACTATCACTGTAGACCATCCCAAAGGTCTTACTTGGCTCAAAAACTAATTAAAACATGAAAACCAATCTAACTATAGGCTATATGAAAATTTTATTGCAAAACAGCAAGGAAAAATATTGGGTTGTCTCCCAACAAGCGCTTTTCTTTAAAGCCTTTAAGCTAGGCATTGATAATTTCAATGATGCTCACATAAAAGAGAAGAATTGAAGCAAAAATAGAGCATAATAAAACAAGTGACAAACACATCTAAGTCTAACATACTTCCTATGCATAGGCATTTTATAAGCAAACAAATTATCAAGGCAAGCAAAAACTAGCATATGCAAGGAAGAAAAAGGAGACGATAGCAATCTCAACATAAAGAGAGGTAATTTAGTAACATGAAAATTTCTACAACCATATTTTCCTCTCTCATAATAATTACATGTAGGATCCTAAGAAAATTCAACAATATAGCTATCACATAACATATTCTCAACACGATCCACATGCACGTGAAGTTGACACTCTTCCAAAATAGTGGGATTAACATTAATGACCTCTCCAAATCCACCTTTATAAAAAAATCATAAGATTGAACATTGTCCAAATATGTGGGATCTAAAGTTGACACTCTTCCAAACCCACTTTCAATATTATTGCAAACATTATTATCAATCTCATATTCATCATGGGGCTTAAATAAATTTTCAAGATCATAAGAAGAATCACCCCAATCATGATCATTGCAACAAGTAGTAGACATAGCAAAATTAGCATCCCCAAGCTTAGGGTCTTGCATATCATTAACACAATTTACAACAACGGAATTTATAATAACATCATTGCAAGCATGATTTTCATTCAAGGCAGTATCATGGATCACTTTGTAATTTTCTTCTTTCAACACTTCATCACAATTTTCGAATTCACGAATTTCAATCAAAACCTCATAGAGATTATCTAGTGCACTCAATTCACTAGCAATTGGTTCATCATAATTGGATCTTTTAAAAAGATTAGAAAGTGGATGAGGATCCATAAATCTCTTTGCTCCTGAATTTGAATAAACACAATTATGCAAAGTAAACAAGCAAAAAAAACCAAGTAAGACATAAAAGCAAACGGAAAGAAGGAGGATAAAAAGGCAAATATTTTTGTATTTTTCCAAAAACGTTTTAGAAGTGGGGAAGAGGAAAATGAGAGGCAAATGGCAAATAATGTAGTGCAAGAGATGAGATCTTATGATGGGTAATTGGTAGGCTTGATGTAGACCTCCCCGGCAACGGCGCCAGAAATTCTTCCTGCTACTTCTTGAGCTTGCGTTGGTTTTTCCCTTGAAGAGGAAAGGGTGATGCAGCAAAGTAGAGATAAGTATTTCCCTCAGTTAGAGAACAAAGGTATCAATCCAGTAGGAGGTACAAGCAAGTCGCCAATATATGCACCTGCACAAACAATCAAACAATTGCACCCAACGCGATAAAGGGGTTGCCAATCCCTTCACGGTCAATTGCAATAGTGAGATCTGACAGAGATAGATATAAAAGATTACTAAAAGGTAAAATAAAATAAAAGTAAATAAAACTCAACAAAGTATCGTTGGGTTTTTTGGTTTATAGATCTGAAAATATATGATTGAAAATAGACCCGGGGGCCATAGGTTTCACTAAAGGGTTCTCTCTTGAAGGCAAATAATACAGTGGGTGAAAAAATTACTGTCGATCAATTGATAGAAAAGCGCAAAGTTATGATGATATCCAAGGCAATGATTATGCATATACGCATCACGTCCGTGTCAAGTAGATCGACTCCTGCCTGCATCTACTACTATTATTCCACACATCGAGCGACTCCTGCCTGCATCTAGAGTATCAAGTACAGGAGAACAGAGTAACGATTTAAGTAAGATGACATGATGTAGAGGGATAAACTCAAGCAATATGATGAACACCCCATCTTTTTATCCTTGATGGCAACAATACAATACGTGTCTCGCTACCCCTACTTTGTCGATGGGTGAAATCACGCAAGATTGAACCCAAAACTAAGCACCTCTCCCATTGCAAGAAATACAAATCTAGTTGGCCAAACCAAAATGATAATTCAAAGAGAAATACAAAGATATCAAATCATGCATATAAGAATTCAGAGAAGATCCATATAATATTCATAGATAATCTGATCAAAAATCCACAATTCATTGGATCTCGACAAACACACCACAAAAGAAGATTAAATCGGATGGAACTTCAAGAACAATGAGGAGAACATTGTATTGAAGATCCAAGAGAGAGAAGAGGCCATCAAGCTACTAGCTATGGACCCTAGGTCTATGGTAAACTACTCACGCATCATCGGAAGTGCAATAGAGTTGATGTAGATGCCCTCCATGGTCGAATCCCCCTCCGACAGAGTAACGGAAAAGACCTCTAGATGGGATCTCACGAGGTTAGAGACCTGCAGCATCGGAAAAGTATTTTTGTGGACGTCTCTGATGGTTTGGGAATACTTCTGAATTTATAGGCCGAAGATTAGGGTTGGGGGACCTCCAGGGGGACCACAAGCCAGGTGAAGGAAATATGCCATAGAGGTAATAATAAAGTTGTTATTTTATATTTCCTTATTTCATGATAAATGTTTATTATTCATGCTAGAGTTGTATTAACATGGAACTTAATACATGTGTGGATATACAGACAAAATACTGTGTCCCTAGGAAGCCTCTACTAGACTAGCTCGTTGATCAAAGATGGTTAAGTTTCCTAACCATAGACATGTGTTGTCATTTGATAAATGGGATCACATCATTAGGAGAATGATATGATGGACAAGACCCATTCGTTAGCTTAGCATTATGATCGTTCAGTTTTATTGCTATTGCTTTCTTCATGTCAAATACATATTCCTTCGACTATGAGATTATGCAACTTCCGGATACCAGAGGAATGCCTTATGTGCTATCAAACGTCACAACTAAACTGAGTGATTATAAAGATGCTCCATAGGTATCTCCGAAGGTGTTTTGTTCGGTTGACATAGATCGAGATTAGGATTTGTCACTCCGAGTATCGGAGAGGTATCTCTGGGCCCTCTCGGTAATGCACATCATAAGAAGCCTTGCAAGCAAAGTGACTAATGAGTTAGTTGCAGGATGATGCATTACGGAACGAGTAAAGAGACTTGCCAGTAACGATATTGAACTAGGTATGAATATAGCGACGATCGAATCTCGGGCAAGTAACATACCGATGGACAAAGGGAATAACGTATGTTGTCATAACGGTTCGACAGATAAATATCTTTGTAGAATATGTGGGAGACAATATGAGCATCCAGGTTCCGCTATTGTTTATTTACCAGAGAGGTGTCTCGGTCATGTCTACAGAGTTCTCGAACCTGCAGGGTCCGCATGCTTAACGTTCGATGACAATTTTGTATTATATGAGTTATGTTATTTGGTGACTGAATGTTGTTCGGAGTCCTGGATGAGATCACGGACGTGACGAGGAGTCTCTAAATGGTCGAGAGGTAAAGATTGATATATATATATATATGACGATAGTATTCGGACACTAGAAGTGTTCCGGAGGGTACCGGGTACATATCAGGTCACCGGAAGGGGTTCCGGGCACCCCCCGGCAAAGATATGGGCCTAATGGGCCAAGAGGGGAACACAGCAGCCAGCAGGGGCTGTTGCGCCCCCCATATGGGCCGAACCAGAGGAGGAAGGAAAGAGGGGAAGAGAGAAGGAAGGGGAGGGATTCGGCCTCCCCCTTCCTTCCCTCCTGTATTCTCCTTCCTTCCCCCTACGAAAAAATATGGTGAGGCGGGGGGGGGGGGAATTGGACTAGGCCCCCAAGTAGGATGCCTCCTACCTGGGGCACACCTAGGCTGTTTCTCTCCCCCTCCCACCTATATATACATGGGGAGGGCGCTCCTAGAACACACATCAACTATTGTTAGTTGTGTGTGGCGCCCCCTCAACAGTTTACGCCTCCGGTCATATTCTCGTAGTGCTTAGGCGAAGCCCTGCGCAGATCACTTCACCATCACTATCACCACACCGTCATGCTGACGAAAATCATCTACTTCCTCGACACTCTTCTCGATCAAGAGTTTTAGGGACGTCATCGAGTTGAACGTGTGCAGAATTCGAAGGTGTTGTACGTTCGGTGCTTGATCGGTCGGAACGAGAAGAAGTTTGACTACATCAACTACATTGTCAAACGCTTCCGCTTTCGGTCTACAAGGGTACGTAGACACACTCTCCCCCTCTCGTTGCTATGCATCTCCTAGATTGATCTTGCGTCAGTGTAGGAATTTTTTTTGAAATTGCATGCTATGTTTCCCAACAGTGGCATCTGAGCCAGGTCTATGCGTAGATGACATGCATGAGTAGAACACAAAGAGTTGTGGACGGTGATCGTCATACTGCTTACCACCAATGTCTTATTCTGATTCGGCAGTATTGTTGGATGAAGCGGCTCAGACCAACCTTACATGACCACGTTCATGAGATCGGTTCCACCGACAGACATGCAACTAGTTTTGCATAAAGGTGGCTGGTGGGTGTTTGTTTCTCCTACTTTAGTTGAATCAAATTTGACCGCGGTCGGTCCTTGTTGAAGGATAAAACAGCAAACTTGATAAATCACCGTTGTGGTTTTTGTGCCGTAGGTAAGTACAGTTCTTGCTAGAAGCCCGTAGCAGCCACGTCAAACTTGCAACAACAAAGTAGAGGGCGTCTAACTTGTTTTTGCAGGGCATGTTGTCATGTGATATGGTCAAGACATGATGCGATATACGTTATTGTATGAGATGATCATGTTTTGTAGAAGTTATCGGCTACTGACAGGAGCCTTATGGTTGTCGCTTTATTGTATGAAATGCAAACACCATGTAATTGCTTTACTTTATCACTAAGCGGTAGCGATAGTTCTAGAAGCAATAGTTGGCAAGACGACCACGATGCTACGATGGAGATCAAGGTGTCGAGCCGGTGACGATGGAGATCATGACAATGCTTTGGAGATGGAGATCAAAAGCACAAGATGATGATGACCATATCATGTCACATATTTTGATTGTATGTGATGTTTATCTTTTATGCATCTTATTTTTCTTAGTACGGAGGTAGCATTATGAGATGATCCCTTAACTAAAATTTCAAGGTATAAGTGTTCTCCCTGAATATGCACCATTGCGACAGTTCTTCGTGCTGAGACACCACATGATGATCGTCTATGATAGGCTCTACGTTCACATACAACGGGTGCAAGACAGTTTTGCACATGTGGAATACTCGGGTTAAACTTGACGAGCCTAGCATGTATAGACATTGCCTCAAAACACTGGAGACCAAAAGGTCGAACGTGAATCATATAGTAGATATGATCAACATAGAGATTTTCATCATTGATGACTACTCCATCTCACATGATGATCGGACATGGTTTAGTTGATTTGGATCACCTTACACTTAGATGACTTGAGGGATGTCAGTTTAATTGGGAGTTCTTAAGTAATTTGATTAATTGAACTTTAATTTATCATGAACTTAGTCTTGATAGTATTTGCAAATTATGTTGTAGATCAATAGCTCGCGTTGTAGCTCCCCTATATTGTTTTGATATGTTCCTAGAGAAAAAAGTTGAAAGACGATAGTAGCAATGATGTGGACTGGGTCCGTGATCTGAGGATTATCCTCATTGCTGCACAGAAGAATTATGTCCTTAATGCACCGCTAGGTGACAGACCTATTGCAGGAGCAGATGCAGACATTATGAACATTTGGCAAGCTCGATATGATAAATACTTGATAGTTTAGTGCACCATACTTTACGGCTTAGAACCGGGACTTCAAAAATGTTTTGAACACCACGGAGCATATGAGATGTTCCAAGAGCTGAAATTGGTATTTCAGGCTCATGCCCATGTCGAGAGGTATGAGACCTCTGACTTGTAATTTGTATACAAGAAGGAGGAGAATCGCTCAGCTAGTGAGCAGGTGCTCAGAATGTCTGGGTACTACAATCGCTTGAATCAAGTGGGAGTTAATCTTCCAGATAAGATAGTGATTAACAGAGTTCTCTAGTCACCATCACCAAGCTACTAGAACTTCGTGATGAACTATAATGTGCAAGGGATAATGAAAAAGATTCCCGAGCTCTTCGTGAGACTAAAATCAGCGAAGGTAGAAATCAAGAATGAGCATCAAATGTTGATGGTTAACAAGACCACTAGTTTCAAGAAAAAGGGCAAGGTAAAGAAAGGGAACTTCAAGAAGAATGGCAAACAAGTTGTCACTCCCGTGAAGAAGCCCAAAATTGGACCCAAGCTTGAAACTGAGTGCTTCTACTGCAAAGGAAATGGTCACTGGAAGCAGAACTACCCCAAATATTTAGCGGATAAGAAGGATGGCAAAGTGAACAAAGGTATATTTGATATACATGTTATTGATGTGTACCTTACTAGTTCTCGTAGTAGCCCCTGGGTATTTGATACATGTTCGGTTGCTAAGATTAGTAACTCGAAATAGGAGTTGCAGAATAAATGGAGACTAGTTGAGGGTGAAGTGACAATGTGTGTTGGAAGTGGTTCCAAGATTGATATGATCATCATCGCACACTCCCTATACTTTCGGGATTAGTGTTGAACCTAAATAAATGTTATTTGGTGTTTGTGTTGAGCATGAACAAGATACGATCGTGTTTATTGCAATATGGTTTTTCATTTAAGACAGAGAATAATTGTTATTCTGTTTACACGAATAAAACCTTCTATGGTCATGCACCCAATGTTAATGGTTTATTGAATCTCGATCGTAGTGATACACATATTCATAATACTGATGCCAAAAGATGCAAATTTGACAATGATAGTGCAACATACTGGTGGCACTACCATTTAGGTCATATTGGTGTAAAGCGCATGAAGAAACTCCATGCTGGTGGGCTTTTGGAATCACTTGATTATGAATCATTTGATACTTGCGAACCATGCCTCATGGGAAAGATGAATAAAACTCTGTTCTCCAGAACAACGGAGCGAGCCAATGACTTATTGGAAATAATACATACCGATGTATGCAGTCCGATGAGTGTTGAGGCATGCGACGGGTATCATTATTTTCTGACCTTCACAGATGATTTGAGCAGATATGGGTATATCTACTTAATGAAACACAAGTCTGAAACATTTGAAAAGTTCAAAGAATTTCAGAGTGAAGTGGAGAATCATTGTAACAAGAAAATAAAGTTTCTGTGATCTGATCGCGGAGGCGAATATTTGAGTTATGTTGTGTCTGAACGTAATGTTGTGTCTGAATATAATGTAGAATAGTTTCACAACTCACGCCACCTGGAACACCACAGCGTAATGTTGTGTCTGAACGTCGTAACCGTACTTTATTAGATATGGTGCGACCTATGATGTCTCTTACCGATTTACCACTATCGTTTTGGGGTTATGCATTAGAGACAGCTACATTCACGTTAAATAGGGCACCATCAAAATCCGTTGAGACGACAGCGTATGAACTGTGGTTTGGCAATAAACCTAAGCTGTCGTTTCTTAAAATTTGGGGATGCGATGCTTATGTCAAAAGGCCTCAGCCTGATATTCTCAAACCCAAATTGAAGAAGTGTGTCTTCATAGGATACCCTAAGGAAATAATTGGGTACACCTTCTAGCATAAATCCGAAGGCAATATCTTTGTTGCCAAGAATGGAACCTTTCTAGAGAAGGTGTTTCTCTCGAAAGAAGTGAGTGGGAGGAAAGCAGAACTTGATGAGGTAATTGTACCTTCTCTCAACTTGGAAAGTAGCTCATCCGAGAAATCCGTTCCCGTGATGTCTACACCAACTAGAGAGGAAACTAATGATAATGATCATGAAACTTCAGATCAAGTTACCACTGAACCTCGTAGGTCAATCAGAGCACGATCCGCACCAGAGTGGTATGGTAATCCAGTTCTGGAAGTCATGTTACTTGACCATGGCGAACCTCCGAACTATGAAGAAGCTATGCTGAGCCCAAATTCCGATAAATGGCTTGAGGCCATAAAATCTGAGATAAGATCCATGTATGAGAACAAAGTGTGGACTTTGGTGGATTTGCCCAATGATCGGCGAGCCATAGAGAATAAATGGATCTTTAAAAAGAAGACTGACTCTGATGGTAATGTTACTATCTATAAAGCTCGACTTGTCGCAAAAGGTTTTCGACAAGTTCAAGGAGTTGACTACGATGACACTTTCTCACCCGTAGAAATGCTTAAGTCTGTCCGAATCATGTTAGCAATTGCCGCATTTTATGATTATGAATTTTGGCAAATGGACGTCAAAACTGCATTCCTTAATGGATTTATTAAAGAAGAGTTGTATATGATGCAACCAGAAGGTTTTGTCAATCCTAAAGGTGCTGACAAAGTGTGCAAGCTGCAACAATCCACCTATGGACTGGTGCAAGCATCTCGGAGTTGGAATATACGCTTTGATGAGGTGATCAAAGCATATGGTTTTATACAGACTTATAGTGAAGCCTGTATTTACAAATAGTGAGTGGGAGCTCTGTAAGCATTTATGATATTATATGTGGATGACATATTATTGATTGGAAATGATATAGAATTTCTGGATAGCATAAAAGGATACTTGAATAAGAATTTTTCAATTAAAGACCTTGGTGAAGCCGCTTACATATTGGGCATCAAGATCTATAGAGATAGATCAAGACGCTTGCTAAGATTTTCAATGAGTACATACCTTGACAAGATTTTTGAAAGAGTTCAAAATGGATCAGTCAAAGAAGGAGTTCTTGCCTGTATTGTAAGGTATGAAGTTGAGTAAAGACTCAAAACCCGACCACGGCAGAAGATAGAGAGGAAATGAAAGGCATTCCTTATGCCTCAACCATAGGTCTATGAAGTATGCCACCCTGTGTACCAAACCTGTTGTGTACCTTGCCATGAGTTTGGCATGGAGATATAATGGTGATCCAAGAGTAGATCACTAGACATCGGTCAGAAATTATCCTTAGAGGACTAAGGAAATATTTCTCGGTTATGGAGGTGATATAGAGTTCATCGTAAAGAGTTACGTCGACGCAAGCTTTTACACCGATCCAGATGACTCTGAGTCTCAATCTGAATACGTATTGAAAGTGGGAGCAATTAGTTAGAGTAGCTCCATGCAGAGCATTGTAGACATAGAAATTTGCAAAATACATACGAATCTGAATGTGACAGACCCATTGACTAAACCTCTCTCACAAGCAAAACATGATCACACCTTAGTACTCGTTGGGTGTTAATCACATGACGATGTGAATTAGATTATGGACTCTAGCAAACCCTTTGGGTGTTGGTCACATGGCTATGCGAACTATGGGTGTTAATCACATGACAATGTTAACTATTGGTGTTAAATCACATGGCGGTGTGAACTAGATTATTGACTCTAGTGCAAGTGGGAGACTTAAGGAAATATGCCCTAGAGGCAATAATAAAGTTGTTATTTTATATTTCCTTATTTCATGATAAATGTTTATTATTCATTCTAGAACTGTATTAACCGGAAACTTTATACATGTGTGAATACATAGACAAAACACTGTGTCCCTAGTATGCCTCTACTTGACTAGCTCGTTTATCAAAGATGGTTAAGTTTCCTAGCCATGGACATGTGTTGTCATTTGATGAACGGTATCACATCATTAGGAGAATGATGTGATGGACAAGACCCATCCATCAGCTTAGCATTATGATCATTCAGTTTTATTGCTACTGCTTTCTTCATGTCAAATACATATTCCTCCGACTATGAGATTATGCAACTCCTGGACACTAGAGGAATGCCTTGTGTCCTATCAAACGTCACAACATAACTGGGTGATTATAAATATGCTCTATAGGTATATCCAAAGGTGTTTGTTGGGTTGGCATAGATCAAGATTAGGATTTGTCACTCAGAGTATCGGAGAGGTATCTCTGGGCCCTCTCGGTAATACACATCATATGAAGCCTTGCAAGCAATGTGACTAATGAGTTAGTTACAGGATGATGCATTACGGAACAAGTAAAGAGACTCGCTGGTAACGAGATTGAACTAGGTATGAAGATAGCAAAAATCGAATCTCGGGCAAGTAACATACCCATGACTAAGGGAATAACGTATGCTGACATAGCGGTTCAACCGATAAACATCTTCATAGAATATGTGGGAACCAATATGAGCATCCAGGTTCCGCTATTGGTTATTGACTGGAGAGGTGTCCCATTCATGTCTACATAGTTCTCGAACCCGTAGGGTCCGCATGCTTAACGTTCGATGAAGATATGTATTATATGAGTTATGTGTTTTGGTGACCGAAGGTTGTTCGGAGTCCTGGATGAGATCACGGAAATGACGAGGAGTCTCGAAATGGTCGAGAGGCAAATATTGATATATTGGAAGGTAGTATTCGGACACCAGAAGGGTTCTGGAATGTATCGGGTACATATCGGAGTACTGGAGGGGTTACCGGAACCCCCCGGGGAAACCTATGGGCCATATGGATCATATGTGTGGTGCTACCCTCCATAGTTTATGCCTCTGGTCATATTCTCGTAGTGCTTAGGCGAAGCGCTGCGCGGATCACTTCACCATCACCGTCACCATGTTGCCATGCTGACGTAACTCATCTACTTCCTCGACACTCTGCTCGATCAAGAGTTTGAGGGACGTCATCGAGCTGAACGTGTGCAGAACTCGGAGGTGCCGTACATTCGGTGCTTGATCAGTCGGAACGATAAGAAGTTCGACTACATCAACTGCGTTGTCAAACGCTTCCGCTTTTGGTCTACGAGGGTACGTAGACACAATCTCCCCCTCTTGTTGCTATGCATCTCCTAGATAGATCTTGCGTGAACATAGGATTTTTTTTGAAATTGCGTGGTACGTTTCCCAACACCAGGGGGCGCCCCCTGGGGCGCGTCCTGGAGGCTTGTCGTCGCCTAGTAGGTCTTCTGACCTCCTCTCAAATCTCGTAGGTGTCTTCTAGTCCAATAAAAATCATCGTAGAAGTTTTATTCCATTTGGACTTCGTTTGATATTCCTTTTCTGTAAAACTCAAAAACAAGGAAAAAAACATAAACTTGCACTGGGCTCTAGGTTAATAGGTAGTCCCAAAAATAATATAAAATAGCATTTAATGCATATAAAACATCCAAAACAGATTATATAATAGCATGGAACAATAAAAAATTATAGATACGTTGGAGACGTATCAATAATGTATCAGTATCCCCAAATATGTAATCGGAAACTCGCCCATACATACAACTATGGCTACTATCTGCGGATGACATCTACCCAAAGTGGCAAACGTTTGTGAAGCCTTTGAAAATCCCGGAAGGTAAGAAAAATCTTGATTTCTGCAATGCTCAGGCTGCGGCTAGGAAAGATGTGGAGGGAGCTTTCGGGATTTTTCAAGCCCAATTTGCTATTGTGAGTGGACTGGCTAGATTTTGGGATGAAAAGATCCTTTTGTACATCATGAACGCTTGTGTGATCATGCATAACATGATCATCGAGAATGAGCATGGGCAAGATTTAGTCTATTCCCAGTATGAGTTGTTGGGACGTCCCGTGAGAGGGCGGAGGAGGGCTGCGAGGGTGGCCTGATTTGTTGCCTCCTATCATGCCATTCGACATGAAGAAACACATGATGATCTTCAAAAGGATCTAATCAAGGAGTGTGGGCATGGAATGGCCGACAAAACTAGTTTGATGTTGTATTGTTGAACTATTTGTTGTATTGGAAGATAAACTATTTGTTTGACTTGTAATAAATTGAACTATTTATTATTGTTTTAAGTTTTGTGTGTTTGATCTTCTTGGTTCTATTTTGAGTGTAAAATGTTGTTAGCGCACCTGTTGGAGCTGCTCGTGTGTGCTATATTGTGCAGCGGCTGCTGGAGCAAGCGCCTTCCTGAGCCCAAAAAAGACTATTTTGATGCTGTAAAAAAATTAGCGCGCGGTGCGGTTGCGCACCTGTTGGAGATGCTCTAAGGAGCTGATTCCTTATACTCGCTTCACAGGAAACTAGGAAAGCAGAATCGCTTTCTTCCCGAAAATGTGCAGGAAGATCTTCCAAGATAAACCCATTCCGATGCTTATAAAATCAAGTGCACTAAATCTATACTGCAAAAGTGTGATAGGTTTCTTCATATTTCTTCCGCCAACATCGCCTTGGATTTTGTTCTTTTGCATGAGATATAAATAAGGAATTTCATACATCTTGTAAACAATAAACAGTCTAAACAACAAATGGATTTCCAAAATATATCATAGGTAATTCTAGTAATTGCCAATAAACCTAAGCTTTTAGATGTGCTTTTCTCGAAAAAATTGTTAGCTACTTTTTCTTTGGAAAAGGTTGCGAATCAGCCAACTAGCTATGGCTTGTGCCGGTTGTGTAGAATAAATTTGAGGCACTCCGTTGATCCACCGAGGACCAAGCAATCACAGCACAATGACGACACAGAGATTTGTTAACAAGGTTTGGCAAACTCGCCTACCCCCCGGGGCAATGACTACGGGCGCTCCTCCCCGAGATACCACAACACCGGCCACCCGGGCACCAGCACAAGCCGCCGGCTCCCCCTTGCGTGTCTGTCGCTATCAGCCGTCATGGGTTATGTCATGGGGCGCCTCCTCATATATAAGAGGCCAAGGGTACAACGTGTTCAACTTCGACACTACTCGTATCCTACCCACACTACAACACCAAGTCTAAACACAACCGAACTTGTACACTATATTCTACACAAACTCAACAAACTCCACCTTGGCGAATATTCTCCACCAACTTGAATTTGTCCATGCGTCAAAGTTCCATGTACTCTGGACTTGTGTTGTATTCTTCGTAGATTACCGAGTGCTACTCGACGATTCTGCCCCAGACTCGCCGCCACCGTGAGACCCCGCTGCTACTCCCGCAACTCCAGTCTCTGTGACTCCACCTGCAATAGTGCTCCCTTGCAACTTGTAAATATGCGAAGCCGTCCTCCCTCCAATCATCACGATCACCTCATCTTCCATGATTCTCATGGTCTTCTTATCTCGATCACAGCGGAATCCCATAACACCATCAAGAAGAACTCCAAGCCAAATTAGATTCCTCCTTATCCCCGGCACATGCCTGAATCCCTGAAGGATCAGCTCAACTCTGTCAAACATCTTGATTTGATGTCACCTACTCCAGCAACATGATAACCTGTGACATCACCCACATAGGCTAAACCAAACTCACCAGAATTGTACGAAGGACACCACTCCCCATTGGGTGTCGCATGAAAAGAGCAAGCTGAATCAAACATCCACGCTTCACTTTCGGCTGACCGCCTGTCTGATACTACGAGGACATCACTACTGCTGTATGAGTCATCACCATGAGTTGCCTTATTAGCACTTGCCCCACCACTAAGTTACATATAGTCCTTTCTCATATGTCCCCACTTCTTACACTTGTGACATTGCATTTTATTTTTCTTGTTCTTCCTTGCCTCATGTCCCTTCCACCACTCCTCACCTTGAATAGCAAACCTTCATCATGTGAGGGAGTCCTGGACTAAGGGGTCCTCGGGCCGTCGACCTATTACACATGGGATGGATTGATAGGCCACTATGGGACCAAGCTAGAGTGCAGACTCTTGACCGGACAGGAGATATTCGGAGTCGTGGTGTGTCCACCAAGTCAGGTTTAGCGTGATCTTTCATTCATTGTAACTGAAGGCTTGTAACCCTAACCCTACTGGTTTCTATATAAATTAGGGGGTTTAGGGCGTTAGGGGGCGAAATTCACCCCTCATACCTTAGGGTTTAGCTCGCTTGATCTCGAGGTAGATCTACTCTGTAACCATACCATACATCAAATATAACCAAGAAGGACGTAGGGTTTTACCTCTTCGAGAGGGCCTGAACCTGGGTAAATACCGTGTTCACCGTCCCTTATTCCCCATCAATCCTAGATCCACAACTCGGGACCCCCTACCCGAGATCCGCCAGTTTTGACACCGGGATTGGTGCTTTCATTGAGAGTCCCATTGTTGGGTCGCCAAACGATCAATGGCTCGCCTGATCATCGGAGAAGGCGTCAGCTCCGGGGACCTCCTTGTCCCTGGCCAACTCTTCGTGTTCGGCATCATCGTGCTCCATGCCAACCTAACTGGTTGTCTACATCAGACTAGCAACTTTGCACCCGAGCACCAGATTCGATTCGGCCATCCGGAGTACGTTCCGCACACTCGAGGTGATCTGGTTTTTGCCGGATTTGCTGCACCCGCTCCAACACCCCTCCCCGATCCAATCTATGGATCAATCCCCATCCTTCGGCCAGCCTCGAGTGCGGATGTCTCCGCCTTGAACAGAGGCCAGGAATCCCTCTTGACCACTCCTGCAATGATTGTCGAAGACTCATCTTTGGGCCACAATACGGAAGCAATGTTCGGACGCAAAGAATCGCTCTTGGCCGAACCCTCTCCTTTCAACACACCTACGGCTTTGAGCCCCAGTGACGGGTCGACGTTCGGAGGCCTGGAGTCATCTCTAACCGAACCCCCCCCCCTCGGCAATTCAGCTTTGAGCCCCACTACGGAAGCAGTATCCGAAGACTAGGTCTTGCCCTCGATCTCTTACGACTGTCCAGCCATGGGCCTCAAGGTTAACTCGGCCCTCGAGGACCTGGACCCGGCCCAGGATTGGATCATTTCTTGCCCTGCCACAGCGGAAACCGGCCCCCGACAGCCACCGCATACCGGTTCGACTACCCTCACCTTACTAAATGAGGCGTTGGACCGAATCCGATTGATGGCTATTCGGGAGGACCCGCCTTTGAGGCGTATCTTGGGGAATTTTGCGTCCCACCCACCACCCACCTTGTGGCCATGGTCGATGACTTAACCAACATGTTGGACTACACTTTGGAAAACACCTATTCCATGGACGAGGATAGCGGAGCCACCGTCAACACCAACGCTGCACCCCCCATCACCGGCCATTGGATGGCCATGTCCACTTACGATATTTACATGGTGGACACTCCGAAGGACGACGGCACTCCCAGGAAGGATAGCGGCAAGCCCGACGATGATCGACACAAGCGCCACAGACAACGTCGTCACTCCAAGGCACGCTGAAGCCATACGAGCAACACAAACACCGGAGAGAACGACACTCCCGATAACGCGGACAACCTCGAGGACCACGGTGCCCACGAGCAACCTCAAGCCGACCACGACACTGACGAGCAAGATCAAGCCGATCACGAGGAGGAAGACCTGCTCAACCTAGAGGACCTCGGTGATTCTGAAGAGAACAACTACCTCTCTCCCTCCGAAGAGGAGGTTAGTTTGGGCGAAGAGGACTTCGTCGTCCCCGAAGACCCACTGGATCAAGATCGGTTCAAATGGCAGCTCAGTGCCACTGCGCGTAGCTTGAAGAAACAACAACAGAGAATAAAGGCCGAGCAAGACACCCTCAATGACAGATGGACTAAAGTCCTAGCTATCGAAGAAGGGTACGGCTACGAGCGGCAGATCAAAAGTTACCCAATGCAAAAGCTTCTGCCGCAATTTAACGATGAGGCCGTAGAGCCAGCACCTGCATGGCACACTTGGACGTGTTGGGGAACGTTGCAGAAAATTAAAAATTTTCCTACGGTTTCACCAAGATCCATCTATGAGTTCATCTAAGCAACGAGTGAAAGGAGAGATGCATCTACATACCACTTTGTAGATCGCGTGCGGAAGCGTTCAAAGGAACGGGGTTGAGGTAGTCGTTCTCGTCGTGATCCTATCACCGGAGATCCTAGCGCCGAACGGACGGCACCTCCGCGTTCAACACACATACGGTCAGCATGACGTCTCCTCCGTCTTGATCCAGCAAGGGGGAAGGATAGGTTCATGATGATCTAGCAGCACGACGGCGTGGTGGTGGATGCAGCAGAACTCCGGCAGGGCTTCGCCAAGCAACTGTGGGAGGAGGAAGAGGTGTAGCAGGGGGGAGGCGCCAAGACTCGGGGTGCTGCCGCCTCCTCCCTCCTTTATATAGGCCCTAGGGGCGCCCGCCCCTGAGGTCTGATCTCCCGTGGGGCGGCCAGGGGTGGAGTGCCCCAAGGCAAGTGGCGCCCCACCCTAGGGTTTCAACCCTAGGCGCAGGGTGGGCCAAGGGGATGCACCAGCCCACTATGGGCTGGTTCCTCCCCACTTCAGCCCATGGGGCCCTCCGGATGGGTGGCCCCACCGGTGGACCTCCGGACACTTCCAAGGGTCCCGATACAATACCGGTGACCTCAAACTTTCCCGATGGCCGAAACAGCACTTCCTATATATAATTCTTTACCTCCGGACCATTCCGAAACTCCTCGTGACGTCTGGGATCTCATCCGGGACTCCAAACAACATTCGGTTTGCTGCATACTCATATTCATACAACCCTAGCGTCACCGAACCTTAAGTGTGTAGACCCTACGGGTTCGGGAGACACGTAGACATGACCGAGACGGTTCTCGGGCAATAACCAACAGCGGGATCTGGATTCCCATGTTGGCTCCCACATGCTCCACGATGATCTCATCGAATGAACCACGATGTCGAGGATTCAAACAACCCCGTATACAATTCCCTTTGTCAATCGGTACGTTACTTGCCCGAGACTCGATCGTCGGTATCCCAATACCTCGTTCAGTCTCATTACCGGCAAGTCACTTTACTCGTACCGTAATGCATGATCCCGTGACCAAACACTTGGTCACTTTGAGCTCATTATGATGATGCATTACGGAGTGGGCCTAGAGATACCTCTCCGTCATACGGAGTGACAAATCCCAGTCTTGATCCGTGTCAACCCAACAGACACTTTCGGAGATACCTGTAGTGCACCTTTATAGTCACCCAGTTACGTTGTGACGTTTGGTACACCCAAAGCACTCCTACGGTATCTGGGAGTTACATGATCTCATGGTCTAAGGAAAGGATACTTGACATTGAAAAAGCTCTAGCAAACGAACTACACGATCTTGTGCTATGCTTAGGATTGGGTCTTGTCCATCACATCATTCTCCTAATGATGTGATCCCGTTATCAACGACATCTAATGTCCATAGCCAGGAAACCATGACTATCTGTTGATCAACGAGCTAGTCAACTAGAGGCTTACTAGGGACATATTATGGTCTATGTATTCACACGTGTATTATGATTTCCGGATAATACAGTTATAGCATGAATAAAGACAATTATCATGAACAAGGAAATATAATAGTAACCTTTTATTATTGCCTCTAGGGCATATTTCCAACAGGACGGACCAGTCGGACCGCCCCCTCAAGGACGGGATAGGCTGGTGATACGTCTCCAACGTATCTATAATTTTTTTATTGTTCCACGCTATTACATTACCCCTTTTGGATGTTCATGGGCTTTATTTTACACATTTATATCATTTTTGGGAACAACCTACTAACTGGAGGCCCAGCCCATATTGCTTTTTTTACTTCGAAGAAAAGGAATATCAAACGGAGTCCAAACGGAATGAAACCTTCGGGAGCGTGATTTTTGGAACCAACGTGATCCAGAGGACTTGGAGTGCAAGTCAAGAAGCAGCCGAGGCTCCCACGAGATAGGAGGGCGCGCCCCCTGTCTCGTGGGCCCCTCGGGCGACCACCGACGTACTTCTTCCTCCTATATATACCTACGTACCCCGAAAACATCTAGGAGCAACACGAAACACAATTTCCACCACCGTAACCTTCTGTATCCGTGAGATCTCATCTTGGAGCCTTCGCCGGCACTCTGCCAGAGGGGGAATCGACCACGGAGGGCTTCTACATCAACTTCCTTGCCCCTCCGATGAGTTGTGAGTAGTTTACCACAGACCTACGGGTCCATAGTTATTAGCTAGATGGCTTCTTCTCTCTTTTTGGATCTCAATACAATGTTCTCCCCTCTCTTGTGGAGATCTATTCGATGTAAACTATTTTTTGCGGTGTGTTTGTCGAGATCCGATGAATTGTGGGTTTATGATCAAGTTTATCTATGAATAATATTTGAATCTTCTCTGAATTCTTTTATGTATGATTGAGTTATCTTTGCAAGTCTCTTGAATTATCAATTTGGTTTGGCCTACTAGATTGATCTTTCTTGCCATGGGATAAGTGCTTAGCTTTGGGTTCAATCTTGCGGTGTCCTTACCCGTGTGGATGTAAAGGGTTGCAAGGCACGTATTGTATTGTTGCCATCGAGGATAACAAGATGGGGTTTATATCATATTGCTTGAGTTAATCCTCTACATCATGTCATCTTGCTTAATCGTTACTCTGTTCTTATGAACTTAATACTCTAGATGCAAAGAGTCGGTCGATGTGTGGAGTAATAGTAGTAGATGCAGGCATGAGTCGGTCTAGTTGTTGCGGACGTGATGCCTGTATACATGATCATGCCTAGATAATCTCATAATTATTCGCTTTTCTATCAATTGCTCGACAGTAATTTGTTCACCCACCGTAATACTTATGCTATCTTGAGAGAAGCCACTAGTGAAACCTATGGCCCCCGGGTCTATCTCTTATCATATTTGCTTCCAATCTACTTTTGTTTGCATCTTTACTTTTTGCATCTATATTATAAAATACCAAAAATACATTTATCTTATCTTACTATCTTTATTAGATCTCACTTTACATGAAGTGGCCGTGAAGGATTGACAACCCCTTTATTGCGTTGGTTGCGAGTTCTTTGTTTGTTTGTGTAGGTGCGTGGCACTTTTGAGGAGCCTCCTTCTGGATTGATACCTTGGTTCTCAAAAACTAAGGGAAATACTTACGCTACTATTGCTGCATCACCCTCTCCTCTTTGAGGAAAACCAATGCAAGCTCAAGACGTAGCAGCTGGCCAATAAAACAGAACAACCTCTCACTCCACCTCGCCGTCCAGGCAAGGAGCAAGTTCGGCCTACCTACGAGTACGACTTGCGACGTGACCTAGATGCCCACGTAGGTCTTACATGGTCCATCTATGGACCCAAGTACAACTCTCATGTTCAACATGACAGTTACCAAGCTTGGCTAGACCGAAATGAGCAAGCTCAGGAACAATAGCGAGCTCGGATGATGGATGGTCTCCGACGCGACGCAGCCCGAGTCGGGGGCCCCTCTCACCCTCTGCGCTTCACAGATAGAGTGATGCAGCACCAATTCCCAGAGGGCTTCAAGCCCGTAAATATCAAGCCCTACAACGGAACAACAGATCCGACCTTATGTATAGAAGACTTCCTACTACACATCCACATGGCACGAGGCGATGACCTTCACGCCATCAAATACCTACCATTGAAGCTCAAAGGTCCAGCTCAACACTGGCTAAATAGCCTCCCCGAAGACTCCATAGGATGTTGGGAGGAACTCGAGGATGCTTTTCCAGCCAATTTTCAAGGTACTTATGTCCGGCCTCCGGACGCCGATGACCTGAGCCACGTAATCCAGCAGCCTGGCGAGTCAGCCCGGCAATTCCGGAACCGGTTTTTGACCAAAAGGAACCAAATCATCAACTGTTCGAAAGCCGAAGCCATAGCCGCCTTCAGGCACAGTATTCAAGATGAATGGCTAGCAAGGCAGCTCGACCAGTACAAGCCGAAGACAATGGTGGCGCTTACCTCCTTGATGACCTAATTCTGTGCCGAGGAGGACAACTGGTTGGCTCGTAGAAGCACCAACCAAGAATCCCCTGGCACCTCTGAGGTCCGGGATGTGAATGGAAAGCCACAACGTAACAAGAACAAGCATCGCCACAACGACGGCGAAACCGACGAAACCACAGTGAATGCTGGATTTCGTAACCCGAAGTTTGGATCACGGTAAAAGCCTTCTAAAGGCAATCAGGATCAACTAAATTGGGCACGATCCTGGACAGGCCCTGCCAGACCCACGACACATCAGAGAAGCCTGCCAACCACTCCAACCGTAACTGTTGGGGTGATAAAACTAGCCCGCAAGCTCATAGCCGACGACTCCGCCAAAAGCCCTCGAAGCGAGGACGATGAGGAGCCCTGTAGGCCAAATAGTGGAGGCCAAAATCCCTTCCCTTCTGAGGTCAACACAGTGAATATGATCTACGCTACCCATATACCAAGAAAGGAGAGGAAGCGTGCACTGCGGGATGTGTACGCCGTCGAGCCCGTAGAGCTGAAGTTCAACCCGTGGTCGGCTTGCCCAATCACCTTTGGCCGCAGGGACCATCCAACCAGTATCCGTCATGGAGGATTGGCGGCCCTCGTACTCGACCCCATTATCGATGGTAACACCTCATGAGTGTCCTAATGGACGGAGGTAGCAGCCTCAATCTGATTTACCCAGACACAGTGAGGCAAATGGGGATCAATCCATCAAGGATCAAACCCAGCAACACCACCTTCAAGGCATTTATTCCAGGAGTAGAGGCCAGATGCTGAGGCACGGTAATGCTGGAAGTAGTATTCGGCTCGCCAGACAACTTCTGATCCGAATACTTGATCTTGGATATCGCCCCATTCCGCAGTGGCTATCATTCACTCCTCGACCGAACGGTGTTTGCCAAGTTCAACGCTGTCCCACACTACGCATACCTCAAGCTAAAGATTCCTGGGCTTGCAGGCGTCATAACGATAAATGGCAACATAGAGTGCTCACTCTAGACTGAGGAACACATTGCGGCCTTGGCAACTCAAGACCAGTCCGCCGCTAGTAGGTCAAGGTACCAGCCCGCCGTAAAGGCAAAAGATACACTCAAACGGGCCCGAGCCCGATCCCCGTCATGGGAACCCGCCTGCGTTCGCCGCAAATAGGGATGTTCTCCTTACGGAATGCCCACCTTCCTCATGCGTTACGAGCCTCATGAGCACAAATTCACGCTCAAGATACCATGGGCGACCGTGGGGGCCTGTAACACCATGTGTTCGGCTCAACCGAACTATCATATCACCACATCCGTGGACTACAGCGGGCAGGACTCCGAACTCACTCAACATCAAGCTACAACAACAGGATTACATCTCGAGGTCCCTTTTGAAGGCACCCCTCGCCAGCACACGATGTTTTAAACGGATGTCCAGTTCGCTCCTCTCCACCTCACAGAAGGAAACGCGCAGACATGCAACAGGGCACATTTGAGGCTTCGACCAACACATCAAGGCCCTGTGTAAACCTTCCTATATAAAATTTCTTTTTCATTACCATAAACGACTCAACGGTTCGAATTGTACGGATAGACGCCAGAGCTTATGGAAAACAAAAACATCTTTTACGGTGTCCGATCATCCACATTATTATGCTCGCTCTTTTTCCTTTTCCTTTTTTCTCGCACTTCAAACATCTCGGTATACACATCTCATGTAATAAGTCGGTTACTCGACCAAAGACCTTACTTTTTCTGTCAGCACTACATATTAAGTCCGGCACCACCTCGGGTCGAGTGTCCAGCGTCTCGGATATTGCATTATATGCATCGGTTCCGAACTATGTCTTGGGTCAATAGTGGGGTTACCGGGCTCCTGTGCTTGCCCTCTTACGTTTCGCACATTCGGCTAAGACGGTAAAGGGAGAACCCCTGCGATTGTGCTTCTGGCTAGTGCAGTCAAGCACCTCAGGGGAGAAAGCCGATAGTTGACCATCATAGTAAGCGAGAACTAGTCCGTGATCCAACGACAAGTGTCAAACTCAAAAATCTTTGGCGATTTTATCCGTGTCACACGAAGGGTTCATCCTAGGACAAGCCACGTGACTACAAAGGCATGCCTCGGCTCCCGCGTACGTCACTAAAACCCCGGGGCTAGTCACTAGCCCTCGCCATCAAGCTCCTATGGCTAAGTGGACGTGATAAAGCCATATAGTCTAATTGCCTAGTCTCTCTTGCACTACCGCCTTCGGGTACTGAGACGTCGGCTAAAGGTAACAGTGTGGAGATAAGACACCCCTCATAACATTTACTTGGGGTCTGAAGCCGACGATTGGTAACTTTCAGATTAATAAACGGCCGCACAAGAGTCAAAATAAACAAAGCATAATATCATATAAAAGCGAGCCACATAATAAAGCTTAAGGTTTGGTACAAAATCAATCACTCAATGATTACATCCTTGGAACGCCGGCCCTCTATCGCCCAAGCACCATCCATAACCTGTGCAAAATACAGTTCAGATTCACGGTGCTCCTTCCCAACTGGCGGAGGGCTAGTGGCCATGTCCATCGGCTTGATCCTCGGCCAATGCACCATCGTCTTCGCAAAGGCCAACCTCGCCCCTTAGAGGCATGCAAAACGCTTAACGGTGTCGATTCGTGGCGCTGCGTCACGCAACCTCTTCACCAGGATGAAATAGCTGTCCGGAATAGACTCAACACACAGATACTTCAGGGCCGGCTCGACCATTCGATGCAGCTCCATCAGCTGCTTCATTTGGTCACCAAAGAGCGGAGGGTGTTCGGGCGCCGAGAACTGCAACCAGAAAAGCCGACGTTTGGAGTCGTCCTCCCGCATCGCGTAGTGCTCCACCACAGCCGCCACACTCCTCGGGAGCTCGGCGAAGACGTCTGCGGAGCGCCAGACCCGTGGCAGCAAGGCGAACCTGTTGCCAACAAAAACACTCTGCAGTAAGTACTTCTTACCATCGGCGATTTGCTTCACTGGACAAAGCTCCTCCCGGACACCCCGCACCTCCGTTCTGGCATCTTGGAGCACCTTGTCCCCCTTGGACAGCTTGGAGGACTATTCCTTCTGTTTCTGCTCAAGGGCCTCACATTTTGTGATAACATCGTTGAGCTCCCCTTGCACTTCGGCCACTCGAGCCTCGTGCCTCTCACCGACAGTCTTCGTCGTCTCCAGTTTGGCCACCGCCTTTTCGGCAGCCGCCCTGATGCGGAGCATCCCATGATCATTCCCATGGATGCATCTACATATCCTACGACACCACTTGGACAAATGACAAGAGCACATGCAAGAGCTCTCGAAACCGAGGTGACATCACTCCTCTCACAACTCCCTTTAGAATCACATGATACATGGCTATTACCTCAAACGGAGACGCTTTGCATACTTAGGTACTAAGGAGTTAGCCATGGAGAAGCTAAGAACCAAGGAGAATCGGAAGCGGAAGACATGCATGAAGACGGAGAAGAAATCAGCCAAGTCTCAGGCTGGCCGGACGATCCAGATGAGGTCCCGGACGATCCGGACAGAGCCCGCACGATTCGGACCCCGGTCCGGACGATTCGGATGATGTGCCCGAAGACACCAGCAGCTGGACCCTGTCGGACCATCCGGACGAGCCCCGGTTCATCCGGATCCCGGTCGGACATCCGGACCCCCCTCCGGACATCCGGGCCGATGCCGCCACCGCCTGCCTCTTCCCCTCATCCAGGCCGTCCCCCTGATCATCGGGCTCCCTGAGGCCCAGATCATCCGGCTCCCCGTCCGGATCATCCGGACCCCCGCCTGCGTGCGTGTGTTGGGCCGAGGCCCATGTACCCCTTCGCCCCCTTTGCCTATATACGACTCCTCCACCTATTTTCTAGGGTTAGCATTGTGATAGCTCATATTTGAGATAGAGCTTTGCTCATCCACTTGGTTACTTCCCCTCAGAGCTCACGACCTCTTCGGAGAAGATCCCCCAAGCGGATTCAAGACCCCATCATGGGAAGACCCTTCAAGTCCTCCTCTCAGAGAAGAACTACACCACTTGTATCGTCCCTTGTTGGATTGGGATCATGTATCTCTTTGTGTTTCGAGGATCTAGCATATGTGTGAGCATATCTTGTTGGTTGAGTGATTTCTCTTGGGTTTCCCCTCATGTTCCCCTCGTTTTCCCCCTCGTGTTCTTCGTGTTCTTTGTAAGATCCCCTCCAATTGTGAAAGATCAGGCATCTAGGGTTCTACCCTACTACATCTTGGATCAGAGCAAGGTTGATCACGAATTTGGAGCCCCTACCCCTCTTTTTCTAGCCTTCTTTTACTTGATTTTGTCCTACGAAAATCCCCACCAAAAATAGCCCCAATTTTTTTTGTGATTGGTTGGTTTGATGATGTTTTGTTGATTTTGATCCATGAATTCGTTGTGTTGCAAGTGGATCTTGCCTTTCCCCACCATCTCACCATCGAAACGCATCCAAAATCCACGAAATCCTAGAATTTCTCCCCGTTTTCGTGTTCACCCCGAGCCATTCCCGTGCACAGTTGACCTGCCCGGATCATCCAGACCTTGACTCGGATCATCCGGACCCTGACCCGGATCATCCGGTTCCTGACCTGGATCATCCGGCTATCTCTGCCGAAACTGCATTTTCTGTAGTTTTTGTACACCGACACCTACGCCTCCGCATATCCACTTCGACCACGACCACCTAAATTCCGCCAACCCCATGACATACCATACCGTACCACCATTCGACTTTGGTTTTGGGAATTTGAGTTGTGCTTCCCGTGTCCTATTGTGTTTCGGCTATATAGGTACGGCGCGACATCAACATTACCACCGCTCATCTTCGCCGAGGACTCGTCATTGCTAAGGACGGTAACCTTGACGACATCTTTGTCTCTGCATTGCCATTGCATTGATCACAACCATAGCCTTACTTTTGTGTTGCTTACCCACCGAGACTAGGCTTTGAGTATTGCCGGCAATGTGACTTGTGCACATTAGTGATCATACTTCCCATAGCATACATACCATACCATCGTGGTGCATATCTTGGTATCATCTCTTGTGTCACAAAGTTGTCATCGCATACACAATTGCTATCTTGGTTCATGAAGTTTTGCATGAGAAAAGAGCTCAAAAGAGAAAGAGCCAAACAAGCTTTTAAGCAAAAAGGAAAAGACAAGCAAAGAGCTTAAAAGCAAGAACCATAGCATCATACTACATTAAGATTGTCATACTCAATCATCTTGGGTCATATCACCTAAATACCATACATATAGCATACTTGGAATAGAAGTTGTTGCATTTTTGCTTAGTAGGTTGTGCACAAGTTTCGTATCCGCCTATTGTGTAATCGTGCTAGCGTCTCTCTATTGTTGTGGAACAAGAGCATTTTCGTGGATTCCACATTTTGGCTCATTTTTGGTTTGCACAACCCCACTTATCTATTCGCGTGTGTGTTTCCGTGTGCCGCTACTTTATTGGTCTACTTGTTGTATTTGCGAATCTTTTTCAGCATCTTTGAGTCTAACTAACAATTGCATCAAATTTTGTGCCACCATCCTAACCGAGCTCCACCGTAAGCTTTTACTTGTGTAGGCGTGAGAAACGACAAGAATTGGTACCAATTGTGCTATTTCCTTGTTCGACATTTGAGTGATCATTGATCCATCTTCAACATCGGTCAAGGTACATTTGGTATAAGTTCTTCTCTTTCTCCCGCTCACATATATGCTTGGAATGATGGATAGGCCAAGTTCTTCTACCAAGACACTCTTCATCAAGCAAGACGATGACATGTCATCCTATGTCACCAAGAGCCACCTCTTCGGTGCACAAAGAGCTTTGCACCAAGAACAACAAGCAATGAGCGACCGCATCGACAATCTCGCCACCGACTTGCGACTCTCCGAGCAATGAACAAAAGACTACTTTGACAACAAGCTCGACGCTCACAAACAAGAGAACGATGTAAGAATGGACGAGATTCGTGCCTTGTTGGTGAACCGCCACTCTACCACTTTGTCCTACTCAAGACGGAGCCGCTCGAGTTGACACTCCGACAACACCTTCTCCGGCTCAAGTACACCGACATCAAACACTCTACGTCGAGCCGCGCGCCAAGACCGTCAAGCAACTCACAATCCTTTACATGACAATCATCCACAAGAGCAATTCGACGAGCAAGCACATCGTCATCGCCAAAACCAAGCTCCTCTTGCACATGGCACAAGAAAGGCAATGTCAACGTCTCCAAGAGGAAGAGCGAGCGTGCCAACACAAAGATGAACAAGATGCCAAATCTCAACGTCTTCAACAACAACAACAACAACAACAACAACCAAAAGAACAAGCACTTGAGGCGCAACATGCCCTTCAAGAATCAAGTCGAGCCATTGCCAATCGCAACCGAGATAGGCGCAACCAAGAGGAAGCACTTCGCGAAGAAATTCACGAACGACACTACCATGGAAGAGCACATCGTCAAGTTCCTCAAGATCTTCCACAAGCTCGACAAGCTCCTCCACAACCTCAAGTTCATCAAGAGCATAATGACTTTGAAAATCCTCCACGCCAAGAGCAATATGAGGTTGACAATCCTCCACGTCAAGGGCATCATCATCACCCTCGACCCCAACACAATGCAGAGCAACGCTACGGCAAGCTCAAGTTCACCATGCCCAAGTTCAATGGAAGCAACGATCCCAAAGAGTACCTTTCATGGGCATTGAAGGTCGACAAGATCTTCCGTTTGCACAACTATGAGGAAGAGAAGAAGATTGCTATGGCATCTCTTGAGTTCCAAGACTATGTGCTCATATGGTGGGAACAAGTCCTTGAGCGCCGAGAAGCTAGAGGTGAACCACCAATCACCACATGGGATCAAATGAAGGATGTCATGTGAGCATGCTTTGTACCCACCTACTACAACCGCGATCTCTTCAAAAGACTCCAACTTCTCAAGCAAGGAACAAAGACCGTTGAAGAATACTGCAAGGAAATGGAGATAGCCATGATAAGAGCCAATGTCACGGAAGATGATGAACAAACTATGGCCCATTTCTTGAATGGCCTCAACCATCCCACCAAGAAGATTGCCGACTTCCAACCCTACTCCAACCTCATTGAGCTCGTGCATCAAACTACCAAAGCGGAACGACAAGTGCAAGATGACTTCAAGTATGCCAAGTACTCGTCCAAGAGCTACGGCTTCTCCAACACCCAAGCTTCAACGACTCCAACAACTTCTACTTCAACCAAGCAACCTACAAGCAAAAGCGACAAGTCGAGTTACAGGAAAACTTTGACAACCTCAAGTCGTCCTCCTACTACTAGCAACTTCGAGCTGCGTGCTTCATCATCTACTCCAACCAATGAGACCGTCAAGACAAGTTCCATCAAGTGTTTCACATGCGGCGGCCGAGGCCACAAGTCCTTTGAGTGTACCAACAAGCGCACCATGATCCTCAACGACGACAGAACCTATGATTCCATGAGTGAAGAGGATATGGAAGCCCTTGAGCAAGTGGCCATGCATCGACACATGAACAAGGATGAAGATGATCAAGTATTTTGTGATGAGGATTCGAGACCTATCGTGGTTCTAAGTCTGACAGTAGAATAGGGGGGTAGGAATGGAGAGGCAATATCCTAGCTATGGAGTAGTTGTATACGCAAGAGATTTACGAGTTCAGGCCCTTCTTGGAGGAAGTAACAGCCCTACGTCTCGGAGCCCAGAGGTGGTCGACTGGATTATATGTGTATGAGTTACAGGGGTGCGAACCCTTTACACTGAGGATGGGGTGGCTTATATAGAGTTCGCCAGACCCCTCCGGCCCTCAGTTATGCAGAGTTTAAGGTACATTAAGGTCGGGCGTTACTGGTAACACCAGAAATAAAGTGTGATGCGGAGCATCCTTCCATCATCCCCATGGACTCTACATCAACATATCCAACCCCACAAGGACCCATGACAAGAGCTAGAGCACGTGCTTTGGAAACCGAGGTGAACTCCTTCCTTCTAGACTTGCATATGAACCCAAATGGAACATGTATACTACCTCACCAAAATGTGCTATGCCTCCTTAGGTACGAAGAGGAACACCACCAAGGAGCTCAGGAGCATCCCCAAGAAGAAGGAGAACCACCCCAAGGCCACGAGGACCAAGCACGAGAACAACAACAGCAGCACAGGAGGCTCCAGGCAACCCCATGCGCACGGGCCCCCAAGACCCCGTGCCCACGGGCTACTCAGGGAGTTGACGCTGGAGCACCCCGTGCGCACGGGCTTGTACCGTGCCCACGGGACCCCCGTGCGCACGGGCCCAACTTACCCCGTGCGCACGGGCCTCCCAGGATGGCCGGCTGAGATTGCACCTTCGGCTCCACTTCTCCTCCTTCAACCCCAAGCCTATATAATCCGTACCTAGGGCCATGTTTAGGGTTAGCAAAGTATTATATGAGATCTTGGTGAGCTTTGCTCCATTACCTTCCCTCTTTGAGGATCAAGACCCCATAGGGATGAATCCTTGAGGATTTCAAGACCTCCTTCAAGGAGAAGACTATCTACCACCAAGACCCCTCTTCCTTTGGATTTGGGATGAACTTTGCCATTGTATCTTTCCTTTGATTGTGTTTGAGACTTGTGGATCTTGTGTTGTTACTCTAGTGGATGTGTAATTGGGAATTGTTGGAGTGATTACCTCTTTGTGTTCATCCTTGTGTTCTTGTGGTTCTTGTGTTTCCCTCCATTTTCCCCCTCCAAGTGTGAAAATATCTTCACCTAGGGTTCTACCCTACATCATATGGTATCATGAGCCACGTTGATTCACACCTTGGAGTCCTTACCTTCCACTTTCTAGCTTGATTTTGTTGTTTTTCGTCCTAATCCAAAAATCCCCACCAAAAATAGCCCCAAAATTTTTTCTTGCAATTTGTTGATCTTGTGAGATTTGGTTGATTTGATCCACGAATTTGGTGTTTGACAAGTGGATCTACACCTCCACCACCATCCCCACCCATCCCCCACTGGAATTTGGCCAAAAACTCGAAATCCCCACGAAATCACAGGAGTTCATCCACTCTCGGGAGACCCCGTGCACACGGGCCATCGGGACCCCGTGCACACGGGACCCCATGCACACGGGCCTCACTTACCCCGTGCGCACGGCCTATCTAGGAACTTCGGCCATTTTTCTGTTTTTCCCATTTTGTTTCACCACCACCTTTTGTACTTTTTCCACACCTTTCCACGTGTTTGTTGAGTATTCGGTTGCGATTTCTCTTGTGTCCTGATGCGGAGCATCCCACGGTCATCCCCATGTACACTCCGACTACTCTCCATACCCCAAGAGGACATATGACGAGACCTCGAACATACGCCATTGGAACTAAGGTGAACCCGCTCTTCTTCGAGAACATCATGAATATCCATTGGACTTGCTTGCTACCTCACCAAAGTGCTCTATGTGTCCTTAGGTACGAAGGCCGACGCCCACAAGCTGGTGAGGGACACCCCAAAGGAGTTGGAGAAGGACCACAAGGCCACGAGGAAGAAGATGGAGCACAACAGGAGCTGGACAGGAAGTCCCAGGCGACCCCGTGCCCACGGGCCTCGAAGACCCCGTGCGCACGGGCTACTCAGAGAGTTTGCACTGGAGGACCCCGTGCGCACGGGCCTGTACCGTGCCCACGGGACCCCCGTGCGCACGGGCCCAACTTACCCCGTGCACACGGGCTCATCAGGATGGGCGGCTGTGATCCCCAATCCGAGCCCCTCTTCACCCGCTTCGACCCCAAGACTATATATTCCGTACCTAGACCATTTGTTAGGGTTAGAAAAGGATATGTTAGACATATGAGAGCTTTGCTCCATGGATCCACTCCACTAGGAGATCAAGACCTCCTCTTGGAGTGACCAAGCATCAAGACCTCCTTCTTGGGGAAGGATCCCAATCATAGGATCATCAAGCCCTCATCTCCTTCATAGGATTTGGGATGAACTCTACCATGTATCTTATTTCCCTTTTTTATTCATGTACCTTGTGGATCTTGTGTGTTTGATTGTCTAGTGGATGTGTGGTTTGACTTGTTCTTGAGTGTTCCTCTTGTTTTCCCTCTCTTGTTCATCTTGTTCATAGGGGATTCCCCTCCAATTCGTGAAAGATCTCTCACCTAGGGTTCTACCCTACATCATATGGTATCATGAGCCATGGTTTCTCACGAAATTGGAGCCCCCCTCCTTGTGTTCTAGCTTGATTTTGTTGTTTTTGTCCTAAATTCGAAAATTCCCCACCAAAAATAGCCCCAAATTTTTTGTGATTTGTTGGTTTAGTGTGATTTTGTTGGATTTGATCCATGGATTTGGTGTTTAGCAAGTAGATCCACCCTTCTACCACCTTCCCTACCTTCCATCCCTCGAATTTGACCTTACCTTGGAGTTTTCCCCACGGATCCGGAGCTGTTCATCCGCTCCTCGAGGACCCCGTGCACACGGGCCATCGGGACCCCGTGCACACGGCCAGACAGACCCGTCAAGACGGCCCTTCCAAAGGCGCTTGCCCTGTTCCTTTGACCTCCCTTCCACCTCCCACCACCACCTTCCACCCCGGCTACTCCACATCCACGAGATCCATCCATTCGGCCGCCCAGATCGTAAGAAATCCGCCAAAACCGAGAGTCCCAGTGACCTGTGCCCCGATGCGTGTACCGTCAAGCCGGCACCCGTGCCCACGGGCCCTAGACCCCGTGCGCACGCCCCCCCCCCAGGCCAGCCACGAGCAGTTCATAGTTTCGGCCATAACTTCCATATCCGGAGTCCGATTTTCGCGTTCTTTAGCTCGTTGAGTAGCTATTGACATCCCCCATCCACCTAGATAGGTTCCATCACCATTTGACTCCATCAAAATTTTGACATTTTGGCATCTTTGCCTAGGCCTTCCACCATATCATCTGCAAAACCACCATAGCCTTCCGCAACCTAACCCGTTTCGCTCCATATAACATTTTTGGTTGTTTAAGTGGTGACGTGAGTCTCCTAAGGTGTTTCGGCTACTTAGGGACAATTGCTTCTTCATCAACCACCACCACTTCCACCATTTGACATTTGTTCTTGAGATTTTGAGTTTGCGGTTTTTACCGTTTCCTAAGGTGTTTCGGCTACTTAGGGACGGGTCTACATCATCTTGGTATCTTCATCAAGAACACTGCTACTCATCATCGCAAAGGACAGTAACCTCGACGACACCATTGTATATTCCCCTCGCAATTGCATTGATAACCCCAAGCCCAATTTGCGTTACTTTCCTATCGAGACTAGCCATTTGAGTATTGCCGGCAACGTTACCTGTGCACATTAGTGATCCACCATTCCATTGCATACATACCATATCATATTGGTATCATATCATACCTTGTGTCACAATATCGTTCCCGCATATACACAATTGCTATCTTGGTTTGTGCATTGTGCAAAAGTGGCCATTAGAAAAAAAAGCTTTTAAGCAAAAAGAGAGCAAAGAGCTCGTGAGCAAGTGCCATAGCATCATACCCCATTGCACATAAGAGCCATACAAAAATCTACATCATATGATATCATGCTTGAGAGAAACACCGGGAACCATACATACATAGCATACTTGGGATAGATCATACATTTTGCATCTTATAGGTTGTGCACAAGTGTCGTATCCGCCTATTGAGCAATCATGCTAGCGTCTCTCTTGAGTTGTGCAACACGAGCGTTTTGCTGGATTCCACATTTTGAGCTCATTCCTTGGTTGCACGACCCCATTTATCTATCCGTGTGTGTGTTTCCGTGTGTCTCATTTGCTATTGGTCTACTTGTTTCACTTGCGAATTTGTGAATCTTTTCCAACATTATTGACTCTTGCTAACATTTTGCATCAAATTTTTGTGCCACTATCCTCACCGAGCTCTACCATAAGCCTTTACTTGTAGGTGTGAGTGAACAAGTCCGGTACCAATTCCACTATTCTTTCATTTCACATTGAGTGATACAAGATACATCCTCAACTTTGGGAAAAGGTAGCTTGGTGTCGTTTATCTCATTTCCTACTCACCTTTGCTCGAGTCTTGTGATGGATAGGCAAGGCATTTCCTCTCCGGTCTACGACAACAACGACGGCGTGAACGACTACATCAACAAAGCGTCCATCTTCGATCTACAATGAAAAATGCAAGGCGCACAATCAAGATTGCGAGAGCGCATCGAGAACATCTCCATCGACATTCGTCACTCCGAAGCAAGGAAAAGGGACTACATCGACAAGAAGCTTTCCACACATAAAGAGGAGCAAGATGCAAGGATGGAGGAGATTAGAGCCTTGATCAAGTCTTCTTCCCCTTCGTCATCTTCAAGGCGGCGACATTCAAGCCACAAGTCTTCGGAGCGCGCACACGATGCAAGTGCAAATCGTCCTCGTCCACATCTACATGGCGACCACCATCACGTTCGTGATCAACATCATCATGAAGGGCAAGTCACCTCCAAGAAAAATGTGCACGACGACGACGAACAACATCTCCTACGAGCTCAAGCACGACAACGACATCATCAACATGACGATGCTCCAAAAGCGCAAGTGCACAAGTCCCAACAAGCCCTACTTCACGCCAAGTCCAAGCTTCAAGATCACAAAAGAAGACCGCGAGACGACCACCACCAAGACGGCGCTACGGCTACACCAACCACTTTGGCATCTTCGCCAAGTGCTATCAAGGCATCTTC
This sequence comes from Aegilops speltoides, assembly GCA_021437245.1. Classification (NCBI taxonomy): domain Eukaryota; kingdom Viridiplantae; phylum Streptophyta; class Magnoliopsida; order Poales; family Poaceae; genus Aegilops; species Aegilops speltoides. Next base: position 309,340,330 of record CM038142.1, on the reverse strand, counting down.
GCCTTTGGACGTATGGCATCTTCGCCTACTTCCCACGAGTACGCCTACATCGACTTCATCAAGTCCAAGGCGACTACCTACGAGCGAGGGTGACACTTCCATCTTCGAAAGCCCCTCAAGGACGATGGCCGAGCATGGGACATTCCCTTCGGTCATGGAGACGAGCTATGAGGTGCCACATCATATGGGCCTCCAACCACAAGACGGTGACAAGAAGGTTGAGCATGGGACTATCCCTTCAACCAAGGCGACGATCGGAGTTGAGCATGGAGACATTTGCACCTACATCTCTCCGACACCCACATATGTCGAGATGCCCCATTTGCCATGTGAGGAGAGCCACCACCACATGAGTGATATGAGTGACTCCACCATACGTGACATTGAGAGCATTTCCTATGAGAGGATGAGTGTGACCACCACTAGCCCCACACATGAGAGCATGCCACACATCCTATGTGAGGTTGAGCGCGATTTGAGTGACTCCACCAACCATATGAGTGAGAGCATCCTTGAGGGAGTTAGTGAGCCGCAACACTTAGTGAGTGAGGTAGTTCACACGGCACATGAGGCCACTATGATTTCTAACGACTTAACCTCTACTCCTAGTGTGTTTTCTTCTTTGGTGCTAGGTCTCCTACATGACGACACGCCTACCATTGATGAGTCCATACCTCTTATGGAGACGACGATGTCCATGATGGACGATGATGCCCCCCCCACATGGTTCCATCAAGATGAAGATGACAACGAGACGATCTTCAACACCTCACCTACAACACATGAGCGACACTCCAAAGGTAACATAGGTGATGGCGCTTCTCTTGTCCCACTAGTGGACTCTCTTGACATCCATTGATCCCATGATGTTGACCCTCCTATTGCCATGCTTCATGCTAGTGAAACTTCTTCATGTCATGACTTACCTATTTATGATGAATACGATGATGAGCATGTTGAGTTGCCTAGTTGTGATGCTATGCTTCATAGGATATTTTGTGAAAATTCTATTGGTCACGTCATGTTTGACAATCCATTGAACTTGTCATATGCTATGAGTGAGATCAACTATATTGCATCATCAATCTCAACATAGTAACTATGCATGCCCCATTAAAATCAATCCCATTTGCACTTATGGCATAGATGACGAGTTGATGGTCATTGGCTTATGTTTTTCATGTGATGATATTGCCATGCTTCCTTTACATGATTTTCGCAATTCATCTACTATGCCATGCCATGATCACATTGCTCCAAATATGCATTTTTTTGGATGTTGTCAATATTCTCCAAGTGATGTTGCTACTCATGCTCATGAGGAGACCCCCATAGTTTCCTCATACATATTAGGAGATATTGATACATTTCATACTTTGCATGATTCCCATGATAGTGTACACCATATGCATTCCATGAATAACAATGCTCTAGATATTACTCGTGATGCATTACATCCTTTGAGTCTCCATTGTGACATACATCATAACAAACCTATCATGATGGATGACATGTTTCTATATCACGCATCTCATTTATTTGAGCATTGGATATTTGGTGCTAACCAACACAAGCACGTATGCATCATGATGGATGATGTGTACATCTACCACGCACACACAATTTTCCCTTTGCCTTTGTTTTGTGTAGGTACTCATGTATACTCGTCGACCTCTCAATCCCAAGAGTTGACGAAACGAGCTCTTGAGAGCAATGATGACTTGGGATCCCGTGGACTATCCTTACCACCGTTCCTTTCGCGCAAGGACTACGCGCAACTCCTCTACTTGGCTCTCACACAGCTATGGGCCATTTACCACTTCTCACATTATGCTCATATTACCGTGTTCACTTTGCATGCTATGCTTGCTTATATGCCTTTACCATGCAATTGTGACCCTTGTTTGCATCTACCCATGTTTCATCATTATGCTACTTCTATGTGTATTTGCATGCTTGGTGGAGATCCTTGTTGCTTTTGCCATGTTTATCATGTGCCTCATGCTATTTTACTCATATCTTGCTTTCATGCTTGTGATATGTCATGTGCACTATTCATGCCCACTATTTGCACACATGACATGCTTGCCATGATTCCTTCTAGTATGTTGCATCTTCGCACAACTAGCTTGCTTGCCTTGATTCATATGATTGCTTGCATTGTTGCATCACCCATGTTCCATTCCTCGCTTTCTTGGGTTGATGACATATTTGCTCATGCCTCTCACATGATATATCTTGATCATTGTCTCTTGTGTCCATTAGTTGCCTCTTTCATATCCACTTGTATTGAATGCAACCAAACTATGCTTATTGATCTTGGAGACTTGGACACTTTACTTGTGAAGCATGCTTGTTTGATTGATCCTATTGTATTTGGTTGTTCTTGCATCATATGCCTCCACACTATCAAATGCTCCCTTGTACCTTCTTATGATGAGCATGATGCATACACTTGTTGGGTATCTCGCCCCTCGAATGATTGGTCTTGCTTCTGCACTAACCTCACTTGTTTTTCCAAGTGTTTCTCATGTTCTTTCATTTTGGAGGATTCACAAGGCGGTGCCATTAGGCGACATATTGGCTATGTGAAGGCATACATGATGTACGACTCCAACATCTTTGGGAACTTTCTTGAGGTGAACTCCTTCTCTTTGAGCCATCCTCAAATACGCATATTGGATGGGTCTCTCTTTCATTGTTGTTTCCTTCTTGTTGTCTACATGATACATCTCGTGAACGGAGGAGCGACATTGGAGATTGGCTACATGGACCTTCACATTGAGGAGCGCTCGCACTTATTGGATGCACCTTCGCCACTCCACTCATGCCTCGACATCGAGCTTTGGTACACCAACACCTCCATATTTGTTGATTGTGCTCATACATGTCATGCTCGATGGACATATCATACTCACCACAAGTTTGCACACCATGCATGGATTGACTCACATTATGATTGCCTTGTTGCATCTTGTACTCCCATGTCATCCATGATATATGAGCTTGTGCATTTCCTTAGCAAATTTTTTGTGATCTACCTCGATGGCATATTCTTACATCATGATCATATTGTCCACCATCAATTGCATGATAACATACACATGTTGAGCATCCATTGCCATATTCATGCTATTGATAAACCGTCTCACTATGACATCATTTTGCACCGTGGTTGCACTAATCATATTCACAACACATTTGTGAGCACCATGATTGCATGTCCTCCCATGAATGCTTTGCATCTCATTCTATATCATCTTGATAAGCTTAATGCGCTTTGTCACGACCAATCTTGTCGCACGGACTCATTCTTACATGATGGACACTTTGTGTGCGCTAACCATTGTATTTCCGAGTGTTGCTTGTGTTTGCTCTTTTTGCATGTCTATCACTCCGGTGACACCTTGGACTACTTGGATGGCGCCATGTCTTCAACTTCGTCCAACTACAAGTCCCTCTACGACAATCGTTTCCATGGTGATGAGGATCACGATCCGAGGTCGGATCTTTCCCAAGGGGGGGAGATGATGCGGAGCATCCCACGGTCATCCCCATGTACACTCCGACTACTCTCCATACCCCAAGAGGACATATGACGAGACCTCGAACATACGCCATTGGAACTAAGGTGAACCCGCTCTTCTTCGAGAACATCATGAATATCCATTGGACTTGCTTGCTACCTCACTAAAGTGCTCTATGTGTCCTCAGGTACGAAGGCTGACGCCCACAAGCTGGTGAGGGACACCCCAAAGGAGTTGGAGAAGGACCACAAGGCCACGAGGAAGAAGATGGAGCACAACAGGAGCTGGACAGGAAGTCCTAGGCGACCCCGTGTGAGGGAGTCCTGGACTAGGGGGTGTCCGGACAGCCGGACTATCATTATCCGCCAGACTCCAAGACTACGAAGATACAAGATTGAAGACTCCGGCCCGTGTCCGGATGGGACTTTCCTTGGCGTGGAAGGCAAGCTTGGCGATCTGGATATGTAGATCTCCTACCATTGTAACCGACTACTGTGTAACCCTAGCCTTCTCCGGTGTCTATATAAACCGGAGGGCTTTAGTCCGTGGGACAACATACATTACAACAATCATACCATAGGCTAGCTTCTAGGGTTTAGCCTCCTTGATCTCGTGGTAGATCCACTCTTGTACTACCCATATCATCAATATTAATCAAGCAGGGGCGTGGGGTTTTACCTCCATCGAGAGGGCCCAACTGGGTAAAAACATCGTGTCCCTCGCCTCCTATTACCATTCGCCTAGACGCACAGTTCGGGACCCCCTACCGAGATCCGCCGGTTTGACACCGACATTGGTGCTTTCATTGAGAGTTCCTCGTGTCGCCACCGATAGAGCGGATGCCTCCACCCGCCTTCAAAGACGGTGTTTTTACGCCGAAGGGGCCTTAGCCGCCGGCCAAACTATCCGGCTTGGTGGTTTTCTTATGACCGCCTGTCCGGCCGCCGCTTCGACAATGGCTTCTCAAGCCGTCAGAAGCAATCTTCGCGTCAGCCCTAAAGCTGCCGAACAGTTGGATCCAATAGAGCTCTCGTCTGTTAACGAGCTCTTGGATCGCATCGCCGCCCTGGGAGTCGCTACGGACTACAACCAGATTGGGCTTAAAACCGATCTGAGAGAGATTAACTCTTCCCAAGCCACCCACCACGTCGCAGTGGTCGAGGAGCAATACGGCAACTCTTTGCCTGTATTGAAAACTATTCATGTCCGGATTCCCGAACCCTCCATGCCGGATTCCCGCGGAGGGACGGACTTCGATCGAGCATCGAACTTAAAATCGTGCATCGCTCCGGACCCGCTGGATTGTGTCCAGCAAGCCAAGCTTCCGAATTCGGAAGCCCCTTGGCCTTTGAGCCCCAAGACAGGCAGGGATCCGGATTTCAGTCCACCCACCTGCCCAGACATATGCGATCTATCTCTAATACGGCAAGAGCCCGCTGAAACAAGACATCACTCTCGGGCGATTCCTCCTGGTTATGGACAGGATAAAGGACTGCCGAGAGGAAAACGCAATCTCAATCTTCTGCAATAACTGCACGGACAAGGGAATACTAAACGCCATTGATCGTCGCAGAATTACGCACTTCACCGATCTGGCGTCCATAGTACGAAAGTACTGTGCGATGGAGAGTTTCCGGAAAACTGAAAATCAATTTTGGGATAATCCGCCCCAAACCCGATCCATGATAAAGGGCGCCTTACACTCAGCCCCGGATGCAAAAACGAAAAACAAAAACCCAATAAGGGAAGCGGAACCATCTTTGGAGGGATGGCTCAATGGACCTCGTAAGCTTCATAATACGAGGGAGCCGTCCCAACACATAGCCTTCGAGCATGTTGGATATTACGGCAGTGGCCAAAAGTGGAGAGGAACTTCTAGCTCCGGAAACCACTCCAACAATACCAAAGACGGTATCAACAGTCTTGAGACCTTCACATCAAACAATATGCGGCGAACAATCCATGGACTCGCGAAGTCTACCAAGTAGCAACAGCAAATCCATGGAGCGACACAGCTATTACCTTCAACGCCAGCGACGAGCCTAAATTCCAAACAACCAGAGCACCAGTTGCACTGGTACTTAGTCCCATAGTGGACGGCTTTCGACTGACAAAAGTCCTCATGGATGGCGGTAGCGGATTAAACCTCATTTACGAGGAAACTCTGCGAAAAATGGAAATCCATTGGAGCCGTATTGAGCGAAGCAGCACAACCTTTAGAGGAATAATCCCTAGCCAGGAAGCGCGCTGCACCGGAAAAATCACACTCGATGTGGTGTTCGGCTCTCCAACAATTACAGATCCGAAGAAGTCACGTTCCAGGTGGCCCTGTTCAGCAGCGGGTATCACACCATATTAGGACGAGAGGCATTCACAATTTTTCAAGCAGTACCTCATTACGGGTACATGAAGCTCAAAATGCCTGGGCCCAGCGGAATAATCACTCTCGTTAGTGATCCGCACATAGCACTCCGCGCCGAAAACAAGACAGCCGCACTAGCCCTCGAGGCACTATCCGAAGCCTTAGCGGCAGAAGAACTCACCGCGCTGCGCTCTACGGTGAACAGGGACGATGTGATACTCGATAAAAGATCCAAGTCCACCTCCTTCAAACCAGCAGATGAAATAATAAAATTCCAGGTCCATCCAACGGACCCAACAAAGACGGCCTCCATTGGGACACAATTGAACCCGAAGTCGACGCCAAGATCGCGTGAATTCCTTCGAAAATTGGGACATCTTAAGCAGCATCCTTCGGATATGCCCGAATCCCACGCAGTTGGCGAACATAGCCTAAACATCCTAAAAGATTTAAGCCGACCAAACAGGCTCTTCAACGATTTTCCGAACCCAAAAGACAGGCAATGGGAGAAGAGCTAGCCAAACTATTGGAAGCCGGATTCATTAGAGATATCAAACATCTGGACTGGCTAGCAAATCTGGTAATGGTACCAAAGAAGGATAAATCCTGGCGCCTCTGTGTCGATTTTAAAGACCTCAATAAGGCTTGCCCAAAGGATACCTTCCCTCTCCCCTGCATCGACCAAATTATTGATGCTACCGCAGGGCACGATTCGTTGTGCTTCCTGGACGCATACTCTGGCTATCATCAAATCAAGATGGCGGAAGCAGACCAAGCCGCAACGGCATTGATCACTCCATACGGACCATTCTGCTTCAACACGATGCCCTTCGGACTTAAAAATGTCGGCGCAACATATCAGCGCATGATTCAAACATGTCTGGCCACCCAGATCGGCAAAACAGTCGAGGCATCGTGAGACGACGTGTCGTCAAAACAAAACACGCCGAAACTCTAGTAGGCGATTTGAGGCTCACATTCGACAACCTCGAGCATATGACATCAAGCTGAATCCGAGAAATGCGTTTGCGCACCAACCGGAAAGCTGCCGGGCTTCATTGTATCCGGTAGAGGAATTGAAGCAAATCCGCTAAAATCCGAGCTCACACAGTTGGATATTCCAAAAGACCTCAAGCAAATACAAAAATTAACAGGATGCGTGGCAGCCTTAAGCCGCTTTATCTCCCGTCTAGGAGAAAAGGCGTTGCCCCTCTATCGCCTCCTCAGGCGCACCGAACACTTTGAGTGGACGGATGCTGCCACTGCCGGACTCGAAGAAATAAAGGCCATATTGGCAACAAATCTGGTCCTGGCTGCGCCCACTCTGGGCGAACCAATGTTGTTATACATCGCAGCAACGCATCAAGTTGTAAGCGCAGTCCTCGTCGTCGAACGAGCGACAGAAGGGCATAAATTCCCTCTTCAAAAACCAGTGTATTATGTATCCACTGTGTTAACCCCCTGCAAATCCCGTTACCCGCACTATCAGAAGATAGCATATGCGGTGTTCATGGCGTCCCGGAAGCTCCGACACTACTTTCAAGAGTGTTCGATAACAGTGGCCTCTGAAGTACCACTCAACGACATTATAAATAACATGACGCATAGCAGGTGATTGCGAAATGGGCCATTGAGCTCCTACCATTCGATATAACTTACAAACCTCGGCGAGCTATAAAGTCACAAGTTTTGGCTGACTTCGTCGCCGAATGGACGGCGAACTCCTAAAAAGTACGGCGATACTCCAACCGGACTATGCACTTTGACGGCTCCAAAATGTTGGCGGATGAAATCAAGCGTCGTATTGACGTCCCCAACCGGAGATGCATCCAAGACGTACTTCAAATAATGTACACGGACTCCAACAATGCAGCCGAATCGAGGCCTGCTACATGGTCTCCGGATGGCGATCTCCATGGGCATTCAACGCCTAGAGGTGCGCGATTCAAACCTTGCAATATCCCAAATAAGCGGAGACTTTGGCGCCAAGGATCCGAAAATGGCAGCACATCACAACGCTGTCCTAAAATGTCACTCGGTTTGAAGGACTTGAATTCCATCACATAGCCCGAGATAACAACCAAAGACGGCGACGATCGCACGCATCGGTGCGAAATGTGATGTTGTCCTCAAATATCTTCTGGAGCGACTCTTCAAGCCATCCGTACTATGGGAAGAGGAGCCCGTAGTGACAAACCGGAAAAACCGCACTAATCGGTGATTCAGCGGATGACATAACACCTTCAGCCCACGTCATAATGGCGAATCGCTGCGTGGGCCAAACCTTTCCTAGCCTACTTACTTAGGCGGGAACTTCCGAAGACCAAAACGAGGCCCATTGCATAGTCCGGCGATCAAAAGCCTACAAGGTCCATGAGGAGAACTTTATAAGAAAAGTACAACCGAGTCCTTCAGAGGTGTATCTCCGAAGAAGAAGGGCGAAACCTCTGGCTGAAATTCATGCGGACTAGGCGGACACCATGCAGCAGCCGGGCCCTTGTAGGAAAGGCATTCCGTCACAGATTTTATTGGCCGACGGCTTGGGCGAGCGCCAGCAGGACTTAGTCCAATGACGCGTTGGTTGTCGACTCTTTGCTAATCGAGCCATATGCCACCCACCGCCCTCAAAACCATACCCATTACACGGCCATTCATGCGGTGCAGGGGCTTGACATGGTTGGACCCTTAAAGGGGGAACCCACAAGCAAAGGTACCTATTGGTCATGGTGGATAAATTCACCAAATGGATAGAGGCCAAACCAATCAAAACGGCAGAGTCCGGACCAGTGATAGACTTTATATCGGGGTAGTACACGTTCTGAGTCCCCACAATCATCACCGACAACGGCACGAACCTCACAGCCGACGAGGTTAAGTCATGGTGCAAAAATATGGGCATCAAGCTCGACTACGCTTCAGTTTATCACCCTCAAACCAACGGTCAAGTGGAAAGAGCAAATGGTCTAATAATGAGCGGCATTAAACCTAGACTAGTGAGGTCACTTACTAAATCCGACACACAATGGGTCGAGGAGCTCGACTCCGTACTCTGGGGGCTGCGGACAACGCCTAACCGTACTACCGGATTCACACCATTTTTATGGTATCTGGCGCAGAGGCGTCTTGCCTGTGACATTATTCATGACTCACCTCGAGTGCGCATGTATGAGGAAAGAGAGGCCGAGCTTGATCGGCAGGACAGCTTGGACACATTGGAGGAAGAACGTGACGTCGGAAGGCTCGTTCCGCATTTTGCAGCAGGCCCAAAGATATCAAAGCAGAGAAGTACGGGCCAAGACTTACAACGTTGGTGAATTAGTTCTACGCCTACCGGACAAGAAAAAGGACAAGCTCAAGCCCAAATGGGAGGGCCCCTTCATTATCGATCAAGTCCTGACCGGAGCATACCGTCTCTGAAATACGTCGGATAACCGACTCAAGCCGAACCCATGGAACGCAGCCCGCCTCCGACGATTCTATGCCTAGCGCCGGACTAAGAGTTCGTCCCCTTCCCCCGTCCAAACTTTTACACTTCGGCTGTCCTTTGTTTCTCTTTTTATGCCTTGTTATTTAAAAGCCCTTACGGGCCTATTTTAGCATTTCTTGCATATGCATGACGTGCCATCCGCACTCATTATTCCTGGGGGCTTCTTTTACAGAAGCTCAATTATAAGGGTTTCATACCAAGCACATGTGTCAAGCTTCCACATGTACCTTTTACTCGCCATTATATGCATCGATATGACTTAAGTTTTGGCCAAGCTGGGTTGCCTGGCTCCTGTGCTTACCCCTACGTTCCCGATTGTTCGGCTAGGAGGTAAAGGAGCACCTCTGCGATTATTCTTGTCGGGTCACCGGATGTGTACCTCGGTAGGGTGAAGCCAAAAGCTAGCGTTCTTAAGGGAATATTCGATCGGTGACTTAAAAGATGACTTTTACCTATTTATCTATCCGCCCCGGATGTTTTATGCTTTTTTTTTGCAGTCCGGACATGCACTTTAGGGCATGCCTCCCGAGAAAGGAACCCTTAACGGAACTATTCTCCTGGAAGATGTTTCTTACTAACCATGTAATATAACATAACTAGTTGGGCACTTATGCGATAAAGCACCGATGACCCCTCGCTTTGGTCTCCATGCATACCACGGTTGTTTCTTAACCAAATAGGTATTCGGACACACTCCGGACTCTAGGGTCCCGAGGTTGAAGCGGAAAGGTCGGCAAAGACAAACGATCTACAATCCGGCTAGAAGGCATTTCACATGTCACTTTAGAGGAAAACATACATTGTCAACTTTATTGATTGTATTCCTCCTCAATCCCGTCTAACAGGCTGTCTAACTTACAGTCCCATTGGGAAAACTTAGCAGCCAACTCCACTTGGCTGTATACTAAACTCACAGGGATCTCCTTCCCATCGGGCCCCACCGGTCCAACTTCGGCCATGTGGTTGGGATCCGCCTTCTTATACCGCGCCTTCACCATGGCCCAAGCCTCCTGACACCTTGACGGCAAGCGAAATCTTCCACAAGCAGGCGCTGCCGCACTCCTGAAGCTTCTCCATAAGCTCCCCAAGGCCCTCGGGTAGGGAGAGGGCTGGCCATAAAGCCCGACGACGCCGCTCATTTCTGCCGAACTCGTTCGAGCAGCACCAATAGCCGAAGTTGATCACCCGTTGATATGGGCATCTCCTCTGCGGGGCGACACTGTGAGTATACCTACAAGACATACTATGTCAAATTGCTTCTTCACCGAACTCTTCTTTTCAAAGGAGTTCGCTCAAGCACTTACTATAAATGCCATGACGAAGCCACTGATTCTCCTTAACGGAGCCGGACAGCTCGGCCCGAGTGCCTTTCAGCTCTTCTCCGAGCTTGGCGTTGGCATCCTGGAGCTTGTTCCTTTCTTGCTGAACCCTATTCAGCACACTCGCCGACCTTTAGTCAAGCGCAGCAATGCTTGCCTGTCCGGATCCTGTCCGGCGGCACCTGCAATGTCATTATTAGACTCGCGCGCACACCGCACAGCGCTTATATTTATAAAAATGTGTTACCAGGAGGGATCGCTGCATCTCCCCCTGCGGCAGCAAGCGCGCCCTCAAGTTGGGCCTTGCAATCTTGCAGCTCCCGAGACAACTGGGCATTCTTCTCGGTAAGAGCCTGCGTTTTAAAATGATCCTTAAATCAGTTATCATAACTACTTTAAGTCTTGGGGCTACTGGTATATACAACCATTAAAATTCCCTTACCCGTATGTCTTTCACATCTTGCTCAGTAGCTCGTAAAACCATCTTGGCGGCACGGAGATGCTGCGTCCCCTAGTTAAAGGCATCCAATGCCTCGGGGAGAAGCACGCTTCACGAAATCTTGTCGTGGCGCCTATGATTCATGGCACTCTCCACCTCGGACTTGGTGGCGGACGAGTCTGTCGGTGTCCTCCGTTGGAGAAGGACCCGGCCCGCGTCTTGCGCTTGCCTCCCCCTCCAGGTCGGGCGCTGGAGCCTGGCTGGTGTAGGTTGGATCAGCAACTTCTGCGCCCGCAGTCCGGCGAGCGCTTTTTCTCCTACAAAGATCATGAGCACTCAGGCGTTTCCTAGGAACGCTGCTCTAAAAATTCAAATACAAGTTATACCTTTGCGGCGACGTTTCCGCCAAGATCGCGCGCTCCTTTTCCTTTCTTTGGTCCGGATGGCCTCTGTCGATCGGCCGCCATGGCTCGGCTTCCGCCGTGAAGGCGCTTCTGCAAAATACCATCGTTCGCGAAGGTTAGAAATGGGCAGGGAAGAGATAATGGTGTCTGGACTTCGGTTGCGGTCACATGGGAAGCCGGACATAGTCCGGGGTAGTCCGCCGTAATGGCGACCAAAGCATTGTCTATCTGAGCTGGTGAAACACCCGTCGATCAGCTCCACCTCGATGTCCGTCCTCTTGGAGGCCGGATCCAAGGATCTTCTGGATCCTCGGGTTGCGGAGCAGACTCACCATGTCCTCCACAGGTCCGGCGTAGATCTGCGTCGAAGACATAATGTAAGAAGCTTAAACTTCGAAAGCATGGGTTGAGCCCTTAAAGGTGTTCACTTACCCATCCTCTAGGGTTGATCATGGAAAACCCATTCAAAGGGTTCGCTCGAAGGAAGTCCTCCTTCTCCCCCTTGTACAGGATGGACAGGATCTCCACCAGATCCTCGGTCGAATCCGGCCCTTTGCGGCCATGACGGGTGGCATCGTCTTCCCCGTTGAAATCCCACATGGGGTGGCCTCTGTATTGCAATGGCTGCACCACCCGCTTGATGCAAGTTGCCATGACTCCAATCATGGTCAGGCCAGAATGGGCCATTAATCTTATTCGGCCCATCAAGTAATGGACGCTCTTGTCTTCCTCCAATCGGGGGCTCCGTGGGCGCCAGCTGAGGCACTTCTTCAAAGGAGCGGCGCTAAACTCCGGGAGGCCGATCCGGACTGGGTCCGGCAGCGGAGCATCTCCTATATAAAACCACTCTGAGGGCCAGTCTTCGGACGCCTTCTTGGGAGTACCAGACGGGTATCCGGTCCCGGCGATGCGCCATATTTCGGCGCCGCCCACTTGATATATGGACCCCTCGTGAGAACGAGTGCGAGGCGTAACAGCCTCTTCCACAGTGCAAAATGGGGCTCAGCGCCTGAAATAGCTCACAAAGAGCTACGTAGCCTCGATATGCAGATGAGGCGGGCGTGAGGTGGTGGAGCTGAGTCCGTAGAACTCCGAGAGCCAGCGGAGGAACAGATGTATTGGGAATCCGAGTCCCCTTACGAGATAGGGGACGAAGCATACTCGCTCCCCCTTATTGGGGCTTGGGGTATCCTCCGCTTGCCTCCCACCTTGATAAGTAACCAGTCCGGCCCGGACTGGGACCATGAAGGCCGGAGGAGAAATCCCCCCGTTTGGAGCTTTACTAGCTCGTTGTGCGAAACAGAGCACCTCCTCCAATTCCCCGCGATGGGCTGGGGCGCGTGAAGAAGAGCCGTCGGCGATCCATGATGGAATGGATTTTTAGGTCAAGGCGCTCGATGGAGTATTCAGCGGAGGAAGACGGTGTGGTTTGGATCTGGATCCTTGCCTCTTTTATAGGCGGACGACTCGCACAACTAGGGGGTAAAATGTAAAAGACACCCTGGCTTTTCGCATTCGATGCGGCAGCGTGGAAGAGGGCCATTATTTGGCATAGAAGCCGAGGAACACAATATTCAAGATGAAGCCGGACACTGCTCGCGGTACATGGAATTTGAAGGAGAACCCGCCTTGCAATGCCGAAGACTATGAACGCGCTGGACTTATCGTCATTGAAGCCTGGTTCGGGGGCTACTTAGGGAGTCCGGGACTAGGGGGTGTCCGGACAGCCGGACTATCATTATCCGCCAGACTCCAAGACTATGAAGATACAAGATTGAAGACTCCGGCCCGTGTCCGGATGGGACTTTCCTTGGCGTGGAAGGCAAGCTTGGCGATACGGATATGTAGATCTCCTACCATTGTAACCGACTCTGTGTAACCCTAGCCTTCTCCAGTGTCTATATAAACCAGAGGGCTTTAGTCCGTAGGACAACATACATTACAACAATCATACCATAGGCTAGCTTCTAGGGTTTAGCCTCCTTGATCTCGTGGTAGATCCACTCTTGTACTACCCATATCATCAATATTAATCAAGCAGGACGTAGGGTTTTACCTCCATCGAGAGGGCCCGAACCTGGGTAAAAACATCGTGTCCCTCGTCTCCTATTACCATTCGCCTAGACGCACAGTTCAGGACCCCCTACCCGAGATCCGCCGGTTTTGACACCGACACCGTGCCCACGGGCCTCGAAGACCCCGTGCGCACGGTCTATTCAGAGAGTTTGCGCTGGAGGACCCCGTGCGCACGGGCCTGTACCGTGCCCATGGGACCCCCGTGCGCACGGGCCCAACTTACCCGGTGTGCACGGGCTCATCAGGATGGGCGGCTGTGATCCCCAATCCGAGCCCTTCTTCACCCACTTCGACCCCAAGACTATATATTCCGTACCTAGACCATTTGTTAGGGTTAGCAAAGGATATGTTAGACATATGAGAGCTTTGCTCCATGGATCCACTCCACTAGGAGATCAAGACCTCCTCTTGGAGTGACCAAACATCAAGACCTCCTTCTTGGGGAAGGATCCCAATCATAGGATCATCAAGCCCTCATCTCCTTCATAGGATTTGGGATGAACTCTACCATGTATCTTATTTCCCTTTGTTGTTCATGTACCTTGTGGATCTTGTGTGTTTGATTGTCTAGTGGATGTGTGATTTGACTTGTTCTTGAGTGTTCCTCTTGTTTTCCCTCTCTTGTTCATCTTGTTCATAGGGGATTCCCCTCCGATTCGTGAAAGATCTCTCACCTAGGGTTCTACCCTACATCATGTCCTAAGGTGTTTCGGCTACTTAGGCGCAACTTGGTATCATCATCGCCACCAATCATCGACTCGAACAACACTTCGGCTTCGTCAAGATCATCTTCGACCGTAAGCAAGGACGGTAACCTCGACGACACTTTGTACCCCTTGCCATTAACTTGATAGCCTTGAGCCATTTTGCATAGCTTACCCATCGAGACTAGCTTGTTGAGTATTGCCGGGCCACGTCTTAGTGCACCATTTAGTGTTCCGTCCATCCCGTGCATCTACTACTTGTTACCTTGTTGTGTGGCTCGCATATCAAGCATCGTGGCATAGTTGAAAAAAAAAGAAAAAGAAAGAAAAGAAAGCTTTTAAGCAAAAGAGAAGAAAAGCAAAGAGCTTATAAGCAATAGCATCGAGCCTTCGCATTCGTGCATCATCTTGGTCACCACATACATAAGCATACTTGGGATAGTGAGACGAGTAGATTCTCTATTAGGTTGGTGCACTAGAGTATCTAGCCCATTAGTGCAATCGAGCTAGCGTCTCTCTAGTATCCATACGACAAGAGCTTTTCCCGTATTTCCATATCTTCGAGCTCATCCCTTGCTTTTGCGGATCCCATTTATCTTCCGCGTGTGTGTTCCTAGTGTTATCTTGGGAGGTTGATCTATTTGTCTTATTTGCCATTTGTGAATCTTCTCAACTTTATCAACATCTTGACTAACATTTGCTTGAATTATTTGTGTCTTTCCTAACCAAGCTCCTCCATAGACCATTTACTTGTAGGTGTGAGAAACAATTCCCGGTACCAATTCCCTTAGTGTAACATCACGTGGGATCGTACTTGTTACATCCACAATCTTCGGAAAAGGTAACTTTGGTTTTGTTCTCTCATTTTCCTACTCACCACCACTTTCTTATGATGGATAGGCCAAGTTCTTCTACCAACCCACTCTTCATCGAGCAAGACGGCGACATGTCATCCTTCGTCACCAAGAGCCACCTCTTTGGCGCACAACAAGCTCTCCATCAAGAGCAACAAGCAATGAACGACCGCATCGACAACCTCGCCACCGACTTGCGACTCTCCGAGCAATGTACACGCGACTACTTTGACAACAAGCTCGACGTGCACAAGCAAGAGAACGATGCAAGAATGGACGAGATCCGAGCTTTGTTGGTCAACCGGCATCCTTCGACTTCTTCCTACTCAAGACGGAGCCACTCAAGTCGCCACTCCGACGACACCTTCTCCGGCTCAAGTACACCGTCATCAACCATTCTTCGACGAGCCGCCCGTCAAGATCGTCATGCATCTCGAGATCCGCTCCATGGCAAGCATTCACAAGAGCAAGTCAATGAGCAAGTTCCTCGTCATCAAGCAAATCAAGTCGCCTTTGCTCAAGCCCAAGAACGACAATGTCTTCGTCGCCAAGAAGAAGAAGAACGAGCGCGTCTACAACAAGAGGAACAAGACGCCGAGGCCCAACGTCTTCAACAACAACAACGAGAAGCACAAGCTATTGAGGCGGAACGTGCCCTTCAAGAATCAAGTCGAGCCGTCGCCAACCGCAATCGCGAATGGCGCAATCAAGAGGAAGCCCTTCGAGAAGAAATGCAAGAAAGGAACTATCGACCACGTGTGCACCGTCAAGTTTCTCAAGCTCCACCACAAGCTCGTCAAGCTCCACCTCAACCTCAAGCGCAACAAGAGCGACACCAAGTGGAACAAGTGCTTCAAGACCCCCCTCCACACCAAGAGCAACATCATGCAGAACGAGAATTCGAAGACCCTCCAAGACAAGAGCGACACCGCAACCGCTACCAAAATTAAGAGCAACGCTATGGCAAGATCAAGTTCACAATGCCCAAGTTCAATGGAAGCAATGATCCGGAAGAGTACCTCTCATGGGCATTGAAGGTCGACAAAATCTTTCGTTTGCACAACTATGATGAAGAGAAGAAGATCGCAATGGCATCACTTGAGTTCCAAGACTATGTGCTCATATGGTGGGAACAAGTCCTTGAGCGCCGAGAAGCAAGAGGTGACCCTCCAATCACCACTTGGTCTCAAATGAAGGATGTCATGCGAGCACGATTTGTGCCAACCTACTACAACCGTGATCTCTTCAAGAAGCTACAACTCCTCAAGCAAGGAACCAAGAGTGTTGAAGAATACTACAAGGAAATGGAGATAGCCATGATTCGAGCCAATGTCAAGGAAGATGATGAGCAAACAATGGCACGGTTATTGAATGGACTCAACCATCCCACCAAGAAGATCGCCGACTTCCAACCCTACTCCAACCTCATTGAACTAGTACATCAAGCGACCAAGGCGGAATGTCAAGTGCAAGATGACTTCAAATACGCCAAGTACTCCTCCAAGACATACGGCTTCTCCAACAATCAAGCTTCAACAACTCCTCCAACATCTACTTCAACCAAGCCTTCTCCAAGCATTGACGACAAGACAACATACAAGAAACCTTCGTCAAGTTCAAGTCGTCCTACTTCTACTACAAGCAACTACAAGCCGCGTGCTACTTCCTCTACTCCGACCAATGAGACCATCAAGACAAGTTCAATCAAGTGTTTCACATGTGGCGGCCGATGCCATAAGTCCTTCCAATGCACCAGCAAGTGCACTATGATCCTCAACGACGATGGCACCTACGACTCAACGAGTGAAGATGAAATGGAAGCTATTGAGCAAGTGGCCATGCACCGGGGCGTGAACGAGGATGAAGATGATCAAGTCTTTTGTGATGAAGATACGAGCCCCGCTCTCGTTGTTTCCAAGGTCTTGACACTTCAACATCAACAAGAGGAATACCAACGATGCCACATCTTCCACACAAAGGCCGGCATCAATGGGAGATCCATCAAGGTCATCATCGATGGAGGTAGTTGCCACAACTTGGCAAGCGAAGAACTATGCTCCAAGCTACAATTGATCAAGAGGAAGCACCCGCACCCCTACAAGGTTCAATGGCTAAGCGACACCGGCACTATACGAGTTGAGCATACGGTCCAAGTATCCTTCAAAATCGGCGCATATGAAGACACTTTGGAGTGTGATGTGGTCCCAATGACCGTTTGCCATCTCCTTCTTGGTCGACCATGGCAATTCGACCGTGGCGCCATCCACAATGGGCGTACAAACCACTATAGCTTCAAGATGAAAGGAAAAGAATATGTGCTACGACCCATGTCTCCTAGTCAAGTGATAGCCGACAAGCAAGCCACCCACCATAGAGAGAAGAGTGAGAAAGAGAGCCACCAAAACATGAGTGAGAGCAACAAGCCACACTTGAGCGCCTCTTCACCTAGAGAGAAAAACCTCATCCTATTCGCCACCAAACATGAGATGAGAGAAGTGTGTGAGAACCCATCGCGTGTGATGCACTTTGTCCTTGTGTGCAAGGATGGAGAACCAAAAACTAACACTATTCACGA
The DNA here is from genome assembly GCA_021437245.1 of Aegilops speltoides. Classification (NCBI taxonomy): domain Eukaryota; kingdom Viridiplantae; phylum Streptophyta; class Magnoliopsida; order Poales; family Poaceae; genus Aegilops; species Aegilops speltoides. The sequence continues at coordinate 309,322,583 of CM038142.1, read as the reverse complement.
GCTACCTTTGGTGTTTCAATCTCTTTTGCAGGAATTTCACGATGTTTTCCCCGACGAGCTACCTCCGGGTCTACCTCCTCTACGAGGCATTGAGCATCGAATCGACCTCATCCCCGGAGCGCCACTTCCAAACAAAGCTCCATACCGTGTCAATCCCGAAGAAACCAAGGAGATTCAATGGCAAGTACAAAAACTAATCGACAACGGTCATGTACGTGAAAGCTTAAGCCCTTGTGCCGTTCCCGTTATACTTGTGCCTAAGCCCGATGGAAGTTTCCGCTTGTGTTCCGATTGTAGACCTATAAATGCTATCACCATTCGCTATAGGCATCCCATTCCTCGCTTAGATGATATGCTTGATGAACTTAGTGGAGCCAACTTTTTCTCAAAAATTGATCTTCAAAGTGGCTATTATCAAATCCGCATACAAGAAGGTGATGAATGGAAAACTGCTTTCAAAACAAAATTTGGCTTAAATGAATGATTAGTCATGCCTATGGGTTTGTCGGAAGCTCCCGGTACTTTTGTGCGTCTCATGCATCATGTCCTTTGCCCTTACATTGGAGTCTTTGTTGTGGTTTACTTCGATGATATTCTTGTGTTTAGCAAAACCATGAAAGAGCATCTTGATCATGTTAAGCTTGTTTTGCAAACACTTCGAAAGGAAAGTCTTTATGCCAACATGAAAAAAATGCACTTTTGGTGTTGACAAAGTGGTTTTCTTGGGTTTCGTTGTCTCTTCCAAGGGTGTCCCTGTTGATGAAACTAAAATTGAAGCAATTAAAACTTGGCCCCAACCCACCAATTTGCAACAAGTGCGAAGTTTCCTTGGTCTTGCAGGTTTTTATCGTCGCTTTGTGAAAAACTTTAGCACTATTGCAGCCCCTTTGCATGCTTTGAGTAAGAAAAATGCTCCTTTTGTTTGGGGAACTTTGCAATCCACCGCTTTTGATGGGCTCAAGTCTTTGCTTACTCATGCTCCGATTCTTGCTTTGCCCAATTTTGACAAAACTTTTGAGGTTCGTTGTGATGCAAGTGGTACCGGAATTGGCGGAGTATTGATGCAAGAAAAACGTGTAATTGCATACATCAATGAAAAACTCTCCGGTGCTCAACTTAACTATCCCATCTATGACAAAGAATTGTATGCATTAGTGCGTGTCCTACATGTTTGGGAACATTATCTTAGACCTCATGAGTTTGTCATACATACCGATCACGAAACGCTTAAGTACTTAAAAGGTCAAACTAAATTGAACAAGCGGCATGCCAAATGGAGTGAATTTATTGAATCTTTCCCATATGTGATCAAGTACATTAAGGGTAAGGAAAATGTAGTTGCCGATGCACTTTCTCGCATATGCAGGCTTGTCACCCAACTTGAGTTGAATATTATTGGCTTTGAGCACATAAAAGATCTGTATGCTAGTGATCCATCTTTTGCATCTCATTATGCTAAATGTATGATGCATACATCTTGGGAACAATACTACATCAAGGATGGTTATCTTATGAGAGCTAACAAACTATGCATTCCCGAGTCTTCTCTTCGTTTGCTACTTCTACAAGAGGCTCATGGAGGTGGACTCATGGGACACTTTGGACGCGACAAGACTTTCGCCACGCTCTCCAAGAACTACTTTTGGCCCAAGATGTTCCGCGACGTCTCACGTTTCACTACTAGATGCTCTACATGCCGCAAAGCTAAGTCAAAAGCTCAATCTCATGGTCTTTACATGCCTCTTCCAATTCCTTATCAACCTTGGGAAGACATTAGCATGGATTTTGTAATTGGTTTGCCTAGAACTCAAAATGGAAAATATTCCGTGTTTGTTGTTGTGGATCGATTTTCTAAAATGGCACATTTCATTCCTTGCAACAAGGTAGACGATGCTTCACATAATGCAAATCTCTTTGGTAGGGAAATCTTGCGCCTCCATGGAGTACCAAAGTCAATCGTCTCCGACCGCGACGTCAAGTTCTTGAGTTACTTTTGGAAGACTCTATGCGCCAAGCTCGGAATCAAGCTCTTGTTCTCATCCGCATACCATCCTCAAACCGACGGCCAAACGGAGGTGACGAACCGGACTCTCTCCACTCTACTTCGCGTGTTGATCAAGAAGAACATCAAGGAGTGGGAGGCGTGTCTACCCATCGCCGAAATACGCCTACAACCGCATAAGACATTCGACTACCGGCAAGTCCCCTTCGAGGTCGCTCTACGGCTTCAACCCGTTGTCCCCCTTGGACATTCTACCTCTACCTCTACAAGAACGAACCAACATGGATGCGAGTGAACGAGCAAGCTACATCAAGAAGATGCATGAAGATACAAGGAACATCATCGAGCGCCAAGTACATCGACTAGCGACCAAGCTCAACGTCAACAAGCAACCCATGATCTTCAACATAGGTGATCTCGTGTGGCTACACCTTCGCAAGGAACGCTTCCCCAACGAACGCAAGTCCAAACTACTACCTCGAGCCGATGGACCATTCAAGGTGCTAGCACACTACAACGACAACGCCTACAAGATTGAACTCCCATGAGACAAGTACAACGTGAGCGACATCTTCAACGTCAAAGACCTCTCGCCTTTCCATGGTGAAGAAGATCTTGATCCGAGGTCGGATCCTTTCGAGGGGAGGGCAGATGATGCGGAGCATCCTTCCATCATCCCCATGGACTCTACATCAACATATCCAACCCCACAAGGACCCATGACAAGAGCTAGAGCACGTGCTTTGGAAACCGAGGTGAACTCCTTCCTTCTAGACTTGCATATGAACCCAAATGGAACATGTATACTACCTCACCAAAATGTGCTATGCCTCCTTAGGTACGAAGAGGAACACCACCAAGGAGCTCAGGAGCATCCCCAAGAAGAAGGAGAACCACCCCAAGGCCACGAGGACCAAGCACGAGAACAATAGCAGCAGCACAAGAGGCTCCAGGCAACCCCGTGCGCACCGGCCCCCAAGACCCCGTGCCCACGGGCTACTCAGGGAGTTGACGCTGGAGCACCCCATGCGCACGGGCTTGTACCGTGCCCACGGGACCCCCGTGCGCACGGGCCCAACTTACCCCGTGCGCACGGGCCTCCCAGGATGGCCGGCTGAGATTGCACCTTCGGCTCCACTTCTCCTCCTTCGACCCCAAGCCTATATAATTCATACCTAGGGCCATGTTTAGGGTTAGCAAAGTATTAGATGAGATCTTGGTGAGCTTTGCTCCATTACCTTCCCTCTTTGAGGACCAAGACCCCATAGGGAAGAATCCTTGAGGATTTCAAGACCTCCTTCAAGGAGAAGACTATCTACCACCAAGACCCCTCTTCCTTTGGATTTGGGATGAACTTTGCCATTGTATATTTCCTTTGATTGTGTTTGAGACTTGTGGATCTTGTGTTGTTACTCTAGTGGATGTGTAATTGGGAATTCTTGGAGTGATTACCTCTTTGTGCTCATCCTTGTGTTCTTGCGGTTCTTGTGTTTCCCTCCATTTTCCCCCTCCAAGTGTGAAAAGATCTTCACCTAGGGTTCTACCCTACATCAAAGTGCTATGATGACCATAAAGGCTACTTAATGACCGACCGTTTGCGTGCAGAGTGAGTTTAGATCTCCTAGCGGTCGAGTGGTTGGTTTCATGGTCGAGTGTCTTCGAGTCCGTCGAGTGGAATCCTTCCAGGTCGACTGAAAGGTGGTTTCTTCTAGAGATGTCCTTGGGGAGGGTATCTTGGACAGAGCCATGACCCTACCCTAGGTATATGGCTTCATCATTAGCCCCCGAATGGATCGAAGTTTGAGTGGAGAAGGAGTTGAACACACTTCCGACCCATTTTCGTGCTATGAGTATATCTTGTTCTGGATCAATGAACTTAGGTGACGGTACCAACTTCTTTTTCGGTCGCCTTGATCCATTCTTTGTATTCGTCGAGTGAATTTCCTTACTTGGAGAAATCCGAACGGCAGAGCGGAGGAAATCTCCCGTCTGACAAGTTGCTCTGCAGCTCGCGGATTTAGCAGGATTCAAATTTCGGGAAGCGCGCGGGGCGGAGGAGGCCGCGGTAATCGGATGGGATAAGGCAGGGATGCCTCGATCTCCGCGCCACCGTTTTTGCCATGTATCACACACGCGACTGTTGCGGGATTTGACAGGATCGCCCGGGCCTACAAGTCAGTCACTCGGAAGTAACCTCATATAAGGCGCCGGACGGGGGTTTTTGAACAGTGCGCTCTCATTTCCTCCCCTCTTCCTCAGACTTATCCGCCGCGTTCGCTTCCATCTCAGCGCCGCTGCTCCGTGCGTGTCTCGCCGGCGACAATGGTGAAGGAGAAGACGGCAGCCCTGGAGCGGGCGAAGAAAGCGACGGCGAAGGCGAAGGGAAGGGCGACCAGTCGGGGCGGATCTTCATCGAGGGCCGGCCTGCCGCAGGGCTGGATCCAGGGCGACTGGATCCGCTCAATGATTCGCCAAGAAGACCTTGACGACCTGGCCAATGGAGGACTGATCCCCCATGGATCGGCGCGGATCCCGGGGAAGGAGTCTGAGCCGCAGCCTCAGGAGGGTGAGGTCGTTCTCTTGGCCACCCATGTCAACCGTGGGTTTTCTTTGCCACCTCATCCTTTCTTTCGGGGATTTCTGAATTTCTTTGGGGCGCAACTCCACCACTTCACACCCAACACCATTGTGTACCTCGCTGCTTTTGTGTCTTTGTGCGAGAATTTCTTGGGTTGTCGGCCTCATTGGGGTCTTTTCAAGCACATTTTCACCTGTCGCTCCCAGACGGTGAAAAAGGCCAATCCGAGTGACGAGAGAACACAAGTGATTCAGATGTGTGGGGGTCTTGGGGTTCATATGAGGGGGGAAAAGTTCTTTTCCGGCCATGATCCTTCCCGACTCAGTCCATGGATGGCAGTCGACCTGGTTTTACTGCAAAGACCAGCCGACGCCAGGGCAGTCGACCGGACTCCCTCCTTTTTCTATGGACCGAGTGAGGAAGCCTTCCTCTTTGAATGTGATCCCGGAAGAGAAGGCGCAGGTTAAGGTGCTGGTCGAATGTGTTGTCCAGCTTATCCATGATGGGGTGACCGGCATGGACCTCATGGAGGTCTTCCTCCGACGACGCATCCAGCCGCTTCAATATCGAGACCATCCGATGTGGATGTATTTTGGCACTGAGGACACCACTTGGATCCACCCGGAGGAGGTCGAGGATGCCATGCTGGAGAGGTGGCTGGCTGCCATCACAGGGAACAAGGACAATCCCCGAGGGGCTAGGAGGATTCCTCCACTCGACCAATCATACGAAGTAGACAAGGTCCAATTCTGCATCTCTGACTGTGATCCTGCTTTCTTCATTCTGTTTGCTTAAAATCAATCGACTGACTTTTGTCTTGTTTGTTGTCTTCCAGGCTACCACTGAGATGTACTCGATGCCCAACGGGGCGCAAGAACAAGCCGAGGAGGAGGAGGCGAGCGGAGGCGAAAGTGAGGAGGAGTGGCAATCTGATGGTGAGGGGGAAGAGGGTGACGACGGCTCCAGTGAAGAGGAGGAGGAGGAAGTCGATCCTCCTCGCACGGAAAGGCGATCCAAGCTCATCCATGACCCCGCGGTCGGCGTGTGGCGGCGATCTGTTGGGCGATCATCGGCCTCGGACTACCTCTCCAAATACCGACTGAAAAGCGCCGAAGCATCCCCGGGCGGCGTCATCAAAGCTGCCGAAGGCCTTGCCCAAGATGAGAATGGTCATTCCCACCATTTCCGGGTAACAGCAGAACTTGCGTTTTCTCGTTTATCATGGACAGACTCTTGGTCAACTCGTTGGCTAACCGACTGGTTTCTGAAATCTGCAGTGCTGCTACCTCCGAGACCTCCGCCAGGAACGAAGACCAGGAAATGGAAGACGCTGCCACCTCCAACCTTGGTATGATCTCTGTAGTTTCGCTTTTGGTCGATTGGATTTTTGTTTTTAACTTTGGACTTTTCCTGAAGCTCCTCCTGATGTCATTGATCTCCCTGATGATGACGATGCGACGCCGCTGAGGCCGAGGAGGAATAGAAAGGCGCCGGCTGGCAAGACCACTTAGACTACATCAAAGCCTGAGACACTGGTTCAGGAGGGTGGCAACATCACTCGGACTTCCGTGTCCTTCGCTGTGCCGCTGACGAGTGCTCGACCTTCGTCGTCGACTGCTGACCCGCCTTCCCTTTTCGCCACACACCACATCCCAAAGGACCAAGCTGGTGCTGCTAAGGAGGCTATACGCCATGCGGGGATCATGATGGAGCAGGTGAAGGCGATCCGAGAAGCCAGCCAGGCGGCTTATGACGCTAGCTCAGCCCTTCAGAGCAACATCCAGGTTAGTTGGTTATCTGAAGACTTTCTTTCCGAAGATCTTTGTATCTGTACACCCACTGGGTGTGTCGATTGAATTTTTGGATTGGAGGGGGCACCCTGAGTGCACCCACTGGGTGTAGTCCCCGAGACTATGGTGGATCACGGCGATCATTGTAGTCTTTGTATTTTAATTTCTTCACTCTAACTTCTTCACTCGATGCAGTGGGACCATGTCGAATGGAATCTTGGAACCAGTGGGGGCACGCTGAGTGCACCCACTGGGTGTAGTCCCCGAGACCATAGTTGACTGCTGGCAGTCGACTAAGGTCTGAAGAACCTGTTTTTTTCGATCATGATGAGACCGTGGCTGACTGCTGGCAGTTAGCTGTGGTTTAAGATCATAACCTTTTTGTCTCTTTCGGTCGACTGGTTGGACCGAGTCGGTAGAATCAGTGGGGGCACGCTGAGTGCACCCATTGTGTGTAGTCCCCGAGACTACTGTTGAATATTTTGATTCGGCTGTAGTCTTAGAAATGCTACGGTTTTTCTCTTAGTCACTCGGAAGCAACCTGTATTTGACGTCTGTCTACTGACCCTTCGCAGAAATCTTGCGAGCTTGTGGCTCGCTATACTGAATTGGAGAACAAACATATCTAGCTCGATCTTGACTTGAAGCTTGTTCAGGAGAACTTTAAGAAGACAAAAGATGAAGCGAAAGGTATGGTTGGTGAGAATCTTGACGACTGTCTTTATCTTTCTGCCCATTCCTGATTCTGGTCTCATTGTCACTTTGCAGATAAAATGAAGGAGGATCTGAAGAAGATGGACCATGACCTCGCCGAGGCGCAGAAGGCGGCTTTGGACAAAACGAAGCTTGCGGAAGAAAAACTGGCTTCAGTCGGTAAACTTGAAGAGGAGAATGCCAATCTGAAAGCTGCTCTCGACGCGGCCAACAAGGAGGTCAGCCGTCTGAAGAATGATAAGATAGCTCTGAGTGACAAGGCTAGCGAATCAAGGGAAGAAGAATGATCTGGAGGCTTATCTGGGAGGGCTCGCCAAGAAGTTATTCATCATGCTTGAAGGTAATCTCTTCTATCCGGCTGACTTGATATCATCGACTTATCATAGAACTGTTGGCTTAACTTCGAATTGTGTTTACTGAGTCGCGAACCGAGGAGGAGACCAGTCGAGTGGAGACAAGCTTGGACCCCATTAACTCTCATGTGAAGGATGAAGCCGCTATGAACGTGCTCCGACTGGAGTCTCATGTTGCTGGTGTGGTTGACTATCTCGCTCGACTGAAGGTTGCGGTGTCGCGAATTGCCACGACACTCTGGCCAGGAGAGACGCTTCAAAATGACCTCGAGTCTTTAATGACTCGGCTGAATGACGTTCCAGGTCGAGTGCAAGAATGGAAGAAGTCTTCTACCAGGTGCGGTGGTTACGTTGCTCTGTCCCTGGTCCGGGTTCACTGCAAGGATGCGCGAGAGGACAAGCTGGCGTCCATCAAAGTGGCCAATACCAAGAAGCACGACTTCCAATCTTTCATGGAGACCTTCATTGCTGCTGCCACTCGGATTGCTGACGGAATCGACCTGGACCAGTTTGTCGCGCCTTCCAGTCCTCCACCTGAGGAGTAACAAAAACTTCTATGCTTTGCCTTAAATTTGCCTCGGAATGCCGAGTGGTTTTGTAACCGATAAACTTTTATAGGCTTGACGCCTGAGCACTTCTGAATCCATAGGATGTTATCTGAACTTGGCTTATCGTTGAATATGCTTGTATTTGCCTTCGAGCGAACTTTGTTCTTCACTCGGAATATACTTTAGTGCTTGAGACGCAGCTCAGAGGTGGAAAGTCCAGTCGACTTGTACTTCATCGCTCTTGCAGGTAGGGATGGAGCACAGATTGCAGTCGACCTGCGTCCTTGCGGATAAGGATGGAGCGCACGTTGTATTTGTGGCGTAGCTTCGAAGGAGAAGGCAGCAGTCAACCTGCACCTCATCGTCCTTGCAGAGTGCACGTTGTATTCGTGGCATAGCTCCGAAGGAGAAGGCAGCAGTCGACCTGCACCTTGTCGTCCTTGCAGAGCGCACGTTGTATTCGTGGCGTAGCTCCGAAGGAGAAGGTAGCAGTCGACCTGCACCTCGTCGTCCTTGCAGAGCGTACATTGTATTTGTGGCATAGCTCTGAAGGAGAAGGTAGCAGTCGACCTGTACCTCGTCGTCCTTTGCAGAGCGCACATTGTATTTGTGGCGTAGCTCCGAAGGAGAAGGTAGCAGTCGACCTGCACCTCGTCGTCCTTGCAGAGCGCTCATTGTATTTGTGGCGTAGCTCCGAAGGAGAAGGTAGCAGTCGACCTGCACCTCGTCGTCCTTGCAGAGCGCACGTTGTATTTGTGGCATAGCTCCGAAGGAGAAGGTAGCAGTCGACTTGCACCTCGTCGTCCTTGCGGATCAGGATGGATTAAATACTTAGGCGAGTACTGGACTACAGCTAAGCCTCCGAGTGGGAGGATTGCTCTCCACTCGGTAGGATCTTTAAATACTTAGGCGAGTACTGGACTGCAGCTAATCCCCCGAGTGGGAGTATTGCTCTCCACTCGGTAGGATTTTCAAATACTTAGGCGAGTACTGGACTGCAGCTAAGCTACCGAGTGGGAGGTTGTTCTCCACTCGGTAGGATTTTCAAATACTTAGGCAAGTACTGGACTGCAGCTAAGCCCCCGAGTGGGAGGCTTGCTTTCCACTCGGTAGGATTTTCAAATACTTAGGCGAGTACTGGACTGCAGCTAAGCCCCCGAGTGGGAGGCTAGCTCTCCACTCGGTAGGATTTTAAACACTTAGGCGAGTACTTGGACTGCAGCTAAGCCTCTGAGTGGGAGGTTTGCTCTCCACTCGGTAGGATTTTCAAATACTTAGGCGAGTACTTGGACTGCAGCTAAGCCCCCGAGTGGGAGACTGGCTCACCACTCGGTAGGATTTTTTAAACTTACGCGAGTACTTGGACTGCAGCTAAGCCCTCGAGTGGGAGGCTGGCTCACCACTCGGTAGGATTTTTTTTAAACTTAGGCGAGTACTTGGACTGTAGCTAAGCCCCCGAGTGGGAGGCTGGCTCACCACTCGGTAGGATTTTCAAGTACTTAGGCGAAACGGATTCGCAGCTAAGCCCCCGAGTGGGAGGCTGGCTCACCACTCGGTAGGATTTTTTTGACTTAGGTGAGTACTAGGATTGCAGCTAAGCCCCCGAGTGGGAGGCTAGCTCACCACTCGGTAGGATTTTCAAGTACTTAGGCGAAACGGATTCGCAGCTAAGCCCGCGAGTGGGAGGCTGGCTCACCACTCGGTAGGAATAAATTTTTTTTACAAGCTTAAGCGAAACGGATTCGCGGCTAAGCCACCCACTGTGGGATTTCTCACATAAACAAAAGCAACGACAATCACTGGGAAAATCATAACACTTTTGTCTTTGATAAACAAACTACAGAGGTACTTTTTTATTACATCTCATCCGAGTGAGTACTTAAGTATAAAAGGGGCGAAGCAGCTCCGCGTTCCAAGCTCGTGGCTCATCAATCTGGCGATCGACATTGTAAAGACGGTACGCTCCATTGTGGAGAACTTTGGTGACGATGAAGGGGCCTTCCCAAGTAGGAGCGAGCTTGTGTGGCTTCTATTGATCCACTCGGAGGACCAAGTCTCCTTCTTGGAAGGCTCGACTCTTCACGTTTCTGGCATGGAATCGACGCAAGTCCTGCTGATAGATAGTCGATCGGATCATGGCCATCTCTCTTTCTTCTTCTAGAGGGTCGACTGCGTCCTGCCGGGCTTGTTCTGTCTTGTCTTCAGTGTAGAGCTCGACTCGGGGGGCATTGTGAAGCAGGTCACTCGGCAGAACTGCTTCAGCTCCATAGACCAGAAAGAATGGAGTTCGTCCAGTCGACCGATTAGGGGTGGTCCTTAATCCCCCAAAGAACTGATGGAAGTTCGCCAACCCATGCGCCTGCTGCGTGCCTGAGATCGCGTATCAGTCGGGGTTTCAGTCCTTTGAGAATTAAACCATTTGCTCGCTTACCTTGTCCATTCGACCGGGGTGAGTGGTGAAGCGTAGTCGACTTCGTGTGCCTTGAGGCGCAAAAGGCTCAATTCGTCGGAATCAAAGTTTGACCCATTATCGAGATGATCTGTGCGAACTCCATATCTGAATATCAACTCTCGATGAAGGCGATAGCGATGCCGCATCAAGATTCTTGATAGGCTTAGCTTCAATCCACTTAGTGAACTTGTCGATCGCCACCAAGACATGGGTGAAGCCGCTCCTGCCAGTTCTCGATGGTCCAACCATATCAATCCCCAAACAGCGAAGGGCCGACGAGTGGAATGGTCTTCAAGGCTGGCGAGTTTGTGTGACATATTGGAAGAAATGACATCCTTCACATTTGTCGACTATCTCCTTCGCCATCTCATTTGCTCTTGGCGGTAAAACCCGCTTCGGTATGCTTTAGCCACAATGGTGCGAGAGGACGCATGATGACCACAGGTCCCAGTGGATATCATCGAGAATTATCGACCTTCTTCGGTGTTATACATTTCGATCGACTCGATCGCGCTTTCTCTGTCTGTCCGTCCTTTTATCACAAGAAAGGCCTTGGATCGATGGACGATCTGTTGAGCCTCTTCTTCATTCTCTGGGAGCTCTTTCCTTAGGATATCTGCGATGTACGGCCTTCGTCGGTCGGGAGTGATGACCAAAACTTCCATGATCAGGTCGACCACAGCTGGAACCTCAACTTCAGTCAGATCCATGGCACTTTTTTTCTGCGGGGCTTCTTCGGTGAAAGGATCCTCTTGAACTGATGGTGTGTGGATGTGCTCCAAGAACACATTACTGGGAATGGCTTCTTTCTTGGAACCTATTTTTGCCAAATCATCAGCCGCTTGATTTTTCAGTCGGGGTATATGATGGAGCTCTAACCCCTCGAATTTCTTCTCTAGCTTTCTCACTGCATTGCAGTAACCAGCCATGGGTGGACTTCTGACGTCCCACTCCTTCATCACTTGATTAACCACCAAATCTGAGTCGCCATAGACCATGAGGCGACGGACGCCGAGTGAGATGGCCATAGGCAACCCATACAAAAGTGCTTCGTATACTGCTTCGTTATTGGAGGAATCAAAGTGGATCTGGAGCACATATCTGAGCTTATCTCCTCGGGGAAACCAACACTACCCGAAAGACGGAACCATTCAGCATCTTAGAGCCATCAAAGAACATGGTTCGATGCTCGAGTGAACTTGAGTCGGCGATTCTGTTCAATCCACTCGGCGATGAAATCTGCTATTGCTTGGGACTTGATGGCTTTCTTTGCCTCAAACTTGATATCAAGGGAAGGAGTTCAATCGCCCATTTGCCACTCGACCGATTGCATCTCTGTTGTGTAGAATCTCTAACAATGGCGTCGGACGATCGTAATGGAATGGTCGAGAAGTAATGAGCAACCTTCTTCGTGGTCATATAAATCCCATATACAAGCTTCGATAATGAGGGTATCTTTGCTTTGATGGGGTCAAAACTTGAAAGATAATATCTTTGGCGCTGAACTTTGAAGGCTTTTCCTTCTTCTTCCCGCCGACCGTAAATCTTTATCTTGACGACTTGTCCTGTGGCTGCAATGTAAAGTAGCAAAGGCTCTTTGCTGATTGGGGCAGCAAGCACCGGCTGGGTGGAGAGCAGGGCTTTTAGCTCTGCAAACACTGCATCAGCTTCGGGAGTCCACTCGAACTTGTCTGACTTCTTCATCAGTCGGTAAAGAGGCAATGCCTTTTCACCGAGACGAGAGATGAATCGACTTAAGCGGCCAAGCATCCAAGAAGCTTACGGACGCCGTGCACACGCATGTAGGCGTTTCATTCGGAGTATAGTACCAACCTTTTCTGGGTTGGCGTCGATCCCTTGTTTGAAAACGAGAAAACCGAGTAACTTTCCGCCAAGAACTCCGAATGTGCACTTTGATGGATTAAGCTTGATATCATACCTCCTGAGGTTGGCAAATGTTTCAGCAAGGTCAGTCAGCAGGTCGGAACCCTTCCATGATTTGACCACAATATCATCCATGTATGGTTCCACATTCCAACTGATTTGAGTGAGCAAACACTTCTGAATCATCCTCATGAATGTGGCTCCGGCATTCTTGAGGCCGAATGGCATGGTGACATAACAGAAGCACCCAAATGGAGTGATGAAAGCTGTTTTGATCTCATCGGGTCCATATAGACGAATCTGATGGTAACCGGAATATGCATCTAAAAAAGACAGGCGCTCACATCCCGCAGTCGAGTCGACTATTTGGTCGATGCGGGGGAGAGGAAAATGATCTTTCGGGCAGGCCCGATTGATATGTTTGAACTTGATGCACATGCGAAGTGACTTGTCCTTCTTGGGGACCATGACAACGTTGGCGAGCCACTCGGAGTGGTAAATCTCTCGGATAAACTCCGCTGCTAAGAGACGAGCCACCTCCTCACCAATGGCCTTTCTCTTCTGGATGGCGGACCGTCGAAGATGTTCCTTGACAAGTTTCACTTTTGAGTCGACTCGTAGACGATGCTCAGCCAGCCCCCTGGGAACACCCAGCATGTCAGAAGGCTTCCATGCGAACATGTCCCAGTTCTCACGGAGGAACTGGATGAGCGCTTCTTCCTATTTGGAGTCGAGTGTTGTAGAGATATGAGTCGGAGCAGCACTGGGGTCGGTCGGGTGAATGTGAATCGGCTTTGTCTCACCAGACGATTGAAATGCTGATTCCGAAGCGGGCTTCTTGGCTCGCAACAAATCACTCGGATCTGCAGTTTTACGATATTCCCGCAGCTCTACCACGCCATCGAGTATCGGTGATCTTTGAGCCTTTAAAAGCACTCTTACGCCTTCTTCCGATTGCGATGCGGTGATCACACCTTTGGGACCGGGCATCTTCAATTTCAGGTACACATAGCATGGTCGAGCCATGAAGCGTGCATAAGCTGGCCTGCCCAAAATAGTGTGATAAGCACTCTGGAAATCCACAACTTCAAACGTTAACTTTTCTTTGCGGTAATTCTTGGAATCACCGAAAACCACATCAAGAGCAATTTGGTCGAGTGACTCAGCCTTCTTTCCAGGAATTACTCCATGGAAACTCATGTTGCTGGTACTGAGTCTGGACATCGGAATGCCCATCCCTTTCAACGTCTCCGCATACAATATGTTCAGGCCACTGCCACCATCCATCAAAACTTTAGTCAGTCGAGTGCCTTCGACGACTGGGTCGACCACCAAAGCTTGCCTCCCAGGGGTGGCTATGTGTGTTGGATGATCGGACTGGTCGAATGTGATGGCAGTCTGAGACCATTTCAGATAACTGGGTGTCGCCGGAGCAACCATATTCACCTCTCGGTTGATAACTTTCAATCGACTTTTGCTTTCTACATCAGCAAAAATCATCAGGGTGGATCTGGGGATATCCATCATCACTATATTCTTTGTCCTCAACTTTGTCCGACTCCTTTTCCTTATCTTTGGGCTGTTTCCCCTGAAATTGTTGGATCAAGAGCTGACACTGTCGAGTGGTATGTTTCGGGTAAATGAATTTACCCTCCTCATCTTTCTTCATGTGGATGTGGCACGGCAAATCCATCACGTCATTCCCTTCTTTGTCCTTCACCTTCTTAGGGTTCCAAGACCCTTTGGGCTTCCCTTTAAACTTTCCTTCAGTCACGGCCAAGGCTTCTCCAGGAGCAGTTGGCTCGGCTTTCCGCTTCTGCTTTCGACTGGAGTTCCCTCCCCCGGTATCGTGGGCGACTGACTTGTGCTTGCCACTCCGGAGCCGATCCTCTTCTTCACCATTGGCATACTTGGTGGCAATCTCCATCATTCCACTCAGAGACATGTCTCCGGTTCGACCGAATTTCAGGTTTAACTCTCTGTACTTAACACCTTCCTTGAAGGCACAGACTGAGTGGTGATCAGATACATTCTCTACCGTGTGATGCAACGTGATCCATCTCTGGATGTAATCCCTCAGAGTTTCATTCGACTTATGCACACAAGATTGCAGCTCTGTCAACCCTGCTGGTCGCTTGCAAGTTCCTTCAAATGTTCTGACAAACACTCGGGCAAGATCTTCCCAAGTGTAAATGTTGTTGGGTGCTAACTGATTCAACCATGCTCTGGCCGAGCCCTCCAACATAAGAGGCAGGTGTTTCATGGCCACCTCATCGTTGCCGCTGCCAATCTGAACAGCCACTCGGTAGTCTTCAAGCCAAGTATCAGGCTTGGACTCACCAGTGAACTTACTAACTCCAGTCGCCAATCTGAAGTTGGGAGGAATTACCGCGGCCCTGATGGCTCTGCTGAAACACTATGGCCCTGAGACGTGTACTCTGCTGCTGGTGGGTACATCTCTGTCATGACCTTCTCGGTGAGCTCTATTCCTGTCGACCAAATCTTGAACGATAATGGATCTCGCATCAAAGCACAGGTTCCACAGGGGTCGACCGAATCCTTCGCCTAACACTTGTCTTGGCGTCTGTCATCCTGGCTTTGCCGAGCGTATGATCCGCCCCTTGGGGGTGGGGTGGGCACTCGACGTCGATCATTGCGATTGAGTCGGTGATCATACTGCTCACGGTTCTTGTACTGATCACACCGGTCTCCATATTCCTCACGCCTCGGGGGCGATCTTGGGCTATGGGCCGACTGGACTGTATTCGCAGCGACGGATCTGCTGTGAATCCTATTCCGTGACTGTGATACAGCTGAATTTTAATCTCCTGCTGCCTGGAGTAATGCTCTGATCTGTAACAAGCCTCTGCCAGCCTCTGACTGGGAAGGCTGAATTGACTCTGCTATACGGGCTGCAGCTGCTAGATTCTGAATCGGAGTTCGATATACCTGAGTCGGTGGTGGAAAGAGTTGACGTCGACTGGAGTCTGGAACACGTTGCCGCGCGCACTCGTCGAGTGCTCGCTGGAGGTTCTCCAGTCTAGTGCACTCAGCCAAGTTGGCCAAGTGCGCGTCCTCTATGGCCCGAACCTCAGGGGTTTCTCCAACGATAGGAGTGTGTAGCGCATCCATATTCCGGCGGCGAAGTTCTTCCCTCTACAGCGAAGTGAGGGGCTTGGGTTGATACTCTTCATGGGCCTGCGCCGGATCGCCTCTGCCGTCGCCTCCGTTGGCGTGGGGAAAGCCAGGAGGACTGCATGGACCATTGACCATCAGCATCTCCGCCGCTGGATCACTGCTGTCGCACTCGGATGCAGTCTCTGCGGAGCCAGTCGAACAGGTCGCAGAGAGACTCGTCGAGCTCAATCGCCGCGACTTGGGGGTGGCCAACTGGCGGGCCACCGTGTGCCTCACCCACCGCTGAAGCCTCGACCGACCGAAGTGCTTGCGCTGGTGGGAAACAGGGAGGGAGGACGACATAGGGGCCGACCGATACTGGGTCGACGGTTGCTGCAGGAGGACGCTGCGGACGCACACGCGAAAGTGCGTCGCCCCGCGGACGGGGAGCACTTCGATGTCGAGCGGAGCCTCCTGAAGCCAAGCGGAGTCGTCGGCGATGAACGTGAGCGCGCCGAGACGGATCTCGCGGCCCTCAACCAAAACTCCGCCTGAAACCATGATGAAGGAGATCGGAAATATCGCAACTTCTCCAATAAGTCGCTAAGACACCAGCCCCAAGGTGGGCGCCAACTGTCGTGGTTCTAAGTCTGATAGTAGAATAGGGGGGTAGGAATGGAGAGGCAAGATCCTAGCTATGGAGTAGTTGTATACGCAAGAGATTTACGAGTTCAGACCCTTCTCGGAGGAAGTAACAGCCCTACGTCTCGGAGCCCGGAGGCGATCGACTGGATTATATGCGTATGCGTTACAGGGGTGCGAACCCTTTACACTGAGGAGGGGGGTGGCTTATATAGAGTTCGCCAGACCCCTCCGGCCCTCAGTTATGCAGGGTTTAAGGTACATTAAGGTCGGGCGTTACTGGTAACGCCACAAATAAAGTGCTATGATGACCATAAAAGCTACTTAATGACCGACCGTTTGCGTGCAGAGTGACTTTAGATCTCCTAGCGGTCGAGTGGTTGGCTTCATGGTCGAGTGTCTTCGAGTCCATCGAGTGGAATCCTTCCAAGTCGACTGAAAGGTGGTTTCTTCTAGAGATGTCCTTGGGGAGGGTATCTTGGACGGAGCCATGACCCTACCCTAGGTACATGGCTTCATCAAGACCCGCTCTCGTTGTCTCCAAAGTTTTGACTCTTCAACGTCAACAAGACGAACACCAAAGATGCCACATCTTCCACACCAAGGCCGGCATTAATGGAAGGTTAGTCAAGGTCATCATCGATGGAGGGAGTTGTCACAACTTGGCAAGTGAAGAACTATGCTTTAAGCTCCAATTGGTCAAGATGAAGCACCCACACCCCTACAAGGTTCAATGGCTAAGCGATTCCGGCACTATCCAAGTCAAGCATACAGTCAAAGTGTCTTTCAAGACCGGAGCATATGAAGACACTTTGGAGTGTGATGTCGTCCCGATGTCCGTTTGACACCTCCTTCTTGGTCGACCATGGCAATTTGACCGCGGCGTCATCCACAACGGGCGTACCAATCACTATAGCTTCAATATGAAAGGGAAGTGTACGTGCTACGACCTATATCTCCAAGTCAAGTGATAGCCGACAAGGAAGCCACCCATCATGGAGAAAAGAGTGAGAGAGTGACCCACCCAAAAGAGAGTGAGCTCCACAAGCCAAAATCGAGTGCCTCCACGATGAGCGACAATAAAAATTTAGTCCTATTTGCCACCAAAAGTGAGATGAGAGAAGTGTGTGAGAACCCATCAACTGTTATGCACTATGACCTTGTGTGCAAGGACGAGGCACCAAAAACTAACACCTCCCACAATCTACCTTTAGTGTTGTCTTCTCTTTTGCAGGAATTCCAAGATGTTTTCCCTGACGAGCTACCTCCCGGTTTACCTCCACTATGAGGCATTGAACATCGCATCGACCTCATCCCCGGAGCACCTCTACCTAACAAGGCTCCCTATCGCGTCAACCCAGAGGAAACTAAGGAGATCCAACGGCAAGTACAACAACTCATCGACAACGGTCAAGTACGTGAAAGCTTGAGCCCTTGTGTCGTTCCGGTCATTCTTGTCCCAAAGAAAGACGGTACTTATCGTATGGTTTCCGATTGCCGTCGCATCAATGCTATCACTATTAGGTATCGTTACCCTATTCCATGCCTAGATGATATGCTTGATGAGCTTAGCAAAGCCACCATTTTCTCTAAGATTGATCTTAAGAGTGGTTACTATCAAATACGCATCCAAGAAGGTGATGAATGGAAAACCGCATTTAAGACCAAAGTTGGCTTATATGAATGGCTAGTTATTCCAATGGGTTTATCCGAAGCACCCGGTACTTTCATGTGAGTCATGCACTTTGTTCTTCGTCCCTATATTGGTGTATGTGTTGTGGTCTATTTTGATGATATTTTTGTCTTGAGCAAATCCCTCAAAGATCATGTCACCCATCTTAGAACCGTGTTGCAAACCCTTAGGAAAGAGCGCCTTTATGCTAATATGGACAAATGCCTTTTTGGTGTTGATAAGCTTGTTTTCTTAGGTTTCATTGTGTCTTCTAAGGGTGTTCATGTAGATGAATCTAAGATCAATGTTATTAAGAATTGGCCCCAACCAACCAACTTGCGACAAGTGCGTAGTTTTCTTGGTTTAGCCGGTTTCTATCATCGCTTTGTGAAGGATTTTAGCACCATTGCTTCACCTTTACATTCTTTGAGTAAGAAAAATACGCCATTTGTTTGGGGACCATCCCAAGATACCGCATTTAATGAGCTTAAGAATTTGCTTACTCATTCCCCTGTGCTTGCATTACCCAACTTTGACAAACCTTTTCAGATTCATTGTGATGCTAGTGGTAATGGCATAGGAGGTGTGTTAATGCAAGAGAAGCACCCCATAGCATACTTTAGTGAGAAAATTTCCGAAGCGCAACTCAATTACCCCATCTACGACAAAGAGCTATATGCTTTAGTGTGAGTTTTGCGTGAATGGGAACATTATCTTTGCCCTCATGAATTTATCATTCATACCGATCATGAAACACTTAAGTACTTAAAGGGTCAAACTAAGTTCAACAAGCGTCATGCTAAATGGAGTGAATTCATTGAGTCTTTTCCTTATGTCATCAAGTACATCAAAGGTAAGGAAAATGTAGTGGTGGATGCTCTTTCCCGCATATGCATGCTAGTCACTAAACTTGAATTGAATGTCATTGGCTTTGAGCACATCAAAGACTTGTATGCGCATGATCCTACTTTTGCTATTCCATATGCTAAGTGTTTGATGCATACATCTTGGGAACGATATTACATCAAGGATGATTATCTTATGAGAGCTAACAAACTTTGCATTCCCGAGTCTTCTCTTCGTTTGCTCCTTTTGCAAGAGGCTCATGGAGGCGGACTCATGGGACATTTTGGACGCGACAAGACATTTGCTACGCTCTCCAAGAACTATTTTTGGCCCAAGATGTTCCACAACGTCTCACGCTTCACCAATCGATGATCTACATGTCGCAAAGCTAAGTCAAAAGCTCAATCTCCTACTCATTTTATCCCATGCAACAAGATAGACGATGCTTCACATATTGCAAATCTCTTTTGTAGGGTAATCTTGTGCCTCCATGGAGTACCGAAGACAATTGTCTCGGACGGCGACGTCAAGTTCTTGAGTTACTTTTGGAAGACTCTATGCGCCAAGCTCAGAATCAAGCTCTTGTTCTCTTCGCCATACCATCCTCAAACCGACGGCCAAACGGAGTGGGAGGAGTGACTACCTATCGCCGAGTACGCCTACAACCGTGCAAGACACTCCACAACCGGCAAGTCCACCTTCAAGGTTTCAAACCGTTGGCCCCATTGGACATTCTTCCTCTTCCACTACAAGAGCGCACAAACCTGGACGCGAGTGCGAGAGCAAGATACATCAAGAAGATGCACGAAGATACAAGGAACACCATCGAGCGTCCAAGTACAACGACTCGCGACCAAGATCAACATCAACAAGCAACCCATGCTATTCAACATTGGATATATTGTGTGGCTACACCTTCGCAAGGAATGCTTCCCCAACGAACGCAAGTCCAAACTTCTCCCATGAGCCGATGGGCCCTTCAAGGTGCTAGCACACTACAACAACAACGCTTACAAGATCGACCTCCCAAGCAACAAGTACAACGTGAGCGACATCTTCAATGTCAAGGACCTCTCGCCATACCTTGGTGATGAAGCTTTCGATCTGAGGTCGGATCTTTCCCAAGGGGGAGGGGGTAGATGATGCGGAGCATCCCATGGTCATCCCCATGGACGCATCTACATCTCCTACGACACCACTTGGACCAATGACAAGAGCATGTGCATGAGCTCTTGAAACCGAGGTGACATCACTCCTCTCACAACTCCCTTTCGAATCACACGAGACATGGCTACTAGCTCAAACGAAGACGCTTTGCATACTCAGGTACCAAGGAGTTAGCCATGGAGAAGCTAAGAAGCAAGGAGAATCAGAAGCGGAAGACATGCGTCAAGACGGAGAAGAAATCAGCCAAGTCCCAGGCTGGCCGGACGATCCGGACGAGGTCCCGGATGATCCGGACAGAACCCGAACGATCCGGACCTTGGTCCGGACGATCTGGATAATGTGCTCGAAGACACCCGAAGCCGGACCATCCGGATGAGCCCCGGATCATCCGGACCCTGGCTAGACATCCGGACCCCCCTCCGGACATCCGGGCCGACACCGCCACCGCCCGCCTCTTCGCCTCATCCAGGCCATCCCCCGGATCATCCGGCTCCCTAAGGCCCGTATCATCCGGCTCCCCGCCTGCCTGCGCGTGTTGGGCCGAGGCCCATGTACCCATTCGCCCCCTTTGCCTATACATACGACTCCTCCACCTCTTTTCTAGGGTTAGCATTGTGATAGCTCATATTTGAGATAGAGCTTTGCTCATCCACTTGGTTACTTCTCCTCGGAGCTCACGACCTCTTCGGAGAAGATCCCCCAAGCGGATTCAGGACCCCATCTCGTGAAGACCCTTCAAGACCTCCTCTTGGAGAAGAACTACCGCCACTTGTATCGCCCCTTGTTGGATTTAGATCGTGTATCTCTTTGTGTTTCGAGGATCTAGGATATGTGTGACCATATCTTGCTGGTTGAGTGATTTCTCTTGTGTTTCCCTTCGTGTTCCCATCGTGTTCTTCGTGTTCTTTATTGGATCCCCTCCAATCGTGAATAGATCGGGTATCTAGGGTTCTACCCTACATTACGCCCTCTTCTCGGCTGCCTCGGCCTCGGCTTTCTTGAGCACCATTTTGAGGCTCTCAACCTCCGCAGCAGCAGGTGTAGTAACCAAATAATAGGAGCTCAGTACACAATCCGGACCATAAGTATTCGGCAATAGTAGCTCTGCTATGAGATCACCTTGTGCCTCATCAAGCCGCTTGTTGACAAGGTAAAGTTCTCCATCAGAGCGCCTGAGCTTCCGATCCATCTCCTCTAGCACCGCAGCATTAGCAGCCGCGGCCACGAAAGATGCCTGTGACATCAAAAAAGTCCACACCGTTTTCAATGTTGGCCTACAGGATTGGACCCTCTACAAGTTACTTTAAAGTTCTTGCAGAGTCTCGGGGGCTGTTATGTATACGGCCTACTCAAGCATCAAAACTAATTGCTCAAACCACTTTACAGGAAAGAGTATGATTTGATTTACCTCAGAGCCTGTTAGCAGGCCTTGGACAGTGTCGTTCAATCCAGATTGGACGGACCGAACACCTTGTAAAACCGCGCACATAAAAATGACAAAGTTGTTCACCAACTCCTCCAGTGCATTCGGCCAGCCCGCCGCCGCCCTATGGGAGGTGTCCGGTGCAGGTGTCGGGCCCCCCAACCCCTTCCCCATCGAAAGGAGGAACTGGCACCTTCGAGGGGCTCGGAGGCTTAGGAGCGGACGGTTGTAGGTGTCTAGATGGCCCGGACACTCTTCCCTTATTAGCCAGGAGGGACTCACCCTCCTGGTCCTCGGTGACCAAGGTGTGAGCTTCGGCCATGGTAGCGTCGACTCCCTCCCCCGTGTTCGGAGGGGGAGGGGTCCCTCGGGACAGTGCTTCCCCGACCGTGTCAGGGATCGGGGGAGGTGCGAAAGGCGACGCGGACCCGCTGTCCACCAGTTCGGCAGGCGAGGACATCCCTTTCGAGGACCACTTGGCGGGGCAGTCACGTGGAGGGCTACAGTACTAAACAGTCAATCTCCATTCAAAATGGTTTGTTAAAAACAAGGCAACATATGTACCTATCAGCCGGGGGCTTGACCCTAGGTTCCCTCTTCGAAACATCTTCGGATGCTTCGGACCCCTCATCGGAGTCCGAGCTGCCAGGTTGGGCCAGCTTGGGTCGGCACTGCCTCTTCAGGGCCAGAGTGGGTTGGACCTCCTCGATGTTATCGGCCACCGCCCTCTTCTTAGAGTGCGAGGAGGCGCTTTCCTCCTCGTCCTCGTCCCCGTCTCCATCTTGAGCAGATGGAGCCACGGTATTCCCGGACCGAGTGTCTGGGCGAGCTCTGTGCCGGAGGCCCTCCCTGGCCCCTGGTATATCCTTCTTATTTTTGCCCTTCTAGTCAGACGCCTTGTAAGGCACCACGACCATCAGCTTCTCCAGCTAGGCCGGTCGGGGCCCTTCGGGCAACGGCGCCGAACCGCTAATCTTCTTGGCCTTTCCAAGTCAGCTCTGCAAAAATCCACAAAGGGAGGCTTAGACCCAATCACGCACGATATTGCTATCCGAACACATGTCAGGGAAAGGACCACTCACCTCCATCGGGGGGTGCACTGCGTCAAGGCCAATGTCCTCCTCCTTGGTCGGCCACTCCTCTTAAGGCTTGAACAGAAGACCCCACACCTTGTCTTGGGTTGTGCCGAAGAGGTATTGCACAGTGGCCTGATCTTCGGGCTTGTACGCCCACGTCGGGTTGGCCCTTTCCTGGCAAGGGAGGAGTTGGCGTTTGAGCATGATTTGGACCACATTAGTTAGCTTACCACCGGTCTCCATCACATTGACGACACGCTTCTGCAGCGCCTTCACTTCGGCAGCAGACCCCCAGTACGGACTTTTTCAGGTCCATGAGGCCAATCTGGCGGGGGGTCCAGATCTGAATTCGGGAGCCGCCATCCAGGCAACATCCCTTGGTTCGGTGATGTAGAACCACTATTTCTGCCACACCTTGACGGTGTCAATGAACCTGCCCTCCGGCCACTATACCCGTGTCAGCTTGCTAATCATGGCCCCGCCGCAGTCCGCATGAGCCCCGCTAACCACCTTGGGCTTGACGTTGAAAACCTTCAGCCACAGGCCAAAGTGCGGCTGAACTCAAAGGAGGGCTTCACAGACGATAATAAAGGACGACATGTGGAGGAGGGAGTTGGGGGCTAGGTCATGAAAATCTAGGCCGTAAAAGAACATCAACCCCCTCACAAAGAGGTGTACAGGAAATCCAAGCCCTCGTTGGAAGTGGGGGAGGAATACGATCCTCTCGCTTGATTTGGGCGTGGGGACGATCTGGCCCTCTTTTGGGGCCCGATGAGCGATGTTGGCCGACAAGTAGTCGGCCCGCTTCAACTCCAAGATGTCCTTGTTGGTGACGATGGAGGCGTCCCACTTGCCATTGGCACCAGATCCGGCCATGGCTGAGGTGGATGAAGTGGATTCGCCGCGGAGCAGATAGACAGGGCGCTAGAGCTCTAGAGATTGGAGAGGCAACAACGGGAGGCGGAAGAAGGTGTGAGATGCTAACTGTAGCAGCTTCCCTCTTTATAGGCCACGGAGGAGCCAAATGTGCCCTTTTCATGCCGTGGACTTCTCCGCTTCCCGATATGCTCGTGACGTTATGTGCGGGTGAGGGAGTCAAGATCATTGATCATATCCCTAAAAAATGGGGCACGATCTCCGCCCTGATAAGACGTGCCAATAGGGGGTGGCCTCAAGCCGCGCATCAAGAACTGCCAGCCGTTCAACGTGATGACCAGTTGCGACCCTTCGTCAAAAGTTTTCAGGCATGGCCACTGTTCACACTCGAGTACTTTAACCTTCAAGGCCAAGTAAAGTAGACGTTTCAGATTCCGGACACCGCTCAAACTCCGAATATGCACAGGATTAAACGAAGAACTCGCCTCACAAGCTGAAGACATTATATGTGCAGATGCCGGATACAAGCTCTGGCATTGGAGGCTACTTCGGGGGCTACTGTGGGAGTCCCGGACTAAGCGGTCCTCAGGCCGTCGACCTATTACACATGGGTTGGATTGATAGGCCACTATGGGCCCAAGCTAGAGTGCGGACTCTCGACCAGACAGGAAATCTTCAGAGTCGTGGTGTGTCCTTCAAGTCAGGTTTAGCGTGATCTTTCCTTCATTGCAACCGAAGGCTTGTAACCCTAACCCTACTGGTGTCTATATAAACTAGGGGGTTTAGGGCTTTAGGGGGCAAAATTCACCACCTCGTACCATAGGGTTTAGCTCGCTTGATCTCGAGGTAAATCTATTCTGTAACCATACCATACATCAAATATAACCAAGCATGACGTAGGGTTTTACCTCTTCGAGAGGGCCCGAACGTGGGTAAATACCATGTTCATCGTCCCTTGTTCCCCATCGATCCTAGATCCACAGCTCAGGACCCCCCACCCGAGATCCACTGGTTTTGACACTGACACCATGAGAGACTTCCACTTTTTCTTCTTTCTCATATCATAAGATAGCAATGCCGCAATAATATCCTCATTCTTGATGGTCTCCTTGTCGTGCGTCAAATAGTGATTAAATGGTCATAGGATGATGGCAATGAACAAAGAAGCAGAATTGCCCTATCCTCGTCGTCAACCGTCGCACCCAAGCATGCTAGATCCGTCACGACTTGATTAAAGGCGTTCATATACTCCACAAGATCCGACCCCTCCCGCATCTTCAGCCCATACAACTTTTGCTTCAGGTACACCTTGGTCGTCGCAGTTTTGGAAATAAACTGACTTTCCAGCTTCTCCCAAATCTTCTTCGGCGAATTCTCGTCCATCACATGATAAATAACTTGGCCCGACAGACACAACCGTATAGTCCTGACTGCTTTCATCTGTAACTCCTCCCAATCCTCGCCTCCATCTTAGCTGGCTTGGCTTTCTGCAACAATGGCTTCAACCATCCCTGTTGTGCCAACAAATCTTTCACCCTTGTCTGCCATAACCCAAAGCTTTCAATTCCGTTGAACTTCTCCACATGAAACCTGATACCCAATGGTGCCATGGTTGTTTGTACGAATGATCCTGCGAAAAACAACCGAGCATTCTTCCCGTGATCCCAAGTGCACGAATGAAACCTCCGCGTACTACTAGCAATTCCAACTAGCTGATCTTCACATGAATTTTGCTCCTGTCTTGGCTCAACTTCCGATGCTAGCAATTGTCTTCTCTGCCAAAGCCTCCTGCTACTCGATGGGTGCCCACAACGATGGACTTTTCCTCCGCTGAATCGATCTGTTGTTTCCTTTTGCCTCTATATTGTCCGGTGACCCGGCCCGTGCGACTACTTATACTAGCGCACCTGCAGGTTTCCGTATCTAACGTGACGCGAGGACTTCCAGGACTCGGCCCTGTTTTGTTTCCAAAACAAATCTCAGGTAGTTGTATGCGTTCTGTTCCTGCCTTCCACCGGAGTCCGATGTGTCCGCGTATACCCGAGCAACCGAACAGACTCCAGCTGCTGGCCTACCGCTAGATAGGGCCCAACACGGCTTAGCCAGCCGCATGACTCCCCTGGCTGCTTCCGTGCGTCGCACCTAGCGCCACGCCACGCGCCGCCGCCATGGATGCCTGCCTCGCACGCTGCTTAGTCGGATACTCCTGCCGCGCAGTAAACGTGTTACGCCGATTCCAATTGCTTTAATCTTCCAGATCACGATCTGTAGCCTCGTTGAACCTTGCTCTGATATCATTTGATAGAATAAATCCGAGGCACTTCGTCGATCCACTAAGGACCAAGCAATCACAGCACAATGACGACACCGAGATTTGTTAACGAGGTTCGGCGAACTCGCCTACTCCCCGGGGCAATGACTACGGGCGCTCCTCCCCGAGATACCGCAACACCGACTCCCCCTTGCATGCCTGTCACTATCTAGCCATCATGGGTTACAACGTGGGGTGCCTCCTCATATATAAGAGGCCAAGGGTACAACGTGTCCGACTTCGACACTACCCATATCCTACTCACACTACAAGACCAAGTCCAAACGTAACCCAACTTGTACATTATATTCGACACAAACTCAACAGGTTGTGTGCGTGTTGTCTGCAAGAGAGGGTATGAGCTGCTGCACCCAAAGGTGCGAGTGCGGCCACTGCGACAATATGAGCTCGATGAACACGGCTGACGAGCACTGCGAGCTCGGGCCAACTAGTGTTGCATGCTACGATGGGCAACTGGCCACTGGCATGCTAACGATGGGCATCACTGGGAGGTGCAGGCAGCCACCGTGGGGCGCTACAACCCGTAACGGGATGGTACGACGGCGACACCGGCCGGGATGTTGCGATCAGGATGTTGGGGGCGTCAGGATGATGTTTTTTGAACCGAAACCGTAGAACAATCGTTCTACGGGCATTTCATTAAAATAAATAGTTTACAATATGTACAAAGTGAAACCCACAAAGGCTCAACCCACTCCTGTTTTGTTGAATCCTGAAGCTAGCATTATTATGTTAAATGTTGCTCAATCCAGCTGGAAAGATGATCTCTGAATTTGGTTTTCAGTCTGTGCAACAGGAGCTGAAGATCAGTCTTGAGTGAAGCTTTCCAACCTTGGACTGTGGCTGGTTTTGCCTTGAAAATTTTATCATTCCTTCGAATCCAGATATTCCAACATCCCATAATCATAATTTCCACGTCGGGATGATGTAACCAGGATGTTGGGGGAGGGCGGAGCTACGAGCTCACCGACACGATGCTTCGAGCTGCTGCGAAGCACGGTGTTGTGTTGTAGACGGTGTCCACGGCGCGGCGAGTGCGAGGCGTGCCGGAAGAGAGAAAGGGGCGAGATCGGATGGCTGCCTTTGGCCTAACCTGCGGTGCTGATGAGTCATCCCGCCGGTCGTCAACTATGTGTACTCCAGCCAGTGAACTTTATTGGGTAAGGCGCTAGTATAGCATGCACGTGTGCAAGATTTTTGTTCCTTCCATTTGTCTAGTAGTACCCCGTATATCTCCATGACTCCATGGTCCAACAGGCTTTCTGCTGCATGGCTACATGTTTCCCGGAGAAAAGTTATCGCTCTCTTGCTTAACTTATCTTTCCCTCCATCCCATCCAATCCATCCATGGATGGAACCCCCCTCGTACGTGTGTCTTGAGTCCAGTTGAGTGCACGGCCTGCAAATAAGTGCCCATGTGCGCATCGTCCATCCGGCGTTAATGTCAACGACACTTCACTATAACCCCTCCGCCGCTCCACGTCCCGGTGCGCCTACCCTCTCCTCTCTCCGCCATTATATTACACCATCACCAACCGCGCTCCCCCGGCGGACCTCCATGCCATATTTCTTACTCCAATCCATTCTACAACACTGCAATCTTCTTCTTCTTCTTCTTGTATAGCTAGCTAGCCACCTTACGCGCAGCTACCTGGCTGGCTAACTTAGCTCCAAGTTCATTGTCCACACACACATACGTACGTTCGTCAAATGGAGGAATCTATCAGCTCGTCTAGGACCCCGGGTGCTTCAGCTTCAGTCTTGGACGGCGACGTCGAGTGCTACGCATCCGGGCCGGCCACCGCCGTGGCTTCCGACGACAGCGGCTGGACAGCCTACTTCATCGACGGCGACGACACCTACCTGCAGTTGCACAACTCCCAAGAGGTGCCAGCGAAGAAGCCCCACGGCGACCGCGCCTCCAGTTCCACCTTGTCCAACGCCAGCAAGACCCAGGCCAAGGCGAAGAAGGCAGCAGGCACGGAGGAGAACAACAAGAAGAAGATGCCTCGTCTGGAACCAGCTGATGAAGACCCTCTCCAAGACACAGCCTGCTCCCCTGCAAACGCTAGCTATGCAACTCATCAACTTCACCTGCAGGTACGCTTACTCCATTTATTTTCTGCCCATGCATGCACTGCACTCACAAGTTAAGTTAATTCAATCGGTCACTGATCAGGGTGTCCTCTCTCATGAACAAATCAATGCTGATCGTCTCTCTCAAATATTCATCAGTATGCTTTCATGGGCATGCAGGATGGATGGCAAATTGCTGGCTGCGAGTGTGAGCAGAGATCATCGTCAGCGGCACCAGCAGCGCGGCAGTGGGTTGAGTACTGCAGGTGGGATTCTTCTCGGGAGGGGCCGGATGCAGAAATTAAAGAGGTGTTGGCTTAGTCCTTGTTAAACTGTTGGTGGACCAGGGCAGACCAAAGACCAAACTGCTCACCACTGAATTGTGTAGTTCTTCTACCTTAGTGCAAGTTTATTTGTTTATCCGCATGTTCTGCGCCACTAATCTCATGCGTGCGTTGGGCCCAAAACCCCTGTTGTCATGTGCAATGATTAATAGTTATATATAGTTGCCGCTGTAGCTTGTACTACCAGTTTGATAAATTTCTACTCCCTCCGTCCCATGTATTACGAGACAAAGAGAGTAGCGTTGATGGATTTTTTTTTCCTTTGAGAAACTTTCGATCTATTCATCAACGGTTAAGGTAGTACAAAAATCAATAGAAGCAAAAAATTGATCCAGGTCCGTAGACCAGCTAACGATGACTTCAAGCACTGAAGCAAGCCGAAGGCGCACCGCCGTCATCGCCCCTCCCTCGTCGGAGCCGGGCAAACATTGTTGTAGTAGACAGTCGGGAAGTCGTCGTGCTAAGTCCCCATAGGACCAACACACCAGAACATCAACCACCGCCGATATGAAGAGAAAGATATATCGGAAGGATCCAACTTGCAGACACACTGATGTAGACAAACGAAGACCGAATCCAGACGGTCCACCAAAGACAAACGCCGACCGGATCGCACGAGATCTGGCAGAGACAAACCTCCACACGCCTTCCGATGATGCTTAAAACATCACCGTGACGGGACTAGGCAGGGAGTGTTGAGTATATTGTGTACGTGTATATGTGTGTAGGGCCCACCTTCTGTTTCCTTGTATAGTTGAGGTTGTGGCCCACCTCTGTACTTATATATACGTGTCTGGTGCACCGATCAATACATCAAGATTGCACAGCCCATAACTTGTCCTTCTACATGGTATCTATCGCAGGACGATCCTAACCCTAGCCGCCGCCGCCGCCGCTGCATCCGCCGCCGTCACCCGCCGCCGCCGCCGCCCTCCCTTCCGCCGCCGCCCCTCGGTCACCGCCGCCACGACCCACCCGCCCGCTTCGCCGCCGCGCCGCCTCCCATCCCGAGGCCGCCGCCACCACCCCTGCTCCGCCTCCCTCCCCACCGCGCCGCCCTACCTCTCCTTCCCTCCACCGCGCGGCACCTCCTTCCCACCCGCGAC
Organism: Aegilops speltoides; assembly: GCA_021437245.1. NCBI lineage: Eukaryota > Viridiplantae > Streptophyta > Magnoliopsida > Poales > Poaceae > Aegilops > Aegilops speltoides. The sequence continues at coordinate 309,293,585 of CM038142.1, read as the reverse complement.
GCCCTAACCCCTCTCTCAGAACTCCACGCCGCACCCCACCCCGATCGCCACCCCCCGCGCCGAATCACCATGAGCTCCTCCGCCTCCACCGTCTCCAACCCGTTCGCCGGTCCCGATGTCACCCTCGTCCGCGACCTCAACATCCATGAGCGCGTCCCGGTCAAGCTTGATCACACCACCGCCTCCTACTCCGCTTGGAAGCGGTATTTTTCGCTTGTGTTCCGTGAGTACCTCCTTCACGGCCACGTGGACGGCACCGTGGACTCCGCGCTCATGATCCACGACGAGGAGCGGATGATCCTCGACGCCACTATCATCCGCTGGTTCTATCTCACCATCTCCAGCGACATCTTCCACACCGTGGTGAACGACGAGGACGACGCCTATGCGGTCTGGACCAAGCTCAACGGCCTCTTCACCGACAATCGGCTGCAGCGCAAGGTCCTCCTCTATGGTGAGTTTTACGGGTGCCAGCAACTTGACTCGTCCATCGATGATTTTTGCATGCGCCTCAAGAAGCTCGTCGATGAGCTCCGTGATCTGGGGAAAAGATCGGCGACGAGCTCCTCATCGGCACCCTCTCCGCGGCCTCAACGAGGACTTCGAACGCCGCCTCAACCTCACCTCATCCGGAGCCCACCTTTGGCAAGGTGGTCGCGTACCTCAAGCCGGAGGAGCGCCGGATGCGGGCGGCACGGACGTCGCGACCCACACCGCCTCGTCGCCCGGTACCATGGGGTTCGGCCCGCCACCGCCCGCCAGCGCCGCCCAGCGGCGGCGCTGTCTTCCACCCCAGTTTCCCGCCCGCCAGCCGCCCCTTCCCGCCGCCCAAAGAAGCGGCCAATGGGGTCGTCGCGGCGGCGCCGGTGGCATAGCGAGAGGTGGCGGCGGTGCTCGAGGAGGAGCACTCGCCAAGCAGCAGCCAGCCCTCACCGGCGGCCCGTGATATGCCGCCGAACTCGTGGACCGGCGTCGTCCACGCCTACTCCATGCCGGTTCCTCGGGCCCCTACTCCGGGCCTTCTCGGCACTCGGCCTCCGTCACACTAGGCGTACTACGCTGCGCCGCAGCCCCATGCAGCGCACTACGGGCAGTAGCCGCCGCCAGGTGGGCCGCCGCTGCTGCCCCTGACGACTGCGCCGTCCCTCCCGCCGGCACCGTGGGACCCGGCCCTTCTGGCGGCTCTCCACACCGCTCCTTCCCCGTCCAGCTACACCGGCGGCGGCGATTGGTACATGGACAGTGGCGCCACCGCTCACATGGCGGCGTATCCCGGTAACCTCCATACTGCCTATCCTGTCCACACCTCCAACCGCATCACCGTCGGTGACGGTTCTTCTCTTCCCATCACACATATTGGACATACATATTTTCCGTCTAACTCCACTCCTATATCCATGTCTAATATTCTTGTTTCTCCTGACCTTATTAAAAATCTTGTTTCCGTCCGTTCTCTTACACGTGAAAATCCGGTCACTGTTGAATTTGACGAATGTGGTTTTTCTGTATCGCTGTTCGTAATCTTCTCACCACACATGGCACGATTTTTCGTCTCACTTGCCCGTACACCTCGCAGCAGAACGGTCGTGCTGAGCGCATCCTTCGCACTCTTAATGATTGCGTTAGGACTCTTCTCTTTCATGCCAATGTGCCTCCGCGCTTTTGGCCTGACGCTTTAGCCACCGCTTCTCTTCTCATCAACATTCGTCCATGTCGTACTCGCGGGAACTTTACACCTCACCACCTTCTCTTCGGTGCACCTCTCTCTTATGAAGGGCTTCGCATCTTCGGCTGCATGTGCTATCCTAGCATCGCTGCCACTGCGCCTCATAAGCTCGCACCTCGCTCCGTTGCTTGCATCTTTCTCGGCTACCCACCTAACACTAAGGGCTACCGCTGCTACGATCCCGTCTCTCACCATGTTTTCACCTCCCGACACGTTTACTTTGATGAGATGGTCTTCCCGTTTCAGCAGCAGGTACCCCTTGTCGTCCTCGTCGCCGCCGGCCACCGGCGGCCCATCGACGACCTCGTCAGGTAGACGATCACGCCTGGCTCGTGGACCACCTCCAGGCTTTGGCGGTCCCCGGGCCCTCCTGCCGGCCCCCCCTCGGTCGGCTCGACGTCTTGCCGGCGCCCGCCTTCACCCGCCGCCCCGACTTCGGCGCCCGCGGTCGGGCGCCGCCGGCTCGGCCGCCTCCTCCGCCGCCCGGCGTCGGCCGCCTCGTTGCCCAGTGCCGTCGCCGCCTCGGCGCCCGGCCGCCTCGCGAACCGCCTCGCCCGGCCCGTCGCCCGGCAGCGACGCCGCCGCCTCACCGCCGCGATTCCGTCGCCTCACCGCCGCCTCGCTGCCCGTCGCCGCCGCCCTGGCCGGCCGCCCGAAAGGGTCCGACCGCCCACTCACCGCCGCTACGCGGTATTCACTGTTCGAGTCTCCGGTACTCGCGTGACGAGTACGTCCTCGCCGCCTCCGCCGCGGAGCCGTCGCCCATTGCTGCGTCTACTCGCGCCGCCCTCCGTGATCCTCACTGGCTTGCGGCGATGTAGGAAGAGTTTGACGCTCTTCAACGGAACCGCACCTGGACCCTGGTTCCCCGGCCTCCTCGCGCCAACGTCATCACCGGCAAGTGGGTCTTTCGCCATAAGACCCGCTCAGACGGTTCACTTGAGCGCTACAAGGCTCGCTGGGTGATCCGCGGTTTCCGCCAGCGCGCTGGAGTTGATTTCACGGAGACGTTCGCCCCGGTTGTCAAACCGGGCACGATCCGCACCGTCCTCCAGCTCGCCGTCTCCCGCGGCTGGCCTGTTCACCAGATGGATGTCTCCAACGCCTTTCTCCACGGCCATCTTGAGGAGCAGGTGTTTTGTGAGCAACCCACCGGCTTCGTCGACGCTTCACTTTCCGGCCATGTGTGCCTGCTGTCTCACTCTCTTTACGGGCTCAAGCAGGCACCACGAGCCTGGTACCAGCGGATCGCCGGGTTTCTTCAGACACTGGGCTTCAGCGTCACTCGCTCGGACGCCTCACTGTTTGTCTATCGCCACGGTGACACGACTGCATATTTGCTGCTTTATGTCGACGACATCATCCTGACAGCCTCCTCCGCAGCCGTTCTTCAGCAAATTACTCTCCGGCTGCGTGACGAGTTTGCTATCAAGGACCTGGGTGCTCTACATTATTTCCTTGGCATTGAGGTCGTTCGGCGTCCAGACGGTTTCTTTCTTCATCAACAGAAGTATGCACATGAGCTTCTTGAGCGTGCTGGCATGCTCAACTGCCATCCTGTTGCTACTCCTATCGACACGAAGGCCAAGGTCTCTGCACTTGAGGGTTCGCCTGCGTCGGATGCTCCGTTCTACAGGTCTATTGTCGGCGCTCTACAAGATTGACTCCCACCGCATCGATCTTCAAGATGTTGTACAGCAGGTGTGTCTCCACATGCATGCCCTCGTGACTCTCATCGGGCTCGTGAAGCGGATCTTCGCTACATCCGCGCACAATGTCCCTCGGGTTGACACTTACGGCGCCCACTTCTCTCAAGATGGTGGCTTACTCGATGCGATGGGCGGCTGCCCGATACTCGCCGGTCCACCTCGCTATGCGTCTACCTCGTCCTTCCTCGCCTCGTGGTCGCCCGCGACAACCCACGGTTTCGCTCTTAGCGGAGGCGAGTACCGAGCTGTGGCTAACGCTGCCGCCGAGTGCACCTGCTTCGATAGCATTTCAGAGCTACATCACGATGTCTCCTGTGCTACGGTTGTTCATCGCGACAACGCTCTGCGGTGTACCTCTCCGCCAACCCCATTCATCATCGCCGGACTAAACACATCAAGCTGGACATTCACTTTGTGCGCGAGCGGCAGGGCTCTTGGACGCATGCGGGTTCTACATGTGCCGACCGCCGGCAGTTCGCCGATGTGATGACGAAGGACCGCCGACTTCTACCTTTGAGGAGTTCGTTCCGATCTCTGCGTCCTTGGCGCCGCTCGATCGAGGGGGTGTTGAGTATATTGTATACGTGTATATGTGTGTGTAGGGTCCACCTCCTGTTTCCTTGTATAGTTGAGGTTGTGGCCCACCTCTGTACTTATATATACGTGCCTGGTGCACCGATCAATACATCGAGATTGCACAGCCCATAGCTTGTCCTTCTACAGGGAGAACCTTATTTCATCTTCAAGAAGCCGCCGCCGGCTCGTTTTCTTGAGCATGTCACAAACCCTAACAAAACTCAGAAAAGCACCTAAAAATTGAGCCATTTCGCCGGCAAGGGCCGGTATCACTGCGCCTCCATGGTCCAATCACCATGGGAGACGAGGCGGACCGATGGTGGCGCCGGTGAGAGGTAGGGAATCCCTAGACGAGAGGCAGGAAACCGTAGATGAGAGTTCGATGGATTTACCTGACAACATCTCTTGCTAACTGATTGCACAACTATCAAATTAAGCTCGGTAAAATGATATATTCAATTCAATTTCTAGCATCGGCCTATCAAGATCCAACCACAGGGCAATGCGAGCTCGTTTAGATATATTATGCAATTCAACCGGGGATCACTAAACGGACGGCACCAAATGTTCATGAACACATTCGATCGTTTTCCCGGACAGTGAGCAGGGCGTTGGCCATTCAACTGTAGCCATTAAATTCAGACGATAGGCTATGACTGACAATGGGCTAGACGTACCAATAGGAAAAAGAAAATGAGCGTGGCACATGGGCCATGGAGGATGTGGTCCAATTAAGGGTGAGCCTTTTCTCAAAACAAAAATTAAGGGTGCGCCAGTCGAACGTACATATTCTCTCAATCCTTCCTCAGTTTGTGCCAATTTAGGGGATCTCATACATTTGTATCGGTCTCCAGACATTTGATGACTCCTGTTGGAAGACCTAAAGCGTCTGAACTATTCGGTCCAGAAATTTACGGACGTGATGGTTCGCATTGGAGTTGCCTTAAGGTGTCCCCCTGAACAACTAGCACGAAAATGATGCCACATTCAACCTTATAAAATCGTGTTTTGGCTCTCTGGTAACTTATTCATCCACCAAAAGCTATGAACCAACTAGTGGTTGGATGATCAGAAGGAGAGTGGTATCCCTAGCCCACCAGAGCTCAAGTCCTAGACATGACACTAATGCTTGTATTTTCTTGAATTTATTTCTTTTCTCTTTTGCAGGTGATAAATTGTATTGCTCAAGTCATAGTGTTTATACAATCAGTGAGAGCTAGCTCAACAGCAACATCCAGACCAAAACCAACCCGAGTCATGGTTCGTCCTTCTAATGTAGCAAAACTAGTTTAGCTATTGTGCCGACTTCAAGCCTTCCGGCGATGTGCGTTCAGTGTGAGGATATGTTCTTATTGATTACGAAGGCGTCTATGACGATTTTATCAATTTTAAAATGATGTGCCGACTCAGTGTCTCAGAGGTGCTCACAAGGATAGGATGTGCGTCGGTATATTTATAAGGGTAAGATTATGTGCGTATGTATGGATTCCTACGTATGTACTGTGTTTGACAAAAAACATCTAAAAGCTGTTTGGATGTGGCATCAACCCGACACCCGTACTAAACGATTCCAAGACCTGCGGAGAATGCCAACACCTACTAACTTGGACACGTCAATATGGCCAGGGGTACTTTTATATATTTTGCAGAAAATTCAGGACTCTATGAATGATGTTATGTTCAGAAGTGATCTTGATCACCTTACCTCGGTTATTTTAACTTTTGCAAGGTAAAAGGGAGTTTTATGGACTCATCGGTTACTGTTAGAAACATTTTGAGGAGATTTGATTTATAGACTCATCGGTTCGAAGAAGCGAGTGATAACGTCCCTCTCACGTCGCCATCGCAGGCGACGGGGAGGGAACCCTAGCCGCCGCCGGTCTCCTCCCCTCCTCCTTCCTTCTTCGCCGCCGCCATTGGCGCGCCTGTAAAGCTCGGCGGGCCGGCGGCGGCCTTCGTTCGCTCGCGTGTGGCGGTGCGGGCGCTTCCACGGGCCAAGGCGCCGTGGTTGGTGGGTCGCGCGGCGGGCGAGTGCCCTTCCGACGATGACGGCCGGTGGCTTCGCGGCGCGTCGGGCTGCTGGCCGAGGAGGCGCGCTTGCTGCTCCCGCCGATCCGCGCTGAGCTGGGCGGTGCGGGCCGTGGGCGGCACGGGGCCGGCGGCTGCTGTGGGTCCTGGACGGAGGTGGCGGCCGGCTGTGGTGGCCCGGTGAGGTTCGGTGGTGGCAGCTGTTGCTGGCGGCTGCTGGATGTCCCGGGGTGGCGGGGCGTGCTTGGGTAGGCGGCGATGGGCCTTGCGGATCTGCGTCAGGGGCTCGTCTGGCCGCCGTCTCGTGGGCGACGCGGGCTGTGGTGGCGCGGGCCGGCTGTCGCCGGTGGCTTCGGGTGGTGGTGGTGGTGGTGCGGCGTGGTGGTGTGCCCTGTCGGGAGGGTCCGGCGGTATGGCCGCGGTGACCGGCTTGACCGGGGTGCGGGTGCAGCGGGTCAGTGGGGGCGGCGACGCTCTCTGATGGTCGTGCCCCACCGGCGGCGCAGCGTGGCGGATGTGATCTTCCTTCTCCTCGGTCTAGAATGGCTATGACCGGGTGCATGTGCTTGGGAGGATCTGATCGGGGCCCAAGGTGTGTCGCAGTTGCCGCTCCGGGTAGGTGAGATTGGGCTCGATCCAGGATGTACCATCGCGCGGCGAGTCTCTCCATCCGTGGGTACGGTGGTCGTTGGTGGTGGTCGGGACTTCACGGTGCTGTCGGGCAACACGGAGTCAAGGGCCACGAACATGGCGTTGTCTAAGCCTACTCGGCGACGGCCGTCTGGAATCATGGAGGTGTGTCCCCCCAGTCCACCGGGATTGGCTGGGGACACAGAGCTGGGGCCCCTATCGTGGTGGCGCCAGCCCAACCTCCGTGGCTCATGCCGGGCTAGGAGTGAAAGATGTGGACTTTCGCTCTTCCTACAGTGGCCGGTACTCTGTGGTGTGGGCAGTGGGTGAGGTCTTGGACTTGGATGCCGGAGCGGCGGCTCCGGATGGTGGTTCGCATAGTTGGCTCTCCAGCAGGCACCATGTCGACGATGGTGGCTCCCTTCTTGGTCGTGCGGGCGACGAGAGGGGTAGAAGTTGGTGGCTCGGGCGTGTCCTCTGCTGGACGTCGCCCAGATATGGATCTGGGGTCTGGGCACGCCGCGTTTGTCCTAGGGCCTCGGTGACTTAGGGTGGAGTGCCGAGCGAAAGCTCCGCGCTTTTGCGCCGGCGACAACGACGTTTGCGGGCGTTGTTCTCTTTTTGAAGACGTCGCCGTGGACCTCCTCGCTGCGTCAGAGTTCCGGGTGAAGACCCTTGCCCGTGGGGCTAGGCAGCGACGACGCTCTGCGCCGTTCTCTCTCTTGGGGGTGTTGTCTAGGAGCTTAGGTGTCCTAGGGTGTTGCATGATTGTGCTTCATTCTCCCTGTGTTCTTCTTCGGTAGCGTAGTTGTTGGTCTGCTTCGCGATCCGAGTAGCCTAGGATCTGCTTTGTAAGAGGGTCATCTTACGTATCGTTCGGCCATATATCTTATTCGGTTTGTGCCTTTGTTTATAAAGGGGGGCGAAAGCCTGTTTGAAGAATGATAACGTCTCCGCCAGTGCGCCTCCTCTCCTTCTACGGGACTTGAAGTACTCCCGTAGGTTGAATGTGTGATCATTGTCATCCTAGTCGTTCACGAGTACTCCCTCCGTCCGAAAATAGTTGTCATCAAAATGGACATCTAGATACATCCCTTTTTGTCCATTTTGATGGCAAGTATTTCCGGACGGAGGGAGTACATAACATTTCTGTGAAGTACGTTCTAAATTCTCGGTAATATAAAAATTACTAGGTTTGAAGAGATTAGGATTATATCATTATAAGGGATTGAAGTACGTACGTTTTCTGTAATTGGTGCACACATTATGCATATGATGCATGGTACTGAGCGGCTGCCCATACAAAAGGACAAGTAGGGCAGCTAAGCTAATTACTAGCACTAGATAGCTGCAAGATTGATCGTGATCGATCCACGATGCATGAGGGCATAGCCATAGCAGCTCCTAGCTAACCAAAGCATGCATGCATGTATAAGTAGCTCATAGCTACTCGTAGGTTAGTACACTGCTGGATCTGTCTAGGGTCGGCATAGACATTAACTGCATGGACGATCCATAGAAGATACACGTACGTACGTACGTGTTCCGGCCAGCAGAGCTCGTCTCATCGTGGACAGACACATGCAGATACTGATATACTGTAGTACACATATATGCATGCACGATGGATGCCATTGGCACGTGGAGTCGTGGACCACCAAACCAAACCCTCCTGTCAGTCGTGTGTCGATCCCGAATGGAAATTATTGATTAGCGTACGTGTGAAATAAGTGACGCGCACGCACGCCATACGCAATACGTATATGTACATGTACGTAAACCTATGATGCGCACGTGCTGCGCCAGGAGGCAATTGCAATCATATGTACATCCATCATCGTCCATGCCACACCAGCTTACACTGACACGGTGCTCCGCAGAGGCTCAAGGGACTGACCACATGCGATATTCAAGGCTACACTATGCAGCCTGTTTTTTAAGAATGAATATTGAGATCTTCAATGTAGAATTGGATCACTCAACCTTGATCCGACGATTTTACAAAGATTTTTCTCATTTAATTATTTAGTGCACTATATGATTTCTAATTTTAGAGCTCTCACATTAAATTGAGGTACGCAATCTTAGAATTGGTTCACACTTTGACCCGATCAATAATTTTTTAAATTAATCACATCAACCGGCCTATAAAAACATATCAACCCCACACATCCTCTCATCACCTAATAAAAAAATGCCAACATGTGATACTATAGCACCAATATAAGCAGCATAAGACTGCAAAATTCCCATCCAATATAAGGTGCGTAAGATTGCAAATTTCCAAACAACTAGCACCAATATAAGATGCATAAGTACCAACATGTGCCAACATCCAACCACCGAAGCAGAAAATTTCCCACATAAGCGCATCTCCAATAGAAGATGCAAATTTGGAGATGTAAAAACTACATCTCTAAAAAAAATACTTTTTGCATCATTAAAAAAGGGTCAACTCAAACAGATGATGCAAAACGAAGATGTAAAAGAGCAACTCCAATAGAAGATGCAAACTAGAGATGTAAACCGGCCGCCGGCCGCGTGGCTGTTGTTCAGCCGCATTTGCCCATTGAATTTTCATAATTCTACCAACAAAAGTGCATCGTCAATCAAAGTTTAAAATCTTACAAGCAAAATTCAATTGTCCCAAACAAAGTTCTTGGTCCAACAAATAAAAATGCACATAAACATCACTCAATTTCATCCTCTTCGTTGTCAGTAGTGCGATTATGGACGGTGGTGTGATCATCATCATCAATGGCTTCTTTGTCGATGTTTTCATGCGTCGAAGTCTCGTTGCCGCGAACTCCACCGGAAGCACCTTCATTGCCAACTCCCATGCCGCTCATGTTGCCACCGAAGCCACCTCACATGCCACTGCTACTTGTGAGATGCGCTGAATTTCCCTGAAGAGGAGGGGATGATGCAGTACAGTAGAGATAAGTATTTCCCTCAGTTATGAAACCAATGTTGTCAATCCAGTAGGAGAATCACACAACAACTCGTTAGCAGCACTGCACACAAAATAACAAATCCTCGCACCCAACGCGGACAAGGGGTTGTCAATGCCTTGGCAATTATTTGCAAGATTAAATTGTATGGTGATAGATAGATAGATCAAACAAAAATACAAAATAAAATAAATAAAGTAAAAGTGCAGCAAGGTATTTTTAGGATTTTTAATATATGATAAAGGTAGACACAGGGCCATAGTTTTCACTATAGGCTTCTCTCTTGAAAGTAGCGTACGGTGGGTAAACAAATTAATGTTGGGCAATTGACAGAAAATCACATAATCATGACGATATCCAAGGCAATGATCATGTATATAGGAATCACGTCCGAGACAAGTAGACCGGAATGATTCGGCATCTACTAGTATTACTCCACACATCGACCGCTATCCACCATGCACCTAGAGTATTTAGTCCATAAAGAACGGAGTAACGCCTTAAGTAAGATGACATGATGTAGACAAAGTAAACTCACGGATGAATAAACCCTATCTTTTTACCCTTAATAGCAACGATGCAATATGTGTCATGTCCCCTTCTGTCACTAGGATTGAGCTCCGCAAGATTGAGCCCATTACAAACCACCTCTCCCGTTGCAAGATAAATCAATGTAGTTGGCCAAACCAAATCAACAGATTGGAGAGAAATACGAAGCTATAACAATCATGCATAAAAAAGTTCACAGAAAACTCAAATAATATTCATGGATAATCTAATCATAAACTCACAATTCATCGGATCCCAAGAAACACACCGCAAAAGGCGATTACATCGGATAGAACTCCAAGAACATCGAGGAGAACATTGTATTGAAGATCGAATAGAGAGAAGGAGCCATCTAGCTACTAACTATGGACCCGTAGGTCTGTGGTCAACTACTCATGCATCACGTGAAGGGCAGCAAGGATGATGTATGATACATCTCTAACGTATCTATAATTTTTTATTGTTCCACGCTATTATATTATCAATCTTGGATGTCTTATATACATTTACTAGCAACTTTATATCATTTTTTTGTGACTAACATATTAACTTAGTGCCTAGTACCAGTTGTTGTTTTTTTTCTTGGTTTTTTTACTTTACAGAATATCAATATCAAACGTAGTCCAAATGCCACGAAACTTTTAGGAGATTTTTTTTGGCAAGAAGAGACTCTAGAAGCTTCTGGAGGCCACAAGAAGAGGCTCATGGGGCCCACTAGGTACCAGGGTGCGCCAGGGGCCTCTCGCACGCCCTGGTGGGTAGGTGGGCCCACGGGCACCGTCTTGACCTACCTTCGCCTCTATAAATACTCTAAAATCCCAAAAACCCTAGGGGAGTCGATGAAATATTTTTTCCGCCTTCACAAGTTCCAGAACCACGAGATCCAATCTAGATGCCTTTTCTGGCAATCTGCCGGAGGGGGCAACAATCACGGAGGGGTTCTTCATCATCCTTGCTGCCCCTCTGATAATGCGTGAGTAGTTTGCCATAGACCTACGAGGTCCGTAGTTAGTAGCTAGATGGCTTCTCCTCTCTTTTTGATCTTCAATACAATGTTCTCTTTGATGTTGTTGGAGATCTATTTAATGTAATGAATTTTGGCGGTGTGTTTGTTGGGATCCGATGATTTGTGAGTTTATGATCAGATCTATCCATGAATATTATTTGAGTTTTCTCTGAACTCTTTTATGCATGATTGTTATAGCCTCGTATTTCTTCTTTGAATTATTGGTTTGGTTTGGCCAACTAGATTGATTTTTCTTGCCATGGGAAGAGGTGCTTTCTCGATCTTGCGGTGCTCAATCTTAGTGACAGAAAGAGACATAACACGCATGTATTGTTGCTATTAAGGGTAACAAGATGGGGTTTGTTCATACGTGAGTTTATCTTGTCTAGATCATGTCATCTTGCCTAATGCATTAATCTGTTTTTCCATGAACTTAATACACTAGATGCATGCTAGATAGCGGTCGATGTGTGGAGTAATAGTAGTAGATGCAGAATCGTTTCGGTCTACTAATCTTGGATGTGATGCCTATATACATGATCATTGCCTTGGATATCATCATGATTATTTGCTTTTCTGTCAATTTCCCAACAGTAACTTGTTTACCCACCGTATGCTATTTTCTCGGCAGAAGCCTCTAGTGAAAACTATGGCCCCGGGTCTATCTTTTATCATATAAAAGTCCTAAAAATACCCTGCTGCAATTTTCTTTTATTTATTTTATTTTGTGTTTTAGTTAGATCTATTTATCAAACCCAATTAATATATCTCAATACCATTGAGGGCTTGACAACCCCTCTACGCGTTGGGTTGTGCTACTTCTTGAGCTTGCGTTGATTTTTTCATTGAAGAGGAAAGGGTGATGCAGGAAAGTAGAGATATGTATTAGCTCAGTTAAGAACCAAGGTATCATCCAGTAGGAGGAACACACAAGTCCCCAAACTAACAAACACTTGCACACAACACGAAAAAGGGGTTGTCAATCCCTTCACGGTCACTAGCAAGAGTGAGATTAGGTAGATATAGGTATAAAAGATAGGTAAAATGTAAAATAAAGTAAACATAAATAAATTGCAGCAAGGTATTTTTGTGCTTTTGGTTTTATAGATCTGAAAATATGATAGAAATAGACCCGGGGCCATAGGTTTCACTAGAGGCTTCTCTATTGAAAGAAACATATGGTGGGTAAACGAATTACTATTGAGCAATTGATAGAAAAGCGCATAGTTATGATGATATCTAAGGAAATGATCATGAATATAGGCATCACGTCTATGACAAGTAGACCGACTCCTGCGTGCATCTACTACTATTACTCCACATATCGACTGCTATCTAGCATGCATCTAGTGTATTAAGTTAACAAGAATGGAGTAACGCCTTAAGCAAGCTGACATGATGTAGAGGGATACATCCAAGAAATATGGTAAAAAACCATCTTTTTATACTTAATGGCAACAATACAAATACGTGCCTCGCTACCCCTACTGTCACTGGGTGAGGACACCGCAAAATTGAACCCATCACAAATCACCTCTCCCTTTGCAAGATAGATCAATCTAGTTGGCCAAACCAAATCAATAGATCGGAGAGAAATACAAAGCTATATTAATCATGCATAAAAGAGTTTAGAGAAGACTCAAATAATATTCATAATCTGATCATAAACCCACAATTCATCGGATCTCAACAAACACACTGCAAAAGAAGATTACGTCGAATAGATCTCCAAGAACTTTGAGGAGAACATTGTATTGAAGATCAAAGAGAGAAAACAAGCCATCTAGCTACTATCTATGGACCCGTAGGTCTGTGCTAAACTACTCAGACATCATCGGAAGGCAGCAAGGTTGGTGTAGAGGCTCTCTGTGATCAAATCCCCCTCCGGCAGAGTGCCAGAAAAGGCCCCAAGATGGGATCTCATGAGAACAGAAGCTTGCGGCAGCGAAAAAGTATTTTTTGTGCCCTCTGGTGTACGGGGAATATTTGGGTATTTATAGAGCTGTAATTAAGGTTAGGAGAGTCTCGAGGGGCCCACAAACCTGGGGGCGCCCCCTAGGGCGCACCTCTAGGGCTTGTGGCCCTCTCCTCTGCCCTTTTCCCGAAGCTTCGTGGTTGTCTTCTGGTCCAAGAAAAGTCCTCAAAAAGTTTCGATCCATTTGGTATTGATTTTCTATAAAAGACAAAAACAAGGAAAAAACAACAACTGGCACTGGGCACTAGGTTAATAGGTTAGTCCCAAAAAATGATATAAGATAGCATTTTAATGCATATAAAACATCCAAGATGGATAATATAATAGCATGCAACAATCAAAAATTATAGATACCTTGGAGACGTATCAAGAATCCCCAAGCTTAATTCCTGCTCATCCTCGAGTAGATAAATGAAAAAAACAAAATTTCTGATGTGGAATGCTACCTAACATGTTTATCAAGTAATCTTTCTTATTGTGGTATGAATATTCAGACCCATAAGATTCAAAACAAATTTTTAATATTGACATAAAAACAATAATACTTCAAGCATACTAATAAAGCAATCATGGATTTTCAAAATATCATGGCTAAAGAAAGTTATCCCTACAAAATCATATAGTCTTGTCATGCTCTATCTTCATCACACAAAGTATTTATCATGCACAACCTCGATGACAAGCCAAGCAATTGTTTCACACTTTTAACATTCTAAAGCTTTTTCAAATTTCACGCAATACATGAGCGTGAGCCATGGACATAGCACTATGGGTGGAATAGAAGGTGGTAGTAGACAAACAAGGAAAAAGAAATTCTTACACCAACTAGGCAAATTAATAGGCTATGGAGATGGCCATCAATTGATATTGGTGCAAGTGAGTAGGGCTTGCCATGCAACAGATGCACTAGAGCTATAAGTGTATGAAAGATCGAAAGAAAACTATTTGGGTGTGCATCCAACTTGCTTCCTCATGAAGACCTAGGGAAATTTGAGAAAGCCCATCATTGGAGTATACAAGCCAAGTTCTGTAATGAAAAATTCCCACAAGTAGTATATGAAAGTGACAACATAGGAGACTCTCTTCATGAAGAACATGGTGTTATTTTGAAGCACAAGTGTGGAAAATGATAGTACCATTGTCCCTTCTCTCTTTTTCTCTCATTTTTTATTTATTTTTCTCTCATTTTTTTCTTTGGGCCCTCTGGCCTCTTTTTTTGGCTCTTTGGCCTCTTTTTTTATTTGAAGTCCGGAGTCTCATCCTGACTTGTGGGGGAAACGTAACCTCCATCATCCTTTCCTCACATGGGACAATGTTTTAATAATGATAATCATCGCACTTTTATTTACTTACAACTCAAGAATTACAACTCGATAATAGAACAAAAATATGACTCTATATGAATGCCTTCGGCGGTGTACCGGGATGTGTAATGATCTAGCATGACATGTATAAAAAATACGAATGGTGGACAAGCCACAAATACTATGCCAACTATATGATCATGCAAAGCAAAGTGACAATGATGGTATGTGTCATAATAATCGGAACGGTGGAAGTTGCATGGCAATATATCTCGGAATGGCTATGGAAATGTCATAATAGGTAGGTATAGTGGTTGTTTTGAGGAAAGGTATAAGGTGGTAATGCACTGGCAAAAGTTGTGCGGTACTAGAGTGGCTAGCAAAGGTGGAAGGTGGGAGTGCGTATAATCCATGGACTCAACATTATTCATAAAGAACTCACATACTTATTCCAAAAATTTATTAGCCCTCGAAACAAAGTACTAATATGCATGCTCATAGGAGGATAGATTGGTAGGGAAAGACCATCGCTCGTCCCCGACTGCCACTCATAAGGAAGACAATCAAAAATAAATCATGCTCCAACTTCATCACATAACTTAAGACCATATGTGCATGCTTCGGGAATCACAAACCTTAACACAATATTTCTATTAACCCACAATTACCAACTAGCATGACTCTAATACGACAAACCTTAACAAAAATACTCTTACTAAACCACAATTACTCACTATCATGACTCTAATATTGCCATCTTTATATCTCAAAACAAATGCAAGGAATCAAACTTCTCATATATTCAATGATCTTCATGAAAGTTTTTATTATACCCCTCTTGAACACCCATCATATTAGGACTAAATTCATAACCCAAGCAAATTGCCATAATATTTATAAGACTCTCAAAATAATGTAAGGGAAGCGTGAGAGTTCATCAATTTCTTCAAAATAAAACCACCGCCGTGCTCTGAAAAGATATAAGTGAAGCACTAGAGCAACTACCTAGTTGAAAAGATATAAGTGAAGCACATGGAGTATTATAATAAATTCACGATTAATGTGTGTCCCTCTCAAAAGGTGTGTACAGAAAGGATGATTATGGCAAACTAAATATAAAAGTCTCATATAATACAAGACACTCCAAGCAAAACATATCATGTGGTGAATAAAAATATAGCCTCAAGTAAGTTTACTGATGGATTGAAGATAAAAGAGGGGATGCCATCCGGGGCATCCCCAAGCTTAGATGCTTGGTTGTCCTTGAATTTTACTGATACGTCTCCAATGAATCTATAATTTTTTATTATTCCATGCTATTATATTATCTGTTTTGGATGTTTTATATGCATTAATATGTTATTTTATATTATTTTGGGGACTAACTTATTAACCTAGAGCCTAGTGCCAATTTCTGTTTTTTTCCTTGTTTTTCAGTTTTACAAAAAAGGAATATCAAACGGAGTCCAAACAAAATAAAACTTTCGCGATGATTTTTCTTGGACCAGAAGACATCCAGGAGACTTGGAGAGGGGACCAGAGGAGTCCCGAGGAGGCCACAAGCCTGCTAGGCGCGCCCCGGGGGGTGCACCCTGAGGGATTGTGGGCCCCTCGGGTGTCCTCTAACCCTAGTCATTGCTCTATAAATTCCCAAATATTCCCAAACCACTAGAGGCATCCACAAAAATACTTTTCTGCCGCCGCAACCTTCTGTTCCCGTGAGATCCCATCTTGGGGCCTTTTACGGTGATATGTCGGAGGGGTATTCGATCACGGAGGGCTTCTACATCAACCCTATTGCCCTACCGATGATGTGTGAGTAGTTTACCACAGACCTACAGGTCCATAGCTAGTAGCTAGATAGCTTCTTCTCTCTCTCTCTTTGATCTTCAGTACAATGTTCTCCTCGATGTTCTTGGAGATCTATTCGACGTAAACTTTTTTGCGGTGTGTTTGCTGAGATCCGATGAATTGTGGTTTTATGATCAGATTATCTATGAATATTATTTGAGTCTTCTCTGAACTCTTTTATGCATGATCAAATATCTTTGTATTTCTCTTCGAACTATCGATTTGGTTTGGCCAACTAGATTGGTTTTTCTTGCAATGGGAGAGGTGCTTAGTTTTGGGTTCAATCTTGCGTTGTCCTCACCCAGTGACATAGTAGGGGTAGCGAGGCACGTATTGTATTGTTGCCATCAAGGATAAAAAGATGGGGTTTTCATCATATTGCTTGAGTTTATCCCTCTACATCATGTCATCTTACTTAAGGCGTTACTCCGTTCTTATGAACTTAATACTCTAGATGCATGTTGGATAGCGGTCGATGTGTGGAATAATTGTAGTAGATGCAGAATTGTTTCGGTCTACTTGACACAGATGTGATGCCTATATTCGTGATCATTGCCTTAGATATCGTCATAACTTTGCGCTTTTCTATCAATTGCTCAACAGTAATTTGTTTACCCACCGTATGCTTTCTTCAAGAGAGAAGCCTCTAGTGAAATCTATGCCCCCTGGTCTATTTTCCATCGTATATTTTCATATCTATAAACCCAAAAACCCTAAAATACCTTGCTGCAATTTATTTACCTTTATTTTGTTTTACGTTTTAGTAATCTTTTATATCTATCTCTATCATATCTCATCCTTGCAAGTGATCGTGAAGGGATTGACAACCCGTTTATCGTGTTGGGTGCAAGTGTTTGATTGTTTGTGTAGGTGCATAGATTGGAGACTTGCTAGTACCTCCTACTAGATTGATACCTTGGTTCTCAAACTGAGGGAAATACTTATCTCTACTTTGCTTCATCACCCTTTCCTCCTCAAGGGAAAAACCCACGCAAGCTCAAGAAGTAGCAGGAAGAATTTCTGGCACCGTTGTCGGGGAGGTTATACATCAAGCCTACCAAGTACCCATCATAAACTCTCATCTCTTGCATTACATTATTTGCCATTTGCCTCTCGTTTTCCTCTCCCCCACTTCTAAAACGTTTTCAAAAAAATACAAAAACATTTTCCTTTTTATTCGCATCATCTTTTCGTTTGCCCTTATTTCTTTCTTGGTTTGTTTGCTTGGTATAGTTGTGTGTTTATTGAAAAACAGAAGCAAAGAGTTTATGGATCCTCATCCACTTGCTAATATTTTTAAAAGATCCAACTATGATGAACCGATTGCTAGTGAGTTGAGTACACTAGACTATCTTTGTGAAGTTTTGCTTGAAATTCGTGTATCTAAAAATTGTGATGAAGTGTTAAAAGAAGAAATTTATGAAGTGATTCACGATAGCTCCTTAAATGAAAAGCATGATTTCGATGATGTTTTTACAAATTCTATTAATGTCAATTGTGCCAATAATATGCAAAACCCTAAGCCTGGGGATGCTAATTTTGCTACGTCCACTACTTATTGCAATGATCATTATTGGGGTGATAATGCTTTTTGTGTTCTTGAAAATTTATTTAAGCCTCATGATGAATATGTTTGTGATAATATTGAAAGTGGGTTTGGAAGAGTGTTGAATCTGGGTAATAATGATCCCACTACTTTGGAGTATGATCAATCTTATGATTTTTTTTATAAACATGGGCTTGGAGAGGTCGTGCCTTTATTTGATGATAATCCCACTATTTTGGAAGAGTGTCAACTTTGCATGCATGTGGATCATGTAGAAAATATGTTATGTGATAGCTATATCGTTGAATTTGTATATGATCCTACATGTAATTTTTATGAGGGAGGAAAATATGGTTGTAGAAATTTCATGTTACTAAATTACCTCTCATTATGTTGTGATTGCTATTGTTTCTTTCTTCTTCCTTGCATATGCTCGTTTTTGCTTATCTTGATAAATCTTTTCCCTATAAAATGCGTATGCATAGGAAGTATGTTAGAGTTAAATTTGTTTGTCACATGCTATAGGATGCTCTCTTTGTGCTAAAAATTTTGTCTTTCATGTGAGCATCATTAAAATTATCAATGCCTAGCTAAAAGGCTTTATAGAAAAGCGCTTGTTGGGAGATAACCCAATATTTTTATTTTTTGTTTTTATAAAAATACACACTATTACTTCTGTAGTAATTGTGTTTTGGTGTTTTAATTAGTGTTTGATCCAAGTAAGACCCTTGGATGGTCTATGGTGACAGTTGGTTTGATCTTGCTGAAAAAGAGAAACCTTTGCGCCCAGTAACAGAATTTTTTAAAATCACAGAAGCAGGATAAAATACTCATTTTTCTACACAAGATTGATATACAAATTTCCTAGGTTATCCTAATTTTTCAGAGTCTTTGGAGTTACCGAATTATACGAAATTTCCAGATTGCTGCAGACTGTTCTGTTTTTGACAGATTCTGTTTTCTTTGTGTTGTTTGCATGTTTTGATGAATCTATGGGTAGTATCGGGGGGTATGAACCATGGAGAAGTTGGAATATAGTAGATATAACACCAATATAAATTAAGAATGAGTTCACAACAGTACCTAAAGTGGTGATTTATTTTATTATACTAACGGATCTTGTGAGTTTTCTGTTGAGTTTTGTGTTAGGAAGTTTTCAACTTTTAGGTAAAGATTTGATGGACTACAGAATAAGGAGCGGCAAGAGCCTAAGCTTGGGGATGCCCAAGGCACCCCAAGGTAATATTCAAGGACAACCAAGCATCTTCAAGCCATCGGTAAATTTACTTGAGGCTATATTTTTATTCACCACATGATATGCGTTTTGCTTGGAACATCTTGTATGATATGAGTCTTTGCTTTTTAGTTTGCCACAATCATCCTTGCTGTACACACCTTTTGAGAGAGACACACATTAATCGTGAATTTATTAGAATACTCTATGTGCTTCACTTATATCTTTTGAGCTAGGCAATATGCTCTAGTGCTTCACTTATATCTTTTTAGAGCACAACGGTGGTTTTATTTTATAGAAATCGTTGAACTCTCATGCTTCTCTTATATTATTTTGGGAGTCTTAAACAACATGTTAATTTGCTTAGGTTATGAATTTAGTCCTAATATGATAGGCATCCAAGAGGGATATAATAAAAACTTTTCATATAAAGAGCATTGAATAGATGGGAAGTTTTGATTCCTTTCATTTGTTTGAGATATAAAGATGGTGATATTAGAGTCATGCTAGTGAGTAATTCTAGATTGGTAGAAATACTTGTGGTATAGTTTGTGATTCCCTTAGCATGCACGTATGGTGAACCGTTATGTGATGAAGTTGGAGCATGATTTATTTTTCGATTGTCTTCCTTATGAGTGGAGGTCGGGGATGAGCGATGGTCTTTTCCTACCAATCTATCCCCTAGGAGCATGCGTGTAGTACTTTGTTTCGATGACTAATAAATTTTTGCAATAAGTATATGAGTTCTTTATGACTAATGTTGAGTCCATGGATTATACGCACTCTCACTCTTCCACCATTTCTAGCCTCTCTAGTACCGCGCAACTTCCGCCAGTGCATTACACCGACCATATACCCTTCCTCAAAACAGCCACCATACCTACCTATTATGGCATTTCATAGGCATTCCGAGATATATTGCCATGCAACTTCCACCGTTCTGTTTATTATGACACATACCATCAGTGTCATATTGGTTTGCATGATCATGTAGTTGGAATAGTATTTGTGGCGAAGCCACCATTCATATTTTTTCATACATGTCACTCTTGATCATTGCACATCCCGATACACCGCCGAAGGCATTCATATAGAGTCATATCTTGTTCTGGAATCGAGTTGTGATTCTTGAGTTGTAAGTAAATAAAAGTGTGATGATCATCATTATTAGAGCATTGTCCCATGTGAGGAAAGGATGATGGAGGCTATGATTCCCCCACAAGTCGGATGAGGCTCCAGATAAAAAATAAAAAAATAAAAAAGAGAGGCCAAAGAGCCCAACAAAAAAAGGGAAAAAAAGAAAAGAAAAAAATGAGATAAAAAGAGAAGGGACAATGTTACTATCCTTTTTCCACACTTGTGCTTCAAAGTAGCACCATGACCGTCATGATAGAGAGTCTCCTATTTTGTCACTTTTATATACTAGTGGGAATTTTTCGTTATAGAACTTGGCTTGTATATTCCAATGACGGGCTTCCACAAATTGCCCTAGGTCTTCATGGGCAAGCAAGTTGGATGCACACCCACTTAGTTTATTTTTGAGCTTTCATACACTTATAGCTCTAGTGCATCCGTTGCATGGCAATCCCTACTCGCTTGCATCGATATCAATTGATGGGCATCTCCACAGCCTATTAATTTGCCTAGTTGATGTGAGACTTTCTCCTTCTTTTTGTCTTCTCCACAACCAGCATATTCTATTCCACCTATAGTGCTATATCCTTGGCTTGTCATCGGGTTATGCATGATGAAATACTTTGTGTTATGAACATGGAGCATAGGTAGACTATATGATTTTGTAGGGATAACTTTCTTTGGCCATGTTATTTTAAGACATGACTGCTTTATTAGTATGCTTAAAGTATTATTGTTTTTATGTCAATACTAAACTTTTGTTTTGAACATAATGGATCTGAATATTCATGCCACAATAAAGGAAATTGCATTGATAAATATGTTAGGTAGCATTCGACGTCAAAAACTATGTTTTTATCATTTACCTACTCGAGGACGAGCAAGAATTAAGCATGGGAATGCTTGATACGTCTCAAACGTATCTATAATTTTTTATTGTTCCATGCTATTATATTATCTGTTTTGATGTTTATATGCATTAATATGCTATTTTATATTATTTTTGGGACTAACCTATTGACCTAGAGCCCAGTGACAGTTTCTGTTTTCCTTGTTTTTGAGTTTTACAGAAAAGGAATATCAAACGGAGTCCAAACAAAGTAAGACTTCAAAATGATTTTCTTGGACCATAAGACATCCAGGAGACTTGGAGAGGGCCCCAGAGGAGTCCCGGGGAGGCCACAAGCCTGCTGGGCGCGTCCCGGGGGGCGCCCTGGAGGCTTGTGGGCCCCTCGAGTGTCCTCTAACCCTAATTCTTGCTCTATAAATTACCAAATATTCCCGAACCACCAGAGGCATCCACCAAAATACTTTTCCGCCGCCGCCACCTTTTGTTCCCGTGATATCCCATCATGGGGCCTTTTCCGGCGATCTGTCGGAGGGGGGTTTGATAACCCACAAGTAGAGGGGATCGCAACAGTTTTCGAGGGTAGAGTATTCAACCCAAATTTATTGATTCGAAACAAGGGGAGCCAAATAATATTCTCAAGTATTAGCAGCTGAATTCTCAATTCATCCACACCTGAAAGACTTAATATCTGTAGCAAAGTATTTAGTGGCAAAGTAGTATGAAAGTAACAGTAATGGTGGCAAAAGTAACAATAGCAGTTTTATAGCAATTGTAACAGTGGCAACGAAAAAGTAACTTAGCAAGGATCAATATGAAACGAGCTCGTAGGCAATGGATCAATGATGGATAATTATGTCAGATGACATTCATCATGCAATAGTTATAACTTAGGGTGACACAGAACTAGCTCCAATTCATCAATATAATGTAGGCATGTATTCTGAATATAGTCATACATGCTTATGGAAAAGAACTTGCATGACATCTTTTGTCCTACCCTCCCGTGGCAACGGGGTCCTATTGGAAACTAAGGGATATTAAGGTCTCCTTTAAGTAAAGTACCGGACCAAAGCATTAGCACTTAGTGAATACATGAACTCCTCAAACTACGGTCATCACCGGGAAGTGTCCCGACTATTATCACTCTGGGGTTGCCGGATTATAACACGTAGTAGGTGACTATAACTTGCAAGATAGGATCAAGAACTCACATATATTCATGAAAACATAATAGGTTCAGATCTGAAATCATGGCACTCGGTCCCTAGTGACAAGCATTAAGCATAGCAAAGTCATAGCAACATCAATCTTAGAACATAATGGATACTAGGGACCAAACCCTAACAAAACTAACTCGATTACATGGTAAATCTCATCCAACCCATCACCTTCCAGCAAGCCTTCGATGGGATTACTCACGCACGGCGGTAAGCATCATGAAATTGATGATGGAGGATGGTTGATGATGACAACAGCGATGTTTTCCCCTCTCCGGGGCCCAAAACGGACTCGAGATCTGCCCACCCGAGGAAGAACAGGAGGTGGCGGCGGCTCCATATCGTAAAACGCGATGAATCCTTCTCTCTGATTTTTTTTCTCCCCGAACGTGAATATATGGAGTTGTAGTTAAGGTCAGTGGAGGTCCGGGGGGGCCACAAGACCAGAGGGCACGCCCCAGGGGGTGGGTGCACCCTCCACCCTTCTGGCCAGGGTGTGGGTCCCCTTCGGTTGATTCTTTCGCCAATATTTTTATTTATTCTAAAAATGATCTCCGTAAAGTTTCAGGTCATTCTGAGAACTTTTATTTCTGCACAAGAATAACACCATGGCAATTCTGCTGAAAACAGCGTCAGTCCGGGTTAGTTCCATTCAAATCATGCAAATTTGGGTCCAATACAAGGGCAAAAGAGTTTGGAAAAGTAGATACGATGGAGACGTATCAACTCCCCCAAGCTTAACCCATTGCTTGTCCTCTAGCAATTCAGTTGATAAACTGAAAGTGATAAACAAAAAAATTTACAAACCCTATTTGATCTTGTTGTTGCAAATATGTAAAGCCAGCATTCAAGTTTTCAGCAAAGATTAGGACTAACCATATTCGCAATAACATTTATGTCTCACATTTACTCATATCAATGGCATAATAAACTAGCGAGTAATAATAATAAATCTCAGATGACAACACTTGAAGACAATCATGATATGATATAACATTATGGTATCTCGCTAGCCCTTTCTGAGACCGCAAAACATAAATGTAGAGCACCCCTGAAGATCTAGGACTGCCTAGACATTGTAATTCATGGCAAAAGAGATCCAGTCACAGTCATACTCAATATCAATTAATAACAACACATACAAATGATGGTGGTGCTCTCTAACTGGTGCTTTTTATAAGAGGACGATGACTCGGCATAAAAGTAAATAGATAGGCCCTTCACAGAGGGAAGCAGGGATTTACAAAGGTGCTAGAGCTCGAGTTTTTGGAACAGAGATAACTAATATTTTGAGTGGTATGCTTTCATTGTCAACATAACAACCAAGAGATCTCAGTATCTTCCATGCTACATACATTATAGGCGGTTCCCAAATAGAATGGTAAAGTTTATACTCCTCCACCACCAACAAGCACACTCCACGGCTAGTCCAAAACAACGGGTACCGTCTAGCTAACAACAATCCTGGGGGAGTTTTGTTTGCAATTATATTTTGATTTGATTTGAGCATGGGACGAGGCATCCCGATTACCAGCCATTTTCTTGTGAAGGATGAGCGGAGTCACTCATCGTGAGAATAACATACGTAGCATGGAAGATATAGACATCCCTAGTTGCTACATGAGCGATTCGAGCATACAAAACAGAATTCCATTTGAAGGTTTAGAGTTTGGCACATGCAAATTTACTTGGAATGGAAGGTAAATACCGCATATAGGTAGGTATGGTCGACTCATATGGAACAACTTTGGGGTTTATGGAAGTGGATGCACAAGCAGTATTCCTGCTTAGTACAAGTGAAGGCTAGAAAGAGATTGGGGAGCAACCAACTAGAGAGCGACAACAGTCATGAACATGCATTGGGATTAACCAACAATGAGTGCAAGCATGAGTAGGATATAAATCACCATGAACACAAATATCATGGAGTCTATGTTGATTTTGTTTCAACTACACGCGTGAACATGTGCCAAGTCAAGTCACTCGAATCATTCAAAGGAGGATACCATCCTATCATACTACATCACAACCATTTTGATAGCATGTTGGCACGCAAGGTAAACAATTATAAACTCCTAGCTAATTAAGCATGTCATGAGTAACTATAATCTCTAGTTGTCATTGCAAACATGTTTCATTCATAATAGGCTGAATCAGGAACGATGAACTAATCATATTTATAAAAACAAGGTAGGTCGAGTTCATACCAGCTTTTCCTCATCTCAATCATTTCATCATATATCGTCGTTATTGCCTTTCACTTGCATGACCGAACGGTGTGGATAATAATAATAGTGCACGTGCATTGGACTAGGTTGTAATCTGCAAATATTTATTCAAAGGAGAAGACAAGGTAACATGGGCTCTTTGTTAGATCAATAATAATGCATATGAGAGCCACTCATCATTTTCATCGTGGTCTTCTCTCTCGACCCCCAAAGAAAAGAAAAGAATTTCAAAGAAACACACTGAAATGTGTTAGGAGTTTTTGTTTTTCTGAAGGAAGTAAAACAAGAACGAGAAAAACTATTTACACTGGAAAGCTCCCAACAAGCAAAAGAAGAACGTGAAATCTTTTTGGGTTTTCTTTAATACGACTACCAAGTAAACATGGAAAGTAAACTAGCTAGAAGCTACAACTATTTTTTTCTCAAAGTTTTTCAAACACAAAATAAGAAAGCGAGAAAAAGAAAATAAACTAGCATGGATATTACAATGAAAAAGTATGAACACCGACAAATAGGACGAGTGTGTGAACATGAATGTAATGTCAGTGAGAAATATGTACTCCCCCAAGCTCAGGCCTTTGGCATAAGTTTGTCTAAGCTCATGGATCAAAGTAGCCCTCTACGGTGTACTGAGGAGGAACCCGGGGTTCCACTGGTTAGCGAGCTCCCGCGGCTCCCACTACTAGGGAAAAGCCTATACACAGAATCTTACCAGCAGTGCGCTTTAAAATAAGGCGCTGCTGCTAACTAGCAGTAGCGCGTGCGTGCAAAACACGCTGCTGAAATAAATGTATCAGTAGCGCGCCCGGTCTAAGGCGCGCTACTGCTATAATTGCCACGACGCCGCCGCGAGGCTAGTTCTAGCAGCAGCGCGTTAATATTAAGAGCGCTGCTGCTACGGATCATAGAAGAAGTGTGTTTGCACAATAACCGCTACTGCTAAGTTTACGAAAAAAATTAGTCCCACCTCACTCCGTGAAGGGAGTTTGTACCACCTTAAATATGTAACTTCTCAAACTTTCAAAAGCACTTGGTCTTCACTGAACTCTATGTGTAGAATTTGTGGCCGCAATATGAGTCTTCACCAGTTCCTAATCTGGTGAGGACTCATATTGACAAATCAGACTGTACACAAAAAGATCATTGATGATCTATGTATTTTTTATGTCTATTTTTACATGCTGACACATAGCAGTAGCGCGTTCTTTTTGAAAGGCGCTACTGCTAGGTCGTTTAGCAGTAGCGCCTTTTGCTATAGCGTGCTACTGCTAAGCCATTCCATCCCCCCTCCTCTAGATCTATCCGATCCACACTCAGTCGATCCCCCCCTCACCCACGCCGGTCCTCCCCCGTCGCCCCTCCTCCGATCTGCGCCACTGTCACCTCCTCCTCCTCGCTGGACTCAGTACCGGCATCCTCCTCCGTCCTCCCTCAAGTGTCTCCGCTGGCCGGCCCCTCCTTGCTCCGCCTTCCTCCTCCGGCCTCCCTCCACTCGCCGTCGGCCGACCCCTCCTTGCTCCGTCTTCCTCCTCCGTCCTACTCTCTTCTCCCTCCTCGAGTCGCCCCTCCTTCTCCCTCCTCCCTCCTCCATCCACAACCCCTCCTCCCTGCTACATTTTGATTTAGTAGGCTAGTTGATTTAGTAGGTTAGTTGATTTAGTTGATTTAGAACATTTTGATTTAGTTGATTTAGTATGCTAGTTAATTTAGTTGATTTAGAACATTTTGATTTAGTTGATTTAGTAGGCTAGTTGATTTAGTTGATTTAGAACATTTTGATTTAGTTGATTTAGTATGCTAGTGGATTTAGTAGGCTAGTTGATTTAGTTGATTTAGTATGCACCATTTTATTGTTATTTTTTTTGTACATCGATAGGTAGATGCTTTTGTTTTTTGTAATAAGTTATTTTTTGGCAAAATGTAGGTGCCAATTTAGTTAAATTTGCCACTTGTTTTTTTAGGAAAATGGCGCCAAGACCACTACCACTATGTCAACTATGCAAGTCAAGGTGCGCCAGCAGCCTTGCAACTGGCAAGTTGTTCGGCATCTACTTCCAATCGAGTTTTTGTCATGCGGCGGTAAGAAATTAGATGAAATGTAACAACTATTTTATTTTTAGTGTTGGCATTACTGCATTGTGTCATTTTGCTTTTTTTACAAAGATCGTCCCCTACAATGTGAGGTTGAAATTCAACAAGCGGACAGGAGACACTGTGACATTTGAGGCTCCTGGGGGGACGTACACTATAGAGGTCGAGAAAGGATGCAATATGTCACAGATTGGAGGAGATGGATGGGCTCGTTTCCTTGCCCGTATGCGTCTTACTGGTGGTGAGTTGATCAGCTTCTCCTTCAGAGCAGAAAGACCCAAGCTGGCTGTCATTTATCTCAACCTGGTGGAAGATGATGAAGATGACAAAGATGATGAAGATGACGAAGATGATGAAGATAATGAGGACCCACTCGATGAAGATGATGAGAACCCACTTCATGAAGCCATCATAGCTCAAAGAATGAGGCTGAGCGAGGAGGAGGTGTGCAACCTATGGGACATAATTCCGCCACATGATGACTTTGTCGGGGTGCCATTCGTGACCCGCTTGACAAGTACCATGGTCGATCGGCATGAAATGGTATGTTATATGTACTGACTGTAGTAATTTGATGATATATATATATGCTTCATTGTTATACTTACAAATGCTTTGTGGAATCTAGTCGATGATATGCTTTAGTGTAGAGTCTGATCACATGCTTATTAGTGTAGAATCCAAGGAACAATTAATAGTGTAGATAATCCATATATACTTATTAGTAGAATTCATGATTAGTTAGTACAACTGCATAGTACTTTGTCTTTTGATAGTGTAGAAATCTAGACTTAATAGAAATATATTTGCAAGAGTATGTGCGAGGCTATTTATTAATTGATATGTTTTTCTTATTCAGAAATTGCCAAAGAACCTATGTGTGAGTTGTGGTATCGAGCCTGATGAAGAAGGCTCAGCTGGACTACGCCTTACCGCAAGGGGCTTCACACCACCTGCATTTGCCGCATGGACATGCATTTGCGCATACACTTAAACTCGGTTGGGTGGAAGAGATTCCTCCTTGGCAAGAATCTTCGTGTTGGACAAGCCATCCTAATTACTATCCGGAACACCCGCCGCCCAGGCTTGAGGATGATGAACGTCGTCGATATCATCTAGAACTACATATGTGTGTGTGGCTATATCATCTAGAACTACATATGTTGATCACCTTGTACTTCTTGAGGATGCATGTTGTCATGCCCAATATGCGACCCTATCCAAAAGGAACTCGAAGGTTCCACCAAGGATAGACCCGCATATTGAAACGCTTTTGCAAGGTGGATATCATTACATCAACATTACATAATAGATGGGGATACATACAAAAGGCATACAATGCCACACGGATACAACATCACATCATACATAAGAGCACCATCCGACTACGGATGAAACACAAACAGAAACTCAAACGACATCCACCCTGCTAGCCCAGGCTGCCGACCTGGAACCTACCCCCTGATCGAAGAAGAAGCAGAAGAAGAACTCCAAAACAAGCAAACATCGCTCTCGAATCAAGATCATCGCATAACCTGTACCTGCAATTGTTGTTGTAGTAAACTGTGAGCCACGAGGACTCAACAATCCCATTACCATGGGTATCAAGACTAGCAAAGCTTAAAGGGAAAGGAAGGGGTAAAGTGGTGAGGTTGCAGCAGCGACTAAGCATATATGGTGGCTAACATACGCAAATGGGAGCGAGAAGAGAACAAGCGGAACGGTCGTGAAGCTAGCAATGATCAAGAAGTGATCCTGAACTCCTACTTACGTCAAACATAACCCAGCAACCGTGTTCACTTCCCGGACTCCGCCGAGAAGAGACCATCATGGCTACACACGTGGTTGATGCGTTTTAATTCGGATCTGGTGTCAAGTTATCTACAACCGGACATTAACAAATTCCCATCTGCCACATAACCGCGGGCACGGCTCTCAAAAGTTTATACCCTGCAGGGGTGTCCCAACTTAGCCCATGATAAGCTCTCGCGATCAATGAAGGATATACCTTCTCCCAGGAAGACCCGATCAGTCTCGGAATCCCGGTTTACAAGACATTTCGACAATGATAAAACAAGACCAGCAAAGCCGCCCGATGCGTCGACAATCCCGATAGGATCTGCACATATCTTGTTCTCAGGGCAACACCGGATAAGTCAAGCTACGAGTAAAACCAGACCTCGAGTTGCCCGAGGTGGCCCCAGAAGCTGCTCGATTTGGACCAACACTTAGACAAGCACCGCCCGGGGCTATAATAAAGATGACCCTTGGGTTAATTACTCCCAAGGAAAAGTAGGTGGTGGTGAGGCAAATGGTAAAACCAAGGTTGGGCCTTCTTGGAGGAGTTTTATTCAAAGCGAATCATCAAGGGGTCCCATAAATCACCCGACCGCGTAAGGAACGCAAAATCCAGGAACATAACACCGGTATGACGGAAACTAGGCGGCAAGAGTGGAACAAAACACTGCATAAGGCCGAGCCTTCCACCCTTTACCAAGTATATAGATGCATTAATAATATAAGAGGTATTGTGATATCCCAACATAATCCTGTCCACCATGGAGCAATCTTCAACTTCACCTGCAACTAACAACGCTATCAGAGGGGATGAGCAAAGCGGTAACATAGCCAAACAACAGTTTGCTAGGAAGGGTGTCAAAGGTTAGAGGTTCATGGAAATTTGGGAGGCTTGAAGAACAAGTGATAGGTAGCGCAGCAATAGCGATAGAACGAAGCAACTAGCATAGCAATGATAGTAGCGAGATCCAGGGTAGCGGTCATCTTGCCTGAAATCCCGCAAGGAAGAAAAACGAGTCCATGAAGAAGATGAGGCCACGAAGATGAACCACACGTAGACGAACGCATCCTCATGATCGCAATGAAACGGGAACTATCGAGAAGAAGCAAACAACATAGTAAACACACCACACATAGACAAGACATGATGCACAACAAGCATGATGCATGACAAAGCTAGATGAGGCTACTCATGGCAAGAGAGGATGCAAACAAGAACAACACATCAAGGCAAGTTTAAATGAGGCCGGAAACAACATACAACAATTCCGGTAAGTCCTCGTATGCAAATTTAGAAATTGATCCAGAACTGAATAACCATTCAGTTGAAGTTGTTAAACAGCAAGTTAAGATGCACCAAGATGATCTACATGAGATTCTAGTCAAGTTACATATAAAGTCCATTTAGTTCGGAGCTACGACCTAGAAGATATGAGCAAAACAAGTTAAGAATGGCATTGATGCAAAATGCACCCAAACATCAAGCAAACACCTCAAAACAAGGATGCAACATAATAATATGAAACTTCATGCAAAAACAAGCAAGCTTCATATAGAGCACACTCAAAACGGCGGAACGGTTCAACACATACACTCTATACAAGACATAACAACAATCTGTCCAAAACAGTAACTAGGCATCTTGCAAGCATCAAAACAATAGGCTACAGCACCCCAACATAAGAACAAAATGCATGGACATGAAGTACAGGTAAAGCATGACAAAACATGAACACTGAGCTAACTCCAGAAAACACTAGAACATGCTCAAACACACATGGCAAGATTGCAAATAATAACAGTTTCAGACTTTGCAGAAATAACATCATATTGCAATGTTTAGAGCTATCAAACAACATGTTACAGGAACTTATCATGGCAAACCAAGGCATGGAATGAAACTACTAATTGCATAGAACAAATGTCCCTTACTGACCATGAGCCAAAAGGGCACAGAAAATATGATGGCACCCATGTAAACATGGCAAATTATATGACAGATTCATACATGACAGGAACAACAATAAGTTGGCATGTTGGTGAGCTTGAACCACTCACCACAGAGCAATGCATGGCATGGAAAGGCAACCAACAGTAAGTACACATGTTTATGAAGCTAAGCATGGCAAGAACAAGTTCATAGGGTGCATGGATCACTAGCAACAATCATGGCAACATTGAACTTAATGTTAACAGGCTGACAGCAACATTATTTAGCAATTTGAGAACAAGATTACAACAAGCTACAGCAAGCTATAAATGCATCCAGGGGCATGGATGGATAGATAATGACATGTATAACAAATCATCCTTAGTGAACATGTCCATATTATGCATGGAATGACTAGTAGCAACAGGTTTACATAGCAACAAAATATGACAGAATCAGCCTAGCAAAACAGCAACAGCAAGTACCCCACTTAACAAGCTTGATGCACTCAGTACACAACTCACAAAAATAAATGGATATCACCCCTCTAAAGATGGCATGTTGTATCACAAAACACATGTAGACATCAACCTCATAGGATGCACACCTCAAACATGGCAAAAATGACAAATCATCAAGTTATAACAGTTTCAACAGATTAACATCACATAGCACTCTTGCAACGATGATTCAGGCATCAAGATGGACTCAAATGAACATGATGCAATGGAACGCAATGAAGTACTCGTTGAGACGAACAATTTGACATATTACACGCACGAAACGGAGTAGTATACAGCAAGTTATGATGCGATGAACAAGGCATGATAATGTTAAAAACTAGGCACAGTGAAAATCTCACCCCGGAGAAAGTTGGACGGTGAGGTTCGGGGACGGGGCGGTGCAGGCGCGCTGTTTGGTTCGGGGGTCGAGGCCAGATCGGGACGGAGGAGTCCCGACGTGGGGTCAACACCGACAACGGTGTCGAGGACGACGTCGGGGTGGCCGGACTCGGGCGGGGGTGGCGGAGGAGGCGCGGTTCGGCAGCGCCGCCGGGCGAGGCGAGGCCGGCAGGCGGCGGCGGTCACCGGCGGTGAAGGAGGCGGCCGAGGCCGCGGCGGGAGCGAACAGACGGGGCAGCGCCAGCAGGGGAACGGCGCTCGCGGCGAAGCCGCGCGGCCGAGCAGAGGTCGGCTCACGGGAGGCGGCGGCGGGCGAGGCGATGGCGAGGTGCGGCAGCGCAGCGGCGGCGGCGGCGAGGTCGGGCTCTCCGCGGCGGCGCGAAGGATATCCAGCGGCGCGCACCTCGGGCCTGGTGCTGCTGCGGCGGCGGCGGCTTGGCCTCACGGGCCTGACTCGGGCCCCGCGGGCCCTGGCGGCGGAGGAGAGAGAGGGGGCCGACGGTGGCAACGTGGCGGCTGGCGATTGGTCGCGGGCGGTGGTGGCGGACATGTCCGGCGGCGGGGTGGACGCGTCCGGCGGCGGGAGGAAGGAGGAGACTAGGGTTTCGGGGGATACATCTGCGAATTTCGGGGGGAGGGGCATATTTATAGATAGAGGGAGCTAGGAGAGTCCAAATGGGGTGCGGTTTTCGCCCACACGATCGTGATCGAACGACCGAGAGCATGGAGGGGTTAGGATGGGTTTTGGTCCACTTCGGAAGGGGTGTTGGGCTGCACACAAAAGAGGCTTTTATGGTTACCCGATTAACCGTTGGAGTATCAAACGGACTGCAAATGGCACGAAACTTGACAGGCGGTCTACCGATGCTATACAAGGCCGCTTGGCAAATCACGGTCCATTCCGGGAACGTTTAACACCCGCACACGAAAAGAGGCAAACGGGGGCGCCGGATGACATAGGAGTGCCGGATTGCAAAACGGACAACGGGGAAAATGCTCGGATGCATGAGACGAAAACGAATGCGAAATGAGATGCACATGATGACATGATAAAATGCAACACGCAAGAAAATGACATGGCAAGGACGGCGAATAACTAGATGACACCTGGCGCATCGAATCCGGGGCGTTACACATGTTCAGTATATATGAAATCGTTATCTAGTACTCCCTTCGTTCCAAATTACTCGTCGTGGTTTTAGTTCAAATTTGAACTAAAACCATGATGAGTAATTTGGAACCAAGGGAGTACTACCTAGTACCTATAATGCTTTATGAAATTGATATCTAGTAGTACCTAGTATCTGGAAATTGCAGTTTATTGAAGCTGAAATGGGGTAAATGATGGACGATATAGCAGTAGCGCAGGGCCAGGAAATCGCTACCGCTAATTAATAGTAGCGCGCTAAGGAAACGCGCTGCTGATATAGTACATAGTAGTAGCGTGGGTACAGACCGTGCTACTACTAACAGTTAGCTGTAGTGCCTTACTGGTAGCGCGGGTGCCCGCGCTGCTGATAGCGTCAAAACCCGCGCTACTACTAGGGTTTTCCCTAGTAGTGTCCCACTGATAAATGGACTCCTGATAAGGATCAGGTGATGGCTCTGGCTCAGGATCTAGGGATCGTGTCCCATCCCAGAATGCGTGAATGTCCGCAGGCAAAACAAAGTACATGCCTAAATGAATATCAAACAAAGTAGGTGCAGGCAAGGTAATAATCTTAAAAGTATCCTCGCTATACCAGGTTACAAATGAGTCTCTTTTCCTTATCATAGTGAGTAAACTTATGTGCTACCATGCTTTCATAATCTAAGTATATAGTGGGTAGTATTTTCTCCTCTTTTTCATCGTGCCTAATGGGTATCTGGAAGTGTCTAGCAAGGCGGGAGGCGAACATACCTCCGAAAATAGGACCCTTTGTACGGTTTAAACTCAACCATTTAGCAATCATGGCGCCTAGACTGAAAGTTCTATCACGAAGTAAAGCATGGCGCAAAATGGCAAGGTCAGGAGCACTAAGGCCTCCACTGTCCCCGCGACCAATTAAACATGTACCCGCAAATAATGAGTAGTAGCACAGAACAGGAAAAATGTAAAGTAGACACTCTTGCTTCGGCACCTTTCTCCTTTCCCCTACGGTAACTTCATCAGTAAAACCTTCCACATCACTAGGACGTGGTTCCTCGACGCTTCCCTCAAAAGTAATTTGCAAACCTCACAAAAATCATAAAGTGTCATCTCCTTATGCTCATCATATTAATAAAATTCTACCGTGGGTGGTGATCTCCTAGCATGAAAATGAAAATTTTGCACGAAAGTATTAGTGAGTAGGAGGTACTGATCACACTGGTCATGGAGGAAGTCGGTGATGCCTGCATTCTCAGCCAAGTAATGGAATCTTCATAAATTTCGGCTGCATCCAAGAATGCATCACTTGGCCATTCACATGGCCGAACCTCCGCAGTGCGAGGAAGGTTATACTTTGGTTTTTCCTTCTCTTCATTTTCTTTTTCCTTTGAACCCCGGCTCAAGGAGCCTCTCAACAAAGTTCTCATCACTTTCTCCCTCCGAAAAGTTCTGAAATTTTTAGTGACTCCAAATAAATGTGAACCAAACTCAACAAGATTGATAGCAACTACTCCTACAAGTTCCTAGAGGCTATATCATGCATCAAAACTACTTTGGACCATATAAATTTGACATGCAAGCTCAAGAAAAGGGTCACCTCAGCAGCAAGAATTTGCAATAAATAAAGCACAAGAAAAAAAACTAATTGGACTATTGGAAGAGTCACATACCAAAGTACAATCCCCCCAAAACAGTTTTGTGAATCGAGCTTTGAGAAAGGAGATCGAAAATGGCAGGAAAATGAGCAAGAACATGAGTTTGAGCTATGTGATGATTTTTTCTGGAGGAAGACGAAGTGGATGGTGCTGGAATAAGTGGAGGGGACCCATGTGGGGCCCACAAGACAGTTGATGCGGAGCATCCCACGTTCATCCCCATGTACACTCCGACTACTCTCCAAGCCCCAAGAGGACATATGACGAGACCTCGAACATATGCCATTGGACACAAGGTGAACTCGCTCCTCTCCGAATCGTCACTTTCCACATGTGAGACATGGCTACTACCTCAAACATATGCGCTATGCATGACCAGGAACCAAGAGGAAGGCCATGGAACAACAAGGAGCATTAGACCAGACGGCAAGGACACCAAATGCGAGGAACAAGAGGAAGAGCTGCCAGGAAGCTACACCTCTTGGACGTTCGATGACCTCCGAACGAACAATGATTTCCGAACGTCTGACGCTTGGAGACTCCACCGGCCAGATCATCTCCAGCCGAGGCAATCTACAGCGCCTGGACGATCGCCAGACACCGAATGTCCAACACTCATCAGCGCCCGGACGACCGATGCCGACCGGGCGTCCAATACTACCGGACAACAGCCAAAACATCAAAAGTCTGAAGACTTCCGGACAACCGGACGCCCGCGAGCGACCGGACGACCGACAGCCGTCGGACGTCCTACGCCTGTCTGCACACAGAGATCAGGCCCGAGGCCCATGTATCCCTCTCCCACTTATCCCTTTGTGGACCTAGACTATATATACTCCTCCACCTCCTCCTAGTTAGGGTTCGCATAGGTTTAGCTCATTTGAGATAGAGCTTTGCTCATCCATACAGATCTACTCCTTGTGAGAGACCGCAGCCTCATCGAAGAATATCCATCTTGGACTAAAGACCCCATTCATGGGATGACCCTCAAGACCTCCTCATGAAGATGAACTAGCTACTTGGATCGTCCTTTGTTGGATTTGGATCGTGTATCCCTTTGTGTTCATGGATCTAGCACATGTGTGACCATCTCTTGTTGGTTTGATTGATTCTCTCGTGTTTCCCCTCGTGATTTCCCTCGTGTTTTCCCTCGTGTTCTTCGTGTTCTTCGTAGGAGCCCCTCCAATCGTGAAAGATCAGGACTCTAGGGTTCTACCCTACATCATCTTGGATCAGAGCAAGGTTGATCACGATTTTGGAGCCCCTACCCCTCTTTTTCTAGCCTAATTTTGTTGTGTTCTTCCCCAATTTCGAAAATCCCCACCAAAAATAGCCCTAATTTTTTTTTGTTATTTGTTGGTTTGATGATGTTTTGTTGATCTGGTTTCGAGTGGATCTAGCATTTTCCAAAGTTTCCCTATCTTTCATCCACGAAATCTCTTCAATTTTGATCCCGAAATCCCCAATTTCCGCCAAAAATCACGGCCCGAAATTCGCATCTCGCATTGACCCAGACCCACCGGACGACCAACACTTCATGGGACGTCCGACACCTAGGAACCATCGGATGACTGACCATCACCGGATGTCCGACCCCCCCGATCCAGTACCAAAACATCGGGTTTCCGGCCTTTTCCGGACGTCCGTCCCGCGCTCCAGCCACCGGTCATCCGACCCTTATCGGACGTCCGACCCCTGTGAAAACTGACTTCGGCTGATTTTTGTTTCAGCCATAACTAATTCATCCGAACTCCGATTTTGAAATTCTTTAGCTTGTTTTGAAGCTATTGACATCCCCCATCCCACAAAAATACTTACAACATCATTTGACTCCATCAAATTTTCTGAACTTTGGCATCTTTGCCTAGGCCTTCCACCACATCATCCGCTACACCACCACTGACTTCCGCAACCTAACCCATTTTGCTTGCCATAGCATTAGTGGTCGCTTGAGTAGTGATTCGAGTCTCCTAAGGTGTTTCGGCTACTTAGGGACGGTTACATCCGCATAACCTTGCCCACCACACATTTTGCCAACCCAACTTAACCCAATTGGTATTTGAGCTTGTTTGAGTTGTGGCTTGTGTCTCCTAAGGTGTTTCGGCTACTTAGGGACGGCAACTTCAACTTCGACATGTGTATAGTCCATCAATCCACTCCCGCATTGCCAAGAGCAAAAACACCACCGCTTTCCGCTACCACCATTTGACATTTGACATTTGAGATTTTGAGTTTGTAGTTTTTTCATTTCCTAAGGTGTTTCCGCTAATTAGGAACGGTTCTACATCAAAAACACTACCACTCATCATCGCCACGAGGTCGTCATCGACATGGACCACTTCATCATTTTGACACCATCAACCGTAAGCAAGGAACGGTAACCCCGACGACATCATTGTACATGCCCCTTGCCATTGCATTATTAACCCCTAGCCCATTTTGCGTCATTTGCCTATCGAGACTAGCCATTGAGTATTGCCGGCAATGTTACTTATGCACATTAGTGATCCACACCTCCCATTGCATACATACCATATCATATTGGTATCATCATATCATATCTTGTGTCACAAGTTTGTTACCACATATATACAATTGCTATCTTGGTTTGTGCATTGTGCAAAAGTGGCCATACAAAAAAAGAATAAGCTTTTAAGCAAAGAAAAAGAGTGAACAAAGAGCTTGTTAGCAAGTGCCATAGCATCATACCACATTGCATATAAGATTGTCATATTTGATCATCTAGGATTATCTTGTGAAACACCGGGAACCTTACATACATAGCATACTTGGAATAGGAAGTTGCTACATTTTTGTCTCCTATAGGTCGTGCACAAGTGTCGTATCCGCCTATTGAGCAATCGTGCTAGCGTCTCTCTAGAGTTGTGCAACAAGATCATTTTCCGTGGGTTCCACATTTTGAGCTCATTCCTTGGTTGCACGACCCCATTTGTCTATCTGTGTGTGTGTTTCCGTGTGCCACATATTGCTATTGGTCTACTTGTTTCGCTTGCAAATTTGTGAATCTCTTTCAACATTATTGACTCTTGCTAACATTTTGCATCAAATTTTTGTGCCACTATCCTCACCGACCTCCACTATAAGCCTTACTTGTGTAGGTGTGAGAAATTGACGAGATCGGTACCAATTGTGCAATTTCCTTATTACATCATTGAGTGATCACTGATCCATTTTCAACATTGGTCAAGCTACATTTGGTATAGTTCTCTCCTTTCTTCCACTCATATTTGCTCGAGTCTTGTGATGGATAGGAAAGGCATTTCATCTCCGGTCTTCGACAACAACGACGGCGTGAACAACTACATCACCAAAGCGTCCATCTTCGATCTACAACGACAAATGCAAGGCACACAATCAAGATTGCGAGAGCGCATAGAACCTCTTGATGACCCACAAGTATAGGGGATCTATTGTAGTCCTCTCGATAAGTAAGAGTGTCGAACCCAACGAGGAGCAGAAGGAAATGATAAGCGGTTTTCAGCAAGGTATTCTCTGCAAGTACTGAAATAAGTGGTAACGGATAGTTTTGTGATAGGATAAATGGTAACGAGCAACAAGTAACAAAAGTAAATAAAGTGCAGCAAGGTGGCCCAATCCTTTTTGTAGCAAAGGACAAGCCTGGATAAACTCTTATGATAGGGAAAGCGCTCCCGAGGACACATGGGAATATCGTCAAGCTAGTTTTCATCACGCTCATATGATTCGCGTTCGGTACTTTGATAATTTGATATGTGGGTGGACCGGTGTTTGGGTGATGTTCTTACTTGAACAAGCATCCCACTTATGATTAACCTCTATTGCAAGCATCCGCAACTACAACAAAAGTATTTAAGGTAAACCTAACCATAGCATGAAACATATGGATCCAAATCAGCCCCTTACGAAGCAACGCATAAACTAGGGTTTAAGCTTCTGTCACTCTAGAAACCCATCATCTACTTATTACTTCCCAATGCCTTCCTCCAGGCCCAAATAATGGTGAAGTGTTATGTAGTCGACATTCACATAACACCACTAGAGGTTAGACAACATACATCTTATCAAAATATCGAACGAATACCAAATTCACATGACTACTAATAGCAAGACTTCTCCCTTGTCCTCAGGAACAAACGTAACTACTCACAAAGTATATTCATGTTCATAATCAGAGGGGTAATAATGTGCATAAAGGATCTGAACATATGATCTTCCACCAAATAAACCAACTAGCATCAACTACAAAGAGTAATCAACACTACTAGCAACCTACTAGCACCAATCCCGGACTTGGAGACAAGAATTGGATACAAGAGATGAACTAGGGTTGGGAGATGAGATGGTGCTGGTGAAGATGTTGATGGAGATTGCCCTCTCCGGATGAGAGGAGCGTTGGTGATGACGATGGTGATGATTTCCCCCTCCCGGAGGGAAGTATCCCCGGCAGAACAGCTCTGCCGGAGCCCTAGATTGGTTCCGCCAAGGTTCCGCCTCGTGGCGGCGGAGTCTCATCCCGAAAGGTTCCCTTCTATTTTTTTCATCGAAAGACTTCATATAGGAGAAGATGGGCGTCGGAGAGCCACCAGGGGGCCCATGAGGTGGGGGGCGCGCCCGGGCGCGCCCCCACCCTCGTGAGCAGGGTGTGGGCCCCCTGGCCTTCATCTTTGGCGATGATTTTTCCTTATTTATTTTAAGACATTCCTTGGAGTTTCAGGACTTTTGGAGTTGCGCAGAATAGTCCTTCAATATTTGCTCCTTTTCCAGCCCAGAATTCCAGCTGCCGGCATTCTCCCTCTTCATGTAAACCTTGTAAAATAAGAGAGAATAGCCATAAGTATTGTGACATAACGTGAAATAACAGACTATAGTGCAATAAATATTGACATAAAAGCATGATGCGAAATGGACGTATCAACTCCCCCAAGCTTAGACCTTGCTTGTCCTCAAGCGAAAAGCCGATAACAATAAATATGTCCTCATGTTTAGAGGTAGAGGCGTCGATAAAAATAAAATACGGACATGAGGGCATCATGATTATTTCATAACAACAACATATAAAGATTTCATCATATGATTACTCAAGTTCAAGTGATGATCTTTTCACAAAGCCAAAGTATGAATCAGAAACCTTATTGAGCACCAACAAATTATAATCTCAGTCATTGAAGCAATTGCAATTTATCATAACATCGGAAAGAGTCTATGTCAGAGCTTAAGGGCAAGTCCACATACTCAACTATCACTTAGTCCTTCATAATTGCTAACACTCACGCAATACTTGTGGTTACGGGGTTTTAACCGGACACAGAGAAAGATAGGGGCTTATAGTTTTGCCCCACAACCTTTTACCTCAAGGGTAGTGTCAACAATAATAATTCATGCTCCCCCACATCCAATTAGATATATATATCATGTTCTTTCCAACATGCTGAGCTTGCCAAAGGATAAAATGAAAAGGAAAAGGTGAAGATCACCGTGACTCTTGCATAAGGTAGAGGATAATAATAAAAGATAGGCCCTTCGCAGAGGGAAGCAGAGGTTGTCATGCGTGTTTAGGGTTGATGCACAAAATCTTAATGCAAAAGAATGTCACTTTATATTGCCCCTTGTATGTGAACCTTTATTATGTAGTCTGTCGCTTTTATTGCGTCCACAACAAGTTTGTACAAAGTTTATTTTCTCCGCACTAATAAGTCATGCATATTTAGAGAGCAATTTTTATTGCTTCCACTGATGACAACTTACTTGAAGGATCTTACTCAATCCATAGGTAGATATGGTGGACTCTCATGGCAAAACTGGTTTTAAGGGTATTTGGAAGCACAAGTAGTATTTCTACTTAGTGCTGAGAATTTGGCTAGCATGAGGGGGAAAGGCAAGCTCAACACGGTAGAGGATCCATGACAACATACTTTATCTCAGATGTAAGAAAACATAACTCATTATGTTGTCTTCCTTGTCCAACCTCAACTCTTTAGCATGTCATATTTTAATGAGTGCTCCCAATCATAAAAGATGTCAATGATAATATATCTATATGTGAAACCTCTATTTCCTTATTACTTCCTATTAATTGCAACGATGACCAAAGCTATATTTGCCAACTCCCGACAACTTTAAATCATCATACTGTTTCTATTGAGGTCATTACTTTCAATAAAATCAATATGAACTCTTTGATTCTTTTTATTCTTTTTCTTCTAATCACGCAAGATCATGGCAAAATACTCAAGCCCTTGGCTCAACACTAATCTTTATTATATAGCTCACAGACTCGATTACAAAGAAGGATCATAAAGCAAAACTCAAAACTAGATCATGCCATGACTTTATTCTACTAAATCAAGATACTACTAATAGGATCGAACTAAGAAAAACGGTAAAGATAGGAGTTGTGATGGTGATACGATACCAGGGCACCTCCCCCAAGCTTGGCAGTTGCCAAGGGGAGTGCCCATACCCATGTGATTATGTCTCCTTATTTGTTGTTGGCGGTGGAGGTGTTGTTGAGGATGGAGTTGTTGCATTTTTCTTCTCTAGCTTGCGTCTGAGGCTAAAATTTTCATCCCTCAGATCCTCATTCTCGAGCTCAAGTTTCATTATCTTTTTGCATAGTGTTGCCTTGCTATCCTGCAAAAACTGAGGTGGGATAGATTGGACCTTAGGGAGGCTTGATTTCTTGAACTCCACATGCATATCACCAGGTTGAGGTAGTGGATAGTCCTCTTCATCGGAGGTTGTTTCCTCCGTCCTCTTTGGATCATAGTCTTCTTCTTCCTCCGTGGTCCAGCCATAATGTTCCACATCCCCATATACTTTTGGATTAGCAATATAATCAGCCATGTAGCTCTCTCCCTCCGAATCTTGGGAAGACATCTTGCTCTAATCGTACCACACACCTATTCCTTTTCGGGGTCTGGAACGTTCTGGAAAGTGTCCCTTATGTACTCCTCCGGGGTTACGGTTTCAATAATATTAGTTTCAACATTTATAGGATTACCTGAGATATAGTGTTTGATTCTTTGACCGTTTACCACCTTCGGATTTGTACCTTCGAAGTTGTTGATTTTTATGGCACCGGAACGATAGACCTCCTCGATAACGTAGGGACCTTCCCATTTGGAGAGAAGTTTTCCTGCAGAAAATCTTAAGCGAGAGTTGTATAGCAATACATAATCACCTACATTAAACTCACGTTTTTGTATCCTTTTGTCATGCCATCTTTTAACTTTTTCTTTAAACAACTTGGCATTTTCATAAGCTTGGGTTCTCCATTCATCAAGTGAGCTAATATCAAATAACCTCTTCTCACCGGCAAGTTTGAAATCATAGTTGAGCTCTTTAATACCCCAATATGCCTTATGTTCTAGTTCGAGAGGTAAGTGACATGCTTTTCCATAAACCATTTTATACGGAGACATACCCATAGGATTTTTATATGCAATTCTATAGGCCCATAATGCATCATCAAGTTTCTTGGACCAATTCTTTCTAGACCTATTGACAGTCCTTTGCAAAATTAATTTGAGCTCTCTATTGCTCAATTCTACCTAACCACTAGACTACGGGTGATACGGAGATGCAATTCTATGATTAACGTCATATTTAGCAAGCATCTTACGGAAAGCACCATGAATAAAGTGTGAACCACCATCAGTCATTAAGTATCTAGGGACTCCGAACCTCGGAAAAATAACTTCCTTAAGCATTTTAATAGAAGTGTTATGATCAGCACTACTAGTTGGAATAGCTTCTACCCATTTAGTAACGTAATCAATAGCAACTAAAATATGTGTATAACCATTAGAGGCAGGAAAAGGTCCCATATAATCAAAACCCCAAACATCAAATGGTTCAATAACAAGTGAATAATTCATAGGCATTTCTTGACGTCTACTAATATTACCAATTCTTTGACATTCATCGCAAGACAAAACAAACTTATGGGCATCCTTGAAGAGAGTAGGCCAATAAAAACCGGATTGCAATACCTTATGTGCAGTTCTATCTCCAGCGTGGTGTCCTCCATAAGCTTCGGAGTGACACTTGCGTAGGATCTGCTCTGTTCATGCTCAGGTACACAACGTCTAATAACACCATCTACTCCTTTATAAAGATGCGGGTCATCCCAAAAGTAATGTCGCAAGTCATAGAAAAACTTTCTCTTTTGTTGGTATGTGAAGCTAGCTGGTATA
Organism: Aegilops speltoides; assembly: GCA_021437245.1. Taxonomy (NCBI): domain Eukaryota; kingdom Viridiplantae; phylum Streptophyta; class Magnoliopsida; order Poales; family Poaceae; genus Aegilops; species Aegilops speltoides. Next base: position 309,251,372 of record CM038142.1, on the reverse strand, counting down.
AATTTAGCAACAATATAATTAGCATAATCAGCATACCAAGGAGTGCTACGAGAAGTACTTATGACATTTAATTGTTCATTAGGAAAGCTATCATCAATAGGTAGTGGGTCATCAAGAACATTCTCTAACCTAGACAAGTTGTCTGCAACGGGGTTCTCAGCTCCTTTTCTATCAACAATATGTAAATCCAATTCTTGCAGCAGGAGAACTCATCTAATAAGTCTAGGTTTTGCATCTTTCTTTTCCATAAGATATTTAATAGCAGCATGATCTGTGTGAATAGTTACTTTAGAATCAAAAATATAGGGTCTGAATTTATCATAAGCAAATACAAGTGCTAAAAGTTCCTTTTCGGTAGTAGCATAATTTCTTTGAGCATTGTCTAGAGTCTTACTAGCATAATGGATAACATTTAATTTCTTTTCAACTCTTTGCCCTAGAACAGCACCTACAGCATAATCACTAGCATCACACATGATTTCAAAGGGTAAATTCCAATTAGGTGGCTGAACAACGGGTGCAGAGACTAATGCTTTCTTAAGTATTTCAAATGCTTCTACACAATCATCATCAAAGACAAATGGTACATCTTTTGTAATAAATTGGTCAGAGGCCGAGAGATTTTTGAGAAGTCCTTAATGAACCTCCTATAAAATCCGGCGTGACCAGGAAAACTTCTTATACCTTTGATATCCTTGGGACATGGCATCTTTTCAATAGCATCAACCTTGGCTTTATCAACTTCAATACCTCTTTCAGAAACTTTGTGCCCCAAGACAATACCTTCATTAACCATAAAGTGGCACTTTTCCCAATTCAAAACAAGATTAGTTTCTTTGCATCTCTGCAAAACTCGAGCAAGATTGCTCAAGCAATCATCAAAAGAGGAACCATAGACGGAAAAGCCATCCATGAAAACCTCACAAATTTTCTCGCAAAAGTCAGAGAATATAGCCATCATGCATCTTTGAAAGGTAGAAGGTGCATTACATAAACCGAAAGGCATACGTCTATAAGCAAAAGTACCAAAAGGGCATGTAAAAGTAGTCTTTGATTGATCTTTAGCCGACACAGGTATTTGCGAAAAACCAGAATAACCATCTAGAAAGCAATAATGTGTATGTTTGCATAATCTTTCTAGCATTTGATCAATAAAAGGTAAGGGGTAATGATCTTTCTTAGTAGCCTTATTTAATTTGCGGAAATCAATTACCATCCTATGACCTGTAATAATTCTTTGCGGAATTTCATCTTTATCATTAGGGACAACAGTGATACCTCCCTTCTTAGGGACACAATGGACAGGACTTACCCACTGACTATCAGCAACGAGATAAAGTATACCTGCCTCTAGAAGCTTGAGTATTTCCTTTCTTACCACTTCTTTCATTTTAGGATTCAAATGTCGTTGAGGATCACAAACTGGTTTGGCATCAGCCTCCAAATTTATTTTATGTTGACATAGAGTGGGACTGATGCCCTTAAGATCATCCAGAGTATATCCAATAGCAGCACGGTGCTTCTTCAGAGTTTTCAATAATCTTTCCTCTTCATGCTCTGAAAGGTTAGCACTAATAATGACAGGATATATTTTATTTTCATCAAGATAAGCATATTTAAGATTATTAGGCAACGGTTTAAGCTCAAACACGGGATCACCCTTGGGTGGAGGAGGATCCCCTAGGATTTCAACAGGCAAATTGTGTTGCAGAATAGGTTCCTGTTTAAAGAATACTTCATCTATTTCCCTTCTTTCATTCATGAACATATCATTTTCATGGTCTAGCAAATAGTGTTCTAAAGGATCATTAGGAGGTACGGCAATAGAAGCAAGACCAATAATTTCATCCTTACTAGGCAATTCTTCCTCACGATGTTGTTTACTAAATTTAGAGAAATTAAACTCATGAACCATATCATCCAAGCCAACAGTAACAACATTCTTTTTGCAGTCTATCGTAGCATTAACAGTATTCAAGAAGGGTCTACCAAATATAATGGGACAAAAGCTATCTTGTGGAGAACCAAGAACAAGAAAATCTGTGGGATATTTGGTTTTCCCACACAAGACTTCAACATCTCTAACAATTCCCACTGGTGAAATAGTATCTCTATTGGCAAGTTTAATTGTGACATCAATTTCTTCTAACTCAGCCGGTGCAATATCATGCATAATTTCCTTGTATAAGTCAATGGGTATTACACCAGCACTAGCACCAATATCACATAAGCCATGATAACAATGATCTCCTATTTTAACAGAAATAACAGGCACGCCTACCACAGGTCTATGTTTATCTCTATCACAGGGTTTAGCAATTCTAGCAGTTTCACCAGAGAATTGAATAACATGCCCATCAATATTATCAAACAAGAGATATTTAACAATAGCAATATTGGGTTCTACTTTGACTTGTCCACGAGGTGTATAAGTCCTAGTATTGCTTTTACGAACAACAGTTGAAGCTTTAGCATGATCCTTCATTCTAACAGGGAAAGGTGGTTTCTGAACATAAGAAGTAGGAACAATGGGATCATTGTAAGTGACAGTCTTTTCTTCAACTTTAATAGGTGCAGCTACTTTTACTTCTATGGGAGGATGATATTTAAACCACTTCTCCTTGGGGAGATCAACATAAGTAGCAAAAGATTCACAGAAAGAGGCTACTATCTCAGAGTCAAGTCCATATTTAGTGCTAAACTTACGGAAAATATCGGTATTCATAAAAGATTTAACACAATCAAACTTAGGTGTCATACCTGACTCCTTACCTTCGTCGAGGTCCCAATCTTCAGAGTTGCATTTAATTCTATCCAATAAATTCCATCTAAATTCAATAGGCTTCATCATAAAAGAGCCAGCACAAGAAGTATCGAGCATGGTGCGATTGTTACCAGAAAGCCGAGCATAAAAACTTTGCATAATCACTTCTTTTGTGAGCTCATGATTGGGGCATGAATATAACATTGATTTAAGCCTCCCCCAAGCTTGAGCGATGCTTTCTCCTTCGTGAGGCCAAAAATTATATATATAATTGCGATCACGATAAACAAGATGCATGGGGTAATACTTTTGATGAAATTCCAATTTCAATCTTTTATAGTTCCATGATCTCATATCATCACATAGCCTATACATTGTCAATGCGTCTCCCTCCAAAGATAAAGGGAAATCCTTCTTCTTAACAACATCATCGGGTATACCTACAAGCTTAAATAGTCCACAAATATCATCCACATAGCGTAGATGTTCGTCAGGATGCTTTGTTCCATCTCCTGCAAAAGTGTTAGCTAGCAGTTTTTCCATCATACCCGAAGGAATCTGAAAAGGAGTTTCATTTTTAGTAGGTTCAGTAGGTTCAGTAGGTTAAGTAGGTTGAGGAGCAACTCTTGGCTCAACTGGACGGGGTGAAGATACCCCGAACAACCCCACAGACAATTACTTTCCATAGTAACAAGCGACAGAAAATTTCAGAACACTAAATAAATTTTTTCTTACCAAAGGCGCTTCACTCCCCGGCAACGGCACTAGAAAAGAGTCTTGATGACCCACAAGTATAGGGGATCTATCATAGTCCTTTCGATAAGTAAGAGTGTTGAACCCAACGAGGAGCAGAAGGAAATGATAAGTGGTTTTCAGCAAGGTATTCTCTGCAAGTACTGAAATAAGTGGTAACAGATAGTTTTGTGATAGGATAAATGGTAACGAGCAACAAGTAACAAAAGTAAATAAAGTGCAGCAAGGTGGCCCAATCCTTTTTGTAACAAAGTACAAGCCTGGACAAACTCTTCTGATAGGAAAAGCGCTCCCGAGGACACATGGGAATATCGTCAAGCTAGTTTTCATCACGGTCATTTGATTCGCGTTTGGTACTTTGATAATTTGATATGTGGGTGGACCGGTGTTTGGGTGCTGTTCTTACTTGAACAAGCATCCCACTTATGATTAACCTCTAATGCAAGCATCCGCAACTACAACAAAAGTATTAAGGTAAACCTAACCATAGCATGAAACATATGGATCCAAATCAGCCCCTTACGAAGCAACGCATAAACTAGTGTTTAAGCTTCTGTCACTCTAGCAACCCATCATCTACTTATTACTTCCCAATGCCTTCCTCTAGGCCCAAATAATGGTGAAGTGTTATGTAGTCGATGTTCACATAACACCACTAGAGGTTAGACAACATACATCTTATCAAAATATCGAACGAATACCAAATTCACATGACTACTAATAGCAAGACTTCTCCCTTGTCCTCAGGAACAAACGTAACTACTCACAAAGTATATTCATGTTCATAATCAAAGGGGTAATAATGTGCATAAAGGATCTGAACATATGATCTTCCACCAAATAAACCAACTAGCATCAACTACAAAGAGTAATCAACACTACTAGCAACCTACTAGCACCAATCCCGGACTTGGAGACAAGAATTGGATACAAGAGATGAACTAGGGTTTGGAGATGAGATGGTGCTGGTGAAGATGTTGATGGAGATTGCCCTCACCCGACGAGAGGAGCGTTGGTGATGACGATGGTGATGATTTCCCCCTCCCGGAGGGAAGTGTCCCCGGCAGAACAGCTCTGCCAGAGCCCTAGATTGGTTCCGCCAAGGTTCTGCCTCGTGGCGGCGGAGTCTCGTCCGGAAAGGTTCCCTTCTATTTTTCTTCTCATCGAAAGACTTCATATAGGAGAAGATGGGCGTCGGAGAGCCACCAGGGGGCCCACAAGGTAGGGGGCGCGCCCAGGGGGCGCGCCCCCCACCCTGGTGAGCAGGGTGTGGGCCCCCTGGCCTTCATCTTTGGCGACGATTTTTCTTTATTTATTTTAAGACATTCCTTGGAGTTTCAGGACTTTTGGAGTTGCGCAGAATAGTCCTTCAATATTTGCTCCTTTTCCAGCCGAGAATTCCAGCTACCGGCATTCTCCCTCTTCATGTAAACCTTGTAAAATAAGAGAGAATAGCCATAAGTATTGTGACATAACGTGAAATAACAGCCCATAATGCAATAAATATTGACATAAAAGCATGATGCAAAATGGACGTATCACCTCTCCATCGACATTCGTCACTCCGAAGCAAGGAAAAGGACTACATCAACAACAAGCTTTCCGCACAAAAGGAGGAGCAAGATGCAAGGATGGAGGAGATTCGGGCCTTAATCAAGTATACTTCCCCTTCGTCATCTTCAAGGAGGTGGCGACCAAGTCAATCATCTTCGGCGCGCCCAAGTGATGCAAGCGCAATTCGTCCACGTCCACATCTACATGGCGACCACCATCACGTTCGTGATCCGTCATGAAGGGCAAGTTACCTCCAAGCATCATGTGCATGACGATGACGAATGCCATCGAGCTCAAGCACGACAATAACACCATCATCATGAAGATGCTCGCCAAGCGCAATGTACAAGTCCCAACAAGCCCTACTTCATGCTAAGTCCAACCTTCATGAGCAAAAGAGAAGAACGCGAGGCGAGCACAACCAAGACGGAGCTACGGCTACCACCACCACTTCGGCATCTTTGCCCAGTGCTATCAAGGCATCTTCGCCTTTGGACGTATGGCATCTTCGCCTACTTCCCACGAGTACGCCTACAACGACTTCAACAACAAGGCGACCACCTACAAGAGAGGGCGACGCTTCCATCTTCGGAAGCCCCTCAAGGAAGATGACCGAGCATGGGAAATTCCCTTCAATCATGGAGACGAGCTACGAGGCGCCTTGAGCATGGGACTATCCCTTCAACCAAGGCGGCAATAGGAGTTGAGCATGGAGACATTTGTACCAACATCTCTCCGACACCCACATATGAAGAGATGCCCCAAGTGCCATGTGAGGAGAGCCACTACCACATGAGTGACATGAGTGACTCCACCATACGTGACATTGAGAGCATTTCCTATGAGAGGATGAGTGTGACCATCACTAGACCCACACATGAGAGCATGCCACACACCCTATGCGAGGTTGAGAGTCATTTGACTGACTCCACCAACCATACGAGTGAGAGCATCCAAGAGGGAGTGAGTGAGACACAACACTTAGTGAGTGAGGTAGTTGACACGGCATGTGAAGCCACTATGATTTCTAACGACTTAACCTCTACTCCGAGGGTGTTTTGTTCTTTGGTGCTAGGTCTCCTACATGACGACATGCCTATCCTCGATGAGTCCATCCCTCCAATGGAGACGACGATGGCCATGGTGGACGATGATGCACCCCCACATGGTTCCATAAAGATGAAGATGACAACGAGTGGATCTTCGACACCTCATCTACAACACATGAGCGACGCTGCAAAGGTCACATAGGTGATGGTGCTTCTATCCCGCTAGTGGACTCTCTTGACATCGATTGCTCCCATGATGATGATCACCATATGGATTCATCACATACTATGTCTTGTTTCGATATGCCACCCATTTATGATGAATATGATGATCAGCATGTTGAATTGCCTACTTGTGATACTATGCTCCATAGGATATCATGTGAAAATTCTATTGGTAATTTCATGTTTGACAATCCTTTGAACTTGTCATATGTTATGAATGATATCTCTCATATTGTTTCATCACAATCTCAACATAGTAACTATGTATGCCCCATTAAAAATAAATCCCATTTTCACTTATGGCATAGATGGCGAGATGATGGTCATTGGCTTTTTTTTCATGCAATGATATTGCCATGCTTACTTTGCATGATTTGCGCAATTCATCTACTATTTCATGCCATGATCACATAGAACCAAATATGCTTTGTTTTGGATGTTGTCAACACTCTCCATGTGATGCTTCCACTAATGATCATGAGGAGACCCCCATAGTTTCCTCATACATTCTAGGAGATCTTGATGCATTCCATAACTTGCATGATTACCATGATTTTGTGCACCATATGCATTCCATGAATAACAATGCTCTAGATATTTCTCATGATGCATTACATCCTTTGAGTCTCCATTATGAAATACATAACAACAAACCCATCATGATGGATGACATGTTTCTATATCACGCATCTCATTTATTTGAGCATTGGATATTTTGTGCTAACCAACACACGCCCGTGCGCATCATGATGGATGATGTGTACATATACCACGCACACACAATTTTCCCTTTGTCTTTGTTTTGTGTAGCTACTCAAGTATACTCGTCAACATCTCAATCCCAAGAGTTGACGAAACTTGCTCTTGAGAGCAATGACGATTTGGGATCATGTGGATTATCCTTCCCACCGTTCTCTTCGTGCAATGACTACGCGCATCTCTTTTACTTGTCTCTCACACGACTACGGGCTATTTACCACTTGTCACATTATGCCCATACTATCGTGTTCACTTTGCATGTTATGCCTATTTACATGTTTTTGCCATGCAATTGTGACCCTTGCTTGCATCTACCCATGATTTACCATTATGCTACTTCTAGGTGTATTTTCATGCTTGGTGGAGATACTTATAGCTATTGCCATGATTTCTTTGTGCCCCATGCTATTGTTGATTCTTGTGTTGGGAGAGTCATGATGTTCCATTGCTACTTACCTAGGAATTCATGCCAATACAATGATGATACTTTACTCATATCTTGCTTTCATCTTGTGCTATGACATGTGAATTGTTCATGCCCACTATTTGCACCCATGACATGATTGCCATGATTACCTCTAGTATGTTGCATCTTCGCACTACTAGCTTGCATGACTTGATTCATTGTTGCATCACCCATGTTCCACTCTTACTTGCTTTCTTGGGTTTATGACATATATGTTGATGCCTCTCACTTAATTTGTCATGATCATTGTCTCTTGTCTCCATTAGTTGCATCTCTCATATCACCTTGTATTGAGTGCCAACTTGCTATGCTTATTGATCATGGAGACTTAGACATATTACTTGTGAAGCATGCTTGTTTACTTGAGCCTATTGTATTTGGTTGTCCTCACATCACATGCCTCCATACTATGCAATACACTTGTTTGGTATCTTACCGCACGAATGATAGGTTTTGCACTTCCGCTAACCTCATTTGTTATTTCGAGTGTTTGTCATGTTCTTTCGTTTTGAAGGATTCACAAGGCGGTACGTGATACGTCTCCAACGTATCTATAATTTTTGATTGTTCCATGCTATTATATTACCCATTTTGGATGTTTATGGGCTTTACTTTACACATTTATATCATTTTTTGGGACTAACCTACTAACCGGAGGCCCAGCCCGTATTGCTGTTTTTTTTTTGCCTATTTCAGTATTTCGAAGAAAAGGAATATCAAACGGAGTCCAAATGCAATGAAACCTTTGGGAGCCTGATTTTTGGAATGAACGTGATCCAGAGGACTTGGAGTGCAAGTCAAGAAGCAGCCTAGGCGGCCACGAGGGTGGAGGGCGCGCCCACCCCTACAGGGCGCACTCCCTATCTCGTGGGCCCCTCGGGCGGCCACCAACCTACTTCTTCCTCCTATATATACCCACGTACCCTGAGAACATCAGAACAAGCCACGAAAACCTAATTCCACCGCCGTAACCTTCTGTATCCGCGAGATCCCATCTTGGAGCCTTCGCCGGCGCTCCGCCGGAGGGGGAATCGACCATGGAGGGATTCTGCATAAACACCATAGCCCCTCCGATGAGTTGTGAGTAGTTTACCACATACCTTCAGGTCCATAGTTATTAGCTAGATGGCTTCTTCTCTCTTTTTGGATCTCAATACCATGTTCTCCTTGATCTTCTTGGAGATCTATTCGATGTAACTCTTTTTGCAGTGTGTTTGTCGAGATTTGATGAATTGTGGGTTTATGATCAAGTTTATCTATGAGAAACATTTGAATCTCCTTTTAATTCTTTTATGTATGATTGAGTTATATTTGCAAGTCTCTTCGAATTATCATTTTGGTTTGGCCTACTAGATTGATCTTTCTTGTAATGGGAGAAGTGCTTAGCTTTGGGTTCAATCTTGCGGTGTCCTTTCCCAAAGGATGTTAGGGCAAAAAGGCACGTATTGTATTGTTGCCATCGAGGATAAAAGATGGGGTTTATATCATATTGCATGAGTTTATCCCTCTACATCATGTCATCTTTCTTAATTTGTTACTCTGTTCTTTATGAACTTAATACTCTAGATGCATGCTGGATAGCGGTCGATGTGTGGAGTAATAGTAGTAGATGCAGGCAGGAGTCGGTCTACTTGTCATGGACGTGATGCCTATATACATGATCATGCCTAGATAATCTCATAATTATTCGCTTTTCTATCAATTGCTCGATAGTAATTTGTTCACCCACCGTAATACTTATGCTATCTTGGGAGAAGCCACTAGTGAAACCTATGGCCCCCGGGTCTATCTCTTATCATAAAAGCTTTCAATCTACTTTTATTTGCATCTTTACTTTTCCAATCTATATCATAAAATACCAAAAATATATTTATCTTATCATACTATCTCTATCAGATCTCACTTTCGCAAGTGGCCGTGAAGGGATTGACAACCCCTTTATTGCGTTGGTTGCGAGTTCTTTGTTTGTTTGTGTAGGTGCATGGGACTTTTGAGGAGCCTCCTACTGGATTGATACCTTGGTTCTCAAAAACTAAGGGAAATACTTACGCTACTATAGCTGCATCACCCTTTCCTCTTCGAGGAAAACCAACGCAAGCTCAAGACATAGCAAGAAGGATTTCTGGCGCCGATTCCGAGGAGGTCTTCGCTCAAGTCAAGACATACCAAGTACCCATCACAAACTCATCTCCCTCGCATTTACATTATTTGCCATTTGCCTCTCGTTTTCCTCTCGCACACTTCACCCTTGCTGTTTTATTCACCCTCTCTTTCCCAATCTCCTCTCTCTTTCGCTTGCTGTCTTCTTCTTCCTCGCTTTTGTTTGCCGTTATGTCTGAAATTGGGGAAATTATCATCGATGTGGACAATAATGATAACATGGAAAATTCTGATGCTGCTGCTGAAGAACCCCCTATCTTGCATACTAAAAAGTTTCAAATCGGTAGTGGTAACATTATTGGAAAAGGTGTTATTCAAGATTTCTTTACTTGTGTCGGTGCTTTACCTTCTATGGGTGGTTCTATTCTTCATAGAACTAGTAGTCTTGTGGATGCTATCGCTATGCTTGTAGTTGAGCTTGAAAGTTATGCATATGCATCCTTGCATACAAAGAATTTTCTTGGAATTTTCTAATATTGAGCATTCTTCTGTTAAGCGCGTCATTACTATCTTTTTGGCTAATGAGTTTGGACTTATAATAAGAGAGGCCAAAGAAATCTTTGCGCACTATACGGTGGACGCCGGTCGTCCTCCCATAGAGGCGATCCTCTTTGATCAAGAGGAAATTAGGCGTTTCCAATCTTTGGACTATGTTGCTTTCAATGAAAACCTTAGAAAAAAGTTCCTACCAATGTCCTAGTTGATAGAATTTCCGAACTTAATAATGATTTTGCTCTTGGAAATAATGAGCTAGGATACTCTCTTGAGTATAGGCTCACGAAATTCTGCCAAAAGAATGCTTATAATGATGAATTAGTTGTGCAATATGAAGGGCCAAAGGAGGAACCCATCCCTCCTGTGATTGATCTTGGGGACTTTTGTCCCATTAAATTTAGCCATTTTGATTACTTTTGCTTGCCTCAAAGAAAACTTGCTGCTGAACGTAGAGAATATGAGATGAGTTTTCAAGATCTATCTTATTATTATGGCACTTCTTAGATCTATCCTCGCTTTTATACCTAGCTAGGGGCGTTAAACGATAGCGCTAGTTGGGAGGCAACCCAATTTTATTTGTGTTTTTTGTTTTTGTTTCTGTTTAGTAATAAATTTTGCATCTACCTTCTGTTTTGATGTGTTTTTATGTTTTAATTAGTGTTTGTGCCAATTAGAATCTATAGGATAACCTATGGTGATAGTTAATTTGATTCTGCTGAAAAACCGAAACTTTGCACGCACGAAATTAGTTTTGTTAAATCACAAAAACGTGATTTTGCGTTGATTCGTTTTTCTATAGATCAATAGACAAATTTCACAGGACTTCCTATTTTGGTAGGATTTTTAGAGTTCCAGAAGTATTCGTGGGTTATAGATTTCTATAGACTGTTCTGTTTTTGACAGATTCTGTTTTTCGTGTGTTGTTCGCTTATTTTGATGCATCTATGGCTAGTATTAAGTGGTATGAACCATAGATAACTTGGAATACAGTAGGTTTAACACCAATATAAATAAATAATGAGTTCATTACAGTACCTTATGTGGTGGTTTTGCTTTCTTTCACTAACGGAGCTTAGGAGATTTCCTGTTGAGTTTTGTGTTGTGAAGTTTTCAAGTTTTGGGTAAAGATTTGATGGACTATGGAATAAGGAGTGGCAAAAGCCTAAGCTTGGGGATGCCCATGGCATCCCCAAGATATTCAAGAATAGCCAAAAGCCTAAGCTTGGGGATGCCCCCGGAAGGCATCCCCTCTTTCGTCTTCGTTTATCGGTAAACTTTACTTGGAGCTATATTTTTATTCGCCACATGATATGTGGTTTGCTTGGAGCGTCTTGTATGATTTTAGTTTTTGCTTTTTAGTTTATCACAATCATCCTTGCTGTACACACCTTCTGAGAGAAGCCCACTTGATTAGAATTTATTAGAATACTCTATGTGCTTCACTTATATCTTTTGAGCTAGATAGTTTTTGCTCTACTGCTTCACTTATATCTTTTAGAGCACGACGGTGGCTTAATTTTGAAGAAATTGTTGATCTCTCACGCTTCACTTATATTTTTTTGAGAGTATCTTAGAACAGCATGGTATTTTCTATGGTTATAAAATTGGTCCTAGAATGGTAGGCATCCAAGTTGGGTATAATAAAAACTATCATAGGAAGTGAATTCGATGCTATGATCAATTTGATACTTGATAATTTTTTTGAGATATGGAGGTAGTGATCAAGTCATGCTAGTTGGGTGATTATGAATTTAAAGAATGGTTGTGTTGAAGTTTGTGATACCCGTAGCATGCACGTATGGTGAACCGCTTTGTGATGAAGTTGGAGCACAATTTTATTTATTGATTGTCTTCCTTATGAGTGGCGGTCGGGGACGCGCGATGGTCTTTTCCTACCAATCTATCCCCCTAGGAGCATGCGCATAATACTTCGTTTTTGATGACTTGTAGATTTTTGCAATAAGTATATGAGTTCTTTTGACTAATGTTGAGTCCATGGATTATCCGCACTCTCACCCTTCCACCATTGCTAGCCTCTCTTGTGCCGCGCAACTTTCGCCGGTACCATGCACCCACTATATACCTTCCTCAAAACAGCCACCATACCTACCTATTATGGCATTTCCATAGCCATTCCGAGATATATTGCCATGCAACTTTCCACCGTTCCGTTTATATGACACACGTCATTATTGTTATATTGCTCTTTGCATGATCATGTAGTTGACATCGTATTTGTGGCAAGGCCACCTTCATATTTTTTATACATGTCACTCTTGATTCATTGCATATCCCGGTACACCGCCGGAGGCATTCATACAGAGTCATATCTTGTTCTAGTTTTGCGTTGTAATCTTGAGTTGTAAGTAAATAAAAGTGTGATGGTCTTCATTATTAGAGCATTGTCCCAGTAAGGAAAGGATGATGGAGACTATGATTCCCCCACAAGTTGGGATGAGACTTCGGACTAAAAAAAGGCCAAAAAGAAGAAAAAAAAGGCCAAAGAAAAAAAAAGAGAAAAGAAGAAAAGAAAAAAAAGAAAAAAAGAAAAAAGAAATGAGAGAAAAAGAGAGAAGGGACAATGCTACTATCCTTTTACCACACTTGTGCTTCAAAGTAGCACCATGATCTTAATGATTAAGGATGGCAATGTGTCGGGTTTGGGTCGGGTTGAACAATATCAAATCCATATCCATATCCATGAAGACAGTCTTTGCCCGCCCATGAAAAAATCCATGGGTGAAAAATTGTGTCCATGTCCAAACCTGATGGATATCCATACCCATTGGATATCCATTGGGTCCTCTCTAGACATGTAAATGTTAACATAAGCTCTTCCATTCTTCACTTCGTGGAAGGCATAACACAATGTTAATAAAACCCGACCCAAACCCGACACATTCACCGAAGAGGAGGTCGCGGGGCAGCGGGATGTGGAGAAGTGGAGGTGGGTTTTTTTGTGTGCAGTTCGCCACATTTTGGGCCTGTAGTGCGGGTCGGGTGGGTAGAGTAGTTCCTTCGGTGTTAGTAGAATAAGGCCAGCGTTACCAGAATAAGGTCTTAAGGGGTGTTATTAGAATAGACCCACCCTATACACACACACACACACACACACACACACACACACACACACACACACACACACACACATGCAAGCGATGACGGCTGTCCTCTGGCACTCACTCGCGTGGTTATCGCGATGCTTCCATCTGTGGACCCTTGGTCCATCACTTTCACCTACAGTGAGAGAGGTTAATTAATTTGACTTAGGAGGAGATTAATTTTTTGTTTGTCTCACGATATAGGTCATGATGTGAGATTACATATATAATAGCGCATGTGTACACATGAATCCATCCCGCTGGATCGAGGGGGGGCGAGCACACGACACACATCATGAACCTCTTGCTCTGTGTGGGGACTGTGCGATTTTCAACGCATACATCACATCAATGTTGTGCATTGGGTATTAAACACATAAGCATGCATCACGCACCTCCATAAATATGTTTGGGACACATGCATGCAATGGTTACCTTTGGACACTCTCACTCAATTGGTTATCGGCGGCAAGTGGTACGTCCATTTTGCATCATGCTTTTATATCGATATTTATTGCATTATGGACTGTTACTACACATTATGTTACAATACTTATGCCTTTTCTCTCTTGTTTTGCAAGGTTTTACATGAAGAGGGAGAATGCCGGTAGCTGGATTCTAGGCTGGAAAAGGAGCAAATATTAGAGACCTATTCTGCACAACTCCAAAAGTCCTGAAACTCCACAAAAGTCACCTTTGGAATTTATTAAAAATATTGGGCGAAGAAAGCACCAGATGTTGGGGAACGTTGCAGAAAATTAAAAAAAATTCTACGGTTTGACCAAGATCCATCTATGAGTTCATCTAGCAACGAGTGATAGGAGTGCATCTACATACCCTTGTAGATCGCGAGCGGAAGCGTTCAAGAGAACGGGGATGAAGGAGTCGTACTCGCCGTGATCCAAATCACCGATGACCAAGTGCCGAACGGACAGCACCTCCGCGTTCAACACACGTACGGAGCGGATGACGTCTCCTCCTTCTTGATCCAGCAAGGGGGAAGGAGAGGTTGATGAAGATCCAGCAGCACGACGGCGTGGTGGTGGATGCAGCAGAGTTCCCAGAGCTTCACGAGCTTCTCATGAGAGGGAGAGGTGTAGCAGGGAGAGGGGCGCCAAGACTTGAGTGCGGCTGCCCTCCCTCCCCCTCCTTTATATAGGCCCCGGGGCGCCGCCCCAGAGATGGGATCTCTAGGGGGCGGCGCCAAGGGGGTGGAGTGCCCCAAGGCAGTGGGCGCGCCTCCCCAGGGTTCCCAACCCTAGGCGCAGAGGGGCCAGGCGCACCAGCCCACCAGGCTGGTCCCTCCCACTTCAGCCCACGGGCCCTCCGGATAGGTGGCCCCACCAGTGGACCCGGGACCCTTCCGTGGTCCCAGACAATACCGGTGACCCCCGAAACTCTCCCGATGGCTGAAACTGCACTTCCTATATATTATTCTTTACCGCCGGACCATTTCGGAACTCCTCGTGACGTCGAGCATCTCATCCGGGACTCCGAACAACTTTCGGTTTGCTGCATACTCATATTCATACAACCCGAGCGTTACCGAATCTTAAGTGTGTAGACCCTACGGGTTCGGGAGACACGTAGACATGACCGAGACGGCTCTCCGGTCAATAACCAACAGCGGGATCTGGATACCCATGTTGGCTCCCACATGCTCCTCGATGATCTCATCGGATGAACCACGATATCGAGGATTCATTCAACCCCGTATACAATTCCCTTTGTCAATCGATCGTTACTTGCCGAGACTCGATCGTCGGTATCCCAATACCTCGTTCAGTCTCGTTACGGCAAGTCACTTTACTCGCATCTGAATGCATGATCCCGTGACTGGACACTTGGTCACTTTGAGCTCGTTATGATGATGCATTACCGAGTGGGCCCAGATACCTCTCTCATCATACGGATGACAAATCCCGATCTCGATCCGTGTCAACCCAATAGACACTTTCGGAGATACCTGTAGTGCACCTTTATAGTCACCCGGTTATGTTGTGACGTTTGGTACACCCAAAGCACTCCTATGGTATCCGGGAGTTAGACGATCTCATGGTCTAAGGAAAAGATACTTGACATTGGAAAAGCTCTAGCAAAACGAACTACACGATCTTGTGCTATGCTTAGGATTGGGTCTTGTCCATCACATCATTGTCCTAATGATGTGATCCTGTTATCAACGACATCTAATGTCCATAGTCAGGAAACCATGACTATCTGTTGATCAACGAGCTAGTCAACTAGAGGCTCACTAGGGACATATTATGGTCTATGTATTCACACGTGTATTACGATTTCCGGATAATACAATTATAGCATGAATAAAGACAATTATCATGAACAAGGAAATATAATAATAATCCTTTTATTATTGCCTCTAGGGCATATTTCCAACACCAGAGGGGGGCCACCCACTGTCCACGAGGGTGGGGGGACGCGCCCTACCCCCTAGGCGTGCCCCCTGCCTCGTGGGCCACCTGGAAGCCCCCCGATGCCCATCTTCTAGTATAAGATGTCTTTTGCCCTGGAAAACAATCATAATGAAGCTTTTGGGATGAAGCGCTGCCATCTCGAGGTGGAACCTTGGCAGAACCGATCTAGGGCTCTAGCGAAGCTGTTCTGCCAGGGAAACATCCCTTCGGGAGGGGGACATCTGAAGGAAATATGCCCTAGAGGCAATAATAAAGTTATTATTTATTTCCTTATTTCATGATAAAAGTTTATCATTCATGCTAGAATTGTATTAACCGGAAACATGATACATGTGTGAATGCATAGACAAAACAACATGTCACTAGTATGCCTCTACTAGACTAGCTTGTTAATCAAAGATGGTTATGTTTCCTGACCATGAACAAAGGAGTTGTTATTTGATTAACAAGGTCACATCATTAGTAGAATGATCTGATTGACATGACCCATTCCCTTAGCTTAGCACACGATCGCTTAGTATGTTGCTACCGCTTATCCATGACTTATACATGTTCCTAACTATGAGATTATGCAACTCCGTTTACGGAGGAACACTTTGGTGCTACCAAACGTCACAACGAATCGGGTGATTATAAAGGAGTACTACAGTGTCTCCAAAGGCGATGTTGGGTTGGCGATTTTGAGATTAGGTTTTGTCACTCCGATTGTCGGAGAGGTATCTCTCGGCCCTCTCGGTAATGCACATCATCAAGCCTTGCAAGCACTACAACTAATGAGCTAGTTGTGAGATGATGTATTACGGAACGAGTAAAGAGACTTGCGGTAACGAGATTGAACTAGGTATTGATACCGACGATCAATCTCGGCAAGTAACATACCGATGACAAAGGAACAACGATGTTGTTATGCGGTCCGACCGATAAAGATCTTCGTAGAATATGTAGGAACCAATATGGGCATCCAGGTCCCGCTGTTGGTTATTGACCGTGAATAGTTCTAGGTCATGTCTACATTGTTCTCGAACCGTAGGGTCCGCACGCTTAAGGTTTCGATGATGCTTATTATGAGTTTATGTATTTTGATGTACCGAAGAAGTTCGAGTCCCGGATGTGATCACGGACATGACGAGGAGTCTCGAAATGGTCGAGACATAAAGATTGATATATTGGAAGCCTATGTTTGGAGTTCGAATGGTTCCAAGCGGCGGAATTTACTGAGAATACCGGAGGTTACCGAACCCCGAGGGGTAAATGGGCCTCGGTGGGCCTCGAGGAGAAGAGGAAGGGCCGGCCAGGGGTGGCCGCGCCTCCTTCCCCCAGTCCGAATAGGACAAGGAGGGGGCGCCCCCTTTCCTCTTCCCCTCCCCCAATCCTATTCCAACTAGGAAGAGGGGAGTCCTACTCCGGTGGGAGTAGGACTCCTCGCGCCTCTAGCTAGGCCGGCCGGCCTCCCCCCTCCCTCCTTTATATACGGGGGCAGGGGGGCACCTTGGAACACGCAAGTTTGATCTTTAGATCGTTCCTTAGCCGTGTGCGGTGCCCCCCTCCACCATATTCCACCTCGGTTATACCGTCGCGAAGCTTAGGCGAAGCCTCGCGCCGTGAAACATCAAGATCGTCACCACGCCGTCGTCGACGAAACTCTCCCTCGACACTCGGCTGGATTGGAGTACGAGGGACGCCATCGAGCTGTCGTGTGTCAAGAACTCGGGGCGTCAGAGTAACGGCGCCGGATCGGTCGGATCGCGAGGAGAACGTCGACTACTTCCTCTACGCTGTGATCGCTTCGCTCGGGTCTACGAGGGTATGTAGACAACACTCTCCCCTCTCGTTGCTATACATCACCATGATCTTGCGTGTGCGTAGGAAAATTTTGAAATTACTACGTTCCCCAACAAAGGCATCCGAGCCTAGGTTTTTCTATGGTATGATGTTTTGCACGAGTAGAACACAAGTGAGTTGTGGGCGATACAAGTCATACTACCTACCAGCATGTCATACTTTGGTTCAGCGGTATTGTGAGATGAAGCGCCCGCACCGACATTACGCCAGACGCTTACGCGAGACTGGTTTCACCGCCACGAGCACTCGTTGCTTAAAGGTGACCGGTGGGTGCTGTCTCTCTCACTTTAGTTGAACTGAGTGTGGCTACGCCCGGTCCTTGAGAAGGTTAAAACGGAGTCTATTTGACGAAGTATCGTTGTGGTTTTGATGCGTAGGTGAGACTGGTTCTTGCTTAAGCCCGTAGCAGCCACGTAAAATTTGCAACAACAAAGTAGAGGACGTCTAACTTGTTTTTGCAGGGCATGTTGTGATGTGATATGGTCAAGACGTGATGCTATATTTTATTGTATGAGATGATCATGTTTTGTAACCGGTTATCGGCAATCGGCGGAGCCATATGGTTGTCGCTTTATTGTATGCAATGCAATCGCTTACTGTAATGCTTTACTTTATCACTAAGCGGTAGCGATAGTCGTAGAAGCATAAGTTTGGCGAGACGACAACGATGCTACGATGAAGATCAAGGTGTCGCTACCGGTGGCGATGGTGATCATGGTGGTGCTGCAAGATGGAGATCATGAAGCACAAGATGATGATGACCATATCATATCACTTATATTGATTTGCATGTGATGTTTATCCTTTTATGCATCTTATCTTGCTTTGATTGACGGTAGCATTATAAGATGATCTCTCACTAAATTATCAAGAAGTGTTCTCCCCGAGTATGCACCGTTGCCAAAGTTCGTCGTGCCTGCACACCACGTGATGATCGGGTGTGATAAGCTCTCGTCCATCTACAACGGGTGCAAGCCAGTTTTTGCACACGCAGAATACTCGGGTTATACTTGACGAGCCTAGCATATGCAGATATGGCCTCGGAACACGGAGACCGAAAGGTCGAGCGTGAATCATATAGTAGATATGATCAACATAAGATGTTCACCATTGAAAACTACTCCATTTCACGTGATGATCGGTTATGGTTTAGTTGATTTGGATCACGTGATCACTTGGATGACTAGAGATGTGTTTTCTAAGTGGGAGTTCTTAAGTAATATGATTAATTGAACTTAAATTTATCATGAACTTAGTACCGATAGTATCTTGCTTGTTTATGTTTGATTGTAGATAGATGGCTCGTCTTTGTTGTTCCGTTGAATTTTAATGTGTTCCTTGAGAAAGCAAAGTTGAAAGATGATGGTAGCAATTACACGGATCGGGTCCGTAACGAGGATTATCCTCATTGCTGCACGTAAGAGTTACGCCTGGATGCACCGCTAGGTGCCAGACTCTTGCTAATGCAACTGCAGATGTTATGAACGTCTGGCGGAGGAAAGCGATGACTACTCTATAGTTCGATGTGCCATGCTTTACGGCTTAGAACCGGGACTTCAACGACGTTTTGAACGTCATGGAGCATATGAGATGTTCCAGAGTTGAAGTTGATATTCCAATGAATGCCCGGATTGAGAGATATGAAGTCTCCAATAAGTTCTATAGCTGCAAGATGGAGGAGAATAGTTACATTAGTGAGCATATACTCGTAATGTCCGGGTACTACAATCACTTGACACAATTGGGAGTTAATCTTCCGGATGATTGTGTCATTGATGAATTCTTCAATCACGCCACCAAGCTACAAAGGCTTCGTGATGAACTATAATATGCAAGGGTTAGTAAAGACTATACCGAGCTCTTCGCAATGCTAAAGGCTGCGGAGGTAGAAATCAAGAAGGAGCATCAAGTGTTGATGGTCAATAAGACCACTAGTTTCAAGAAGAAAGGCAAAGGGAAGAAGAAGGAACTTCAAGAAGAACAGCAAGCAAGTTGCTTTCTCAGAGAAGAAACCCAAGTCTGGACCTAAGCCTGAAATCGAGTGCTTCTACCGCAAGCGATCGTCACCGGAAGCGGAACTGCCCCAAGTATTTGGCGGATAAGAAGGATGGCAAGGTGAACAAAGGTATATGTGATATACATGTTATTGATGTGTACCTTACTAGAGCTCGTAGTAGCACTGGTATTTGATATCGGGTTACATTGCTAATATTTGCAACTCAAACAGGGACTACGATTGCTTAACTCGCAAAGGACGAGGTGACGATGCGCGTGGAAATGGTTCCAAAGTCGATGTGATCGCGGTCGGCACGCTACCTCTACATCTACCTTCGGGATTAGTTTTAGACCTAAATAATTGTTATTTGGTGCTGCGTTGAGCATGAACATTATATCTGGATCTTGTTTGATGCGAGACGGTTATTCATTTAAATCGAGAGAATAATGGTTGTTCTATTTATATGAGTAATATCTTTTATGGTCATGCACCCTTGAGGAATGGTCTATTTTGATGAATCTCGATAGTAGTGATACACATATTCATAATGTTGAAACCAAAAGATGCAGAGTTGATAATGATGGTGCAACTTATTTGTGGCAATGCCGTTTAGGTCATATCGATTGTAAAGCGCATGAAGAAACTCCATGTTGATGGACTTTTGGAGTCACTTGATTATGAATCACTTGGCACTTGCGAACCGTGCCTCATGGGCAAGATGACTAGAACACCGTTCTCGGTACTATGGAGAGAGCAACAGATTTGTTGGAAATCATACATACAGATGTATGTGGTCCAATGAATGTTGAGGCTCGTGGCGGATATCGTTATTTTCTCACCTTCACAGATGACTTAAGCGGATATGGGTATATCTACTTAATGAAACATAAGTCTGAAACGTTTGAAAAGTTCAAAGAATTTCAGAGTGAAGTTGAAAATCATCGTAACAAGAAAATTAAGTTTCTACGATCGATCGTGGAGGTGAATATTTGAGTTACGAGTTTGGTCTACATTTGAAACAATGCGGAATAGTTTCAAGAACTCACGCCACCGGAACACCACAACGTAATGGTGTGTCCGAACGTCAGAATCGTGCTTTACTAGATATGGTACGATCTATGATGTCTCTTACAGATTTACCGCTATCGCTTTTGGGGTTATGCTCTAGAGACGGCCGCATTCACACTTGAATAGAACACCGTCGAAATCCGTTGAGACGACACCTTATGAACTATGGTTTGGCAAGAAACCAAAGTTGTCGCTTTCTTAAAGTTTGGGGATGCGATGCTTATGTGAAAAAGCTTCAACCCGATAAGCTCGAACCCAAATCGGAGAAATGTGTCTTCATAGGATACCCAAAGGAGACAGCTTGGGTACACCTTCTATCACAGATCCGAAGGCAAGACATTCGTTGCTAAGAATGGATCCTTTCTAGAGAAGGAGTTTCTCTCGAAAGAAGTGAGTGGGAGGAAAGTGGAACTTGATGAGGTAATAGTACCTTCTCCCTTACTTGAAAGTAGTTCGTCACGTAAAACGGTTTACGAGACACCTACACCAAGTAGTGAGGAAGTTGATGATGTCGATCATGAAACTTCAGATCAAGTTACCGCAGAACCTCGTAGATCAACCAGAGTAAGATCCGCACTGAGTGGTACGGTAATCCTGTTCGAAGTCATGCTACTAGATCATGATGAACCTACGAACTATGAAGAAGCGATGGTGAGCCCAGATTCGCAAAATGGCTTGAGGCCATGAAATCGAGATGGGATCCATGTATGAAAACAAAGTATGGACTTTGGTTGACTTGCCCAAGGGTAGGCAAGCAATAGAAAACAAGTGGATATTCAAGAAGAAGACCGACGGCGACGGTAATGTTATCGTCTACAAAGCTCGACTTGTCGCAAAGGGTTTTCGACAAGTTCAAGGGATTGACTACGATGAGACCTTCTCACCCGTGGCGATGCTTAAGTCCGTCCGAATCATGTTAGCAATTGCCGCATTTTATGATTATGAAATTTGGCAAATGGATGTAAAACTGCATTCTGAATGGATTTCGGAAGAAGAGTTGTATATGATGCAACCGAAGGTTTTATCGATCCAAAGGAGCTAACAAAGTGTGCAAGCTCCAACGATCCATCTATGGACTGGTGCAAGCATCTCGGAGTTGGAATAAGCGCTTTGATAGTGTGATCAAAGCATTTGGGTTTGTACTGACTTTTGGAGAAGCCTTGATTTACAAGAAAGTGAGTGGGAGCTCAGAGCATTTCGATATTATATGTAGATGACATATTGCTGATCGGAAATGATATAGAATTCTGGATAGCATAAAGGATACTTGAATAAGAGTTTTTCAATGAAGGACCTCGGTGAAGCTGCTTACATATTGGGCATTAAGATCTATAGAGATAGATCAAGACGCCTAATTGGACTTTCACAAAGCACATACCTTGACAAAATTTTGAAGAAGTTCAAAATGGATCAAGCAAAGAAAGGGTTCTTGCACGTGTTACAAGGTGTGAAGTTGAGTAAGACTCAATGCCCGACCACTGCAGAAGATAGAGAGAAATGAAAGATGTTCCCTATGCTTCAGCCATAGGCTCTATCATGTATGCAATGTCTTGTGTACCAGACTGATGTGTGCCTTGCTATAAGCCTAGCAGGAGGTACCAAAGTAATCCAGAGTGGATCATCGACACAGCGGTCAAGAACATCCCGACATACCGAAAAGGACTAAGGATATGTTTCTCGATATGGAGGTGACAAAGAGCTCATCGTAAACGGTTACGTTGATGCAAGCTTTGACACCGATCCGACGATTCTAAATCGCAGACCGGATCGTATTTACACTAAACGGAGGAGCTGTCGGTTGGTGCGAGTTCTAAACAAAGCGTCGTGGCGGGATCTACATGTGAAGTGGAATACATAGCAGCTTCGGAAGCAGCTAATGAAGGAGTCGGATGAAGGAGTTCATATCCGATCTAGGTGTCATACCTAGTGCATCGGGTCCAATGAAAATCTTCGTGACAATATCGAGCAATTGCCTTAGCGAAGGAATCCAGATTTCACAAGAGGACCAAGCACATCAAGAGACGCTTCAATTCCATCCGGACTTAGTCCGGTGGGAGACATAGAGATTTGCAAGATACACACGGATCTCAATGTTGCGACCGTTGACTAAGCCTCTTCCACGAGCAAAACATGATCAGCACCAAGACTCCATGGGTGTTAGAATCATTACTATGTAATCTAGATTATTGACTCTAGTGCAAGTGGGAGATCAAGGAAATATGCCCTAGAGGCAATAATAAAGTTATTATTTATTTCCTTATTTCATGATAAAAGTTTATCATTCATGCTAGAATTGTATTAACCTGAAACATGATACATGTGTGAATGCATAGACAAAACAACATGTCACTAGTATGCCTCTACTAGACTAGCTTGTTAATCAAAGATGGTTATGTTTCCCACCATGAACAAAGGAGTTGTTATTTGATTAACAAGGTCACATCATTAGTAGAATGATCGATTGACATGACCCATTCCCTTAGCTTAGCACACGATCGCTTAGTATGTTGCTACCGCTTTTATCCATGACTTATACATGTTCCTGTAACTATGAGATTATGCAACTCCGTTTACGGAGGAACACTTTGGTGCTACCAAACGTCACAACGAATCGGGTGATTATAAAGGAGTACTACAGTGTCTCCAAAGGCGATGTTGGGTTGGCGTATTTGAGATTAGGTTTTGTCACTCCGATTGTCGGAGAGGTATCTCTGGGCCCTCTCGGTAATGCACATCATCAAGCCTTGCAAGCACTACAACTAATGAGCTAGTTGTGAGATGATGTATTACGGAATGAGTAAAGAGACTTGCCGTAACGAGATTGAACTAGGTATTGGATACCGACGATCGAATCTCGGCAAGTAACATACCGATGACAAAGGGAACAACGTATGTTGTTATGCGGTCCGACCGATAAAGATCTTCGTAGAATATGTAGGAACCAATATGGGCATCCAGGTCCCGCTGTTGGTTATTGACCGTGAATAGTTCTAGGTCATGTCTACATTGTTCTCGAACCGTAGGGTCCGCACGCTTAAGGTTTCGATGATGGTTATTATGAGTTTATGTATTTTGATGTACCGAAGAAGTTCGAGTCCCGGATGTGATCACGGACATGACGAGGAGTCTCGAAATGGTCGAGACATAAAGATTGATATATTGGAAGCCTATGTTTGGAGTTCGAATGGTTCCAAGTAAAACGGAATTTACGAGTACCGGAGGTTACTGGAACCCCGGGGTAAATGGGCCTCGGTGGGCCTCGAGGGAGAAGAGGAAGGGCCGGCCAGGGTGGGCGCCTCCTTCCCCCAGTCCGAATAGGACAAGGAGGCGGCGCCCCTCTCTTCCCTCCCCAATCCTATTCCAACTAGGAAGAGGGGAGTCCTACTCCCGGTAGGAGTAGGACTCCTCCCGCCGCCTAGCTAGGCCGGCCGGCCTCCCCTCCCTCCTTTATATCTGAGGGGGCAGGGGGCACCTTGGAACACGAAGTTTGATCTTTAGATCGTTCCTTAGCCGTGTCGGTGCCCCCTCCACCATATTCCACCTCGGTTATACTGTCAAAGCTTAGGCGAAGCCTGCACGGTGAAACATCAAGATCGTCCTGCCGTCGTCTTGACGAAACTCTCCTTGACACTCGGCTGGATCGGAGTACGAGGGACGTCATCGAGCTGTACGTGTGTCAAGAACTCGGGCGTCGAGTAACGGCGCCGGATCGGTCGGATCGCGAGGAGAACGTCGACTACTTCCTCTACGTTGTGATCGCTTCGCTTGGGTCTACGAGGGCGTAGACAACACTCTCCCCTCTCGTTGCTATACATCACCATGATCTTGCGTGTGCGTAGGAAAATTTTGAAATTACTACGTTCCCCAACAACATCGTCACCATCGTCATCACCATTGATCCTCTCATTGGGAGGGGGTCAATCTCCATCAACATCTTCACCAGCACCATCTCCTCTCAAACCCTAGTTCTTCTCTTGTATCCGATCTTTGTCTCAAAACCTCAGATTGGTACCTGTGGGTTGCTAGTAGTGTTTATTACTCCTTGTAGTTGATGCTAGTTGGTTTATTCGGTGGAAGATCATATGTTCATATACTTTATGCATATTAATACCCCTCTGATTATGAACATGATTATGATTTGTGAGTAGTTACGTTTGTTCCCGAGGACATGGGAAAAGTCTTGTTATAAGTAGTCATGTGAGGTATTCGTTCGATATTCTGATGAGATGTATGTTGTCTCTCCTCTAGTGGTGTTATGTGAACGTCGACTACATGACACTTCACCATTATTTGGGCCTAGAGGAAGGAATTAGGAAGTAATAAGTAGATGATGGGTTGCTAGAGTGACAGAAGCTTAAACCCTAGTCTATGTGTTGCTACGTAAGGGGCTGATTTGGGTCCATATGTTTCATGCTATGGTTAGGTCTACCTTAATTCTTCTTTCATAGTTGCAGATGCTTTCGAGAGGGGTTAATCATAAGTGGGATGCTTGTCCAAGGAAGGGCAGTACCCAAGCATCGTTCCACCCACATATCAAATTACCAAAGTAACGAACGCGAATCATATGAGCATGATGAAAACTAGCTTGACGGTAATTCCCATGTGTCCTCGGAGCGCTTTCCTTTATATAAGAGTTTGACCAGGCTTGTCCTTTGGATTGGGCCACCTTGCTGAACCTTGCTTACTTTTGTTACTTGTTACCCATTACGAATTACCTTATCACAAAACTATCTGTTACCGATAATTTCAGTGCTTGCAGAGCATACCTTACTGAAAACTGCTTGTCATTTCCTTCTGCTCCTCGTTGGGTTCGACACTCTTACTTATCAAAAGGACTACGATAGATCCTGTATACTTGTGGGTCATCAAGGCTCTTTTCTGGCGTCGTTGCCGGGGAGTGAAGCGCCTTTGGTAGGTGGAATTTGGTAAGGAAAAATTTATATAGTGTGCTGAAATTTACTGTCACTTGTTATATGGAAAATAATCCTTTGAGGGGCTTGTTCGGGGCACCCCGACCAGTAGAGCAAAGAGTTGCTCCTCAACCTACTGAACCTACTGAAAATGTTTACTTTGAAATTCCTTCGGGTATGATAGAGAAACTGCTTGCTAATCCTTTTACAGGAGATGAAACATTACATCCCGATATGCACCTAATCTATGTGGATGAAGTTTGTGGATTATTTAAGCTTGCAGGTATGCCCGAGGATGTTTAAAAAAGAAGGTCTTCCCTTTATATTTTAAGGGAAAGGCATTGACATGGTTTATGCTATGTGATGATATTGGATCATGGAACTACAACCGATTGAAATTGGAATTTCATCACAAGTTTTATCCTATGCATCTGGTTCATCGTGATCGTAATGATATATACTTTTGGCCTCACGAAGGAGAAAGTATCGATCAAGCTTGGGGGAGGCTTAAGTCAATGTTATATTCATGCCCCAATCATGAGCTCTCAAGAGAAATTATTATTCAAAATTTTTATGCTCGGCTTTCTCTCAATAATCGCTCCATGCTCGATACTTCTTGTATTGGTTCTTTTATGATGAAGACTATTGAAATCAGATGGGATTTATTGGAAAGAATTAAATGCAACTCTAAAGATTGGGATCTCGATGAAGGTAAGGAGTCAGGTATAACACCTAAGTTTGATTGTGTTAAATCTTTTATGGATACCGATGCTTTTCGTGAATTTAGCACTAAATATGGACTTGACTCTGAGATAGTAGCTTCTTTATGTGAATCATTTGCTACTCATGTTGATCTCCCTAAGGAGAAGTGGTTTAAATATGATCCTTCCATTGAAGTAAAAGTAGTTGAACCTATTAAAGTTGAAGAAAAGACTATCACTTATAATGTTGATCCTATTGTTCCTACTGCTTATATTGAGAAACCACCTTTCCCTGTTAGAATAAAGGATCATGCTAAAGCATCAACTGTGGTTTGTAAGAGTAATGCTAGAACACCTACACCCCCCCCACCACCCACCCCCCACCCCGAGCAAATTAAAGTTGAACCTAGTATTGCTATGGTTAAAGATCTCTTGGTTGATAATATTGATGGGCATGTTATTTACTTCTATGATGAAGCTGCTAGAATTGCTAGACCCGATATTAAACATAAGCATAGACCTGTTGTTAGCATGCCTATTGTTTCTGTTAAAATAGGAGATCATTGTTATCATGGCTTATGTGATATGGGTGCTAGTGCTAGTGCAATACCTCATTCCTTATACAAAGAATATGCATGATATTGCACCTACTGAAATGGAAGATATTGATGTTACTATTAAGCTTGCCAATGGAGATACTATTTCACCAGTTGGGATTGTTAGAGATGTTGAAGTCTTGTGTGGGAAAATTAAATATCCTACTGATTTTCTTGTTCTTGGTTCCTCACAAGATGACTTTTGTCCCATTATATTTGGTAGAGCCTTCTTGAATACTGTTAATGCTAAGATAGATTGCGAAAAAGATATTGTTACTGTCGGTTTAGGGGACATGTCTCATGATTTTAATTTTGCTAAATTCCGTAGACAACCCATGATAAAGAATTGCCTAGTAAAGATGAAATTATTGGTCTTGCTTCTATTGTCGTGCCCCCTAATGATCCTTTAGAACAATATTTGCTAGACCATGAAAATGATATGTTTATGAATGAAAGAAGGGAAATAGATGAAGTATTCTTTAAACAGGGACCTATATTGAAACACAACTTGCATGTTGAAATCCTAGGGGATGCTCCTCCACCCAAGGGTTATCCCGTGTTTGGGCTTAAACCTTTACCTGATACTCTCAAATATGCTTATCTTGATGATAAGAAGATATATCCTCTTATTATTAGGGCTAACCTTTCAGAGCAGGAAGAAGAGACATTATTGAAAACTCTGAAGAGGCACCATGCTGCTATTGGACATACTCTTGATGATCTTAAGGGCGTTAGCCCCACTCTATGCCAGCACAAAATAAAATTGGAGAAAGACGCTAAACCAGTTGCTGATCACCAACGAAGGTTAAACCCTAAGATGAAAGAAGTGGTAAGAAATGAAATACTAAAGCTTCTGGAGGCAGGTATAATTTATCCTGTTGCTGATAGTCAGTGTGTAAGTCCCGTTCATTGTGTCCCTAAGAAGGGAGGTATTACTGTCGTTCCTAATGATAAGGATGAATTGATCCCACAAAGAATTATTACAGGTTATAGAATGGTAATTGATTTCCGCAAATTGAATAAAGCTACTAGAAAAGATCATTACCCTCTGCCTTTTATTGATCAAATGCTAGAAAGATTATCCAAACATACACATTTCTGCTTTCTAGATGGTTATTCCGGTTTCCCTCAAATACCTGTGTCAAAAGAGTATCAGGATAAGACCACTTTTACTTGCCCTTTTTGTACCTTTGCTTATAGAAGTATGCCTTTTGGTTTATGTAATGCACCTGCTACCTTTCAAAGATGTATGACTGCTATATTCTCTGACTCTTGTGAAAAGATTGTTGAGGTTTTCATGGATGACTTCTCCGTGTATGGAACTTCTTTTGATGATTGCTTAAGCAACCTTGATCAAGTCTTGCAGAGATGTGAAGAAACTAATCTTGTATTGAATTGGGAGAAGTGCCAATTTATGGTTAATGAAGGTATTCTCTTGGGGCATAAGATTTCTAAAATAGGTATTGAAGTTGATAAAGCTAAAGTTGATGCTATTGAAAGATGTCGTGTCCTAAGGACATCAAAGGTATAAGAAGTTTCCTTGGTCATGCCGATTTTTATAGAAGGTTCATTAAAGACTTCTCAAAAATTTCTAGGCCACTGACTAATCCATTACAAAAAGATATTCCTTTTGTCTTTGATGATGATTGCGTAGAAGCATTTGAAATACTTAAGAAAGCCTTGATTTCTGCACCTATTGTTCAGCCACCTGATTGGAATTTACCCTTTGAAATCATGTGTGATGCTAGCGATTATGCTGTAGGTGTTGTTCTAGGACGAATATTTGATAAGAAATTAAATGTTATCCAATATGCTAGTAAAACTCTAGACAGTGCCCAGAGAAATTATGCTACTGCTGAAAAATAATTTTTAGCGATTGTATTTGCTTGTGATAAGTTCAGACCTTATATTGTTGATTCCAAAGTAACTGTTCACACTGATCATGCTGCTATTAAATATCTTATGGAAAATAAAGATGCTAAACCTAGACTTATTAGATGGGTTCTCTTGCTACAGGAATTTGATTTGCATATTATTGATAGAAAGGGAGCTGAGAACCCCGTTGCAGACAACTTGTCTAGGTTAGAGAATGTTCTTGATGACCCACTACCTATTGATGATAGCTTTCCTGGTGAACAATTAGCTGTCATAAATGCTTCTCATATTGCTCCATGGTATGTTGATTATGCTAATTACATTGTTGCTAAATTCATACCACCTAGTTTCACATACCAGCAAAATAAAAAGTTTTTCTATGATTTAAGACATTACTTCTGGGATGACCCACACCTTTATGAAGGAGTAGATGGTGTTATTAGACGTTGTGTACCTGAGCATGAACAGGAACAGATCCTACGCAAGTGTCACTCCAAGGCACATGGAGGACACCACGCTGGAGATAGAACTGCACATAAGGTATTGCAATCCGTTTTTTATTGGCCTACTCTCTTCAAAGATGCCCGTAAGTTTGTCTTGTCTTGTGATGAATGTCAAAGAATTGGTAAAATTAGTAGACGTCAAGAAATGCCTATGAACTATTCACTTGTTATTGAACTATTTCATGTTTGGGGCTTTGATTATATGGGACCTTTTCCTTCCTCTAATGGGTATACACATATTTAGTTGTTGTTGATTACGTTACTAAGTGGGTAGAAGCTATTCCAACTAGTAGTGTTGATCATAACACCTCTATTAAGATGCTTAAAGGAGTTATTTTTCTGAGGTTTGGAGTCCCTAGATACTTAATGACAGATGGTGATTCACATTTTATTCATGGTGCTTTTCGTAAAATGCTTGCTAAGTATGATGTTAATCATAGAATTGCATCTCCATACCATCCGCAGTCTAGCGGTCAAGTAGAATTGAGTAATAGAGAGCTTAAATTAATTTTGCAAAAGACTATTAACTGGTCTAGAAAAAATTGGTCCAAGAAAATTGATGATGCATTATGGGCCTATAGAACTGCATATAAAAATCCTATGGGTATGTCTCCGTATAAAATGGTTTATGGAAAAGCATGCCACTTACCTCTCGAACTAGAACATAAGGCATATTGGGCCATTAAAGAGCTCAATTATGATTTTAAACTTGCCGGTGAGAAGAGGCTATTTGACATTAGCTCACTTGATGAATGGAGAACCCAGGCCTATGAGAGTGCCAAACTATTTAAATAAAAAGTTAAAAGATGGCATGACAAAAGGATACAAAAGCGTGAGTTTAATGTAGGTGATTATGTTTTGCTATACAACTCTCGTTTAAGATTTTTTGCAAGAAAAATTCTCTCTAAATGGGAAGACCCTTACATTATCGAGGAGGTCTATCGTTCCGGTGCCATAAAAATCAACAACTTCGAAGGCACAAATCTGAAGGTGGTGAACGGTCAAAGAATAAAACACTATATCTCAGGTAATCCCATAAATGTTGAAACCAGTGTTATTCACACCGTAACGCCGGATGAGTACATAAGGGACACTTTCCAGAATGTTTCAGACTCCGAAAAGGAATATGTATGTGGTACGGTAAGTAAACCGAGTCCAAAACAGTTCTAATAGCAAATTTTCTCGTTTTGGAATATTTAAGAAAATAGGAAAATAAGAAGTAGTCCGGAAAGGACACGAGGCATCCACGAGGGTGGAGGGCGCGCCCTACCCCCTAGGCACGCCCCTACCTCGTGGGCACCTCGTGTGCCCTCCAGACTCCATTTTCTTGCACGATACTTCTTTTGGTCGGTAAAAATTCATTATATAATCTCTCGAAGGTTTCAACCACCGTACCACGACAAAATCCTTTGCTTTTGTTTCGAGCTGCTTTTCTAACAGATCTAGATCACCATGATGTCTTCAAGCGCCCCCAAGGACAGGTTTTTTGAGAAGGTCATCAACCCCTACCTCGCGGAGGTGCTACAACACCCTCAAACCATTGAGATGCATGAGGGGGTGCTGCACATCCGCGATGTTGAGGGACCAAGGAGGATCGAAAGCATGGAGACAAGACTCGAAGCAATGGAGCAACAAGTTTTCAAGTGCCAGGGGATGGTGGAACGCAGACTCAACGCTAACCACATGATGATCGCAGAGTTCACCAACAACCACAAGCTGGATGCCAAGAACATTGCGGAGACCATCTTCAAGCTTCACGAGAAGATCGAGCACCTCCAAGCCCAGATCTATGACGTGCAAAACCAAAATTGTGAGTATGAATATAGATTCAAGAGGATGAGTTTGGCTGCATATTTGAGGATCCCAGAGACTCGGTCATCCTTCTATGATGGTGAGCGTATGCCTTGGAAGATGGATGATAAGCCTACATCATCAACAACTCCATCATCACCACCTCCGAAGAAAGAGAAATAAATACATGGGTATGGGCACTCCCCTTGGCAACTGCCAAGC
This sequence comes from Aegilops speltoides, assembly GCA_021437245.1. NCBI lineage: Eukaryota > Viridiplantae > Streptophyta > Magnoliopsida > Poales > Poaceae > Aegilops > Aegilops speltoides. Next base: position 309,220,107 of record CM038142.1, on the reverse strand, counting down.
TTGGGGGAGGTGCCCTGGTATCGTATCACCATCACACTTCTATCTTTATCGTTTTTCTTAGTTCGATCCCATTCAGGTCGGATATCCACGGATATCCATATCCATGGATAAAATTGCCATCCTTAGTGATGCCTAGCCTTCCACGAAGTGAAGAATGGAAGAGCTTATGTTAACATTGTGTTATGTCTTATTTAGATGTCTAGAGAGGACCCAATAGATATCCAGTGGGTATGGATATCCATCAGGTTTGGACATGGACACAATTTTTCACCCATGGATTTTTTCATGGGCGGGCAAAGACTGTCTTCATGGATATGGATATGGATTTGATATTGTTCAACCAGACCCAAACCCGACCCATTGCCATCCTTACCTCTTCCCCACCTTCGTCTCCCCGATCGAACCCCCTCCTTCTCCACCTCCTTCCACCACCGGAGCCCCGCCTCCTTCCTCCAGTTCCATCAGAGCCCTGCCCCACCCCGCCTCCTTCCTCCAACGTGGGTGGTTCGGGTCGGCGCGCACCCCGCAGCGATCGCGAGATCCGGCGAGGCCTCCTCCACCGGATCCGGCTGCCACGGCCATCAGTGCGGGCCCAAAACCGGCGGGATCTTGCAGCCACCGACCCCCTGACCGGCCTTCTTCCAGAGGCCCTACGACGCGCCGCCCCACCCGCCCTGCAACCTTCTGCCCGCACCACCCGGTCCACGGCGGCGCTCTAAGGGTCTGGATTTCGACGGGGCCGCGACGGCTCCTCGCAACACCGCGCCGCTGGATCCATGCTGCGCTGGACCCCCACGTCGCCCCGTCGCCGGATCCAGCCCCTTCGGTCCACCCCCTCCCACCAGCGCCGGCCAGCACCACTGCCTCCTCCCCATCCATAGCGGTCACCCCACCACAGCAACCTCTCCCTATGCTGGATCCGGTGGGATCTGCCTCCATCGCGTCCCGACCCGCGCCGCTGCGGCCGGGCCAGCTCCCCCGTCCGGCCTCCTCCCCATCCTGGACTCGGCTGATGGGTCTAGGTCGCTCATGCCTCCGGTGGCTCCTAGGCGAGGGGACTCTCTGCAGTTCGGTGGCGCTCGTGGTGCAGCTCGGTGGCAGTGCAGCTCATGGACAGCGCCGTAGTGCAGTTCGAGCGACCGCGTGCGTGCAGTGCGTTTGGTGAGTGCATGCGTTCAGTGCATCTCCTGTTGACCCGACCACCATCCTCCATCGCCGTCCATCTCATGTTGCGCCTTCTGACCGTGCGCCCCTGGATCCGGGCAACCAGGCCTGTGCGCCATGCCACGCGCGGCCCGTCGGACTTTGACCGCTGGGGGTGTGTGGTGATGGGCTGCAACTCCCCACGGACGACCATGATCCCCTTCCCCTTCCTTCATGTTATCGATTTCCGGATCCGGCGAGCAGTGCACCCGTATCACAGGAGCAGTGCACCCCCGCCTCCCTTCTCCGCTCTCGTACAGGAGCAGTGCACCCCCACCTCGACCTCCTGGTAGACCGCTGCTTCCACCAACCTTCAGGATTGGGCACACCATGCGGCTCAGTTTTTCAAACTTTTGATGCGTGGTGTAGTTTGGCGCACATCTTTGATCTCCTTTTTAGTTCGTATTTTGTTGCATCCAAATTGTAAAAAAGTATTTGTTCCGATGCAGTTCAATTCAGTGGGGTGATAAAAAAGAAAATGCAGTTTGGAAATCTGTTCTTTTGCTCAGACTTTGTTTTCGTGCAGTTTGCGGGCGACACCATCGTCTTGTGGTTCACTGGCTCCGGGGGCGAGCAGTGGATAGGATGACGGGCATGCAGTTCCCGCCGCGTGGGAGTTCAGTTTAGGCCGTGCGATGCTGCAGTGCGGATGCTTGTGGCATGCATTTTACTTTGTGTGGGCAGGAGGTTGTACTTCACTTGTCAGTACCAGTGCGTGCTTGTTATTTAAAAAGTTAGATCAAGAAAAAAGGCAGTACATTAGCATCGTCTATGCAGTTGAGGCGCCTCGTTCGTAAAAAGGTTAGAAAAAACAAAAGAAGCTCACTTGGTAAACACAGAAACAAAAACATCACAAAAAGAAGCTCGCTTCCATATTAGATGTAGTTCACTCGCTTAGTCCCTACGGTCCACTCGCTTGGTCAATGTGCGTAAAAAATGAATAAGTACGAAAAAAAGACAACAAGAATTCATGAGGTTCACTTTGGGTAGTGTTACGGTTCACTTTCGGAAGTGTTGTGGTCCACTCTCGTTCTTAAAAAATGTTGAAAAAAAAAGACAACAAAAACTCGTCTGAGAAAAATTTACGTCCGACAAAACAAATCATGAAGTTCGCTTGACTATCTGATGCAGTGCGATTTTCTGTCGGAAGCAGTGTGGTTTTCTGTCTGATGAAGTTCGCTCGTCGATTTAGGTATCGCGAAAAACAGAGTGTCCGCATTTCGCTAATTTTAAAACTGTTGTTAACCCGTTAGGAACTAGAGAGAGTGTTCTACATGAAAAATTTGCGTCTCGTCGATATCTTTCCAACGGCGTATCATTTGAATCTTTTCGACAAAGCTTTTTGTAAAAATTTCGTGAAAAACGACCACTGCCACTTGTCGTCCGTCGCACAATTTTCAAAATTAACTTAAAACCGTAAGGAATCTCAAAAACATTTTAACATATGAAAGTTGCGCCTCGTCCATAGCTTTCCAACGGCGTATCATGCGCCTCGTTTCGACAAACGGTTAGAAAACCGGAGCGAAAACAGTACCGAAATTTTTAAAAAAATTAAAAAACAGAATTCCGTGATTTAGTAAATTTGAAACTGCTCTTAAACCCTAACGAATTAGAGAAAATAATAGATATGAAAAATATGCGCCTCAATGATATCTTTCCAACGGTGTATCATTTGCTTCGTTCCGACGAGCGGTTTAGAAAAAATCGCGAAAAAATGCTCGCTGCCACTCGTCTATTCTGCTAATATGCAACCGGTTGGACAGGTGTGTGTGATACGTCTCCAACGTATCTATAATTTATACGTTGGAGAGGTGTGTGTGATACGTCTCCAACGTATCTATAATTTATGAAGAATTCATGCTGTTATATTATCATTCTTGGATGTTTTACAATCATTTTATAGCAACTTTATATCATTTTTTGGGACTAACATATTGACCCAGTGCCCAGTGTCGGTTGCTGTTTTTTTGCTTTTATTTTTACATCGCAGGAAATCAATATCAAAAGGAGTCCAAACACCGCGAAACTTTTTGTGGATTTTTTTATGGACCAAAAGACATCCAATGGGCCAGAGCAACACCTGGGGGGTGCCCCTAGGGGGGCACAACCCACCAGGACGCGTCTGGGCCCCTAGCGCGCCCCGGTGGGTTGTGCCCACCTCGGTGGCCTCCCGTACCCCCTCTTCACCCTATAAATCATCAAATATTCCAAAAACCCTCGCGGAGACCCTAGATCGGAAGTTCCACCGCCGCAAACCTCTGTAGCCATGAAAAACCAATCGGGAGCCCATTCCGGCACCTTGCCGGAGGGGGAGATCATCACTGGAGGCCATCTTCATCATCCCTATGGTATCCATGATGAGGAGGGAGTAGTCCACCCTCGGGGCTGAGGGTTTGTACTAGTAGTTGTGTGTTTAATCTCTCTCTCATGTTCTTGAGATGTCACGATCTTGATGTATCGCGAGCTTTGTTAATATAGTCGGATCATATGGTGTTTTCCCCTCTCTATGTTGTTGTGATGAATTGAGTTTTCCCTTTGAGATTTCGTTTTATTGGATTAAATACTTTTATGGATTTGAGAGCACTTGATATGTGTCTTGCATATGAATACCCGTGGTGACAATGGGGTATTATATTGATTCACTTGATATATGTTTCGGCACTCAACTCGCAGATTCCCGAGGTGACATTGGGGTAATCTATGCATAGGGGTTGATGCACGTTCTTGTCTTTGTTTCTCTGGTAGAAATCTTGGGGCACTCTTTGAAGTTCTTTGTGTTGGATTGAGTATTACGAATCTGAATTTTCTTTGGTGTTATTTTAGTACGAACTCTTGGATAGATCGATAGAAAAGAATAGCTTCGAGGTGGTTTCATACCCTACAAACGATTTCTTCTTATGTTCTCCGCTAGATAGGAACTTTGGAGTGATTCTTCATCGCACGTTGAGGAATGGTTATGTGTCCAATTATATTAGCATTGTTGAGATATTGCACTAGCGAATATACGGACCCTAGGCCTTGTTTCTAAACATTGCAATGTCGTTTGTTCTCCATTTTATTAATTGCTACCTTGTTGTTTTTATTTACTCAGATTATAAAATTATATTTCTACCATCCATATTACACTTTTATCACCATCTCTTCGCCGAACTAGTGCACCTATGCAATTTGCCATTGTATTGGGTGTGTTGGGGACACAAGAAATTTCTTGTATTTGGTTGTAGGGTTGTTTGAGAGAGACTATCTTCATCCTACACCTCCCATGGATTGATAAACCTTAAGTCATCCACTTGAGGAAAAATTGCTACTGTCCTACAAAACTCTCCGCTGGAGGCCCAACACGAGTCTACAAGAATAAAGTACATCAAGCTCTTTTCTGGCGCCGCTGCAGGGAAGGTGAGTGCTTGAAGGTATATCTATAGATCTTGCAATTGAATCTTTTAGTTTCTTGTTTTTTATCACTAGTTTGGTTTATAAAAGGAGAATTACAAAAAAATGGAGATTGGGTTACCTCAGGTTGTTCTTTATCTTTATAGTGTCTATCTTGAGAATAAGGATTCCGATAATTGTGCTCAATCGCTAGAAAGAATTCAACAAAATTTATGGCATAAAACGTTGGATGATGGGCATGATTGCAATATTGCTACTATGAATTCTTTGAATATCCATGATGTTAATGATGATTGCATTAGTCATGATAATGATGTCTCCTATAAGAATGTCAATTTTTGCGCTGAATTGGGAGTGCAAACACACACCAAAAAGGGAAGATGGATTTTGTAAGAAGCATAAATATTTATAAACGAAATAGTTGCAAGAGAGGCTAGATGATTGTGCCGAAAGATTTAATTTTTTTCGCCATCCTTGTAAATTTTGCAGTGAACGTGGTCATTTAAATCTCCAATACAAATAGTTTCATGATCAAATCATGTCCAAAAATTGTGATAACTTGATTACCCTTAACACCATAAAGAGCTTAGTCTTCTTTTGGGGTATGAAGAATGAAACGTATAAGTAAGGATATTTCAAAATTTAATCTCAATAGATTTCTTGATTTTGATCTAGAGGAAATGTATATGTTTTGTGCCATAAATTGCATTGAGAATACACTATCTAAAGACAAGAAAACAAATCGAGTATGAAGAGAGTACTAATGAAAGGGAAAATATTTCCCAATACCCGCCTAGTGTTTATTATGATGAATCAGGTAAAGAGGAGGAGCTTCCTATCCAATCAATCTCTTCAACAAGATACTACTACTTAGTAAGCCTTTTGTCCCAAACAAGTTGGGGTAGGCTAGATATGAAACCCTTTCACGAGGACTTCCCAGGAGGTCACCCATCCTAGTACTACTCTCGCCCAAATGGGTTTCATACCCAAAGGACTGACTAGTTTTTACGTTGGCTTGCCAAGCCTATCACAACCCTTAGATATGAAACCCTTTCACGGGACTTCCCAGGAGGTCATCCATCCTAGTATTACTCTCGCTCAAATGTGTTTCGTACCCATGGGACTGGCTAGTTTTTACGTTGGCTCGCCAAGCCTATCACAACCCTCCTCCTTTACCCGGGCTTGGGACCGGCTATGCCTAGAAGACATATGCGGAGTTCAATCTCTTCAACAAGAAGCTCGAAAAATTTGATTAAACCCACATGTGAGGTGGTGAAGAAAAAGAAAAGAAGAAAAAGTAGAGGTAAAAAGGTAACTCTCCCAAGTAATAGTGCTCCTATCACCATTGTGCCTCATGAAAGTGAATCAAATATGTTGATGGAGGATGATGATATTGAGTATGATTTTGTGATGCCTACTACTTGTTGTGATGATTATGATTGGGAAGAAAATGATGTCTCTTATGATCTTGAAAATCTTTTTGACACTTGCTTTGAAGAATATGATAATAATGTTTACTATACTATTGATGCCATTCATGCTATTGATAAGAATGATTATGATGATATGCAAAACCACAAGCTTGGGGATGTTATGTTTGATGAGTACAAAATGTTTGAAGATTTATTTGCTGAAAATAATGCTTGTCCTAAGCTTGAGGATGCCAACTAGGCACACTTCGGCCGCTCTTAGTTCTACCTATATTTCTGAAGTGAAAAGAAAAACGCCTTCACCAATTTACATGGACCTGTTGCATACAAAAATAGTTAATGCCACTACCTCCGTCCTGGTTTATGGGTCCTTATTCTACTTTGTGTCCAATTTTAACCATAAATATATACCAATATAAAAAGACCCAAAGGGGCAAATCCAACAAATCCGACCGTCAAATCAGGTCAATCCAACGACTCAGGCTGCTCCAATGGTGAGCGCTCAACAAGTTTAGCATGCACTTAATATCATACCAAATATTAATGTCAATGCTAATCACATAATTAATACGCAAATAATATCCTACCCAATATTTATGTGTAATTAATATATTACCTAATATCAACGTGCAATGCACGTACACATTTACTAGTTTCACTAATAAACTGTTTATGCATGTCAAAAAAAATCAATGGAAACTATGTTTAAATACGAATCCAACGATATAAATTTTGTTGATATGCATTAATATTTTGTTAGTTAAATATTTGATCAAAATTTGACATAAATTACAAAGGACCAATAAACCAGTACGGAGGCAGAGAAGATGATACCGCTTGACCGCAGCCTGCGAGGTGAGTAGCGGCAAATGATTAAGAGCGTGTTTGGTTGAAAGCCTGGATGCTCTGCCTGGAAAAAAGTGATGCCTGAACAACGCCTGGGGTGAAGGGAAATTGTGCCTGGCCAGGCTAGCCTGGTGGGTGGGCGTTTGGTTCCTGTCATCGTTGGCTGCTCTGTCGTTGAGCGTTTATAGAATTTTTAAATAGTAGGCCTCTGTAGCTACTGGCTCTAATTAGTTCCAGGCAGGTTTGGAAGCACGTCCAGGCACATGGGATGGGACGCCTGGGCCAGGCAAATCACCCTGCCTGGGCAAAGTACTTTCTTTTTCTATTTTTTTATTGTATACCGGCCAGGCTAATCACAGTACAGGCACACCCACACCAGGCAAGTATTTTTTCCTCAGGCGCCAACCAAACGACCACCAGGCAGGTTCCAGGCACAGCTCAGGCCAGGCATGCAACGGCGAGGACATCAACCAAACACACCCTAAATGCATGGCCGGGCGACAAGAGCAAATGGACCAGCCTCTGATGCGTCTTAACCAATCATGCACGTACTACACTGCATACTACTAGTACTACTGTAGTACTACGTGTGAAAGCTGTCCGCCTGTCCCCATGCTACTGCAATTTAATCTCTTCCAACATGACCACCGGTGTGTGTTGACTTGTGCCAGGCCAAAGGTATGGCGCCAGTGACTCAACATCTTCGTATAATTGGCTACGCCATGATTGCTAGTAGAACAAATCATATGACTCCCCAAACTAGCTACTCCCTCCGTTTCAAAATATATGACTCAACTTTGTACTAACTTTAGTACAAAGTTGGGTCGTCTATTTTGGAAAGGAGGGAGTATAAGCTAGGCCAGTCGTTAGTTTGGGCTCTTCGCATTAGTTCCTACAGGCTCCCAAAAGAGCGCAATGGATGGAATTTGCTAGTTACAAGCATGGCCAAATCAGGGCAATACTATATGAAACCTTTCATTGTATCAGCACCAGCTCTCAATAGGCAATAAAAAGGCAGCAACGTTTCCCCTCAAAAAAAAAATTAGCACCAGCTCTGAATTTCCGATGATGTAATAACCCTTTTTGATCTTGTCAAGTCCGAGATGCCAAGCCGCCACCAAGGTTAGCACAAACTATAGTAACATCTCTAGAAAACATGTACCTGATCTTGCACAGAAATTAAAACGATAGATGCTTTGTTGCAGGGGCAATAAGCTTGACCGTGAGTACTCATCAGGCCTCTGCAACTACGCCTGCCGGGGCGCTTTCATCTTGATGGCTCTCCTCCTTCTCATCGTACAGGGGCTTTGGCTCCAGATCTATGAATTCATTCGAGTTGTTGGCCAGGTGTGATATGCTCACTCTCCCATGCTTCCTGATGTAGTCTGCAACAGCCTGCATCTCCTCAATTGATATGTAGATGAACTTTCCACGGTCATCCATCACGCCAGATAATCTATCTGCACAACACCAAAGCGAGCCTATCAGTATCAGTCCAAGTGGGTGCTGCACGTTCCAGGTTGAACTTCAACTGATGCGAGTCAACCACACAAGATGAGAATGAAGCTCATTCATTGATCAAAAGTTAGAATAATAATACAACGTACCCATGCCTTCAAGCGTAATAATTCGGTTTATGCAGTCCTGCAAAACAGAAAAAATAAATACTCAGAACACAGCCACACAGGACGACTGTAAAGACTCAAACGAAGGTTATCATGGTACTGTGGTATAAAACAGGGGGTGTGGGACCGTAGTACATTTACAAAGAGCCTAGGTGAAAAGATAACTATGGCATTACTTTTGCAAAGACATTCTAGGTCAAATTCAGGAGCACATCCAAAAATTTACTCAGTTGCTCTGAATATCAATCATATATAATGAGCCATCCATGATACCGAATGCTCACAGCTCTAAGCACAGCAGAGTAGATAATTTGATGGATAAAGCATCCCAATGAAACATACTGGGATAGAAAGGGATGGGGTACTTGAAAATTAATATTTTCAAGGAATTAACCCACAACAGTTCTGGTCTCAAAATCTATTAGCTCTAGATGCTTCTGGAAAGCTGGAGACACTAAGCAAACACTGTGATAAACGTAAGAAGTCTACGGGTATATATGGAAAAAGTTATATACAGTTTCAGGTCTGAAATATGGCCGTTTAACAGCCATTTTACCCCCCCCCCCCTCCCCCCCCCCCCAAAAAAAAAGTCATTTTAGCCGGCTCTCACAAAAAATTATAGTACTAGGCTCAGTTTGTGGTTTTTATAATCTCTCATGGAAAATTAGCCATAAAGGTAGGTAAAAGCAGGTCAACCAAACACTAAAACAGGGTAAATAGGATGGGGCAAATGGGATTATGAGAATCCACCGCAATGCCAAACACTGCCTTACTGTATTCTGAGATGTTTGTATAAATCGAATGTTTGCCTCTTACACAGGTCATACACATTTTACAAGAATAATTACAAATACACATTTTATACAATGTTTAAAGAAAAACAGAACAATCAAAGTGAATTTTCGAAATAGCACAAACTTATGTTCCATATCATTTCCGACACAATCATATGTTAGTTTATCGCAATAATACTGAGGTTCCAGGTCAAATGACATGACATCAAGGTACAAGACAATATGGCTAAAATCTTAAGTATAGTAATTCCAAAACAGATGCAAGCATCCTTGAACTGATCTTAATAAAAGGGACTCTGGTATGAACATTGATATTATGGACACTAAGACTATGGACGACCATGATTTGACAGAACAAAAGTGCAAGAGATATTGAGAACCACCATGATTAGCCACTCTATCTTGTTGAAAATTTGTGGTTTTCAAATAATCTCTTTTCTAGTTAGTACCTTTCACAAGTAACCTCTTTCCAATGGAACAGAAGTTCAGTAAAGTAAGGCTAGTCTTCCTTGGGAGCCACAGTACAACACAGAACATGATTGTGGACTACAGCAGTGGTAACTGGCCTCCAGGCATCACTACCGGCAGAGCTTAGTCTAGGTTGTGTGTGTATTTGACCTACACGTATGCCAGTCGTACATACAAACATTTTATCTACCAATGCATCGTGACGCTAAGCTTTTGTGTTTTCTCAAGATAAAGAACAGAATCTTACTTTTATATAGCAGCAAATAAAACATTAAACCATTTATCGATATCAACATCTAACCGTCTGATATAAAATGGCTCTTCAGTTACCTGGGTTCGCATTCCAAACTCTCCAGCAAGATCTTCTAGTGGAACACACTTCTGCTTCTGGAAAGTATGAAATAAATCAAAGCAAAGATTGTGGATTTAATAAGACAAGTGGATCTTACCGATGCAATATACTTGGACAATGATAAGACAATAACACATCCTTCTACAGTTTAACAAACTAATGTTGACAATAATTTCAATGAAACACATATCCAACATACCATGTTGTACAAAAATTAGATCATACATTAAGTTCTACTGCATTCATGATATCAAAAGCAAGACAGTTGATTTCTTCAAACAATGAATCAGTGGCAGCCGTCAGAAAGCATCACTAGACTACATCCACACACAAAGAAAGTGCACCTTGATGTATTCCACAAAATTGTGGAGCAAACCCTGGCCACCATCTTGCGTCTCACTTTCAGTTGTCCCTTCAGCATCAACTGAAAAGGCCCCTTTCCATTTCTCAAATTCCAGAGCAGCAGCTTCCTCTTCCTTGGCTTTCTGTGCCATAGCTTCTTCTTCCTAAAGCAATACGCAACTTAGCATGAGAGCTCAATATATAACAGCATCAAACAGAAGAATCAGGAGTTAAACAACTTCTAACCAATAATCTCTCTTGGGCCTCACGCTCCTCATCTTTCTTCCTTCTCATTTCCTCGTAACGGTCTTGATTAGTTCTCCTTGAATTCCGTGCTGCTTCATTAGCCTTGCAAGATATATAACCATGCAAGTGAGTAAAAGGCAATCAAATGCAATTATGTTCCATACTCTGCCGTGAGATGAACAATCAAATAAGCAATAGTTCAATTTTTAAGAAAAGAAGATATAATCTCTCAATTGACATAAAATCAGCAATCAGTCATCTTGTATAAGGAAATAAGTGTAAGATGATAAGATGTATGCTAACTAGCAAGTGTCAGGAGCTGAAAGCACATTGTGACACTGGCATGGTAGATGAACAATTTATATATGCTTGTGTAGCTAAAGTTGAAGGATTTGACTGAGTACTAATTTCGCACAAAATCTAAGGTTCCTAGGTGCAATTGCTGCCATAATAGAAGAATACATCAGTGCAACCTAATTCTTTGACCAACCTGGCGCTGCGCCTCCCGCTCTTCCCTCTCTTGCCTTTTCCTTTCCTTCTTGGAGCCTTTAGGGACATTGGGATTCTCCTCCTCGCTCCCTGACTCATCATCTGCAACTGCACAACCGAAAATTATCAGAGCCCAAGCTAGCTAGGGTTAATACTTACTGATGCAACCGATGGAAAGGCCAAGTCCTTTCATGTGTTCCACTACCATCACGACTGGTGGACGCTGCCGACGAACTCGCCGCAGCTGGCCTCCTACGCATGCGGCGCGCCGCAGCGCCACCACGAAGCACCCGCTCCCCCTGGAGCGAACGAGATTAGGCGATGCAAGATTACTGGCTGGGTAGCTACTGGGAGTGGGTTAGATTGGGCAAAGCGATGGAAACCTACAAGTGCGGAGAGGAGGGGTACCTGGAGTGGCTGGGGCGGGAGGCGGTGGTTGTCGACCGCGGCGGCGGCATCGGAGCGGCGGCGCCAGAGGAGGAGGGGGAAGATGGCAAAGACCAGCAGCGCGCACACGACGGCGGCGAAGATCCCGCCGGCGCCGTCCATCTTCGCAGCGTCTGATGTCCCTCTCGAAACCCTCGATTTTGCTTCGTTCTGCAAGGTCCGATGGATCGACCAATTTCTATTTTCCCGGACGAGTCGAATCGAATAGGGGACGCGACGACGACGCAAGTCCTCATGCACTGCAGTTCAGACGCGGGGATGGACGGTCCAGATCAAGGCTCCGTTTGTTTGCTCTTCTATATACTTTTTTCCTTACTAGCAAAATGGCCCGTGCGTTACAATGGAAAAAAAATACCGCACGCTTTTAATTTAAAAAATTGTCTATCATAAGAGTATTATTAAAGCCCAAATAAAGATGGTCTTTGCTTATAGAAGCGCAAGTTCAAGGTTCCACATATCTTCTATTTAAACAAGGCTTGCATGTAGATTTAATACGTACAAAGAAACAGGTAAGTGATTTTTATTTCGTCTCCAAACTTGATTTTGCTGAGATGTTCATCCACAATCCGGACTAGTACCAATCCGGATCAGTACCAATATGAAAAAAAGACGGATAATGCATTGTTGATTAAAATTGCACCCTAGATATTAGCTTTTTAGGGTCTGTCTAGAACACATCTAGATGTGACATAATTATGTCACATCTAAGCTGATGTACACTCTGTTTATGGTCTATTTTTTTCTAGTTTTTTTTGTTTCTTGTTCTTGCATTATATATTTGTGGGAGCTTAGATATGACATCCTTAAAAAATATCTAGATGTGAATTAGACAAACTGATCTTTTTAAATGGTAACAAGTAAAATAACATCATATTCAGATTTTATATATTTTTCTAATCATATTCCATATATAACATGTTAAATTTGAAGTTACGGTTTAGAAGATATGAGTATTTTAAAAATCATTTCATATGTACTGTGGGTTTAATGTCAGAAATATTAGGGTGTTTTCTATAAAATAATATGACGGGCTAAGAATACCTTTTTTATTATTAGTATGTATAGATATATAAGGAAACTCGCAAGCTTTATTAAGACGTCACAACGTTTATAGAGACGAATAAAATATCATCGGGCTGGCTTGACTAAGCATGGAGGCCAACCTCTAAAGGAAGTGCATTCATTTTGATAGCGGGTGAATGCGGTGGGTTTCTTGGCAGTGCGTTGGACTCCTTACCTCTCTTTCCTTTCCTCCTCGATTTTTCTCGAACAATTGTATTTCCGTTTTATGTAATGGAAAGGGGCTCAGCCCGGTTAAAAAAAGTACATGCTTCGCGAGAGTATGAGCCTCGACATTCAAGGTCCTATACTCATAACTAGAAATACCAAGAATCGAAAACACCAGCCCACTCTATTTCATGTATCATTGCTCCATACATTGTTGCACTACCTTCCTTGATTGCTTCAATTACCACCTTACAATCCGTTGCCACTTCGGTCCTAGGGATCCTCGGCCAGTGCTAGCGCCTTCCTTACCGCCAAAGTTTCAATAATTGTTGGGTCATCCAAATGATTGAAAACCACAGTCGTAGCCCCCTGATATACTCTTGCATGGTCTCGGCATATTGCAGCTACAGCCCCGCGGCCTCCTTCACTAGCCACTGCCGCATCCACGTTGATCTTAGCATGTCCAGCAATCGGAGGTAGCTAATGCCTTGGCCTCGGTATCGAAAGGGAAGAAGCCGGACCAGCAACTGGTTTTCTACAGAACCTTTATCTCATACATGGAGGAATTGATGAAACAGTGTGTCGCATACGTAGTTTGATATATATCTTTATGGATTGCTTTCCGTCCGGCTGGCGGGTTACTCTAGGGTCACAATCATCAATGTGTAACCCCCCTGCTGCATCGTCTCGTTCATGGCAAAAAGCTAGCTTTTGGCCTCCGTGTTCTGGTTCGCTCACATATGTTCGACCATGTCCTCCTTAAATAGAGTCCATACACTAAGAGACATGCTGCCACTGAGCAAATAATGTCGCTAGCTATCTGTCGGGCCACATAGGACACAAACGTGGGTAGTGGACATGTTAGGTTGATGGAGTACATCCCCTGTCGGTAGTGAGTGCTATGCAAGCCGCCAGATAAAGATATTCAGCTTTCAAGATACATGATTTTTCTAAGGCGGTGACCAAGCTTTGCTCTCTCTTTCTAAGTTTTAGTTTTCTTGTCATTCCTCTAGCCAACTTCTCTTCCCACTTCTTTTTACAATGAGATCGTAAGGCCATTGAACCGTGAAATAGGCTTTGCGGTCTTCATTCCAAGCCCAAAAGTGAGGTATTGTTGGGGAACGTAGCATGCAATTTCAAAAAAAATCCTACGATCATGCAAGATCTATCTAGGAGATGCATAGCAACGAGAGGGGAGAGTGTGTCCACGTACCCTCGTAGACCGAAAGTGGAAACGTTAGTTAACGCGGTTGATGTAGTCGAACGTCTTCACGATCCAACCGATCCAAGTACCGAACATACGGCACCTCCGTGTTCAGCACACGTTCAACTCGATGACGTCCCTCGAACTCTTGATCCAGTAGAGGGTTGAGGGAGAGTTCCGTCAGCACGATGGTGTGGCGACAGTGTTGATGATGTGATCCATGCAGGGCTTCGCCTAAGCACTACGAAGCTATGACCGGAGGCGTAAACTACGGAGGGGGCACCACACACGACAAAGAACAATTGATGTGTCTTTAGGGTGCCCCCTGCCCACATATATAAAGGATGAGAGGGAGGAGGCCGGCGGCCTAGAGGGGGCGTGCCAAGGGGGAGTCCAACTAGGATTCCCAATCCTAGCTGGTCTCCCTTTCCTATTCCAAGAAGGGGAAGGAGGGAAGGTGAGGGGGAGGGAGAGGGAAGAGGGGGTCGTGCCCCCTCGCCCTTGTCCAATTTGGACTCCCTTGGGGGGCGCCACCCTACGGGCTCCCCTCTCCTACTCCCTTATGGCCCATTAAGGCCCATAACTTCCCCGGGGGGTTCTGGTAACCCTTTGGTTCCCCGATAAATATCCAAAACGTCCCGAAACCATTCCGGTGTCCGAATACATTCGTCCAATATATCAATCTTTATGTCTCGACCATTTCGAGACTCCTCGTCATGTCTGTGATCTCATCCGAAACTCCAAACAAACTTTGGTCATCAAAAACACATAACTCTTAATACAAATCGTCATCGAACGTTAAGCGTGCGGACCCTATGGGTTCGAGAACTATGTAGACATGATCGAGACACATCCTCGATCAATAGCCAATAGCGGAACCTAGATGCTCATATTGGCTCCTGCATATTCTATGAAGATCTTTATCGGTCAAACCGCACAACAACATACATTGTTCCCTTTGTTATCGGTATGTTACTTGTTCGAGATTCGATCGTCGGTATGATCATACCTAGTTCAATCATAATGCTAGGCTAATGGATGGGTCCTGTCCATCACATCATTCTCTAATGACGTGTTCCCGTTCATCAAATGACAACACATGTCTATGGTTAGGAAACATAACCATCTTTGATTAACGAGCTAGTCAAGTAGAGGCATACTAGGGACACTATGTATTGTCCATGTATTCACACATGTACTAAGTTTCCGGTTAATAAAATTCTAGCATGAATAATAAACATTTACCATGATATAAGGAAATATAAATAACAACTTTATTATTGCCTCTAGGGCATATTTTCTTCAGTCTCCCACTTGCACTAGAGTCAATAATCTAGATTACAAAGTAATGATTCTAACACCCATGGAGCCTTGGTGCTGATGATGTTTTGCTCGTGGAAGAGGCTTAGTCAACGGGTCTGCAACATTCAGATCCGTATGTATCTTGAAAATCTCTATGTCTCCCTCCTTCACCTGATGACGGATGGAATTGAAGCGTCTCTTGATGTGTTTGATCCCTTGTGAAATCTGGATTTCTTTGCCAAGGCAAGTTCACCAGTATTGTCACAAAAGATTTTCAATGGACCCGATGCACTAGTGTAAGTGCATCTAGTGCCCCTTAGTGATTTTGATGTATTGAAGATTTATAGGTTAAGGGACTAATATGTTTGTGAGTGTACACAGGCTCTATAAGTCGATGAGGAGTTTGATATTTACAATGAATGTCGACCCCTAAAAATGAATGTCTTCAGCTGAAGACTTTGGTTCTCCTAAAGACTTTGAAAGTGAAGAAATTGTTGTGACCTTGAAGACTTGGATATTCATGCAAGGATTATGAAGCATGAAGACTTTCGTTTTCGGAGTTTCATTTTCTCCTTCTTGAGTCATAGAAAACACCATACTATTAAAGGGGGTCGAGGTAATATTAAGGAAACAGATTTCCAAGTGATGCTCATCTCAAAATCCTACACCTACCCAATCCTTTCGAGTGAAGCCATTGGAAATCTCATATCGATTCACTAATTTCTTCAATGGATGAGACGAAGATCTTCTGGTCTCTAAGGAATTTGTTCTGATTGAGGAGTTAGGAATTCGCCAGTGCGGATTGCCTACACAGTGAGGAACATGATAGCCCTGAGGAATTCGAACCTCAAATCCGACCGTTACTGTGCTACACGCCAGCTGTCCAAAATATCCTACCACCTAACGGTCATATCATTGAAGGGCATTTATGTCTTATCATGTCGGGCTGCTCCCTAGGCTATAAATAGCCGCCCCCTACAACCACTAGATGGTTGGCTGCTCCGAGAGAAACTGACACTTGTCAATTGAGAGCATCCCATCCTCCGAGGACTTTGAGCGAAAATCATCAAGTGAGGAAAACCCAAATCCCAAACCCAAACACCTACAAACCCAAAGTAATTGAGCATCACTGAAAAGATTGTTCCTGTGTGGAACTGACGCTTGTTACCTTTGAGGACTGTGTATCCTCCAGACGGTTAGGCGTCATGGTCTGAGCATCCAAGAGGAATTGTGGATTGCCGAGTGACCAAGTCTGTGAAGGTTTGGAAGCCACCTGTGAAGACTTACCACGAGTGTTGGGCGAGGTCTGTGTGATCTTAGCTCAAGGAGAATATGGTGAGGACTGTGTGTCCGAGACTGTGTGTCCTCGAGTTTAAATACTCGGCCGCTCCAACCAGATGTACAACTATCACAACAGTTGGAACTGGTCTACCAAATCATTGTCTTCACCAAGCCTACGGGTTCTATTTCCTCAACCCTTTCATTTCCTCATTCATGTGTTGATGAACCTGATCATTATTGTTTGAAGACTTTGACTGAAGATTTTCTCTATTTCCTCAATCCTATTTCTTCAGTCTCATTGTCTTCAGCCTGCTTATCTGTGTTTGCTTTTCATTTCATCATGATAACTATGTTATTGCTCTGTTATCCTTATACCTGAGTACTTATTCCGCTGCTAGTTGTTCGTGACTTAGGAATTTCCTCACCCTAAAATTCCTCAGTGACGAATTTGTAAAAATTGCCTATTCACCCCCCCTCTAGTCGACTTAACGCACTTTCAATTGGTATTAGAGCAAGGTATTCCCTTGTTCTGTGTGATTTTGGTTTAACCACCTAGAGTTCTAGTTATGTCGACTGCAGAAATGAAGAAAGTAACATGCCCCATCTTTGACGGTCATGAGTATCCCAAGTGGAAGGCCATGATGAAGAAGCGACTCATGGCGATGAACAGCGAACTATGGACCGTCACTGAGATCGGTCTTACCGATCTTTGCAAGATGGCGGAGGCTGATGATATTCGCAAGTACACTCTCCTCAACCTCACGGCGAAGGATGTCATCTGCTCCTGTTTGTCCCAAATTCAGTTCAGGAACATCATGCATCTCAACCATGCGAATCTTATATGGGACCGACTCCCTGAGGTCTATGAAGGCCATCGAACTCGTCACGATCCTTGGTTTCAGGATTTCAAGGAATCTCTCAAGGAGATGACTTTTGCCCCAGAATCATCATCCACTGCACCATGCCTTATGGCAAAGGGTGCCAAGGTAACTGAGGGAGTCTTGGACTAGTGGGTGTCCGGATAGCCGAACTATCATCATCGGCCGGACACCAAGACTATGAAGATACAAGATTGAAGACTTCGTCCCGTGTCCGGATGGGACTTTCCTTGGCGTGGAAGGCAAGCTTGGCGATACGGATATGTAGATCTCCTACCATTGTAACCGACTCTGTGTAACCCTAGCCCTCTCCGGTGTCTATATAAACCGGAGGGTTTTAGTCCATAGGACAACAACAATCATACCATAGGCTAGCTTCTAGGGTTTAGCCTCCTTGATCTCGTGGTAGATCCACTCTTGTACTACCCATATCATCAATATCAATCAAGCAGGAGTAGGGTTTTACCTCCATCGAGAGGGCCCGAACACAGGTAAAAACATCGTGTCCCTTGTCTCATGTTACCATCCGCCTAGACGCACATTCGGGACCCCTACCCGAGATCCGCCGGTTTGACACCGACATTGGTGCTTTCATTGAGAGTTCCTCTGCGTCGTCAGTTGATAGGCTTGATGGCTCCTTCGATCATCAACAACGACGCGGTCGGTGGTGAGACTTTTCTCCCGGACAGATCTTCAGATTCGGCGGCTTTGCTCATGGGCAATTCGCAGGCCATCTGGAGCAGATCGAGAGCTACGACCGGCCGTCAGTCGATTTGGAAGTCGAACTTCACGGTGACATCAGTGGAGACTTGATCTTTGATGGATTCGAGCCACAGCCGAGCGCGCCGCACTGTCACGATGGGCATGATTTAGCTCTCCTGCCGGACAGTGTCCTGGAGGCCGCACATGAGTCCGCTCCGACCCCTAATTCGGAGCCGACTGCACAGATCGAGGATGGGTGGCTAGACACCGCCCCGGGGGCTGCTACATCTACGGTGATGGAGCCAAATACCGACCTTGTCCCTTGTGAAGCTCGTGACTCTGAGGTGCCGGACTCCTCGCCGGACTCCAAACCCCTCGCGCCCCTACCAATCGAATCCGGTTGGGCGCCGATCAAGGAGTTCACCGCTGCGGACATCTTTCAACACTCACCTTTCGGCGACATCCTAAATTCGCTAAAGTATCTCTCGTTATCAGGAGAGCCCTGGCCGAACTGCGGTCAGGATGGTTGGGATGCGGACGACGAAGAAATTCTCAGCCCACCCACCACCCACTTAGTAGCCACTGTCGACGACCTAACCGACATGCTAGACTTCAACTCCGAAGACATCGATAGTATGGACGACGATGCCGGAGACGACCAAGAACCAGCGCCTACTGGGCACTGGAAAGACACTTCAACTCACGACGTATACATGGTGGATACACCAAAAGGAAGCGATAACGAGGAACAACGGGACGTGGCGAAGGATAATTCCCCCGAAAAGCAACCAAAACAGCGACGCAAGCGCCGCCCGAAGTCCCGCCTCGATAACAACAGCACCCATACTGACCCAGCCATAGAGCAGGGCGAACCAGTGGACGACGAACATGCCACCAAGCAACCATCCGAACAGGATGAATTGGACGAGCAACCCATCCCCGGCGAAAAACAACAGTCCAGACGATCTCACGCCGGACACACCATCGAAGCATAAGAACCTTCACAAAAGGCTCGTCGCCACTGCAAGAAGTTTGAAGAAGCAGAAGCGGAAGCTCAAAACAGCGGAAGACGTAATCAGAATGAGATGGAGCAAAGTACTCAAGACCGCAACGGCAATAGTCACCAAGCAAAGAGCTACCCGAAGCGCAAGCTGTTGCCGAAATTCGACGAGGAGGCCGTGGAGCCCCCACAGTCAAAAAGCAAAGACGCCACCTGGCCGGATAGACGATCCACATAAGGATCCTTGCAAAAAGGATGGCCCGATCAGGTCCATTTATGGGCCAAAAAAGAGGGCTCCAGGAAGCAACACAACACGCCGAATGTTCGAAGATAACGGCACACCTAAATACAGAGGCGCCGCACACCCACTATGTTTCACCGATGAGGTACTGGATCACGAATTTCTAGCGGGATTCAAGCCCGTAAACATAGAGGCATATGACGGAACAACAGACCCCGGAGTCTGGATTGAGGATTACATCCTACACATACATATGGCTAGAGGAGACGATCTCCATTCCATAAAGTACCTACCCCTCAAGCTTAATGGGCCAGCTCGGCATTGGCTCAAAAGTCTCCCAGAAAATACCATTGGAAGTTGGGAGGAGCTCGAGGACGCGTTTCGAGCAAACTTTCAAGGGACTTATGTCCGCCCTCCGAATGCAGACGATTTAAGTCACATAACTCAACAGCCCGGAGAGTCAGCGCGCAAATTCTGGAACAGGTTCCTCACCAAAAAGAACCAAATAGTCGACTGTCCGGACGCCGAAGCCTTGGCAGCCTTCAAAATAACGTCCGAGACGAATGGCTCGCCAGACACCTCGGCCAGGAAAAGCCAAGAACAATGGCCGTGCTAACGAGCCTCATGACCCGCTTTTGTGCAGGGGAAGATAGCTGGCTAGCAAGATGCAGCACCAGCGACCCAAGTACATCCGAGGTCAGGGATGGAAATGGGAAATCACGACGCAAAAAAGATCAGCGCCGGAATAAGGAAAATGGCCCCAATAGCACGGCGGTCAACGCCGGGTTCAAAAGCTCTCGGCCGAATAACAAAACACTGCCTCTTAAGGACAACAGTGACGAGCTATCCAACCTAAACAAAATCTTGGATAGGATATGTCAAATCCACAGTACCCCCGGGAAATCTGCAAACCATACCCACAGAGATTGTTGGGTCTTCAAGCAGTCCGGCCGACTTAACGCCGAACACAAGGGGCTCGACACACCAAGCGAAGACGATCACAAACCCCACAAGCAGAGCACCGGAAAACAGAAGACTTTCCCACAAGAAGTCAAAACAGTGAACTCACTTCAAGTGATAGCAAGGAAAAATAGTACGACACCTACTAAAATACGCACCGTACGGTCCACCCCAGCAGAGTCCCGAAACTGGATGTCAAAACCAATTACTTTCGACCATCATGAATACTCCAGAAGTACTCAAAATGCAGGAAGGACTGCTCTGATATTGAAGCCCATAATCGACGGACTACAACTTACACAAGTCCTAATGGATGGCGGCAGCGATTTAAACCTGCTATATCCGGACACAATCCGCAGAATGGGGATAGACCCTACCAAAATTCGCCATAGCAGCACTTCCTTTAAAGGAGTGACCCCAGGCCCTTACGCCAACTGCACAGGCTCATTACTATTAGAAGTTGTGTTCGGTTCATCCGACAACTTCCGTCGCGAAAAGCTAATCTTCCATATCGCCCCATTTAAAAGTAGCCATCAAGCACTATTAGGACGTGAAGCTTTCGTCCGATTTAACGCAATACCGCATTATGCGTCTCTTACACTTAAAATGCCCGGTCCACGCGGTATCATCTCATTGACAGGTAACCTCGAGTGTTTCTCGACCACGGAAGAACGTGAGACTGCCTTGACAGCCACACATTAATCCGGCCTTGCTGATCAAAGCCCCTACAAAACAGGTCGTTCAGACCCCGGACACGGTTAGGCAAGTCCGGCATAAATAAACTAGGGGCTTAGTAGCCGCATACCCCTTTACAAGGGGCTGCGAGCACGAACAATGAGAGCCAATAAAGCTCAACTTTATTCATTTTTTAAATCATACTTTGTTTTAAATACATTTTTTGCATGATATATTTCCAAACTAAGTTCTTCTCTTTTCTGAGATGAACAGCGCTACACCGTCCCAGATCTGAGACTGCGGAGACACAAAGCAGACGCGTGCGGCGAGGACCCATTGCAAGGATTCTTTTCAAATTAAGACCCTGCGTAAACCTTTCTTACTGTCTCTTGTTGATAACATCCCCCGGTTTCCTACCATAACCGAGGAGGAGGATGGCGTTTTGGCATCGGCCGCATCAGAAGTTTTCGCCCGTACCTGGACACTAGGGGCCTAGTGCATTGTTCTGCCCGTTATCATAAAGACCGAATACCTTAGGGAGTGTTCGGCGTCTCGAGTTAGGCCTTATATGCATCAACTCCGAATCATGTCTTTGGTCAAATGTTGGGTTTGCCCGGCTCCTGTGTTTTGCTGCCTTACGTTCCGTATCATCGGCTAACGCGCACCAGGAGAAGCTACTGCGATTGTGCCCGGTTCGACTGGCGAGCACCTCGATGAAAGCCGAAAACTGATCATCATGATATAGCGAGAGATCGTCAACCACTCGATCGACTACCGAATGTCTAGAATTCCTCCGCTTTGATGAAGGACCGTTTCGGTCGAGCACATCTGGCGCCCGAATTCGGAGAGCGCGGTGCCCCTAGGGGCTATATCGTAGCCCCACCTTCGAACTCCTATGGCTAAGTGAAAGTGATAAAGCATTATAGTTTGGTTGCCTAGTTTGCTACGCTACCACCTCCTTCACATGACCAAGACGTTGGATTAAGTGTGAAAATGTGCCCTTTTGCAAACACCCCCGCACCATGTGCGTGGGGGCTGAAGCCGAAGACTGCCATCTTTCAGGTTATATGCACATATACATTAACGGCCGCATAGGAGATACTTCAATACTTGAACGCACAAGTATAAAAAGCACTTATATTATAAATATGGTTTTACAAATCATACATGTCATTTGAACATAACGTTTTTTGAGCACTGCGACTCTATTAAACGAGCGCCCTGCAAAACTTCCTCAAAATAGTGCTCGGCGGGTAACCGGCTTTTGTTCGAACCCCGGGATGCAACATCGGTGGCATCCATCTCTGCCCAGTATGTCTTAACACGGGCGAGAGCCATCCGTGCACCCTCTATGCATGCCGACCACTTCATCGCCTTGATATGCGGCACCACCCCAAGGAATTGCTGCAGTAAGCCGAAATAGCTCTTCGGCTTGGGCCTTTCCGGCCACAGACGAGCCACCACATCCGTCATGGCAAATCCGGACAATCTATTCAGCTCATCCCACTCAGCCAACCGATCGGTTAAGGGAAGGGAACGCTCCGGACTATGGAATTGAGACCAAAAAAGCTCTTCCATCTCATGATCCTTTTGGCTTCGAAAGTGCACGACTGCATCCGCCGCACTCGCCGCCAAATCCAGATAAGGATCCTCCGTACCCCACAGCTGGCCCAACTGAGCATACTTCTGTCCGTGAACTTTCTGCGCAGCAGAAAGGGCTTTCCAGCCGCAATATCTCTGGCCTGACGCGGCTCCTCCTTTATAGCCCTCATTGCAGAACGGGCATCCTTGGCTTCGGCAATGGCCTTCTTCAGGTCCTCTTGCCCCGCTCGGCGCTCTCTTTCAAGAACCTCATAGCGGTCGGCAACATCCTTCAACTTCACGGCCATTCCGGCCATCTCCTCCCTGCTTCGGCAGTGAGCAGCCTTTTCGGATTTTAGCTCTTCGGCCGCCTTCGATGCAGCCGCATTACTCCTTCTGGCCTGCTCCTTGGCTTGAGCAAGCTTTGCCCGAAGGCCCTCCATAGCAGCGGCGCCATCTGCATCAAGCATAAATGTTGTAAGGCGTGGGCATCAGCTCCCTTACCAGGTGACCGCAAAGAAACCACTCACCTTGTGACTCGTCAAGTCGCTTATTGACCAGCGATGTCGCATCCATAGCGTCCATTACCGCTTCGGTTCGGCAACTCTATCGATCCGGCTGGCCCGACGCGCCGCCCCTGAATAGGAATGGCGACATATTAAAATCGAGATCATGATCCTCGGCGCGCTATCGCCGACAATGTACCGAGTCTCGGGGCTACTATCTATCTGAGCGCACTCTATGTGCAAAAGCTGTCAAAAGGTATGTCATTTTACGTACCTCAAACCCCGCCATAAACTTCGGCGGCATCGTGCAACCCGCTCTCGGCAGATGAAATTCTTTCAATCACCGTACTCATTAATGTACGGTGATCTTCTGAGATAAACGCCCTCTCGAACACATCCTTGACTCCCGGCCGTACACGGTTGGTGCGAACTCTCCGCCCTGCGGACTCAGGAGACCCTCCACGACGACACCTCGGTCGTCGCCCGCTGACGGCGCGGCGAGATGGGCGTCTCGCTCTCCATCATCTCCGGATGAAGGTCCCGAAGATGAGCTCGGTGAGAAGGGCGGAGATCCGAATGCAAGGTAAAAACTTGGTTATCCTCGAAATAAAAATAGGATGTCCTTATTACAAAACTCCCTTTTTCTACTCACGGCTCATTGGAGGCTGATTCCCTTGGGGAGAGGGTGCGGCGGGATTCTCTGGCGCAGACCCCTGGCGAATTTCTTCCCCGCTTTAAGGCCTTGACCTCCGGACCTTCGGAAGCGGTCCTCTTCTCCCCCTGGAAGGAGGGATTCTCGATCCCCCCTTTCTTAAGAGCCTCCTAAGTAGAGGCGGTAATTTTCCTGTTTCCCCCTTCACTCTCATCTGAAGGCGCAACCTCCAGCATCTGGGCTAACACCGGATCCGGCGTGGTCTCCGGGAGGGGGGCCGGACACCGTATCAGTTTTGCTTGCGCTATCCACTCCTGTCCAAGGGATAGATGGTTAAAAGGCAAATCCATGATAAACAAATGGACGATATGTCCGGACACAAGGTTACTTACTTGAGTATCCAGGCGATTGCAGCTTAGGCCGGCGTCCTCGGTCAAGTCCGGACACATATCTTGTGATCCGAAGAACAGTTTGTACATCTCCACGGGTGTCGTACCCATGAAGTGTTGGAGAGCTCGTGGTCCCTCGGATTGAATTCCCACAGTGGAGGCGGCGTTTGCGAGGCGAAAGCGCCAAATCAGCATAACCTGCGTCACTACGACCAGATTGATCTCCCTCTCTTGGAGGTCTCGAATCCGGCCCTGCAATAGGGTACGTCCTTGGACGACCCCCCAGTCAAGCCCTTTGTTGACCCATGACGTCAGCCGTTGTGGAGGGCCCGAGCGAAAGACGGGCGGCGGCCTCTGCCTGCTGCCCCTTGGAGCGCTGATATAGAACCACTCCTGCTGCCACAAACCGAGCTCCTCCTGAAAAGAGCCCTCGGGCCATGGAGCATCGGCCCTCTTGCTTATAACCGCCCCGCCGCACTCTGCCTGACGCCCCTCAATCATCTTCGGCTCCACGTTGAAGGTTTTGAGACACAAACCGAAGTGAGGGGTAGTGCGGAGAAAGGCTTCGCAGACGACAATAAATGATGAGATATGGAGGATGGACTCCGGAGCCAAGTAAAACATGAGCCCCCTCACGAAGGGATCCATCGGGAAGCCTAAACCCCGACGAAGGTGAGACACGAACACGACACTCTCGCCAGGCTCGGGAGTAGGGATGACTTGCCCTTGGGCGGGCAACCTATGCGAAATCTCGTAGGTTAAGTACCTGGCTTCTCTCAGCTTCAGCACGTCCTCTTCCGTGAGGGAGGAGGGCATCCACCGGCCCTGTAGGTCGGAGCCGGACATTGTCGAAGGTCCGAAGTGCCCGAAACTAGAGCCTTGGGTGTTGGAACTCGGGGCGAGGGGCGGATTCGATGGAGGATTGAAGAAAAGGAACATGCCTTGGTCTCATTATAAAGAGGGAGAATACCAAGAGCCGTCCCCGTGACCGTTTGGAACTTGCCTTTGATGGAGGGGGCGTGGCAACGGGCGCGGTTGGGTTACCCATGTCCGTATTGATGGGAATCCGGAATAAGGGGAACACGATCTCTGCTTCGGCAAGACGTGCCAAGGAAATCGCTTCACTAAAAGCGCTAAGGTGGTATAATAAAAACGATTCAAGTAAAGGCTTGGTTGTGGTGTGACGTCACGCCACAGAATACGTCAGCAGATTGAACTTGTGTACATATTATTCTCTCTACGGAGGTATGTGGAATTTATTTTACAGAGCCGGACGCTATCCTGGTGTTCACAATCTTCTATGAATTATTCGAGGAGGAACCCGCCTTGCAATGCGAAGACAATATCTTGCGCCGGACTCGTCGTCATTGAAGCCTGGTTCAGGGGCTCTTGAGGAGTCTGGACTAGTGGGTGTCCGGATAGCGAACTATCATCATCGGCGGACTCCAAGACTATGAAGATACAAGATTGAAGACTTCGTCCCGTGTCCGGATGGGACTTTCCTTGGCGTGGAAGGCAAGCTTGGCGATACGGATATGTAGATCTCCTACCATTGTAACCGACTCTGTGTAACCCTAGTCCTCTCCGATGTCTATATAAACCGGAGGGTTTTAGTCCATAGGACAACAACAATCATACCATAGGCTAGCTTCTAGGGTTTAGCCTCCTTGATCTCGTGGTAGATCCACTCTTGTACTACCCATATCATCAATATCAATCAAGCAGGAGTAGGGTTTTACCTCCATCGAGAGGGCCCAAACCTGGGTAAAAACATCGTGTCCCTTGTCTCTTGTTACCATCCGCCTAGACACACAATTCGGGACCCCCTACCCGAGATCCGCCGGTTTTGACACCGACAGTAACTGAATGCTACCTTTTCCGAATCTAGTGATGATGAATCGGGTGATGAATTTGGACCCAGCTACACTAAACTTGCTTCCCTTGCCACTAAACAACAAAGAGCTCTTGAAAAAGTTCAAAACATGCTAGATGAAAGCGATGATATGTTGGGTGAGGAATTGAATCGAACTAAGGCTTTGACTGATAGTCTTCAGAAACTTCAGTCTAAGTTTGACAACCTTCAAAATCATCATAACACTCTCTTAACTGATCATGAGAAGCTTTCTTATGAATTTCTTCAGAGAAAGCAAGATCTTGAGAAGTTAAAAGTGAGTTATGAAGATCTTCAAAAGGAAAATGATTCATTGCTTGCTCAACAGATCAGTTCCGCATAGGAAGTATTTAATCCACCATGTCTAAAATGCATCGAGCTTGAATCTGCTAATTCCTCTCCTGAATGTTCAAATGCTTCTATTGCTGCAAATTCTTCAACTGTCTCTGTGGCCACAAATTCCTCATCTGAGGATACCACAAGTATCACTAACGATAATGCAGGGCTGAAGGAATTGTATGTGACAGACATTCACAAAAGCCTCAAAGGGCATCAGACTCTTTGTGATGTGCTCAAAAAGCAGATCTTGAATAGGAACCCTAGGAAAGAGAGTATTGCCTTTGAGAGGAAACTCAATGTTGATGGGACCTACTGGAAACCTGAGCAGTATCCCAAAACCTCATGGGTTGCTACGAAAGGACCTCATGTAGATCCATGCACTTTATCTGGCTTAACTTGTGGTTCTTCATATTCCTCTGATGAGTCATTTGACTCTAACTATAAATTGTTCAAGAATCAGAATGGTGAAGTATTTGCTCGATATGTTGGAACTCACTGTAGGAATGGTCCGCCTATGAAGAAAATCTGGGTTCCCAAAAGGTGCCTTGGAAATCTTCAGGTGAATGTCATCAGGACACCACCGATGAAGAAAAGGAACCCCAGATCAAATTCTTCATATGGACCAAATTCTTCATCAGGATCCAAATCCTCATATGAACATCATCATGCTAACAATTCTGTTTCGCAGGGAAAGCCTAAAGGCTATGAATATGTGCGTTATTCTTCAAACCATTGTGTTCATAAGTCCTCGAAGAATGTCCCTGCTTATTCATATGCTTCTCCTAACCACTATTCTATGAAATGAAGTGCACTAGCTTCAATGCCATCTTTTTCTTATGGAGCTCGCAGAATGATGAACTCTTTGCCACCCCACCAGATGTGGGTGGTGAAGAAAAAGAACTAATCTCTTATATAGGGTCAGGTCTCCAGACGAACTTAATCGTCTGAAGAATTTGCTGGAGACTTGAATGTGCTTGAATGGACGCAAGCTAATCATGAAGAAATGAATCACTCATTTCTCTCGTCCTCATATTGCTATATCTGTTACTATTGATGAAATTGATATCATATTATTCATTGATGAAGTATATGGGTTCATAAGTTGCACTAATTCATCTGCAGGATGAAGAACCTAAAGCTACTGAGTGGGTCCTCGACAGTGGATGTACAAACCACATGACCGGTGACCGGAACTTGTTGATGGACACTAATTTGTCACCATCACATATGAAGAATATCACCTACGCGGACAAAGGAAAAAGCAAGGTATTGGGTCTAGGTAAGGTTGCGATCTCAAAGGATAGACACATGGACAAACTCATGCTTGTCGAGTCCTTAGGATTCAACCTCATGTCTGTCTCAATGTTTTGTGATCTTGATATGGTTGTTGTCTTTGGCAAATATCTTTGCATTGTGCTAATGGAATCTGACAATTCCAAAGTATTCGAAGGCTTTAGGAAAGGAGAGTTGTATATAGTAGATTTCTCTGCAGGACCACAGCCTGCCACATGTCTACTTGCAAAAGCTTCAGATTGCTGGCTATGGCATCGACGACTTGGTCATGCTGGGATGAGGAACTTGCATACACTCGCGAAGAAGAAGCAAGTCATTGGCATCGATGGTGTCAAATTCCTCAAAGATCATCTTTGTGGGGCTTGTGAGGCTGGAAAGATCACGAGAGCCAAGCATCCCTCGAAGACTATCATGACCACTTCTCGTCCCCTTGAATTACTTCATATGGATCTCTTTGGCCCTACTCATTATTCCACGTTCTCTAGTTCTGCATCATTTTATGGCTTTGTCATAGTTGATGATTATTCTCGTTACACATTGGTGCATATCATCACTTACAAAAATGAAGTGCAGGAAGTCTCCAGATGATTTTCCTCAAGAGCTTCTACTAACTTCGGTGTGAAGATCAAGCACATCAAGAGTGATAATGGAGCTGAGTTCAAGAACACTGGTCTCGATGAATATCTTGATATACTTGGTATTACTCATGAGTTATCTGCTCCCTATACTCCTCAGCAGAATGGCGTCGTGGAGCGCAAGAACAGAACCCTTGTTGAGATGGCTAGCACCATGCTTGATGAATACAAGACACCACAGCGCTTCTTGCCGAAGCTATTGATACTACGTGCCACATCATCAACATGGTATATGTTCACAAAATCTTCAAAAAGACCTCATATGAACTCCTCACTGACAAGAAACCCAATGTAAGTTGTTTCAAAGTCTTCAGTGCTAAATGCTGGATTAGTGATCCTCACCATCACTCTAAATTTGCACCGAAAGCACATGAGGGTTTTATGCTTGGTTACGGAAAGGACTCGCACACCTATAGAGTCTTCAACATCAATCATCACAAGATTGTTGAAACTATAGATGTGTGGTTCGATGAAACTAATGGCTCGCAAAGAGAGCACCTACCTCCTGTGCTAGATGAAATGTCACCTGAGGAATCCATCAAGTTCAAAGCTACTGAGGATATCATCCCTACAGAAGAATCTGCTGAAGAAGTCATTCCGGATCATGAATAAAATCACATTGGTGCTGCTAAGAAAATGGTCCTGAAGAAATTGCTAGGCCTAAGCAAAGTTGTCAACCTGCACATCCTCGTGTTGCAAACAAAGTGCAGATCGAGAAAATCATTGACGACATCAACGCACCAGGTCCTCTCACGTGCTCAAAAGCTTCACACTTATCTAACTTTTGTGGGCATTTTGCATTTGTCTCTATCACAGAGCCCACTAAAGTCGATTAAGCATTCATGGAATCTAAGTGGATTCAAGCCATGCAAGATGAATTGCATCAATTTGAGCTCAACAATGTGTGGGAGCTTGTCAAGCGACCAGACCCACGCAAGCACAACATCATCGGTACCAAATGGATCTACCCCAACAAACAAGATGAGAATGGTCTTGTGGTGAGGAATAAGGCTCGTCTTGTAGCACAGGGCTATACACAGGTCGAAGGAATTGATTTCAATGAAACTTTTGCACATGTTCTAAACTTGACTCTATTGGCATATTGCTTGCTTACGCTAACCATCATAATATCATCTTACATCAAATGGATGTGAAAAGTGCATTCCTCAATGGTAAGCTTGAGGAAGAAGTATATGTTGCTCAACCACCAGGTTTTGAGGATCCAAAATTTCCAGATCACGTCTACAGACTCAACAAGGCCCTCTATGGCCTCGAGCAAGCACCTCGGGCGTGGTATGACACACTGACGGAATTCCTCATGAAGAAACGCTTGAAACCCCGTTCACTTGACCCAACTCTTTTCACCAAAGCATATGATGATGAATTATTTGTGTGCCAAATATATGTTGATGATATTATCTTTGGCTGTACTAACCAATGTTATAGTGACAAATTTGCCTATATGATGAGTGAGGAATATCAAATGTCTATGATGGGAGAGTTGAAATTCTTCCTAGGTCTTCAAATTCGTCAACAATACAATGGCATATTCATATCTTAGGAGAAATACCTCAAGGATGTGTTGAGGAAATTCGGCATGCAAGATTGCAAAGGCGTCAAAATCCCTATGCCCAGAAATGGCCATCTATGCACCGATGAAAATGGTAAATACTTCGATCAAAAGGTATACCGCTCCATGATTGGCTCTTTATTGTACCTATGTGCATCTAGGCCGGATATTATGCTTAGTGTTTGCATGTGTGCCCGATTTCAAGCTACACCGAAGGAATCACACCATAAGGCTGTGAAGCATATTCTTCGATATCTAGCTCACACTCCAACACTTGGATTATGGTATCCCAAGGGCTCTTCCTTTGATCTCATTGGATATTCTGACTCTGACTATGCTGGTGATTGGGTGGACGGCAAGTCAACATCAGGCACATGTCATTTCCTCGGACGAGCCTTGGTATGTTGGTCCTTGAAGAAGTAGAACTGCGTATCACTCTCTCATCGCCGGTGAGTACATTCTTTGTTGGATCATCTTTGTGGTGAATTGCTATGGATGAAGCAAACCCTGAAGGACTATGGCATCAATGTGAAGAATGTGCCATTCTACTGCAACAATGAGAGTGCTATCAAGGTTGCTCACAACCCAGTTCAGCACTTGAAGACAAAGCACAGCCAGATTCGTCATCATTTTCTTCGTGACCATGTGTTGAAGGGCGACATCTTCATCAACCACACAAATACTGAAGACCAGCTGGCCGATATCTTCACAAAGCCCTTGGATGAGAAAAGATTTAGCAAGTTGTGGTGTGAGCAAAATATCTTAGAATCTTCGAATGTTCTTTGAAAAGGACACACATCCTAACAATTATGCAAATTTGATGACTTAGATGTGCAACACACGAAATAACGTTTTTCTTCAATCAATGAAGACTAACCCTCTAAGTGTGAAGAAATTAATGAATAATTTGATTCTCAGAACCCTAGGACAATTGTATGCGGTGTCTGAAATCATCATTCTTATACAGTGGGTTACGCCACCAACCAAAGTTGAAAATCTTCAATTTGAGTTTTTCTTCATTTTGAAATTCCTCAGTTGTTCAATTTCTTCAACTTTCCATTGTCTTCACTCTTTCCGTCGTTGTTCTTCATTGACTATATATATACTTGAGTTTTTATGTCCTTTACATCATTCACTTATTGCCAATTCTTCAAGTTGCCTTTTCTGCTAAGTGGATGTGATCGGACCCTTTTTCCCTTTTATGCTAAACTCAACCCAGTCTGTTCACAAATTCTTCATGTGCGTTCTATTTGAAACCCGTTCAAAGTCTTCACTGTGTCCTTGGCAGCTGAAGAATTTGCGAACGAAGCATTAAAATATTCTTATCTGAATTTTTGGCTTTTGCCGCTCAAACCGTTCCACATCCCACAAGATTTATCTATTCACCCATGATCTCACACGATCTCCACCACACTATACGTGGGTGACACATGTCGCTAGGATGAGAAGGGTCAGGGGCACGTTTGTCCATTTTCCTCGGGCGAGCGGTTTTTCACCTCGGCTATAAATACCCCTCACCCTCCTCAGACTGCATTTACCCCACTCGAACTCACTCCCCTCGCTCAAGCTCTCAAGCCCTAACGCCGCCGCTACCTTCATCATTGCCGGTGAGGAAGAGCTTCACTGCCTCGACCTCCTCGCCGTTATACTCGCGCCGGCCGCGGAAATCTTCACTCCGCCGCCGCCGTAGCTGTCTTCCTCTGCCAAGTTAGGGCGTGGAAGATCTGGACTGACGAACTTCCAATCTACACTCTCAGTTCATCATGTTCTTCATCAAGGGTAATTAAAAGTTACTTTTACTGCCTTTGTTGATTCTGATGATTCTCATAAAATCTTCAAAAGGTGTTTATTCTTCAACCTCCACACTCTAAACACCTCACACAATCAACTGTTTTTGATTTGTTTCTCTAAGTGACGTTTTTCCTCAAGATTCCTCACTTGTGTGAATTTCACAATCCACACAACTCTGGAACCTAAGTCAAAGAATGCTTAGTGAAATTCTTTCAAGACATATCTGGTCAATTTCCTCAAACTTGTTCCGTTTTGCAAAAACCTCTGAGAACGCATATGACCTCTCCAAATTCTTCGCACATATACTCTGTTCACAGGTACACATGTCTGCTGCTAAGTCACTAGGTTCTCATCAACTTAACTCATTTGCAGCGTTCCTCGAAGAAAAGTTGCATACTTCTTCAGAGAACTCAATAGTTCAAAACCCTCAGCTGAAGAAAATGGCTGATGGCAGGAAACCTCAGAAGGGAGGGAAGAAACTGGAAGTCAACACTTCTTTTGAGATCCCTGCTGACATCTATGCAGGGTATTGCACGCTAGATGAGGTAACTCATGGAAAGGAAACAAAGAATGAGCACAAGGTGCGCATACCAAAAATTGAACGAAGATGGGCACGGGAATGGAGGGAGTACATATAGGTTACTCCAAAGTACATGAAGAAATTCGCTCTAAACCCTCCATGCCCAAGACCTCCGTTGGCAGCTGGCAAAATTGCTGATCCCACTAGCATCAAGCGTGGTGAGGACTATGCTGATGAATGGGCCATGCGGCAAGCCAAGTTGGCCAAACAGGCCAAAGAAGTAGTGAGGAACTTCAATGAAGACTCAGCTGCTGCTGCTACTGAGGCCTCCAAGAGCAAAATGGCTATGCCTAAGAAGCCTGCATGCAAACCAACTTCCTTAGCAATGCCCTCACGACCAAGTTCAGCAATGCCCTCACGGCCAAGCTCATCTATGCCCTCACGACATATTCCTCAAGCTGCTCCAGTTCCTCAGGTTGCAAAACCCTCAGCTCCTCCGGCAAAGTCCTCGGCACCTGTGCATCTCGCCACTTGCCAAAGGACCACAAGCATCTCAATTGCCTCGGGAGATTCTGCAAGTTCTTCAGCTCCTCCTCAGTCTTCCAAAGGCCCCACTTTGCTGAAGACCAAGGCCACTGCTGGACGAGGCACTAGACCAAGTCCTCATAAGAAGCAAGTTGCCTTCCAAGTATCGTCAGATGATGACGAAGCTAATGATGAAGAATTGGCCAAAATCATCAAAGACAGACAGCAAAGGGCCGCTAGAGCCAAGGGCAGTGTTGTGTCCCTCCTGTTGGATCCGAAGAAGATCTTGGATTTCATTGACCTCTGGCACAGCGACCCAAACACTCCCTTGCCAGAGTTAAACCTCAGGTCAAAGTCACATGTTGACGGCTTTCATCTCTGAAGAAATGGAAATATGAGCAAGCCAGGTCTGTGAAGAAAGCACAGTACAAGAAACAACGTTATCTGAAGGACAACGTTCTTACGCTATCGCCTGAACAACTTATCGCTCTGCAATCTGAGATCAAAAAGCTCGGCGATGAATTTGACGCCTACAAGGCAGAATGGCTGGAAGCCAAAGTTAGATTCGTCAAAATGGCGAAGGGACTTACGTCCAATGTTGCTGATCCAACGCACATTGAAATCCCTCAGGCTGAAGCATATGCACAGCCGACTGAAGAACATGCCAGCACCGCTAATGAAAATCATGTTGCTGATGAAACTGCAAGCACCATGGCTGATGAAGCTATTCCAGCCACTCAAGAAATTGCCAGGGCAACCTCTAGTGTTGCGCCTGAAGAACAAGTCAGGCCAGCTGAAGCATCTGAAGCTGTGCATGAAGAAGTTGAACAAGTCAGGACAACTGCATTAGTTGTGCGTGAAGAAATTGCACCAATTTCCTCTGCTCCTCCTGCACCAACGCCAACACCAAGTCCAATTCTTCCTTCTGCATTAGAAGTGAAGAAAACCAAGGCTGCGGAGCGAGCTGCCCTAAAGAAAAGGAAATCATCTGCTTCCTCAGAATCTTCTGCTCCCAAGAAGGCGAAGATTTTGATCAGCTCATTTGAAAATCCAATTGATGTTGTTCCTCTTTCAAGCATGCCATCAAAGGAAATTATTCCTTTCGGTGAAGATTATGTGATTCCAAGTGAATCAGATGAAGAAAATCCTTCTGCTGCTTCTACAGAGCAGATGGATGAAGAAATTAAAGTGGACACTATCACTTCAACCCCTAGGGTATCATCGCCCATGCCTTAGTTCACAGCTGAAGAGGCAGGCGTTGAATAAATGGATGACGAAGAAGAAGATGTGGACATTGGGAGCACCACGCCCATGATGAATGATGACTTTTGGGAAAGTCAGCACCCGAACTCTCCCTTATACACGCCACCGCAACATATTTCTCAGTCCCCAGTGCATGTTGAAGTTCAAATGGGCTCTGATGAAACTCACACCACTCCGTGCATTCCTGAAGAAATTCCAGCCACTAGTGCTGATGATAAAGCTGTTAAAGAAATGGAGACCAGTGCTGCTCATCAAGCGAACTGAAATTCCGAGCCTATGGTTCGTGGCTGTGATTCTGAAGCTGTCTTTGCAATTGGATATACTCCTCAAAGTCAAGAATCCATTCTCGAAGACGCCGAAGTTCAAAGCTGATAACTTCTTCCACGAGCATGTGTTCTTCACAGACTACAACCCTTACGACTCTGCTCATGTTAGAAGGAAGCACTTCTGGACTGCCAGCTAAGAAAACTTCTATTCTACACTGCTTTTCGATAAGGACAAAGTCTTCGACCATGAGCATATTCCTCATGTGGACATGGAATCGCTGTCGTGCTTCACACCAGTCCTCAATGTTCTTCATGATGCTGGACTGCTCAACTTCTGCACCGACATATGTGATTGGAATGAAGAACTAATTCTTTAGTTCTACGCAACGTTGCACATCACCGAAAACGTTGAAGATGTCAATTCTTGGGTGTTGGATTGGATGACAGAGAACACTCACTTAAAAGCACCGGCCTTGAATTGCTTCATGCCCTGCCTGTCAGTCCTCCCCTTGAAGGTGCTCATCATATATATCATGAACCCGAGCTGTCTGATCACTACATGCAAGTGTTGATGAAGCCGCTGAAGCCCGGTCAAGCCCCAAGGACCAATTTCCTCGTGAAGGAATTGCTATATGTACTATGGACTGTCTATCGCATTCTGACCAAGACATTGAGTC
This sequence comes from Aegilops speltoides, assembly GCA_021437245.1. Taxonomy (NCBI): domain Eukaryota; kingdom Viridiplantae; phylum Streptophyta; class Magnoliopsida; order Poales; family Poaceae; genus Aegilops; species Aegilops speltoides. The sequence continues at coordinate 309,185,107 of CM038142.1, read as the reverse complement.
CAATCAAAGGCCACGACTCAAATGAAGAGGAAGTCGTTGGCATCATGAAGAATTTGCTATTCAATATCATGCATGGTATCCCAATAAACTACCATGACTTCTTCATGTAGACTATGGCAAATGTTGTACTGTCTCCTTTTGAATTGAAGCCTTATGCTCCATGGATTATGAGATTCCTCAGATCAAGGTCTTCAATCAATTACAAGGCTGACACACTCAACCATGGCAGCTACTTGCCCCACATTGAAGTCCTTAAGCGGATGTTTTCCTCAGCTGATGAAAAGAGCAAGGCCATTGCAATTGTTGATGAAGGCATTCGTCCATTGGATGGACAGTTTCGCAAAGCTGCCTCTTACTCCACCAATGATGACTCTACCACTCATGACTTTGCCAATGCTTCCAAGCAAAATTCTCAAGGCACAGCTCCAAGGGTGATGAATGATCATGAGCTTCTCCTCGGTCTTCATCAGAAGGTCGAACGCAACCATAAATGGGTCAAGTGTCAGTTTGGTTCAGTTCTTCACAACATGACTGCTACACATAATTCAGTGAAGAAGAGCCACTACTACCTCCATGAAGTATTTGATCACACCTGGGCTGTTCTGACTCATCTCTACGGTGACGAAGGTCTCGAGCAGATGGGATTCAAGCAGGACTTTGACTGGTCTAAGCCGCCGGCAAAGAAATTCAAGAAAGTCAAGGTTCCTCCCTTTGATCCCAGCTCATATTCTTCATCGCGTGAGACTAATGAAAATGAAGACTTGGACAACATTGCGGCAGGCCCTACTCCAACAACCGACCTGAACAACGCTGGCGCTCCTCCATCAACTTCGTGATGATATTCTTAAGGGGCGTTAGTCCTCACTTTTCATCCCTTTTGGTCATTTGATGACAAAGGGGGAGAAATTTGAGTTAATCTTCAAGCGGGTCTATCTATATGGGCGTTTTTTTGTTAAGTTGCAACTCTCGCTCTTCTGAACTATTTATTGGACCGAGTTGTAAATTTAAGTCCGATGGTGACCTAATACTTTTGCTATGTTTTTTGCATGCTATTTGCTCATATATGTTATGCACAAATGGTGAATTACATTAGTCACAATATTTCATCATGCATTTCAAATTCTTCATTCGATATGTTAAATGCGTGTATGAATTACAAGATATAGGGGGAGATCTCCATGATTCTACTCTTCAAATGTGCATTGCTTCAAAAGCAAATTCCTTACTATGCACATCTTCAGGGGGGGTTCTTCTATATCTTGCAATCAAATTCCTCAATATGAGTATTTACACTTCATATGATTATCCCCGTTGAAAACTGAACCTATATTGTCATCAATCACTAAAACGGGGGAGATTGTAAGTGCATCTAGTGCCCCTTAGTGATTTTGGTGTATTGAAGACTTATAGGTTAAGGGACTAATATGTTTGTGAGTGTACACAGGCTCTATAAGTCGATGAGGAGTTTGATATTTACAATGAATGTCGACCCCTAAAAATGAATGTCTTCAGCTAAAGACTTTGGTTCTCCTGAAGACTTCGAAAGTGAAGAAATTGGTGTGACATTGAAGACTTGGATATTCATGTGAGGATTATGAAGCATGAAGACTTTTGTTTTCAGAGTTTCATTTTCTCCTTCTTGAGTCATAGGAAGCACCGTACTGTTAAAGGGGTCGAGGTAATACTAAGGAAACAGATTTCCAAGTGACGCTCATCTCAAAATCCTACACCTACCCAATCCTTTAGAGTGAAGCCATTGGAAATCTCATATCAGTTCAGTCAATTTCTTCAGTGACAGAGACGAAGATCTTCTGGTCTCTGAGGAATTTATTCTGACTGAGGAGTTAGGAATTCGATAGTGCGGATTGCCTACATAGTGAGGAACATGATAGCCCTAAGGAATTCGAACCTCAAATCCGACCGTTGCTCTGCTACGCGCCAGCTGTCCAAAATATCCTACCACCTAACGGTTATATCATTGAAGGGTGTTTATGTCTTATCATGTGGGGCTGCTGCCTAGGCTATAAATAGCCGCCCCCTACAACCACTAGATGGTTGGCTGCTCCGAGAGAAACCGACACTTGTCTATTGAGAGCATTCCATCCTCCGAGGACTTTGAGCGAAAATCATCAAGTGAGGAAAACCCAAATCCCAAACCCAAACACCTACAAACCCAAAGTGGTTGAGCATCACTTAAGAGATTGTTCCTGTGTGGACCCGACACTTGTTACCTTTGAAGACCGTGTATTCTCCAGACGGTTAGGCGTCATGGTTTGAGCATCCAAGAGGAATTGTGGATTGCCGAGTGACCAAGTCTGTGAAGGTTTGGAAGTCATCTTTGAAGACTTACCACGAGTATTGGGCGAGGTCTGTGTGATCTTAGATCAAGGAGAATACGGTGAGGATTGTGTGTCCGTGACTGTATGTCCGGGACTGTGTGTCCTCGAGTTTAAATACTCGGCCGCTCCAACCAGATGTACAACTGTCACAACAGTTGGAACTGGTCTACCAAATCATTGTCTTCACCAAGCCTACGGGCTCTATTTCCTCAACCCTTTCATTTCCTCATTCATGTGTTGATGAACCTGATCATTACTGTTTGAAGACTTTGACTGAAGACATTCTGTATTTCCTCAATCCTATTTCTTCAGTCTCATTGTCTTCAGACTGCTTATCCTGTGTTTGCTTTTCATTTCATCATGATGACTATGCTATTGCTTTGTTATCCTTATACTTGAGTACTTATTCCGCAGCTAGTTGTTCGTGACTTAGGAATTTCCTCATCCTGAAATTCCTCAGTGATGAATTTTTAAAAATCGCCTATTCACCCCCCTCTAGTCGACTTAATGCACTTTCAGTTGGTATCAGAGCAAGGTACTCCCTTGTTCTGTGTGATTTTGGTTTAACCACCTAGATTTCTAGTTATGTTGACTGCAGGAATGAAGAAAGTGACATGCCCCATCTTTGACGGTCATGAGTATCCCAAGTGGAAGGCCATGATGAAGAAGCGACTCATGGCAATGAACAACAAACTGTGGATCGTCACTGAGATCAGTCTTACCGTTTTTGCAAGATGGTGGAGGCTGATGATATTCGCAAGTACACTGTCCTCAACCTCACGGCGAAGGATGTCATCTGCTCCTGTTTGTCCCAAAATCAGTGCAGGAACATCATGCATCTCAACCATGCGAATCTTATCCGGGACTAACTCTTTGAGGTCTATGAAGGCCATCGAACTCGTCATGATCCTTGGTTTGAGGATTTCAAGGAATCTCTCAAGGAGATGACTTTCGCCCCAAAATCATCATCCACGGCACCATGCCTTATGGCAAAGGGTGCCAAGGTAACTGAATGCTACCTTTTCGGAATCTAGTGATGATGAATCGGGTGATGAATTTGGACCCAGCTACACTAAACTTGCTTCCCTTGCCACTAAACAACAAAGAGCTCTTGAAGAAGTTCAAAACATGCTAGATGAAAGCGATGATATGTTGGGTGAGGAATTGAATCGAACTAAGGCTTTGACTGATAGTCTTCAGAAACTTCAGTCTAAGTTTGACAACCTTCAAAATCATCATAACACTCCCTTAACTGATCATGAGAAGCTTTCTTATGATTTTCTTCAGAGAAAGCAAGATCTTGAGAAGTTAAAAGTGAGTTATGAAGATCTTCAAAAGGAAAACGATTCATTGCTTGGTCAACAGATCAGTTCCGCACAGGAAGAATTTACTCCACCATGTCTAAAATGCATCGAGCGTGAATCTGCTAATTCCTCTCCTGAATGTTCAAATGCTTCTATTGCTGCAAATTCTTCAACTGTCTCTGTGGCCACAAATTTCTCATCTGAGGATACCACAAGTATCACTGACGATAATGCAGGGCTGAAGGAATTGTATGTGACAGGCATTTACAAAAGTCTCAAAGGGCATCAGACTCTTTGTGATGTGCTCAAAAAGAAGATCTTGAACAGGAACCCTAGGAAAGAGAGTATTGCCTTTGAGAGGAAACTCAATGTTGATGGGACCTACTGGAAACCTAAGCAGTATCCCAAAACCTCATGGGTTGCTGCGAAAGGACCTCGTGTAGATCCATGCACTTTATCTGGCTTTACTTGTGGTTCTTCATATTCCTCTTATGAGTCATTTGACTCTAACTATAAATTGTTCAAGAATCAAAATGGTGAGGTATTTGCTCGATATGTTGGAACTAACTTCAGGAACGATCCCCCTATGAAGAAAATCTGGGTTCCCAAAAGGTGCCTTGAAAATCTTCAGGTGAATGTCATCATGACGCCACCGATGAAGAAAAGGAACCCCAGATCAAATTCTTTTTATGGACCAAATTCTTCATCAGGATCAAAATCCTCATATTAACATCATCATGCTAACACTTCTGTTTCGCAGGGAATGCCTAAAGGCTATGAATATGTGCATTATTCTTCAAACCATTATGTTCATAAATCCTCGAAGAATTTCTCTGTTTATTCATATGCTTATCCTAACCACTCTTCTGTGAAACGGCGCACCGCTTCAATGCCATCTTTTTCTTATGGAGCTCATGAATGATGAACTCTTTGCCACCCCTCCGATGTGGGTGGTGAAAAAAGAACTAATCTCTTATGCGAGTCAGTCTCGGCATTTAACTTAATCGTCTGAAGAATTTGCTGGAGACTTGAATGTGCATGAATGGATGCAAGCTAATCATGAAGAAATGAATCACTCATTTCTCTCGTCCTCATATTGCTATATCTGTTACTGTTGATGAAATTGATATCATATTATTCACTGCTACCTCTTGAGCACTGCGTTGTTTTTCCCTTGAAGAGGAAAGGGTGATGCAGCAAAGTAGCTTAAGTATTTCCCTCAGTTTTTGAGAACCAAGGTGTCAATCTAGTAGGAGGATCCTCACAAGTCCCTCGTACCTACACAAACAAACAAGAACCTCGCAACCAACGCGATAAAGGGGTTGTCAATCCCTTCACAGAAACTTTCCAAAGTGAGATCTGATAGAGATAATAAGATAAGATTAATATTTTTGGTATTTTTGTGATATAGATTGGAAAGTAAAGAATGCAAATAAAAGTAGATGGAAACTTATATGATAAAAGATAGACCCGGGGGCCATAGGTTTCACTAGTGGCTTCTCTCAAGATAGCATAAGTATTACGGTGGGTGAACAAATTACTGTCGAGCAATTGATAGAAAAGTGCATAGTTATGAGATTATCTAGGCATGATCATGTATATAGGCATCACGTCCGCAACAAGTAGATCGAAACGATTATGCAACTACTACTATTACTCCACACATCGACCGACTCCTGCCTGCATCTAGAGTATTAAGTTCATAAGAATAGAGTAACACATTAAGCAAGATGACATGATGTAGAGGGATAAACTCAAGCAATATGATATAAACCCCATCTTTTTATCCTCGATGGCAACAATACAATATGTGCCTTGCTGCCCCTACTTTCACTGAGAAAGGACACCGCAAGATTGAACCCAAAGCTAAGCACTTCTCCCATTGCAAGAAAGATCAATCTAGTAGGCCAGGCCAAACTTATAATTCGAAGAGACTTGCAAAGATAACCAAACACACATAAAAGAATTCAGAGGAGATTCAAATATTTCTCATAGATAAACCTGATCATAAATCCACAATTCATCGGATCTCGACAAACACACCGCAAAAAGAGTTACATCGAATAGATCTCCAAGAAGATCGAGGAGAACATTGTATTGAGATTCAAAGAGAGAGAAGAAGCCATCTAGCAAATAACTATGGACCCGAAGGTATGTGGTAACTTACTCACAACTCATCGGAGAGGCCTTGGAGATGATGTATAGGCCCTCCATGGTTGATTCCCCCTCCGGCGGAGCGCCGGCGAAGGCTCCAAGATGGGATCTCGCGGATACAGAAGGTTGCAGTGGTGGAAATAGTTTTTCGTGGTGCTCCTGGATGTTTTTCAGGGTACGGGAGTATATATAGGCGAAGGAGGTAGGTCGATTGAGCCACGAGGGGCCCACAAGGGTGGGGGGCGCACCCTCCTGCCTCGTGGACGCCTCGGCTGCTTCTTGACGTCCACTCCAAGTCTCCTGGATTGCGTTTGTTCCAAAAAGATCGATCCAGAAGGTTTCAATCTGTTTGGACTCCGTTTGATATTCCTTTTCTTCAAAACACTGAAATAGGCAATAAAAACAGCAATTCAGGTTGGGCCTCCAGTTAGTAGGTTAGTCCCAAAAATGATATAAAGGAGTAAAGTAAAGCCCATAAACATCCAAAACGGGTAATATAATAGCTTGGAACAATCAAAAATTATAGATACATTGGAGACGTATCATTCACTTATGAAGTATATGGGTTCGTAAGTTGCACTAATTCATCTGCAGGATGAAGAACCTAAAGCTACTGAGTGGGTCCTCGACAGTGGATGTACAAACCACATGACCAGTGACAGGAACTTGTTGATGGACACTAATTTGTCACCATCACAGATGAAGCATATCATATATGCTGATAAAGGCAAGAGCAAGGTATTGGGTCTAGGTAAGGTTGCGATCTCAAAGGATAGACACATGGACAAAGTCATGCTTGTCGAGTCCTTAGGATTCAACCTCATGTCTGTCTCAATGCTTTGTGATCTTGATATGGTTGTTGTCGGTGTCAAAACCGGCGGATCTCGGGTAGGGGGTCCCGAACTGTGCGTCTAGGCGGATGGTAATAGGAGACAAGGGACACGATGTTTTTACCCAGGTTCGGGCCCTCTCGATGGAGGTAAAACCCTACTCCTGCTTGATTGATATTGATTATATGGGTAGTACAAGAGTGGATCGACCACGAGATCAAAGAGGCTAAACCCTAGAAGCTAGTCTATGGTATGATTGTTGTTGTGTCCTATGGACTAAAACCCTTCGGTTTATATAGACACCGGAGAGGGCTAGGGTTACACAGGGTCGGTTAAAATGGTAGGAGATCTGCATATCTGTATCACCAAGCTTGCCTTCCACGCCAAGGAAAGTCCCATCCGGACACGGGACGAAGTCTTCAATCTTGTATCTTCATAGTCTTGGAGTCCGGCCGACGATGATAGTTTGGCTATCCGGACACCCCCTAGTCCAGGACTCCCTCAGTAGCCCCTGAACCAAGCTTCAATGACGACGAGTCCGGCACGCATATTGTCTTCGGCATTGCAAGGCGGGTTCCTCCTCCGAATAACTTATAGAAGATTGTGAACACCAGGATAGTGTCCGGCTCTGTAAAATAAATTCCACGTACCACCGTAGAGAGAATAAAATTTACACAAGTTCAATCTGCTAATGTGTTTTGTGGCGTGACGTCACGCCACAACCAAGCCTTTACTCGAATCGTTTTTATTATACCACCTCGGTAGCGTTTAGCGGCGGTTTCCTTGGCACGCCTTGTCGAGCGAGATCGTGTTCCCTTATTCGGGATTCCCATCAATACGGACGTGGGTAACCCAACCGCCCGTGCCACGACCTCCATCGGCGAGTTCCAAGCGGTCACGGGGCGGCTCTTGGTATTCTCCTCTTTATAATGAGACCAAGGCCCGTTCTTTTTCTTCAATCCTCAATCGAATCCGCCCCTCGCCCCGAGTTCCAACACACAAGGCTCCAGATTTGGGCACTTCAGACCTTCGACAATGTCTGGCTCCGACCTTCAGGGCCGGTGGATGCCCTCCTCCGTCACGGAAGAGGACGTGCTAAAGTTGAGAGACGCCAGGTACTTAACCTACGAGATTTTGCATAGATTGCCTGCCCAAGGGCAAGTCATTCCTTCTCCCGAGCCTGGCGAGAGTGTCGTGTTCGTGTCTCACCTCCGTCGGGGTCTAGGCTTCCCGATGGATCCCTTCGTGAGGGGGCGCATGTTTTACTATGGGCTGGAATTCCATGACTTGGCTCCGGAGTCCATCCTCCACATCTCATCATTTATTGTTGTCTGCGAAGCCTTCCTCCGCACTACCCCTCACTTTGGTTTGTGGCTCAAGACCTTCAACGTGGAGCTGAAGATGATTGAGGGGCGTCAGGCAGAGTGCGGCGGGGCGGCTATAAGCAAGAGGGCCGAAACTCCATGGCCCGAGGGCTCTTTTCAGGAGGAGCTCGGCTTGTGGCAACAGGAGTGGTTCTATATCACCGCTCCCAGGGGCAGCAGGCAAAGGCCGCCGCCCGCCTTTCGCTCGGGCCCTCCACAACGGCTGACGTCATGGGTCAACAAGGGGCTTGACTGGGGGCCGTCCAAGGACGTACCCATATTGTAGGGCCGGATTCGAGACCTCCAAGAGAGGGAGATCAATCTGGTCGTAGTGACGCAGGTTATGCTGATTCGGCGTCTTCTGCCCTGCAAACGTCACCCCCTCCGCCTGTGGGAATTCAATCCGGAGGGACCGCGAGCTCTTCAACACTTCGTGGGTACGACACCCGTGGAGATGTATAAACTGTTCTTCGGATCACAAGAGATGTGTCCGGACTTGACCGAAGACGCCGGCCTAAGCTGCAATCGCCCGGATACTCAAGTAAGTAGTCCTGTGTCTGGACATATCGTCCATTTATTTGTCATGGATTTTCCTTTTAACCAGCTATCCTTTGAACAGGAGTGGATAGCGCAAGCAAAACTGATACCGTGTCCGGCCCCCCTCCCTGAGACCACGCTGGATCCCGTGTTAGTCAAGATGTTGGAGGTTGCGCCTTCGGAGAAGAGCAAAGGGGGGAACAGGGAAACTACCGCCTCTGCTAAGGAGGCTCTCAATGAAGGGGGAATCAAGAATCCCTCCCTCCAGGGGGAGAAGAGGACCGCTTCCGAAGACCCGGAGGCTAAGGCCTCAAAGCGGGGGAAGAAATCTGCACCGGAAGGTCCTGTGCCGGGAGGAGTCCCGGCCGCACTATCTCCCCAAAGGAATCAGCCCTCCAGCGAGCCGTAAGTAGAAAAAGGGGAGTTTTGTAATAAGGAACATCCCTATTTTTATTTCTGAGGATAACCGAAGTTCTTACCTTGTAGTTCGGATCTCAGCCCTTCTCAGCGGAGCTCCTCTTCAGGGGACCTTTGTCCGGAGATGATGGAGAGCAAAACGCCTCCATCTGCCGCCCCGTCAGGCGGGGCAGACGACCCTGAGGTGTCGTCACGGAGGGTCTCCCCGAGTCTGGTGGGGCCGGGGAGTTTGGCACCAGCTGGTGTACGGACGGTGGAGCTGAAGGATCTGCTTGAGAGGGCGTCTATCTCAGAAGATCACCGTACATTAAAGAGTACAGTGATTGAAAGGATCTCATCCGCTGAGAGCGGGTTGCATGAGGCTGTCAGAAGTTTACTGACGGGGTTTGAGGTATGCAAAAAATGACATACCTTTCGACAGTTTTGCACATAGAGTGCGCCCTGTATAGATAGTAGCCCCTGAGACTCGGTATGTTGTCAAAAACGACAGCGTGCCGAGGATCATAATCTCAGTTATAAAATGTCGCCTTTCCTATGCAGGTGGCGGAACGTTCGGTGGCCATCTGAACTGATAGAGTTGCCGAACTGAAGTGGCAACTTGACGTTGCGGATGCGGACATCGCACTGGTCAATAAACGACTTGACGAGTCGCAAGGTAGGTGGTTTCTCCGCGGCCACCTGGTAAGGGGGCTGATGCCCACACCTTACAACATGTATGCTTGATGCAGATGACGCCGCTGCTATGGAGGACCTTCTGGCAGAGCTTGCTTGAGCCAAGGAGCAAGCCAGAAAAAGTGATGCGGCTGCCTCGAAGGCAGCTGAGGAGCTAAAAGCCGAAAAGGCTTCTCACTGCCGAAGCAGGGAGGAGATGGCCGGAATGGCCGTGAAACTGAAAGATGCTACCGACCGCTATGAGGTTCTTGAAAGAGAACGCCAAACGGAGCAGGAGGACCTGAAGAAGGCCACCGCCGAAGCCAAGGATGCCCGTTCTGCAATGCGGGCTACAAAGGAGGAACTGCGTCAGGCCGGAGACATTGCGGCTGGAAAGCCCTTTCTGCTGCGTAGGAAGTTCACGGATCCGAAGTATGCTCAGTTGGGCCAGTTGTGGGGTGCGGAGGATCCTTATCTGAATTTGATGGCGAGTGCGGCGGATGCAGTCGTACACTTCCGAAGCCAGAAGGATCATGAAATGGAAGAGCTTTTTTGGTCTCAATTCCATAGTCCGGAGCGTCCACTTCCGTTAAGCGATCGGTTGGCTGAGTGGGCTGAGCTGAATAGATTGTTCGGATTTGCCATGACGGATGTGGTGGCTCATCTGTGGCCGGAAAGGCCAAAGCCGAAGAGTTATTTTGGCTTATTGCAACAATTCCTTGGGGCGATGCTGCATATCAAGGCGATGAAGCGGTCGGCATGCATAGAGGGTGCACGGATGGCTCTCGCCCGTGTCAAAACATACTAGACGGAGATGGATGCCACCGATGTTGCATCCCGGGGTTCGGACAGAAGCCGATTACCCGCCGAGCACTATTTTGGGGAAGTCCTGCAGGGCGCTCGTTTAATAGAGTCGCAGTGCTCGAAAAATGTTATGTTCAAATGACATGTATGATTTGTGAAACCATATTTATAATTTAACGGCTTTTTATACTTGTGCGTTCAAGTATTGAAATATCTCCTGTGCGACCGTTAATGTATATGTATATATAACCTGAAAGATGGCAGTCTTTGGCTTCAGCCCTCACGCACATGGTGCGGGGGTGTTTGCAAAAAGCGCATTGTCACACTTAATCCAACGTCTTGGTCCTTTGAAGGAGGTGATAGCATAGCAAACTAGGCAACTAGACTATAATGCTTTATCACTTTCACTTAGCCATAGGAGCTCGATGGTGGGGCTACTATATAGCCCCTAGGGGCACTGCGCTCTCCGAACTCGGGGCGCGTGTGTGCCTGACCGGGAAGCGGTCCTTCATCAAAGCGGAAGAATTCTAAACATTCCAGTAGTCGATCGAGTGGTTGACCAGTCTCTCGCTGTATCATGACAGTCAGTTTTCAGCTTTCTCTACTGAGGTGCTCGCCCGGCCGAACTGGGGCACAATCGCAGTAGTTCTCCTGGTGTCGCGTTAGCCGATAGAGCGGAACGTAAGGCAGCAAAACACATGAGCTGGGCAAACCCAACATTTGACCAAAGACATGATTCGGAGCTGATGCATATAAGGCCTAACTTGAGACGGCGAACACTCCCTGAGGTATTCGGTCTTTATGATAATGGGCAGAACAATGCCCTTAGCCCCTAGTGTCCAGGTACGGGCGAAAACTTCTGACGCGGCCGATGCCAAAACGCCAGCCTCCTCCTCGGTTATAGCAGGAAACCGGGGGATGTGTATCAACAAGAGACGGTAAAAAGGTTTACGCAGGTCTTAATCAAAAGAATCCTTACAACGGGTCCTCGCTTTGCGTCTGCGCTACCGTCTCCGTTGTCTTTGATCTGGGACGGGTGTAGCACGTGGTTCATCTGTAAAAGAGAAGAACTTAGTTTGGCAAAATATCGTGCAACAAATGTATATAAAACAGAGTATGATTTGAAAGATGAATAAAGCTGAGCTTTATTGGTTCTCGTTGTGCATGTGTGCAGCCCCTTGTACAGAGGTATGCGGCTAGGAAGCCCCTAGTTTATTTATGCCGGACTCGCCTAACCATGTCCGGGGTCTGAATGACCTGTTTTTTTGGGGCTTTGATTAGCAAGGCCAGATTAGTGTGTGGCTCTCAAGGCAGTCTCACGTTCTTCCGTGGTCGAGGAACACTCGAAGTTACCTTTTAATGAGATGATGCCGCGTGGACCGGGCATTTAAGTGTAAGAGACGCGTAATGCGGTATTACGTTAAAGCGGGCGAAAGCTTCGCGTCCCAATAGTGCCTGATGGCTACTTTTAAATGGGGCGATATGGAAAATTAGCTTTTCGCGAGGGAAGTTGTCGGATGAACCGAACATAGCTTCTAGTAGTAAGGAGCCCGTGCAATTGGCGTAAGGGCCAGGCGTCACTCCTTTAAAGGAAGTGTTGCTATAGCGAATTTTGGTAGGGTCTATCCCCATTCTGCGGGTTGTGTCTGGATATAGCAGGTTTATATCGCTGCCACCATCCATTAGGACTTGTGTAAATTGGAGTCCGTTGATTATGGGCTTCAATATCAAAGCAGTCCTTCCTGCGTTTTGAATGCTTCCGGAGTAATCCTGATGGTCGAAAGTAATTGGTTTTGACATCCAATTTCGTTACTCCGCTAGGGTAGACCGTGCGGCGCGTATTTTGGTAGGTGCCGCACTATTTTTCCTTGTTATCACTTGAAGTGAGTTCACTGTTTTGACTTCTTGTGGGAAAGACTTCTGTTTTCCGGCGTTCTGCTTATGGGGTTCGTCATCGTCTTCGCTTGGTGTGTCGAGCCCCTTGTGTTCGGCGTTAAGTTGGCCGGACTGCTTGAAGACCCAACAATCTCTGTGGGTATGGTTTGTTTGGCTTCCTGGGTCTTACCGTGGATTTGGCATATCCTGTCCAAGATTTTGTTTAGGTTGGATAGCTCGTCACTGTTGTCCTTAAGAGGCAGTGTTTTGTTGTTCGACCGAGAGCTTTTGAACTCGGCGTTGACCGCCGTGCTCTTTCTGCCATTTTCCTTAGTCCGGCGTTGTTCGTTTCTGCGTTGTGATTTCCCATTTCCATCCCTGACCTCGGATGTACTCGGGTCGCTGGTGCTGCATCTTGCCAGCCAGCTATCTTCCCCAGCGCAAAAGCGGTTCATGAGGCTTGTTAGTGCGGCCATTGTTCTTGGTTTTTCCTGGCCGAGGTGTCTGGCGAGCCATTCGTCTCGGACGTTATATTTAAAGGCTGCTAAGGCTTCGGCGTCCGGACAGTCGACTATTTGGTTCTTTTGGTGAGAACCTGCTCGAATTTCGCGTCTTGACTCTCCGGCTGTTGAATTATGTGACTTAAATCATCGCATCGAGGGCGGACATAAGTCCCCGAAAATTTGTTCAAACGCATCCTCGAGCTCTTCCCAGCTTCAATGGTATTTTCTCGGGAGGCTTTTGAGCCAATGCCGAGCTGGTCCTTTGAGCTTGAGGGTAGGTATTTTATGGCATGGGGATCGTCTCCTCTAGCCATATGTATGTGTAGGATGTAATCCTCAATCCGCACTCTGGTCTGTTGTTCCGTCGTATGCCTCTATGTTTACGGGCTTGAATCTCACTGAAATTCATGATCCAATTACCTCATCGGTGAAACATAGTGGGTGTGCGGCGCCCAGATTTAGGTGTGCCGTTATCTTCGAACACTCGGCATGTTGTGTTGCTTCCTGGAGCCCTCTTTTTTGGCCCATAGATGGACCTGACCAGGCCATCCTTTTTGCGAGGATCCTTATGTGGATCGTGTGCCGGCTTGTGTGGGGCGCCGCTTGCCGCTCTCAGCGTGTCATCTGGTCGTCTATCCGGCCAGGCGGCCTCTTTGTTTTTTGACTGTGGGGGCTCTACGGCCTCCTCGTCGAATTTGGGTAGCAGCTTGCGCTTCGGTTAGCTCTTTGCTTGGTGACTATCGCCGTATTTATTTGCGGTCTTGAGTAGTTTGCTCCAGCTCATTCTGAGTACGTCTTCCGCTGTTTTGAGCTTCCGCTTCTGCTTCTTCAAACTTCTTGCAGTGGCGATGAGCCTTTTGTGGAGGTTCTTATGCTCCGGTGATGTGTCCGGCATGAGATCGTCTGGGCTGTTGTTTTCGCCGGGGATGGGTTGCTCGTCCAATTCATCCTGTTCGGATGGTTGCTTGGCGGCATGTTCGTTGTCCACTGGTTCGCCCTGCTCTACGGCTGGGTCAGTATGGGTGCTGTTGTTATCGAGGCGGGTCTTCGGGCGGCGTTTGCGTCGCCGTTTTGGTTGTTTTTCGGGGGAATTATCCTTCGTCGCGTCCCGTTGTTCCTCGTTATCGCTTCCTTTTGGTGTATCCACCTGTATACGTCGTGAGTTGAGGTGGCTTTCCAGTGCCCAGTAGGCACTGGTTCTTGGTCATCTCCGGCATCGTCGTTCATACCGTCGATGTCTTCGGGGTCGAAGTCTAGCATGTCGGTTAAATCGTCGATAGTGGCTACTAAGTGGGTGGTGGGTGGGATTTGAATTTCTTCGTCGTCCGCATCCCAACCGTCCTGACCGTGACCCGGCCAGGGTTCTCCTGATAACGAGAGATACTTTAGCGAATTCAGGATGTCGCTAAAAGGCGAGTGCTGAAAGATGTCCGCAGTGGTGGACTCCATGATCAGCGCCCAATTAGCTTCGATTGGTAGGGGCGCGGGAGGTTCGGAGTCCGGCGAGGAGTCCAGCACCTCGGAGTCACGAGCTTCACAAGGGACAAGGTCGGTATTTGGCTCCATCACCGTAGATGTAGCAGCCCCTGAGGCGGTGTCTAGCCACCCGTCCTCGATCTGCGCAGCCAGCTCCAAATTAAGGGTCGGAGCGGACTCATGTGCGGCTTCCAGGGCACAGTCCGGCAGCAGAGCTAAATCATGCCCATCGTGACAGTGCGGCACGCTCGGCTGTGGCTCGAATCCATCCAAGATCAAGTCTCCGCGGATGTCAGCCATGAAGTTCAGACTTCCAAATCTGACCTGACGGCCAGGGGCGTAGCCTTCGATCTGCTCCAGATGGCTGCTTAATTGGCCCGCAGCAAAAGCCGCCGAATACGAAGATCTGCCCGGGGAGAAAAGTCTCACCCTGGACTGCGTCGTTGTTGATGATCGAAGGAGCCGTCGAGCCTATATGTGACGGCACAGAGGAACTCTCAATGAAAGCACCAATGTCGGTGTCAAAACCGGCGGATCTCGGTAGGGGGTCCCGAATCTGTGCGTCTAGGCGGATGGTAACAGGAGACAAGGGACACGATGTTTTTACCTGTGTTTGGGCCCTCTCGATGGAGGTAAAACCCTACTCCTGCTTGATTGATATTGATGATATGGGTAGTACAAGAGTGGATCTACCACGAGATCAAAGAGGCTAAACCCTAGAAGCTAGCCTATGGTATGATTGTTGTTGTGTCCTATGGACTAAAGCCCTTCGGTTTATATAGACACCGGAGAGGGCTAGGGTTACACAGAGTCGGTTACAATGGTAGGAGATCTACATATCCGTATCGCCAAGCTTGCCTTCCACCCCAAGGAAAGTCCCATCCGGACACGGGACGAAGTCTTCAATCTTGTATCTTCATAGTCTTGGAGTCCGGCCGACGATGATAGTTCGGCTATCCGGACACCCCCTAGTCCAGGACTCCCTCAGTTGTCGTCTTTGGCAAATATCTTTGCATTGTGCTAATGGAATCTGACAATTCCAAAGTCTTCGAAGGCTTTAGGAAAGGAGACTTTTATATTGTTGATTTCTCTGCAGGACCACAGCCTGCCACATGTCTACTTGCAAAAGCTTCAGAATGCTAGCTATGGCATCGATGACTTGGTCATGCTGGGATGAGGAACTTGCATACACTCGCGAAGAAGAAGCATGCCATTGGCATCGAGGGTGTCAAATTCCTCAAAGATCATCTTTGTGGGGGCTTGTGAGGTTGGAAAGATCACCAGAGCCAAGCATCCCTCGAAGACTATCATGACCACTTCTCGTCCCTTTGAATTACTTCATATGGATCTCTTTGGCCCTACTCACTATGCCACGTTCTCTAGTTCTGCATCATTATATGGCTTTGTCATAGTTGATGATTATTCTCGTTACACAAGGGTGCATATCATCACTTAGAAAAATGAAGTGCAGGAAGTCTCCAGACGATTTTCCTCAAGATCTTCTACTAACTTCGGTGTGAAGATCAAGCACATCAGGAGTGATAATGGAACTGAGTTCAAGAACACTGGTCTCGATGAATATCTTGATATACTTGGTATTACTCACGAGTTATCTGCTCCCTATACTCCTCAGCAGAACAGAACCCTTGTTGCGATGGCTTGCACCATGCTTGATGAATACAAGACACCACAACACTTCTGGCATGAAGCTATTGACACTACGTGCCACCTCATCAACATGGTATATCTTCACAAATTCTTCAAAAAAACCTCATATGAACTCCTCGCTGACAAGAAACCCAATGTAAGTTATTTCAAAGTCTTCGGTGCTAAATGCTGGATTAGAGATCCTCACCATCACTCTAAATTTGCATCGAAAGCACATGAGGGTTTTATGCTTGGTTACGGAAAGGACTCGCACACCTACAAAGTCTTCAACATCAATCATCACAAGATTGTTGAAACTGTAGATGTGCGGTTCGATGAAACTAATGGCTCGCAAAGTGAGCACCTACCTCCTGTGCTAGATGAAATGTCACCTGAGGAATCCATCAAGTTCAAAGCTACTGAGGATATCATCCCTACTTAAGAATCTACTGAAGAAGTCATTCTGGATCATGAAAAAAATCACACTAGTGCTGCTGAAGAAAATGGCCATGAAGAAATTGCTAGGCCTAAGCATAGTCGTCAACCTGCACATCCTCGCGTTGCAAACGAAGTGCAGATCGAGAAAATCATTGACGACATCAATGCACTAGGTCCTCTCACGCGCTTAAAAGCTTCACACTTATCTAACTTTTGTGGGCATTTTGCGTTTGTCTCTATCACAGAGCCCACTAAAGTTGATGAAGCATTCATGGAATCTGAGTGGATTCAAGCCATGCAAGATGAATTGCATCAATTCGAGCTCAACAATGTGTGGGAGCTTGTCAAGCGACCAGACCCACGCAAGCACAACATCATCGGTACCAAATGGATCTACCACAACAAACAAGATGAAAATGGCCTTGCAGTGAGGAATAAGGCTCGTCTAGTAGCTCAAGGCTACATAGGTTGAAGGAATTGATTTCGATGAAACTTTCGCACATGTTGCTAGACTTGAGTCTATTCGCATATTGCTTGCTTACGCTAACCATCATAATATCATATTACATCAAATGGATGTGAAAAGTGCATTCCTCAATTGTAAGCTTGAGGAAGAAGTATATGTTGCTCAACCACCAGGTTTTGAGGATCCAAAATTTCCAGATCACGTCTACAGACTCAACAAGGCCCTCTATGGCCTCAAGCAAGCACCTCGGGCGCGGTATGACACACTGACGGAATTCCTCATGAAGAAAGGCTTCAAACCCGGTTCACTTGACCCAACTCTTTTCACCAAAGTATATGATGATGAATTATTTGTGTCCCAAATATATGTTGATGATATTATCTTTGGATGTACTAACCAATGTTACAGTGACGAATTTGCCTATATGATGAGTGAGGAATATCAAATGTCTATGATGGGAGAGTTGAAATTCTTCCTAGGTTTTCAAATTCGTCAACAATACAATGGCATATTCATATCTCCGGATAAATACCTCAAGAATGTGTTGAGGAAATTTGGCATGCAAGATTGCAAAGGCGTCAAAATCCCTATGCCCACAAATGGCCATCTATGCACCGATGAAAATGGTAAAGACTTTGTTCAAAAGGTATACCGCTCCATGATTGACTCTTTATTGTACCTATGTGCATCTAGGCCGGATATTATGCTTAGTGTTTGCATGTGTGCCCGATTTCAAGCTACACCAAAGGAATCACACCATAAGGCTATGAAGCATGTTCTTCGATATCTAGCTCACACTCCAACACTTGGATTATGGTATCCCAAGGGTTCTTCCTTTGATCTCATTGGATATTCTGACTCTGACTATGCTGGTGATCGGGTGGACCGCAAGTCAACATTAGGCACATGTCATTTCATTGGACAATCCTTGGTATGTTGGTCCTCGAAGAAGTAGAACTGCGTATCACTCTGTACTGCTGAAGCTGAGTACATTGCTGCTGGATCCTGCTGTGCTCAATTGATATGGATGAAACAAACCCTCAAGGACTATGGCATCAAAGTGAAGAATGTGCCACTCTACTGCAACAATGAGAGTACTATCAAGATTGCTCACAACCCAGTTCAGCACTCGAAGACAAAGCACAACCAGATTTGTCATCATTTTCTTCGTGATCATGTATTGAA
Source organism: Aegilops speltoides (assembly GCA_021437245.1). Classification (NCBI taxonomy): domain Eukaryota; kingdom Viridiplantae; phylum Streptophyta; class Magnoliopsida; order Poales; family Poaceae; genus Aegilops; species Aegilops speltoides. Next base: position 309,167,117 of record CM038142.1, on the reverse strand, counting down.
GGGCGACATCTCCATCGACCACGCAAATACTGAATACCAGCTGGCCGTTATCTTCACAAAGCCCTTGGATGAGAAGAGATTTAGCAAGGTGTGGCGTGAGCTAAATATCTTACAATCTTCAAATGTTCTTTGAAAAGGACACATATCCTAACACTTATGCAAATTTGATGACTTAGATGCGCAACACATGAAGAAACGTTTTTCTTCAATCAATGAAGACTAACCCTCTAAGTGTGAAGAAATTAATGAAGAATTTGATTCTCAGAACCCTATGACAATTGTACGCGGTGTCTGAAATCATCATTCTTAGATGGTGGGTTACGCCACCAACCAAAGTTGAACATCTTCAATTTGAGTTTTTCTTCACTTTTGAAATTCCTCAGTTGTTCAATTTCTTCAACTTTGCATTGTCTTCACTCTTTCCGTCGTTGTTCTTCATTGACTATATATACACTTGAGTTTTTATGTCCTCTACAACATTTACTTATTGCTAATTCTTCAAGTTGCCTTTTCTGCTAAGTGAATGTGATCGGACCGTTTTCCCTTCTATGCTAAACTCAACCCAGTCTGTTCACAAATTCTTCATGTGCGTTCTATTTGAAACCCGTTCAAAATCTTCAGTGTGTCCTTATCAGCTGAAGAATTTGTGAATGAAGCATTAAAATATTCTTGTTTGAATTTTTGCCTGTTGCCGCTCAAACCGTTACACATCCCGCGATAAGATTTATCTATTCACCCACGATCTCACACGAACTCCACCACACTGTACATGGGTGACACGTGTTGGTAGGATGAGAAGGGTCAGGGGCACTGTTGGTGTCAAAACCGGCGGATCTCTGGTAGGGGGTCCCGAACTGTGCGTCTAGGCGGATGGTAACAGGAGACGAGGGACACGATGTTTTACCTAGGTTCGGGCCCTCTCGATGGAGGTAAAACCCTACGTCCTGCTTGATTAATATTGATGATATGGGTAGTACAAGAGTGGATCTACCACGAGATCAAGGAGGCTAAACCCTAGAAGCTAGCCTATGGTATGATTGTTGTAATGTATGTTGTCCTATGGACTAAAGCCCTCCGGTTTATATAGACACCGGAGAGGGCTAGGGTTACACAGAGTCGGTTACAATGGTAGGAGATCTACATATCCGTATCGCTAAGCTTGCCTTCCACGCCAAGGAAAGCCCCATCCGGACACGGGACGGAGTCTTCAATCTTGTATCTTCGTAGTCTTGGAGTCCGGCGGACGATGATAGTCTGGCTATCCGGACACCCCCTAGTCCAGGACTCCCTCAGGCACGTTCGTCCATTTTCCTCGGGTGAGCGGTTTTTCACCTAAGCTATAAATACCCCTCATCCTCCTCAGACTGCATTTACCCCGCTCAAACTCACTCCCCTCGCTCGACCTCAAGCCCTAACGCTACCGCTACCTTCATCGTCGTCGGTAAGGAAGAGCTTCTCTGCCTCGACCTCATCGCCGTCATACTCGCGCCAGCCGCGGAAATCTTCACTTCGCCGCCGCCTTAGCTGTCTTCCTCTACCAAGTTAGGGCGTGGAAGATCTGGACTAACGAACTTCGAATCTACAACCTTAGTTCGTCGTGTTCTTCATCAAGGGTAATTAATAGTTACTTTTACTGCCTTTGTTGATTCTGATGATTCTCATAAAATCTTCAAAAGGTGTTTATTCTTCAACCTCCACACTCTAAATACCTCACACAATCAATTGTTCTTGATCTGTTTCTCTAAGTGACTTTTTTCCTCTAGATTCCTCAATTGTGTGAATTTCACAATCCACACAACTCTGGAACCTAAGTCAAAGAATTAGTGAAATTCTTCAAGACATATCTGGTCAATTTCCTCAAACTTATTCCGTTTTGCAAAAACCTCTAAGAACGCATATGACCTCTCCAAATTCTTTGCACATATACTCTGTTCACAGGTACACATGTCTGCTGCTGAATCACTAGGTTCTCATCAACTTAACTCATTTGCAGCGTTCCTTGAAGCAAAGCTGCATAGTTCTTCAGAGAACTCAATAGTTCAAAAACCTCAGCTGAAGAAAATGGCTGATGGCAGGAAACCTCAGAAGGGAGGGAAGAAATTGGAAGTCAACACTGCTTTTGAGATCCCTGCTGACATCTATGTAGGGTATTGCATACCAGATGAGGCAACTCATGGAAAGGAAACAAAGAATGAGCGCTAGGTGTGCATACAGAAAATTGAACGAAGATGGGCACGGGAATGGAGGGAGTACATATATGTTACTCCAAAGTACATGAAGAAATTCGCTCTAAACCCTCCATGCCCAAGACCTCCGTTGGCACCTGGCAAAATTGCTGATCCCACTAGCATCAAGCGCGGTGAGGATTATGCTGATGAATGGGCCAAGCGGCAAGCCAAGTTGGCCTAACAAGCGAAAGAAGTAGTGAGGAAATTCAATGAAGACTCAGCTGCTGCTTCTGTTGAGGCCTCCACAAGCAAGAAGGCTATGCCTAAGAAGCCTTCATGCAAACCAACTTCCTCAGCAATGGCCTCACGACCAAGTTCAGCAATGCCCTCACGACCAAGCTCATCTATGCCCTCACGGCATATTCCTCAAGCTGCTCCAGTTCCTCAGGTTGCAAAACCCTCAGCTCCTCCGGCAAAGTCCTCGGCACCTGAAGTTCAAATGGGCTCTGAGGAAACTCTCCATTATTCACGCCACCGCAACAAATTCCTCAGTCCCCAGTGCGTACTGAAGTTCAAATGGGCTCTGAGGAAACTCGTACCACTCTGTCCATTCCTCAAGAAATTCCAGCCACTAGTGCTAATGATAAAGCTGCTGAAGAAATGGAGACCCAGGCTGCTACTGAAGCAGAAACTGAAATTCCTCAGCCTATGGTTCCTGAAACTGTGATTCCTGAAGCTGTGCTGCAATTGACTGATACTCGTCAGCCGAAGCCGAAGAATCCATTTTCGAAGATGCTGAAGTTCAAAGCTGATGACTTCTTCCACGAGCATGTGTTCTTCATAGACTACAACCCTTATGACTCTGCTCGTCTTAGAAGGAAGCGCTTCTGGACTACCAGCCAAGAAAACTTCTATTCTTCACTACTTTTCGATAAGGACAAAGTCTTCGACCATGAGCATATTCCTCATGTGGACATGGAATCCCTGTCGTGCTTCACACCAGTCCTCAGTGTTCTTCGTGACGCTAGACTGCTCAACTTCTGCACCGACATGTTATTGGAATGAAGAACTAATTCTTTAGTTCTACGCTATGCTGCACATCACCGGAAATGTTGAAGATGTCAATTCTTGGGTGTTGGATTGGATGACAGAGAACACTCACTTAAAAGCACCGGCCTCTGAATTGCTTTATGCCCTGCCTATCAGTCCTCCTCTTGAAGGTGCTCATCGTATATATCATGAACCTGAGCTGTCTGATTGCTACATGCAAGTGTTGATGAAGCCGCTGAAGCCCGGTCAAGCCCCAAGGACCAATTTCCTCGTGAAGGAATTGCTATATGTGCCACGGACTGTCTATCGCATTCTGACCAAGACATTGAGTCCAATCAAAGGCCATGACTCAAATGAAGAGGAAGTCATTGGCATCATGAAGAATTTGCTATTCAATATCATGCATGGTATCCCAATAAACTACCATGACTTCTTCATGTAGACTATGGCAAATCTTGCATTGTCTCCTTTTGAATTGAAGCCTTATGCTCCCTGGATTATGAGATTCCTCAGATCAAGGTCTTCAATCAATTACAAGGCTGACACACTGAACCATGGCAGCTACTTGCCCCCCATTGAAGTCCTCAAGCGGACGTTTTCCTCAGCTGATGAAAAGGGCAAGGCCATTGCAATTGTTGATGAAGGCATTCGTCCATTGGATGGACAGTTTCGCAAAGCTACCTCTTACTCCACCAATGATGACTCTGCCACTTATGACTCTGCCAATGCTTCCAAGCAAAATCCTCAAGGCACATCTCCAAGGGTGATGACTGATCATGAGATTATCCTTAGTCTTCATCAGAAGGTCGATCGCAACCATAGATGGCTCAAGCGTCAGTTTGGTTCAATTCTTCACAACATGACTGCTACACATAATTCAGTGAAGAAGAACCACTACTACCTCCATGAAGTATTTGATCGCACCTAGGCTACTCTGACTCATCTCTACGGTGACGAAGATCTCGAGCAGATGGGATTAAAGTAGGACTTTGACTGGTCTAAGCCGCCGGCAAAGAAATTCAAGAAAGTCAAGGTTCCTCCCTTGGTGCCCAGCTCATATTCTTCATCGTGTGAGACTGATGAAAATGAAGACTTGGAAGACACTGCGGCAGGCCCTACTCCAACAACCGACCCCAACAACGCTGGCGCTCCTCCATCAACTTTGTGACGATATTCTACAGGGGCGTTAGTCCTCACTTTTTGTCCCTTTTGGTCATTTGATGACAAAGGGGGAGAAATTTGAGTTAGTCTTCAAGCGAGTCTATCTATATGGGCGTTTTTTGTTAAGTTGCAACTCTCGCTCTTCTGAAATGTTTATTGGATCGAGTTGTAAACTTAAGTCCGATGGTGACCTGATACTTTTTCTATGTGAAAGTGCTAGTTATCGACTAGAGGGGGGGGGGGTGAATAGGCGATTTTTATGAAAGTATTCAAAACATGGAAGTTTTGAAGACAAACAATAGAAATGACCTAATTGATATGCAGCGGAAGATAAACTACAACAAGCAAACCATAGTCAAGTATGCAATGATGTGAAAGTACATGACTAATAGCAGCTAAGTAGTAAGGATCAGGATGGAAGATAGTATGAAGCCAATCAACGATAGTAGTCAAGCAATGAAGTCAAACAGGTACGACAGATAGGCAATAACTTCACGAAGACAAACTCTAAGTAAAGGAAGGGAGAGGATAGAACCAGTCACTTGTTGAAGACACGGGATTTGTTGGACCAGTTCGATTCTTTGTGACAAGCAGACGTCTGTTAGGGAGGCTGAGATTCAACTCAGAAGATCGCGTCTCCACCTTATTCCCCTTGAGCTAAGGACACACAGTCCTCGCCCAATCACTCTGGTAAGTCTTCAAGGTAGACTTCCGAACCTTCACAGACTTCGTTCATTGGCAATCCACAATGACTCTTGGATGCTCAGAACGCGACGCCTAACCGGCTGGAGGATTCACAGTCCTCAAGTGTAATAAGTCTTCAGGTCACATAGACAGAAAGACTTCAGTGATGCCTAACACTCTTTGGCACTGGGTGTTTGGGCTTGGTCCTCGCAAGGATTTCTCTCTCTCAAAGGCTTCGAGGTGGGTTGCTCTCAAACGACAAAAGCCGTGCACTAACTCTGAGCAGCCACCAATTTATGGTGTAGGGGGTGGGCTATTTATAGCCACTAGGCAACCCGACCTAATATGTCCGAAATGACCCTGGGTCACTAAGGAACTGACACGTGTTCCAACAGTCAGATTTCAAATACACACGGCAAAGCTGACTCATCCAGCTCTGGATAAGATTTGCTCTCAGTGTCTTCGCTTGAAGACATAGGATTTGGGTTGAGCATCACTTCAGTCATTCTGACTTTGTTCACTTGGACCCCACTTAACAGTACGGTGGTTCCTATGACTCAACAAAGAAGAAAAAGAAAACAAAAAACAACACGATCTTGGCGCCCATAGTCTTCACTCAATGTCTTCTCATGTCATAGTCTTCAATATGAATATCTTCACATACCACCATTGTCGTCAATGTCTTCATACATTTTTAGGGGTCACCTCCGGTAGGTAAACCGAATCAATGAGGGACACTACCTGCGTTATCCTGCAATTCTCACAAATGCATTAGTCCCTCAACCAACTTGGTCGTCAATACTCCAAAACCAACTAGGGGTGGCACTAGATGCACTTACAATCTCCCCCTTTTTTGTGATTGATGACAAACTGGTTGAAGTTTTCAACGGGGATAAAGTATGTGAAATTGTAAAGGATAGGGTATTGTCTTCATAAGTAGCAAAGGCTCCCCCTGAAGATGTGCATATAAGTAATTTGCTTTGGAATGCAAATGCACATGGCAGGTTGTACTTGTGGAGATCCTCTTCAACTTATGAAGATAATTCATCTTGCATGAAATGATATAGCAAATAGAATGACATGCATAATGAAAAATGGACGTCTGCAGAATGATCTAAGTGCGGAAGTTATCATCGCACATGCGGAATTTATCATCGCATCACAGTAAAGCAAATAAGTAGCAGACGACCATCGAGTTTAAGTGTTACAACTCAAAGAACCAAATGTATCAAAAGCGAGAGTTGTAAACACTAGGCAAAATATAAAGCAACCGCCCATATGAACCCGCTTGAAGACTATCAAACTCATATGCTTCTCCCCCTTTTGTCAGTAAGGAACAAAAAGGTTTGAAGACATAGAGCAGCTACTCGTCCTCATGAGTAGGTGAAGCAGTAGGGTTGTCGTTGTTGTTTGGCGGCGCAGATGTACTTGGTGCAGTGTCGATGCATGCAGAAGTAGGGGGCGGTAAAGTAGCATCGTCTTCATCATTGATCACTCTGGCATTCACAGTTGCCGCGGAGGAAGAATAGTCAGAGTCTTCAAGGGATTGAGTTCGACGTAGGACAACAGTCCGTGGAGGAGTGGAGTCAAACTTTAATCTTTCAGTGAAGCCATCGTCTTGAAGATCTGCTTCAGCACTAAGCAGCGTCAAACTCTTCCATGATCGCCGACAGGTCTCGTGAGTGACAAAAGCATTCTTGGTGGCAAGATTTCGGATGCGATTGACGTCCACCAAGAGGCTTTGCATCTGTCTCTTGAGCCAAAAGTGATGCTTATCTTATTTCTGATGAAGTGCCACAAGAAGTTCTCGGTCATTTAGAACACGAGAGCGCTTCTTAGGCCTTTGGGCAAAGGTGCTTTCAGTAGCTTCAGTTTGCGCACGATGAGGCAGACGAGTGTTCCCAGCCATTGGATAGATACGTGTTACTGCTTGGACGCCTTCCATGGGCTGAGTGAAGCTTTGGTGATCAGCATTTTGAAGACAAAGAGGCTTCTTGGCAGGCTCAGGGTATATGGCATCAACTGACATATCAACCTCTGGAAGAAAGATCAGATGATTGTGAGCAGAGGGCTGATAGTTGACAGAGGAGTGTAGCTTGATGAGGCGCATGACCCATGGAGCATAGAATTTCAGGCCAAAAAGGTCAGATCTAGACGCAGCCAATTGCCGGATGAAGAATTCTTGTGAATTGAAGCTGATGCCATTGAGGACGTAAAAGACCAATGTCTTCATGGCTCCTTCAAGTTTGGCCGCTGATGAATGCCCTTTGATAGGCCATAGAGTTCGCCTGATGATGTGATATATTGTGCGAGGCAGATACTCTAGGTCATCAACAAAGAACTTCTTCGGGTATTCAGCGTCAGATGGCAGAGGCTTCATCATGCTCAACATCTGGCTCATGTTTGGTTCTGGCTTATGGAAGATGCTCTCCAGTGCATTGCGGTGGAGTTGACAATCAGGTTCATATAGCTCTCCGGGAGTGGGTAGGCCTGCAAGCTCAATGATGTCAAGAGCTTTGGCTTCATGATGAACATTTCCTGTCATCCACTCGAGAACCCATGTCTTTATATCCCTGTTATAGACGCGAATGTGGAGGGTAGCATAGAATTGAAGCAAAAGTTCCTCATTCCAATGTTCTTTGTCTGTCACAAAGCTGAGCAGACCGGCATCACGAAAGCAGTCAAGTGCTTCTTCTAAGCATGGCAGTCCAGCAATGGCTTCAGTGTCGAGGCGCTTATGAGGGAAAATGTGCCCTTGATCATACAGAACGCAGGAGTAATAGCTTCGCTGCTGATAGCTCCAGAAACAATCAGATGATATTCTTGGCCTTGAGTAGGGGTTCTTTGCACTGTCAAAGAAGGTGTTATGGCTTTTGAAGCCATTTGCATTGAAGGACCCTGTAGAGTTTGTAGTACCTGGGAACCTTGGCAGTCTTGGCTTTGGTTTCTGGACCTGAGGCCTATGCTCAACATGATAATCAAACCGAGGACCAGAGGCGAGGCGAGAGGACGAGAATGGGCCATCGGACGATGGTTAGTGACCATGATTGTATGCTTGCTCAATTGTATAGGGCCTTGGTGGCGGAGCAGGGCAAAGGGCAACAATCGCGCTTCAGCTGCTACAAGACACTCGAGGAGCAGGTGCATCATTGGCTTTGGGCACATTGGTTGGTGCAGGCTCCACATTTACTTCAGCCATGATTATATCATTGGCTTCATTTGTGTTGGTGGTGGCAGCCTCAAGATTTTCAACCTCCACTTGATGAGCTGGAGGTTCGGGCACTGGCACGTTCACATTAGGAACAACTTCTTCAGTATTGGGGGGAGTAAGGACACGTATGTCTTCTTGATTGTCATCGGCTGATGCAGCCGGATTGTCTTCAGCAGCGTGGGCTTCAGACACGGAGACATTCACAGTCGGAGTGGCTTCTGGAAACACTTGACGCGCAACAGATGGGTGGTGCACTTCTCCTTCTGGAATGCTCGAAAGAGGGACCTGAGGCCTTGGTCCTTTGCGGCTCATGCGTAATCTTGGGCGCGCCTTTGGAGATGGAGTTGGCTGGGCCTCAAAGTCCTCTAGTTCTTCTTGCACAGGTAGTGTGACTTGTGGTTGTTGTTGGGGAGTACTTGGGGAGTCTTGTTGCTGTGGGTGATCAGCCCATGATGCATCCTGAGCAATTGGCATCAGAGGACGACCAATGCTGATGAGTTCGCTGTTCGTGAGAACAGGCGATGATACCAAGTTGTGTTCAATCTGAGGAAGAACTTCATCATCTTCAACATTGTCATTGTGACCAATGTCTTCAGCAGCGGTGGGTTTAGCTGCTGGAATGTCTTCAGCTTCATGAGACTATGTGGAAGTAGGCTCATGAACTATCATTCGTCGTTCTTGGTGTTCAGATACAGGGCAAACCACTGAGATAGGTTCAACAACTAAGGGCTCTGTGGGAGCAGCCCAATTCTTCTTGGTTTTGCGCTTCTTCTTGGAGGGAGCAGCATCAGAGGCTTCAATATTTTTCATTTTTCTGGCTTCAGCCTCGGTAGCCCTCGTCTTCTTCTGTTCTGAAGCGGTTGACATGACCTTTGGCTTCGAGCCAGTCATGCTACTTGGGAGGATTATGCGCGGTGCTTCCTGCTTTGAAGGTGCAGATTGAGCGGTTGATAGCTTCTTCTTCTTTGCAGCCATTTTGGGGTCAATGCCAGGACGACCAAGAGACTTGCGCTTCTTAGCCTCATTGTAGGCTAGCACACATTTGTCAGCCAGACTCTTCATACGCTCACGAGAGCCCTGAGCTTCTTCGCGCTTCTTGAGAAAGGCTTCTTTAAGCTCGTGCAGCATGATCTTGAAGTTTCTGACATCTTGCACGCTGAGCTTTGCCACATGCTTCTTGAACTGAGCTTTCTCATAATCAATTTTGTGCTTTAGTTCAACGATGCGCTGAGCGAGAGCTAGCTCAGAAGCAATGGCGCCATTGAAGGAGACGCTGAGGCCAATGGGAAGTTGCAGATCTTCAAAGCTGAGATTTGGGGTGTCAAACCACTCATTAATGAAGTTATGGATGATTGCCACATCGAAGAGAGGCAAGTTATTGAAGATCTCTGCTTCTTCCTTGCTCTTGATCAGTTGCTCAAGGGCATCATCTGCAAGATATTCATCGCTGGACAGATCAATGTGCTCTTCTCGCAGAATGGCAGTAGGAGTCAAGGTCTGATCAGTATGCTTGACGATTTTCTTTTTCTTCTCCGTCTTCTTGGAGATACATGATAGATCTTGATCGCACAATCGTCTTGAGGAGGTGCGATGGCGATTAACCGCACGTGAAGCTTTTGGAGGAGCAACTGATCTTGAAGCCTGAGGCTTCTTTAGCTTCTGCGGCTTTGGAGGAGGAGCTGGGGCTTCATCAGTGTCAGCATCATTATCAGAATGATCCACTTTGGCACCTTGGACCAAGATGTAAGTGATGAGGCCATCAAGGTTGGAGAAGGGGCCGATGACATTGGGATCATCATCACGTGAGCCGTTAGCACGGGGAGCAGAGGGACCAGGGTTGAAGTCTAATCCCAATGACTTCTTGTTTTCCTTGGCCGATGCCTTTGCGTGCTGGAAGTTGCGCTTGAAGAGAGTATCATCACGACACCAGAGCAATGATGATGGGTCAGCATTTTCAGGCTGAGGTCCACGGACCATACAGGGATAGAAACCCTGTGCAATAGCTTCAGCTCTGTTCTTGGGTTGAAGTCCTCGATAGAGAATATCACCCCAAGGACTCTTGATAGCGTTCTTCTCAGCGTATTCCTGGGTCACGAACTTGTATTTGAACCATTGTTCAGCCCAATATCGTCGAATCCATTGGATTCGTATCTTGCGCTGATGATATTTCTCTTCAGGATCTGTCTTGTAAAGTTCTGCGAGGTCATCGAGCAAATCTTTTGATGTTCCCCACGACGCCGTGCGCCACCCTTCCTTCTGATTTCTTTGCAGCCATGAACTTCAAACTGAATGGCTTCAATACGTTCAAAGGCTTCAAAGACTTTCGCTTGCTGGACAAACAGGCGGCTTCGGAGAGTTAATGTGATCTTTGTAAGAATTCTCGCAAGCGAATGCGACTATGAGAACCAAGGATTCTCCCACGGACATGTACTGTGACAGCATTAGAGATGCGAGGGAAGGGGAAAAGGTCATATGCATTCTCAGAAGATTTTGATGATAAATCAGTTTGAAGACATTGACCTCATGATGCGAAGACATTCACTTATATGTTGAGAGTTGGTTCCAGATTTGTACGAATCCATGAACAAGTACAAGTGAGGAATCAAACTAGATATGAAGTTTAAGTGAATAGACTAGGCAGTATGAGATGCAGACAGAATAGATCTAACATTGTGTAGGCAGAAACAACTTTTGGTAAATAGGATGAATCTTTGAAGATCAAAAGGATGGTAAAAATAGAGTTATATTTACCACACGAAGAACTGCTAGATGGGATGAACAGGAGACCGAGCAGTTCAATCCACCATGCCCTAACTTGGCGATGGAGGACACCAACGGCGACGGCGGAGAGGAGGATGTCCGCGGCCAGCGTGAGGACGGCGTCGGAGAAATCGCGGCAGCTAAGCGCTTCGTGGCCGGCGTCGTCGAGAGCTAGCGGTGGTGCTAGGGTTTTGACGAGGTGGAGATGTGGAAGAAGGTTTTCTTTACCATAGGGGACATGTATTTATAAGGAAGTGTGCGGCACAGCACAATTACGCAGGTGCCCCTGGCGGTTCACATCTGAGGGGCACGTGGCAAGCATGCAATATACTTAGAGTTGTCCCACGTTCCCACGCCCGCCAGGCATGTCGGATGGTTGTTCCGGCTTCTCCGGATTGAGAAAATAAGGATGAGTCATTTAAAACAGACTTAATGTTTGTCTATGTGTCTTCTGCTGACTAGGACGCAGAGAAGACATTCGACAGTTTCAATAGAATGCATATGATCTGGACAGATAGAGTTTGAGATAGAAAGCATAGAGAGATTAGGGTCCGATCACATTCACTTAGTTCAAAAGATTCAACTAGGAAGACATAGCTATAAGTGAATGTCAGAGAGGATGTAACACTAGTATATATATATATATCAGAAAATAATCAAATCATCATAGTGAAGAAAATCATGAAGATAAATTGAAATTGAAGACAAACCAAATGCAAAGTCATTGCAAAAATAACGCCATGAGTGAAACACTTCAAACAGAGAAATTTGGTGGTGGCGTTACCCACCGTATAGGAAGTATTAGACCCAGACACGGTGCACAATTATCGTGGCGCTCCGAAGTCAAATTCCATGTTAATGTATTCACACTTAGAATGTAAGTCTTCATTGATTGAAGATATACTTTACTTCCTGTGTTGCACATCTAAGTCATCAACATGCATAAGTGTTAGGATGTGTGCCTGATCATAGGACATTTGAGGATTCCAAGATATTTAGCTCACACCGTAACTTGCAAAACCTTTTCTCATCCAAGAGTTGTGTGAAGATATCGCGCCATTGCTCTTCAAAGGTTGGCGTGAATGATGTCAATATCTTTCTTCATGACATGATCTCGAGAAAGTGATGACGAATTTCAATGTGTTTTGTCTTGAGTGCTGGACTGGATTGTTGGCAATCTTGATGGCGCTTTCGTTGTCGTGAGAAGAGAGGCACTTGTTTCAGATTGATGCCATAGTCCTTGAGAGTTTGCTTCATCCATAGAAGCCGAGCGCAACAAGATCCAAAGACAATGTATTCAGATTCAGCAGCTTGAGAGTGATACAGTTACGCTTCTTTGAAGACCAATGCACAAGTGATCGACCCAGAAAGTGACATGTGCCTGATGTAGACTTGCGATCCACCTTGTCACTAGTATAATCAGCATCCGAGAATCCAACCAAATCAAATTTTGAGCCCTTTGGATACCATAATCCGAGTGTTGGGGTGTAAGCCAAATATCGAAGAATTCGCTTCACCGCTAAGTGATGCGATTCCTTTGGTGCCGCTTGGAATCGAGCACACATGCAAACACTAAGCTTAATATCTGGCCTAGATGCACATAGATAAAGTAAGGAACCAATCATGGAGCGGTATACCTTTTGATCAAACTCTTTAACATTGTTGTCGGGACCAAGATGGTGTTTGGCTGGCATTGGCGTCGTGTAACCTTTGCAATCTTCCATTCCAAACTTCTTCAGACAATCTTTGAGGTATTTTTCTTGAGATATGAAGATGCCATTCCTTTGCTGACGAATTTGAAGACCAAGGAAGAATTTCAGCTCACCGATCATGGACATCTGATATTGCTCTTGCATCATGTATCCAAACTCATCACTATACTTCTGGTTGGTGTAAGTGCATCTAGTGCCACCCCTAGTTGGTTTTGGAGTATTGAAGACAAAGTTGGTTGATGGACTAATGCGTTTGTGAGAATTGCAGGATAACACAGGTAGTGTCCCTCATTGATTCGGTTTACCTACCGGAGATGACCCCTAAAAATGTATGAAGACATTGAAGACAATGGTGGTATGAGAAGATATTCATATTGAAGACTATGACATGAGAAGACATTGTGTGAAGACTTTGGAGCGCGAAGACTGTGTGGTTTCGTTGTTTCCTTTTCTTCTTTGTTGAGTCATAGGAACCACCGTACTATTAAGTCGGGTCCAAGTGAACTAAGTCAAAGTGACTGAAGTGATGCTCAACTCAAATCCTATGTCTTCGAGCGAAGACAATGAGAGCAAATCTTATCTAGAGCTGGATGAGTCAGCTTTGCTTGTAGTCCAAGTAAAGTTGCCACGTGTGTTTGAAATCTGACCGTTGGAACACGTGTCAGTTCCTTAGTGACCCAGGGTCATTTTGGACAAATCAGGTCGGGTTGCCTAGTGGCTATAAATAGCCCACCCCCTACACCATAAATTGGTGGCTGCTCAGAGTTTGTGCACGACTTTTGTCGTTTGAGAGCAACCCTCCTCGAAGCATTTGAGAGAGAGAAATCCTTGCGAGGACAAAGCCCAAACACCCGAGCCAAAGAGTGTTAGGCATCATGAAGTCTTTACATGCTCAGTGACCAAGACTTATTACACTTGAGGACTGTGAATCCTCCGGCCGTTTAGGCGTCGCGTTCTGAGCATCCAAGAGTCATTGTGGATTGCCGGTGAACGAAGTCTGTGAAGGTTTGGAAGTCTCCCTTGAAGACTTACCAGAGTGATTGGGCGAGGACTGGGTGTCCTTAGCTCAAGGGGAGTAAGCTGAGGACACGGTCTTCTGAGTTAAATCTCAGCCTCCCTAACCAGACGTACAGTTGTCATAGCAACTGGAATTGGTCCAACAAATCCTGTGTCTTCAACAAGCAACTGGTTCTATCCCTTCCAACCTTACTTAAGTTTGTCTTCATGAAGTCATTGCTTGTCTGTGTATCTGTTTGACTTCATTGTTTGACTACTATTGTTGATTGGCTTCACACTATCTTCCATCTTGATCCTTACTACCAAACTGCTATTAGTCCTGTACTTTCACATCATTAAATACTTGACTATGGCTTGTTTAGGATAGTTTATCTTCCGCTGCATATCAATTAGGTTGTTTCTGTTGTTTGTCTTCGAAACTTCCAAGTTTTGAAGACTTTCATAAAAATCGCCTATTCACCCCCTCTAGTCGATACTAGCACTTTCAATTGGTATCGGTAGCAAGGTACTCCTTGTTTTGTGTGATTCGGTTTAACCACCGAGTTTCAGCTATGTTGATGCGCAGGATAATCAAGGTCTCCGCTGCTTGCCCCATGTTCGATGGGCCTGAGTATCCCTCTTCGGAAGAATAAGATGCACATGCATCTTGAAGCCATTCATGTCGACTTACGGTATGTCGTCAAGAATGGCGTTCCCAAAACCGTGAAGGTGTCACCCCATCGATGTCAAGAAGTTCATTCATTTGGACTCTACTACAAAGAACATCATCTGTGGTCATCGACCAAAGGACAAGATGGCCGTGTGAGCGCCTGGAAACGTCGAAGCTAGTGCAGGGACTGGCTATCCAAGGTCAACGAAGCGTCTCAACCCGAGAGATCAAAGAATCGGTGTTCTTCGCAACCTATTCAACCGCTTCAAGAGAAGCGACAATGAGAATGTCCACTTCGTTTGATCGCCTCACCGATATCACAAACGAACTTCAAGCTCTTGGCGAACCGAGATTACCAAGCATGAAATCGTCAAGACACCGCTGAGATCACTCGACAGCTCCTTTGACACCCTTGCCCTCATGATACAAGAACGTCCTGACTTCAAGACACTCGATCCGTCTGATATACTTGAGAGGCTCAACACACATGAGTTCCAGCTATCTGAGAAAAGAGATATCTATGGTCCAAGCTATGGCTGAACTCGTGCTTTGAAGGCAAAAGTTGTTTCCTCATCCAAGAAGAATCATTGCAGCTTAAGATCCACAAGACATTGGAAGGAACTTGCTATGCTTGTGAAGAAGTTCGAAATTCACAAAGAAGAAAGGCTTGAAAAGTCATCACGATCTAGCTCAAGGAATGATGAAGCTTCCACACATGATCACAAGAAGAGAACCTTCCACAAGTGCAAGAAACCTGGTCATTACATATCCGAGTGTCCACAAGGGGACAATGAGAAGAAGAAGAAGAAAAGCAAGGAATATGATTCCGATGACAAGAAGAAGAAGAAATCCTCAAAGTCTTCTAAGTCTTCTTCCAAGTCTTCATCATACAAGAAGAGCTCATCCGCAAGGCTCGTGCTTTTGTTGGCAAGGAAATGGATTCAGAGGAGGAGTCCGCTTGGAGGAGGCGGAGGTGGAGTCCGAGAGGAGTCGACCTGGCGTTGCAAGTTTGGCTCTAGCCACGACCTATGTTGCCAAGTCCATCTTCAACATCAAGACAATGACTTCCACACCAACGCTGAAGCTAATGACGAAGACGATCCTACTCCCACCTACTGCTTCATGGCACGTGGTGCCAAGGTAAAATCACGCGATGCTTACTTCCAAACTTCAAGTGAAGATGACTCTGATTGTGAATCCAAACCCAGCTACAAAACACTTGCTAAAATTGCAACTGAACAACAAAAGGCTATGGAACATACTCAAAAACTGTTAGACAAAAGCGATGACCTGTTGGACGCTGAAATGACACGTTCAAAGTCCTTAGTTGATGACATAAAAAATCTTCATGCTAAGTACCTAGAACTTGAAGGTCGTCATGAATCGCTCTCAACGACTTATGAAAGGCTCTCGTATGATTATCTTCAAAGGAAACAAGAGCTTGAGAAATTGAGAGTGGCTCATGAAGATCTTCAAAAGATGAATGAGTCACTTCGCGCTCAACAGATCAGTTCTGCTCAGGAAGGATTTGAACCACCATGTCTAAAATGCATTGAGCGTGATAATGCTACATCTGCTTCTTTGAATGTTCCACTTCTGCTCTCGTTTCATTGTCTTCACCTCTTGATGTGGTCACTA
Organism: Aegilops speltoides; assembly: GCA_021437245.1. Lineage (NCBI taxonomy): Eukaryota > Viridiplantae > Streptophyta > Magnoliopsida > Poales > Poaceae > Aegilops > Aegilops speltoides. The sequence goes on along the minus strand of CM038142.1, from coordinate 309,151,067 downwards.
ACCCCTCTGCAGAGGATACCACTGCTGTTACTAATGAAAATGCTATGTTGAAGACATTGCTTGAAACAGGGATGCACAAAAGTTTGAAGGGACATCAGACTCTCTGCGATGTTCTCAAAAAGCAGATTCTGAACCGAAACCCTAGGAAAGAGGGTGTTGGGTTGAAAGGAAAATGAATGTTGATGGCTCGTCTTTGAAGCCCGAGCGGTTCCCCAAAACCACATGGGTTGTGCAAAGGAACGTTCAATAGATCCATCTACCTTATCCGCTTTACCTATACTAATCCTATTGTCATTGATGAATCCTTTGATGCAAACTATAAGCTGTTCAAAAATCGAAATGGTGAAGTGTTTGCGGTACATTGGTACTAATCTGCAGAATGGACCACCTATGAAGAAGATCTGGTACCTAAGCGGACATTGAGAATCTTCTGTCAATGTCGCCATGACACCACCAAGGAAGAAGACAAACCCCGGCACCAATAGCTTCATGTGGCCCAAAGGCTTCATACTGAATCTGACTCACATGAGTCACCCTAACGCCGATGTTTTGCGGGAATCATGCTCGGACTTATGAATATGGCGTGTATCTTGAACCGCTATGTTCATAGGACTAAGAACTTTTACGCTTATTCATATGATTATCATTCATCTCCTGCAAGGCTATTTGCTAGGGCTTCAAAGCCAAAATTCTCAGATGCTACACTTAGACTCATTGCTTCTAAGCCCCCACTGAAGATGTGGGTGGCAAAGAAGAACTAACTCTCTTTTGCAGAAAAAAATCTCGGCCACCAATCAATGGCGTCCGATACTATTGCTGGGGACCTAAAACTCGTTGAGGACGCATGATGAAATGTTATTCTATATGCTTCACATCTGAATCTCATATCAGTCATACTATGTCCTAACCTTGATATAAGATGTGACTGTACCTATATGTGTCAAATGCTTATGCTTCACAACACTCGTGTGAAGCCTATCCTCCTAACTGCACTGTAGGGTACATCACCAAAAGCTTCAGAATGGATTATGGACAGTGGATGCACAAATCATATGACTGGTGATCGAAGTCTTCTCATGGACTCAACCTTACGTCCATCCGACAAAAGTCACATTACATTTCTTGACACCGTAAAAGCAAGGTATTGGGTCTAGGTAGAGTTGCAATCTCAAAGGATCAACACATGGATAAAGTGATGCTTGTTGAATCCCTTGGTTTCAACTTAATGTCTGTCTCAATTCTTTGTGACTTGAACATGATTGTGATATTTGGCAAATATTGTTGCCTTGTACTAATGGAATCTGACAAATCTCTAGTCTTTGAAGGGTATCGAAAAGATGATCTGTACATGGTGGATTTCTCAGCAGGTCCACAGCTTGCCATTTGTCTTCTCACAAAAGCTTCAGAATGCTGGCTCTGGCATCGAAGGCTGGGACATGCTGGCATGAGGAACTTACACTCACTCGTCAGGAAGAAGCATGTCATTGGCATCGAGGATGTCAAGTTCAAGAAGGATCATCTGTGTGGTGCCTGTGAAGCTGGAAAGATGACAAGGGCAAAACACCCCTCGAAGACAATCATGACAACATCTCAACCCTTCGAGCTGTTACACATGGGCTTATTTGGACCTACTCACTACTCCACCCTCACAACAACTGCCTGTCTCTATGGCTTCGTCATTGTTGATGACTACTCAAGATACACATGGGTTCATATAATTCGCACAAGACCAAGTGCAAGATGTCTTGGTAACGCCAAAATCGAGCAATGAACAATTATGGTGTGAAGATCAAGCACATCGAAGTGACAATGGCAATCAATTCAAGAACACTAGACTTGATCGTATCTAGATACAATGGGAATCACTCATGAGTTCTCTGCTCCATACACACCTCAAAGAAACGGCATTGTTGAGCGCAAAAACAGAACCCTCATTGAGATGGCTCGAACAATGCTAGATGAGTACAAGACACCAAGAAAGTTCGGCTGAAGCTATTGATACAAACATGTCACATCATCAACCGTGTATACATCCATAAGCTTCAACAAAACATTATATGAGCTGCTTCTTGGCAAGAAGCCAAACGTCGCCATTACTTGAGTATTTGGAGCAAGATCTTTGGATAAAGGATCCCCATCACAAGTCAAAATTTGCACCTAAGGCTCACGAAGGCTTCATGCTTGGCTATGGAAAGGATTCACACTCCTATAGAGTCTTCAACCTTTATCTATAGAAAATCATTGAAACTGTGGATGTGAAATTTGATGAAACCAACGGTTCACAAAGAGAGATTCTGCCAAGTACACTTGATGAAGCTCCTTCAAACGAGGCAATCAAGCTGATGGGAACTGGTGAAATCATGCCCTCTGAAGCACAGCCTGAAGAGGAACTTATCATCTCTGCACCAAATCAACCCAAAGACAATGCTCAGTCCAAAGACAATCCTCCCAATGATGACAATGAACAGCCAGAGCAAAACCATCGTCCTGTTCATCCTCGTGTTGCAAATGAAGTTCAAATAGAGAAGATAATTGACAACATCAATGCACCTGGTCCGCTCACTCGATCAAGAGCAACACAGCTAGCAAACTTCTGTGGGCACTTTTCATTTGTGTCAATATCAGAACCCAAGAAAGTTCTTTGAAGCTTTTATGGAACTGAATGGATTCAAGCCATGCAAGAAGAACTTCAACAGTTCAAACTGAATAATGTCTGGGAACTTGTCAAGCGACCTGATCCTCGCAAGCATAACATTATTGGAACAAAATGGATATATCAAAACAAGCAAGATGAGCATGGTCAAGTCATTAGAAACAAAGCACATCTTGTGGCTCAAGGATACACTCAAGTTGAAGGAATTGACTTCGATGAAACATTTGCTCCTGTTGCTAGACTTGAAGCCATTCGCATACTGCTAGCCTATGCTAATCATCACAATATCTTGCTATATCAAATGGATGTGAAGAGAGCATTTCTCAATGGCAAGATTGAAGAAGAAGTATATGTCGCACAACCACCTGGCTTTGAAGATCCAAAACATCCTGATATGGTGTACAAGCTAAACAAGGCAATGTATGGCCTCAAACAAGCTCCTCGTGCCTGGTATGATACAATCAAAGACTTCCTGAAGAGCAAAGGCTTCAAACCTGGATCCCTCGATCCCACTCTCTTCACGAAGACATATGATGGTGAACTATTTGTGTGCCAAATATATGTGGATGACATAATCTTGGATGCACCAACCGTAAGTACAAAGGATGAGTTTGGGTACATGATGCAAGAGCAATATCAAATGTCCATGATGGGTGAGCTGAAGTTCTTCCTTGGTCTTCAAATTAAATCGACAAAGGAATGGCATCTTCATATCTCAAGAGAAATACCTCAAAGAATGTCTGAAGAAGTTTGGAATGGAAGACTGCAAAGGCTACACGACGCCAATGCCAGCCAAACACCATCTTGGTCCCGACGACAATGGTAAAGAGTTCGATCAAAAGGTATACCGCTCCATTATTGGTTCTTTGCTTTATTTATGTGCATCTAGGCCAGATATTATGGTTAGTGTTTGCATGTGTGCTCGATTCCAAGCGGCACCAAAGGAATCGCATCACTTAGCTGTGAAGCGAATTCTTCGATATTTGGCTTACACCCCAACACTCGGATTATGGTATCCCAAGGGCTCAAAATTTGATTTGGTTGGATTCTCGGATGCTGATTATGCTGGTGACAAGGTGGATCGCAAGTCTACATCTGGCACATGCCATTTTCTTGGTCGATCACTTGTCTGTTGGTCTTCAACGAAGCATAACTGTGTATCACTCTCAACTGTTGAATCTGAATACATTGCTGCTGGATCCTGTTGTGCTCAGCTTCTATGGATGAAGCAAACTCTCAAGGATTATGGCATCAACCTGAATCAAGTACCTCTCTTCTACGACAACGAGAGTGCCATCAAAATAGCCAACAATCCAGTCCAACACTCGAAGACAAAGCACATTGAAATTCGTCATCACTTTCTCAGAGATCATGTTATGAAGAAAGATATCGATATCATTCATGTCAACATCAAGAGAAATCGCGATATCTTCACAAAGCCCTTGGATGAGAAAAGGTTTTGCAAGTTACGGTGTGAGCTAAATATCTTGGAATCCTCTAATGTCCTGTGATCAGGCACACATCCTAACACTTATGCATGTTGATGACTTAGATGTGCAACACACAAAGTAATGTATATCTTCAATCAATGAAGATTTACACTCTGAGTGTGAATACATTAACATGGAATTTGACTTCGGAGCGCCACGATAATTGTGTGCTGTGTCTGGGTCTAATACTCCCTACACGGTGGGTAACGCCACCACCAACCTTCTATGTTTGAAGTGTTTCACTCATGGCGTTATATTGCAATGACTTCGCATTTGGTTTGTCTTCAGTTTCAATTTGTCTTCATGACTTGCTGCACTATGATGATTTGATTGCTTTCTGATATATACTAGTGTTCTGTCCTCTACAACATTCACTTATAGCTATGTCTTCAAGATTGGATCTTTTGAACTAAGTGAATGTGATCGGACCCTAACCTCTCTATGCTTCCTATCTCAAACTCTATCTGTCCAAATCATATGCATTCTATTGAAACTGTCGAATGTCTTCTCTGCGTCCTTGTCAGCAGAAGGCAAAGAGACAAACATTAAATCTATTTTTAAAGGCTTATGTTTACTGTTGAAATCCGGAGAAGCCGGAACAACTCTCCGACATGCCTGGCGGGCGTGGGAATGTGGGACAACCCTGGGTGTGTTGCATGCTTGCCACGTACCCCTCAGATATGAACCGCCAGGGGCACTAGCGTTATTGCGCTGTGTCTCTCACCTACTTATAAATACCTGTCCCCTGCGGCAAAGAAATCCTTCTCCCACCTCTCCACCTCCGTCAAAACCCTAGCGCCACCGCTAGCTCGCGACGACGCCGGCGACGAAGCGCTTAGCTGCCGCGACTTCTCCGACGCCGTCCTCACGCCGGCCGCGGACATCGTCCTCTCCGCCGTCGCCGTAGGTGTCCTCCGTCGCCAAGTTAGGGCACGGTGGGCTGAACTGCTCGGTCTCCTATTCTTCCCATCTAGCAGTTCTTCATGCGGTAATTATAACTCTATTTTACCACCTTTTTGATCTTCAAGATTCATCCTGTTTACCGAAAGTTGTTTACATGCTGCTCAAGTTAGATCTATTCCGCTCGCATCTCATCGCTTAGTCGATTCACTTAGATTCCTTGTCTAGTTTGATTCCTCACTTGTACTTATTCACGGATTGGTACAAATCAGAACCAACTCACCTATATAAGTGAATGTCTTCGCATCATGAGGTCAATGTCTTCAAACTGATTTATCTTCAATATCTTACGAGAATGCATATGACCTCTTCCCTTCCTCGCATCTCTAATGTCACACAGTACATGTCCGTGGGAGAATCCCTTGGTTCTCATAGTCTGCATTCGTTTGCAGAATACTTACAGCATCATATAAATTCTCCTGAAGCCAGTTCCTGCTTGACCAGCAAGCGCAAACCTCTGAAGCCTTTGAACGCATTGAAGCCATTCAGCTTGAAGTTCATGGCTGCAGAAAAATCAGCAAGGAAGGGTGGCAGACACCGCAGAGAAGGAACATCTAAAGATCTGCCTGATGATTTAGCAGAACTATACAAGACAGATCCAGAAGAAAATTATCATCAGAGAAAGACGTGAATCCAATGGATTCGACGCTATTGGGCTGAGGAGTGGTTCAAGTACAAGTTTGTCACAAAGGAATATGCAGAGAAGCATGCCATCAAGAGACCTTGGGGTGATATCCTCTATCGAGGCCTTCAACCCAAGAGCCGAACTGAAGCCATTGAACAAGGCTTCTATCCATGCATGGTCCGTGGGCCACAGCCTGCGAACGCAAATCCCACTTCACTACTCTGGTGTCGTGACGATTCGCTCTTCAAGCACAACTATCAGTTTGCTGTGGCTTCGGCCAAGAAGAACAAGAAGTCCTTGGGTTTGGACTTCAACCCAGGTCCCTCTGCTCCCCGTGCTGACGACTCCCGTGAAGCTAATCCCAATTTCATTGGCCCCTACGCCAACCTTGACGGCCTCATCACCTACATCATGGTCCAAGCCGCCAGAGTAGATCATTCTGACAATGGTGCTGACTCTGATGAAGCCCCTGCTCCTCCTCCAAAGCCGCAGAAGCAAAAGAAGTCAAAGGCTTCAACCTCAGCTGCACCTCCGAAAACTTTGCGTGTGAAGCCACTAGCCACTGCACCTCCTGAAGCCAGTGTGCAGTCTAAAGATCAATCCCGTGTCTCCAAGAGAACGGAGAAGAAGAAGCAACTTGTCGGACCATCTGATCAAAGAGCCTTGACTCCTGCTGCCATTCTACGTGAAGAACCCATTGATCTATCAAGTGATGAAGATCTTGCTGATGATGCCCTTGAGCAGCTGATCAAGAGCAAGGAAGAAGCTGAAATCTTCAGCAACTTGCCTCTCTTTGATGTGGCCATCATTCACATTTTCATTGATGAGTGGTTCGACACCCCCAACGTCAGCTTTGAAGATTTACAGCTCCCCATTGGCCTCAGTGTCGCCTTCAATGGCACCATTGCTTCTGAGCTAGCTCTTGCTCAGCGCATTGTTGAGCTCAAGAACAAGATTGACTTTGAGAAGGCTCAGTTCAAGAAGCATGTGGCCAAGCTAAGTGTTCAAGACGTCCGCAACTTCAAAGTCATGCTCCATGAGCTTAAAGAAGCTTTTCTGAAGAAGCGTGAAGAAGCCCAGGGCTCTCGAGAGCGCATGAAGATTTTGGCTGATAAATGTGTGCTTGCCTACAATGAGGCTGAGAAGTGCAAGTCACTTGGCCGTCCTGGCATTGATCCCAGGATGGCTGCAAAGAAGAAGAACAAGCGCCCTGCTGATCAGCCTGAACCTTCAAGCCAATAAGCCCCTCACATTATCTTCCCAAGCAGCATGACTGGCTCGAAGCCAAAGGTCACAACAACCGCTTGAGCGAGAAGAAGACAGGGCTACCGAGGTCGACGCCGTAAAGAGAAAGCACATCGAAGCCTCGATGCGCTCCTCCAAGAAGAAGCGCAAGACCAAGAAGACTAGGGCTTCTTCCACAGAGCCCTTAGTCGTTGAACCCATTTCCGTGGTTCGCCCTGTGTCAGTTCATCAAGAACGAAGAATGGTTGTCCATGAGCCTGCTACCACAGAGGCTCATGAGACTGAAGATATTCCAGCAGCTGAACCCAACGCTGCTGAAGACATGGGTCAAGATGACAATGTAAATGATGATGAAGTTCTTCCTCAGATCGAACATCAAGTGGTATCATCGCCTGTTCATACGAACAGCAAACTCATCAGCATTGGTCGTCCATTGACGCCAATTGCTTAGGATGCTTCGTGGGCTGATCACCCACAACAACAAAAAGACTCCCCCAGTACTCCCCAACAACAACAACAAGCTACACCCCCAGTGCAAGAAGAGGATGAAGACTTTCAGGCTCAGCCAACTCCATCTCCTAACTTGAAGCCAGCGCTTCGCAGGCTTCGCAGAGGACAAAGGCCTGAAGTCCCTCCGTCGAGCGTTCCAGAAGGAGAAGTGCAACGTTCACCAGTTGCACGACAAGTATTTTCTGAACCTGCTCCAACAGTGAACGTCTCCGAGTCTGAAGCACATGCTGCTGAAGACATTCCGGCTGCATCAGCCGAAGAAAATGAAGAAGTACGTGCACCAACTCCCCCAGCGATTGAAGAAGAAGCAGTTCCAGATGTGAACGTGCCTGTGCCCGACCCTCCTGTTCGTCAAGAGGAGGTTGACAATGTTGAGGCTGCAACAACCAATGCCAATGAAGCCAGTGACGTAGTCATGGCTAATGCTAATGTGGAGCTTGCACCAACCAGTGTGCCTGAAACCAATGAGGCCACTGTGACTGAAGCAAATTTGGCCCCTGAACCTGAAACCACTAATGCTGGACCTAAAACCAATGAGGATGTTGCACCAGAAGTCAATGAGGTTGCTGCACCTAAAGCCAATATGACAACTGCTCCTGAAGCACCTGTGGTGCAGCCTGACTCCTCTGATGTTGCCCCTGCTCCTGTTCCGCCACCAAGGCCTCACACTATTGAGCAAGCATACAATCATGGTCAGCTTACTACTGTCCGATGGCCCATTCTGGCGCCTCCGCCCTCTACCTCAGGACCGCAATTTGACTATCATGTTGAGCATAGGCCTCAGGTCCAGAAGCCAAAGCCCAGGTTGCCAAGGTTTCCAGGTACTGCCAACTCCCCCGGGTCATTCAATGCCAATGGCTTCAAGAGCCACAATACCTTCTTTTACAGCGCCAAGAACCCCTACTCCAAGCCAAGGATTTCATCAGATCGGTTCTGGAGCTATCAGCAGAGAAGCTATTACTCATGCGTGATATATGATCAAGGATGCATTTTCCCTCATATGCGTCTTGACACTGAAGCTATTGCTGGACTGCCGTGCTTAGAAGAAGCACTTGATTGCTTTCATGATGCTGGTCTGCTCCATTTTGTGACAGACAAAGAACATTGGAATGAAGAGCTATTGCTTCAATTCTATGCAACTCTGCACATTCGCGGCTACTACAGGGGACATCAAGACATGGGTTCTCGAGTGGATGACCGAAATGTTCATCATGAAGCCAAAGTTATGGATATCATCGAGCTTCTTGGGCTAGCCACTCTGGAGAACTGTATGAGCTGACGATCGGCTACACCGAATGTCAGGAGAGCATCTTTCACAAGCCGTAACCTAATATGAGCCGATCTTTGAGCATGATGAAGCCTTTGCCATCCGACGCCGAGTATCCCACACATTTATTTGTTGAAGACCTTGAGTATCCGACTCGCACCATATATCATATCATCGGCGAACTCTATGGCCACCAAGGACATTCATCGGTGCCAAGCTTGAAGGAGCAATGAAGACTTTGGTCTTCTACATTCTAAATGGCATCGGCTTCAACACTCAGAATTCTTCATCGTGCAACTTGTCGCTTCCGGATCGACTGTTTGGTCGAAGTTTTATGCTCCATGGGTCATGCGCCTCATCAATCGCCACACATCTGTCAATTATCAGCCCTCTGCTCGCAATCATATAATCTTTCTGCCAAAGGTTGATATGTCAGTTGATGCTATATACTCTGACCCTGCCAAGACGCCGCTTTGTCTTCAGAACATTGAGCACCAAAGCTTCACTCAGCCTATTGAAGGTGTTCAAGCAGCAACACGAATCTATCCACGGGCTGGTAACACTCGTCTGCCTCACCGAGCACCCACTGAAGCCACTGAAAGCACCATTGCCCAAAGGCCTCGGAAGCGTTCTCGTGTTCTCAATGACCGAGAACTTCTTGTGGCTCTTCATTAGAAACATGATAAGCATCATTTCTGGCTCAAGAGACAGATGCAAAGCCTCTTGGTGGATGTCAATCGCATTCGCAACCTTGCCACCAATAATGCCTTTGTTGCTCATGAAACCTTCCGACGATCATGGAAGAGTTTGACTCTGCTCAGTGCTGAAGCAGATCTTCAAGACGATGGCTTCAATGAGAGATTCCAGTTCGACTCCACTCCTCCACGGATTGCTACCCTGCATCGAACTCCATCTCTTGAAGACTCTGAATATTCCTCTTCCGCGGCAATAGTTAATGCCAGAGTGATCGATGATGAAGATGATGCTACTTCACCACCTCCAACTACTACTACGCGCATCGACACTGCACCAAGCTCGTCTGCACCGCCAACCAACGATGACAACCCTGCTGCTTCACCTACTTATGATGATGAGTAGATGCTCTATGTCTTCAAACCTTTTTGGTCCTTACTGACAAAAGGGGGAGAAGCATATGAGTTGATAGTCTTCAAGCGGGTTCATATGGGCGGTTGCATTATATTTTGCTGCGTGTTTACAACTCTTGCATTTTGAAACATTTGGCTCTTTGAGTTGTAACACCAAAACTTGATGGTCGTCCGCTACTTCTGCTACTCATTTGATTTACTATGATGCGATGATAAATTCCGCATGTGCGATGATAACTTCCGCACTTAGATCATTCTGCAGACGTACATTTTTCATTATGCATGTCATTCTTATTGCAATATCATTTCATGCATGATGAATTATCTTCATAAGTTGAAGTGGATCTCCACAAGTACAACCTGCCATGTGCATTTGCATTCCAAAAGCAAATTACTTATATGCACATCTTCAGGGGGAGCCCTTGCAACTTATGAAGACAATTCCCTATCCTTATAATTTCACATACTTTATCCCCGTTGAAAACTTCAACTAGTTTGTCATCAATCACCAAAAAGGGGGAGATTGTAAGTGCATCTAGTGCCACCCCTAGTTGGTTTTGGAGTATTGACGACAAAGTTGGTTGAGGGACAAATGCGTTTGTGAGAATTCCAGGATAACGCAGGTAGTGTCCCTCATTGATTCGGTTTACCTACCGGAGATGACCCCTGAAAATGTATGAAGACATTGAAGACAATGGTGGTATGAGAAGATATTCATATTGAAGACTATGACATAAGAAGACATTGTGTGAAGACTTTGGGCCTTGAAGATCGTGTGGTTTCGTTGTTTCCTTTTCTTCTTTGTTGAGTCATAGGAACACCGTCTTGTTAAGTGGGATCCAAGTGAACTAAGTCGAGTGATCAAGTGATGCTCAACTCAAATCCTATGTCTTCGAGCGAAGACAATGAGAGCAAATCTTATCCAGAGCTGGATGAGTCGACTTTGCTTGTAGCCCAAGTAAAGTTTCCGCGTGTGTTTGAAATCGACCATTGGAACACGTGTCGGTTCCTTAGTGACCAGGGGTCATTTTGGACAAATCAGGTCAGGTTGCCTAGTGGCTATAAATAGCCCACCCCTACACCATAAATTGGTGGCTGCTCGTAGTTTGTGCACGGCTTTTGTCATTTGAGAGCAACCCACCTCAAGCATTTGAGAGAGAAAAACTTGCGAGGACAAAGCCCAAACACCCAGAGCCAAAGAGTGTTAGGCATCATCAAGTCTTTACATGCTCTGTGACTGAAGACTTATTACACTTGAGGATTGTGAATCCTCCGGCCGGTTAGGCGTCGCGTTCTTAGCATCCAAGAGTCATTGTGGATTGCGGTGAATGAAGTCTGTGAAGGTTTGGAAGTCTCCTTGAAGACTTACGAGTGATTGGGCGAGGACCGGTGTCCTTAGCTCAAGGGGAATAAGGTGAAGACATGGTCTTCGAGTTAAATCTTAGCCTCCCTAACTGGGCGTACGGTTGTCACAAAGAATCGAACTGGTCCAACAAATCTGTGTCTTCAACAAGCAACCGGTTCTATCCCTTCCAACCTTACTTAAGTTTGTCTTCATGAAGTCATTGCTTGTCTGTGTATCTGTTTGACTTTGTTTGGCAACTATTGTTGATTGGCTTCACACTATCTTCCATCTTGATCCTTACTACCAAACTGCTATTAGTCCTGTACTTTCACATCATTAAATACTTGACTATGGCTTGTTTAGGATAGTTTATCTTCCGCTGTATATCAGTTAGGTTGTTTCTGTTGTTTGTCTTCGAAACTTCCAAGTTTTGAAGACTTTCATAAAAATCGCCTATTCACCCCCCCTCTAGTCGATACTAGCACTTTCAGTTGGTGCAGCCGAAGATAATGTCATCCACATATATTTGGCACACAAACAGTTCACCATCATATGTCTTCGTGAAGAGTGTGGGATCGAGGGATCCAGGTTTGAAGCCTTTGCTCTTCGGGAAGTCTTTGATCGTATCATACCAAGCGCGAGGAGCTTGTTTGAGACCATACAGTGCTTTGTTTAGCTTGTACACCATATCAGGATGTTTAGGATCTTCAAAGCCAGGTGGTTGAGCGACATATACTTCTTCTTCAATCTTGCCATTGAGAAATGCACTCTTCACATCCATTTGATGTAGCAGAATGTTGTGGTGATTAGCGTAGGCTAGCAGTATGCGAATAGCTTCAAGCCTAGCCACAGGAGCAAATGTTTCATCGAAGTCAATTCCTTCTACTTGAGTATATCCTTGAGCCACAAGACGTGCTTTGTTTCTGACGACTTCACCATGCTCATCTTGCTTGTTTCGATATATCCGTTTTGTTCCAATAATGTTATGCTTGCGAGGGTCAGGATGCTTGACAAGTTCCCAAACATTGTTCAGCTTGAACTGTTGAAGTTCCTCTTGCATAGCTTGTATCCATTCAGGTTCCATAAAGGCTTCAACAACTTTCTTGGGTTCTGATATTGACATAAATGAGAAGTGCCCACAGAAATTTGCTAACTGTGTTGCTCTTGAGCGAGTAAGTGGACCAAGTGCATTGATGCTATCAATTATCTTCTCAATTTGTACTTCATTTGCAACTCGAGGATGAACTGGACGAAGACTTTGCTCTTGCTGGTCACTGTCATCATTGGGAGGATTGTCTTCGCTTGAGCATTGTCTTGAGTTGGTTTGGAGCGAAATGATAAGTTCCTCTTGGTGTGCTTGAAGGCATGATTTCACCAGTTCCCATCAGCTTGATAGATTTGCTGGGCGGAGCTTCGTCTAGTGTACTTGGCAGGAGTTCTCTTTGTGAACCATTTGTTTCATCAAATCGTACGTCCACAGTTTCGACGATTTTGTAGAGATAGAGGTTGAAGACTCTGTAGGAGTGCGAGTCTTTTCCGTAGCCAAGCATGAAGCCTTCGTGAGCTTTAGGTGCAAATTTTGACTTGTGATGGGGATCCTTGATCCAGCACCTAGCTCCAAATACTCTGAAGTAGCTGACATTTGGCTTCTTGCCAGTAAGGAGCTCATATGATGTTTTGTTCAGAAGCTTATGGATGTAAACACGGTTGATGATGTGACATGCTGTATCAATAGCTTCAGGCCAGAACTTTCTTGGTGTATTGTATTCGTCAAGCATTGTTCGAGCCATCTCAATGAGGGTTCTGTTCTTGCGCTCAATGATGCCATTTTGCTGAGGTTTGTATGGGGCAGAGAACTCATGAGTGATTCCCATTGTATCTAGATAAAGATCAATTCCGGTGTTCTTGAATTCAGTGCCATTGTCACTTCTGATATGCTTGATCTTCACGCCATAATTGTTCGTTGCTCGATTGGCGAAGCGTCTGAAGACATCTTGCACTTCAGTCTTGTAGAGAATTATATGCACCCATGTGTATCTTGAGTAGTCATCAACAATGACGAAGCCATAGAGACAAGCAGTTGTTGTGAGGGTTGAGTAGTGAGTAGGTCCAAATAAGTCTATGTGTAGCAGCTCGAAGGGTTGAGATGTCGTCATGATTGTCTTCGAGGGGTGCTTTGCCCTGGTCATCTTTCCAGCTTCGCAGGCACCACACAAATGATCCTTCTTGAACTTGACATCCTCGATGCCTATGACATGCTTCTTCTTGATGAGTGTGTGTAAGTTCCTCATACCAGCATGCCCTAGCCTCCGATGCCAGAGCCAGTATTCAGAAGCTTTTGCGAGAAGACATACGGCAAGCTATGGACCTGCTGAGAAATCTACCATGTATAGATCATCTTTCCGATACCCTTCAGAGACTAGAGACTTGTCAGATTCCATTAGTACAAGACAACGATATTTTCCAAATAGCACAATCATGTTCAAGTCACAAAGCATTGAGACATACATTAAGTTGAAACCAAGGGATTCAACAAGCATCACTTTATCCATGTGTTGATCCTTTGAGATTGCAACTCTACCTAGACCCAATACCTTGCTTTTACCAGTGTCAGCAAATGTGATGTGACTCTTGTCTGATGGACGTAAGGTTGAGTCCATGAGAAGACTTCGATCACCAGTCATATGATTTGTGCATCCGCTGTCCATAATCCATTCTGAAGCTTTTGGTGTCATACCCTACAGTATAGTTAGGAGGTTGGGCTTCACGAAGAGTGTTGTGAAGCATAAGCATTTGACACACACAAGGATTATCACAGCTTGGATCAAGGTTAGGACACATAGTATGACTGGTAAGCGATTCAGATATGAAATACATAGTAAGATCATTTTATCATGCATCCCTTTATGTGTTTTAGGTCCCCATCAATAGCATAGGACGCCTTTGATTACAGGCTGGAGACCTTTCCCTGCAAGGAAGGTTAATTCTTCTTCACCACCCACATCTTCAGGGGTGGCGTAGAAGCAATGAGTCTAAGTGCAGCATCTGAGAATTTTGGCTTTGGAGCCCTAGCAAATAGCCTTGCAGGAGATGAATGATACTCATATGAATAAGCAGAAAAGTTCTTAGTTCTATGAACATAGCGGTTTGAAGACACACGCTCATATTCATAAGTCTGAGTATGATTTCTCTGCAAAACATTGGCGTTAGGGTGACTCAGGTGAGTCCTATATCTATATGAAGCCTTTGGGCCATATGAAGCCATAGGTCTGGGGTTTGTCTTCTTCCTTGGTGGTGTCATGATGACATTCACAAGAAGATTCTCAATGCACTGCTTAGGTACCCAGATCTTCTTCATAGGTGGTCCATTCCTGCAGTTAGTACCAATATACCTGGCAAACACTTCACCATTCTGATTCTTGAACAGCTTATAGTTTGCATCAAAGGATTCATCAATGACAATAGGATTAACACAGGTAAAGCTAGATAAGGTGGATGGATCTACTGAAGGTTCCTTTGCAAAGAACCCATGTGGTTTTGGGATCTGCTCGGGCTTCCAAAGAGGAGCCATCAACATTCATTTTCCTCTCGAACCAACACCCTCTTTCCTAGGGTTTCGGTTCGAAATCTACTTTTGAGGACATCGCATACGATTATCGATGTCCTTTCGCACTTTAGACATCCTGTTTCAAGCAATGTCTTCAACCTAGCATTTTCATCGGCAATAGTAGTGGTATCCTCCACGAGAGGGTTAGTTACCACATCGGTAGTTGAAGACAATGCAACAAGAGCAAAGTGGAACATTCGCAACAGATGTAGCATTATCACGCTCAATGCATTTTAGACATGGTGGTTCAAATCCATCTGGCGGGACTGATCCGTGGAGCAAAGTGACTCATTCTCTTTTTGAAGATCTTCATGAGCCACTCTCAATTTCTCAAGCTCTTGCTTCCTTTGAAGATAATCATAGGAGAGCTTTTCATAAGTGGTTGAGAGCGTTTCATGATGACTTTCAAGTTCTTGGTACTTAGCATGAAGATTTTTTATATCTTCAACTAAGGACTGTGAACGTGTCATTTCCGCGTCCAACAGGTCATCGCTTTTGTCTAACAGTTTTTGAGTATGTTCCATAGCCTTTTGCTGTTCAGTTGCAATTTTAGCAAGTGTTTTGTAGCTGGGTTTGGATTCACAATCAGAGTCATCTTCACTTGATGTTTGAAAGTAAGCATCACGTGATTTTACCTTGGCACCACGTGCCATGAAGCAGTAGGTGGGAGTAGGATCGTCTTTGTTATCAGCTTCAGCGTTGGTGTGGAAGTCATTGTCTTCAGTGTTGAAGATGGACTTGGCAACATAGGCTGTGGCTAGAGCCAGACTTGCAACGCCAGGGTCGGACTCCTCTCCAGACTCCACCTCTGCCTCCTCAGAAGCAGACTCCTCCTCTGAATCCATTTCCTTGCCAACAAAGGCACGAGCCTTGCCAGAGGAGCTCTTCTTGTGTGATGAATACTTGGAAGAAGACTTAGAAGAAGACTTTGAGGATTTCTTCTTCTTCTTGTCATCAGAATCATATTCCTTGATCTTCTTCTTCTTCTTCTTCTTCTTCTTCTTCTCATTGTCCCATTGTGGACACTCAGATATGTAGTGACCAGGTTTCTTGCACTTGTGGCAGGTTCTCTTCTTGTGGTCATGGGTGGAAGTTTCATCATTCCTTGAGCTAGATCGTGAAGCCTTTCTTCTTGGTGAATTTCTGGAACTTCTTCACAAGCATAGCAAGTTCCTTCCCAATGTCTTCAGGATCATCAGAACTGCAGTCAGATTCTTCTTCAGATGAGGAAACAACTTTTGCCTTCAATTCACGAGTTCGCCCATAGTTGGGACCATAGATATCTCTTTTCTCAGAAAGCAGGAACTCATGTGTGTTGAGCCTCTCAAGTATATCAGACGGATCGAGTGTCTTGAAGTCAGGACGTTCTTGTATCATGAGGGCAAGGGTGTCAAAGGAGCTGTCAAGTGATCTCAGTAGTGTCTTGACGATTTCATGCTTGGTAATCTTAGTTGCGCCGAGAGCTTGAAGCTCACTTGTGATGTCAGTGAGGCGACCGAATGTGAGCTGGACATTTTCATTGTCGTTTCTCTTGAAGCGGTTGAAGAGGTTGCGAAGAACACTGATCCTTTGATCTCTCTGGGTTGAGACGCCTTCGTTGACCTTGGATAGCCAGTCCCAGACCAGCTTTGATGTTTCCAGAGCACTCACACGGCCATATTGTCCTTTGGTCAGATGACCACAGATAATGTTCTTGGCAGTAGAGTCCAGTTGAATGAACTTCTTGACATCAGCAGGGGTGACACCTTCACCAGTTTTGGGAACGCCGTTCTTGACGACATACCAGAGGTCGACATCAATGGCTTCAAGATGCATACACATCTTATTCTTCCAGTAGGGATATTCAGTTCCATCGAACATGGGGCAAGCAGCGGAGACTTTGATTATCCCTGTAGTCGACATAGCTAAAACTCCAGCTGGTTAAACTGAATCACACAGAACAAGGGAGTACCTTGCTCTGATACCAATTGAAAGTGCTAGTTATCGACTAGAGGGGGGGTGAATAGGTGATTTTTATGAAAGTATTCAAAACATGGAAGTTTTGAAGACAAACAATAGAAATGACCTAATTGATATGCAGTGGAAGATAAACTACAACAAGCAAACCATAGTCAAGTATGCAATGATGTGAAAGTACAGGACTAATTGCAGCTAAGTAGTAAGGATCAGGATGGAAGATAGTATGAAGCCAATCAACGATAGTAGTCAAGCAATGAAGTCAAACAGGTACGACAGATAGGCAATGACTTCATGAAGACAAACTCTAAGTAAAGGAAGGGAGAGGATAGAACCACTCACTTGTTGAAGACACATGATTTGTTGGACCAGTTCCCAGTTGATGTGACAACCTACGCGTGCAGTTAGGGAGGCTGAGATTCAACTCGAAGACCACGTCTTCACCTTATTCCCCTTGAGCTAAGGACACACAGTCCTCGCCCAATCACTCTGGTAAGTCTTCAAGGTAGACTTCCGAACCTTCACAGACTTCATTCACTGGCAATCCACAATGACTCTTGGATGCTCAGAACGCGACGCCTAACCGGCTAGAGGATTCACAGTCCTCAAGTGTAATAAGTCTTCAGGTCACATAGACAGAAAGACTTCAGTGATGCCTAACACTCTTTGGCACTAGGTGTTTGGGCTTGGTCCTCGCAAGGATTTCTCTCTCTCAAAGGCTTCGAGGTGGGTTGCTCTCAAACGACAAAAGCCGTGCACTAACTCTGAGCAGCCACCAATTTATGGTGTAGGGGGTGGGCTATTTATAGCCACTGGGCAACCCGACCTGATATGTCCAAAATGACCCTGGGTCACTAAGGAACTGGCACGTGTTCTAGCGGTCAGATTTCAAACACACAAACAACTTTACTTGGGCTACAAGCAAAGCTGACTCATCCAGCTCTGGATAAGATTTGCTCTCAGTGTCTTCGGTCGAAGACATAGGATTTGGGTTGAGCATCACTTCAGTCATTCTGACTTTGTTCACTTGGACCCCACTTAACAGTACGGTGGTTCCTATGACTCAACAAAGAAGAAAAAGGAAACATCGAAACAACACAGTCTTCGCGCTCCATAGTCTTCACTCAATGTCTTCTCATGTCATAGTCTTCAATATGAATATCTTCACATACCACCATTGTCGTCAATGTCTTCATACATTTTTAGGGGTCATCTCCGTAGGTAAACCGAATCAATGAGGGACACTACTGCGTTATCCTGCAATTCTCACAAACGCATTAGTCCCTCAACCAACTTTGTCGTCAATACTCCAAAACCAACTAGGGGTGGCACTAGATGCACTTACACTATGTTTTCTGCATGCTATTTCCTCATATATGTTACGCACGCATGCTGAATTACATAAGTCACAATATTTCATCATGCATTTCAAATTCTTCATTCGATATGTTAAATGTGTGTATGAATTACAAGATATAGGGGGAGATCTCCATGGTTCTACTCTTCAAATGTGCATTGCTTGAAAAGCAAATTCCTCACTATGCACATCTTCAGGGGGTGTTCTTCTATATCTTGCAATCAAATTCCTCAATATGAGTATTTACACTTCATATGATTATCCCCATTGAAAACTTAACCTATATTGTCATCAATCACCAAAAAGGGGCAGATTGTAAGTGCATCTAGTGCCCCTAAGTGATTTTGGTGTATTGAAGACTTATAGGTTAAGGGACTAATATGTTTGTGAGTGTACAGAAACTCTATAAGTCGATGAGGAGTTTGATATTTACAATGAATGTCAGCCCCTAAAAATGAATGTCTTCAACTGAAGACTTTGGTTTTCCTGAACACTTTGAAAGTGAAGAAATTGGTGTGACCTTGAAGACTTGGATATTCATGCAAGGATTATGAAGCGTGAAGACTTTTGTTTTCAGAGTTTCATTTTCTCCTTCTTGAGTCATAGGAAACACCGTACTGTTAAAGGGGGTCGAGGTAATATTAAGGAAACATATTTCCATGTGATGCTCATCTCAAAATCCTACACCTACCAATCCTTTCGAGTGAAGCTATTGGAAATCTCATATCAGTTCAGTCAATTTCTTCAGTGACAGAGACGAAGATCTTCTAGTCTCTGAGGAATTTGTTCTGACTGAGGAGTTAGGAATTCGCTAGTGCGGATTGCCTACACAGTGAGGAACATGATTGCCCTGAGGAATTCAAACCTCAAATCCGACCGTTGCTGTGCTACGTGCCAGCAGTCCAAATATCCTACCACCTAACGGTCATATCATTGAAGGGCATTTATGTCTTATCATGTCGGACTGCTCTCTAGGCTATAAATAGCTGCCCCCTACAACCACTAGCTGGTTGGCTGCTCTGAGAGAAACTAACACTTGTCAATTGAGAGCATCCCATCCTCCCAGGACTTTGAGCAGAAATCATCAAGTGAGGAAAACCCAAATCCCAAACCCAAACACCTACAAACCCAAAGTGATTGAGCATCACTGAAGAGATTGTTCCTGTGTGGAACTGATGCTTGTTACCTTTGAGGACTATGTATCCTCCAGATGGTTAGGCGTCATGGTCTGAGCATCCAAGAGGAATTGTGGATTGCCGAGTGACCAAGTATGTGAAGGTTTGGAAGTCACGTGTGAAGACTTACCACGAGTGTTGGGCGAGGTCTGTGTGATCTTAGCTCAAGGAGAATACGGTGAGGACTGTGTGTCCGGGACTGTGTGTCCTCGAGTTTAAATACTCAGCCGCTCCAACCAGACGTACAACTGTCACAACAGTTGGAACTGGTCTACCAAATCATTATCTTCACCAAGCCTACTGGCTCTATTTACTCAACCCTTTCATTTTTTCATTCATGTGTTGATGAACCTGATCATTACTGTTTGAAGACTTTGACTGAAGACTTTCTCTATTTCCTCAATCCTATTTCTTCAGTCTCATTGTCTTTAGCCTGCTTATCCTGTGTTTGCGCTTTTTGTACTCTGTGTTTGTTTTTCATTTCATCATGATGATTATGCTATTGCTTTGTTATGCTTATACTTGAGTACTTATTCCGCTGCTAGTTGTTCGTGACTTAGGAATTTCCTCACCCTGAAATTTCCTCAGTGACGAATTTGTAAAAATCGCCTATTCACCCCCTCTAGTCGAGTTAACACACTTTCAACTAGGTATAACACCTAGATCGGATATGAACTCCTTCATCCAGACTCCTTCATCTGCTGCTTCCAAAGCAGCTATGTACTCTGCTTCACATGTAGATCCTGCCACGACACTCTGCTTGGGGCTGCACCAACTAATAGCTCCACCATTCAATATAAATAAGTATCCGGTTTGCGACTTAGAGTCATCCGGATTAGTGTCAAGGCTTGCATCAACGTAACCATTTACGACAAGCTCTTTGTCACCTCCATAAACGAGAAACATATCCTTAGTTTTTTCCAGGTATTTCAGGATGTTCTTGACCGTTGTCTAGTGATCCACTCCTGGATTACTTTGATACCTCCCTGCTATACTTATAGCAAGGCACACATCAGGTCTGGTGCACAACATTGCATACATTATAGAACTATGGTTGAAGCATAGGGAATGACTTTCATTTTCTCTCTATCTTCTGAAGTGGTCGGGCATTGAGTCTGACTCAACTTCACACCTTGTAACACAGGCAAGAACCCTTTCTTTGACTGATCCATTTTGAACTTCTTCAAAACTTTATGAAGGTATGTGCTTTGTGAAAGTCCAATTAATCGTCTTGATCTATCTCTATAGATCTTGATGCCCAATATGTAAGCAGCTTCACCGAGCTCTTTCATTGAAAAATTCTTATTCAAGTATCCTTTTATGCTATCCAGAAATTCTGTAATATTTCCAATCAAAAATATGTCATCCACATATAATATTAGAAATGCTACAGAGCTCCCACTCACTTTCTTGTAAATACAGGCTTCTCCAAAAGTCTCTATAAAACCATATGCTTTGATCACATTATCAAAGTGTATATTCCAACTCCGAGAGGCTTGCACCAGTCCATAAATGGATCACTGGAGTTTGCACACTTTGTTAGCACCATTTGGATCAAATGGTTTCATCATATACAACTCTTCTTTAAGAAATTCATTAAGGAATGCAGTTTTGACATCCGTTTGCCAAATTTCATAATCATAAAATGCGGCAATTGCTAACATGATTCGGACAGACTTAAGCATCGCTACTGGTGAGATGGTCTCATCGTAGTCAACTCCTTGAACTTGTCGAAAACCTTTCGCAACAAGTCAAGCTTTGTTGACAGTAACATTACCATAAGCGTCAGTCTTCTTCTTGAAGATACATTTATTTTCTATGGCTTGCCGATCATCGAGCAAGTCCACCAAAGTCCACACTTTGTTCTCATACATGGATCCCAACTCAGATTTCATGGCCTCAAGCCATTTCGTGGAATCTGGGCTCATCATCGCTTCCTCATAGTTCGTAGGTTCATCATGGTCTAGTAACATGACTTCCAGAATAGGATTACCGTACCACTTTGGTGCGGACCATACTCTGGATAACCTACGAGGTTCAGTAGTAACTTGATCTGAAGTTTCATGATCATCATCATTAGCTTCCTCACTAATTGGTGTAGGAATCACTGGAACTGATTTATGTGATGAACTACTTTCCAATTCAGGAGAAGGTACAATTACCTCATCAAGTTCTACTTTCCCTCCCACTCACTTCTTTCGAGAGAAACTCCTTCTCTAGAAAGGATCCATTCTTAGCAACGAATATCTTGCCTTCGGGTCTGTGATACAAGGTGTACCCAATAGTTTCCTTTGTGTATCCTATGAAGACACACTTCTCCGATTTGGGTTCGAGCTTATCAGGTTGAAGCTTTTTCACATAAGCATCGCAGCCCCAAACTTTAAGAAACGACAACTTGGGTTTCTTGCCAAACCACAGTTCATATGGTGTCGTCTCAACGGATTTTGAAGGTGCCCTATTTAACGTGAATGTAGCCGTCTCTAAAGCATAACCCCAAAACGGTAGCGGTAAATCAGTAAGAGACATCATAGATCGCACCATATCTAATAAAGTACGGTTACGACGTTCGGACACACCGTTATGCTGTGGTGTTCGAGGTGGCGTGAGTTGCGAAACTATTCCACATTGTTTCAAATGAAGACCAAACTCGTAGCTCAAATATTCGCCTCCACAATCAGATCATAGAAACTTTATTTTCTTGTTATGATGATTTTCCACTTCACTATGAAATTCTTTGAACTTTTCAAATGTTCTAGACTTATGCTTCATTAAGTAGATATACCCATATCTGCTCAAATCATCTGTGAAGGTCAGAAAATAACGATACCCGCCACGAGCCTCAATACTCATTGGACCGCATACATCGGTATGTATTATTTCCAGTAAGTCAGTAGCTCATTCCATTGTTCCGGAGAATGGAGTTTTAGTCGTCTTTCCCATGAGGCATGGTTCGCAAGCACCAACTGATTCATAATCAAGTGATTCCAAAATCCCATCAGCATGGAGTTTGTTCATGCGCTTTACACCAATATGACCTAAACGGCAGTGCCACAAATAAGTTGCACTATCATTATCAACTTTGCATCTTTTGGCTTCAATAATATGAACATGTGTGTCACCCCGATCGAGATTCAACAAAAATAGACTACTCAACAAGGGTGCATGACCATAAAAGATATTACTCATATAAATAGAACAACCATTATTCTCTGATATAAATGAATAACCGTCTCACATCAAACAAGATCCAGATATAATCTTCATGCTCAACGCTGGCACCAAATAACAATTATTTAGGTCTAAAACTAACCCCGAAGTTAGATGTAGAGGTAGCGTGCCGACGGCGATCACATCGACCTTGGAACCATTTCCGACGCGCATCATCACCTCGTCCTTAGCCAATCTTCGTTTAATCCGTAGCCCATGTTTCGAGTTGCAAATATGAGCAACAGAACCAGTATCAAATACCTAGGCCCTACTACGAGCATTAGTAAGGTACACATCAATAACATGTATATCAAATATACCTTTCACTTTGTCAGCCTTCTTATCCACCAAATACTTGGGGCAGTTCCGCCTCTAGTGACCAGTCCCTTTGCAGTAGAAGCACTCAGTTTCAGGCTTAGGTCCAGACTTGGGCTTCTTCCCGGGAGTAGCAACTTGCTTGCTATTCTTCTTGAAGTCCCCCTTCTTCCCTTTGCCCTTTTTCTTGAAACTAGTGGTCTTGTTAACCATCAACACTTGATGCTCCTTCTTGATTTCTACCTCCGCAACCTTTAGCATTGCGAAGAGCTCAGGAATCGTTTTCGTCATCCGTTGCATATTATAGTTCATCAGGAAGCCTTTATAGCTTGGTGGCAGTGATTGAAGAACTCTGTCAATGACACTATCATCAGGAAGATTAACTCCCAGCCGGGTCAAGTGGTTATGGTACCCAGACATTCTGAGTATGTGTTCACTGACAGAACTATTCTCCTACATTTTACAACTATAGAACTTGTTGGAGACTTCATATCTCTCAACTCGGGCATTTGCTTGAAATATTAATTTCAACTCTTGGAACATCTCATATGATCCATGACATTCAAAACGTCTTTGAAGTCCCGATAAGCATGGCACACTGAACTATTGAGTAGTCATCAACTTTAATCTGCCAGACGTTCATAACATCCGCAGTTGCTCCTGCAGCAGGCCTTACACCTAGCGGTGCTTCCAGGATGTAATTCTTCTATGTAGCAATGAGGATAATCCTCAAGTTACGAACCCAGTCCGTGTAATTGCTACCATCATCTTTCAACTTAGCTTTCTCTAGGAACGCATTAAATTTCAAGGGAACGGTAGCACAGGCCATTGATCTACGACAACATAGATATGCAAAAAAAACTATCAAGACTAAGTTCATGATAAACTAAAGTTCAGTTAATCATATTACTAAAGAACTCCCACTTAGATAGACATCCCTCTAGTCATCTAAATGATCACGTGATCCAAATCAACTAAACCATGTCTGATCATCACGTGAGATGGAGTGGTTTCAATGGTGAAAATCTCTATGTTGATCATATCTACTATATGATTCACGTTCGACCTTTCTGTCTCAGTGTTCCGAGGCCATATCTGCATATGCTAGGCTCGTCAAGTTTAACCCGAGTATTCTGCACGTGCAAAACTGGATTGCACCCGTTGTATGTGAACGAGAGCTTATCACACCCGATCATCACGTGGTCTCTCGACGATTTAACTGTAGCAACGGTGCATACTCGTGGAGAACACTTATACCTTGAAATTTAGTGAGGGATCATCTTATAATGCTACCGCCGTACTAAGCAAAATAAGATGCATAAAAGATAAACATCACATGCAATCAAAATATGTGACATGATATGGCCATCATCATCTTGTGCTCATGATCTCCATCACCAAAGCATCATCATGATCTCCATCGTCACCGGCTTGACACCTTGATCTCCATTGTCACCGGCTTGACACCTTGATCTCCATTGTAGCATCGTTGTCGTCTCGGCAACTATTGCTACTACGACTATGCTATTGCTTAGTGATAAAGTAAAGCAATTACATGGAGATTGTATTTCATACAATAAAGCGACAACCATCTGGCTCCTGCCAATTGCCGATAACTCTGTTACAAAACATGATCATCTCAGACAACAATTTATATCACATCATGTGTTGACCATATCACATCACAATAAGCCCTGCAAAAACAAGTTAGGCGTCCTCTACTTTGTTGTTGCAAGTTTTACGTGGCTGCTACGGGCTTCTAGCAAGAACCGTTCTTACCTACGCATCAAAACCACAACAATTTTTCATCAAGTGTGATGTTTTAACCTTCAACAAGGACCGGTCGTAGTAAAACTCGATTCAACTAAAGTTGGAGAAACAGACACCCGCCAGCCACCTATGTGCAAAGCATGTCGGTAGAACCACTCTCATGAGCGTGGTCATGTAATGTCGGTCCGGGCCGCTTCATCCAAAAATACCGCCGAATCAAAGTAAGACGTTGGTGGTAAGCAGTATGAGTATTATCGCCCACAACTCTTTGTGTTATACTTGTGCATATCATCTATGCATAGACCTGGCTCGGATGCCACTGTTGGGGAACGCAGTATGCAATTTCAAAAAATTCTTACGATCACGCAAGATCTATCTAGGAGATGCATAGCAACGAGAGGGGAGAGTGAAGGAAATATGCCCTAGAGGCAATAGTAAAGTTATTATTTATTTCCTTAATTCATGATGAATGTTTATTATTCATACTAGAATTGTATTAACCGGAAACTTGGTACATGTGTGAATACATAGACAAAACATATAGTCCCTAGTATGCCTCTAATTGACTAGCTTGTTAATCAAAGATGGTTATGTTTCCTAACCATAGACATGTGTTGTCATTTGATGAACGAGATCACATCATTAGGAGAATGATGTGATGGACATGACCCATCCGTTAGCTTAGCATTATGATCATGTCAGTTTCATTGCTACTGCTCTCTTCATGACTTATACATGTTCCTCAGACTATGAGATTATGCAACTCCCGAATACCGGAGGAACACTTTGTGTGCTACCAAACGTCACAACGTAAATGCGTGATTCTAAAGGTGCTCTATAGGTGTCTCCGAAGGTGTTTGTTGGGTTGCATATATCGAGATTAGGATTTGTCTCTCCGAATCTCTGGGCCCTCTCGGTAATACTCATCACTATAAGCCTTGCAAGCATTGTTACTAATGAATTAGTTGCGGGATGAAGTATTACAGAACGAGTAAAGTGACTTTCCAGTAACGAGATTGAACTAGGTATGATGATACCGACGATCGAATCTCGGGCAAGTAACATACCGATGACAAAGGGAACAACGTATGTTGTTATGCGGTTTGACCAATAAAGATCTTCGTAGAATATGTAGGAACCAATATGAGCATCCAGGTTCCACTATTGGTTATTGACCGGAGACATGTCTCGGTCATGTCTACATAGTTCTCGAACCCGTAGGGTCCGCACGCTTAACGTTCGATGACGATTGGTATTATGAGTTTATGTGATATGATGTACCGAAGGTTGTTCAGAGTCCCAAATGAGATCACGGACATGACGAGGAGTCTCGAAATGGTCGGGACATGAAGATTGATATGTTGGAAGGTTATATTCGGACGCCAGAAATGTTCCGGGGGTCACCCGATAAATACCAGAGTACCGGGGAGTTACCGGAACCCCCCCGAGGGTCAATGGGCCTTCACGGGCCTTAGTGGAAATAGAGGGCAGCAAGGGAGCGGTGGGGCGCACCCCCCTAGGCCCAAACCGAATTGGTTTAGGGCTTGGGCGGCCGTCCCCCTCTTTCCTTCTCCCCTCCTCCTCTTTCCTTCCTCTCCTAGTTGGACTAGGAAAGGGGGAACCTACTCCTAGTAGGAGTAGGATTCCCCCCTTGGGGCGCACCCTATGAGGCCGCCGGCCCCCTCCCCTTGCTCCTTTATATACGGGGGAGGGGGGCACCTCTATGACACAAAAGTTGATCAAGTTGATCTTTTAGCCGTGTGTGGTGCCCCCCTCCATAGATTTCCACCTCGGTTATATCGTCATAGTGCTTAGGCGAAGCCCTGCGCCGGTAACTTCATCATCACCGCCACCATGCCGTCATGCTTACGAAACTCTCCCTCGACCTTAGATGGATCTAGAGTTCGTGGGACATCACCGAGCTGAACGTGTGCAGATCGCGGAGGTGCCATATCTTCGGTGCTAGGATCGGTCGGATCGTGAAGACGTACGACTACATCAACCGCGTTGTCATAACACTTCCGCTTTCGGTCTACAAGGGTATGTGGACACACTCTCCCCTCTCGTTGCTATGCATCTCCTAGCTAGTTAGATCTTGCGTGATCGTAGGATTTTTTTTGAAATTACCGCATTCCACAACAAAGAGTGTGTCCACGTACCCTCGTAGACCAAAAGCGGAATCGTTAGTTAATGTGGTTGATGTAGTCGAACGTCTTCACGATCCAACCGATCCAAGTACCAAACGTACAGTACCTCCGTGTTCAGCACACATTCAGCTTGATAACATACCTTGAACTCTTGATCCAGTAGAGGGTCGAGGGAGAGTTCTGTCAGCATGACGGTGTGGCGACAGTGTTGATGATTTGATCCGCACATGGCCTCGCCTAAGCACTACAACTTTATGACCGGAGGCGTAAACTATGGAGGGGGGCACCGCACACGGCAAAGAGCAATTGATGTGTCTTTGGGGTGCCCCTGCCCACGTATATAAAGGAGGAGAGAGAGGAGGCCAACTAGGATTCTCAATCCTAGTTGGTCTCCCTTTGCTATTCCAAGAAGGGGAAGGAGGGAAGGAGAGGGAGAGGGAGAGGGAGAGGGAAATAGGGGGCCGCGCCCCTCCCCCTTGTCCAATTCGGACTCCCTGGGGGCGACCTGGCTGGCTTCCTCTACTACTCCCTTATGGCCCATTAAGGCCCATAACTTCCCCGGGGGGTTCTGGTAACCCCTCGGTTCCCCGAAAAATATCTGAAACATCCCAAAACCATTCCGGTGTCCGAATACCTTCGTCCAATATACTAATATTTATGTCTCGACCATTTCGAGACTCCTCGTCATGTGCGTGATCTCATCCAGGACTCCGAACAAACTTTGGTCATAAAAAACACATAACTCTTAATACAAATCATCATCGAGTGTTAAGCGTGCGAACCCTACGGGTTTGAGAACTATGTAGACATGATCTAGACACATCTCCGATCAATAACCAATAGCGGAACCTAGATGCTCATATTGGCTCCTACATATTCTACGAAGATCTTTATCGGTCAAACCGCATAACAACATACGTTGTTCCCTTTGTCATCGGTGTGTTACTTGTCCGAGATTCGATCATCGGTATCATCATACCTAGTTCAATATCGTTACCGGAAAGTCTCTTTACTCGTTCCGTAATGCTTCATCCCGTAACTAACTCATTAGTCACATTGCTTGCAAGGCTTATAGTGATGAGCATTACCGAGAGGGCCCAGAGATACCTCTCCGATACACGGAGTGACATCCTAGTCTTGATCTATGCCAACTCAAGAAACACTTTCGGAGACACCTGTGATGACCCACAAGTATAGGGGATCTATCATAGTCCTTCCATAAGTAAGAGTGTCGAACCCAATGAGGAGCATAAGGAAATGACAAGCGGTTTTCAGTAAGCTATTCTCTGCAAGCACTGAAATTATCGGTAACAGATAGTTTTGTGATAAGGTAATTAGTAATGGGTAACAAGTAACAATAGTAAACAAGGTGCAACAAGATGTCCCAATCCTTTTTGTAGCAAAGGACAAGCCTGGACAAACTCTTATATAAAGCAAAGCGCTCCAGAGGACACAGGGTTATTTCTGTCAAGCTAGTTTTCATCATGCTCATGTGATTCGCGTTTGTTACTTTGATAATTTGATATGTGGGTGGACCGGTGCTTGGGTACTGCCCTTCCTTGGACAAGCATACAACTTATGATTAACCTCTCTCACAAGCATCTGCAACTACGAAAGAATAATTAAGGTAAACTTAACCATAGCATGAAACATATGGATCCAAATCAGCCCCTTACGAAGCAACACATAAACTAGGGTTTAAGCTTCTGTCACTCTAGCAACCCATCATCTACTTACTACTTCCCAATGCCTTCCCCTAGGCCCAAACAATGGTGAAGTGTCATGTAGTCGACGTTCACATAACACCACTAGAGGAGAGACAACATACATCTCATCAAAATATCAAACAAATACCAAATTCACATGACTACTTATAACAAGACTTCTCCCATGTCCTCAGGAACAAATGTAACTACTCACAAATCATATTCATGTTCATTATAAGAGGGGTATTAATATGCATTAAGGATATGAACATATGATCTTCCACCAAATAAACCAATTAGCATCAACTACAAGGAGTAATCAACACTACTAGCAACCCACAGGTACCAATCTGAGGTTTTGAGACAAAGATCGGATACAAGAGATGAACTAAGGTTTGAGACGAGATGGTGCTGGTGAAGATGTTGATGGAGATTGACCCCCTCTCAATGAGAGGATCGATGGTGATGACGATGGCGATGATTTCCCCCTCCCGGAGGGATGTTTCCTCGGCAGAACAGCTCCGCGGGAGCACTAGATTGTTTCCGCCAAGGTTCCGGCGCTTTGTCCCGAAGCTTCCTTATGATTTTTTTCCAGGGCAAAAGACACCATATAGCAGAAGATGGGCATCAGAGGCCTGCCAGGTGGCCCACGAGGCAGGAGGGCGCGCCCAGGGGGGTAGAGCGCGCCCTCCACCCTCGTGGATGGTGGGTGGCCCCCTCTGGTGCTTTCTTCACCCAATATTTTTAATATACTCCAAAACTGACTTTCCTGGAGTTTCAGGACTTTTGGAGTTGTGCAGAATAGGTCTCTAATATTTTCTCCTTTTCCAGCCTAGAATCCAGCTACCGGCATTCTCCCTCTTCATGTAAATCTTGTAAAATAAGAGGGAAAAGGCATAAATATTGTGACATGATGTGTAGTAACAGCCCATAATGCAATAAATATTGATATAAAAGCATGATGCAAAATGGACGTGTCAACTCCCCCAAGCTTACACCTCGCTTGTCCTGAAGCGGAAGCCGATGTCGAAAAATATATCCCAATGTTTAGAGATAGAGGTGTTGATAAAATAAAATACGGACATGAGGGCATCATGATCATTCTTAGAACAACAACATATATATTGTCATATGATTTCTTACGCTTAAGTAACAATCTATTCACAATGTAAAGTATGAATCAGAAACTTCATTGAAAACTAAAAAACTATAATCCCAGTCATTGATGCAATTTCAATTTATCATAACATCGGAAAGAGTCAACGTAAGAGCTTTTCAGCAAGTCCACATACTCAACTATCATTTAGTCTTTCACAATTGCTAACAGTCACGCCATACTTATGGGTATGAAGTTTCAATCAGACACCGAGAAAGATAGGGGCTTATAGTTTTGCCTCCCAACCTTTTACCTCAAGGGTAATGCCAACAATAATACTTTATGAAAACCTACATCCAATTGGATATAGTGCTTGCCAAAGGAGAAAGTGTAAAAAAGGAAAGGTGAAGATCACCATGACTCTTGTATAAGGTAGAAGATAAAAATAAAGATAGGCCCTTCGCAGAGGGAAGTAGAGGTTGTCATGCGCTTTTATGGTTGGATGCACAAAATCTTAATGCAAAAGAACGTCACTATATATTTCCACTTGTGATAGGGACCTTTATTATGCAGTCCATTGCTTTTATTTCTTCCACATCACAAGCTCGTACAAAGCTTATTTTCTCCACACTAATAGATCATACATATTTAGAGAGATATTTTTATTGCTTGCAACGATGACAACTTACTTGAAGGATCTTACTCAATCCATAGGTAGATATGGTGGACTCTCATGGAAAAACTGGGTTTAGGGATGTTTGGAAGCACAAGTAGTATCTCTACTTGGTGCAAAGGATTCGGCTAGCATGAGGGGGAAAGGCAAGCTCGACACATTGGATGATCCATGACAATATAATTTATTTCGGATATAAGAAAACATAACCCATTATGTTGTCGTCCTTGTCCAACATCAGCTTTTTAGCATGTCATATTTTAATGGGTGCTCACAATCATAAAAGATGTCCAAGATAGTATATTTATATGTGAAAACCTCTCTTTCTTTATTACTTCATATTAATTGCAACGATGACCAAACTATGTTTGTCAACTCTCGACAACTTTTATTCATCATGCTCCTTATATGTGAAGTCATTACTCTCCATAAGATCAATATGATCTTTTTATTTTCTTTTTATTCTTTCCTTTTATTTTATTCCCTCAAGATCATAGCAACATAGCAAAGCCCTCAACTCAAAACTAATCTTTATTATATATAACTCACGGACTCGATTACATAGATAGGGATCAACACAAAATTCAAAGCTAGATCGTGCTAAAACTTTATTATACTAGATCAAGATATAACCAAAAGGATCAAACTAAGAAAAATGGTAAAGACAGAAGTGTGATGGTGATACGATACCGGGGCACCTCCCCCAAGCTTGGCAGTTGCCAAGGGGAGTGCCCATACCCATGTGTTTATGTCTCTTTCTTCGGAGGTGGTGACGATGGAGTTGTTGATGATGTAGGCTTGTCGTCCATCTTCCAAGGCATAGGCTCACCATCATAGAAGGATGATTGAGTCTCCGGGATCCTCAAATCAGCAGCCAAGCGCATCCTCTTGAATCTATATTCATACTCACAGTTTTGGTTTTGCAGGTCATAGATCTGGGCTTGGAGGTGCTCGATTTTCTCGTGAAGCTTGAAGATGGTCTCCCCAATGTTCTTGGCATCTAGATTGTTGTTGTTGGTGAACTCCGCGATCATCATGTGGTTGGCATTGAGTCTGCATTCCACCATCCATTGGCATTTGAAAACTTGTTGCTCCATTGCTTCGAGTCTTGTCCCCACGCTTCTGGTCCTCCTTGGTCCCTCAACATCGCGGATGTGTAGCACCCCCTCACGCATCTCAATGGTTTGAGGGTATTACAGCACCTCCGCGAGGTAAGGGTTGATGAACTTCTCAGAAAACTTCTCCTTGGGGGCGCTTGAAGACGTCATGGTGATCTAGATCTGTCCGAAAAACAGCTCGAAATAAAAGCAGAGGATTTTGTCGTGGTACGGTGGTCAAAACCTTTGGGATTATATAATGAATTTTTACCGACCAAAAGAAGTATCATGCAAGAAAACAGAGTCCGGAGAGCACACAAGATGCCCATGAGGCAGGGGCACGCCCAAGGGGGTAGGGCGCGCACTCCACCCTTGTGGATGCCTCGTGTCCCTTTCGGACTACTTCTCATTTTCCTAATTTTTTAATTATTCCAAAACGGAGAAAAATTGCTATTTGAGAAGTTTTGGAGTCGGTTTACGTACCATACCACATACCTATTCCTTTTCGGAGTCTGGAACGTTCTGGAAAGTTGTCGGATATCGGGTTCCAGCAAAACCCTTAAGGTTCAAACACTGGGGTGCGCAAAAAGTTCCCCCCTACCTAATCTTGCTTTTAGCCTCGCCGCAATCCCTAGGATTAGATCGATGAACTCACAGCACAAGAGACACAAGGTTTATATAGGTTCGGGCCATCGTTGTGGTGTAATACCCTACTCCTGTGTGGTGGTGGTGGATTGCCTCTTGGGCTGATGATGAACTGTACAAAGGAAGAACAGCCTTGCGAGGAGAGGTGTTCTTGTGCTTGGTCGGTTGCTCAGGGAGGAATTGGTCCGTCCCTTCTACTGTGGTGGCTAGCCTTATTTATAGAGGCCCTGGTCCTCTTTCCGAATATTGAGCAGGAAGGGATCCAACAACGGCCGATTCGAAAGGGGACAGCTAGTACAAGCTATCCTGACTAAAGGTGGTCTTCACCTATCAAAGGCTCCGGTGATGATGCCGTCTTGGGCTCCATGATGACCTCTGTCCTGCCGTCCTGCTAGTCTTGGTCTTGTTGCACCGATATGGAAACCTCTGCCTGATGCCTCGGTACTCCGCACCTGCGCTTGCCCTCTTAGCACCAAAGGGGAAACGAGGACACTGCGCGCGCTGGCGCTCACCTGGCGCCCACCTGGCCTTGGTCGTCATGGCTTGCATCACGGAAACCTCGCAAGGTACCCCTTGCCTTGATCTCTCCGCCTCCTCGCGAGCCCGCCTGGTGAGGTCGCTCCTGAGGAGGCCTTGCATCGTCCGCCCCGCGAGGGTCTTGAGTGTTGGCTAACAAAGACGGGCCGCACTGGGCCACTGGTGGAGCCATACCGCGGGCCGCAGGTAGGCAAGTCTGGGGACCCCCACTCCCAGAACGTCGACAGTAGCCCCCGGGCCCAAGGCGCGCTCTGACTTGGCTTAGCGGCAAAGCCAAAGGGAAAGTGCGGAGCGTCGCGGGCCCCAACAGCCCGCGGCCTTGGTCGACATGTGGCGACTGATTGGACGTGGTGAAGCAAATATGCCCTAGAGGCAATAATAAAGTTATTATTTATTTCCTTATATCATGATAAATGTTTATTATTCATGCTAGAATTGTATTAACCGGAAAATAATACATGTGTGAATACATAGACAAACAGAGTGTCACTAGTATGCCTCTACTTGACTAGCTCGTTAATCAAAGATGGTTAAGTTTCCTAACCATAGACATGAGTTGTCATTTGATTAACGGGATCACATCATTAGGAGAATGATGTGATTGACTTGACCCATTCTGTTAGCTTAGCACTTGATCGTTTAGTATGTTGCTATTGCTTTCTTCATGACGTATACATGTTCCTATAACTATGAGATTATGCAACTCCGCTTACGGAGGAACACTTTGTGTGCTACCAAACGCGTCAACGTAATCGGGTGATTATAAAGGAGATCTACAGTGTCTCCGAAGGTACATGTTGAGTTGGCGTATTTCGATATTAGGATTTGTCACTCCGATTGTCGGAGAGGTATCTCTGGGCCCTCTCGGTAATGCACATCACTATAAGCCTTGCAAGCAATGTGACTAATGAGTTAGTTGCGGGATGATGCATTACAGAACGAGTAAAGAGACTTGCCAGTAACGAGACTGATCTAGGTATTGAGATACCGACGATCGATTCTCGGGCAAGTAACATACCGATGACAAAAGGAACAACGTATGTTGTTATGCGGTTTGATCGATAAATATCTTCGTAGAATATGTAGGAGCCAATATGAGCATCCAGATTCCGCTATTGGTTATTGACCAGAAACGTGTCTCGGTCATGTCTACATAGTTCTCGATCCCGTAGGGTCCGCACGCTTAAGGTTTCGATGACAGTTATATTATGAGTTTATGAGTTTTGATGTACCGAAGAAGTTCGGAGTCCCGGATGAGATCTGGGACATGATGAGGAGTCTCGAAATGGTCGAGACGTAAATATCGATATATTGGACGACTATATTCGGACTTCGGAAAGGTTCCGAGTGATTCGGGTATTTTTGGGGGTATCGGGGAGTTACAGGAATACGAGGAAGAAGCAATGGGCCTCATGGGCCAAGTGGTGGAAGAGAGGAGGCAGGGCACGCGGCCCCCCTAGCCCAAACCGAATTGGACTAGGGGGCGGCCCCCCTTTCCTCCTTTTCCTCCCTCTCCTTCCTTCTCCTTCTCCTTCCCTTCCTTCCCCTCTCCTACTTGGAATAGGAAAGAGGGGGAAATCCTACTTGGAGTGGGATTGCCCCCCTTGGGCGCGCCTCCTCCCCTTGGCCGGCCCTCTCCTCCTCCCCCTTTATATACGGAGGAGGGGGGCACCCCATAGACACAACAATTGATCTCTTGATCTCTTAGCCGTGTGCGGTGCCCCCCTCCACCATAGTCCTCCTCGATAATATTATAGCGGTGCTTAGGCGAAGCCCTGCGACGGTAGAACATCAAGATCGTCATCACGCCGTCATGCTGACGGAACTCTCCCTCGACACTCGGCTGGATCGGAGTTCGAGGGACATCATCAAGCTGAACATGTGCTGGAACTCGGAGGTGCCATAGTTTCGGTGCTTGATCGGTCGGCCGTGAAGACGTACGACTACATCAACCACGTTGTTCTAACACTTCCACTTTCGGTCTACAAGGGTACGTGGACAACACTCTCCCCTCTCGTTGCTATGCATCACCATGATGCGTGTGCGTAGGAATTTTTTTGAAATTACTACGTTCCCCAATAGTGGCATCCGAGCCTAGGTTTTATGCGTTGATGTTATATGCACGAGTAAAACACAAGTGAGTTTTGGGCGACACAAGTCATACTGCTTACCAGCATGTCATACTTTGGTTCGGCGGTATTGTTGGATGAAGCGGCCCGGACCGACATTACGCGTACGCTTATGTAACGCCCTCGATGCGGTCTACAAGGATACATGAATAAAGCATTACATCATCCAGATATAATCAAGGTCCGACTACGGAACCAAAATAAAAGAAGATCCCCAAATGCGACAAAAGGTCCCCGATCGACCCCAACTGGGCTCCACTACTGAACAACTAGAACGAAACAACACAAAGGGCAAGATCTTCATCGAGCTCCTCCTTGAGCTTGGTTGCGCCACCTTTCGGTAACATAGGCACCGCAAACTGGTTTTGAAGTATCCGTGAGCCACGAGGACTCAAAATCCCATTACCATGGGTATCAAGACTAGCAAAGCTTAATGGGAAAGGAAGGGGTAAAGTGGTGAGGTTGCAGCAGCGGCAAAGCATGATATGGTGGCTAACATACGCAAATGAGAGCCAGAAGAGAAACAAAGGAACGGTCGTGAAGCTAGCAATGATCAAGAGGTGATCCTGAACACCTACTTACGTCAAACATAACCCAGAAACCGTGTTCACTTCCCGGACTCCGCCGAGAAGAGACCATCACGACTACACACGCGGTTGATGCATTTTAATTCGGATCTGGTGTCAAGTTATCTACAACTCTGCCACATAACCGCGGGCACGACTCTCGAAAGTTTATACCCTGCAGGGTTGTCCCAACTTAGCCCATGACAAGCGCTCGCGATCAACGAAGGAATAGACCTTCTCCCAGGAGGACCCGATCAGTCTCGGAATCCCGGCTTACAAGACATTTCGACAATGGTAAAACAAGACCAGCAAGACCTCCCGGCGTGCCGACATCCTGATAGTAGCCGCGCGTATCTCGTCTCAGGCCACGACCGGAGTAGCACTACGTACAACTAGAACCAGCCCTCAAGTTTCCCCGAGGTGGCGCTGCAAGTGGCTCTAGTTTGGACCAACACTTAGACAAGCATTGGCCCGGGGGGGCTAAAATAAAGATGACCCTTGGGATGCGCGACTCCCAAGGGAAAAAGGTAATAGGTGAGGCAAATGGTAAAACCAATGTTGGGCCTTCTTTGGAAGAGTTTTATTCAAAGCGAACCGTCGGGGGGTCCCATAAATCACCCGACCGCGTAAGGAACGCAAAATCCGGGAACATAACACCGCTATGACGGAAACTAGAGCGGCAAGAGTGGAACAAAACACCAGGCATAAGGCCGAGCCTTCCACCCTTTACCAAATATATAGATGCATTAATAATATAAGAGATATTGTGATATCCCAACATAACCCTGTCCACCATGGAGAAATCTTCAACTTCACATGCAACTAGCAACGCTATAAGAGGGGCTGAGCAAAGCGGTAACATAGCCAATCAATGGTTTGCTAGGAATGGTGTCAAAGGTTAGAGGTTCATGGCAATATGGGACGGCTTGATAAACAGGTAATAGGTAGCGCAGCATAGCGATAGAACGAAGCAACTAGCGTAGCAATGATAGTAGTGAGATCCAGGGTAGCGGTCATCTTGCCTGAAATCCTGCAAGGAAGAAGAACGAGTCCATGAAGAAGACGAACGGGAGTGGTCGAACGAATCCTCACAACTCCGGAACGAAACCGAAGTTAACGAGAGAAGCAAACCGGAAAGAAGCAAACAACATAGTAAACAACCATCGCATAATCATGGCATGATGCACAACCAAGTATGATGCATGTCCGGTTTAATGAGGCATGGCATGGCAAAGTGCAACAAACAATACTACAATTTAAGTGGAGCTCAATATGCAACGAGTTGCATATTGACGAAACACCACAACAATTACTTAGGTCTCTCTTGTTTATGCTACTCATCAGTATTAAATGTTGTTAAACATGGCAAGGGTTGAATCAAAAGTAAACTAATTATTTAGTCAAGTTTAAATGAGGCCGGAACAACAAACAACAATTCCGGAAAATCCCCATGTGCATATTTTAGATTCGGTACTGTTCTGTCCTAAACCATATTTTGAAGTTGTTAAACAGGAAAATAAAGTGGACCATGTTAAACTAGGCATTTTTCCACCCCATTTACATATAAAGTTTATTTAAAACAGAGTTACGGTTATTTAGTTATGAATTAAATCATTTTAACAAGGCATTTGAGCAAATTTAAATAAACAGCATTTTAAACATTTTAAACATGGATGAAAGTTGGATATTATTAATCTACACAAAATTCTAAGCATTTTACTTATATAATTTGTTTTAATCCGATGCACGGTTAATTAATTATTGATGCATGAACATTGAGGGGTTTTCTGCAAAACTGTCTTAACTCAGGATAATTAGGAAATTCGCAGGACTGAGAAAAAAAACCTAAACAGGCCCAAACTGAACCACACGGGCCGGCGCGAGAAACAATAGTGCGCATGATAGCAGGTGGGTGCTCACCAAAGAGGCCTTGTGCCAGATCTGGAGAGGAAGTGTCCCACGGGGGGGCGCTAGAGGCAGACGATGTGGCCCATCCGGGTGGCCACGCACAGCGAACGAAGGGCGAAGCGAAGCCTCTGCTTCGTCGAGAAGCGAGCAGCGGCGGCTCAAGCAGGTGAAGCAGGGGAGCGGCAGCACGATGCAGGGGGGGCACGGCGCGGCGACGAGGACCTGCCGGATCTGGCGAGACGGTAGGAGCGCGGGGACGGCGGAGCTTGGCGCGGATCCAAGGCGGCGAGGGAACTTGG
Source organism: Aegilops speltoides (assembly GCA_021437245.1). NCBI lineage: Eukaryota > Viridiplantae > Streptophyta > Magnoliopsida > Poales > Poaceae > Aegilops > Aegilops speltoides. Next base: position 309,113,676 of record CM038142.1, on the reverse strand, counting down.
CGGGGCACCGCGGCGAGGAAGATGGTCGGCGCGGACGGGGCTGCAGCAGGCTCCGGCGAGGCAGGGGACTTGGCATGGCGGCTCCAGGCGACGGGAATCGGCCGGATCCGGGGCCAGGGCGACGGTGGAGCTCCGTTCTGAGGTAGCCCGCGGACGGAGACGAGGCGGGGTCCTGGGTCTGAAGGCGGTGGCGCGTGGCCGGCTTGCTGGAGAGGAGCTCCAGCGAGGTAGAGGCCCCGGACGTGACGAAGCAGGGGAACGACACCACGGCGCGCCGGCGGAAGCTCCTGTAGGCACAGAGACAAGGGAGCTCGGGGTGAGGGAAGAGAGATGAGAGAGGGAGAAAGGAACAGGAGGAAGAGGTGAGGACTTGGTGCTCCTCCGGTGATAGCGGGCGAGGAACTCGGGCGCCTCGAGCACAAGATCAGAGAGGTGGTCGGAGGCTCCAGGGTGGAGGCCGATAGGAATTTTCGATTGGGGGCTCAGGAATCTAGAACGAGGAGGAGGGAGAGTGTTGGTTGGGTGAATCGGGCAGGGAAGATCCCGAGGGGGATCCGGTGGCGTGGCGGCGGCATGGGGATGGATGGGACATTGCTCCTAAAATTTAGGGTTAGTGGTCTATATATATAGCAAGTGGTTTAGATTTGGGGTATTTAGTCCCTCCGATCGAAATCAAACGGCCGAAAAAGAATGACTTAGGGAGTCCAATTAATAAAACGGAGATGTTTTGTAGATGTTTGGAGATGATCCGGACTCAACGGTAAAGACAGAGCGGGTCGGGTTCGGAACAACTTTTGACGCCTGAGGGGTCTGAGCACGTTACAGAGAGACTCCGGTTTAGGCAAGAGGGAAAAACAAAGAACAAGGTTGGTCTCGGAACGGTCAACAAAAGCAAAGGGGGGACACGGCAACTACGAGCGGATGCAAGTTTGAAAACAATGACGGCAACAGAGTGCCGATGCAATGCGGATGATGCTATGAGATGAGATGCATAACAAAAACAAAATGCAAAACAACAGACAAAAAACCCAACCACGAAGAAAATAACATATCACATCTCCGGAAAAGGCAAGAGTTGGAGTTACGAATATGGAAAGTTGCATCCGGGGAGTTACAACACTCCACCACTACGAGAGGATCTCGTCCCGAGATCTAGGATGGCACCGGAGAGAAAACGGAAGAGGAAGAGAGGAGGTAAAACTAAGTTGCTTCTTCGACAAAATAGTGAAACCAAAGAACCTTGAGAGGTTGAGCAATTTAAAAGAAAGAGTACAACGGAGATGAACGAGATTGCAAACAATCCGTTAGAAAAGATGAACAAGGAGTATTACGAGAACTTGAAGATTGCAAAGACATGAATCAAGAGTTTAATGGATAAGATAGAATTCAAAACCACTGCGGTTAAAACAAGATGGGAGAGGAAAAATTCGGGCAGCACTCCGGTTGAACATGGAAGGAATAGAACATGAACTTGAGAAGATGGATGCTACTTGATGAAATCAACAGCACACTGCCTCCGAAACTAATGAAAAAAATGGCACAATGGGTAAGAAGGATTTCAGAGAGCACTCTGGTTGAAAATAGAGGCAAAACTTGACAAGATGAAAGAACTTGAATTAGAACACAACACTCCGGTTAAATGGATAAGCAAGAAAAGAACATGATCCTCACAAAACGAGGTGATGGGTGAAGAGCACGACATCACAATGCCTCCGGAACGAAAGAATAGAAGTTAGATTGTTGGGATAAAGGGATGGATAAGAAAATGACATCTTCTGCCACAAATGAACTTGGAAAGCATCCTTGCAAAGAAGAATTGAACGGAGTTGTTGGAAAATCAACAACGAAAAGAATAAGCTTGTAGTGGGCTTATGGAAAACATCTCAAGACTATGAGGTGACAACTGGCCACTAATGAAAACAATTGCTTTGATTGAGAGCACCAAAGATATGAACACTTCTTCACCCAAGAGGATAACGAGAAAGCTTGGGTCATGCATAATCACCACAAATAGCAACATTCCTTAGGGAAGGCTGTAGGTAAAATATGACACAAGATAACTCCAACGAAGAGATTAATGGATTTAAAATACCTCATTCTTGACAACATGGGAATCATGAAACACGAAGGGAAATTATCAAGAATGACATATCACCATCTCAAAAGATAAGGTAGAAAGAATTGCACTTCGAAATGCAAGATGAAGAAATGCTTTAACTCCTCCAAACAAAACACGTGTTGTTTATTTTAGAGTATAGCTTGGCGGATCTTAACTCCGAGAGAAACTTGAGGAACAATTGAGAATGAAAGAATCCTTGACGAACCACCATGTAGAACCCTCCATGAAGAACTCCGGTAATAAAATGATGATAGAAAGAAAGAGAAGTTGAAAACACAAGGTGAAGCCTTGCAATGATTTAGATGGAGCTTCGCGACGAGATAATGCGAAAAACTTGGAACTCCGGAAAAGAAAAAAATGAAACACTAGAACCGAGAATTTTAAGGGCCTCCGGAATAAAGAATTAATCACTTGGATGAACAAGAATAAGAATTATGTTATGCTTATCCTTCACCAATTAAATTGATGACAATCAACGGATTTGGCATACTACTTATTCTCGTAGAAAGGATTAAAAGAGATATATCAAAACTTGAGAAGGTCTTCAACGAACCACCGGTAGGATTGGAACAACAAATGAATTGATATAATGAACAAGGAAGAGAGATCTTGAAAGAACCACCGTAAGGATTGAAAATGATCAAGTAGGGTGCATCACCAAGAAGAATTAGCAAATGAACGAAGGTGCTTGAGACAAACTAGATACATAAGAACAAAGAGATCAAGAACTGATTAGAGGATATTCGATTGATGCACCGCAAGATAGGAGAATGATAACCGATAAATGAGAATGAATAAACCTGAATTGATGGACTCGGATGACAAACCGAGAAGACTCTTGAATATCTCCCGATGGTGAAAAAGATTCTCACAATCGAAAACAATTATGAGAGGATGGCAACAAGCTAGCACCATGAATCTTGAAGAGAATAGAGCAAGATTAAAGAGAAACTCTTCTTCGGTCTTCAAATGATGAGAATGACAACGAGAAACACCACCAAGAATTATTGAGGCACACCGGAAGAATCAAAAGCGTAGAGGTTGAGCCAACTATGAAAAGAATTTGAAAGATCTTGGAGAAAAACATGTGACTGATGAAAATTCATTCTTACGTCAAACTCCAAAAAGAATTTGAGAATGGCTCCGGAATATTTAGAAGAGTCAGGTAAGATCCTGGGAAAAGACCTGTGGGTTAGGGCCCACTGAAAGAAATATCGTTGAAGGCTTGCTTGAAATAAAGATTGCACCGGTAGAATTAAAAAGCTTGAATGAGATAACAACCTCGAAATATTTTGAACGGCTTGAGTATGGAAACACAAGTCTTGTGAGAAATCTTCAGCACTCCAGAACAAATGAATAGCGAGAAGTGAAAGATTAAGAGGTGCACCGGTATGAAAAAGCATTTAAAATGAGGAAAGGGATATGATGAATATCAAAAGCTTGAATTGGATCCACCGGAGAAGAATACGAGAATTAAGAATGATGAACTTGAAGCTCGTGAGCATCTTCACGAGGGATCACCGGATAAGAACATTGATTGAAAAGAGTGAAGTGACTTCACATGAATAAATGGATACTTGATTAAAATAAATGAGTCCTTGAAGAAAAAGGGTGGGAGGGTTGGGAAAAACAAAGACAACTTGGGATGAACGAAACAAACACCATTGAGAAAACTTAGAATTGATCTCGCAAATGTTGGAATGATCGGATGCACTTGAAGAGAAACACGCCGGTTGGAAAAGAATTAACATGACAACCTCAATGATCAAGAAGGATTAGTATTCACATAGAAATATGAGAACACCATTTAGGAAAAGGTATGGATTCAACATTTGACTTCGAAGCAACTCGAATACCACAAATAAAACAAAACAAAGGATTTGGCTTGTAGAATAAGCCGAAACAAACACATACGATAGAGATTTACCCAATCCCATATCATGCATCTGTCGGAAAGATATTCTAGGAGCTACTTGAATTCCCACCTATAAACTCCCGAAACTTTCTGGTTATGCAATCTGGTGTTGGGGATACAGGGGAAGCAATATATCTCACCCAAACTAACAATACCTACATCCAAGCTGTATCCATCCGTCAACACATAACCAAGAAACCTTCGGAAATCGTGTAACTCAACCTTTGAAAAGCATCCGTTATACGAGTCATGGCAATACTCCCAGACTCACCTCAAGATCGGGTTATCGGGTTATCTCACCAACAACGCATAAAAGAGATTTTCGATGTCGGCGCTTAAACTCAAGTATTCCAGAACTGCAATGATAAAATTATGACGACAACACCTCGAGCTCAACTCCCCGACACTTCCACTAAACCCCGACAGGAGGCACCAAGACAATGTTCTCATCATAAAACCATCGGAACGATTCCAAGATACCCGCGTGATCCTAAAAAATTCTTAGTGAAATTTGAGAAGAGAAGAGTCAAAACTCTACGTCAGGATGCCTTACCAGAGCGATGAAGAGACTGGGGAGTAAAAAGAATTCCTAACTCTCCGATATATATAATCCTAAATGACTCAAAACATTTTTCTAGACACGACTCGGCTGCTAAAAACGATCAATCAGTGGGGCTCCTAAGGTCGGGGCTGGCTCTGATTACCAACTTGTAACGCCCTCGATGCGGCTATATCTCCCACGTGTCGAAGCACGACTTAAAGGCATAACCGCATTGAAGTCAATGTCGCAAGTAAGGTAATCTTCACACAACCCATGTAATACATAAGGGAAAGAGATACATAGTTGGCTTACAATCGCCACTTCACACAAATACATGAATAAAGCATTACATCATCCAGATACAATCAAGGTCCGACTACGGAACCAAAATAAAAGAAGATCCCCAAATGCGACAAAAGGTCCCCGATCGACCCCAACTGGGCTCCACTACTGAACAACTAGAATGAAACAACACAAAGGGCAAGATCTTCATCGAGCTCCTCCTTGAGCTTGGTTGCGTCACCTCCTCAGTAACATAGGCACCTGCAAACTGGTTTTGGAAGTATCTAGTGAGCCACGAGGACTCAGCAATCCCATTACCATGGGTATCAAGACTAGCAAAGCTTAATGGGAAAGGAAGGGGTAAAGTGGTGAGGTTGCAGCAACGGCTAAGCATGATATGGTGGCTAACATACGCAAATGAGAGCGAGAAGAGAAACAAAGGAACGGTCGTGAAGCTAGCAATGATCAAGAGGTGATCCTGAACACCTACTTACGCCAAACATAACCCGAAACCGTGTTCACTTCCGGACTCACGAGAAGAGACCATCACGACTACACACGCGGTTGATGCATTTTAATTCGGATCTGTGTCAAGTTATCTACAACCGACATTAACAAATTCCCATCTGCCACATAACCGCGGACACGGCTCTCGAAAGTTTATACCTGCAGGGTGTCCCAACTTAGCCCATGACAAGCTCTCGCGATCAACGAAGGAATAGACCTTCTCCCAGGAAGACCCGATCAGTCTCGGAATCTCGGTTTACAAGACATTTCGACAATGGTAAAACAAGACCAGCAAGACCTCCCGGCGTGCGTCGACATCCCGATAGTAGTCGCAAGATATCTTGTCTCGAGCCACGACGGATGAGCACTACGCATAACTAGAACCAGCCCTCAAGTTTCCCGAGGTGGCGCCGCAAGTGGTTCTAGTTTGGACCAACACTTAGACAAGCATTGGCCCGGGGCTAACATAAAGATGACCCTTGGGATGCGCGACTCCCAAGGGAAAAAGGTAATAGGTGAGGCAAATGGTAAAACCAATGTTGGGCCTTGCTGGAAGAGTTTTATTCAAAGCGAACTGTCAGGGGGGTCCCATAAATCACCCGACCGCGTAAGGAACGCAAAATCCGGGAACATAACACCGGTATGATGGAAACTAGAGCGGCAAGAGTGGAACAAAACACCAGGCATAAGGCCGAGCCTTCCACCCTTTACCAAATATATAGATGCATTAATAATATAAGAGATATTGTGATATCCCAACATAACCCTGTCCACCATGGAGAAATCTTCAACTTCACCTGCAACTAGCAACGCTATAAGAGGGGCTGAGCAAAAGCGGTAACATAGCCAATCAATGGTTTGCTAGGAATGGTGTCAAAGGTTAGAGGTTCATGGCAATATGGGACGGCTTGATAAACAGGTAATAGGTAGCGCAGCATAGCGATAGAACGAAGCAACTAGCATAGCAATGATAGTAGTGAGATCCAGGGTAGCGGTCATCTTGCCTGAAATCCCGCAAGGAAGAAGAACGAGTCCACGAAGAAGACGAACGGGAGTGGTCGAACGAAACCTCACAACTCCGGAACGAAACCGAAGCTAACGAGAGAAGCAAACCGGAAAGAAGCAAACAACATAGTAAACAACCATCGCATAATCATGGCATGATGCACAACCAAGTATGATGCATGGGTTTAATGAGGCATGGCATGGCAAAGTGCAACAAACAATACTACAATTTAAGTGGAGCTCAATATGCAACGAGTTGCATATTGACGAAACACCACAACAATTATTTAGGTCTCTCTTGTTTATGCTACTCATCAATATTAAATGTTGTTAAACATGGCAAGGGGTGAATCAAAAGTAAACTAATTATTTAGTCAAGTTTAAATGAGGCCGGAACAACAAACAACAATTCCGGAAAATCCCCATGTGCATATTTTAGATTCGGTACTGTTCTGTCCTAAACCATATTTTAAAGTTGTTAAACAGGAAAATAAAGTGGACCATGTTAAACTAGGCATTTTTCCACCCCATTTACATATAAAGTTTATTTAAAACAGAGTTACGGTTATTTAGTTATGAATTAAATCATTTTAACAAGGCATTTGAGCAAATTTAAATAAACAGCATTTTAAACATGGATGAAAGTTGGATATTATTAATCTACACAAAATTCTAAGCATTTTAATTATATAATTTGTTTTAATCCGATGCACGGTTAATTAATTATTGATGCATGAACATTGAGGGGTTTTCTGCAAAACTGTTTTAACTCAGGATAATTAGGAAATTCGCAGGACTGAGAAAAAAAACCTAAACAGGCCGAAACTGAACCACACGGGCCGGCGCGAGAAACAATAGTGCGCAGGGGGCGCAGGATAGCAGGTGGGTGCTCACGAAAGAGGCCTTGGGCCAGATCTGGAGAGGAAGTGTCCCACGGGGGGGCGCTAGAGGCAGACGATGTGGCCCATCCGGGTGGCCACGCACAGGCGAACGAGCGGGCGAGCGAGCTCCTCTGCTCGTCAGGAAGCAGAGCAGCGGCGGCTCAAGCAGGTGAAGCAGGGAGCGGCAAAGACGATGCAGGCGGCGCGGCGATTTAGGACTGCGGATCTGGCGAGACGGTAGGAGCGCGGGGACGGCGGAGCTTGGCGCGGATCCAAGGCGGCGAGGGAACTTGGCGGGGCACCGCAGCGAGGAAGATGGTCGGCGCGTGTCAACAAACAATTCGAAATACCTCGACTTTTTCAGAAGACGGGGCTGCATCAGGCTCCGGCGAGGCAGGGGACTTGGCGTGGCGGCTCCAGGCGACGGGAATCGGCCGGATCCGGGGCCAGGGCGACGGTGGAGCTCCGTTCTGAGGTAGCCCGCGGACGGAGACGAGGCGGGGTCCTGGGTCTGAAGGCGGTGGCGCGTGGCCGGCTTGCTGGAGAGGAGCTCCGGCGAGGTAGAGGCCCCGGACGTGATGAAGCAAGGGAACGACACCACGGCGCGCCGGAGGAAGCTCCTGTAGGCACAGAGACAAGGGAGCTCGGGGTGAGGGAAGAGAGATGAGAGAGGGAGAAAGGAACAGGAGGAAGAGGTGAGGACTTGATGCTCCTCCGGTGATAGCGGGCGAGGAACTCGGGCGCCTCGAGCACAAGATCAGGGAGGTGGTCCGAGGCTACAGGGTGGAGGCCGATAGGAATTTTCGATTGGGGGCTCGGGCATCTAGAACGAGGAGGAGGGAGAGTGTTGGTTGGGTGAATCGGGCAGGGAAGATCCCGAGGGGGATCCGGTGGCGTGGCGGCGGCGTGGGGATGGATGGGACATTGCTCCTAAAATATAGGGTTAGGGGTCTATATATATAGCAAGTGGTTTAGATTTGGGGTATTTAGTCCCTCTGATCGAAATCAAACGGCCAAAAAAGAATGACTTAGGGAGTCCAATTAATAAAATGGAGATGTTTTGTGGGGCGTTACAGCTTACGCGAGACTGGTTTTACCGCCGTGCTTTGCACACAGGTGACTAGCGGGTGTCAGTTTCTTCAACTTTAGTTGAACCGAGTGTGGCTACGCCCGGTCCTTGAGAAGGTTAAAACAGCACTAACTTGACGAACTATCGTTGTGGTTTTGATGCGTAGGTAAGAACGGTTCTTGCTCAGCCCATAGCAGCCACGTAAAACTTGCAACAACAAAGTAGAGGACGTCTAACTTGTTTTTGCAGGGCATGTTGTGATGTGATATGGTCAAGACGTGATGCTATGTTTTATTGTATGAGATGATCATGTTTTGTAACAAAGTTATCGGCAACTGGCAGGAGCCATATGGTTGTCACTTTATTGTATGCACTGCAATCGCCCTGTAATTGCTTTACTTTATCACTAAGCGGTAGCAATAGTCGTAGAAGCAATAGGTGGCGAAACGACAACGATGCTACGATGGAGATCAAGGTGTCGCGCCGGTGACGATGGTGATCATGACGGTGCTTCGGAGATGGAGATCACAAGCACAAGATGATGATGGCCATATCATATCACTTATATTGATTGCATGTGATGTTTATCCTTTATACATCTTATTTTGCTTTGATTGACAATAGCATTATAAGATGATCTCTCACTACATTTCAAGGTATAAGTGTTCTCCCTGAGTATGCACCGTTGCGAAAGTTCTTCGTGCTGAGACACCACATGATGATCGGGTGTGATAGGCTCTACGTTCAAATACAATGGGTGCAAAACAGTTGCACACGCGGAATACTCAGGTTAAACTTGACGAGCCTAGCATATACTGATATGGTCTCAGAACACTGAGACCGAAAGGTCGAGCGTGAATCATATAGTAGATATGATCAACATAGTGATGTTCACCATTGAAAACTACTCCATCTCACATGATGATCGGACATGGTTTAGTTGATTTGGATCACGTGATCACTTAGATGATTAGAGAGATGTCTATCAAAGTGGGAGTTCTTAAGTAATATGATTAATTGAACTTTAATTTATCATGAACTTAGTCCTGATAGTTATTTGCAAATTATGTTGTAGATCAATAGCTCGCGTCATTGCTTTCATATGTTTATTTTGATATGTTCATAGAGAAAAATATGTTGAAAGATGTTAGTAGCAATGATGCGGATTGGAACCGTGATCTGAGGTTTATCCTCATTGCTCCACAGAAGAATTATGTCCTTAATGCACTGCTAGGTGACAGACCTATTGCAGGAGCAGATGCAGACGTTATGAACGTTTGGCTAGCTCAATATGATGACTACTTGATAGTTTAGTGCACCATGCTTAACGGCTTAGAATCGGGACTTCAAAGATGTTTTGAACATCATGGACCATATGAGATGTTCCAGGAATTGAAGTTAATATTTCAAGCAAATACCCGAGTTGAGAGATATGAAGTCTTGAATAAGTTCTATAGCTAAAAGATGGAGGAGAATCGCTCAACTAGTGAGCATGTGCTCAGATTGTCTGGGTACTACAATCGCTTGAATCAAGTGGGAGTTAATCTTCCAGATAAGATAGTGATTGACAGAATTCTCTAGTCACCATCACCTAGTTACTAGAACTTTGTGATGAACTATAGTATGCAAGGGATGACGAAAATGATTCCCTAGCTCTTCGTGATGTTGAAATCAACGAAGGTAGAAATCAAGACAGAGCATCAAATGTTGATGATTGACAAGACCACTAGTTTCAAGAGAAGGGCAAATGGAAAGAAAGGGAAACTTCAAGTAGAATGGCAAGCAAGTTGTCACTCCCGCAAAGAAGCCCAAAGCTAGACCAAAGCCTGAAACTGACTGCTTACACTGCAAAGGAAATGGTCACTGGAAGCGGAAATGCCCTGAATATTTGGTGGATAAGAAGGATGGCAAATTGAACAAGGGTATATTTGATATACAGGTTATTGATGTGTGTCTTACTAGTGTTTATAGTAGCCCCTGAGTATTTGATACTTGTTCGGTTGCTAAGATTAGTAACTCGAAATAGGAGTTACAGAATAAACAGACACTAGTTGAAGGGGAAGTGACGATGAGTCTTCCAAGATTGATATGATCATCATCACACACTCCTATACTTTCGGGATTAGTGTTAAGCCTAAATAAATGTTATTTGGCGTTTACATTGAGCATGAATATGATTTGATCATGTTCATTGCAATGCGGTTATTCATTTAAAATCAGAGAATGATTGTTGTTCTGTTTACATGAATAAAACCTTCAATGGTCACACACCCAATGAAAATAGTTTGTTGGATCTCAATCATAGTGATACACATATTCATAAAATTGATGCCAAAAGATGCAAAGTTAATAATGGTAGTGAAACTTATTTGTGGCACTGCCGTTTGGGTCATATCGGTGTAAAGCGCATGAAGAAACTCCATAAAGATGGATTTTTGGAATCACTTGGTTTTGAATCATTTGATGCTTGCGAACCGTGCCTTTTGGGCAAGATGACTAAAACTCCGTTCTCCAGAACAATGGAACGAGCTTCTAACTTGTTGGAAATAATACATACTGATGTATGTAGACCAATGAGTATTAAGGCTCGGGGCGGGTATCTTTATTTTTTGACCTTCACAGATGATTTGAGCAGATATGGGTATATCTACTTGATGAAACATAAGTCTGAAATAATTGAAAGGTTCAAAGAATTTCAGAGTGAAGTGGAAAATCATCGTAACAAGAAAATAAAGTTTCTGCGATCTGATCGTGGAGATGAATATTTGAGTTACGAGTTTGGCCTTCATATAAAACAATGTGAAATAGTTTCACAGCTCACGCCACCTGGAACACCATAGTGTTATGGTGTGTCTGAACGTCATAACCGTACTTTATTAGATCTGGTGCGATCAATGATGTCTCTTACCGATTTACCAATATTGTTTTGGGTTATGCATTAGAGATAGCTGCATTCACATTAAAATAGGGCACCATCTAAATCCATTGAGACGACACCGTATGAACTATGGTTTAGCAATAAACCTAAGCTGTCGTTTCTTAAAGTTTGGAGTTGCGATGCTTATGTGAAAAAGTTTCAACCTGATAAGCTCGAACCCAAATTGGAGAAATGCGTCTTCATAGGATACCCAATGGAGACTGTTGGGTACACCTTCTAATTACAGATCCGAAAGCAAGATATTCGTTGCTAAAACTGGATCCTTTCTAGAGAAGGAGTTTCTCTCGAAAGAAGTGAGTGGGAGGAAAGTAGAACTTGATGAGGTAACTGTACCTGCTCCCTTATTGGAAAGTAGTTCATCACAGAAATCTGTTCCCGTGACTCCTACACCAATTAGTGAGGAAGCTAATGATGATGATCATGTAACTTTAGATCAAGTTGCTACCGAACCTCGTAGGTCAACCAGAGTAAGATCCGCACCAGAGTGGTACGGTAATCTTGTTCTGGAGGTCATGTTACTTGACCATGACGAACCTACGAACTATGAGGAAGCGATGATGAGCCCGGATTTCGCGAAATGGCTTGAAGGCCATGAAATCTGAGATGGGATCCATATATGAGAACAAAGTGTGGACTTTGATTGACTTGCCCGATGATCGGCAAGCCATAGAAAATAAATGGATCTTCAAGAGGAAGACGGACATTGATAGTAGTGTTACTGTCTACAAAGCTAGATTTGTCGAAAAAAAAGTTTTTGACAAAGTTCAAGATGTTGACTACGATGAGTTTTTTCTCACTCATATCATGCTTAAAGTCTGTCCGAATCATGTTAGCAATTGCCACATTTTATGAAATCTGGCAAAAGGATGTCAAAACTGCATTCTTTAATGGATTTATTAAAGAAGAGTTGTATATGATGCAACCAGAAGGTTTTGTCAATCCTAAAGGTGCTAACAAATTGTGCAAGCTACAGCAATCCATCTATGGACTGGTGAAAGCATCTCGGAGTTGGAATATACGCTTTGATGAGTTGATCAAAGCATATAGTTTTATACAGACTTGCGGTGAAGCCTGTATTTACAATAAAGTGAGTGGGAGCACTACCGCATTTCTGATAAATATATGTGAGTAACATATTGTTGATCAGAAATGATGTATAATTTTTCTGGAAAGCATAAAGGAGTATTTGAAAGGGGTTCTTTAAAAGAAAGACCTTAGTAAAGATACTTATTGAGCATCAAGATCTATTGAGATAGATCAAGACGCTTGATAAGTTTTTCAATAAGTACATACCTTGTCAAGATTTTGAAATAGTTCAAAATGGAACAGTCAAAGAAAGAGTTCTTGCCTGTGTTGCAAATATGAAATTGAGTAAGACTCAAATCCCAACCACGGCAGAAAATAGAAAGAGAATGAAAGTCATTCCCTATGCATCAGTCATAGTTCTATAAAAGTATGCCATGCTATGGAGCAGACCTATTGTATACTCTGCCCTGGTTTGGCAAGGGAGTACAATAGTGATCTAGGAGTAGATCACTGGACATTGGTCAAAATTATCCTTAGTGGGATAAGGATATGTTTCTCGATTATGGAGGTGACAAAAGGTTCGTCATAAAGGGTTACGTCTATACAAGTTTTGGCACTGATCCAGATGACTCTAAGTCTTAATCTGGATACAGATTGAAAGTGGGAGCAATTAGCTAGAGTAGCTCCGTGCAGAGCATTATAGACATAGAATATTTGCAAAATACATACGGCTCTGAATATGATAGAACCGTTGACTAAACTTCTCTCACAAGCAAAACATGATCATACCTTAGTACTCTTTGGGTGTTAATCACATAGCGATGTGAACTAGATTATTGACTCTAGTAAACCCTTTGCGTGTTGATCACATGACGATATGAACTATGGGTATTAATCACATACAGATGTGAATATTGGTGTTAAATCACATGGCGATGTGAACTAGATTATTGACTCTAGTGCAAGTGGGGGACTGAAGGAAATATGCCCTAGAGGCAATAATAAAGTTATTATTTATTTCCTTATATCATGATAAATGTTTATTATTCATGCTAGAATTGTATTAACCGGAAACATAATACATGTGTGAATACGTAGACAAACAGAGTGTCACTAGTATGCCTCTACTTGACTAGCTTGTTAATCAAAGATGGTTAAGTTTCCTAACCATAGACATGAGGAGAGCAGGCCGGCGCTCGGCGCAGGCTTGGCGAGCGTCAGAGATGGATGCAACAAAGCGATGGGACGCGGATTAGCGGAAAGAAGACTTCGGTGCACCCCTACCTGGCGCGCCAAATGTCAGATATCGGGTTCCGGCAAAACCCTCAAGGTTCGAACACTGGGGTGCGCACGAAGTTTTCCCCGTACCGAATCTCGCTCTCAGCTTCACCGCGATCCCTAGGCTTAGATCGGTGAACTCACAGCACAAGAGACACAAGGTTCATACAGGTTTGGGCCACCGTTGTGGTGTAATACCCTACTCCTGTGTGGTGGTGGTGGATTGCCTCTTGGGCTGAAGATGAACAGTACAAAGGAAGAACAGCCTCGCGAGGAGAGGTGTTCTTGTGCTTGGTGGGTTGCTCGGGGAGGAATTGGTCCGCCCCTTCTATTGTGGTGGCTAGCCTTATTTATAGAGGCCCTGGTCCTCTTCCCAAATATTGAGGGGGAAGGGATCCAACAACGGCCAATTCGAAAGGGGACAACTAGACAAGCTATCCTGACTAAAGGTGGTCTTCGCCTGTCAAAGGCGCCGGTGATGACGCCGTCTTCGGCTCCACGATGACCTCCGTCCTGCTGTCTTGCTGGTCTTGTTCTTGTTGCACCGATATGGAAACCTTTTCCTGATGCCTCGGTACTCCGCGCCTGCGCTTGCCCTCTTAGCACCAAAGGGGAAACGAGGACACTACACACGCTGGCGCCCGCCTGGCCTTGGTCGTCATGGCTTGCGTCACGGGAACCTCGCGAGGTACCCCTTGCCTTGATCTCTCCGCCTCCTCACGAGCCCGCCTAGTGAGGTCGCTCCTGAGGAGGCCTTGCATCGTCTTCCCCGCGAGGCTTGGCCCCTCGTGAGGGTCTTGAGTGTTGGTTGACAAAGACGGGCCGCACTGGGCCACTGGTGGAGCCACACCGAGGGCCGTAGGCAGGCAAGTCTGGGGACCCCCGTTCCCATAACACCGACAAAAGTGTACCTTATGTACTCCTCCGGGGTTACGGTGTCAATAACATTGGTTTCAACATTTATGGGATTACCTGAGATATAATGCTTGATTCTTTGACCGTTCACCACCTTCGGATTTGTGCCTTCGGTGTTGTTGATTTTGATGGCACCGGAATGATAGATGTCACGCCCAATATGCGACCCTATCCAAAAGGAACTCGAAGGTCCCACCAAGGATAGACCCGCATATTGAAACGCTTTTGCAAGGTGGATATCATTACATCAACATTACCTAATAGATGGGGATACATACAAAAGGCATACAATGCCACACGAATACAACATCATCTTACATAAGAGCAACATCCGACTATGGATGAAACACAAACAGAAACTCAAACGACATCCACCCTGCTAGCCCAGGCTGCCGACCTGGAACCTATCCCCTGATCGAAGAAGAAGCAGAAGAAGAACTCCAAACAAGCAAACATCGCTCTCGCGTCATGATCATCCCATAAACTGTACCTGCAACTGTTGTTGTAGTAATCTGTGAGCCACGAGGACTCAGCAATCCCATTACCATGGGTATCAAGACTAGCAAAGCTTAATGGGTAAGGAAGGGGTAAAGTGGTGAGGTTGCAGCAGCGACTAAGCATATATGGTGGCTAACATACGCAAAGAAGAGCGAGAAGAGAGCAAGCGGAACGGTCGTGAAGCTAGCAATGATCAAGAGGTGATCCTGAACACCTACTTACGTCAAACATAACCCAGAAACCGTGTTCACTTCTCGGACTCCACCGAGAAGATACCATCATGGCTACACACGCGGTGATGCGTTTTAATTCAGATCTGGTGTCAAGTTATCTACAACCGGACATTAACAAATTCCCATCTGCCACATAACTACGGGCACGGCTCTCAAAAGTTTATACCCTGCAGGGGTGTCCCAACTTAGCCCATGATAAGCTCTCGCGATCAACGAAGGATATACCTTCTCCCAGGAAGACCCGATCAGTCTCGGAATCCTGGTTTACAAGATATTTCGACAATGGTCAAACAAGACCAGCAAAGCCGCCCGATGCGCCGACATCCCGATAGGAGCTGCACATATCTCGTTCTCAGGGCAACACTGGATAAGCGAAGCGTACAGGTACCGACGTAACCCAAGTTGCCAAGGGATGGTCCCGCACGGTGCTCTAGGTTGGACCAACACTTAGACAAGCATTGGCCCGGGGGGGCTATAATAAAGATGACCCTTGGGTTAATTACTCCCAAGGGAAAAGTTGGTGGTGGTGAGGCAAATGGTAAAACCAAGGTTGGGCCTTGCTGGAGGAGTTTTATTCAAAGCAAACTGTCAAGGGGGTCCCATAAATCACCCGACCGCGTTAGGAACGCAAAATTCAGGAACATAACACCGGTATGACGGAAACTAGGGCGGCAAGAGTGGAACAAAACACCAGGCATAAGGCCGAGCCTTCCACCCTTTACCAAATATATAGATGCATTAATTAAATAAGAGATATTGTGATATCCCAACATAACCCTGTCCACCATGGAGAAATCTTCAACTTAACCTGCATCTAACAACGCTATAAGAGGTGCTGAGCAAAGCGGTAACATAGCCAAGCAATGGTTTTCTAGGAAGGGTGTCAAAGGTTAGAGGTTCATGGCAATTTGGGAGGCTTGAAGAGCAAATGATAGGTAATGCAGCATAGCGATAGAACGAAGCCACTAGCATAGCAATGATAGTAGTGAGATCCAAGGTAGCGGTCATCTTGCCTGAAATCCCGCTAGGAAGAAGAACGGGTCCATGAAGAAGATGAAGACACGAAGATGAACCAAGCGTAGACGAACGAATCCTCACGATCGCAACAAAACGGGAACTATCGAGAAGAAGCACACAACAAGGTAAACACACCACACATGGACAAGACATGATGCTCAACCAAGTATGATGCATGACAAAGCTAGATGAGGCTACTCATGGCAAGAGATGATGCAAATAAGAACAACACATCAAGGCAAGTTTAAATGAGGCCGGAAACAACATATAACAATTCCGGTAAGTCCTCATATGCATATTTCGAAATTGGTCCAGAACAGAACAAACCTTATGTTCAAGTTGTTAAACAGCAAGTTAAGATGCACCAAGATGATCTACATGAGATTCTAGTCAAGTTACATATAGAGTTCATTAGATTCGGAGCTACGACCTAGAAGATATGAGCAAAACAAGTTAAGCATGGCATTGATGCAAAATGCATACAAACATCAAGAAAACACTCCCAAACATGGATGCAACAAGATAATATGAAACTACATGCAAAATCAAGCAAGTTTCATATAGAGCACACTCAAAACGGAGCAACGGTTCAACACATACACTCTATACAAGTCATAGCAACAATCTGTCCATAACAGCAACTAGGCATCTTGCAAGCATCAAAATAATAAGCTACAACACTCCAACGTAAGAACAAAATGCATGGGCATGAAGTACAGGCAAAGCACGACAAAACATGAACACTGAGCTATCTCCAGAAATCACTAGAACATGCTCAAAAGGACATGGCCAGATTGCATATAATAACAGTTTCAGACTTATCAGGAAATAACATCAGGTTGCAATGTTTAGAGCTATCAAACAACATGTTACAGGAACTTATCATGGCAAACAAAGGCATGGCATGATACTGCTAAATGCATAGAACAAAAGTCCCTTACTGACCATGAGCCAAAAAGGCACAGAAAATATGATGGCACCCATGTAAACATGGCAAGTTATATGACAGATTCAAACATGGCAGGAACAACAATAAGTAGGCATGTTGGTGAGCTTGAACCACTCACCACAGAGCAATACATGGCATGGCAAGGCAATCAACAGTAAGAATACATGTTTATGAAGCTAAGCATGTCAAGAGCAAGTTCATAGGGTACATGGATCACTAGAAAAGCACATGGCCAAAACTGAACTTCATGTTAACAGGTTGACATCAACATTATTTAGCAACTTTGGAGCAAGATAACAACAACCTACAGAAGGCTATAAATGCACCCAGGGGCATGAATGCATAGAGCATGACATGTATAACAAAACATCCTTAGTGAACATCTCCAGATTATGCATAGAATGACTTGTAGCAGCAGGTTTACATAGCAACAAAATATAACAGAATCTGTCAGGAAAACAGCAACAGCAAGTGCCCTACTTCACAAGCTCGATGCACTCAGTACAAGACTCACAAAAATACAAGGATTGCGCTCCTGTAAACATGGCATGGCATACTTCAAAACACATGTAGACCTCAACCTCATAGGATGCACACATCAAACATGGCAAAAATGACAAATGAGCATGTTATAACAGTTTTAGCAGGTTAACATCACATAGCACTCTTCCAACAGCATTTCGGGTATCAAGATGGACTCAAATGAACATGATGCAATGGAATGAAGTGAAGTACTCGTCGAGGCGAACAATTTGACATATTACACACACGAAACGGAGCTATGGATGCAGAGATACAGCAGGTCAAACATGCACACATATTATGAGTTTTTGAGGACTTCTCAGATTTCTGGAAAAAAACAGAACGAGCGTTGGTTAACTAAAGTGTGCTCGGGCGGGGAATAGCGGGCAGCTCACCAAGTGGGCTCGGCCCAGACGGGAAGAAGATGGGCTGGGCCGGGGAGGAGGTGGCCCACGCGGGGGAGGTCATCGGCCCCGAGCGGAGGCCGGGATGGATCGGGCTCCTCCCGATCCGCGGCGGCGGCGGCGCGATCTCCGTCGATGCGGCGGGGTCCTGGCGGCTGGCGAGGCCGGGAACGGGTCGCGGGGCCCCAGATCGGGCGATTCCCGGCCGGCTACGGTCGGAGGAGGCCGGTGGCGAGGTCCAAGGGCGGCGGCGGTTACCTGCGGGAGGAAGGGGTCAGCGGGGTGAGCACGAGAAGTGGAGGAGGAGAAGGTAGAGAGGAGGAGGCGGGGCTCCGGCCTAGCAGGAACTTCGCCGGGCGGGCGAAAGCAGGCAACGGTCATGAGGCTGGCGCGAGGCGGCGGCGCGCTGAGGGCGGAGGCGAAGGGCATCTCGGCGCAGAGGCGCTGGCGAGGCGCTGGCAGCCCGCCCATATTCTGCCCGGGCGGCTGCCATCGGCCCCGGCTGCGGCTGGGCGGGTGGGCGCGGGGCGCGGGTGAGGTGGCGGCCGGTGGTTGGTCCAGGAGGCGGCGGAGGTGACGTGGCGAGCGCTGATTGGACAAGGGCGGCGGCGGGATTTCTGTCCGGCCAGACCGGACGTGTCCGGCGGCGCGGGGTGGAAGAAGGCTAGGGTTTGGACCCGAGATTAGAGGAGGGGTGCACATATTTATAGGTAGAGGGAGCTAGGAGAGTCCAAATGAGGAGCGGTTTTCGCCCACACGATCGTGATCGAACGACCGAGAGCATGGAGGGGAGTTTGCTGGGTTTTGGGCCACTTTGGAGGGGTGTTGGGCTTCAAGACAAAAGAGGCTTTAACGGTTACCCGGTTAACAGTTGGAGTATCAAACGACCTCCAAATGGAACGAAACTTGACAGGCGGTCTACCGGTGCTATACCAAGGCCGCTTGGCAAACCTCGGGCCATTCCGAGAAAGTTTAACACCCGCACACAAAAGGAGGCAAGAGGGGGACGTCAGAGGACATAGGAGTGCCGGATTGCAAAAAGGACAACGGGGAAAATGCTCGGATGCATGAGACGAACATGAATGCAAAATGAGATGCACATGATGACATGACAATATGCAACCACGCAAACAAACAACATGGCAATGACGGAGAATGACTGGCAGACACCTGGCGCATCGAATCCGGGGTGTTACAACACTCCTCCACTAACAAGAGATCTCGTCCCGAGACGGAAGAGAAAAAAGGGTGAGGTGTAACAAGAACTCGAGAGAAGAAGCAAAGAATCGAGGGCACTCGAGAATAAGAGAGGAACGGCGAGAATGACGAGAAGAAACCACACCGGTTAGAACGAGATAAGAAACGAATAAGACTGAAAGGATTTAGGCGGCACTCCGGCTGAACATGGAAAGAATAGAACATGAACTTGAGAGGACGGAATGATACTTGATGAAGACATGACACAAAACCTCAGGAAAGAATTGAAGGAGTTGAATGAAAAGAATGGAGAAGGAAATGACAACTTGTGCCACGAATGAAATTTAAATCATCTTTAGAAGGAAGGTTTAAATGGAGTTGTTGAGAAAATCAACAACGGAAAGAATAAGCTTGTTGTGGTCTTATAGGTAACATCTCAAGATCATAAGGTGATAACCGGCTACAAACGGAAATGATTGGATAGCTAAGAAGAACGAAGAAATGAAAAACTCCACTTCAAAAGAACACAGAGAATTAATTGCACTTCGAGATGCGAGAAGAAAAGATACTTGAACTCCACCAACAAAATCTTGATGAACTCTGGAAGAATGAATTAAATCGTGAAGAACCACCATGAAGAACTCCGGTGACAAAAAGGATGACGAGATAGAATGAAGGATGAAAGAATAAGATGAGCCTTGCAGAGATTTAGATGAAGGTTTTGATGACATGGCCGAGGAAATTGAACTCCGGGAAAGAAAAGATGAAAACACTTGGAACTAGAATTTATTCATGAAGAAAAAACTCCAAAGAAAGGAATTACTTGACGATGATGAAATAAGAATACGAATTACGTTATGCTTATCCTCATCAAATTTAATTGATGACAACCGGATTTGGCATGCAACTTATTCTTGTTGAAAAGGATTAAGAAGTGACATATCGCAAACTTGAGAAGGTCTTCATGAACCACCAGTAGGATTGAAATGAACGAAAGAATTAAAATGACAATCAAGGAAAAAGAATCTTGAACGAACCACCCTTAGAATTCGGAAAAGACTGACGAAAGAGAATGAATCACCGGGAAGAATTAGAAGAACAAATATGCTAGAGGGGATTTAGATACAAAAGAACGAAGAGATAATAAGCTGATTAAAGAATACTTGAACAAAGCACCGGGATAAATAGAGAACGATAACAAGAATGATGGCCTCCGGTGAAAAGAAACAGGAAAACAACTTCTGACATACTCCGGATGGGTGAAAAGAATATCTGACAAATGGAATAATTCGAGAGGATAGCATGAAGCTTGAACCATGAATCTTCGGGAGAACGGACAAGATTTAGGGGGAAAACTCTTCTTCGATCTTCAAATGATGACGAGAAACACCACCAAAATTACTGAGATACTCTGGGAGAATGAAAAACAGAGAGGTTGAGCCAACAATGAAAAGAATTTGAAAGCGATCTTGGAGAAGGCATGTGACTGATGAACTCCATTCTTACGTCACACTTTGAAATGAATTTGAGAATAACTCCAGGGAAATTAGAAGAGTCAGGTAAGATCCTAGAAAAAGACATGTGGGTTAGGGACCACTAGAGAGAAAAACACCGTTGGAAAGGATTGTTGAACAGATAGATGATGCACCGGAACAATTGAAATATTTGAATGAGGTGACAACCTCGAATTAATTGGAACACTGATGAATCTCCTGAGATGTCTTGAGCACTCCGGAAGGATAAACTAGCGAGAGGCGAACGAGCAGATAGAACACTTGAGCTACGGAAAATAATATGATCAACCCGAAAAACTAGAATTGAATCCACCGGAAAAGAAAAAGAGATGAAGAATGTCCACTGAGACGAGAATTCACCGATTGAAATGATTGATGGAAGACTGAAGAGGCTCCGTACGAATGAAATAGATGGTCGAAAGAGACTCAGGCTCCGGGAAGTAGATGGTGGGAGGGCGGGAAAAACAAAGGCAACTTGGACGGGGAACCAACGAATATCTTGAAGAGAAAACACCAGTTGAAATCATTGAGGAAAGAAAACAAAGACTTCGCACGAGTAGGATGGATACTCGATTACGGACTCCGGTTCCGCGAAGAAGAAGGGAGGGCGGGTGGGAAAATAAAACAACTGAGGATTGAACTCAAAGATGAAGAGGCTCGAGTCAACTTGACGAGAAATGCACCGGATAAAAGAGGATGGACAACTCACAAAACTAACCACGTGATCCTAAAAAAAATTTGAACGGGAAGAGGAGTAGTTCAAAACACCTACGTCAAGATTCCTCACCAGAGCGACGAAGGGGTAGAGGAGTAAAAAGAACTCCTACTCTCCGATATAACTAGACTCCGAAAACAGTTTACTTCTAGACTCAACAACGGCCAAACTACACGATCAATCAAGGGGGCTCCTAGGGTCGGTCGAGGCTCTGATACCAACTTGTCACACCCAATATGCGACCCTATCCAAAAGGAACTCGAAGGTCCCACCAAGGATAGACCCGCATATTGAAACGCTTTTGCAAGGTGGACATCATTACATCAACATTACATAATAGATGGGGATACATACAAAAGGCATACAATGTCACACGAATACAACATCATCTTACATAAGAGCAACATCCGACTACGGATGAAACACAAACAGAAACTCAAACGACATCCACCACCTAGCCCAAAGGACGACCGAACCTATCCCCTGATTGAAGAAGAAGCAGAAGAAGAACTCCAAACAAGCAAACATCGCTCCCGCGTCATGATCATCGCATAAACTGTACCTGCAACTATTGTTGTAGTAATCTGTGAGCCACGAGGACTCAGCAATCCCATTACCATGGGTATCAAGACTAGCAAAGCTTAATGGGTAAGGAAGGGGTAAAGTGGTGAGGTTGCAGCAGCGACTAAGCATATATGGTGGCTAACATACGCAAAGAAGAGCGAGAAGAGAGCAAGCGGAACGGTCGTGAAGCTAGCAATGATCAAGAGGTGATCCTGAACACCTACTTACGTCAAACATAACCCAGAAACCGTGTTCACTTCCCGGACTCCGCCGAGAAGAGACCATCACGGCTACACACGCGGTTGATGCGTTTTAATTCGGATCTGGTGTCAAGTTATCTACAACCGGACATTAACAAAGTCCCATCTGCCACATAACCGCGGGCACGTCTGTCGAAATTTTATACCCTGCAGGGGTGTCCCAACTTAGCCCATGATAAGCTCTCGCGATCAACGAAGGATATACCTTCTCCCAGAAGACCCGATCGATCTCGAATCCGGTTTACAAGACATTTCGACAATGGTAAAACAAGACCAGCAAAGCCGCCCGATGCGCCGACATCCCGATAGGAGCTGCACATATCTCGTTCTCAGGGAAACACCGGATAAGCGAAGCGTACAGGTACCGACGTAACCCAAGTTGCCAAGGGATGGTCCCGCACGGTGCTCTAGGTTGGACCAACACTTAGACAAGCATTGGCCCAGGGGGGCTATAATAAAGATGACCCTTGGGTTAATTACTCCCAAGGGAAAATTAGGTGGTGGTGAGGCAAATGGTAAAACCAAGGTTGGGCCTTGCTGGAGGAGTTTTATTCAAAGCGAACTGTCAAGGGGGTCCCATAAATCACCCGACCGCGTTAGGAACGCAAAATCCGGGAACATAACACCGGTATGACGGAAACTAGGGCGGCAAGAGTGGAACAAAACACCAGGCATAAGGCTGAGCCTTCCACCCTTTACCAAATATATAGATGCATTAATTAAATAAGAGATATTGTGATATCCCAACATAACCCTGTACACCATGGAGAAATCTTCAACTTCACCTGCATCTAACAACGCTATAAGAGGTGCTGAACCAAGCGTTGACGAACGAATCCTCACGATCGCAACGAAACGGGAACTATCGAGAAGAAGCACACAACAAGGTAAACACACCACACATGGACAAGACATGATGCTCAACCAAGTATGATGCATGAAAAAGCTAGATGAGGCTACTCATGGCAAGAGATGATGCAAACAAGAACAGCACATCAAGGCAAGTTTAAATGAGGCCGGAAACAACATATAACAATTCCGGTAAGTCCTCATATGCATATTTCGAAATTGGTCCAGAACAGAACAAACCTTATGTTCAAGTTGTTAAACAGCAAGTTAAGATGCACCAAGATGATCTACACGAGATTCTAGTCAAGTTACATATAAAGTTCATTAGATTCGGAGCTACGACCTAGAAGATATGAGCAAAACAAGTTAAGCATGGCATTGATGCAAAATGCATACAAACATCAAGAAAACACTCCCAAACATGGATGCAACAAGATAATATGAAACTACATGCAAAATCAAGCAAGTTTCATATAGAGCACACTCAAAACGGAGCAACGGTTCAACACATACACTCTATACAAGTCATAGCAACAATCTGTCCATAACAGCAACTAGGCATCTTGCAAGCATCAAAATAATAAGCTACAGCACTCCAACGTAAGAACAAAATGCATGGGCATGAAGTACAGGCAAAGCACGACAAAACATGAACACTGAGCTATCTCCAGAAATCACTAGAACATGCTCAAAAGGACATGGCCAGATTGCATATAATAACAGTTTCAGACTTATCAGGAAATAACATCAGGTTGCAATGTTTAGAGCTATCAAACAACATGTTACAGGAACTTATCATGGCAAACAAAGGCATGGCATGATACTGCTAAATGCATAGAACAAAAGTCCCTTACTGACCATGAGCCAAAAAGGCACAGAAAATATGATGGCACCCATGTAAACATGGCAAGTTATATGACAGATTCAAACATGGCAGGAACAACAATAAGTAGGCATGTTGGTGAGCTTGAACCACTCACCACAGAGCAATACATGGCATGGCAAGGCAATCAACAGTAAGAATACATGTTTATGAAGCTCAGCTTGTCAATAGCAAGTTCATAGGGTACATGGATCACTAGAAAAGCACATGGCCAAAACTGAACTTCATGTTAACAGGTTCACAGCAACATTATTTAGCAACTTTGGAGCAAGATAACAACAACCTACAGAAGGCTATAAATGCACCCAAGGGCATGAATGGATAGAGCATGACATGTACAACAAAACATCATTAGTGAACATCTCCAGATTATGCATAGAATGACTTGTAGCAGCAGGTTTACATAGCAACAAAATATAATAGAATCTGTCAGGAAAACAACAACAGCAAGTGCGCTACTTCACGAGCTCGATGCACTCAGTACAAGACTCACAAAAATACAAGGATTACACCCCTGTAAAGATGGCATGGCATACTTCAAAACACATGTAGACCTCAACCTCATAGGATGCACACATCAAACATGGCAAAAATGACAAATAAGCATGTTATAACAGTTTCAGCAGGTTAACATCACATAGCACTCTTCCAACAGCATTTCGGGCATCAAGATGGACTCAAATGAACATGATGCAATGGAATGAAATGAAGTACTCATCGAGGCAAACAATTTGACATATTACACGCACGAAACGGAGCTACGGATGCAGAGATACAGCAGGTCGAACATGCACACATATTATGAGTTTTTGAACACAGCAGATTTCTGGAAAAAAACAGAACGCGCGTTGGTTAACTAAAGTGTGCTCGGGCGGGGAATAGGGGCAGCTCACCAAGTGGGCTCGGTCCAGACGGGAAGAAGATGGGCTGGGCCGGGGAGGAAGTGGCCCACGCGGGGGAGGTCATCGGCCCCGAGCGGAGGCCGGGATGGATCGGGCTCCTCCCGATCCGCGGCGGCGGCGACGTGATCTCCGGCGAGGCGGCGGGGTCCTGGCGGCTGGCGAGGACGGGAACGGGTCGTGGGGCCCCAGATCGGGCGATTCCCGGCCGGCTACGGTCGGAGGAGGCCGGCGGGGAGGTCCAAGGGCAGCGGCGGTTACCTGCGGGAGGAAGGGGTCGGCGGGGTGAGCACGAGAAGTGGAGGAGGAGAAGGTAGAGAGGAGGAGGCGGGGCTCCGGCCTGGCAGGGCACTCGCCGGCGGGCGAGCAGGAGAACGGCGGCGAGGCCTAGCGCGGAGGCGGCGGCGCTGGAGGGCGGAAGCGAGCGGGCATCTCGGGAGCGGAGACGCGGGCGAGGCGCTGGGCAGCTCGGGCCCAGATCTGGCCCGGGGCATGCGGTCGGCCCCGGGGGCTCTGCGAAGTGGGCGTGGGGCGCGGGTGAGGTGGCGGCCGGTGGTTGGTCCAGGAGGTGGCGGAGGTGATGTGGCGAGAGCTGATTGGACGAGGCGGCGGCGGGATTTCTGCCCGGCCGAACCGGACGTGTCCGGCGGCGCGGGGTGGAAGAAGGCTAGGGTTTGGACCCGAGATTAGAGGAGGGGTGCACATATTTATAGGTAGAGGGAGCTAGGAGAGTCCAAATGAGGAGCGGTTTTTGCCCACACGATCGTGATTGAACGACCGAGAGCATGGAGGGGAGTTTGCTGGGTTTTGGGCCACTTTGGAGGGGTGTTGGGCTGCAAGACAAAAGAGGCTTTAACGGTTACCCGGTTAACCGTTGGAGTATCAAACGACCTCCAAATGGAACGAAACTTGACAGGTAGTCTACCTGTGCTATACCAAGGCCGCTTGGCAAACCTCGGGCCATTCCGAGAAAGTTTAACACCCGCACACGAAAGGAGGCAAGAGGGGGGCGTCAGAGGACATAGGAGTGCCGGATTGCAAAAAGGACAACGGGGAAAATGCTCGGATGCATGAGATGAACATGAATGCAAAATGAGATGCATATGATGACATGACAATATGCAACCACACAAGCAAACAACATGGCAATGACGGCGAATGACTGGCAGACACCTGGCGCATCGAATCCGGGGCGTTACAATAGACCTCCTCGATAATGTAAGGGCCTTCCCATTTAGAGAGAAGTTTTCCTGCAAAAAATCTGAAACGAGAGTTGTATAACAAAACATAATCACCTACAGTAAACTCATGCTTTTGTATCATTTTGTCATGCCATCTGTTAACTTTTTCTTTAAACAATTTGGCATTCTCATAGGTCTGGGTTCTCCATTCATCAAGTGAGCTAATGTCAAATAGCCTCTTCTCACCGGCAAGTTTGAAATCATAATTGAGCTCTTTAATAGCCCAATATGCCTTATGTTCTAGTTCGAGAGGTAAGTGGCATGCTTTTCCAAACCATTTTATACGGAGACATTCCCATAGGATTCTTATATGCAGTTCTATAGGCCCATAATGCATCATCAAGTTTCTTGGACCAATTCTTTCTAGATCTATTAACAGTCATTTCCAAGATTAATTTAACACTACTGGAAACTGGGAATTTGCCATCAGCCAGCTCTTTGCCATCTGCCAGCTGATGGCAAAGAACGTCTTTGCCATCTGCTTATAAAAAACAGATGGCAAAGAACTGACAGACGGCAAAGAACATGGTTGCCATCAGCCAATTCTTTGCCATCTGCTAGTGGATGGCAAATAATCTTTGCCATCTGCCAGCAGATGGCAAAGAGATTGCCAAATCCTGTGGCCGTTAAGAGTGTAACGGCGTACTAGCCCCACGTCTTTGCCATCTGCCAGCAGACGGCAAAGATTCTTTGCCATCTGCTGGCAGATGGCAAAGAGATGGGTTAAAAAAATATGTGGGGTTATCCCCTCCCTCTCTCCCCACCCATCCAGGTAAAAAAAAACACCCGCGGTCGCTCGCTCCTTCCTTTCTCACCCTAGCCCCAATCCACGCTCCTTCCTTCCTCACCCCCGCCGCTCCCTCCCACCTCCTCCTCCTCCTTCTGCGCCCTAGGAGCCCCTTGCTGCCTCGCTGCTACTCCTCCACCGCCCGCCTGCTGCGTCATGAGCCCCTCCCTCCTCTTCGTGTTCGGTGGTCGATAGTCGGGTCAACGAGGAGATGCACGCGCGGCGCCATGGACGACTCCATGAGCGGGACCACCGCCGTCATGGCGCCTGCGGCAGCGGCGCACTCCACGGGGCTCGGGATGTCCGCGGCGGCGCGGGCTGTGGACCGAGAGGCGGGGCCCTTGATGCGTTCCGTTCAAGGGGCTGGTCGGGCTGGCGTCGGATCTGAGCCACCGTTGATGGATTTCTCGCAGCTTGGCTCCTGTTGATTTGGATCCGGTACGATCTCTCTCTCTCTCTCTCGCTCGCTCTCTCTCTCTCTCCGAGACTCAACCAGGCACTCAAAGCTGAAGAGATATGATTTCTGAACGACAGACAGCCTATGTACCATGTACTGGCGACTGGATTTATTCTGGTTATTCCCCAGTCATGTGGTGTCAGTTTGTCACTTCATTCGAATTATATCAAAGGGGTTCACCCTCCTTGTGTCTGATAGTGCAGAACAAAGTTCTGAAGCATGGAGTAGAGTCGATTTTGTATGGTAAATTTTGGTGAATGAACAGTCAACAGTGTAGTGATTTCAAACGTGTGTTGTAATCTTGCTTGAGAATATGGCATGTTTTCATGAAACTGCACTCTCTAATTGTCGTCAGGGTGCTGGACAACCTGAAGGACTACGCGGTGAGGGCCGTTGTCAACGCCGTCGACCACACAGGCACGGTGGCCTACAAGTCGACGGACCGGTTCGAGCAAAGAAGCTTCCGAGATCTCGACCTTCGAGCTCAAGGTTGCGCGCTTGAACCAGGTATGCTTGTTGTCTATCAGTAAGGCACACGGTCTATGCCGACAAAACTATGCTGCTGAACTGACACTACTACTCTGTTATTAACCCATAGCAAATCTTCACCTGCCAAATCTATGTGGACAAAGAAGGCTCCAGGCAACAGCAAATGATGGGGACAAGCATGAAGCACCACAAGAAATCATATCTCTTCAAATAAGATTTTCAATGGACTCTTGAATAGATGCGATCTTTGCTTGAGCAGCCATGAATTATACTACTAGATCTTGCTTGCCGTTCCGCCACCACAGTATCTGTACAAGGACTGCTTAAAATGTCTGTAAACAAAGATATCTTGTATTTATGCTGCTATAACTGATGGTCACCTGTTTGCTCTGGTGGATTCTTCTATGCTTGCACTGTTAACTATCTTTAGAAAAATCTCATGTATATGTAGATTCTCATGGTACATAATTTCTGATTATAGTTGTGTCTATCAATTTGTATTCACACTAAATGTATCCTCTTGCCTCTGTTGATACTGTTTCGTTTGCATGCAACTAGCTACTGTCGGGCACAACACTAACAACGCCGAGTATTTAGACCTTAATTTGTATCTTTCTTTTACTATTTACATAGCATTCTGAAGTTGTCATCGCTGATGGAAAATGAAACTATACGCAGGTGATGCTCCTGGGTGACTCCAGTCTGAGAAAGAGGGAAATGCAGGTCACGCTAGCTTGCAACCATTTTTGGGATGGATTCATCGATAGAATGCCGAGGTAAATGCGGTAACTAAACTGCTACTAAAAAAGAAACACAAGATGCCGGAGTTTTACCCAATTTACAGTATTGCATGTTTATCTATGTCCAACATTTCACTGTATGTAGCACTGAATGTAGGGCCTGTTTGGATACAATGGCTATGCAAGCAGTGACAGTGGATGAATGTAGCACAAGAATAACATTTAAATCACCATGCTGCCTCTTTCCACATGTAATCCACTGCATGAATCACATTCTGCTATTAATAGAAAAATAAATGAGTTGAATAATCTATAAAACCAAACAAAATTATTTCTTCCTTTCATATAATTATTATTCTGTGAGTTATGTACGTCAGACCCCTGATTTCATAATTCTGGTGTAACCTCATTGTTATGTTACAACCATCAGGATTAGACATGTAACAAACCTACTAAAGGGCAAGCTTCTAATGATTTCTGAAATAATATGAATGGGAGATGAAAATGCACATAGCTCCTTGTGCACTATCAGAACATTATGCACGCTGTTGACCGCAAAAACAGGTTCTCGATCAGATTACTAATCTTAGAAGTAGAGCATCCACTCACCTCGTTATGCGGGAAACGCATGTAAAAACAGTATGCCGGCCATCATATGTATCGTACAATCAGGAAGAACGTGCCTGAGAGAGTAAATTTGAGAAGAAGAAAAAAAACCTTGTTTCCTTTCTTTCTGCATCCATCGACATCTCTTAATAAACATATATTAACCCATTTAGAACTTCAAAATTGTTTGCTCAGGTATTAGTCTCAGGTGTAAATCAGTTTCTGAACTTGGATTAATGATATATGAAAATAGAGCAGATGCTATTTATAAGTTGAATTGGAGATTTTTTTATGCAAAGCTCTCAGCCCTAAAGTAAATGCCAGCATAACATTTTTATTTGGATGTGACGCCACTTATGTTAAAGATTAAAAAGTAGAACTAAACACCGAATAAACGCAGCAAGTTTATGGAATAGCTAAGTGAGTTGTTGGCTTACTGTTTGAGCCACAGCCGCACCCAAGTTTGATTTTTTTAAACCTATTTACTTGATATCCTTTACACCTAAGAGTAGCTCACTCCACAGTTTGTCATCAAGTTGATTAAAATCATCAATCACATTAAAATCATACCACGGGTATTTCACCTGGAAGGCAGAAAGGTCAGCAAATTGACTTACACGTACTGCCTAGCTATGAGCTCTAGGGCTTATGGTGGTTCTGCCTCGTTGTATACTTGTCTAATACCCTGCAAATATACAACCTACTGTCTCTTAACCAAAAGAAATGTGAGAGTTGATAGCAAATATTATGCTTTCGATTTTCTTTGCATGATTATGTTGGCATGATTGAATGATTTGTTTCTTGATAGGGTCATGTAGCATCATGCTGTAGCTCTGATGACTTATTAGCATGTATTGTTAGTTTCGATGCTATGTAGCATCATGGAATGGTTCCGATAACTTGTTAGCATGTTTTGTTAGTTCCAGAGAAAAAGCAAAATCCCAGCTCCGGCTGCTTCATGATCCTCTGGTTCTGCTTTTACCTCCCTGTTGTCATGTGAATTGCTCTGTTGGTATCTAGCAGTTCATTTGAGGCATGATTGAACAAGTGTACTGCTTCATTTGTAGGTCTAATCACTCTCGTGGTGCATGTGTTGTATAAAATTGATGTCGTGCTTGCCGTCACCACACATTAGTTGGGCTGTTAGGTTCAACCCCTTTTGAGTTCGTTCTTCGGAGTCCAAGCTCGGTCCATATATGTACTATATTGCTGTTGTTCTTGTAAGGATGGATGTGTTGTGTGGTTGGCCAATATATGTTTGGCTGGCGCAAAATCCTCATGATATAAATTGTTGTGGTTTCTACTGCAATTTACTTCCAATTTTACTCTTGAGTTTTCCCATGCATGCATACTCTGTTAATTTATTCCGAGTGCCCATAGTTCCCTCTCTAGCAGCACCACCTGTGCTCATAGTCGAGCATTGGATGATATTGTATTTGTCATGATGTACATGGTTCATGAACTATGCCAACCTGCAGCTTTGTTGTACTAGTGATAGTAGGATAATGCAAGTTTTGATAATCCATGCATATTTCCGCATCATAATAATCTTCTTCTTCTAGTCTTCTTCTTCTAACTTTCTTCTTTCCCATTTTACAGATTTGCTTAAGATCACGGAAGCTTGGGTTGATGGAGTGCTTGTATTTAGTTTTTGTTTTGACCTTGTGAAACTTGCTACCTATGGATGAAACTGTGTAATATTGATGAAATTATGTATATGTACGGATGAAACTTGCTACTATTGGTGACATGTGTTGGATATATCTATGTTCATGACTATTGGTAATATGTGTTGAATATGCTATATTCGTCACATAATAATATTTGTGTTTGATTTTCTGTGAAAAGGAATTGATATACGAAAAATCAAAATCAAATGGGGCAATATAGTCACTTTGCCATCTGTTGGCAGATGGCAAAGAGCTTTGCCATCAGCTGGCAGATGGCAAAGAGGCCACGTGTCATCTGCATGTACAATTTGGGCTGCCCTATTTGGGCTCTTTGCCATCTGCCGGCAGACGGCAAAGCATGCAGCCTTTGCCATCTGCTGGCAGACGGCAAAGAGCTTGCAGCCTTTGCCATCTGCTGGCAGACGGCAAAGTATGCCGTTAGCCTTCTAACGGGGCTAACCCCGTTAAGAGGCTTTGCCATCTGCCAGCAGATGGCAAAGCCACATGCTCTTTGCCATCAGCCAGCAGACGGCAAAGAAGCCTTTACCGGCAGGGTTTCGGACGACCTGTTTGCCATCTGCTGGCAGATGGCAAAGCCTTTGCCATCCGCCGACCATGCCTTTGCCATCTGCCATGGCAGATGGCAAAGTGCCAGATTCTAGTAGTGTAAGGTCTCTATTACTCAATTCTACCTGACCACTAGACTGAGGATGGTATGGAGATGCAATTCTATGGTTAACATCATACTTAGCAAGCATTTTATGAAAAGCACCATGAATAAAATGTGAACCACCATCAGTCATTAACTATCTAGGGACTCCAAACCTCGGAAAAATAACTTCTTTAAGCATCTTAATAGAAGTGTTATGATCAGCACTACTAGTTTGAATAGCTTCTACCCACTTAGTAACGTAATCAACAGCAACTAAAATATGTATATACCTATTAGAGGATGGAAAAGGTCCCATATAATCAAAGCCCCAAACATCAAATGGTTCATAGGCATTTCCTCACGTCTACTAATATTACCAATTCTTTGACATTCATCACAATACAAGACAAACTAACGAGCATCTTTGAAAAGAGTAGGCCAATAAAAACCGGATTGCAATACCTTATGTGCAGTTCTATCTCCAGCGTAGTGTCCTCCATATGCCTTGGAGTGACACTTGCGTAGAATCTATTCATGTTCATGGTCAGGTACACAACGTATAATTAAACCATCTACTCCTTCTTTATAAAGGTGTGGGTCATCCCAGAAATAATGTCTTAAATCATAGAAAACCTTTTCTTTTGCTGGTATATATGTGAAACTAGGCGGTATAAATTTAGCAACAATTTAATTAGCATAATCAGCATACCATGAAGTAGTACGAGAAGCATTTATGGCATCTAATTGTTCATCAGGAAAGCTATCATCAATAGGTAGTGGGTCATCAAGAACATTCTCTAACCTAGACAAGTTGTCTGCAACGGGGTTCTCAGCTCCCTTTCTATCAATAATATGCAAATCAAATTCTTGTAGCAAGAGAACCCATCTAATAAGTCTAGGTTTAGCATCTTTCTTTTCCATAAGGTATTTAATAGCAGCATGATCAGTGTGAACAGTTACTTTGCAATAAAAAATATAAGGTCTGAACTTATCACAAGCAAACACAACTACTAAAAATTCTTTTTCAGTAGTAGCATAATTTCTCTAGGCACTGTCTAGAGTTTTACTAGCATATTGGATAACATTCAATTTCTTATCAACTCTTTGTCCTAGAACAACACCTACAGCATAATCACTAGCATCACACATCAAAGGGTAAATTCCAATCAGGTGGCTGCACAATGGGTGCAGAAATCAAGGCTTTCTTAAGTATTTCAAATGCTTCTACATAATCATCATCAAAGACAAAAGGAACATCTTTTTGTAAGAGATTAGTTAGAGGCATAGAAATTCTTGAGATGTCTTTAATGAACCTCCTATAAAAACCGGCATGACCAAGGAAACTTGTTATACCTTTGATGTCCTTAGGACACGACATCTTTTCAATAGCATCAACTTTAGCTTTATCAACTTCAATACCTCTTTCAGAAATTTTATGCCCCAAGACAATACCTTCATTAACCATAAAGTGACACTTCTCCCAATTCAAGACAAGATTAGTTTCTTCACATATGTGCAAGACTCGATCAAGGTTGCTTAAGAAATCATCAAAAGAAGTTCCATACACGGAAAAATCATCCATGAAAACCTCAACAATATTTTCACAAAAGTCAGAGAATATAGCAGTCATACATCCTTGAAAGGTAGTAGGTGCATTACATAAACCAAAAGGCATACGTCTATAAGCAAAGGTACCAAAAGGGCAAGTAAAAGTGGTCTTATCCTGATCCTCTTTTGACACAGGTATTTGAGAGAAACCAGAATAACCATTAGAAAGCAAAAATGTGTATGTTTGGATAATCTTTCTAGCATTTGATCAATAAAAGGTAAAGGGTAATGATCTTTTCTAGTAGCTTTATTTAATTTGCGGAAATCAATTACCATTCTATAACCTATAACAATTCTTTGTGGGATCAATTCATCTTTGTCATTAGGAACAACAGTAATACCTCCCTTCTTAGGGACACAATGGACATGACTTACCCACTGACTATCAACAACAAGATAAATTATACCTGCCTCCAGAAGCTTTAGTATTTCATTTCTTACCACTTCTTTCATTTTAGGATTTAACCGTCGTTGATGATCAACAACTGGTTTAGCATCTTTCTCTAGCTTTATTTTGTGCTGGCATAGAGTGGGACTAATGCACTTAAGATCATCAAGAGTATTTCCAATAGCAGCACGGTGCTTCTTTAGAGTTTTCAATAATTTCTCTTCTTCATGCTCTGAAAGGTTAGCACTAATAATAACATGATATATATATATATATATATATATCTTCTTTTCATCAAGATAGGCATATTCAAGCGTATCAGGTAGTTGTTTAAGCTCGAACACGGGATCACCCTTGGGTGGAGGAGGATCCCCTAGGATTTCAACAGGCAAGTTGTGTTTCAAAATAGGTCCTTGTTTAAAGAATACTTCATCTATTTCCATCCTTTCATTCATAAACATATCATTTTCATGGTCTAGCAAATACTGTTCTAAAGGATCATTAGGAGGCACGACAATAGAAGCAAGACCAATAATTTCATCTTTACTAGGCAATTATTTATCATGGGGTTGTCTACGAAATTTAGAGAAATTAAAATCATGAGACATATCCCCTAAGCCAACAGTAACAATATCTTTTTCGCATTCTATCCTAGCATTAACATTATTCAAAAATGGTCTACCAAATATAATGGGACACAAGTCATCTTGTGGGGAACCAAGAACAAGAAAATCAGTAGGATATTTAATTTTCCCACACAAGACTTCAACATCTCTAACAATCCCAATTGGTGAGATAGTATCTCTATTGGCAAGCTTGATAGTAACACCAATACCTTCTATTTCAGTAGGTGCAATATCATGCATAATTTATTCGTATAAGGAATGAGGTATTGCACTCGCACTAGCACCCATATCACATAAGCCATGATAACAATGATCTCCTATTTTAATAGAAACAACAGGCATGCCAACAACATGTCTATGTTTATTTTTAGTATCGGGTCTAGCAATTCTAGCAGCTTCATCACAGAAGTAAATAACATGCCCATCGACCAAGAGATCTTTAACCATAGCAATACTAGGTTCAACTTTGATTTTCTCAGGGGGTGTAGGTGTTCTAGCATTACTCTTACAAACCACAGTTGAAGCTTTAGCATGATCCTTTATTCTAACAGGGAAAGGTGGTTTCTCAATATAAGCAGTAAGAACAATAGGATCAACATTATAAGTAATAGTCTTTTCTTCAACTTTAATAGGTTCTACTACTTCCACTTCAATGGGAGGGTGATATTTAAACCACTTCTCCTTAGGGATATCAACATGAGTAGCAAATGATTCACAGAGAGAAGCTACTATCTCAGAGTCAAGTCCATATTTAGTGCTAAATTCACGAAAAGCATCGATATCCATAAAAGATTTAACACAGTCAAACTTAGGGGTTATACCTGACTCCTTACCTTCGTCGAGTTCCCAATCTTTAGAGTTGCGTTTAATTATTTCCAATAAATCCCACCTGAATTCAATAGTCTTCATCATAAAAGAACCAATACAAGAAGTGTCGAGCATGGAGCGATTATTGAGAGAAAGCCGAGCATACATTTTTGAATAATAATTTCTCTTGAGAGCTCATGATTGGGGCATGAATATAACATTGACTTAAGCCTCCCCCAATCTTGAGCGATACTTTCTTCTTCGCGAGGCCAAACATTATATATATAATTACGATCACGATGAACCAGATGCATAGGATCAAATTTTTGATGAAATTCCAATTTCAATCAGTTGTAGTTCCATGATCCAATATCATCACATAGCCTAATCCATGTCCATGACTTTCCCTTCAAAGATAAAGGGAAGACCTTCTTCTTGATAACATCCTCGGGCATACCTGCAAGCTTAAATAATCCACAAACTTCATCCACATAGGTTAGGTGCATATCGGGATGTAATGTTCCATATCCTGTAAAAGGATTAGCTAGCAGTTGCTCTACCATACCCGAAGGAATTTCAAAGTAAACATTTTCAGTAGGTTCAGTAGGTTGAGGAGCAACTCTTTGCTCTTCTGGTTGGGGTGAAGATACCCTAAACAAGCCCCTCAACGGATTATTTTCCATAGTAACAAGTGACAGTAAATTTCAGCACACTATATAAATGTTTCCTTACCAAATTCCACCTACCGAAGGCGCTTCACTCCCCGGCAACGGCGCCAGAAAAGAGCCTTGATGACCCAAAAGTATAGGGGATCTATCGTAGTCCTTTCGATAAGTAAGAGTGTCAAACCCAACGAGGAGCACAAGGAAATGAGAAGCAGCTTTCAGTAAGGTATTCTTTGCAAGCACTGAAATTATCGGTAACAGATAATTTTGTGATAAGGTAATTCGAAACGGTGTAGGACCTTGAAGTATGTCTAGAGGGGGGGGGTGATTAGACTACTTGACCAATTAAAAACTTAACCTTTTCCCAATTTTGGACTTTGGCAGATTTTAGCTATCTTAGGACAAGTCAAGCAATCATCACACAATTCAAGCAAGCATGCAAAGAGTATATGAGCAGCGGAAATTAAAGCATGCAACTTGCAAGAAAGTAAAGGGAAGGGTTTGGAGGATTCAAACGCAATCGGAGACACGAATGTTTTTGCCGTGGTTCCGATAGGTGGTGCTATCGTACATCCATGTTGATGGAGACTTCAACCCACGAAGGGTAACGGTTGCACGAGTCCACAGAGGGCTCCACCCATGAAGGGTCCAAGAAGAAGCAACCTTGTCTATCCCACCATGGCCATCACCAATGAAGGACTTGCCTCACTAGCGGTAGATCTTCACGAAGTAGGCAATCTCCTTGCCCTTACAAACTCCTTGGTTCAACTCCACAATCTTGTCGGAGGCTCCCAAGTGACACCTAGCCAATCTAGGAGACACCACTCTCCAAGAAGTAACAAATGGTGCGTTGATGATGAACTCCTTGCTCTTGTGCTTCAAATGATAGTCTCCCCAACACTCAACTCTCTCTCATAGGTTTTGGATCTGGTGGAAAGAAGATTTGAGTGGAAAGCAACTTGGGGAAGGCTAGAGATCAAGATTCATATGGTAGGAATGGAATATCTTGGCCTCAACACATGAGTAGGTGGTTCTCTCTCAGAAATGGTAAGTTGGAAGTGTAGGTTTGTTCTGATGGCTCTCTCCACGAATGAAGAGGAGGTGGAGGGGTATATATAGCCTCCACACAAAATCTAACCGTTACACACAATTTACCAAACTCGGTGGGACCGAATCAACAAACTTGGTCGGACCGATTTAGTAAACCTAGTGACCGTTAGGAATTTTGGTGGGACCCACATGCAACTCGGTAGGACCGATATGGTTAGGGTTAGGGCATAACGTAATCTCGGAAAGACCAATTACACAAACTCGGTGAGACCGATTTTGGTAATAAGCTTTCCAGAGAGTTGGTCAAGTAAACTCGGTGGGACCGATTCGCTCATTTCGGTGAGACCGAAATGTTACGAAAGGGAAACAGGGAGTTTACATTGCAATCTCGGTGGGACCGATCACTCACTTCAGTTAGACCGAAACGTTACGAAGGGAAACAGAGAGATTACAATCCCATCTCGGTGAGACCGAGATCCCTATCGGTAAGACCGATTTGCCTAGGGTTTGTGGCAGTGGCTATGACATTTGAACTCGGTGGCGCCGGATAGAAAGAATTGGTGGGACCGATTTTGACTTTGGGTTTAGGTCATATGAGGATGTGAGAAAGTAGTTGAGGGTATTTGGAGCATATCACTAAGCACATGAAGCAAGAGGCTCATTAAGCAACACCTCATCCCTCCTTGATAGTATTGGCTTTTCATATAGACTCAATGTGATCTTGGATCACTAAAATATAAAATGAAGAGTCTTGAGCTTTTGAGCTTGAGCCAATCCTTTGTCCTTGATATTTTGAGGGTTCCACTGTCATCATCCATGCCATGTCATTCATTGAGCTTTCCTGAAATATTTGTCTTGAAATAGCATTAGCTCAATGAGCTATATGTTGTTATGAATTACCAAAACCACCTAGGGATAGTTGCACTTTCAATCTCCCCCTTTTTGGTAATTGATGACAACATATAGATCAAAGCTTCGACAAATGATAATAAGATTGAAAAACATCGTCGCTTTGAGAAGTATGTGATAAGCAAGAGCTCCCCCTAAATTTGTGCATAGTTTAAAATTTGCCTTGGACTGCAAATGCACAAGGAATTAGGCTCATGGGTTAATCTTCCATGTCACATACATCTTGGTGGAGCGCTCAAAATAATAATAATTGAATACATGCACTCATCACCAAGCAAAGTGAATGATCACATAAGGATAGGTAAGATAATATCATCAAACAAGCATAAGTGTAGCTTATGATCAAACACGTGATCATCAATGTCTCACAGGTAATAGCATAGTATCTCAAGCAATCAAAAGCAAACAAAGGTTTAACCACCAAAGCAAGAGAGAACAAAAGCAACACTCTCTCTCGAAGCCTATGATCTATACATTTTTCTCCCCCTTTGGAAACAAGTTACCAAAAAGTTCATAGAAAATGCATAGTGCTAGATTGACTCTCAGGCTTGATCTTCAGGTGGTGGTGTAGAGATGGCTCCTTGGACGAAGGCTTCAGTTTAAGTGGTTGGAGCTGGAGGAGTTGGTGTTGGAGCTGGTTGCACTGGAGCTGTAGGAGCTGTAGCTGGTGCGAGATGATGTGGCTCGTGTCCGCATCACGAGCACTGCAGCTGACCTATGAGCTCTAGGCACTCTGGAAAATGCATCAGTGGTTGTCTTGCCCTTCCTCTCCTGCATGTCATCCTAGAGCTGCTCCACAACTGACTAAATCTCAGTTACTTTGACATCTAGATCATAGAATTTTTGTTCCATGATTCTTTCCAGGCTCTCCTGGTTTTGAGTTAGGGTGGCTAACCCCTTCTCAATCCTCAGAGTTGATGCTATCAAGTAACCAAGCTGCTCCTGCTTGTCCTTCAAAAAGTACTCGGATGCCTCCTCTTGAGTTGGCATCTTGGCAGCCTTCTCTATCTTTGCCTTCTCCTTCTGCTCTTGAGCTTGCACTGATGATGGTTCATTCTCATTCATCACAACTTGATTGTCCTCAAAGTCTGGATAGATAGCAAAATGTTCCTTATCCAGCAAGTATGTTCCTGTGCCCATCTTTGAGTTAATCAACTCTTGAATCTGTGGGGCATACCCACAACTCCTCTTGTGATCTGCTGCTGTCCTCTTAATGGTCTCAACAATGAGGCTCATGACCTTGAATTTTTGTGGCACATCAAACAAGTGCAGCAAGTTGATAGCATGCCCTCTAATCATGTTGTGGTCACCTGACTTGGGCAACAGAGTGTGCCTAAGAATCCAGTTGATGGTTGGTAGCCTTGACAGAAGAAAGTGGACTGACCCAAACTTGAAAGTCTCAAGAGCTTTGTTTGGGATCTCCTTGTACATATGAGCCATGGTATTGTGGTCCATCTTCTTCTTGGTATAGACATCCAAGTCATCTTCACTCTCCTTTGGGGCATTGATCAGACTGGCCCATTCCTCAATTGTTGACTGGTACCTTGTACCTTCTAACATCCAAACTATCCTACCATCTGGATAGAAGTGTGTTGTGGAGTAGAATTGCATAATAAGCTCATCATTCCACTTTGTGAGCTTCTGCCCAACAAAGTCTGCAACTCCACAAGCAACAAAGCTGTCTTGCACTCGTGATAGTGTTCCTCATTTTCCTTCATGTAGGTCCAATCGACCCACCTCATATCACACACTATGGGCTTCTTGTCCAACAAAGATCGTCTCATAGAAGTCCTGTTGTTCCTTAGTGTGAAACACAGTAATCAACAACAGTCCTTCTCCGGTAGCATATGGAGCTGTCAACCTCCACAATCTGAGTCCCGCATCCTTTCTCAACTTCATATTCTCAGCCACAGGATGAGCATCATTGTGGTCTGAATCTTGGGCTTTAGCTTCCTCGGGACTTGTCCTTCATCATCTTCCTCATCAGCAACTTCGGGCACTTTGGGGCCTTGTTCTTCTCAAAGCAATGGAATACTTCTGGTATTCCTCTTTGGTGCAAGCTTGGGCTTGGGGGCAGCTTTGGGTGCTTCCTTGGGCTTTGATGTTGCAGCCCCTGACTTAATAGCATCACCCATTAGCTTTTGTGCCTTGGGTGCTGGTGCAGCAACCTCTTCTTCCTCATCAGAATCTCTCCTCATAGAGGGATTTCCAAGAACCTGGGCAGTAGTGGTTCTGGCTCTCTTCTTCTTCTTATCTTGTCCAGTAGCTTCATCTTCTGATTCCATGGTAAACTTCATAGTTTCTCCAGTGGGAACTTTCTTGGGTTTGGAAGTTGTGACTCTTCTTGCAGGTGCCTCTTTGGGTTCAGACTTTTCAGGCACTTGAGTTGATCCTCTAACCTTCAGCATAGGTGTCCTCTTGGTAGGAACCTTCCTATTGAGTCCAGGCTTTGTGTTCTTTGCTGAGGCATACTCCTTTTTGAGCACTACCTTCTTGGAGGTAGCCTCATCTTCTTCTGCCATGTAATCCTCATCTTGATTCGAGGTTCTCTTCTTCCTTGTCCCGGTGGCAGCTTTAGGCGATTGCTTGGGGTGCTCCTGCTGCCATCATCTGAAGTGCTAGAGGGACTAGTGCCCTCACTCATGTGATTGTGCTCTTCTGACTTGTTCTGACTATCACTTTGGTCTAACATGCTGCAAATCACTGACTGCTGACCCTGTGAATAGTTATAGATGAGATAGAATGGATGAGCTTCACAAAATCTAGATATTTTTGCAAAAGAATGACTCAAAAATTCAGTTTTAGTTTTCTACAGAAAGCATTTCGGATCAACCGATTTTGAAACTCGGTGATACCGAAGCAGTTTTTGGAACCTAAACTGGTGAACTCGGCTGGACTGAGTCACAGTTCGGTGGCACCGAGACTGCTAGGGTTTCACAAAGTCCTCAAGTCGGTCACACCTATTAGCAATTCTCGGTCAGACCAAGAGTTACTAGTGCAATGGCGTTAGCCAAATCGATGGGACCGAGTTTTTCAACTCGGTGGGTCCGAGATGGTTTCAGCGGAAACCTAACCCTAAATTTTCAAATCCCATCTAATCTAAGGATTGTATTGATTGGATAGGAGGGTTTCAATCATGGCAAGAATCATAATGAACACAATGTGCTGGGAATTGGACGAGGATAGCACTGTGATCGAGTCCATACCCTAGCTTGGCGATGAACTCGCTACGGCGGCAACGGCGGGGGTGAATTCCGTTGACGGCGGCGGAGACCAACGACAGGAGGCGGCTGGCGTCGAGGAGACAATCCGAAGACCCTGGAGGCAGAGCGATCTGTTGTGCGGGCGAAGAGGTTCGGAGAAATTTCCAATTTTTTTGCCCGTGAGTATATATAGCCCGACCCTATCGGTGTGACCGAGTGGAACAACTCGGTGGCACCGAGATGCATAACTGTATACAGTTATAGCAACTCGGTGTGACCGAAAAGTTCAAATCGGTTGCACCGAGATTGAAAACCTAGATCGACTTAGTGATCTCGGTAGGACCGAAATGGAGGAATCGTCAGACCGAGAATCACAAAGAAGTTTTGGAAGTTTAAGTCTATGACGAATCGGGGACTCCGAGTGCTCCTCACACAGAGAGGTTCGAATCTGACTTGATCAAATTTTGTGATGTACCATGAATAGAGTTTGAGACGAGAAAAGCATAGATAGCTAGAGAAGGTTCTTAGGCATTCTTGTCCATCCACTTGGCAAAAGAAAAAGAAGCCAAACAATCAAAGCAACAAGTGGATGTTCTCGAATGAGTAAAATATGCAACCAACATGCTCACACAATAAGATGGCAAATGAAATATGTGGCAAAGCATGCACAACCAATTCTAGCATCTATCAAACAATTGGCGATGACTAGGTCATCTATATATGAGTATATTGACTTAGGAGTCAAATGAGAACATTTTTCATAGGTCATACTCATTGTTTAAGCTCAAGTGGGGTTACCACTTTTACATAATGCATTGATGTGTTCACACCATTAGAGTTGCTTTGACTCAATTCTTAGAGTTAAGCTCCCCCTAGATGTGAGATCCCCTTTTAGAGGGATGAACTAACCTTGGGTTTTGTCGATGATGACTTCATATAGGTGTTGAAGATGTGGGTGCTCAATTTTGATGTAGATCATTCGGAGCAATCCTTTGGATTGAGTTGCACTTTCAACATACCTACATGGATTAGTCCCACAAGGAACAAACAAGAATATCCATAGACATAGAGTGATGCACACACAATATGATGTCCATCAAATCATTAGGTTACCTTGTTCCTTGCATTACCAACATGAGGGTTTGTGACTCCTTGAACTAGTGCAAGATGTGGAAGTTGATTGCACTTGTCCTTGCCATAATGATATGAGTGAAGAATGTTGGCGGAGTCACCCTCAAGAACTCTCTAGTTCTTCTTCGGGGTCCACATCATCTTTATGGGAATCCTTGGAGTTGTAGTCGTACTTGATGAAGTAGAACTTGACGTAGTCTTGGGAACCCACTTGACAGAGTCCTTAGGTGCTTCTTCAAATGCATCAATCTCCTCTTGGAGCGTGTCCTTGCCTTTGTTCTTGTGGTCTTGTGGTGGAAGATCATCTTGTGCTTGTGTTCCCTTGAAGGAAGTAGGATCATACTTCTCTTATTGAGGAACAAACTTCGTCTTGGGGTATTGATCTTCTTCCCACTCAACTCCATTGGCATTGAACTTTCGTTCAAAACCAACACCTTGATTCTTCCGGTGCCTTCCTTGCTTGCGTACAATTTCCTCGAATTGCTTACTCCCGGCAAGGCTCTTGTAAACACCTTTCTCTATAATTCCCTTCAATAAGCTATTTTATTGCTCAAGTGTAACTTGGCTAAGAGAATCAATAGTGGATCAAGAGAACTACTAGAAGCAACAATATTGGAT
The DNA here is from genome assembly GCA_021437245.1 of Aegilops speltoides. Classification (NCBI taxonomy): domain Eukaryota; kingdom Viridiplantae; phylum Streptophyta; class Magnoliopsida; order Poales; family Poaceae; genus Aegilops; species Aegilops speltoides. The sequence goes on along the minus strand of CM038142.1, from coordinate 309,071,049 downwards.
TTGACATTATTATTGTTACTACTAGAGGAAGGATCTTTCTTGTACTTGTTATTAGACTTGACTTGAGGCATGTAAGTAGATAAGAGTAAACGCTTGTCAATGTAAGAAGAACTTTTCTTACGGAGATCATCATTGATTGACTTTAAGAACTCATGCTCTTGCTCAAGATTGAGCTTTTCAAAGCGTAACTTCTCATGAGCCCTTAAAAGTTCTCGATGATCTTCGAAGATAGTTTCATGAGCTAACTTAAGAGTGTTTAGTTATTTATATTAGTTAGAAGCTCAATCTTCTCCTTATCATTGTCATTCGTTTTATCTTGATTAGCATGATTAATTGACATTTCATCATAGTATTCATCACTAGAGTTGTCAAGTAAATCATCATCAACTAGCAAGTCATCTTCATCACTATTGAAATCAACATACTCGGGATGTGTTACCTTTGGACCTTTGGCCATGAAGCATCTTCCAATTCCCTCATTTGGTGAGTCAAATATGTCGTAGGAGTTGGTTGACACAAGTGCTAGACCGGCAACACCTTCATCTTGAGTATATTCAGAGTCGGAGTGATTGCTTCTCTCGGAGTGATTGTCGGAGTCGGAGCCGGATACCCATTCACCAACATGAGCTTGATGTCTTCGTTTTGTCTATCTCCTTGATGACTTGTCCTTCCTTTCCGAATCCTTGCTTCTCCGTGAGGGTCTTCGTTCATAACGATCATCTCTACTCCTCCTCTCTCTTGGTGGTGATTCTTCTCTTTTGCTTCTTCTTTTTGGAGAGTCTTCTCTTTTGTAGGGTGTCGTACACTCATTGGAATAGTGTCCGGGTCTTCCACAATTGTAGCAATTACGCTCTCGACTAGAAGATCTGTTGTCATTGTAGGACCTTGACTTAGAGCTTCTTTCTTTGCTTCTACTCTTGTAGAATTTGTTGAAGTTCTTCACCATTAAGCTCAATTCTTCATTGAAGGTTTGTTTCTCACTTGATGATGTGGGGGCTTCACATGAGGCTTTGTAAGCACCACTTGACTTGTTGTGAAGTTCCTCCTTATCCTTGAGTGACATCTCATGAGCAACAATTCTTCCAATGACTTCTGTTGGCTTGAGATCTTTTTAGTTTGGCATCATTCGGATCAATGTGCACACGGTATCATACTTTCCATCCAATGCTCTTAGGATCTTCTTGATGATGAATCTGTCGGTCATCTCTTCACTCCCTAAGCCAACAATCTCATTTGTGATAAGAGCAAGCCTAGAGTACATTTCAGCGACACCTTCACCATCCTTCATTTTGAACTTGTCAAGCTGACTTTGGAGCACATCCTCCACCCACGAAGGTTCCACGAAGAAGCAACCTTGTCTATACCACCATGGCCATCGCCCACGAAGGACTTGCCTCACTAGCGGTAGATCTTCACGAAGTAGGCGATCTCCTTGCCCTTACAAACTCCTTGGTTCAACTCCACAATCTTGTCGGAGGCTCCCAAGTGACACCTAGCCAATCTAGGAGACACCACTCTCCAAGAAGTAACAAATGGTGCGTTGATGATGAACTCCTTGCTCTTGTGCTTCAAATGATAGTCTCCCCAACAATCAACTCTCTCTCATAGGTTTTGGATCTGGTGGAAAGAAGATTTGAGTGGAAAGCAACTTGGGGAAGGCTAGAGATCAAGATTCGTATGGTAGGAATGGAATATCTTGGCCTCAACACATGAGTAGGTGGTTCTCTCTCAGAAATGGTAAGTTGGAAGTGTAGGTTTGTTCTGATGGCTCTCTCCACGAATGAAGAGGAGGTGGAGGGGTATATAGCCTCCACACAAAATCTAACCGTTACACACAATTTACCAAACTCGGTGGGACCGAATCAACAAACTCGGTCGGACCAATTTAGTAAACCTAGTGACCGTTAGGAATTTCGGTGGGACCGACATGCAACTCGGTAGGACTGATATGGTTAGGGTTAGGGCATAACGTAATCTCGGTAAGACCGATTACACAAACTCGGTGAGACCGATTTTGGTAATAAGCTTTCCAGAGAGTTGGTCAGGTAAACTCGGTGGGACCGATTCGCTCATTTTGGTGAGACCGAAATGTTACGAAAGGGAAACAGGGAGTTTACATTGCAATCTTGGTGGGATCGATCGCTCACTTCGGTTAGACCAAAACGTTATGAAGGGAAACAGAGAGATTACAATCCCATCTCGGTGAGACCGAGATCCCTATAGGTAAGACCGATTTGCCTAGGGTTTGTGGCAGTGGCTATGACATTTGAACTCGGTGGCGCCGGATAGAAAGAATAAGTGGGACCATTTTGACTTTGGGTTTAGGTCATATGAGGATGTGAGAAAGTAGTTGAGGGTATTTGGAGCATATCACTAAGCACATGAAGCAAGAGGCTCATTAAGCAACACCTCATCCCTCCTTGATAGTATTGGCTTTTCCTATACACTCCATGTGATCTTGGATCACTAAAATATAAAATGAAGAGTCTTGAGCTTTTGAGCTTGAGCCAATCCTTTGTCCTTGATATTTTGAGGGTTCCACTTTCATCATCCATGCCATGCCATTCATTGAGCTTTCCTGAAATATTTGTCTTGAAATAGCATTAGCTCAATGAGCTATATGTTGTTATGAATTACCAAAACCACCTAGGGATAGTTGCACTTTCAAACTGGTAACAAGTAACAATAGTAAACAAGGTGCAGAAAGATGGACCAATCCTTTTTGTAGCAAAGGACAAGCCTGGACAAACTCTTATACTAAGCAAAGTGCTCCCGAGGACACATGGGAATTTCTGTTAAGCTAGTTTTCATCATGCTCATATGATTCGCGTTCGTTACTTTGATAATTAGATATGTGGGTGGACCGGTGCTTGGGTACTGCCCTTCCTTGTACAAGCATCCCACTTATGCTTAACCTCTCTCGCAAGCATCCGCAACTACAAAAGAAGAATTAAGGTAAACCTAAACATAGCATGAAACATATGGATCCAAATCAGCCTCTTACGAAGCAAACACATGAATTAAGGTTTAAGCTTCTGTCACTCTAGCCACCCATCATCAACTTACTACTTCCCAATGCCTTCCCCTAGTCCCAAACAATGGTGAAGTGTCATGTAGTTGACGTTCACATAACACCACTAGAGGAGAGACAACATACATCTCATCAAAATATCGGACGAATACTAAATTCACACGACTACTTATAACAAGACTTCTCTCATGTCCTCAGTAACAAACGTAACTACTCACAAATCATATTCATTTTCATAATCAGAGGGGTATTAATATGCATTAAGGATCTGAACATATGTTCTTCCACTGAATAAACCAACTAGCTAGCATCAACTACAAGGAGTAATCAACACTACTAGCAACCCACAGGTACCAATCTGAGGTTTTCAGACAAAGATCAGATACAAGAGATGAACTAGGGTTTGAGAGGAGATGGTGCTAGTGAAGATGTTGATGGAGATTGACCTCCTCTCGATGAGAGGATCGATTGTGATGATGTGGCGACGATTTCCCCCTCCTGGAGGGATGTTTCCCCGGCAGAACAGCTCCACCGGAGCCCTAGATTGGTTCCGCCAAGGTTCCGCCTCGAGACTGCGGCGCTTCGTTCCGAAATCTTCCTTATGATTTTTTCCAGGGCAAAAGACACCATATAGCAGAAGATGGGCATCGGGGGCCTGCCAGGTGGCCCACGAGGCAGGGGGCGCGCCCAGGTGTGTAGGGCGCGCCCTCCACCCTTGTGGACGGTGGGTGACCCACCCCCCTCTAGTGCTTTCTTCGCAATATTCTTAATATATTCCAAAACTGACTTTTGTGGAGTTTTAGGACTTTTGGAGTTGTGCAGAATAGGTCTCTAATATTTGCTCCTTTTCCAGCCCAGAATTCCAGCTGTCGGTATTCTCCCTCTTCATGTAAATCTTGTAAAATAAGAGGGAAAAGGCATAAGTATTGTGACATAATGTGTAGTAACAACCCATAATGCGATAAATATTGATATAAAAGCATGATGCAAAATGGACGTATCAACCCGTAGAGCATCTTTATAATCATCCAGTTATGTTGTGACGTTTGATAGCACACAAGGTGTTCCTCTGGTATTCGGGAGTTGCATAATCTCATAGTCAGAGGAACATGTATAAGTCATGAAGAAAGGAGTAGAAATAAAACTGTAACGATCATAATGCTAGGCTAACGGATGGGTCTTGTCCATCACATCATTCTCTAATGATGTGATCCCGTTCATCAAATGACAACACATGTCTACAGTTAGGAAACATAACCATAATTGATTAACGAGCTAGTCAAGTAGAGGCATACTAGGGACATTATGTGTTGTCTATGTATTCACACATGTACTAAGTTTCCGGCTAATACAATTCTAGCATGAATAATAAACATTTATCATGATATAAGGAAATATAAATAACAACTTTATTATTGCCTCTAGGGCATATTTCCTTCAGGTATACTTCTTGTGCGCAATGGGATCTTTTAGATAGCATCAACATCAATTGGTAGGAAAACCTCTCTAACCAATTGTTCACGCCACGATGTCAAAGTATAGTCAATCAGCTCAGAAACTACTAGTGGTGGGTGATCCACCAATGATGTGATTGGTTTCATCATACGAGGCCTTGGGATCCAGTTTTGCTGCCAAATGCTCGTCACCTCCTAGTTCGCAATTCTTCAGATAATAACATGCTGCAAAATATTTTTGCCGTCCAAAACGGCTCACCATATTTGAGAAGGATGGGGTCCTAGCTCAGCCTACATCAAAGAACTGTTGGGAAACATAGTAGAAAACAAAAAAAACCGCCCTACTATCACCCAGGAACAATATGAAGATGCATAAACGGTTTGGATCATCATTATCGACTCCAGAGTGCACTGGAAGTAGACGAGTCGATGTAGATCATACTTGGAGTCCCTCGAACCATAGATGAATGATCCCGTGAACCATGCACAAATGATCCCTCAAACGGAAGATCGAAAACACGGCCTCTCTACTTGGTTCAAGCGTATGATCTTCACGATCTGGCAACACTTTCACCGTCCAAAGCTATCGTTGATGGAGAATTAGAGGAGAATATTAGACCACAATTGGCCTCTAATTATGACGATTAGAGGATCTAGGTCAAGCTCTAATTGATCAACTAGGACCAAGTAGAACTAGAACTAGAACTAGAGGAAGCTTCAAAACTTGTATATCAAATAGTGCAAAATCCTCTAGTATATATAGGTTGGAGGGAGAGGTAGTGTTGTAGGGTGAAACCCTAGAGGGGACCTTTTCACACATGGAGGGGGGAAAGAGGAAGAACACTGGAGAACACAAGGCACAAATCACTCAAACAAACCCAAATATCACATCCATTAGAGTAGCATACATGAGATCCACAAGATTACATGAACAATTCAAGGAAAATAGCACTAGGTAAGTTCTTCCCACTAGGAGAGGTCTTGATGTTGATCTTCTCCAAGAGGAGGCCTTGACAATCCAAAGGATTCTTCCCTAGGTGGGGGCTTGATCTCCAAGAGGAGGGGATACAAGGAGCAAAGCTCTCTCGTTGTGTTCTAAATACTTTGTTGTCCATCCAAATGAGCTAGGAGATGAGTATATAAAGCCTAGGGACGAAACAAGAGGGAGAGAGTAGTACAAGGGCCAAAAGGCCAAAAGCACACGGGCTGATCCAGAGGGGTCCGGGAACCCGGAGTCAAACCGGTCGGGCACCCGGACCGAGCACCTAGGGGTCCAAGGCCCGGGCACCCGGGGCGGCCGCAGGTGGCTGGGTGGGGCAGGCCGGGCACCCGGGGTTGAGGGCCCGGGCACCCGGGGGTGAGCTGGGCACGGCCCAAGTGGCAGGCCGGGCACCCGGGGTGGGTTGGGCGAGGCCCAGGTGGGGGATCGGGCACCCGGAGCCTTGGGGCTAGGCATCCGGGGTCGGCTGGGGCCCTGCCCAGGCTGTGGTCGGACTAATCCGGGGGCTGCAACCCTTCCTTCTTCTCATTCTCCTTTCCTTTCCCTTGCTCTATGGATGCTCTAGTTCCCGTCCTCTTCTTCTCACGATCAACTTCTTGGTACCTAAGAATGCATAGCGTATCTCTTTGAGGTAGAATCTCATTCTCATGGGAAACCGAATGAAATTCGGTGAGGAAAGAAGTGACCTCGTTCTCGATGTTGCGTGCACGTGCTCTTGTCATTGGTCCTCTCGGTGCTAGCGGTGGTGATGAAGTGTCGGTGCGGGTAGACGAGGGATGCTCCGCATCATCTCCCTCCCCCTTGTGAGAGATCCGTCCAGGATCGTGCTATTCATCACCATGGTACTTGGCCAAGTCTTTGACGTTGAAGATGTCGCTAACGTTGTACTTGTCACGTGGCATGTCGACCTAGTAGGTGTTGTCGTTGTAGCATGCTAGCACCTTGAATGGTCCGTCAGCTCTCGGGAGTACCTTGGACTTGCGTTCCTTGGGGAAGCGGTCCTTGCGGAGATGTATCCATACTTGATCACCCTGTTGGAACACCATTGGAGACTTGTTGATGTTGAGCTTGGAGGCGAGTCATTGTACTTGGCGCTCGATCATGGAACGTATTTCTTCATGCATCTTCTTGAGGTAGGCGGCTCTTGCACTTGCGTCCATGTTTGCTCATTCTTGAAGCAGTAGAGGAAGGATGTCCAATGGAGACAAAGGGTTGAAACAATAGACAACCTCGAAGGGGGACTTGCCGGTTGTAGAGTGTCTTGCGCGGTTGTAGGTGTACTCGGCGATGGGTAGGCACCCCTCCCACTCCTTGATGTTCTTCTTTATCAGCACGCATATGAGAGTTGCAAGCGTCCGGTTGGTGACTTCCATTTGGCCATCGGTTTGAGGATGGTACGCCGTGGAGAAGAGTAGCTTGATGCCGAGCCTGGCGCATAGCGTCTTCCAAAAGTAGCTTAAGAACTTGACGTCTCGATCCGACACAATTGTCTTTGGCACACCATGCAATCTCAAGATTTCCCTACAAAAGAGATTGGCAACATGTGAAGCATCGTCTATCTTATTGCATGGGACAAAATGAGCCACTTTAGAGAGTCGGTCCACAACAACAAATACGGAGTCCTTGCCATTTTGAGTTCTAGGTAATCCAAGCACAAAATCCATGCTAATATCTTCCCAAGGTTGATATGGAATAGGTAGTGGCATATGCAAACCATGGGATTGAGATTGTGACTTAGCTTTGTGACATGTAGAGCACCAGTTGGTGAAGCGCGAGACATCGCAGAACATCTTGGGCCAAAAATAGTTCTTAGAGAGCGTGGCAAAAGTCTTGTCGCGCCCAAAGTGTCCCATGAGTCCACCTCCATGAGCCTCTTGCAAAAGTAACAAACGAAGAGAAGACTCAGGAATGCATACTTTGTTAGCTCTCATAAGATAACCATCTTTGATATAGTATCGTTCCCAAGAAGTATGCGTTACACACTTAGCATAAGGAGTAGCAAAAGTCGCATCGTTCTCATACAAATCTTTGATATGATCAAATCCAACAACATTCAATTCAAGTTGAGTAAGTAACATGCATTTGCGTGAAAGGGCATCCGCCAAAACATTCTCTCTGCCCTTAATGTACTTGATCACATAGGGGAAAGATTCAATAAATTCACTCCATTTAGCATGTCGTTTATTCAACTTGGTTTGACCTTTAAGGTACTTAAGTGTCTCATGATCGGTATGTATAACAAAATCATGCGGTCTAAGATAATGCTCCCAAACATGCAACACATGCACTAAATCATATAGTTCTTTGTCATATATGGGATAATTGAGTTGAGCACCGGAGAGTTTTTCACTAAAATATGCAATAGCTCATTTTTCTTGCATCAAAACTCCACCAATGCCATTACCACTCACATCACAATGGACGTCAAAAGTTTTGTCAAAGTTAGGCAAAGCAAGAATCAGAGCATGAGTAAGCAAGGATTTGAGCTCATCAAAAGCGGTTGATTGCAAAGGTCCCCAAACAAAGGGTGCATTCTTCTTACTCAAAGCATGCAAAGGTGCGGCAATAGAGCCAAAATCTTTCACAAAGCGACGATAGAAACCCACAAGGCCAAGAAAACTACGCACTTGTTGCAAATTAGTGGGTTGGGGCTAAGTTTTAATTGCTTCAATTTTAGATGCATCAACATGGACACCCTTTGAGGAAACAACGAAACCCAAGAAAACAAGCTTGTCAACACCAAACGTGCACTTTTTCATGTTGGCATAGAGACGTTCCTTGCGAAGAGTTTGCAAAACAGACCTAACATGATTTAGATGATCTTTGATGGATTTGCTAAAAACAAGTATGTCATCAAAGTAGACCACAACAAACACTCCAATGTAAGGACGAAGCACAAAATGTATAAGACGCATGAAAGTATCGGGAGCTTCCGATAAACCAATAGGCTTAACCAACCACTCGTACAAACCAAGCGGTTTTCCATTCATCACCTTCTTGTATGCGGATTTGATAATAGCCACTTTTAAGATCAATTTTTGAGAAAATGGTGGCGCCGCTAAGTTCATCTAGCATATCATCTAGGCGAGGAATGTGATGCCTATAACGAATGGTGATAGCATTGATAGGTCTACAATCAGAGCATATGCGAAAACTACCATCTTGCTTGGGCACAAGTATAACCGGAACGGCATAAGGGCTTAAGCTTTCACGTACATGTTCGTTGTTGATGAGTTGTTGTACTTGCCATTGGATCTCCTTAGTTTCTTCGGGGTTGACGCGGTAGGGATCCTTGTTTGGAAGAGGTGCGCCGGGATGAGGTTGATCCTATGTTCAATGCCACGTAGAGGAGGGAGACCAAGAGGTAGCTCATCGGGAAAGACATCCTCGAATTCCTGCAACAAGTTGGAAAACACTAGAGGAAGAGGATTAGGATTGTTAGTTTTTGTCACCTCATCTTTGCGTAGGAGGACAAAGTGGATGAGACTCGATGGGTTCCCACACACTTCTTTCATCTCTCTTTTTGTGGCTAGGGGGACTAAGTTTTTCTCTCGTGGCAAAGAGGCGCTCAATTTTGGCTTGTGGCTCTCACTTTCTTTTCGGTGGTTCACTCTCTCACTAGTATCTCCATGATGGGTGGAAGCTTGCTTGTCAGCGATCACTTGGCTTGGTGACAATGGTCGAAGCACATACTCCTTGCCTTTCATCTTGAAGCTATAGTGGTTGGTTCGTCCGTTGTGGATGATGCCGCGGTCGAATTGCCAAGGTCTTCCCAAAATAAGATGGCACACGGACATAGGAACCACATCGCACTCCAAGGTGTCCTCGCAGGCGCCGATCTTGAAAGAAACTTGCACCGCGTTCTCCACTTGAATATTGCCGGAGTCGCTTAGCCATTTCCCCTTGTAGGGACGAGGGTGCTTCTTCTTGACCAATTGCATCTTGGAATATATCTCTTCACTTGCCAAGTTGTGGCAACTACCTCCGTCGATGATGACTTTGACGGAACGCCCATTGATGCCGGCCTTGGTGTGGAAGATGTGGCACCGTTGGTCTTCTTCTTGGTGGTCTTGGAGCGTCAAGACCTTGGAGACCACGAGAGAGGGACTTGAATCGTTGTCACAAAAGACTTGATCATCTTCATCTTCGTTCACGCGCCTGTGCATGGCCACGTGCTCAATGGCTTCCATTTCCTCTTCACTCATCGAGTCGTATGTGCCATCATCGTTGAAGATCATGGTTCGTTTGTTGGTGCATTGGAAAGGCTTGTGTCCTCGGCCGTCACATGTGAAGCACTTGAATGAACTTGTCTTGACGGGATCATTGGTAGGCGCTGAAGATGAAGGAGTCTTAGATTTGTAGGTGCTTGCCGGAGGACGAGTCAAGGAAGGTGCAACTTGCTTGGAACTTGACTTGTTGCCGGTACTTGGTGATGCTCTAGTTGAGGTAGGAGGTGCCGAAGTCGCGGGAGCTTGATAGTAGGAGCCGTAGGTCTTGGACGAGTTCTTGGCGTATTTGAAGTCATCTTGCACTTGTCGCTCGGCCTTGGTCGCTAGATGAACTAGCTCGAGAAGGTTTGAGTATGGTTGGAAGTCGGCAATCCGCTTGATTGGGTGGTTGAGGCCGTTCAAGAAGTGTGCCATTGTTTCCTCGTCGTCTTCCTTGACATTGGCTCGTATCATGGAATCTCCATTTCTTGGTAGTATTCTTCCACCATCTTCGTGCCTTGCTTGAGGAGTTGCAACTTCTTTAAGAGATCACGGGTGTATTGAGTAGGCATGAAGCGGGCTCTCATGACTTCCTTCATTTCCTCCCAAGTTATGATTGGTGGTTCGCCTCTTGTATGTCGTCGCTCGATCACTTGTTCCCACCAAATGAGGACGTAGTCTTGGAACTCGAAGGAGGCCATGGAGATCTTCTTTTCCTCGTCGTAGTTGTGAAGGCGGAAAATCTTGTCCACCTTCAAGGCCCATGAGAGATATTCTTCGGGATCATTGCTTCCGGAGAACTTGGGCATGGTGAACTTGAGCTTGCCGTAGCGGAGTTCTTTATCACAGTAGCGGTTTTGATATCGCTCTTGCCAAGGAGGAAGGTCCTCAAATGCTCGTTCCTCGAGATGCCGCTCTTGGCGTGGAGGACGGTCTTGAAGCACTTGTTCCACTTGGTGTCGGTCTTGTCTTGGAGGAGGACGAGGGATATGCGCTTGGTTGCGCCTTTCTTGTTGCTCTTCGCGTCGGGCGGCTTCTTCTTGTCATGCTTGGCGAAGTGCTTCCTCTAGTTCACGCACATGGCGGTTTTGCTCTTTGACGGCTCGAGTGGACTCTCGGAGTGCGCGTTGTGCTTCGAGTGCCTGTGCTTGAGCGTCATCTTCTTGAGGTTCTTGACGTGGCGCTTGTGGAGGTATTTGCTCTTGCTCCATAGCTTCTTGCGCTTGGTGTCGCACCCTTTCACGTGCTCGAACTCGGTCTTGTAAGCCATTGCCATGGAATGGATTTTCTTGAGCTTGGCGATCTTGAGGATCATCACGTCGAGGAAAGCAAGCTCGTGTAGTCCGAAGATTTCCGACTTGAACGGTGGCTTGAGTGGTTCCGTCTTGTTGAAGAGGATGAAGAAGACGGGCGTCGCACGATCATGTTGTGGAGCTCTTCCATTTGTGTGGTGAACTTGGCGGCAATGTAGTCGCGGTTCCTTGTTTCTGATTGACGAAGGTCAGAGGCGAGTTGCTCCAAGCGTTCACCCAATGCTTCGCTTTCTTGATGAAGCGCTCGTTGCGCGATGAAGAAGTGGTTCTTGGAGACGAAGCCGGAATCATCTCCGTGCTCCTCGAAAAGCGGGTTCGCCGACGAACTTGGCCTAGTCATCATAACCAAGTGGGGTGAGTAGGAAAATGAGAGAACAATACCGAAGTTACCTTTTCTGAAGATTGAGGATGTAACAAGTGTCACTCCATGTAACGCCACAATAGGAGAATTGGAACCGGGTTTGTTTCTCACACCTACAAGTAAGAGGCTTATGGAGGAGCTCGGTTAGGATGGTGGCAAAAATTTCAAGCAAATGTTAGTCAAGATATCGATAAGGCTAAGAAGGTTCACAAAAATGGAAGTAAAGCAAATAGATCAAACCCAAGGATATCACTAGGAACACACGCACGGAAGATAGATGGGATCCGCACAACCAAGGAGTGAGCTCAAAATGTGCAACCACGGAAAATGCTGCGAATGCTAGAGAGACGCTAGCTCGATTGCTCAAATGGGCAAGATACGCTTGTGCATCCACCTATGAGAGAAACTCGCCGTCTTCAATCCCAACTATGCTATGTATGTGATGACCAAGATGATATAACTATGCAAAATGGCTCAATGTTATTGCTTACAAGCTCTTTGTTTCTCCTCTTTTGCTTAAAAGATTTTTTCTTCTTTTTTTTCTATGCTTGATGCTCGAGCCGAGTATGATAAGAGACATGTAAGATATGCACGGGAGAGACTTATGGCATAAAGATGATAACACGATCACTATGGTGCACAATAGCATGGCCCGACAAGTCTCAACTTGCTAGTCTCGATGGGTAAGTGACGCAAAATGGCTTGGGCTATCAATGCAAAAGCAAAGGTAAGTGTCATCAAGGTTACCGTCCTTTCTTACGGTTAGCAGTGGCACCGGTGATGATCGTTGGCGAAGATGACTCCGAAGCGATGATGAATGGCAGTGATGTCGATGTCACACGTTCCTAAGTAGCCGAAACACCTTAGGAAGCGGAAACCGCAACTCAAAATCGGTCAAATGCGGAAGGTGGGTGCTATGATGGTGAATTGTTGGGTGTAGTCTAATGGTGGTGGTAATGATATATGTGGATAGAGGGTGTCAAGAGCTTCCAAACAAGCTAAAGAACACGAAAAATAGACTTGGGAGGTGGAAATTATGGCCAAAACAGTGTTGGTAGTGTGCTGATTTGGGGGTCGGGCACCGGGGTGGGGTGAGGTGCCTGGGTGGTCCGGGGCAAACAGCCCGGGGGTGCGGGTGCCCGGTGGTTCGAGGTGCGGGCACCCGGTGGTCTCCGATTTGGGCGGAAAATTTGGGGGAACTGCACATTTCGGAGGATTTCGTGGTGGGAAGGGTGGGGATTGTTGGGGAGGGGCTAGATCCACTTGCCAAACATCAAATCCATGGACCAAAACAACCAAATCTCACAAGATCCAACAAATTGCAAGAAAAAAATTGAGGCTATTTTTGTGGGGATTTTTGAATTTGGATGAAAAACAACAAAATCAAGCTAGCAAATGGGGGGATGGGACTCCAAGATGTGAATCAACCTTGCTCATGATACCAAGATGTTGTAGGGTGAAACCCTAGAGGGGATCTTTTCACACTTGGAGGGGGGAAGAGGAAGAGCACTCAAGAACACAAGGCACAAATCACTCAAACAAACCCAAATATCACATCCACTAGAGTAACATACATGAGATCCACAAGATTACATGAAAAATTCAAGGAAAATAGCACTAGGTAAGTTCTTCCCACTAGGTGAGGTCTTGATGTTGATCTTCTCCAAGAGGAGGCCTTGACAATCCAAAGGATTCTTCCCTAGGTGGGGGCTTGATCTCCAAGAGGAGGGGATACAAGGAGCAAAGCTCTCTCTCTCTCTCTCTTTGTGTTCTAAATACTTTGCTGTCCATCCAAATGAGCTAGGAGATGAGTATATAAAGCCTAGGGACGAAACAAGAGGGAGAGTGGAGTACAAGGGCCAAAATGCCAAAAGCACACGGGCTGATCTAGAGGGGTCCGGGCACCCGGGGTCAAACCGGCAGGGCACCCGGACCGGTCAGGGGCGCCGGCTGTAGGAGGACTGGGCACCCGGGGTTCCTAGGCCTGGGCACCCAGGGCGGCCGCAGGTGGCTGGGTGGGGCAGGCCGGGCACCCGGGGTTGAGGGCCCGGGCACCCGGGGGTGAGCTGGGCGTGGCCCAAGTGGCAGGCCAGGTACCCGGGGCCAGTTGGCCAGGCACACGGGGTGGGCTCGGCGAGGCCCAGGTGGGGGACCGGGCACCCGGGGCCTTGGGGCCGGGCGCTCGGGGTCGGCTAGGGCGCTGCCCAGGTTGTGGCTGGGCACCCGGGGCCGAAGCAACCGGGCACCCGGGGTGTCCAGGGGTTGCAGCCCTTCCTTCTTCTCGTTCTCCTTTCCTTTCCCTTGCTCCGTGGATGCTCGAGTTCCCGTCCTCTCCTTCTCAAGATCAACTTCTTGGTACCTATGAATGCATAGCATATCTCTTTGAGGTAGAATCTCATTCTCATGGGAAACCGAATGAAACACGGAGAGGAAAGAAGTGACCTCGTTCTCGATGTTGCGTGCACGTGCTCTTGTCATCGGTCCTCTCAGTGCTTGCAGTGGTGATGGAGTATTGGTGCGGGTAGACGAGGGATGCTCCGCATCAGGAAGGGACGCCACAAAAGAAGGGAGGGTTTCCCTCCTTGGTGTGCCGGCCTAGGGGGAGGGGAAACTCTTCCCTACTCCAATTAGGCTTCCCCTGCAAGGGAAGTGAGGCGCATTCCCCTATTGGTCCTATGTGACCCAATTCTCCTTCCACCACTTGGCCTTTTAAGGCTCGTTGATATTATATTAGATATAAAAGCCTCCTAACAACTAGAGCCTTTTATTATTAATTTAACATTACCAAAAACATTTTTCACCCATATATTATTTTTTGGAAATACCCAGTATTACCCGATAAACTCATAAACCCTTTTGATGGCCCCGAAACATTTTCGGTTCCTCTCAGAACTAATTCGAATATCAATGAAACAGTTCCACAAATAAATCCTTGATACTCTCGTCCTACTAACACTCATCAGATCATGATTACCTTAAGCTTGTGACCCCATAGGTTCGGTAAAACATAGACATGAACGAAACCCCTTTGCTCAGTGACCGATAGCGGAACCGTGGACGTCCATATCGATCCCTACAATTACATGAATGACATTCGAGTGAACCTTTGGTTATCATGTGATGTTCCCTTTTCTTCGCGATACTTTACAAAACCTGGGATGCATTGGTATCCTCCTCAGTCATATGCATGCTCACTATACCGTTGTCCTCATTACCAGTTTTGTTCTTCTTTCTCGTTGAAGTGTTCTAGCATCCCCATGATATAGTCACCTATGTCTAGCCAGACGATGATAGATGTCGTACAGAGAGGGCCCTAAGAAAATCTCTCCATCGCCGGAGGAGCAAATTCCACTCTCGAGCTACTAGTCCCTTGTCAAACTTTCCGATGACCTTGTAAGTTGTCGTTATGATCACCTCGTGTTACAGATGACGTTTGAGCAACCCCAAACTTCATCGTACGGTAAGAAGCGAATATGATACTCTCATGGTCTAAGAAACTAAAACACATGTTAACAACCATTGTTATAACAATTCATTTCAGACGATATTATCTCAAAGTATAACAAACAAGTTTGGGTCGATTCAATATGATTGTTCTTCCAACTTCATACTCTCAATGTTGTTTTAGGACTATCGTCACACTTAACGATGTCCTAAGATCCGGAAAACATGATCACCAACAACACTTGAGACAGTCTTAGAGGCAAGACTAGGAACCTATTCTTTGCAATTTACCTTTCCACATGTGCATATGAGTTTTCCACTAAATCACATATTCCAAGATCATAGTAGTTATAGCATGAAATATAAACTCTTAATTGTGAAAATGGAAATATAATAATACAATATTGCCTCTAGGACATATTTCCAACAGTCTCCCACTCGCACTACAGTCAATAATCTAGTTGCATAGTCTATTTTAACACCTATGGCTTATCCGGTGTTGCTCATGCCTTGCTCGATGTAGAGTCTATTGTAAATATGCTCTAGAGGCAATAATATTTGTATTATTATATTTCCATATTCATAATTAAGAGTTTAATATTCTATGCTATAACTGCTATGATCCTGGAATATGCGATTTAGTGAGAAACTCATATTCACGTGTGGAATAATAAATGGTAAATAAAAGGTTCCTAATCTAGCCTTTAAGACTAGCTCAAGTGTTGTTGGTGATCACATTTTCTGGATCTTAGGATATCGTTAAATGTAATGATGATCCTAAAACAACATTGAGATTATGACATTAGAAGAACGATCATATTGAACCGGCCCAATCTTGTTTGTTATGAATTGAGTCAATATCGTCTGCATTGAATTGTAATAACATGGAGTGTTAACATGTGATATTGCTCCTAAGACCATGAGAGTATCCTGGTCACTTCTTACCGTACAATGGGCTTTGGGGTTGCTCAAACATCACCTGTAATACAGTGATCATAACAACAACTTACAGGTTAATCAAAAAGTTTGACAAGTGGTCGGATAGCTCGAGAGTGGGATTTGCTCCTTGAGCGATGGAGAGATATTCTTAGGGCCCTCTTGGTTGATGACATCGATCATCTTCTATCCATACACACGTGACTTTTTCATGGGGATGGCAAAACACAATAACGAGAAAGAAGAACAAAACCAGTAACGAGGATTTCGGTATAGTGAGCATAGTGATGACTTAGGAGGATATCGACACATCCCGGGTTTTGTAAAGTATCGCAAAGCAAAGGGAACATCACATGATAACCAAAGGTTCACTCGATTATCATTCATGTACTCATAGGGACCGATACGGACGTCCACGGTCCCACTGCCGATCATTGAACGAACGATTTCGTTTATGTCTATAGTTACCGAACCTACGAGGTCACAAGCTTAAGGCAATCATGATTTGCTGAGTGTTATTGGGATGGGAGTCATGAGAATATATTGGTGGAATTGTTTCATGAATATTCATAATAGTTCCGAGAGGATCCGGGAGCGTTACGGGGTCACCGGAAGAGTCTCGGAGAGTATTGGGTAATATCGGGTATTACTGATAAATTATACTAGCACATATGCCCGTGCGTTGCAATGGTAAAGTTTCGTCAACAAAGAAAATGCAACACGATAGATCAATTGGAAGTAGAGTTCTTCGGCGTGCTAGTTCGAGACATGACATGCTCAAATGATCTGGGTGAACAACACTAATCTTTGATTATTTGTTTTTGCATTGGCCACATCTTCCCCAATTCCGACGAAACATTCGTGCCACACCAAATCATCCGGACTTGATGGTAAACAATGGTAAATATGTATTATAAATTAACCTTTTGTATCATTAGATCGAGGACCAATTAACCAATATTGAGAGGAGAGAATAGAGCTAGATAAGTAATTCAAATGATTAGTAACTAAATGAAAGCATCATGAAGTTGCCATAAAAGAAATTCTTACAAAGTTACACACATAATGAATTCTTCTCACCTGTGAACTCTCATCCATGAGATTCAACCGACCATATAGCACTACTGGAATTTTCTGATACGTCGGTGAAAGGATCGATATGGTTGACTAGAGGGGGGTGGGGTGAATAGGAAACTACCTATTTTTTGCTTTTCTTAACAAATTAGGTTTAGCAATAAATTGTTTGTCTAGATGTGCAACTAGGTGAACAACCTATATGATGCAAACAACAACAACAACAACAACAACAACAAAGGGCAAGAAAAGGATACAACACAATAATAGCTTGCACAAAGTAAAGGGAAGAGATAACCACAAGTGGAGCCAGTGGACACGAGGATGTGTTACCGAAGTTCCTTCCCTTTGGGGGAAGTACGTCTCCTTGGAGCGGTGTGGAGGGACAATGCTCCCCAAGAAGCCACTAGTGCCACCGTATTCTCCTAACGCCCTCACACAACGAGAGATGCCGTGATTCCACTAGTGGTGCCCTTAAAGGCGGCAACCGAACCTTTACAAACAAGGTTGGGGCTATCTCCACAGCTTGATTGGAGGCTCCCAACGATACCACGGAGCTTCACCACAATGGAATGTGGCTCCGAGGTGACCTCAACAGTCTAGGGTACTCAAACACACAAGAGTAACAAGAACCGCAAGGGATTAATGGGGGAATCAAATTTCTCTTGGTGGAAGTGTAGATCCGGGCCTTCTCAACCAATCCCTAGAAAAACAACAAGTTTTATTGGCTATGGAGAGAGATCGAGCGAAAATGAGCTTTGGAGCAACAATGGAGCTTGTGGGAAAAGAGGTAGGTCTTCTTAGGGAAGAAGACCTCCTTTTATAGTGGGGAATCAAATCCAACCGTTATCCCACAACTCAGCCCGCAGAGAGCGGTACTACCGCCCATGGGAGCGGTACTGTCACTTGGCCCAGCGGTAGTACTGCTGGGGCTGCGCACAAAGAGTAGAGAGAAGGGGCAGGAGGGAGGGGCCCCCCGAGCGGCACTAGAAGCGGTGGTAGGACGGTACTACCGCTTGCAAGCGGTACTACCGCGCCTACTGCCACTCCTACGGCCGCCCAACCCGACACGAGACGTGACGTCCTTGAATCAATGCGGTACCAACGCGGAGCAGGAGCCGTACTACCTCTGATGGCCATGAGCGGTACTACCGCTGTGAAACAATGGTACTACCGCTTGAGGCTGTCAGCGGTACTGCTACTCTGGCCCGATGGTACTGCCGCTGGCTCCTCCCAAGTGCCACTTATGCGACATCGGTAAACTCTAAGGAAGAATAAAGGAGCTGGGGGTGCGAGATAGATGTGTACGTGTTGATTCCACCCTAGACTTTCCGATACGGACCACTCTTGATAGTACGGTGTCTCCTATGACTCAAGTCCACCAAAACCAAACCAAAAGAGACTACACAGTCTTCACCTTGAGCTCAGTGGGGAAGTGAATTATCTCGTGCCAATGAATAAATATCTGAAATGCTCAATGCACACGATTAGTCCGCAACTGCATGGTCATTGATATGTCTCCAACGTATCTATATTTTTTTATTGTTCCATGATGTTATATTATCATTCTTGGATGTTTTACAATCATTATATAGTCATCTGGTATCATTTTTGGTACTAACCTATTGACATAGTGCCCAGTGCCAGTTGCTGTTTTCTGCATGTTTTTTACATCGCATGAAATCAATACCAAACGGAGTCCAAATGCAGCGAAACATTTTGAGGATTTTCTTGGGCCAGAAGACATCCAGTGGGCCAGGAAAGCACCTGGGGGGTGCTCCGAGGGGAGCACAACCCACCAGGGCGCGCCTGGAGGCCCAAGCGTGCCTAGCTGGGTTGTGCCCACCTCGGGTGCCCCATGAACCACCTCTTTGCTCTATAAATACCCCAATATTCTAGAAACCCTAAGGGAGTCGACGAAAATCAATTCCAGCCGCCGCAGAGTCCAGAAACACCAGATCCAATCTAGACACCATCTCGGAGGGGTTCATCATGTCCATTGGTGCCTCTCCGATGATGCGTGAGTTGTTCTTTGTAGACCTATGGGTCCGTAGTTAGTAGCTAGATGGCTTCTCTCTCTCTCTCTCTCTCTCTCTCTCTCTCTCTCTTGATTCTCAATACAATGGTCTCTTGGAGATCCATATGATGTAAGTCTTTTTGCGGTGTGTTTGTTGGGATCCGATGAACTTTGAGTTTATGATAAGATCTATGTTTTTATCCATGAAAGTTATTTGAGTCTTCTTTGATCTCTTATATGCATGATTAATTATAGCCTTGTATTTCTTCTCTAATATTTGGGTTTTGTTTGGCCAACTTGATATATTTATCTTGCAATGGGAAGAGGTGCTTTGTGATGGGTTCGATCTTACGGTGCTTGATCCCAGTGACAGAAAGGGAAACGACACGTATGTATCGTTGCTATTAAGGATACCAAGATGGGGTCTATTTCTACATAAATAGATCTTGTCTACATCATGCCATCGTTCTTATTGCATTACTCCATTTCTCCATGAACTTAATACACTAGATGCATGCTGGATAGCGGTCGATGTGTGGAGTAATAGTAGTAGATGTAGGCAGGAGTCAGTCTACTAATCTTGGACGTGATGCCTATATAATGATCATTGCCTGGATATTGTCATGATTATTTGAAGTTCTATCAATTGCCCGACAGTAATTGTTTTCCCATCGTTTGCTATTTTTCTCGAGAGAAGCCATTAGTGAAACCTACGGCCCCCGGGTCTCTTTTCATCGTATTTTCCTTTGCGATCTATTTTCCCTTGCATTTATTTTCAGGTCTATTAAACCAAAAATACAAAAATACCTTGCTGCAATTTATTTGTTCCACAATCTATTTATCATATCTACCACTTTTACCTCACGTTATTTGCCTATCTTGAGGCGTCGTACCCGAAAGGATTGACAACCCCGTTAACACGTCGAGTTGCTAGTATTTGTTATTTGTGTGCAGATGTTGTTTACGTGGTGTGAGGAGGTTCTCCTACTGGTTTGATAACCTCGGTCTGATCACTGAGGGAAATACCCACCGTTGCTATACTGCATCATCCCTTCCTCTTTGGGGAAATACCGACGTAGTTCTAGTAGACATCAAAAGGAATTTCTAGCGCCGTTGCCCGGGAGGATCTTCAACATCAACCAGGTTCCTAATCACAAATCTCATCTCCTCGCAATTTACATTATTTGCCATTTGCCTCTCATTTTCCTCTCCCCCACTTCACAAAAAATTTGTCGTTTTATTCGCCCTCTTTTTTGTTCGCCTTTTTGTTGTCAGATCTGTTTTTGTGTGCGTTCTTGTTTGCGTAGTCATGATGCCTCAAAGAAAATATTATGATGTTGCTTATCCAAATATTTTGCTTGAAATTGAGAAAAGTACTAGGGAATATATGACTACACAATTTGAGCATAATAAATATTTTACTAAAGAACTTAAGGAACACTCCATTGTGTTAGAAGCTATAACGAAACAACTTGATGATATTAGTAGAGAAGTTTGCAATCTCCAATCTAAGTATGCTTTTGCTTAAAGTTTGTTGGGAAAAATATCTGATGCACAAGCTACTTTAGTAAATCAAATGGTTGCCAAACCAATCTCGTTAGAAAATAAAAATGATGATCTTAAAATGACTGGTGTTTCTTCTATTGATTATTTATTTAGTAAAATTAAGATTGATGAAAACGGGAGTGGAGAAGAGTCAACTTTAGTTAGAAGGCGTCCCTATGATTCAGAGGGTGAAAATCTCGTTGAAAAACTTGATAAAAGTGGGTTTGAAGAGGTCAAGACTTTAACAGTGATGTGCCCACTATTTTGGGTTACAAAGACTTTAATTATGATAGTTGCTCTTTGGTTGATTGTATTTCTTTATTGGAATCCACGATAAATTCACCCCATGCTTATGAACAAAATAAAGCTTTTACTAAACATATTGTTGATGCCATGATGAAAGCTTTTGAAGAAAAGTTGGAATTAGAAGTTTCAATTCCTAGAAAATTGCATGATGAGTGGGAACCTACTATCAAATTCAAGATTTAAAATTATGAGTGTTTTGCTTTATGTGACTTGGGTGCTAGTGTTTCTACAATTCCGAAATCTTTATGTGATGTGCTTGGTCTTACCAATATTGAAGAATGGTTTTTAAATTTACACTTGGCGGATCCTACTATTAAAAAGCCTATTGGAAGAATTAATGATGTTCTTATTCTTGCAAATAGGAATTATGTTCCCATAGATTTTATTGTTCTTGATATTGATTGCAATCTGTCTTGTCCAATTATTCTTGGTAGACCATTTTTACGAACTATTGGTGCCGTGAGTGATATGAAAGAAGGCAATATTAAATTTCAGTTTCCACTAAGGAAGGGAATGGAACACTTCCCTAGAACGAGAATTAGGCCACCATATGAATAAATCATGAGGGCATCCTATGGATCTAGAACCAAGGATGACAAAACTTAGATCCTACGCGTTATGCCTAGCTAGGGGCGTAAAACTATAGCGCTCGTTGGGAGGCAACCCAACTTGTATCTTTTTGCTTTTTCGTTTTCTTGCTGTTTTTAATAAAATACCCAATTATACCTATGGTTAGATGTGTCTTTGTGGTTTAAATTAGTGTTTGTGCCAAGCAAGGCCTTTGGGTTGATTTGGGTGAAAGTTGATTTGATCTTGCTGAAAAACAGAAACTTATTCACTCACAAAAATAGTTTTAGTAAATCGCATAAATGTGATTTTGAGTTGATTCTTTTCGCAGAAGATTAATATACCAATTACTAAGGTTATCCTAATTTCTCAAGATTTTTTGAGTTACAGAAGTATTGAAAATATCCAGATTTCTACAGACTGTTCTGTTTTTGACAGATTCTGTATTCTTTGTGTTGTGTGCTTGTTTTGATGATTCTATGGTTTTCTTTGATGAGTTTTTGCCATAGAAAAGTTGGAATATAGTATATATAATGCAAAAACAAAATATGAATAGGTTCGCAATGGTAATTATAGTAGTGGTTTGCTTTCTTATACTAACGGATCTCATGAAGGTTTTGTTGAGTTTTGTGTGATTGAAGTTTTCAAGTTTTGGGTGATCTTACGATGGATGAAGGAATAAGGATTAGCAAAAGGCTAAGCTTGGGGATGCCTGAGGCACCCCAAGATAATATTCAAGAAGTAGAAAGCAACTAAGCTTGGGGATGCCCCCGAGTGGCATCCCCGCTTTCTTCTAACAAACATCAGTATTTTACTTGGAACTATATTTTTATTCGTCACATATTATGAGTTTTGCTTGGAGCGTCTTGTATGATATGAGTCTTCGCTTGTTTTGCTTTGTGTTTTAAGTGTTGAATCCTTGCTGAACACACCCTTTTGAGAGAGCCAAAAATTATGTTATGATTGCTCCTATGCTTCACTTCAATTTTTAGAGCCATGAATTTGCTCTAGTGCTTCACTTATATCTTTTTGAGCACGGTGTGCTTTGTTATTTTTGAAGAAATGCTCTCATGCTTCACTTGGATTTATTTGGGAGTTAGTAAAATTTTCAGAAAATCTCTCTTGCTTCACTTAGATTTTTGAGAGAAAGAAAAAATTATGCTCATGTTCTTCGCTTAAATTTGTTTGAGCTTATCAAAAGCAACATATGAAAATAGTCCTAAAGTGATAGATATCCAAGAAGGATATAATAAAGACTTTCATGAAGATCATTGGACAAAATAAACTTTATTCTTAGTAATGGTTTTGAGATATGACGATATGATATGTGAGTCATGTTGATGAGTAATTGTGCTTTAGTAAGAATATTGATGTTAAGGTTTGTGATTCACTATGCAATCACGAAAGTCAATAGTTATGCAATGAAATTTATATCCTACTTATGGTGCATTATTCAGTGTTACTTATGCTTAATGCTTGGGTACAGATTTTTTTCCTTTTTGGTTGGCCGCTTCTTATTCTTTTTGCTAGCCTTCATTTTGCACTAAGTATGATCACTACTTGTGCATCCAAAACCCTTTAAACCCTTCATTTTGCACTAAGTATGATCACTACTTGTGCATCCAAAACCCTTTAAACCAGTTTTGCCGTTCTAAGCAAATTTGCATGTGCCATCTCTAATTTTCAAAATAAATTTCTCTTTTGTGTGCTCTACCGCTCGCGAGGTGGTGAAGGGTGGCCAATATTTTCCATGCTAGATGTGTTATTCTCACGATGAGTATTTATTCACTTGTCATTGCACGAGAGTATAACAAAGGTATTAGGGATGCCCAGTCCCGAAATGAAAAATGAATTTACTTTATGTTGCCAAATAATAAGTTCCTTGGAAAGTGTTGGAAAGTGAAAGTAATGGTGGAAAAAGGAATAAACTTTATTTTCTATTTGGGAACCGCCTATGGTGTATCTAGCATGGAAAGTGTTGGGACCTCTAAGTTGTTTTCATTGGTGGGAAAAGTATGCCTCTCAAAAATGTTTTTATCTCTCAATTTAAGATTTGAGCTCTGGCACCTCTACAAATCCCTACTTCCCTCCATGAAGGGCCTTTCTTTTACTTATGCAATTTTTATTTTTGAATTTGAGTCTCCATCTTCTCTTATAAAGCACCAACTAAGGGGCACTATGATCGCATTTGAGCATTGGGTGTAGCTAATATTTGAGTGTGTTTCATGAATGGATCGATGATTGAGCATAATGGGCTAGGGATAACTTGCTTTAGTGTTGATATTTTGAAAGACATGGTTTCTTGTTGGTATGCTTGAGTATTAAAGTCTTCATGTCAAAACTAGACTATTGCTTTGAATGATATAAAAGTCCAAATGTCCATGCTATAAAGAAAGAAATGTGAAAAATTCTGTTTTTATCATTTACCTACTCGAGGACGAGCAGGAATTAAGCTTGGGGATGTTGATACATATCCAATGTATCTATAATTTTGATTGTTACATGCTGTTATATTATCATTCTTGGATGTTTTACAATCATTTTATAGTCATTTTATATCATTTTTTGGTACTAACCTATTGACATAGTGCCCAGTGCCAGTTGCTGTTTTCTGCATGTTTATTACATCACAGGAGAACAATACCAAACAGAGACCAAATGCAGCGAAAATTTTTGAGGATTTTTTTTGGGCCAGAAGACATCCAGTGGGCCAGGGAAGCACCTGGAGGGTGCTATGAGGGGAGCACAACCCACCAGGGCACGCCTGGAGGCCCAGGCGCGCCCAGCTGGGTTGTGCCCACCTCGGGTGCCCCCTGAACCGCCTCTTTGCTCTATAAATATCCCAATATTCTAGAAGCCCTAGGGGAGTCGATGAAAATCAACTCCAGCCGACACAGAGTCCACAAACACCAGATCCAATCTAGACACCATCTCGAAGGGGTTCATCATGTCCATTGGTGCCTCTCCGATGATGCGTGAGTAGTTCTTTGTAGACCTACGGGTCCGTAGTTAGTAGCTAGATGGCTTCCTCTCTCTCTCTCTTGATTCTCAATACAATGGTCTCTTGGAGATCCATCTGATGTAAGTATTTTGCGGTGTGTTTGTTGGGATCCGATGAACTTTGAGTTTATGATTGGATCTATGTTTTTATCCATGAAAGTTATTTGAGTCTTCTTTGATCTCTTATATGCGTGATTGCTTATAGCCTCGTATTTCTTCTCCGATATTCGAGTTTTGTTTGGCTAACTTGATCTATTTATCTTGCAATGGGAAGATGTGCTTTGTCGTGGGTTTGATCTTACGGTGCTTGATCCCTGTGATAGAAGGGGAACCGACACATATGTATTGTTGCTACTAAGGATAACAAGATGGGATCTATATCTACATAAATAGATAAATAGATCTTGTCTACATCATGTCATCGTTCTTATTGCATTACTCCGTTTTTCCATGAACTAAATACACTAGATGCATGTTGGATAGCGGTCGATGTGTGGAGTAATAGTAGTAGATGCAGGCAGGAGTCAGTCTACTAATCTTGGATGTGATGCCTATATAATGATCATTGCCTGGATATTGTCATGATTATTTGAAGTTCTATCAATTGATCAACAGTAATTGTTTTCCCACCGTTTGCTATTTTTATCGAGAGAAGCCACTAGTGAAACCTACGCCCCCCGGGTCTCTTTTCTTCATATTTGCCTTTGCGATCTATTTTCCTTTGCATTTATTTTTGAATCTATCAAACCAAAATACAAAAGTACCTTGCTGCAATTTATTTGTTTCGCGATCTATTTATCCTATCTACCACTTTTATCTCACTCTATTTGCCTATCTTGAGGCGCCGTACCCAAAAGGGATTGACAACCCCTTTAACATGTCTGGTTGCGAGTATTTGTTATTTGTGTGCAGGTGATGTTTACGTGGTGAGAGGAGGTTCTCCTACTGGTTCGATAACCTTGATCTCATCATCGAGTGAAATACCTACCGTCGCTATATTGCATCATCCCTTCCTCTTTGGGGAAATACCGACGTAGTTCTAGCAGACATAACTACTTTGAAGCACAAGTGTGGAAAAAGGATAGTAACGTTTCCTTTTTTTTGCTCTCATTTTTTTATTTGGGCTTCTTTGGCCTCTTTTTTATTTGAGCTTCTTTTGGCCTATTTTTTTATTTCCTCACATGGGACAATGCTCTAATAATGATGATCATCACACTTCTATTTACTTACAACTCAATGCTTAGAACAAAATATGACTCTATGTGAATGCCTTTGGCGGTGTACCGGGATGTGCAATGGATCAAGAGTGACACGTATGAAAGAATTATGAAAGTTGGCTTTGCCACAAATACGATGTCAACTACATGATCATGCAAAGCAATATGACAATGATGAAGCGTGTCATAATAAACGGAACGGTGGAAAGTTGCATGGCAATATATCTCGGAATGGCTATGGAAATGCCATAATAGGTAGGTATGGTGGCTGTTTTGAGGAAGGTATATGGTGGGTGTATGGTACCGGCGAAAGTTGCGCGGTACAAGAGATGCTAGCAATGGTGGAAGGGTGAGAGTGCGTATAATCCATGGACTCAACATTAGTCAAAAAGAACTCACATACTTATTGTAAAAATCTATTAGTCATTGAACGAAGTACTACGCGCATGCTCCTAGGGGGATAGATTGGTAGGAGAAGACCATTTCTTGTCCCCGACTACCACTCATAAGGAAGACAATCAATGAATACCTCATGCTCCAATTTTGTTACACAACGGTTCACCATACGTGCATGCTACGGGACTCACAAACCTCAACACAAGTATTTCTCAAATTCATAACTACTCCACTAGCATGACTCTAATATCACCATCTTCATATCTCAAAACAATCATAAAGAATCAAACTTCTCGTAGTATTCAATGCACTGTATATGAAAGTTTTTATTATATCCCTCTTGGATGCCCATCATATTAGGACTAATTTTATAACCAAAGCCAATTACCATGATTTTCTAAAAGACTCTCAAAATAATATAAGTGAAGCATGAAAGTTCATTAATTTCTATAAAATAAAACCACCGTCGTGCTCTAAAAAGGTATAAGTGAAGTACTAGAGTAATATTGCCGAGCTCAGAGTCACTAGTAGTATACTATCGACGAGACGGCGGCCGGTATTGCTCTGTTCTCTCCTCCCGCTCCCCCTTTCCCCGTGCCGCCTCTCCCTTCCCCATCCTCCTCCGCCACCGCCCCTTGCCCCTCCGGCGCCGGTCTGGGCCCTGACTCTTCCTCCCCCTGCGTCTGGATGTTCCTCTCCCGCTTGCTCGGCTGTGGGTCGCTCTCCGGTGCCTCCGTCGTTTCCGCTGGGTTCCCGCTTCTGGGCTCTCGCTCTTGATGGGGATGGCTCATCGGACGAGGCTCCGTATCCCCGTCCTTCGCCGTCTCGGCTGGTGCGGGCCTTGCCCCCTGCCGCCGCTCCTCGCATCCGCAAGTTCGCTCCCGAGGGCCGGGGTCGGCCGGTGTCGTCGATGCCTTCTGGTGATGGTTGGGTTCGAGTGTCTCATCGTCGTCGCAATTCTGGTAAGGCCCCCCGATGCTCGCCTTCTCATGGGATTTTGGGTGTTACCCGGGTGTGCCGTGCCCCTTCTCCCCCTCCCCTCCGTCTGGCTCGGCCTCCCCGGCACCGGCGGCGGCATCGCCGGGGCGGGTCGCGGTGCTGGCTCCGCTTGCCCTAGATCTGGTCTCCTCCCCGTTGACCAATGGCTCGCGAGCTGGCCCGTCTGTTGGGCCTGTTGGGCCGCTCGCCCGTGATTTGGCCTGTCAGCCCCCCTCCCTCCCCCCTCTCGAGTCTGGTGTCGATTCCCCCTCCCCTTTGTGGACCCAATGCGGCCCCTCTCTGTTTTGGGCCCCCCCGCTCCCCCCGACCCACTTGGCCCGTCGAGCCCAGGTGGGCACGGCGCGGTCCACGTATTTATGGATCCCCCGTGGTTCATCCCCCCCTATATTAGGGTTTCCGGCCTCCGCCGCAGATTTGCGTCGCCACCGTCTCCCCATTCGCCGCCTCGTCAGATCTAGCCCTCCCCTCCCCTCCTCCTCTCCTTCGCCACTGTGCTCTCCATGGATAAGTCGCGGGGCTCGTCCTGTAATGCGGTGTCTGGCAGCAAGCGTCGGCGGGAGGATTCATCGGGCTCTGCTGTGGATCTAGAGCTTGAGGCCTCGCTCCGCTCCAAGTTGGAGGCGGAGCATGCGGCTCGTGAGCAGGTGGCTTGTGACCACGCGGTGTGGGCTGCTGGCCCGGAGTGGCTCCAGCGTTCGGAGCGGGAGCGTGCGTCTGGATCTTGCCCACAAGAGTCCGGATCTGGGCCCTCCCTCTCTCTAGTGGTGGACCCTTGGGAGGCGGCGGCGGCTGGTGGGGGGATCTCCTCTTCCTCCGAGTCTCTGCCGGCCCTTGGCGCGGGGCGTGGTGCGTCTGCTTTGGCTCGAGTCCCCCCTCCCCCTCGCCCGGCAGGTGCAGGTGCGGGGCCTCGTCCTCCACCGCGGTCCTTTGCGGGGCCGGCTCGTCGGCCTGTTGGTCCTTTCCCTGGTGCCTCTTCCTCGTCGGGGGTGGGGGACGGGCTCCTGCCCCCCCCCCGCCTCCCTTCCACAGATCCGTCCCACTTCTTCCACCCCAAGCAATCCGTCGGTGCTAACCTGCTTCGCTTGCCACAGGCCCGGGCATTTTTAGTCTAGATGTACCAACCCTCTATTCTGCCTGATATGCCGCTCTGATGGGCATCTTACTGTCAACTGCATGAATCGCCTGAAACCCCCGTCGATCCAGTTTGGTTTGGGGCTCCCGAGATGTGCTTTCTTTGCCCTGGACAGTGACCTTCCTATCCTGACGGCGGTCCCTCCCTCTCTAATGCTGCTATTGTGACTGTGAAAGACCAAAAGATCTCGCCTCAAACTCTGCTGGAAGGCCTTCAGATATGGGATGTCGAGGGATGGGATTGGCAAGTTAACCAGATTTTGGACTTTGAATTCTCTGTTGTTTCCCTTCCAAGGACTGCCTGCGGATGATTGCTTCGTGCACTAGCTTTACCCTCCCCCTCAACCAACTGGTGGTGTCTGTGAAGCCAGCCTCTTGCAGTGGAAGGGCGGTTGGTCCTTTGTCTCAGGTCTGGGTTTTGGTGGATGATTTGCCAGTGGGGCTTCGTTCTTCTACCTTTCTCATGGCGTTTGGAGTGCTGATTGGGAAACCTGTGGAGGTGGATCTTGACTCTTTGGACAAGGTTGGCCCTGCTAGGATTAAGATCTGGTGCGTGGATCCGCTGTGTATTCATGGAGCTATCAATGTCTTCCCATCTCCCAATGGTGTCAGATTCCGGGTTCGGGTGGAAGGAGCGGCCGCTTTTCAAACCCCACCACCCCTCCTACCCATCCAACCCCTCCGACAAGCATGACAAGGAGGGAGATGGATATGCTGGTGGTCAAAATCAAAGTGATGGCTCTAATCTGCGATTTACCCAATCTGAGTGGGATGGGATGGCTGAGTCGGAGCGGGAGCTGTTTCAGTCCCAGGCTCCTACTGGTACGGCTCCTCGTGAGCCGGCAGCGATCCCCGAGGCAGACTCCCTGACTCCTCCTGTTGATGATGTGCTTTTGAAGAACTAGCTTGTCTCGGCCACCCCCACCTCTGGTGCCTGCTCCAACCTCCCAGTTCGCCCGATCTCTCCCACTCACTCTGGGATTAAGGACCTACCTATTTATCCTGTTCGTGATGAGGTGGGAGCCCACTCTAAGAGAAAGAAGAAATCTTCAATGCGCAAGTTTTCGGCTAAGAGCAGAAACTCCTCGGGCTCCAAGTAGTCCATGACTGGTGTTTGTGCCGCCTCGACAAGGACCTCGGCTCGATGTCCCGCTCCGGCCCCGTCTCGGCTTCTCCCGTGGCCCGTTCTCCTGCGATTCGGTCGCCCGCGTCCACGGCTCGCAAGGGTAGGCGGGTTGCTGATGCGGGCGGTTCCATCATGGAGCAGGCGGAGAGGCGGGCTACTGCTAAGGATCTTCCTCCTTTAGGTAACCATCATGGCCCTTTCCCCTCTTCTTCCCCGTCCCGGCTAGTCCTACCTTCTTTATCTGATGATTTCTTGTTAAATATTATGTCGGATGTGGGTGTTTCGGTAGATCCCGAGGTTGGCTCTCCTGTTTCTCTTCTCTCTACTATTCAGGCTAACGAGCTAGCCCAGGCGGCCATTGCTAAAGCTAAAGAGGTCGTTGCCTCTTCGGCTGCTGCTTCTGTAGGAACCCGGGCTCAGGATGCGGGGGTGGAGGTTGGTAGTGGCCAACCCCAGCTTAACACCTCCAGAAAGGCCCCTTATAAACGATCTAAACCCTGCATGGTTCCTAGCAGGTCGAGCCTCCGCATCAAAAATTTGTCTTATAAATGAAAGATCTATTCTGGAACATTAGGGGTTTCGGTGCTAGGGGGCGCCATGACCAAATTAAGGACTTGGTTCGTGTGAATAATATTGATTTGATAGGGATGGTGGAAACTTTCAAAGAGTCTTTCTCTCCTAATGAACTGTCGTCTATTGCGGGTATGGATAGATTTGATTGGCATATGTTACCTGCGTCGGGCCATTAGGGGGGGATCCTCATTGGCTCCAAAAAAGATGTTTTCGACTTCGTTGCCTTCGATCATGGTATCTTCTGGGCCAACACAGTTGTTTGTCACAAAGCCCTTAATTTGTTGTGGGAGTTTATTGTAGTATATGGGCCAGCAGATCACTCGCTATCTTCTCTATTTCTGGATGAGTTATCGGCGAAGATTGAGGTTTGCACTTTACCGATGGTTATCGATGGAGACTTTAACTTCCTTCGTTCCCCTTCTAATAAAAATAATAACAACTTCTCTTGGCCTCTGGCTAATGCTTTCAATGACTTTATTAGTTCCAATGCCATCCGCGAGCTTCCTAGGGTTGGAGCCCGTTTCACTTGGTCTAACCATCAGACTAACCCGATCAGATCGGTTCTTGATAGAGTTTTCATTTGCCCTAGGTGGGACTCGTTATTTCCCAGGGCCTCCCTCGGCGCCAAATGTATCATTGGTTCTGATCATACTCCTCTTCTTATGGACAATGGGATGCAGCTTCATAGACCTCCTGCTAGATTCCAATTTGACGCTTCTTGGCTGTTGATCGAAGGCTTTATTGATATGCCGGCCTCGAAGATTACCCTCCTTCTTTCCTCCAGTGCTCACTCCTTTGGTCCTCTAGATGACTGGCACGCCTGCTCTTATAATTTGCGAAAATTTCTTAGAGGTTGGTCCCGTAACCACGCCGCTGAGGAGCGACGCTCGAAAGACCTCCTTGAAGCTCAAATCTTGTCCCTTGACCTTATGGCTGATTCCTTTGGGCTCTCTGACGAAGGGTGGTCTCTGCGCTATAACCTTGAGGCTGCCTTGATGCAGTTGCATCATCAGGTGGAAATTTACTGGCGTCAGCGGGGTACGCCTAATTGGACCTTGAAAGGGGACTCCCCCACGGCTTACTTCTTTGCCATTGCTAACGGTAGGCGGAGGCGGTGTGGTATTAACAGCCTGATCATTAATGGTGTGCGTACTTCGGACCAATCGTTAATCCTATCTCATGTGGTTGAGTTCTTCTCCTCGTTGTTAGGGGCCAAACCTCCTTCGGGGTTGTCCATCTCTCCTACCCTGTGGGACCATAGTTAGAGGATAACGGCCGAGGAGAACGCTGCGTTGATGATTCCCCTTTCTGATAAGGAGATCTGGGACGTGGTGAACTCTGCTAACCCGAACGCTGCTTCTGGGCAGGATGGCTTCTCGATTCCTTTCTTTCATAAGTTTTGGCCTCAATTGAGGCAGTTAGTTTGTAATGTTATCCAGGGGTTTTGCCTAGGCACTGTTGATATTTCTCGCCTTAACTATGCGGTGATTTCCCTGATCCCTAAAGTTAAAGGTGCCGAATTGATTTCTCAGTTTAGGCCTATTGCTCTGATTTATAACTTTGCTAAATTCCCTGCTAAGGGTTTTGCTAATCGCCTCTCCCCCGTTGCCCATAGAGTCATCAGCCTGTATCAGTCCGCTTTCATCAAAGGGCGCTACATTCTAGATGGGGTCCTCTGTCTTCATGAAATTGTTCATGATCTGCGGTCTCGTAACTCCAAAGCGATCATTTTAAAACTTTATTTTGAGAAAGCCTACGATTCGGTTAGCTGGCCTTTTCTAAGGTAGGTCCTACTTGCGAAAGGCTTCGACGGGGCTTATGTGCTCCGCATCATGCAGTTGGTCTCGGGCGGTCATACCGCGGTCTCTGTGAATGGTCATATTAGTAACTTCTTTGTTAACGGCCGTGGCCTGCGTCAAGGGGATCCTGCTTCCCCTGTGCTTTTCAATTTTGTGGCCAATGCCTTTTCCCGCATTCTTCTTAGGGCAGCTCGGCATGGTTATATCTTGCCTATGGCTTCTCACCTAGTCTCGGACGGAATTACTCACCTCCAATACGCTGATGATACCATCATTATGGTTGAATTGAATGGTTCCTGCATTGCCCACCTTAAGTTCATCCTGCTTTGTTTTGAGGCTGTCTCGGGCCTGAAAATCAACTTTTCCAAAAGTGAGGTTCTGGTCACTGACATCGATGATACGGAGGCCTTGAGAGTTGCTAGGTTGCTAAATTGTTCCCTGGGTTCTTTTCCTTTCAAATATTTGGGCCTTCTTATCTCTCCTGTGGTGCTTCATGCTAAGGACTTTGCTCCGGCTGTGTCTAAGGTGGGAAATAGGGTTTTCCCTGGCGTGGTAGATACAATACCAATGCTGGCAAAGTTGCTCTCATTAATGCTTGCCTCTTCTCCCTCCCAATGTTCCTTATGGGCTTCTATCTCCTTTCGGTTGGCATCCAGGCCGGTTTTGACAAGCAAAGGGGTGCTTTCTATTGGAACACTGCTGATAATAAATGGAAATACAGGCTGGTTAAATGGAAGCTTATGTGTAGGCCTAAAAACCTTGGGGGGTTAGGCATTATTAATACGCTGGTCATGAACAAGTGTATGTTAATTAAATGGTGGTGGAAGATCATGACCAGTGGGTCCGGCTCTCTTTGGTATTCCATTCTTAAGGCTAAATACTTTCCTCACTCTAGCCCTATGTTTGCCGGTGCCCGGCGTGGATCTCAGTTCTGGAAGGACCTTATTAAAGTCAGGCCTCTCTTCCTGGATCATGTTAAGTTTATTGTGGGTGATGGTACCTCCGTATGTTTTTGGCGCGACTGGTGGTGTGGTGATGCTCCTTTGGCTCGTAGTTTCCTGGTGTTGTTTTCGTTCTATCCTAACCCTGACATCTCCATCGCGGAGGTGGCAGCTAATAATTGGGATTTGGCCTTTTGCCGCTCCCTGTCTCCTGAACAGTTGGACGACCGGCAAAGCCTTTCTGCCTTCTTCCCCCTGCTCTCGGAGACGCCAGACTCAGTTGTCTGGCCTCATTCTGCTTCTGGTCGGTTTTCGGTTAAGTCTTTGTACGCGAGGCTCATCGGAGGTGTCCCTTCCAATAGGTTCTCCTGCATTTGGAGGTCCAAAGTTCCTCCCAAGGTTAAAATCTTCCTCTGACAAGACTTTAGAGGTCGGCTCCCCGCTGCTGACCAAATCCGTAAGCGTAACAGACTGGGCTTGGTTTTTTGTGCTCTTTGCGGTGCTGTGGAAAACACGGAGCACATCTTCTTTCACTGTGTATTGGCTAAGCTAGTGTGGAGCTGCGTTCGGTCTTGGCTTCAGGTTACTTGGAATCCCTCCTCCTTTCATGAGATGAGAAACCTAGCCAACTCGTTGGTTGGGGTCACTAAGAGGGTTTTTGTGGGTTGGCTTGGGTGCGATTTGCTGGTCCCTTTGGACGATTAGGAACAAATTTACTATTGAACATGTCTTCCCTTCGAAGGCTGCTGACGTTCTTTTCAAATCATGTATATTCTTGCAGCAGTGGAGATCATTGACTAAGGAGGACGATCGGGGAGCTCTGGAACTGGTAATCTATAAAATTCGGGCCTCGACGTCCTCCATCTCCGCGCAGGCTCCTGATGTCTAACCTTGCTTGGTGCAGTCTCGTCTTTCCTGCTGATGGCTGTTTCGTTTTCCTTCCGGCATGCGTGCCGTGTTTGGCAGGTTGCCATGTATCCCTAGTACTTTCGTGTGCATGCGGAATACTTTCTGTTGCTGTGGATGTTGGGTGTATCGCCCTGGTTGATGTTTGGGCTTATGACGCTGCCTTGTGGCTTTATTTATAAAGTTGGGCTTAGGCCTTTTCTCTAAAAATATTGCCTAGCTCAAAAGATATAAGTGAAGCCCATAGAGTATTCTAATAAATCACGATTCATGTGTGTCTCTCCAAAAAGGTGTGAACATCAGGGATTATTGTGGTAAACTAAAAGGCAAAGACACAAATCATACAAGACGCTCCAAGCAAAACACATATCATGTGGTGAATAAAAATATAGCCTCGAGTAAAGTTACCGATAGACGAAGACGAAAGAGGGGATGCCTTCCGGGGCATCCCCAAGCTTAGGCTTTTAGTTGTACTTGAATATTACCTTGGGGTGCCTTGGGCATCCCCAAGCTTAGGCTCTACCACTCCTTATTCCATAATCCATAAAATCCTTACCTAAAACTTGAAAACTTCACAACACAAAACTCAACAGAAAATCTCATGAGCTCTGTTACTATAATAAAATAAATCACCACTTTAAGGTACTGTTGCAAACTCATTCTTTATTTATATTGGTGTAATATCTAATGTATTCCAACTTTTCCATGGTTCATACCCCCCGATACTACCCATAGATTCATCAAAATAAGCAAACAACACGCAAAAACAGAATCCATCAAAAATAGAACAGTCTATAGTAATCTGTAACTCTTGAATACTTCTGTAACTCCAAAAATCCTAGAATATTAGGAAAACCTGAGAAATTTTTGTACAAATCCAGATCAAAAAGAATCAGATCAAAAACACATTTTTGTGAATTTTGAAAACTAATTTACTAGGCGCAAAAGTTTCTGATTTTCAGCAGGATCAACACAACTATCACTATAAACTATCCTAAAGGTTTAAATTGTCACAAACACTAATTGAAACATAAAACCACATCTAACCAGAGGCTAGATGAATTATTTATTAATAAACAGGAACAAAAAGCAAAGAACAAAAATAAAATTGGGTTGCCTCCCAACAAGCGCTATTGTTTAACGCCCTTAGCTAGGCATAAAAACACGAATAGATCTAGGTATTTTCATCTTTGGTATGCAATCCATAAGTGGCTCTCATAATAGATTCATATGGCAATTTAGTTTTATTTCTAGGAAATTGTTCAATGTCTTTCCTTAATGGAAATTGGAATCTAATGTTTCCTTCTTTCATATCAATAATTGAACCAATCGTTCTAAGGAAAGGTCTACCAAGAATAATAGGACATGTAGGATTGCAATCTATATCAAGAACAATGAAATCTACGGGCGCATAATTCCTATTTGCAATAATAATAACATCATTAATCCTTCCCATAGGTTTCTTAATAGTGGAATCCGCAAGATGCAAATTTAAAGAACAATCATCAAATTCACAGAAACCCAACACATCACACAAAGTTTTTGGGATCGTGGAAACACTAGCACCCAAATAACACAAAGCATAACATTCATAATCTTTAATCTTAATCTTAATAGTAGGTTACCACTCATCATAAAGTTTTCTAGGGACATAAACTTCTAATTCAAGCTTTTCTTCAAAAGATTGCATCATAGCATCAATGATATGTTTAGTGAAAGCTTTATTTTGATTATAAGTATGAGGAGAATTTAACACAGATTGCAACAAGGGAATACAATCTATTAAAGAACAATTATCATAATTAAATTCCTGGAAATCCAAAAGAGTGGGTTCATTGCTACTTAAAGTCTTGACCTCTCCAATCCCGCTTTTATCAATTTTGCATCTAGATCTAAAAACTCCGAATCATTGGGACGCCTTTTAACTAAAGTTGACTCAACACCAGTCCCATCTTTATCAAGATTAATATTGGAAAACAAAGAATCAATAGGTGTTACATCAATAACTTCATCATTATTATTTAGAGCCTCAGGTTTAGCGGCCATCTTATTAACTAAGGTGGCTTGTTTATCAGAAATTTGGCCTACTAAATTTTCAAGATGAGCAAACTAAGATTTCAAACCATAAAATTCTTTGGACATATCATCAAGCTCTTTATTCATATACTCCATAAAACTGTTTTATTCTTTAAGCTCGTTTCTAAAGAAATTATTATGCTCAAACTGTAAAGACATAAAGCTTCTAACATTATTTTCAATTTCTTCCAACCTCCTAAGGTGGGGATCAACGCTTTTTGGCTGCGCCATCAAGCAAAACAGGCACACCAGCACACAAGAAGCAAGCAAAAAAAAGACGAACGAAAGAGGGGCGACGGAAAGGCAAATCTTTTCAAAAATCGTTTTAGAAGTGGGGGAGAGGAAAATGAGAGGCAAATGGCGAATAATGTAATGCAAGAGAGAAGAGTTTATGATGGGTACTTGGTATGGCTTGACTTGACGTATATCTCCCCGGCAACGGCGCCAGAAATTTTTCCTGCTACCTCTTGAGCTTGCGTTGGTTTTTCCCTTGAAGAGGAAAGGGTGATGCAGCAAAGTAGAGTAAGTATTTCCCTCAGTTTGAGAACCAAGGTATCAATCCAGTAAGAGATAACGCACAAATCACCGAATACCTGCACAAACAATCAACAACTTGCACCAACGCGATAAAGAGGTTGTCAATCCCTTCACGGTTACTTGCAAAAGTGAGATCTGATAGAGATAGATAAACGATAAAGTAAATATTTTTTGGTATTTTTGGTTTGTAGATTGTAAAGTAAAAGATTGCAAAATAGTAGATCGGAAACTAGTATGATGTAAAAGAGAACTTTATATGATGGAAAAGAGACCCGGGGACCATAGGTTTCACTAGTGGCTTCTCTCAAGATAGCAAATATTACGATGGGTGAACAAATTACTGCCGAGCAATTGATAGAAAAGCGCAAAGTTATGACGATATCTAAGGCAATGATCATGAACATAGGCATCATGTCCGTGTCAAGTAGACTGAAACAATTCTGAATCTACTACTATTACTCCACACATCGACCGCTATCCAGCATGCATCTAGAGTAGTAAGTTCATAAAGAACAGAGTGACGCATTAAGTAAGATGACATGAGGTAGAGGAATTAACTCAAGCAATATGATGAAAACCCCATCTTTTTATCCTCGATGGCAACAATACAATACGTGCCTTGCTGCCCCTACTGTCACTAGGAAAGGACACCGCAAGATTGAACCCAAAGCTAAGCACTTCTCCCATTGCAAAAAAACCAATCTAGTAGGGCAAACTAAACCGATAATTCAAAGAGACTTGCAAAGATATCAAATCATGCATATAAGAATTAAGAGAAGACTCAAATAATATTCATAGATAATCTGATCATAAATCCACAATTCATCGGATCTCGGCAAACACACTGCAAAAGAGTATTACATCGAATAGATCTCCAAGAACATTGCGGACAACATGGTATTGAGAATCAAAGAGAGAGAAGAAGCCATCTAGACTAGCTATGGACCCGTAGCTCTGTGGTAAACTACTCACGCTTCATTCGAGAGGAAATGGTGTTGATGTAGAAGCCCTCCGTGATCGAATCCCCCTCCGGCAGGAAGCCGAAAAAGGTCCCTAGATGGGATCTCACGGGTACAGAAGGTTGCGGCGGTGGACAAGTAGTTTCGTGGCTCCCCTAGATGTTTTCAGGGTATAAGAGTATATATAGGCAAAGGAACTAGGTCAGGAGACCCATGAGGGGCCCACGAGGTAGGAGGGCGCACCCTCCACCCTCGTGGCCGCCTCATTGCGTCTCCGACTTCATCTCCAAGTCTCTTGGTTAGCTTCTGGTCCAAGAAAGATTATCGCGAAAGTTTCATTCTGTTTGGACTCCGTTTGGTATTCCTTTTTTGCGAAACTCTAAATCGGGCAAAAAAATAGAAACTGGCACTGGGCTCTCGGTTAATTGTTTAGTCCCAAAAATAATATAAAATAGCATATAAATGCCTATTAAACATCCAAAACAGATAATATAATAGCATGGAACAGTAAAAAAGTATAGATACGTTGGAGACGTATCATACCCTATAGTGCAGTTAGTGGGATAGGCTTCACCAAGAGTATTGTGAAGCAGAAACATGTAGTGAACAAGCATATTATCAAAGTTATGATTCTGGTTGGGCATGATAGGATGCTCGGCAAGAAACCCCGGGACAAAATACATGGTAAGACCATTCTGGCACTTTATCTTGCGTCCCACAAGATGTTTTAGGTCCCCAGCACATCAGAAGTCTTTGATTTCCGGTTGGAGACCTTTCCCTTGGCACCTAGTGCCATGAAGCAGTAAGTTGGAGTAGAGCATCCTCATCATCAGCTTCAGCTTTGGCGATGTGACCATTGTCTTCAGTGTTGAAGATGGTCTTGGCGACGAATGCCGAGGCAAGAGCCAGGCTTGCCATGCCTGAATCAGACTCCTCCTGAGACTCCACCTCCGCCTCCTCCACTTCTTCTTCTTCTTTGATTCCTTGTCCCATTGAGGACACTCAGAGATGTAGTGGCCAGTATTCTTGCATTTGCGGCATGTACTCTTCTTGTAGTCACGAGATGACGCCTCATCGTTCTTTGAGCTGGATCTTGAAGACTTGATGAAGCGATTCTTCTTGGAGAACTTCTGGAACTTCCTCACAAGCATTGCAAGCTCTTTGCCAATGTCTTCAGGATCACCAAAAATGCAATCATATTCTTCTTCAGATGAGGAAACAACCTTAGCCTTCAAAGCACGGGATCAGCCATAGTTGGGACCATAGATGTCTCTTTTCTCAGATAGCTGGAACTCATGTGTGTTGGGCCTCTCAAGTATGTCACATGGATCGAGGTCTTTGAAGTCAGGACGCTGTTGTGTCATCAGGGCCAAGGCATCGAAGGAGCTGTCAGGTGATCTCAGAAGCTTCTTCACTATTTCATGCTTGGTGATCTCATGGGTGCCAAGAGCACGAAGCTCATTTGTGATATCAGTGAGGCGATCAAACGTGAGCTGGACATTCTCATTGTCATTCCTCTTGAAGCGGTTCAACAGATTGCGAAGAATATCAATCCTTGAGTCTCTCTGAGTTGAGACACCTTCATTGACCTTGGATAGCCAGTCCCAGACCAGCTTAGCAGTTTTTAGTGCACTCACATGGCCATACAGCCCTTTGGTCAGATGACCACAAATGATGTTCTTGGTAGTTGAGTCCAGTTGCACGAACCTCTTGACATCAGCAGCAGTGACGCCTTCACCAACCTTGGGAATGCCTGTCTTGACAACATACCAGAGGTCAATGTCAATGGCTTCAAGATGCAAGCACATCTTATTCTTCCAATAGGGGTAATCAGTGCCATCAAAGACTGCGCACGCTGCGGAGACCTTGATTATCCCTACAGTCGACATAGCT
This sequence comes from Aegilops speltoides, assembly GCA_021437245.1. Classification (NCBI taxonomy): domain Eukaryota; kingdom Viridiplantae; phylum Streptophyta; class Magnoliopsida; order Poales; family Poaceae; genus Aegilops; species Aegilops speltoides. The sequence goes on along the minus strand of CM038142.1, from coordinate 309,032,240 downwards.
AAAACTCCAGGTGGTTAAACCGAATCACACAGAACAAGGGAGCACCTTGCTCTGATACCAATTGAAAGTGCTAGTTATCGACTAGAAAGGGGGTTAATAGGCGATTTTTATTGAAGTCTTCAAAACACGAGTGCTTTGAAGACAAACATGTAATCTGAACCTATAGGATATGCAGCGGAAAGTGAACTACACTAGGCAAGCAATAGTCAAGCATGCAATACAGTGAAAGCACGAAGACTAACATCAGCTAGGTAGAAAGGATCAGAATGGAAGACAATATGAAGCCAAACAGTTACAAGTCTTCAGTGAAGTCAAATGGATTAGGCAACAAGCAATGACTTCACAAAGACAAACTGAAAAGTAAGGAGGGTAGGGGATAGAACCAGTTGCTTGGTGAAGATAGGGATTTGGTAGACCAGTTCCAGTTGCTGTGACAACTGTACGTCTGGTTAGGGAGGCTGAGATTGAACTCAAAAGACTGTGTCTTCACCTTATTCCCCTAGAGCTAAGGACACTTAGTCCTCGCCCTATCACTCAGGTAAGTCTTCAAGGTAGACTTTCAAACCTTCACAGACTCCGTTCACGGGCAATCCACAATGACTCTTGGATCCTCAAAACGTGATGCCTAACTGGCTGGAGGTTGCACAATCCTCAAGTGTAATAAGTCTTCAGATCACGCGGGCAGAAAGACTTCAGCGGTGCCTAACACTCTTTGGCTCTGGGTGTTTTGGGCTTTGTCCTCGCAAGGATCTCTCTCTCTCTCTCTCTCTCTCTCTCTCTCAAAGGCTTCAAAGGTGGGTTGCTCTCAAACGACAAAAGTCATGCACTAACTCTAAGCAGCCACCAATTTATGGATTAGGGGGTGGGCTATTTATAGCCAAGTGGCAACCCGACCTGATATGTCCGAAATGACCCTGGGTCACTAAGGAACCGACACGTGTCCAACGGTCGGATTTCAAAAACACGCGACAGCTTGGCTTGGGCTACAACAAAAGTTGACTCATCCAGCTCTGGATAAGATTTGCTCTCATTGTCTTCTCTCGAAGACATAGGATTTGGTTGAGCATCACTTCAGTCATCTAACATTGTTCACCTGGACCCCACTTAATAGTGTGGTGGTCCCTATGACTCAAGAAAGAAGACAGGAAACTATTAAAGTAACTATGTCTTCGCACTCCATAATCTTCAAGTGAATGTCTTCATCGTCATTATCTTCAAAGTGAATGTCTTCATGAACCACCATTGTCTTCAATGTCTTCATACATTTTTAGGGGTCATCTCTGGTAGGTAAACCGAATCAATGAGGGACTACTACCTGTGTTATCCTGCAATTCTCACAAACACATTAGTACCTCAACCACTTTTGTCGTCAATACTCCAAAACCAACTAGGGGTGGCACTAGATGCACTTACACTATGTTCTAGATCCGATCTTGCAAGTTATATGCACCTGCTACGTGTTATGATACGCGAACGCTGGAGTGACAATAGTCGGGATACTTTCCGGTGATGACCGTAGTTTGAGGAGTTCATGTATTTCACTATGTGTTAATGCTTTGTTCCAGTTCTCTATTAAAAGGAGGCCTTAATATCCCTTAGTTACCTCATGGACCCCGCTACCATGGGAGGGTAGGACAAAAGATGTCATACAAGTTCTTTCTATAAGCACGTATGACTATTTACGAAATACATGCCTACATTATATTTATGAACTGGAGCTAGTTTTGCATCGCCCTAGGTTATGACTGTTATATGATGAATATCATCCAATGAATTCACCGATCTAATGCCTACGAGTTTTTCACATATTGCTTTTGCTAAGTTACTATTGTTATTGCTACTTTCACAACTGCTACAAAATCATTGCTATCACTGTTACCATTACTATTACTGTTACCACTGCTATCAAAATTATCATATTGCCGTGCTACTGATTATCTTGCTGCAGATATTTAATCTCCAGGTGCGGTTGAATTGACAACTCAACTGCTAATACTTGCAAATATTCTTTGGCTCCCCTTGTGTTGAATCAATAAATTTGGGTTGAATACTCTACCCTGGAAAACTGTTGCGATCCCCTATACTTGTGGGTTATCAATGGTGTCTAGATTGGATCTCGTGGTTCTAGAACTTGCGGCGGCTAGAATTGTGTTTCGTTGACTCCCCTAGGGGTTTTGGAATATTTGGGGATTTATAGGGCAAAGAGGTGGTGCGGGAGGCCATCGAGGTGGGCACAACCCACCAGGGCGCGCTTGGGCCCCTAGGAATGCCCAGGTGGGTGGTGCCCCCCTCGGGGCACCCCTCTGGTACTTCTTTGGCCCATGTTAAAAATTCTCTAAAAAGTTTCACTGCGTTTGGACTCCGTTTGGTACTGATATTCTACAAAGTAAAAAACAAGCAAAAAAACAACAACTGGCACTAGGCACTATGTCAATAGGTTAGTCCCAAAAAAATGATATAAAGTTGCTATAAAATGATTGTAAAACATCCAAGAAAGATAATATAACATCATGGAACAATAAAAAATTATAGATAGTTGGAGATGTATCAGCATCCCCAAGCTTAATTCCTGCTCGTCCTCGAGTAGGTAAATGATACAAACAGAATTTTTGATGTGGAATGCTGCCTAACATGTTCATCACATATTCTTTTCTTTTGTAGCAGGCACATATGGACTTTTATATGGTTCAAAGCAATAGTCTAGTTTTGACATGAAATTTCAATACTCAAGCATATCAAAAAGCAACCATGTCTTCCAAAATATCAATACTAAAGAAAGTTATCACTATCCCATCATGCTCAATCATTGATCCATTCATGAAACACACTCGCATATTAGCTACATCAAATGCTCAAGTATGATCTTAGTGCCCCTTAGTTTTGCTTTATATGATAAGATGGAGACTCAAATAAAAAATAAAAATGGCGTAAAGTAAATAGATAGGCCCTTCGCAGAGGGAAGTAGGGATTTGTAGAGGTGCCAGAGCTCAAAGCCTAAATTGAGAGAATTTTTTTTGAGAGGCATACTTTTCCTGTCAATGAAAACGACCGAGTAATTCCCAGCACTTTCCATGCTAGATATATCGTAGGCGGTTCCCAAACAGAAAATAAAGTTTATTCCTTTTTCCACCATTGTTTCACAATCCATGGCTAGCCGCGGGTGCCTTCCATACCAACACTTTCCAAGGAATTTATTATTTGACAACATAAGGTAAATTCTTTTTTCATCGGGACTGGGCATCCCTAATACCTTTGCCACACTCTCGGGCAATGACAAGTGAATAAACACTCATCTTGAGAATAACACATCTAGCATGGAAAATATTGGCCACCGCCTGCTGCTTCATGAGAGGTACGAGCACACAAAAAGGAAATTTATTTTGAAAATTAGAGATGGCACATACAAATTTGCTTAGAACGGCACGGGAATACCGTATATAGGTAGGTATGGTGGACTCATATGGCAAAACTGGTTTTAAGGATTTTGGATGCACAAGTAGTATTTCTCCTTAGTTCAAGTGGAGGATAGCAAATAGATTGAGAAGCAACCAACCAAGAAACGAGAAATCACATAAGCGAGCATTAAGCATAACTAACACCGAATAATGCACCACAAGTAGGATGTAATTTCATTGCATAACTATTGACTTTCGTGCTTGCATAGGGAATCACAAACCTTAACACCAATATTCTTACTAAAGTATAATTATTCACCAACATGACTCACACATCACTATCATCATATCTCAAAACTTTTACAAAGAATCAAGTTTATTTTGTCCAATGATCTCCATGAAAGTTTTTATTATATCCTTCTTGAATATCTATCACTTTGGGACTAGTTTCATATATTGCAATTTCTTTTGACAAGGTCAAACAAATTTAAGTGAAGAACACGATCATAAATTTTTTCGTCTCTCAAAGTAATATAAGTGAAGCATGAGAGAATTTCTTCAAAAAATTACTAACTCTCAAATAAATCTAAGTGAAGCATGAGAGCATTTCTTCAAAAATATTAAATCACACCATGCTCAAAAATATATAAGTGAAGAACTAGAGCAATTCCATAGCTCAAAAAATTTAAGTGAAGCATAAAGAGCAATTCTAACAAATCATAACATAATTTTGGCTTTCTCAAATAGGTGTGTCCATCAAGGATACTTATGACAAACTAAAAAGCAAAACAAGCAAAGACTCATATAATACAAGATGCTCCAAGAAAAACTCATGATATGTGACGAATAAAAATATAGCTCCAAGTAAAATACCGATGGTCGTTAGAAGAAAGAGGGGATATCACTCGGGGCATCCCCAAGCTTAGTTTCTTGGTTCTCCTTGAATAATAACTTTGTGTGCCATGGGGCATCCCCAAGCTTAGGCTCTTCTCACTCCTTATTCCTTCATCCATCATGATCTCACCCAAAACTTGAAAAACTTCAATCACACAAAACTTAACAAAACTTTCGTGAGATCCGTTAGTATAACAAAGCAAATCACCACTCTAAGTACTGTTGCAAACCATTCATATTTTATTTTTGCATTATATCTACTGTATTCCAACTTTACCATGGCTTATACCCTCCAATACAAACCATAGATTCATCAAAATAAGCACACAACGCAAAGAAAACAGAATCTGTCAAAAAACAGAACAGTTGGAAGTAATCTGGAAACTTCATATACTTCTGTAATATCAAAAAATCTGAAAATTAGGACAACTTGGGAAATTTGCATATCAACCGTGTGTAAAACACTCAGAATTTTATCGCGCTTCTGTGATTTTACAAAATTCTGCTACTGGACGCAAAACTTTCTATTTTTGTAAAAGCAAAACAAATCATAACATAATTTTGGCTTTCTCAAATAGGTGTGTCCATCAAGGATACTTATGACAAACTAAAAAGCAAAACAAGCAAAGACTCATATAATACAAGACGCTCCAAGAAAAACTCATGATATGTGACGAATAAAAATATAGCTCCAAGTAAAATACCGATGGTCGTTAGAAGAAAGAGGGGATGCCACTCGGGGCATCCCCAAGCTTAGTTTCTTGGTTCTCCTTGAATAATAACTTTGTGTGCCATGGGGCATCCCCAAGCTTAGGCTCTTCTCACTCCTTATTCCTTCATCCATCATGATCTCACCCAAAACTTGAAAAACTTCAATCACACAAAACTTAACAAAACTTTCGTGAGATCCGTTAGTATAACAAAGCAAATCACCACTCTAAGTACTGTTGCAAACCATTCATATTTTATTTTTGCATTATATCTACTGTATTCCAACTTTACCATGGCTTATACCCTCCAATACAAACCATAGATTCATCAAAATAAGCACACAACGCAAAGAAAACAGAATCTGTCAAAAAACAGAACATTTGGAAGTAATCTGGAAACTTCATATACTTCTGTAATATCAAAAAATCTGAAAATTAGGACAACTTGGGAAATTTGCATATCAACCGTGTGTAAAACACTCAGAATTTTATCGCGCTTCTGTGATTTTACAAAATTCTGCTACTGGACGCAAAACTTTCTATTTTTCAACAAGATCAAGTCAACTATCACCCAACATGATCCCAAAGGCTTTGCTTGGCACATACACTAATCAAAACATAAAAAACATAATCATATCAGTAGCATAATTTTGCAAATACTCAAGAATAGAAAGAAAAAGGCAGAAATAAATTTTATTCATTGGGTTGCCTCCCAACAAGTGCTATCGTTTTATGCCCTTAGCTAGGTATAAGATTTCAATGATGCTCACATGAAAGACAAGAATTGAAGCACAAAGAGAGCATCACGTAGCATGTGAAAATCACATTTAAGTCTAACATACTTCCTATGCCTAGGCATTTTATAAGAAAACAAATTATCAAGGCAAGCAAAAATTAGCATATGCAAGGAAGAAGAAAGAAACAATAGCAATTTAAACATAATGAGAGGTAATTTAGAAACAGGAAAATTTCTACAACCATTTTTCCTATATCATAATAATTATATGTAGGATCATATTCAAATTCAACAATATAGCTATCACATAACATTTTCTCTTCATGATCCACATGCATAAAAGTTTTAAAATCTTCCAAGGTAGTGGAATTAACATCAACTAAAGTCATGACCTCTCCAAACCCACTTTTATCAAAAAATTCACAAGATTGAACACTCTCCAAATATGTGGGATTATTTTTACCTAGAGTTGACACTCTTCCGAACACACTTTTAATATCATCACAAGAATATTCATCATGAGATTTAAATAAATTTTCAAGATCATAAGAATCATTATCACCCCAATCATGATGATTGCAATAAGTTGTGGACATAGCAAAACAAGCATCCCCAAGCTTGGAGTTTTGCATATCACTAACACAATTGACATTAATAGAATTTATAATAACACCATTGCAATCATGCTTTTAATTTCAGGAGCTATCATGAATCACTTTATAAATTTCTTCATTTAACACTTCATCACAATTTTCAGATTCATGAATCTCAAGCAAAACTTCATAAAGATAATCTAGTGAACTCAATTCACTAGCGATTTGTTCATCATATAAGATTAGCTAGTGGATGGGGATCCATATCAACAGATTTTTAGCAAGCGAAGATGCAAGCAAATAGAAGAAACACGGCAACACAAGCAAACAAAAGATCAAACGAAAAAGAAGGTAAATAAAAAGGTAAATATATTTTTGTGAAGTGGGGGAGATGAAAACGACAGGCAATTGAAAAATAATGTAAATTGCAAGGAGATAACATTTGTGATTAGGAACCTGATAGATGTTGATGATGTCTCCCCGGCAACGATGCCAGAAATTCCTTTTGATGTCGCTTGAACTACGTCGGTATTTCCCCAAAGGGGAAGGATGATGCAGCACAACTACGTAGGTATTTCCCTCAGTTATGAAACCAAGGTATCAATCCAGTAGGAGAGCCAAGCAACACTATGTAAACGGTACCTACACACAAAGAACAAATACTTGCAACCCGACGCTTATAAGGGGTTGTCAATCCCTTTTTTCGGGTAACGGCGTGAGATAATGTCAAGTTGACGGGATAAAATTGTGATAGATTGGATAAATAGATCTCGATAAAATGCAGAATAAAATAAATAAGAAAAAATGCAGCAAGGTATTTTTGGGTTTTTGGAATAATTGTTCTGAAAACAAAAGCAATTAAAAATAGATATCAAAGAAAATATGATAAAGAATAGACCCGGGGGCCGTAGATTTCACTAGTGGCTCCTCTCGAGAAATAGCAGATGGTGGGTAAATAAATTACTGTTGGGCAATTGATAGAAAATTAGATAGTTATGATGATATCCAGGGAATGATCATTATATAGGCATCACGTGCAAGATTAGTAGACCGACTCCTGCCTGCATCTACTACTATTACTCGACACATCGACCGCTATCCAGCATGCATCTAGTGTATTAAGATCATGAAGAAATGAAGTAATGCAATAAGAATGATGACATGATGTAGACGGGATCTATTCATGTAGGTATAGCCCCCTCTTGTTATCCTTAATAGCAACGATACATGCATGTCTTGTTGCCCTTTTTGTCACTGGGAAAGAACACCGGAAGATCAAACCCATCACAAAGCACCTCTTCCCATGGCAAGAAAAATCGATCTAGTTGGCCTAACTAAACCAATGATTCGAAGAAGAAATACGAGGCCATAAGTAATCATGCATATAAGAGATCAAAAGAAGACTCTAATAATATTCATGGATATAGATCTGATCATAAACTCAAAGTTCATCGGATCCCAACAAACACACCGCAAAGAGAGTTACATCAAATAGATCTCCAAGAGATCATTGTATTGGAAATCAAAAGAGAGAGAGCAAGCCATCTGGCTACTGTCTATGGACTCGTAGGTCTATGATGAACTACTCACGCATCATCAGAGAGGCACCAATGAGGACGATGAACCCCTCCGTGATGGTGTCTAGATTGGATCTCGTGGTTCTAGAACTCGCGGCGGCTGGAATTGTGTTTCGTCGACTCCCCTAGGGTTTCTGAAATATTTGGGTATTTATAGGGCAAAGAGGCAGTGCGGGAGGCCACCGAGGTGAGCACAACCCACCTGCGCGTGCCCTGGTGGGTTGTGCTCCCCTTGGAGCCCCCTTTGGTACTTTTTGGCCCACTGGATGTCTTCCGATGCAAAAAAAAAACTCCAAAAAGTTTCGCTGCGTTTGGACTCCGTTTGGTACTTATGTTCTGTGAAGTACAAAACAAGCAAAAACAACAACTCGCACTGGGCACTATGTCAATATGTTAGTCCCAAAAAATGATATAAAGTTGGTATAAAATGATTGTAAAACATCCAAGAATGATAATATAACAGCATGGAACAAGCAGAAGTTATAGATACGTTGGAGACGTATCAACAGCTTTTTCAAAAACACAGTCGTGGCGGCAATTTTAGAAAATGTTGCCATGGCGACCGTTTCAAAAACATTGTCGTGACACCAAATTTACAAAACACGACCGTGGCACGTAATTGTTAGCACATCCTCCTGCGCCTTGTACACCTCCTCCATGTCGGGGTTCTCCGTGTACACTTGCCACCATCACCTGTAACCTGTAGGCTCTATCTACGTCTATTTCCTTAAAAGTGGCATTTTCGTGGCTCGAGCCATCATACCATGACACACATGCCACTTAACATTACAACATATAACCATCTCATACAAAAACTCATTATCATGACGATGGCTATACCACATCATATGCAAACCTGCAAAACCAAGTTAGACGTCCTCTAATTAGTTTGGCAAATTTGAATTACGTGGATTCTAGGCTCTCCAGATAACACTAGCTACCTACGTACACAATCAAGGTGACAATTTTTGTTGCTAGATTAACTTTCTAGGTGTGTGAGCGAAGATACCTAATTGTAAAATCTCTAACCCCACACTAAACTTTGTCAAATACACATGACCCCCCAGAAGATCGTTCATCTTCATCACCCTCTTGCGTTTGCGACGATTCACTATTCTTGACTATGATGAAGCCCAAAGAACTGTTAGCCAATCATCGACAGTCAGAGCCGACCGATTATCGAAACTTTATACAAAGCTACATCATGATGTCATTGAACTGAACCGAAGCAACACTCAAGGGAAGCATAGCAAGAACATCAAACCCTCACATCCACATGCGATTCTTAAGTGCAAAATTTTCGCATGGCTGGCCGTTCAGTACCACATTTGGATATCCGATCACAGGGCATATGTCATGGCCTCCAAGAGCAGCCGTCCGCTTGCTACTCATGCCTGCAAGACGAAGACACTGTTGATCACATTATCGTTCAGTGTGTGTATGCAAGGGAAGTTTGGCATCGTTGCATTGTGGCCCTGGATCTGAACACAGAGGAGCCGGATGAAAACCTCTCACTCATCACGTGGTGGGACAAAGCGAGGAGCGGCTTCCTTGACGCCAACAAGAGAGGTTTCGACATTCAGTTCATTGACATCACTTGGTCTTGATGGAAACAACGCAAAGCGAGAGTGTTTGGGAGAATGACCAATCATAGATGTCCAAGACTTTTGGTTGATCAAATCCTCGACGAAATCAAGGAATGGTCCAATACCGGTGTAGGAAGTTTACATCGTTTTGTGAGAGAGTAGCTTTTTCTTTCTCTAGGTGTGGGAGTGTGTGGATCTAACCACTGCTTGCAATGTTTGATCCATCTTGTACATATTTTGCTCCCTTCTATAAAATATTGTTCGTGTACTCTTGAAAAAACAACTTAACAAACTGACGAAGCAAATTAACATCAATATGTATATAGCTAGCTCATAATAATAAACAAAACAGAAGAGTAAAATAAATCGTGGCACAACCTAGTTCGTGACAATGCAATCATGCGTGAGCCTAGAGTACATTCAGTTGACAAGGTTGCACTTGGTCCTGATCTTCCCTTGGTTGCCGGTGAGCACGCCGATGGCGCCCATCTTGGCCATGGAGACGCGGAAGTCCCGGAAGAATTCCCTGTCGTACCTGCCAGTGGCGGCGCGGCGGACGTAGGCACCGGCGAAGGGATGCTCCATGAGGCCGGCGTCCGACCGGAGCAGCCCGCGCCTCCTGGCCACCTGCCGATAGTAGCTCGTGTCGAATGTCCCGCAGCTACCGGCGTCCATCTCCGCTGCCGCGCTGCTATCGCTGGGGCCGCGGCAGCGCATTCTCAGCCTATCAGCGTACCTTCCGTCCAGGGTCGGGTCGGTGCTGCGGATGCTGCCATTGTAGAGGCGGTCGGCGAAGGACGAGCAGTGCGCCTTCCCAAGCGTGTGCCCGGCCGAGAGCACGACGAGGTCCTTGACATCGAGGCCCTTGGCCGCGAACACCTCGATCATGACCGTGATGTTTCCGTAGAGCGGCGGCAGCTCGCCGCAGTTTTCGGCGCGGGACGTCCGGCCGTCCCTCCGGCCGAGCGCCACGGGCCAGGATGGGCCTTTGCTCTGGGGTCGACGGATCAGATCCGGAGTTTCAGATACAGAAAGACAAGTTGGCAGTACGCGATGAGACAAGAGGCAAGTTCTTGTGATGTACCAGAACGACGGCGTCTCGTGCCATGAGCGCGAGGAGGTCGGCGCAGGAGACGGTGGCCGGGCACGCCTTCTCGAGCTTGTCCTTGACCCGCGCGACGGCGTCGAAGCCTCGGAGGCTCTCGTTGGGTATGGCATCCTTCTCCGTGGGGCTCCCGTCTGCGGAGTCGAGCAGCACAGATGCATCGCAGCCCTGCACGAAGCAATCGTGGTAGTGCAGCCGGAGCAGGGACGCGGCCAGGTCCGGCGACACCCTGACGATCCTCGTCGTCTCCCTGAACACGATCCCTTCCGCTCCCGGGCACGTCTTGTCGTAGTACCCGAACCTGATGCCCGGCTGCGCCGCGCATCCAGACAGGAGCGCAGCTAGAGCAAGTGACAGCCTTGTCACCAGTGCGGCCATCTCTCGAGCCTCCACTCGCTGGCGGCGAGCCATTGCCGGCACTACTGGTAGGCTACAGTGAAACTGGACACTTGCTCTATGTCTGCGTGGCTGCTGCCTTCAGTATTTATGGCTGATCTGCTCTGCATCTGCAGTTAAAAAGGTTTTCGTTTCAGCCCTGCCGAAGGGCTTCGATTTGACTATAGATTAAGAGCAGCTTCGATTCTTGCATAGGGCGAGTTGACTTTGCCATTACGATATGCATATGCAGCAGATTCGTTGCGTTTCCGTTGCGTGCGGCGCCGTCCACTGTTTTAACTAGCTGTACACCGGTGCCGTAGCTGTGTCCATGCACGCGGCAAGCCTACAGCGTGACCCTAGCCCGAATCTTTGGTTTGAACGCAGATTCAGAAGAAATGAAATGACGGCAATATGCTACTCCTACTCCCGATCACGATGCCCTCATCTCAAGATCCAAAGCCTCAATCTTTAACAGATAATTCCTCGTTCCACAAGACTACATAATTTTCCATTACATTGTAAATCCCCAAGACTACATAATTTTCCATTACATTGTAAGGGAGGCATAAATGTTTCAGTAGGTTAGTCTGTGATTTATTTGCCTATGTTAATGTAATTATATAAAAATAGATTTTATACTAGATAAACACTTTCTTGTAAGCACCTATAGGCTTATCAAAGAAAACATAATTTTATTTGGTAAATCAATGGAAGATTGGGCAGTTGAATCGCCCTGGGATCGGTACTATGCAAATCTAGCGCATATGCTAGCCTCCACATAATAACGATCCCGGCTCATCACTTTCTGCATAATATATACGCCATGTGGGTGGAACGGTCGGTATCACAACATAATTCTATACAAACCCGCAACAACAGCTATATACAACAACGAATGAATACATTATGAGGGTCATACGAGTCAGATGCAACTCATAAGATGGAAGCAAATATACTCTTAAAAAGTGAAGAACACAAGTGTCCTAAGAAGGCTGAAAATAAAAGTATATGGTGTTGATATCCCTGCCCAGGCCCAAGTTCGACCCTGCCTGGGATAACTAGCTAACGTTGTCCAATAACAAACATGTTACCTGAATTGTTGTTGGCTGGATTGCAACACTCTAGGGAAAAGAGTAAATTAAGCAAGATGAGTACGCAGTCGTATTCACAAGACTTGGAGCAGATCTACACTAAGTATAATCATTCTCAAGGAAGAGGATATATGGGTCAAGCCACAGCAAGTGCTAAAGCAACCTAGAGAGACATGCTACAAATTGTGTCAGAGCTAAGAAAAGAGAACATATAAGAGAGCCACCTACACTAATAGCCGTGCAATGCAACCCCACAGGTCCACATCGACGGGTGTCTGCCTGACCTTTCCTATTAGGGGCTTAAGGCACCAGTTACACGCTATTCTGCTAACTGCCGCCCACGCTCAATCCCCTATCACTAGCAAATGGGTCGGGCCATATATGGATCATAGCGGGAGTTCGTTCTAGTTCCAACCGATTTTGGGAAACTTCTAGAAGCTGCCGGGTTAGTTTTTGTTTCTGTCTTTTCTAGACTAGGTGTTCTGTCTGTTTTTTATTTTTTATTTCCTTCTTGAATGTGTGAGCTTTATTAAAAAAATTGAACATTTTCTCAATTTCATATTTTTTTTTCATTTTGTTAAATTTTATGTTCTTTTTTCAAATTTGTTAACAATCTTTTAATTTTGATGAGCTTTTTCAAGTTTTATGAACTTATTTTAAATCCATGATTTTCTTCAAATTAATGAACTATTTATGTGAACTTTTTCAAAAAGTTGAAGTTCTTCAAATTTTTGAACAATATTTTAATTTTGATGAGCTTTTTCAATTTTTATGAACTTATTATAAATCCATGATTTTTTTTCGAATTAATGAACTATTTGGAAATTTTGTGAACTTTAAAAAAAATGAAAACTGTCTAGTTCTTCGAATTCGTGATTTTGTTTTTGATTGCACGAATTATGTTAGTAAAGCAAGAATAGCGAACAAAAAGGAAAAAAAAAACAAAGCTAGCGAGTGAGCGAGAGGGCGGGAGGGGAATTGGGCCATGGCCCATGTATCAGCCTAGCGATTTCGGTGCACCTTTTAGGTGCCTGAAGCACCTATTAGGATGTCTCTAGCCCAAGCCCACAGCTGCTTGTCGATGGAGGACATTCATCAATTATGTTTGGCCTTTGGGCCGGCTGGGCAAACCTTGTTGTAGTAGACAGTTGGAAAGTCGTGGTGCTAAGGCCACATAGGACCAGCGCATCAAAACAGCAAACTCCACCGATGAAGAGAAGCATAGATCAGAAGGATCTATCCCATTGACACACGAACATAGACGAACGAAGACAAAATCCACGTGGATCAAACGAAGACAAACGCCGACCGAATTCCGCAATATTCGCCGGAGACAAATCTTCACACAACCTCCGACGATGCTAGAAACACCACCGGGACAGGGACTAGACGGGGAGAACTTTATTTCATCTTCAGAGAGCAGTCGCCGCCTCAGCTCTATAGCAGGATGCAAACCCTAACAAAACTCAAAAAGCAGGAAAAACAAAGCCCTCCCGCCGGCAAGGGCCAGGATCCTCCGCGCCTTTATGGTTTAAGACCACAGGAGACGAGCTAGACCAGCGCGAGGCCCGAGAAACACTAACCAAATGGCCCTCTCTCTTCCACTGGGAGAAAGAAAACATGTCATGTCAACTGGATCTTCCAAAGTGCTGTATGCTAATCTTCTTTTCACATCTATAGGAGCACCTGTCTTTCACGTGAAGAAACAATGTTTACTCATCGTTTTAGTGGGAACAACTCACTCGGTATCGATCTTCGGTATAGGTGTAGCCATTTTTGTGATAAAATCCCATTTCTAAGTAAAGGATATCTGGGTGATGAGGACTTGGCGGCAAACATTGAAACATAACGGCTTGTTTTAGAAAGTACAAATTGAAGAAAAAAACTAAAGTTTACAAATGGTCGTTCATAACCCCTGTTGATACCGGCGATAATATACCAACGAAGAGGGGAGAGGGACCAAGAGTGGAACACTCAAAGATGCAGCCCAAGTCCGGACGTGGAGTTTCTGCAACCGAGCTAAAATCGAAAAAAAATCGAAATTTTTTCAAAAAATTCCAAATATTTTTTGGGAGAAACATTGACAAAAGTTTTAAGTGCTTGCAAAAATTCGTCGTGAAATCACATTTCTAGAAGGCGTGGCAAAAAGAACAAAATTGGTACTCTGAAAATGCTACTTTCAAAACCATTTTGGAGCCTGAATTTGTTTTTTTTTTGCCACGCCTTACAGGAATGTGATTTCATGATGATTTTTTGCAAGCACTTAGAACTTTTGTCAATGTTTCTTCCAAAAAAAATTTAGAATTTTTTGAATTTTTTCGATTTTTTTTTGATTTTACTGTTCACCGAGCTCAAATGAGCTCGGGAGCAGAAAGGCACTTTCGCCCAAGTCCAGCGATTGTTGGGGAAAAAAGAAGAAGTCCAGCGATTGTTGGAAAAAAAAAGAGAATATTTCTAAGGAATTACAAGTTCCTGCGAAGGAGTCATCTATCTATGATAAATAAGAGAAGATCTCATACGAGAAAATGTTTATTAATTTCGTTGCATCGTTACCGTTACATGATGCCAATACATGATGAACTGAAAAAAAAAACCTTAAAATGGAGATAAAACAAGAAATTAAGCGGCACTCTACAATCAATATCAGTTACAAACATAGCCACCAGTGAATACACCGATAAAAGAAATAAATGTGCGTAAATATATGACAGGTCAAGTTAATTAACCACGATTATATGTACTCCCTCGGTTCCAAAATAGATGATCCAACTTTGTACTAAAGTTAGTATAAAGTTGGGTCATCTATTTTGGAACGGAGGGAGTATGAACCAATGCAATCAAGCAAGCAAGCAATCATAGTACCGAGTTAACCATGCATGCACTTTGCACTACCCCGATGGTTGAATCGATGATTATTTGTTGACGGCGTAGCACTTGTTCCTGATCTCGCCCTGTTCTCCGGTGAGCACGCCGATGTTGCCCATCTTGACCATGGACTCGGCGAAGTCGCGGAAGAACTCGGCGGCGAAGAGGCCGGTGGCCTGGCGCTCGACGTATGCCCTGGTGGTCGGGTGTTCCAGGAGCGCGGAGTCGGAGTGTAGGATTCCTCTGCGCTTTGCCACGAGGCGGTAGTAGCCGGCGTCGAAGGTGAGGAAGCTGCCGGGGTCCATCTCCGCGAGCGTGGTGTTGTCGGCGAGGCTCCGGCACTGGGACCTCAGCCTGGCCACGTATGCGGCGTCCAGTGCTGGGTCGACGTCGGCGGGGTTGTTGGCGCCGGTGAAGTTGTACAGCCGGTCCGTGAAGGAGACGCAGCGCGCGGTGCCGAGCGTGTGGCCGCCGGAGAGCACGACGATATCCTTGGCGTCGAGGCCCTTGGCGGCGAACATCTTGGAGAGGCGGGTGAAGTTGGAGGTGGGCGGGGGAAGCTGGTTCGTCTCGTTAGCGATGGACACCCGGCCGTCCCTCCGGCCGAGCGCGACGGGCCACGTGGGTCCTCCTGCGAGCACGACGGCGTCGCGGGCCATGAGGGCGAGCACGTCGGCGCAGGACACCGTGTTAGGGCAGGCGGGCTGGAGCCTGTCCTTGACGCGCTGCACGGCGCCGAAGCCGCGGAGGCTCTTGTTGGGCGGCGCGTCCTTCTCTGCTGGGCTATTGGCGACGTCGGTGGAGTCGATCAGCACGGAGGCGTCGCATCCCCGGACGAAGCAGTCGTGGAAGTGGAGGCGGAGGAAGGGTCCGGCGAGCGTGGGCGCCTCCTTGAGGATCCCGAGCATCTCCTGCCGGACGATCTCCTCCACGTGCGGGCACGTCTTGCTGTAGAAGCCCACGTCCAGCTGAGCCACGGCGGAGGCCGTAGACAACAGCAGGAGCAACGCGCCGGCCAGCATTGCGCCGCTGCGACTGCTGAGAGACCTTGAGGAGGCCATGGTCGCTGGAGTTGCTTGCTAAGTTATGGCTAGAGGGAGAAGGGGAGATTGTTACTTGGGATGCCTGTATGCCTCCGGGATGGCCGCCGCTTTATATAGTGTCTACCTACAAATTAGGATTGGGATTAGTGAAGAGTTCGCAATTAGCGTGCAGTGTAATGGTTGTAAGTACGTAGGGCATGCAGCTTTGTATGGCTGGTCCAGCTGCGCCCGCGGATGATTAAGCAGTACGTTGACGTCTACTGTTTCATCAACCTTATGTGTCTTTGGTCGGTGTGTGTTCACCTGTCACACGTTGGACCTTGCTACGTACCTAGCTAAGCACACTGAAGTGCCGTTCAGTGATTGGTATGAATATACCATCGATTATTCAATTCTTGTAGGAATGTGTTGGGAAGGCGCCGCGAATCATTTGAGGGATCATTTGTGGTAAGTGGTAGTAACTAACTGGAATTATTACTTAAGTCTAAGTAATTTTAACATGGTCCCTCTATATTAACTTTTCACATGAGAGATAAGAGTAATACTCATATAATAGATCTAAGCCATTAATTTTACCTAAATGATAAGTGCCACACGTGTGCTACGAAGTAACACGACATTTTTTACACTAATTTTAACATGGTCCCTCTATCTTAAACTTTAGTGTCGTGTAAAAACAAGCTAGTTAAGAGCATCTCTTGCCCACAGAAAAAGAGAGAGAGAGAGAGAGAACATCTCTACGCCGTCAAATATACTCGACCGGCGCCACTTCTAACGATAAATCCCCCCCCCCTTGCCAGCCTTTTCCCCCACTCGGACCGTATCCACACCGGCAATGCCTCTGGCGCCCATCCGGAGCCTCCATCGCTGACATCCCACAGCCTTCGCCACTCTTGCCCCACTTTGATTCGATCATCGGTCGCTGCGTCACCGAAATCGACCCTAAACTACTAAATGGAGTAAAGGCACTGGGTTTCTCCTCCCTGCCACCAGCCGCCCAAGCAGCTGGCAGAGAGGAGGTGAATCCACGGGCTCGCCGGTGAAGTCTGGAGGGGATAGATTTCCCTAGCCATCTAGGGTTAGGTGAGGAAAACCAGAGGCCAGTTTGCAACTAAATTTGAACTAGAATATTATGCAAAGTGTAGATGAAGAGGTTGAGGGAGAGGTTCTTCGACGAATCTTTGTCGGACTAGGAGGAAGAAGACGATGATGATTTCGAAATGGCTATTGTCATGATTGTTACCAGGACTTTCAGCGACTGTGACTAGGATCATAGTTCGGTCGTTTATACATCAATCGAGATAGACCGGAGGGCCATGTCAAGCTGATGAAGGATTACTTCATTTGGACCCTTCCGGTTTTTTTTCTTTTTGCGAGAAAACTTTCAATCTATTCATCTTCAATCATGGCAGTACAACGAACACCAGAAATAATAAAAATTACATCCAGAACCGTGTGTTTGAATTTGAATAATTTGATTTGTGAACATTAAACTTGTAGTGTTCGTTAATTTTGTGATAAATCCAAATTTGATAATAAAAGTTCACAATTCACGAACATTACAGTAGGAAGGAGCACCACGTATCTTCTAGTATTTTTTTCACACATTTTCCAGACGAGAATAAATACATGGCAGAAAAGAAACGAGTCTACCAGAGAGCTACGTAGCAGCGAGCTTGCCCGTAGCATAAGGAAGGTATGCCCCAGAAACTGCAATGCTTGTAGTAAGGTTTTCATGGTTGGTAGCTGGCAAGTTTCAGTCACTGCCAAAGGGTGAAAACTCAACCACACGAATGCACGCATGGCGACATGGAGATCGGTCGACTACGGTGAGATTGATCTCCGTGGCTAGCCGGCCGGTCGGCCGGGCCGTAGCTTCGAAGGGAACAAACTAACACTTCTGGAAATTATATGGACAGTTTTGGGACCAATTGAAATGTAGATTTTCTTCAGAAAAGAAAGAATCGAAACATAGGTGTGGATTGCTTCGAGGTGCACGTTGCTTCCAAGGCAACAAATACTCGCAACATCCCAGGGCGTGCTATATACAGATGCTTAGTCGCTGTTTGGGTTGGTACCCTTGCCGTTGCTCCTGGCTGTTGCTCTGCTCGGCTCAGAAACGATCGGACTCACTGTCAGGTTCGATTGGCATGGTGTTAAGGATCGTGTTACATGGATGGGACAGACTGCATCATCGAGTGGATTTTACTGCAAGTTAGTTTTTTTACTGCAAGCTGTTACTCCTATTAGGGCTCTCCCAAAGCAGGTTTTTTAAACATGGTTTTATAAGTATTTTGCGGATATGTCATAGTAGTAGTTAATGAAGAGAGAAAGAGGAAGACTGCATCTTAGGCTCTCCCAATTTCACATTTATCGTACTCCCTCCATTCCCTTATACAATGTCACCATGAAAAATACATTTTGCATCTATACAAGGCCATCGTCGTAAAAATTAATGATGTTTTCTCGTAGTAGCAACTTGTTTAATACTTGCTTGCATGCAGTCATAATGACACTATGCTACTTCCTTCTCATTTCTTCCTTGCATGCATGCGGCATATTAATGATCCCGGTTAACAAAAAGAAATGTTAACTTACAAATCAGTCATTAAAATTTACCTTGGTACCTGTAGTTTGATTTTGTGGCCTTGTATAAGGGAATGGAGGAAGTATCTACCCATGAGCGCGCATATAGTTAGGCTCTTGCATGAGAGCCCATTCCTTCCATTTTTTATAGCTCTCTCCTCCACATAGGCAAGATTGCCATGTGTAAACGGGCTATGAGCCTATTATTGTACTTGCTCTTTTAGATGGGGTGCTAGGTGCATTAGAAAGTTTAGCAACTAAAGTCCTCAATGCATAGATGCTTAGTTTGCTGTTGCCAAGCTTATTTCAATTAATTGTTTAACAATTAAACTCATCCGTGCATAAGGCTAGTCATAGTGGGAGTAACTTAGCTAGTAACATAGCGCACTCCAAGAAAATTTCGCTTACGTGGCATGTAGTTAATGAGAAGTGGTAACATAATATGTTACTGTAACATAACGCTTTTCAAGACAAGATGAGTCTACAAGATAATAAATGAAATCCTCTATGACACTAGTACTACGTTACTTTGCACTATGAAGGTAGTAACTTAGACTAGTGTCATATGCATGACACTAGTATAGGTTACTCCCCACTATGACCAGCCTAAGGCTAGACATAGTGAGAGTAGCTAGTAACATAGCGCGCTCCAAGAAAATTCTGCTTATGTGGCATGTAGTTAATAAGAAGTGCTAACATAATATATTAATGTGACATAGCGCTTTCCAAGATAGGATGAGTCTACAAGCTAATAAATAAAGACCTCTATGACACTACTACTATGTTACTTTGCATTATGAAGGTAGTAACTTAGACTAGTGTCATATGCATGACACTAGTATAACTTACTCCCCACTATGACCAGCCACTGGTGGAAAAAAGGCCTTTGGTCGCGGTTCGCAACTGCCATTAGTCGCGGCTGCGAACACGACCAACAAAGCGCGACTAAAGCCCCCACCTTTAGTCGCGGCTGCTTAAGAACCGCGACTAAAGGCCCGGCCCACGTGGGCGCCAGCGGCCGTCGGGCGGAGGACCTTTAGTCGCGGTTCTTCGCCAACCGCGACTAAAGGCCGCCATGAGTTTAGGGTTTTAGCCCCCCTAAACCTGTTTTCTGCTTAATTTGTATTGTTTTATTTCTTTTGTGCTTTATTTTAATTTTGAAGGAGTTTCATATATTCTACGGTACTACATACATGCATATGAATGTACAATTTCAAATAAATTTGAAATTAGAACCAAAAAAATTCAAGAGGAATATACAATATATATTCAATATCATCGGATGACCATATACAATTTTGAACAAGTTTCCATACATGATTTAATCCATATAAAGTTCTACGTCCTCGTGATAGTGTTCTCCTTTAGGATGGAGGACTTTCCTGTTGAACCATCCAGCTAGTTCCTCTTGAAGTGGTCGGAAGCGAGCTTCTGGACTAAGCATCCACCGGAGGTTATTCCTCTTAGCATTGGTATCACTCGGATCAACCCGCTCAGAGGTGTATCTCCGGATCATCTCACGAACATAGTATGCACATAGATTGGTCAACGGTGGCTGAATATCCCCAAAGATTCTTAGGCTTTAACAATTTGAATTCTAGCTCTTTTTGAATTCACCGACCTTTGTATCTACGAACTGTCTCCAAACCCTACGAGGCAAAGAAAATTAAATGAACAAGAGAGTTATTAGTTACTTGATATTAGGAAATGAACGAAATAGGTCGATCGATATAGAGCGCAAATGAATGAAAATAATTACTTCGCAGCATTTTTCTCATGTCGCCCATTGCTTTGGATCCTTATTCGAGAGTCGTGGGCGAGACATTACGAGGTGTTAACTTTAATTACTAGCGAGAATCCAGTGGAACCTGCGGACACGATACATGCACAAGACGTCATGCATAACTCATCGATTAGCCGCCACATACCATGCATGGAGTAAACAAAAGAGAATGTGCTCAAGATGAAACACTCACCCAAAATGGTAAGGAAATAGAATATCACTTTTGAGTTCCTGCTTTGTAAGAAATCGCCACAGTGTCGCCTCCACGTCGGCGGGGTAATGCTTCAACACAATATCATTAACGATGTGTGGGTCAATGAACCCAACATCATGGATGTTCCTTACTCGCATTCCTTAATCTTCATTCTGCATGTATAATAGAGGACACAACAATATAGTTAGGACATATATATAGTGCAGGCAATATGAACGAGATGGGGTAGAAATTAATAAATCACTTACGAACGTAGCAACCGATGATAGATTTGTCGAGCTCAAGCAGATTGAAAAGTCTGGAACAATTCACTCAGTTCAACTTGTACATAGTAATGTTTGAAGTGATGCTCATGTCTAACTTCCGCATAAATATATTCTTTGGCGTTTTTATTTTTTATGTAACCTTTGTACCAATTCAGCAGACGTTTCATTTGGTCAGGTAGATCCTTTTCTTGCGCAGGCTCGACGAGAGGCCCATTCTTGACATATGTAATTACTACCTCCTTCACGGCAACTCATCAAGGTCTAATAGTTCACGAAGAGTAATACCTAAGTTGGCCGCTTGTTCTCGCACTCGTTATACTAATCCTGTCTTGCCGCAGCTTGTATGATCTCGGGGCATCCGGATCTTCCACTATAAGCGGGCAATCGATTGTTTACTTTGTTCCCAGCTGGGCAACTTGTTTCCGCTTTTTCACTTTCGGCCTTCTCCGCTCTTGGTTCTCCTTGAACATGAGTGCCTCACTGCAAGTTCACGTGCATAGTCGTTAGGCGATTCTTCGCGGCTTGGGACGGTGTGCTCAAAAATGACTTAGCCCACTTCTTTTGCTCATCGAAAATACTGGCTTGGGCTCGGGCTCTCTTTTCTTCTTGTAGTCCGCCTTCCATTTCTCCAAATCAACAGCCGCGCCCGCGTCGACTTCCTCGGCACTACGTTCCCAAGGCCTTGTGGGGAGAGGCTTCAGTGATGGCTCCGGTACCTTTGTGGTCTTAGGTACATAAGGGTCCGGGTTAATAATCCAGACTGCTACGCTTTTTGCCGTGGGTGGATTGGGGCGGCGTCGATCACCCGGGGCGGACGAGGATCTGGGGCGGCGGATGATCACCCGCCGTCCTTTTCCTTTTTCTTTCTTCTTCTTCTTTCTTCTTCTTCTGCCACGCTGAGGAGGACGGCAGCAGGGCCAGGCGGGCGGCGGGCGGCGGGGCGGCGGCGGCGGCAAGGGCGCAGGCACGGGCGGCGGGCGCCGGGGCGGCGGCGGGCAAAGGCGTTAGGGCACGGGCGGCGGGCAAGGGCAGTACGGGCGGAGGCGGCGCTTGTTGGGGAACGAGTAATTTCAAAATTTTCCTCGCACACGCAAGATCATGGTGATGTATAGCAACGAGAGGGAGAGTGTTGTCTACATACCCTTGTAGACCCGGCGGAAGCGATCACAACGTAGAGGAAGTAGTCGTCGTTCTCCTCGCGATCCGACCGATCCGGCGCCGTTACTCGACGCCCCGAGTTCTTGACACACGTACAGCTCGATGACGTCCCTCGTACTCGATCCAGCCGAGTGTCGAGGAGTTCCACAAGACGACGGCGTCTTGACGATCTTGATGTTTCACCGGCGCAGGCTTCGCTTAAGCTTCGTGACGGTATGACCGAGGTGGAATATGGTGGAGGGGGCACCGACACGGCTAAGGAACGATCCGTAGATCAAACTTGTGTGTTCCAAGGTGCCCCCTGCCCCGTGATATAAAGGAGGGAGGGGGCCGGCCGGCCCTAGAGGAGGCGGCCGAGGAGTCCTACTCCTACCGGAGTAGGACTCCCCTTTCCTAGTTGGACTAGGTTTGGGGAAGGGGAAGAGGAAAGGGCGCCCCCTTCCTTGTCCTATTCGGACTGGGGGAGAGGCGCGCGCCACCTCCTGGCCGCCCCTCCTCTTCTCCCTCAAGGCCCACCGAGGCCCATTTACCTCCGGGGGTTCCGTAACCTCCGGTTTCCCAGAAATTCCGTTTTCGTCCGAACCATTCGAACTCCAAACATAGGCTTCCAATATATCAATCTTTATGTCTCGACCATTCCGAGACTCCTCGTCATGTCCGTGATCACATCCGGACTCAACTCCTTCGTACATCAAAATACATAAACTCATAATAACCGCCATCGTAACCTTAAGCGTGCATGGACCCTACGGTTCGAGAACAATGTAGACATGACCTAGAACTATTCACGGTCAATAACCAACAGCGGACCTGGATGCCCATATTGGTTCCTACATATTCTACGAAGATCTTTGTCGGTCGACCGCATAACAACATACGTTGTTCCTTTGTCATCGGTATGTTACTTGCCCGAGATTCGATCGTCGGTATCCAATACCTAGTTCAATCTCGTTACGGCAAGTCTCTTTACTCGTTCCGTAATACATCATCTCACAACTAACTCATTAGTTGTAGTGCTTGCAAGGCTTCAGTGATGTGCATTACCGAGAGGGCCCAGAGATACCTCTCCGACAATCGGAGTGACAAAACCTAATCTCAAATATGCCAACCCAACATCCGCCTTTGGAGACACCTGTAGTACTCCTTTATAATCACCCGATTCGTTGTGACGTTTGGTAGCACCAAAGTGTTCCTCCGTAAACGGAGTTGCATAATCTCATAGTTATAGGAACATGTATAAGTCATGGATAAAAGCAGTAGCAACATACTAAACGATCGTGTGCTAAGCTAAGGGAATGGGTCATGTCAATCGATCATTCTCGCTAATGATGTGACCTCATTAATCAAATAACAACTCCTTGTTCATGGTTAGGAAACATAACCATCTTTGATTAACAAGCTAGTCTAGTAGAGGCATACTAGTGACATGTTTGTTTGTCTATGCATTCACACATGTATCATGTTTCCGGTTAATACAATTCTAGCATGAATGATAAACATTTATCATGAAATAAGGAAATAAATAATAACTTTATTATTGCCTCTAGGGCATATTTCCTTCAGCCTCCCACTTGCACTAGAGTCAATAATCTAGATTACACAAGAATGATTCTAACACCCATGGAGTCTTGGTGCTGATCATGTTTTGCTCGTGGAAGAGGCTTAGTCAACGGTCGCAACATTCAGATCCGTATGTATCTTGCAAATCTCTATGTCTCCGGTCCGGACTAAGTCCCGGATGGAATTGAAGCGTCTCTTGATGTGCTTGGTCCTCTTGTGAAATCTGGATTCCTTTGCTAAGGCAATTGCTCCAAGATTGTCACGAAGATTTTCATTGGACCCGATGCACTAGGTATGACACCTAGATCGGATATGAACTCCTTCATCCGCACTCCTTCATTAGCTGCTTCGAAGCTGCTATGTATTCCGCTTCACATGTAGATCCCGCTTCGACGCTTTGTTTAGAACTGCACCAACCGACAGCTCCTCCGTTTAGTGTAAATACGTATCCGGTCTGCGATTTAGAATCGTCCGGATCGGTGTCAAAGCTTGCATCAACGTAACTGCCACGATGAGCTCTTTGTCACCTCCATATACGAAAACATATCCTTAGTCCTTTTCGTATTTCAGATGTTCTTGACCGCTGTCGATGATCCACTCTGGATTACTTTGGTACCTCCTGCTAGGCTTATAGCAAGGCACACATCAGTGCAGTACACAGATTGCATACATGATAGAGCCTATGGCTGAAGCATAGGAACATCTTTCATTTTCTCTCTATCTTCTGCGGTGGTCGGGCATTGAGTCCGACTCAACTTCACACCTTGTAACACGTGCAAGAACCCTTTCTTTGCTTGATCCATTTTGAACTTCTTCAAAACTTTGTCAAGGTATGTGCTTTGTGAAAGTCCAATTAAGCGTCTTGATCTATCTCTATAGATCTTAATGCCCAATATGTAAGCAGCTTCACCGAGGTCTTTCATTGAAAAACTCTTATTCAAGTATCCCTTTATGCTATCCAGAAATTCTATATCATTTCCGATCAGCAATATGTCATCCACATATAATATCGTAAATGCTCTGAGCTCCCACTCACTTTCTTGTAAATACAAAGCTTCTCCAAAAGTCTCAGACAAACCCAAATGCTTTGATCACACTATCAAAGCGTTTATTCCAACTCCGAGATGCTTGCACCAGTCCATAGATGGATCGCTGGAGCTTGCATACTTTGTTAGCTCCCTCTGGATCGATAAAACCTTCTGGTTGCATCATATACAACTCTTCTTCCAGAAATCCATTCAGAATGCGTCTTTACATCCATTTGCCAAATTTCATAATCATAAAATGCGGCAATTGCTAACATGATTCGGACGGACTTAAGCATCGCTACGGGTGAGAAGGTCTCATCGTAGTCAATCCCTTGAACTTGTCGAAAACCTTTTGCGACAAGTCGAGCTTTATAGACGATAACATTACCGTCGGCGTCGGTCTTCTTCTTGAAGATCCACTTGTTTTCTATTGCTTGCCTACCCTTGGGCAAGTCAACCAAAGTCCACACTTTGTTTTCATACATGGATCCCATCTCGATTTCATGGCCTCAAGCCATTTTGCGAATCTGGGCTCACCATCGCTTCTTCATAGTTCGTGGGTTCATCATGATCTAGTAGCATGACTTCCGAACAGGATTACCGTACCACTCAGTGCGGATCTTACTCTGGTTGATCTACGAGGTTCTGCGGTAACTTGATCTGAAGTTTCATGATCAACATCATCAACTTCCTCACTACTGGTGTAGGTGTCTCGAAAACCGGTTTCGTGATTTAACTACTTTCAAGTAAGGGAGAAGGTACTATTACCTCATCAAGTTCCACTTTCCTCCCACTCACTTCTTTGAGAGAAACTCCTTCTCTAGAAAGGATCCATTCTTAGCAACAAATGTTTTTCCTTCGGATCTGTGATAGAAGGTGTACCCAACTGTTTCCTTTGGGTATCCTATGAAGACACATTTCTCGATTTGGGTTCGAGCTTATCGGGTTGAAGCTTTTTCACATAAGCATCGCATCCCCAAACTTTAAGAAACGACAACTTTGGTTTCTTGCCAAACCATAGTTCATAAGGTGTCGTCTCAACGGATTTCGACGGTGTTCTATTCAATGTGAATGCGGCTGTCTCTAGAGCATAACCCCAAAACGATAGCGGTAAATCAGAAGAGACATCATAGATCGTACCATATCTAGTAAAGTACGATTCGACGTTCGGACACACCATTACGCTGTGGTGTTCCGGTGGCGTGAGTTGCTAAACTATTCCGCATTGTTTCAAATGTAGACCAAACTCGTAACTCAAATATTCACCTCCACGATCGATCGTAGAAACTTAATTTTCTTGTTACGATGATTTTCAACTTCACTCTGAAATTCTTTGAACTTTTCAAACGTTTCAGACTTATGTTTCATTAAGTAGATATACCCATATCTGCTTAAGTCATTTGTGAAGGTGAGAAAATAACGATATCCGCCACGAGCCTCAACATTCATCGGACCACATACATCCAGATGTATGATTTCCAACAAATCTGTTGCTCTCTCCATAGTACCGAGAACGGTGTTCTAGTCATCTTGCCCATGAGGCACGGTTCATAAGTGCCAAGTGATTCATAATCAAGTGACTCCAAAAGTCCATCGAGATGGAGTTTCTTCATGCGCTTTACACCGATATGACCTAAACGGCGAGTACCACAAATAAGTTGCACTTTCGTTATCAACTCTGCATCTTTTGGTTTCAACATTATGAATATGTGTATCACTACTATCGAGATTCATAAGAAATAGACCACTCCTCAAGGGTGCATGACCATAAAAGATATTACTCATATAAATAGAACAACCATTATTCTCTCGATTTAAATGAATAACCGTCTCGCATCAAACAAGATCCAGATATAATGTTCATGCTCAACGCAGCACCAAATAACAATTATTTAGGTCTAAAACTAATCCCGAAGGTAGATGTAGAGGTAGCGTGCCGACCGCGATCACATCGACTTTGGAACCATTTCCCACGCGCATCGTCACCTCGTCCTTTGCGAGTTAAGCAATCAGTAGTCCTGCTTTGAGTTGCAAATATTAGCAATGAACCAGATCAAATACCAGTGCTACTACGAGCTCTAGTAAGGTACACATCAATAACATGTATATCACATATACCTTTGTTCACCTTGCCATCCTTCTTATCCGCCAAATACTTGGGGCAGTTCCGCTTCCAAAGACTACCGCTTGCGAGAAGCACTCGATTTCAGGTTTAGGACCAGACTTGGGTTTCTTCTCCCGAGCAGAGAACTTGCTTGCTGTTCTTCTTGAGATTCCCTTTTCTTCCCTTTGCCTTTCTTCTTGAAACTAGTGGTCTTATTGACCATCAACACTTGATGCTCCTTCTTGATTTCTACCTCCGCAGCCTTTAGCATTGCGAAGAGCTCGGTATAGTCTTTACTAACCCTTGCATATTATAGTTCATCACGAAGCCTTTGTAGCTTGGTGGCGTGATTGAGAATTCATCAATGACACAATCATCCGGAAGATTAACTCCCAATTGTGTCAAGTGATTGTAGTACCCGACATTCGAGTATATGCTCACTAATGTAACTGTTCTCCTCCATCTTGCAGCTATAGAACTTATTGGAGACTTCATATCTCTCAATCCGGGCATTCTGTTGGAATATTAACTTCAACTCTGGAACATCTCATATGCTCCATGACGTTCAAAACGTCGTTGAAGTCCCGGTTCTAAGCCGTAAAGCATGGCACATTGAACTATAGAGTAGTCATCGACTTTGCTCGCCAGACGCTCATAACATCCGGTGTTGCTCCAAAGAAGAGGCTGTCACCTAGCGGTGCATCCAGACGTAGCTCTTACGTGCAGCAATGAGGATGATCCTCAAATTACGGACCCAGTCCGTAATTGCTACCATCATCTTTCAACTTTGCTTTCTCAAGGAACGCATTAAAATTCAACGGAACAACAAAGACGAGCCATCTATCTACAATCAAACATAAACAAGCAAGATACTATCGGTACTAAGTTCATGATAAATTTAAGTTCGATTAATCATATTACTAAAGAACTCCCACTTAGAAAGACATCCTCTAGTCATCTAAGTGATCACGCGATCCAAATCAACTAAACCATAACCGATCATCACGTGAAATGGAGTAGTTTTCAATGGTGAACATCTTATGTTGATCATATCTACTATATGATTCACGCCGACCTTTCGGTCTCCGTGTTCCGAGGCCATATCTGCATATGCTAGGCTCGTCAAGTATAACCCGAGTATTCTGCGTGTGCAAAACTGGCTTGCACCCGTTGTAGATGGACGTAGAGCTTATCACACCCGATCATCACGTGGTGTCTGGGCACGACGAACTTTGGCAACGGTGCATACTCGGGGAGAACACTTCTTGATAATTTAGTGAGGGATCATCTTATAATGCTACCGTCAATCAAAGCAAGATAAGATGCATAAAAGGATAAACATCACATGCAAATCAATATAAGTGATATGATATGGTCATCATCATCTTGTGCTTCATGATCTCCATCTTGCGGCACCACCATGATCACCATCGCCACCGGCGCGACACCTTGATCTCCATCGTAGCATCGTTGTCGTCTCGCCAAACTTATGCTTCTCGACTATCGCTACCGCTTAGTGATAAAGTAAAGCATTACAGAGCGATTGCATTGCATACAATAAAGCGACAACCATATGGCTCCAGCCGATTGCCGATAACCGGTTACAAAACATGATCATCTCATACAATAAAATATAGCATCACGTCTTGACCATATCACATCACAACATGCCTGCAAAAACAAGTTAGACGTCCTCTACTTTGTTGTTGCAAATTTTACGTGGCTGCTACGGGCTTAAGCAAGAACCAGTCTCACCTACGCATCAAAACCACAACGATACTTCGTCAAATAGACTCCGTTTAACCTTCTCAAGGACCGGGCGTAGCCACACTCAGTTCAACTAAAGTGAGAGAGACAGCACCCACCACCACCTTTAAGCAACGAGTGCTCACAGCGGTGAAACCAGTCTCGCGTAAGCGTCTGCAGTAATGTCGGTGCTGGGCCGCTTCATCTCACAATACCGCTGAACCAAAGTATGACATGCTGGTAGGTAGTATGACTTGTATCGCCCACAACTCACTTGTGTTCTACTCGTGCAAAACATCAAACCATAAAAACCTAGGCTCGGATGCCACTGATGGGGAACGTAGTAATTTCAAAATTTTCCTACGCACACGCAAGATCATGGTGATGTATAGCAACGAGAGGAGAGTGTTGTCTACATACCCTTGTAGACCCGGCGGAAGCGATCACAACGTAGAGGAAGTAGTCGACGTTCTCCTCGCGATCCGACCGATCCCGGCGCCGTTACTCCGACGCCCGAGTTCTTGACACACGACAGCTCGATGACGCCCCTCGACTCGATCCAGCCGAGTGTCGAGGAGAGTTCCACAAGACGACGGCGTGGTGACGATCTTGATGTTTCACCGGCGCAGGCTTCGCCTAAGCTTCGTGACGGTATGACCGAGGTGGAATATGGTGGAGGGGCACCGCACGGCTAAGGAACGATCCGTAGATCAAACTTGTGTGTTCCAAGGTGCCCCCGCCAACGTATATAAAGGAGGAGGGGGAGGCCGGCCGGCCCTAGAGGAGGCGGCGGAGGAGTCCTACTCCTCACCGGAGTAGGACTCCCCTTTCCTAGTTGGACTAGGTTTGGGGAAGGGGAAGAGGAAGGCGCCGCCCCTTCCTTGTCCTATTCGGACTGGGGGGAGAGGCGCGCGCCACCTCCTGGCCGCCCTCCTCTTCTCCCTCAAGGCCCACCGAGGCCCATTTACCTCCGGGGTTCCAGAACCTCCGGTTTCCAAATTCCGTTTTCCGGAACCATTCGAACTCCAAACATAGGCTTCCAATATATCAATCTTTATGTCTCGACCATTCCGAGACTCCTCGTCATGTCCGTGATCACATCCGGACTCGAACTCCTTCGGTACATCAAAATACATAAACTCATAATAACATCGCCATCGTAACCTTAAGCGTGCATGGACCCTACGGTTCGAGAACAATGTAGACATGACCTAGAACTATTCACGGTCAATAACCAACAGCGGGACCTGGATGCCCATATTGGTTCCTACATATTCTACGAAGATCTTTGTCGGTCGGACCGCATAACAACATACGTTGTTCCTTTGTCATCGGTATGTTACTTGCCCGAGATTCGATCGTCGGTATCCAATACCTAGTTCAATCTCGTTACGGCAAGTCTCTTTACTCGTTCCGTAATACATCATCTCACAACTAACTCATTAGTTGTAGTGCTTGCAAGGCTTCATGATGTGCATTACCGAGAGGGCCAGAGATACCTCTCCGACAATCGGAGTGACAAAACCTAATCTCAAATACGCCAACCCAACATCGCCTTTGGAGACACCAGAGTACTCCTTTATAATCACCCGATTCGTTGTGACGTTTGGTAGCACCAAAGTGTTCCTCCGTAAACGGAGTTGCATAATCTCATAGTTATAGGAACATGTATAAGTCATGGATAAAAGCGGTAGCAACATACTAAGCGATCGTGTGCTAAGCTAAGGGAATGGGTCATGTCAATCGATCATTCGCTAATGATGTGACCTCATTAATCAAATAACAACTCCTTGTTCATGGTTAGGAAACATAACCATCTTTGATTAACAAGCTAGTCTAGTAGAGGCATACTAGTGACATGTTTGTTTGTCTATGCATTCACACATGTATCATGTTTCCGGTTAATACAATTCTAGCATGAATGATAAACATTTATCATGAAATAAGGAAATAAATAATAACTTTATTATTGCCTCTAGGGCATATTTCCTTCAGCGCTCACTTTGGGGGCGGGCGGCGCAGGCTTCAGCTTCAAGCAGGCGGGGGCTTCAGGCGTCGGGCGTTGCTTGGCGTCGGCGTCGGCGTCGTCGGCGTCGGGCAGCGTCAAGGTCGAGGGCGAGGGCGACGAACAAAGGGAATCGGAGAAGACGAGTATTTATAGGCCCCACTTTAGTCGCGGTTGGCGACGAGACCCGATTAAAGGGTACCTTTAGTCGCGGGTTGCCTCGCCTTGACCGCGACTAAAGGGTTTTTTATGCCCCGCGCCCCCACCTTTAGTCGCGGCTTGTTCGGCCAACCGCGACTAAAGGGTACCTTTAGTCGCGGCTCTCCGCCAACCGCGACTAAAGGCCTGTTTGCTTAATTTGTATTGTTTTCTTTTAATTTGTATTGTTTTCTGCTTAATTTGTATTGTTTTCATTTTTGCTTTATTTATTTTGTTTTGTTTCTACTTACAAAAAAACTTATTTATTTTATTTTATTTTGTTTCTAGTTACTTTTTATTTTACTTTATGATAATTATTTTTGCTATTAAAGTTTCTAATTACTTATTTATTTATGTTATTAAAATCCTAAAAATACAATTATATATCAAAAAATCAGAAAATAAAACTAATTCATTTTAAATTCTTGTTTTTCTTCTGTTTTTTCTTCCTTTTTCTTCTTTTTTTTTTCTTCATTTGTTTCTTCCTTTTCTTGTTTTTCTTCTTTTTTCTTCCTTTCTTCCTTTTTCCTTTTTTCTTCTATTTTTCTTCTGCTTGTTTTTTTCTTATGTTTTTCTTACATTTGTTTTTTTCTTCTGCTTTTCCTTTTTTCTTCTGCTTTGTTTTTTTCTTCTGCTTTTCCTTTTTTCTTCTGTTTTTTCTTCTGCTTTTTTCCTTTTCCTTCTTTCTTCTTCTTCCTTTTTCCTTTTAAAATCAGAAAAATAAAACTAATTCATTTTAAAATCTTAAAAATACAATTATATATCAAAAAATCAGAAAAATAAAACTAATCCCTTGAAGGTTTGACAAAAGGTTTGATACATCATTCAGTTCATCGACCAAATACAAAGTTTGGTACAATAAATTATTACACATCAATTCTTCCCTTGTGTCCCTCGCTTGCTTACGATTGTGCAGTATCCATGGAGCATCCTCATCATTTAACTTAATGCTTGGGTCGGTGTTCACTTTGAAGGGCGGAATTTCAGCAAACATATTATAATCTTCCGACATGTCCGTCTTGTCCTCCACTCCCACGATGTTTCTTTTCCCCGAAAGAACAATGTGGCGCTTTGAATCATCGCATGATGTCTTGATCGTTTTCTTATCTTTCCGTTTCCTCGGTTTGCTACTCATGTCCTTCACATAGAAAACCCGAGCGACATCTTTCGCTAGGACGAATGGTTCGTCAAGGTAACCAAGATTGTTGAAATCCACCATTGTCATTCCGTATTGCTGGTCCACCTTTACCCCACCTCCCGTTAGCTTGAACCATTTGCACCGAACAAAGGGACCTTAAAGGAGGGTCCATAGTCAAGTTCCCATATCTCCTCTATGTAACCATAATATGTGACCTTTTGCCCATTCTCGGTTGTTGCATCAAAGCGGACACCACTGTTTTGGTTGGTGCTCTTTTATCTTGGGCGATCGTGTAAAATGTATTCCCATTTATCTCGTACCCTTGGAAAGTCGTTATAGTCGAAGATGGTGTCTTGGCCAACATGTACAAACTGATCTACAACATCATTGTCATTCATTAAATGTTTTCTCAACCAACTGCCGAAAGTCTCCATGTGGGCCTTCCTAATCCAGGATTCAGCTTCCCGGGTTGTCCGAAAGTAAAATATTCTTGTGTTTCTCAAAGCACGGAGCCACCAAGTTGGAATTGGTCAAGACAAAGGTGGTGTGCTTGATCGAGAAATGGCCGTCCATACATATCGTTGATTTCCTTCCGATCGTGCCTTTTCCACTTAGTCTCCCCTCGTGCGCGATCGAGGAAGACCAATCGGCTTAAGGTCGAAACAAAGTCAACACAAAACTCAATTACCTCCTCATTTCCATAGCCCTTGGCGATGCTTCCTTCTCGCCTAGCACGGTTCTGAACATATTTCTTTAATACTCCCATGAACCTCTCAAGGGGAACATATTGTGTAGAAATACAGGACCGAGAACGAAATCTCTTCGACTAGGTGAACCAGGAGGTGCGTCATAATATTGAAGAAGGATGGCGGAACACCAACTCGAAATCGACAAGACATTGGATCACATCGCTCAGAACCGTGGTAGAACTTCGGATTGATTACCTTCGAGAGATTGCATTGAGGAATGCACATAGCTTCACAATGGCTACTCGAACATTTTCCGCAGAGCCCTCAAAGCAATCGGAAGCAATTGCGTCATAATCACGTGGCGGTCGTGAGACTTCGTTTTGGAACTTTTTCTCCGCCATGTTTATTATTCCCTTTATATTGGGCGAGAATCCAGACGGGACCTTCATACTGCTCGGGCATTCAAAAAGATGACCTTCTCTTCTTTGGTCGAGCGTAGCGGCACGACCTTGAAACCATTCCGGATGCCGGTCATCGTGGTCTTTCAAACGTTCTTTGGTCTGCCGTGCTTCCTTTGTATCATTTGTCTTCCCATACACGCCCAAGAAGCTTAGGAGGTTCACGCAAATATTCTTCGTAACGTGCATCACGTCGATTGCAGAGCGGACTTCTAGGACTTTCCAATATTCTAGCTCCCGAATATAGATTTCTTCTTCCACATGGCTGCGTGCCCGTCGGCTCCCTTCGAACTGATTGTCCGCCAGACCTTTCCAAAGATGACTTTCAAATCCTTGACCATATCAAATACCTCAAAGCACCGGTCGTTCCGCAGCTTCGCCGGTGATCTGCCTTGCCGTTGTAATGCTTGCCTTTCTTTCTTCTTGGATGAATTTTCGAAGAAATCGACGATGCCCAAGGTACACGTTCTTCTTACAATTTGGCAAATGTACACTTTCGGTCTCATGTAAGCGATGCGTGCATGCATTGTATCCCTTATTTGACATCCCGAAGGTTACTAAGAGCAGGCCAATCGTTGATGGTTACGAAAAGCAACGCCAGAGGTCAAATTCCTCTTGTTTGTGCTCATCCCACACACGGACACCACCCCACAGCTGTAAAAGTTCATCAACTAATGGCCTTAGGTACACATCGATGTCGTTGCGGGTTGCTTGGACCTTGGATGAGCACGGCATCATAATGAACTTCCGCTTCATGCACAACCAAGGAGGAAGGTTGTAGATGCATAGAGTCACGGGCAGTGCTATGGCTGGAGCTCGCTTTCGCCAAAAGGATTCATGCCATCCATACTTAGAGCAAATCTTATGTTCCTTGCGTCACCGCAAAATCTCTGAACCATCTGTCGATCTTTCTCCATTATGTTCCATCTGCGGTGTGTCTCAACTCCCGTCCGACTTACGTTCCTCTTTGTGCCATCGCAACAACTTGGCATGCTCTTTGTTCATGAACAGACGTTTCAACCGTGGTATTATAGGAGCATACCACATCACCTTGGCGGAACCCTCTTCTTGGGTTTCGCCCTCAACATCGTCACGGGGTCATCGCCTCTAATCTTATAACGCAATGCAAGGCATACCGGGCATTCATTCAAATTCTCGTATTCACCGCGGTAGAGGATGCGATCATTGATGCATGCATGTATCTTCGAAACCTCTAAACCTAGAGGGCGGACAACCTTCTTTGCTTCAGACGTCTTCAAGCGGGCAACTCGTTATCCTTTGGAAACATATTCTTCAACATTTTCAGAAGTTTTCAAATGCCGAGTCACTACACCGCCTCTGCGCCTTCCATTTCAGCAAATCCGAGCAGCAGCCCAAATTTTTCGCACCATCATCGCATCCGAGTACAGCGCCTTTACGTGATCCTCTAACATGCGATCCAAATTCTCCTCTCCTTTTCGGTTTCGCGGCGTCTCCGTGCATCAAGAATGGTCCGACCAAGATCATCAACGGATCATCACGCGCCTCTTCTTCACCTTCCCTTCACCTTCAAAGATCCTCCATGAAAGTATCACCAAATGAGCAAGATAGCTTTCATCGATGAAATCATCCCCTTCTTCATCTTCTTCCATTATAACCCCTCTTTCTCCATGCTTGGTCCAACAATTATAGCTTGGCATGAAACCCTTCTGAAGCAGATGCATGTGAACAACTCTTGAGGAAGAGTAACCCTTCTCATTCTTACAGATAACACATGGACAGATAACAAAACCCCCCCGCTTGTTCGCATTAGCCACTACGAGGAAATCTTTCAAACCCGTAGTGAACTCGCAGGAGAGTCGGTTACAGTACATCCATTGCCGATTCATCTGCATTATTATAATATAAAATATATAATTAACCATCATGCATTTGTTATGAACTACACACATGCATATTGACACATCAAAGGTTCATCAAGTTGCTAACCGCGATCGAAGAGTGTGGCTCCAACACTTCATGTCATGTTTGTTTCATGCTCTTGGGGCATGCATTTCATCAAACACCTTATGTGCATAAGAGGAACCAAAAGCAAACCTACACCCACTTGTGAAGAGAATGGCTCCAAATGGCTAAGTGTTGGCTGCTTGGATGGGTATATATAGGGAGGGATTTAGTCGCGGTTGGCACAGCAAACCGTGACTAAAAGGTGCCGAGGCCTTTAGTCGCGGTTGTCTGGCCAATCATGACTAAAGCCCTCACGTGGCCACCGAGCGCCTGGCCCAGTGCTTTGGTCGCGTTCCTACAGCCGGGCCTTTGGTCGCGTTCACCTCCGAATCATGACTAAAGGTCCCATTGGTCGCGGTTCCTACAGCTTCGCGACTTATGGGGCTGGACGGAAAGCCTGTTTTTCCACTAGTGAGCCTAAGACAAACTTATTTCATTTATTCCCTCCATCCATGTATATAGGGCCTAATGCCTTTTTTGAGACCGTCTTTGTCTATTGATAAGATTAATAGTACTCCATTGGAACCTTCTTTGTCCATTGGAGTATATGAGATGTATAATGTGAAAATTATATCACGTAAGAATTCGACGGTATGCTTTGTGTAACTTGAATGTCATATCACCAGCAAAAAAACTTGTATGTCATATATTATTGCTGTAACATGTGGTCAAAGTTAGTCTCAAAAGACGCATTAGACCCTATATATGGATAGAGGGAGTAAGTGTTTTGCATAGGTCCGTGTGCTTGGTATTGATTCTTTCTAAGTCACTAAACTCCTCTCTCTCCTTTTAACTACATTGCCAAATAAATTTTTTTTGCCTATGTGGCATGCTTAGCCAAGTAGTTCTTTTTAATAAGACAAACAAGACATTGTGACATTTGACCGCGGGTGGACTATGTCTGCTAACCATCTAACCGATGCTTATTCTCAATAGACTCCTTCCATCACACGCATATTGATACTAGATATTTTCTCAGATCTACTTCAAATTATTCAAGGATTTCTTTTTGAAATAAAAGTTTCACCCTGCTTTATATATAACGCAACAAACCAACCATCCATACAAACAAGAGTTCAAAGTAAAATGTAGAAACTTAATAAAAGATAGTTGTTGGAGGCACGAGCTTAACAATAAGCCCATGCAACCACAACATCAAGGAACGAGAGAGTCTGGTGACGAGAGTTGATGCAGCAATGCATGGCCCAATAGAGTTGCGATGACCTCCTTGTTCTACTGCTTTCTCAGTACATTTTGTTGTTGCAAGGAAAAAAACGCATAGTTTGGGTATCGCACCAGTGATCAGTCTGACATGGATACGCTCAATGAGAAGTTTGTTTTTGATAGTCCAAACCGTCCAAAAGAGCGCGTGGAAGCCCACCCACAACGTGCGATCTGTGCAATGGAAGATACCACAATGGTATCGTACATGTCAGAGAAGTTTTGGGGTGCTAACTACAACCCGCGACCTCTTGGAGACAGCTGCAGAGTAACTGCGTGTTTGCTCAAAATAAACAATATTTGTGGTGGGATATCTTCTTCTACATTAAAAGGGGGCAACGATCATCGTCAGGGTCGTTCTGCTTACATGCTTGATCTTAGGAAGGAAGTCTTCTCCCCTAATTAATAAGATGACAAATAAAGATCTTAATTTTCAAGCAAAGTCGCACCCGCCATAACTTGTTCAGCTGGATGGGGCTACACTAGCAAAGAGTGTGTGATGTAGCGATCTAGTCGAGAGTCTACAGAGGGTTCCAAATATGCATGGGATAACTGAACTGTTTCTCCTAGATTGCTGTTGAAGACATGGCCCTATCTTAGGCGGCCCAAGAGAAACGCCGCTGGAGATGGGCTGAAATGGAACAATCATTAGTGATGTCGGCTTTCCTCTGATCGGGCTACTTTTAGCTCAGTATAGTGCATGGTATTAAATCTTTCACTTTCCATATTATGCAGTAGTGATGGCAACCACCACAAATATGATTTGTTGGCCCGCCTAACATGGCATGTTTTATATTAGAGCAATTTTACTTTAAAGAAATATTCTTGCATTTCAAAAGAATTCTCGTTTTGTTTTTGAAAAGGGGGTTCTCCCCGGCCTCTGCATCAGAGTGATGCATATGGCCATCTTATTAACCAAATAAAAAGGTTCCAAACAAGGTGCCAAAGTCTCCAACAGTAAAAAATTTTGAAAAGAAAGCTCACACAGAGCCAAAAAGGGCTAGAAATACAAACTAGCCAAACAAAGACGCCACAACCGGCTGGCTAAAGATAGATAGGTAAACTAATTGTCTATCATATTACATGACCGCTATCCAAACCGGTTGAAGATATCCCGAGCTAGCATCTCCCAGCGGATGGATCCAGTAACCAAATGCTCCCTGGCCTCCATCGGAGTGAGTAGCGACCACGATCGGATCAATGCCGTGGCTCGGAAAATAACCTGCAAAAAATGAATACGTGATGTTCTCTTAAAAACCAAATCATTTCTGCAATTCCAAATAGTCCACAACAAAGCGCAAACTCCAACACGAATATGTCTCGCTAAGTCAAGCTCAATCCCACTAAGCCATGTCCCAAATAACGTGTTGTCAGAATTTGGTGGAGTAATATTAAAAGCAATGTGGACCGTCCGCCAAAGGACCTTGGCCAACGGGCAATCAAGAAAGAGGTGTTTGATCGTCTCATCCCGATCATAGAAACTACACCTAGTAGGTCCTGTCCAATTACGCTTTATCAAGTTGTCCTTGGTTAAAATAACTTATTTATGAACAAACCACATAAACACTTTTATTTTCAATGGAACTTTGACAGCCCAAATATGCTTGGAGGTAGGAATGGAGTTCGAATTAATAACATCAATATACATTGATTTAACTGTGAAAACTCCAGACCTAGTCAGTTTCCAGCGTAATTCATTAGGTTGTTGAGAAAGCTGAACCTCCATCAGTCTTCTAACTAGACGGAGCCATCTTTCCAATGATTGCCCGTTAGCGACCATCTGAACTGAATATTAAGGGGGATAGATTGAAATACCGTTGCAACGAACACCTCACGTCGTTGAACAATACGATATAAAGACGGATATTGAATGGCCAAGGGTGTGTCGCCGAGCCAAGTATCCTCCCAGAACCGTGTACTCGCGCCGTTGCCAATGACAAACTTTGTCCTATTAAACAAGGATTGTTTGACTTTCATCAGTCCTTTCCAGAAAAACGAGTCAGTCGGCCTGACTGTGACATGGGACAAGGATTTTGTCTGTAGGTACTTGCTGCGAAGGATTTGCGCCCACGTGGCATCAGTCTCAGATGACAACTTCCACAACCACTTACTGAGAAGGCATCTATTCTTTACTTCAAGATTCTCAATACCAAGACCCCCTTGGTCTTTCGGTCTGCAAATGATATCCCATTTAGCAAGACGGTATTTTCTTTTTAGTTCATCACCCTAAAAAAACGCGATCGATAGAAGTCCAGTTTATTCCTAACACCAACTGGGACATTTCAAAATGGCAATAAACATTTTTCACACAAGTTCACCCTGCCAAAAGAATTCTCGTGACATTTCAAAAACTGTTTATACAATGTGTGAAAAATGTTTGCGCATTTTAAAACATGTTTACTGCCATTTGAAAAATCTACCTGACATTGAAATAAATATTCTCGCGTTTCAACCAAATGGTTGTGACATTTTAGAAAAATTATACAATGTAAAACAATTTTGCATTGTTTAGGAAAAAACATTATTACCATTAAAAATGTGCCAACAAATATTTTTGAAAATGCAACCATGTATTTAAAAAGTGTTCAAAATATGTATTTTTTATAAAAAATGTGCATCATGTATTTAAATTCATTTCCAATGTGTGTTAAAAAAATGTTTCATGTGTGCACTAGAAATGTACACTGTGTAATGAGAAATGGTAGACATATGTTAAAAAGAAAATTGATAAAAACTGACAAAAAAGTAAACGAAGAAAACAAAGAAAGAAAAAATGATAGTATAACGAAAAAAAGAAAACCCAAAGAAGCCAGTGAAAACCAAAGAAAATCAAAGTATAACAAGGAATAAAGGCAAAAAAAGCTGAAGAAGAAACAAAAAAAAACAAAAGACAAAAACCAAAAAAATACAGGAAGGAACACAGTTGCGATCAGACCCAACGAACGAACGCACTCGTTACTGGGCCGGCCATACGCGCGCTATGGGGCGGTTCGGGCAAGACGGATGCTATAATAAGTGCGATATAACATTCGAATGCTCTTCTATTTCTTTATGAAGGTATTATTTTTTATCAAGCAAGGAGTTGACGCGCCTGTTTAGTT
This sequence comes from Aegilops speltoides, assembly GCA_021437245.1. Lineage (NCBI taxonomy): Eukaryota > Viridiplantae > Streptophyta > Magnoliopsida > Poales > Poaceae > Aegilops > Aegilops speltoides. The sequence continues at coordinate 308,993,026 of CM038142.1, read as the reverse complement.
TCAAAACAAAATGTTGACCAGTCCCTTTAATCGACAAACATACAAAAACAAAGAAAACGTACAGTATCCAGCGCCGCAAAGCACAGAATTAGCAGCTCATTTATAAGTTTGATTTTTCGAGTGGTCCTAAATAATCTAATTCATCCCCCCTATCTCGAATATTCCCCTTACAATGACAGAGGCGATCGAGCTGCGCTGGTAATGGTCCGCAAGCAAGGCATGTTTGCTATGTTTGTCGACGGTCATGGCGAGCACGAACTGTGCTCTGCAAGGTCAACTCAAACATTTCCATCAAACATCCATATTACATCTTCGATCGCCATACAAATGCAGCCACGATCGACCAGGATCTTCATCCATCCATCCTGTTAGACTTAGAGATAGAAGCTTGTTTAAACTCATGTAATCTCAATCTCTATCCTATCTCTATCTCTCTCTTTCTCTAGTATCCTGTTCGGTTTCTTCTCTCCTGTAAACCATCGTATCCTAGCGATAGATGGAAACTTGTACGCCACGACAGGGGCTTCCTGTCTCGATCAATAAAACCCAACGCGGCTCCCTTACGAGGGAGTAGGAACGCTTCAATCTTACATGGTATACAGAGCCAATTCTCTTCCCGTCTAGCTACCAGAAGCCAATCCCCATCGCTACCAGAAGCCAATCCCCATCGCCATGTCTTCCAGCTCGGCACCGGTTGTCCTCAACCTCGGACCTCCACCAGCCGAAAAGCTTAGCAAGGGGAACTACCTCTTGTGGAAGGCCCAGGTCATGCCCGGCCTGCGAGGAGCGCAGGTCACGGGGCTCCTGGATGGAACCGACGCGGCGCCCCCGCCCACGGTGGAGCAGCAGAAGTCGGACAAGACCATGGAAGTGGTACCCAATCCACTTTATGCGCCATGGCTATCAAAGGACCAACAGGTCCTCAGCTACCTGATGAACTCCCTCTCCAAAGAAGTCCTCGCACAGTTCGTCGGTAAGGAAAATACCTATGAGTTATGGACCGGCATCACCACCCTGTTTGTATCGCAGTCCCAATCCCGCATCACCAACTTGAGGATCGCCATCACCACGACAAAGAAGGGCAGCATGTCCAGCACGGCGTACATCTCCAAGATGAAGAGTCTCGGGGATGAACTCGCGGCGGCAGGACGCCCGGTCTCCGATCCCGAGATGGTGGACTACGTGCTCGCCGGATTGAATCGCGACTATGATCCGGTGGTGGCGGCCATTGGTGCTGTCAAGACCTCCATCAACGTTGACGAGCTTTTTGCTCAGATCGCCGCCTTCGACCAGCGCATGGAGATGCTGGGCGATGGAGAAGAAGGAGGCTTAAACACTTCAAATAACTGGCGTACAAGGCGCGCCAATACAGTCGAGTATGCGCGACGTGGGACCAGGGGCGCGGTCGAGGAGGCGCTCCTTCGCTCCAAGCAGCAAAGAATAGGGCGCCGAGGTGGCCGTCCCAACAACAGAATCAACAACGCGTCAAAGACCGGATTATCCTGAAAAGCGGATCTGTCTCAAGCATCATCGAGGAGGCGCTCGTGCATGCTGGGACCGTTATGAGGAGGACGAGAGACCGACTCCTACGGCATCGACACAAATTGGTATGCGGATACTGGTGCTACCAACCACATCACGGGGGAGCTCGACAAGCTGACCATCAGAAACAAATACCGTGGACATGACCAAGTGCACACTGCAAGTGGTTCTGGTATGGACATTACTCATGTTGGTAGTTCAATTGTCAAAACCCCCTTAAAAAATTTCAATCTAAACAGAATTCTATATGTGCCCGAAACATCAAAAAATCTTCTTTCTGTTCATAGATTTACCCTTGATAATCGTGTTCTCATTGAATTCTATCCTCACTTCTTTTTGGTTAAGGACTTGGACACGAGGAGGGTTCTTCTTAGAGGCAAGTGCGTGGGAGGTCTCTACCCAATCATATCGTCGTCATCATCATCAAATAAACATGCTTTAGTTGCTGTCAAGCCTTCTTCAGCAAAGTGGCACAGTAGATTAGGTCATCCTTCATCAGTTATTGTTAAGCTCGTTCTTAGTAAAAATAAACTTCCCCACTCTTATGAGTCTAGCGTTGAGTCGGTTTGTGATCCATGTCAACAAGCTAAAAGTCATCAGTTGCCATATCCTATTTCTGTCAGCAGTTCCACTGCACCCTTACAACTTGTATTCTCGGATGTTTGGGGGCCAGCTCCTACTTCTGTCGGTAGACATTCCTATTATGTAAGCTTCATTGATGATTATAGCAAATTTACTTGGATCTATCTTCTTAAGAAACGATCTGAAGTGTTTCAAGTTTTCAAGAATTTTCAGAATCTTGTTGAGCGAAAACTAAACACCAAGATCATTGCCATGCAAACCGACTGGGGAGGTGAATACAAGAAACTTAATCTCTTTTTTCAGCAACTTGGTATCTCTCATCATGTTTCGTGTCCCCATGCACATCAACAGAACGGTTCTGCCGAGAGAAAACATCGTCATGTTGTTGAGGTAGGGTTAGCCCTGCTAGCAAATGCATCCATGCCTTTAAAATTTTGGGATGAAGCATTCTTGACTGCCACGTATCTCATAAATTTACTTCCTAGCAAAGTCATCAAGTTTGAAACTCCCATCACACGCCTCTTTAGCATCATTCCTGATTATAAATCTCTTCGTGTGTTTGGTTGTGCTTGCTGGCCCAATCTTCGCCCATACAATACACGAAAACTTGCTTTCCGCTCTAAGAAGTGTGTATTTCTTGGGTATAGTCCTATTCACAAAGGAGTTAAATGCCTAGATGTATCCACCGGCAGGGTATATATTTCTCGAGATGTTGTGTTCGATGAATCAGTGTATCCTTTTGAGTCTCTTCATCCAAATGCCGGAGCACTTCTTAGGAAAGAAATTCTTCTTCTTCCACCCAATCTCCAAAACTTTGATCAAGGGGGCGACGATTGTACTAACCCAACTGAGGATCCTACTAGTACTACTTATGTGCAGGGTCATGCAGAGGATGCAGCAGAAGACGGTGCAGAAAACGGTGCAGAGAATGATCAAATTTTTGCAGAAAACGGAGTTGTATTTCATGTGCCAGAAGATGACGAAGCAGGAGTGGAACACGAGGAAGATTTCGCGTCACCTGGAACTCCTGTGCTGCAGACTTCATCGGATCGCGCGCGCAGATTCTCTCGGGATCGCGCTCCAGGCAGAAGCGCTGCGCACCAGCCCGCGGGCGCCACGTCATCACCTGCCAACCTGCGTCCTGCATGCAGGCCCGCGACAGCGACGTCAGCGGCAGAAACCGCGTCGCCAACGGCAGGAAGCGCGTCCAGCGCTGATTCCCAGCTGCATGCGCATGTGCAGGCTGACTCCACGGGATCTTCTGCGGCTGGTGTTGATGATGCAATAAATTCTTCTGCCACACCACAGGCTGCAGGATCTTCTGTGCAAAGCGGGTCCAGGTTCTCTCCAGGATCCTCTGCGGCCGAGTCTTCTACACCATCTCCTGTACAGCAGGTTACAAGGCATCAACCACAAGCAACTTCACGAGTTACGACTCGGCTACAAAAAGGTATTAGAAACCCAAAAGTTCGAACTGATGGCACTATACGATATGGAATGTTATGTGTCGCAGAAGAACCAACGAAGTTGGAGGATGCACTGAAGGATCAGAAATGGAAAAATGCAATGGATGAGGAATACATGGCACTTATGAGGAACAAGACATGGCACCTTGTACCGGAACCAAGAGGTAAAAATATTATTGATTTTAAATGGGTTTACAGAATCAAAAAGAAGGCAGATGGCTCAATTGACAGGTATAAAGCACGTTTAGTTGCAAAAGGTTTTAAACAACGTTACGGCTTGGATTATGAAGATACCTTCAGCCCTGTTGTTAAAGCCGCGACCATTAGGCTTGTATTATCTATTGCTGTGTCCAGGGGATGGAGCTTGAGACAACTAGACGTTCAGAACGCGTTTTTACATGGTGTTCTGGAAGAGGAGGTTTACATGAGACAACCACCTGGGTATGCAGAAAATAAAGCACCTCATTATGTGTGCAAGCTTGATAAGGCGCTTTATGGACTGAAACAAGCACCAAGAGCATGGTACTCAAGGTTGAGTTCTCAGTTAAGACGTCTTGGCTTTGTTGCATCAAAAGCTGACACGTCTCTCTTCATTTACAACAAGGCAAACACTGTTATATATTTACTGATATATGTTGATGATATTATAGTTGCAAGCTCTTCACAAAGTGCCACTAATGCTCTCCTGCATGATCTAAGTTCAGAGTTTGCTTTGAAAGATCTTGGTGATCTACATTTCTTTCTGGGAATTGAAGTCAAGAAAATTCAAGATGGCATAGTACTTAGTCAAGAGAAATATGCTACTGAACTTTTGGTTCGTATGGGAATGAAGGATTGTAAACCTTCACCTACACCATTGTCTTCTTCAGAAAGGCTTTCAGCTTTTGAGGGAGAGCCACTCAAGGAAGAAGAAGGCACAAGGTACAGAAGTGCTGTGGGGGCTTTGCAGTATTTAACATTGACAAGACCAGATATATCCTTTGCTGTTAATAAGGTTTGTCAGTATCTACATGCACCTACTACAGTACACTGGACAGCTGTTAAGAGAATTATACGCTATATAAAACATACTATAAGTTTAGGCCTTCAGTTCAGACGCTCTAATTCCACTCTTGTCAGTGCTTTCTCTGATGCTGACTGGGCAGGATGTAATGATGACAGAAGGTCAACTGGAGGATTTGCAGTGTTCTTTGGTTCTAATCTTATTTCTTGAGTGCTAGAAAACAAGCTACAGTTTCAAGGTCAAGTACTGAGGCTGAATATAAATCACTAGCCAATGCCACTGCTGAGATCATCTGGTTGGAGTCATTGCTTAGTGAGCTGGGAATAAAGAAACATCGTGTGTCCTGTTTATGGTGTGATAACTTGGGAGCCACCTATCTCTCTGCAAACCCAGTTTTTCATGGTAGAACTAAACACATTGAAATTGATTTTCACTTTGTGAGAGAAAGAGTTGCAGAGAAGAAGTTGGACATAAGGTTTATTCCTTCCAAAGATCAGATAGCAGATGGCTTCACTAAAGCCTTGTCAAGCAAACCATTTGAGGAGTTCAAGAGGAATCTTAATGTAGGATAGTTGAGATTAAGGAAGGGTGTTAGACTTAGAGATAGAAGCTTGTTTAAACTCATGTAATCTCAATCTCTATCCTATCTCTATCTCTCTCTTTCTCTAGTATCTTGTTCGGTTTCTTCTCTCCTGTAAACCATCGTATCCTAGCGATAGATAGAAACTTGTACGCCACGACAGGGGCTTCCTGACTCGATCAATAAAACCCAACGCGGCTCCCTTACGAGGGAGTAGGAACGCTTCAATCTTACACATCCATCCATTCCCTCTTCCTTGCTCGATCAGACTGTGCGCACATTGGTTCATCGAGTCCTCTGCCATGCCTTCCGCCACGTTCTTGATTTTGGTTGCGGCGGCGAGCCTCCTGGCCAGCTTTGCGCAGGCCGATTTGCAGTACGGTTACTACAACAGGACGTGCCCAGGCGTGGAGGAACTTGTGCGCACCGAGCTTGAGGCCATCTTCGCCGTCGACTCCACCCTCCGCGCCGGCCTCCTCCGCCTCCACTTCCACGACTGCTTCGTCCGGGGCTGCGACGCCTCCCTCATGCTCAACTCCCACAATGGCACCGCTGAGAAGCACGCCAACCCCAACCTCACCGTGCGCGGCTACGAGGCCATCGAGGCCATCAAGAAGGTGGTGGAGAAAGCATGCCCCCTCGTCGTCTCCTGCGCCGACATCATGGCCATGGCCGCGCGCGACGCTGTCAATTTTGTACGTACTTCTTGCTGTTACTAGTACTCCATTGATTATGAAATTGCTCTGCTCATCATAACTTGTCGTGGTGCAGAGCGCCGGGCCACGCTACGAGGTGGAGACCGGGCGCCGCGACGGGAACGTCTCCATGTTGGAGGAGGCCCTCACCAACCTGCCACCGGCCGACGGCAACGTCACCGTCCTCACCCAGTACTTCGCCATCAAGAACCTCACCATCAAGGACATGGTCGTCCTCTCCGGTACGAAAGAATCATTCATAACTCGGTGTCCTTTGTCTCCGATGACCTGACTGAACGTGACATACAATCATGGATGCAGCGGCGCACACGATTGGAGTGACGCACTGCTCGTCCTTCTCCAAGCGGCTCTACAACTTCACTGGAGCCGGCGACCAGGACCCCTCGCTGGAGCCGGCGTACGGGAAGACGCTGACGACCAAGTGCCCAACGGATAAGATGGCGAGCGTGGTGCCCATGGACGATGTGACGGTGGAGAAGTTCGACCTGGGATACTACGAGTCCGTGTACAATCACCGGGCGGTGCTGCGCTCCGACGCCGCGCTTCTGGAGGACAGCCTCACCGGCGCCTACGTCGCGCTCATGAACAACGCCTCCTCTCTCGACATCTTCTTCGCCGACTTCGCCGTCGCCATGATCAACATGGGTAGGGCTGGCGTTCTCACCGGCACCCAAGGCGACATCAGAGAGACCTGCGGCGTCTACGTCGACTGATGATCGATTGTGAATCATAATTCAATCTGACTATTTGGTCTTACCAAGCATTTTGTAGTCCCTTGTTTGAGGATGATACGGTGAGGCTAGTCGTGGAATTACAACAGGATTTCAATTTTAGAAGGATTCTTTGTTTCGATTACAACAGGCCGCGAGATACAAGCGGCTGAGTCTGAGAAGTGCATCCCTGCACGCAGCGGCAGCTGCACGCACTGCATCGACGTCGCGTGTGCCGTCGCGATTCGAACCACGGAAGCGTGCTAGTTAGAGTATGGTCGGACGTTAGAGAGCGATATGTAGGGCGTGTTTGGTTGCCGTGTGCAACAATGCGTGCATCGCATACGCTTCTCTACTCAGGCTGGTTCGGAAAAAACAGCCTCATATGCGACATCTGCGAGTTGTTTGGTTGCCTGCATATATACATAGTTCCGGTCCGTCCGCTCCCCCGCGTCGTCCGCTCCGAGCGACTCGGGGGCGAAACTTAGCCGCCCAGTTTCCCCGCCTCCTCCTCCTCCCCGCCGCCCCGGCAGCCGCCTTGCAGCGAGAGGCGGCGGCGGGCTTCCCCGCGCACCCGCCTCGACGTGGAGGCGCCTCCTTCCCGCATCAGACGCCGCCGCCTCCTCAACTCCGGTGGCCGCGAAGGCGGATTGGCCTCGATCGGGCTGGCTCTCCTGGCGGATGGTGGGCGGGATCGCCGGATCCGCCGGATCGGCGGCGCGCTTCCTGCCGCCGCCCGGCTTGGTGCTCGCGGCGTGGTCTCCCCGGTGGCGGCGATGTGGGTCGTCTTCCGTGTCTTGATGGGATGTGCGCGATGGGTGGATGCGGGCGGCGGCTCTCGGACGGCGTGGGCGGCGTGGCCTCTCGACGGGCGACGGCCGTGGGAGCTGGTGGTCCGCGACTTGGTGTCGGGCGGCGAGGTCTCGGTGGGCGCTTACTACGGTGGGTCGGGTGCCCGTCACCGGCGTGCTCGCTACGATGAAGTCCGATGCCTTCTCCGGCTGCGGGCGCTCCCATGGCCAGGTCTTTGGCCGGGTGGTTGGGACGGGGGCGGGATCGGGGGAAACCCTTGGCCGTTGGGGAGGCCACGACAATGGCGGCGCCTTGTGGGCGTCGGTTCCCTTCTTGGAGGCCTTGTCGAGGTCCTATCCCGTCTCTCACTGTGCTCTTCATTTGGGCGAAAGCTCTAGTTCCCCTTGCGGGCGACGGCGTCGTCCCTTCGTCGCGCTCCTTCTTGAAGGCGTCGCCTGGGGTCCTCGGAAGCACGGTGGGCGCTTCGTGGTGCGTGTGAGGTGTTTGGCGGCGGCAATGTGTGTGGCGATTTATCTATTCTACCGCTGATCTTCATCCTGTGGTAGCGCTCCATCTGCTTGGTGATGTTCTACTGTAGGTGGTGGTCGTCATTTGGCGTCATGGTGGCGTTGATGGCGGAGGGCCTGCCAAGGATGGCACCTCAATCTGCTTGGAGATGGACCAGTGGAAGATGGTGGAGACGACACCTGTGAGTGCGTCAGACCGGTTTATGCCCTGCACCGGTATGTGGCTAAGTGGGGATTCGGCTTTCGATGTTAGGTTTAGGTGAGTGGTCCGGTAGGGGCCCAGCTAGCACCCCTTCATCATATGGATAGGAGTAGCGGCATATGTTGCCTAGTTGGTGGATTCAGGCTTATTGTTGTAACACTTTGTAAGGTCCTCGGGAATAATCAATAAAGTGGCCGTATGCATCTTCCAGATGCAGAGACCGGGGGTCATCCTCCTTTTCTAAAAAAAAGGAGATCAACTTTGACACGTTGTTTGGTTGCCCGCATTGTCTCGGCGCATGCAACTACACGCTGTTTGGTTGTCCGCATGAAGTATGATTAAGAGCTAGCACTTGCACTTAGCACACATGGTTAAGAGCTAGCAGAGAAAGGTGAAGATGAAGCTACGAAACCAGAGGAAGGAGCAGGACGCCATGAACAAGGAGCCCGCGGCCATGGCGACCTAGCAGGAAGCACAGGAGGGAGGAGGTTGGCCATGGCGACGCCGGATCCGACAGCCATGGTCGCCAGCGTCGTCGACCTGACTGGGCCTCGGCAGAGGTCGCCTCCGTCCCCACAACCGCAAGCGGCGCGTCGGGAGAGGAAGGCCTCTCCTTCCCCACAGGTGCTGCTCCACTAGTGGGACGCCATGGATCTTCCTCCGACCCTAGTGCAGCAACACCTTCTCCTCCATCTAAGGTAGGTACTCTCTCGCCCATCCTCTACCTGCTCTTCTTCCCTCACCTTTCCTTCTGTGATGGTCTTCTTGTTCCCATGCAGGCACGCACGTGCATGCCTCAAATACACCCAGCATCCATCGTCGAAACCAAAAACTTACAACACGAATGTTGTGCGGAACTGCGAGATTAGGCTGCTGGTCAAAGGAAATTTCAAATGATCGATCGTGCGCGACGAATCTGACAAGATTCGTCCAGAATAGCTCCAAACGGGAAGACGAAATTAAGAACTTACGGCCGACGAAACTACGACCCAATCGCCTGAATGGAACCGTAGCATCGAGGTGCATCTTTTTCGTGTAGAGCTTACCTCGAATCGAAGCATCGTTGTGTAGATCAAAGGGAGGAGATTAGAGAGGAGCTTAATGGAGGTTGAAGAAGAACTCACATAATCACCTAGCATCCCTCCGGTCTCCACTATTGCAAGGGCCTACTGGCTTGCGCTCGCCTCGGGCTGGCTCGCGGTTCCAGCGAGCCAGGCGCAGAGATGCTTTAAGCTTCGTGCCACGCAGGCCCAGCACTAAAACTAGGCAACCAATCAGCCCATTCACTTTTCGCGCGGGTCTGGTACCAAACACGCCCTTTGTGTCCGAGACAGACCGGAACCCCAGCATCTGTTTCCATTCCCACGAGTCGACGGTGCGCGCCGCCTCGCCGACGCCACACCTCCGCCCTCTGAACTGAACGCCGTGCAAGACACGCCGGACAAGTTGATATCAGAAGAGATGCCAAACGGCCCCGGAACCGCCCGACCCTCATCCGCCGGTCACCTCTCCGGGGACTCCATGGCTACGGCCGAATCGGACATGGCAGAACCGAAGCGGTTGCCGCCGCCGTCGATCTGCAGTACCGGCGCGCGACGCAAGCTGGTCAGTTCGAGAGACAATGAAGAACAGAGACAGAGGAAGCGTTTAACTCAACCAGAGACCAACGCCGGCGTGGTCGCTCCGGGAATCGCCATGAGCAAATCCAGGAAGATCTCGAGTGCCCAAACTACTTTCGGCTCAGCCTGGTCTTTGCCCCCAACTGGAAAAGAAAATTGTATGTGGGACACATGACATCTCCTAACCTGGGTACACGCCACCCACACTGCGTTGCCCAGAATCACTTTAGTAAAGACAGTACGGGGCCCGCGCAGTAAAAAGCGGTACTCATACAACCCTGCATGCTCTGCACAAATGACCCCTTTGCGTCAGATGGGTAACCCAGACGAGCCCACCTGGCCGATGTGGACGCGTGTATTCGCATGTTTTGGCCGATGTATGTCGCTTTGTCCCATTTCAACGAATCTTACTGCGCGCATCACCTCGCCAGGACGAGCGGCGAGATAGCTGCGCTCAGCTGCAGCTGCGTCCAGAATGGCAGCTCTCGGCTGAGTCTTCACTATGTCTCAGTTGAATGACATCATCCACTTAGCTGGTTTTCTGTTGTTTCCTTGTTGGGCTAGTTTGTGGGCTTGCTAATTTTCATACGGATGAAATTTATTGGCTTTCGGTCGTTTTTTGAGACGTGCGATCTCTGTCGCGAGATTCGTGCTTTTTTTTCGTCGTTTGCTAGCGCTGAGTTTCTTATCGGGCCCGCTTGTATTTTCCAGACCCGTTAGTACCGCTCGCTGCCGCGCGTCGGTGTCTTTCTTTTTCTTTCCTTCCTCTGTCTCTTCCCCGTGCCGCTCGATCCCCTTTTCATTTCGAAAATAGACCTCCACCCCCTTTTGCACTTAGACTATAAATAGACCTCCACCTCCTAGTTAGGGTTAGCAAAGGATTAGTTCATATTTGTGTGAGAGCTTTGCTCATCCACTTGGTTACTTCTCCTCGGAGCTCACAACCTCTTCGGAGAAGATCCCCCAAGCGGATTCAAGACCCCATCACGGGAAGACCCTTCAAGACCTCCTTACAGAGAAGACCTTTTGTATCGTCCTTTGTTGACTTTGAATCGTGTATCACTCTTTGTGTTTCGAGGATCTAGCATATGTGTGACCAAATCTTGTTGGTTGAGTGATTTCTCTCGTGTTTCCTCTCGTGATTTCTCCTCATGTTCTTCGTAGGATTCCCTCCAATCGTGAAAGATCGGGCATCTAGGGTTCTACCCTACATCATCTTGGTATCATGAGCCACGTTGATCACGTATTTGGAGCCCCTACCCTTTGTTTTCTAGCTTGATTTTGTTGTGCTCTTCCCCAATTTCGAAAATCCCCAGCAAAAATAGCCCAATTTTTTTTTGTGATTTGTTGGTGTGATTTTTGTTGGATTTGATCCATGGATTTGCTTTGCCACGAGTGGATCTAGCTTTCCCCCACCATCTCCACCATATCCATCCACAAAATCGCTCGGATTTGACCAAATTTGCCACCTCCACCACGAACCCGAGTTGTTCTTCCCGTGCCCGAAATCGCCGAGGCACCGGAAGTCCGCTAGCCACCAGACATCCGACGACCGGACGACTGCTCCCGACCGGACGTCCGCTGTTCGCTGACAAAACTGGATTTTATTTCGCCCGAAAAATTTCATCCACCGCCACCACATCCGCATACGAACTAAAACCCCCCATTCCACCACCGCATACGCACTCCAATACCAACACCACTTTCTGCAAGCACCACCATCATTTACCCGCTACCACCTCTGACAATTTTGACCCATTCCGGTCTTTGGGAATTTGAGTTGTGGTTCCCGTGTCCTATTGTGTTTCGGCTATATAGGTACGGTTCGACATCAATATCACCACCGCTCATCTTCGCCAAGGACTCGTCATCGCCAACAACCGTCCTTGCTTACAAAAGACTACCTCGACAGTAACCTCGACGACATCTTTGTCTACTCCTTGCCATTGCATTGATAACCACATAGCCCAATTTTGCGTTGCTTTCCCATCAAGACTAGCCTTTGAGTATTGCCGGCAACGTGACTTGTGCAAATTAGTGATCATACTTCCCATAGCATACATATCATATCATCATGGTACATATCTTAGTATCATCTCTTGTGTCACAAAGTTGTCATCGCATATACACAATTGCTATCTTGGTTCGTGAAGTTTTGCATGAGAAAAGAGCTAAAAAGAGAAAGAGCCAAACAAGCTTTTAAGCAAGAGGGAAAGATAAGCAAAGAGCTTATAAGAAAGAACCATAGCATCATACTACCTTAAGATTGTCATACTCGATCATCTTGGATCATATCACCGGAATACCATACATATAGCATACTTGGGATAGAAGTCGCTGCATTTTTGCCTAGTAGGTTGTGCACAAGTTTCGTATCCGCCTATTGTGCAATTGTGCTAGCGTCTCTCTACTGTTGTGCAACAAGATCATTTTCGTGGATTCCACATTTTGGCTCATTCCTTGGTTGCATGACCCCACTTATCTATTTGTGTGTGTGTTTCCGTTTCCGTGTACCATAACTTGCTATTGGTCTACTTGTTGCATTTGCAAATTTTTGAATCTTTTCCAACATTATTGAGGCTCACTAACAACTGTATCAAATTTTGTGCCACCATCCTAACCGAGCTCCACCATAAGCTTTTACTTGTGTAGGTGTGAGAACCGACAAGAATTGGTACTAATTGTGCTATTTCCTTGTTCCACATTTGAGTGATCATTTATCCATCTTCAATATCGGTCAAGGTACGTTTTGTGATGTCTACTACACAACCTTCTTCTTGTAGACGTTGTTGGGCCTGCAAGTGCACAGGTTTGTAGGACAGTAGCAAATTTCCCTCAAGTGGATGACCTAAGGTTTATCAATCCGTAGGAGGCATAGGATGAAGATGGTCTCTCTCAAACAACCCTGCAACCAAATAACAAAGAGTCTCTTGTGTCCCCAACACACCCAATACAATGGTAAATTGTATAGGTGCACTAGTTCGGCGAAGAGATGGTGATACAAGTGCAATATGGATAGTAGATATAGGTTTTTGTAATCTGAAATAATAAAATAGCAAGGTAACTAATGATAAAAGTGAGCGTAAACGGTATTGCAATGCTAGGAAACAAGGCATAGGGTTCATACTTTCACTAGTGCAAGTTCTCTCAACAATAATAACATAGATAGATCATATAACAATCCCTCAACATGCAACAAAGATTCACTCCAAAGCCACTAATAGCGGAGAACAAACAAAGAGATTATGGTAGGGTACGAAACCACCTCAAAGTTATTCTTTTGGATCGATCTATTCAAGAGTTCGTACTAGAATAACACCTTAAGACACAAATCAACCAAAACCCTAATGTCACCTAGATACTCCATTGTCACCTCAAGTATCCGTGGGCATGATTATATGATATGCATCACACAATCTCAGATTCATCCAACCAACACAAAGTACTTCAAAGAGTGCCCCAAAGTTTCTACCGGAGAGTCAAGACAAAAATGTGTGTCAACCCCTATGCATAGGTTCATGGGCGGAACCCGCAAGTTGATCACCAAAACATACATCAAGTGGCGCGTGAAATCCCATTGTCACCACAGATAAGCACGGCAAGACATACATCAAGTGTTCTCAAATCCTTAAAGACTCAATCCGATAAGATAACTTCAAAGGGAAAACTCAATTCATCACAAGAGAGTAGAGGGGGAAAAACATCATAAGATCCAACTATAATAACAAAGCTCGCGATACATCAAGATCGTGCCATAGAGAGAACACGAGAGAGAGATAGATCAAACACATAGCTACTAGTACATACCCTCAACCCCGAGGGTGAACTACTCCCTCCTCGTCATGGAGAGCGCCGGGGTGATGAAGATGGCCACCAGTGATGGGTTCCCCCTCCGGCAGGGTGCCAGAACGGGCTCTCGAGAGGTTTTTGCTGGCTACAGAGGCTTGCGGCGACGGAACTCCTGATCTATCTTCGTTATCGATGTTTTTAGGGTACGTAGGATTATATAGGTGAAAGAAGTCAGTTGGGGGAGCCTCGAGGGGCCCACGAGAGGGTAGGGCGCGCCCAGGGGGTGGGCGCGCCCCCCTGTCTCGTGGCTCCCTCGATGCTCCCCTGGCTTGCACTCCAAGTCTCCTGGATCATAATCTTTCCAAAAATCACGCTGCCGAAGGTTTCATTCTGTTTGGACTCCGTTTGATATTCCTTTTCTTCGAAATACTGAAACAGGCAGTAAAGCAGCAATATGGGTTGGGCCTCCGGTTAAGAGGTTAGTCCCAAAAATGATATAAATGTGTAAAATAAAGCCCATAAACATCCAAAAGGGGTAATATAATAGCATGGAACAATAAAAAATTATTGATACGTTGGAGACATATCAATTTGGTATAAGTTCTTCTCTTTCTCCCACTCACATATTTGCTTGGAATGATGGATAGGCCAAGTTCTTCTACCAACCCACTCTTCATCGAGCAAGACGATGATATGTCATCCTATGTCACCAAGAGCCACCTCTTCGGTGCACAAAGAGCTTTGCATCAAGAACAACAAGCAATGAGCGACCACATCGACAATCTTGCCACCAACTTGCGAATCTCCGAGCAACGAACAAGAGACTACTTCGACCACAAGCTCGACGCACACAAACAAGAGAACGATGCAAGAATGGACGAGATTCATGCCTTGTTAGTAAACCACTCTTCTACCACTCTGTCATACTCAAGATGGAGCCGCTCGAGTCGACACTCCGACGACACCCTCTCCGGCTCAAGTACACCGACATCGAACACTCTACGTCGAGCTGCGCGCCAAGACCGTCAAGCAACTTGCAAGCCTCTACATGGAAATCATTCAAGAGCACCTCAACGAGCCAGCGCATCGTCATCGCCAAAACCAAGCTCCTCTTGCACAAGAACAAGAAAGGCAATGTCAACGTCACCAAGAGGAAGAGCGAGCGCGACAACACCAAGACGAACAAGATGCCGAGGCTCAACGTGTTCAACAACAACAATGTGAAGCACAAGCACTTGAGGCACAATGTGCCCTTCGAGAGTCAAGTTGAGCCATCGCCAACCGCAACCGAGATATGCGCAATCAAGAGGAAGCACTTCGCGAAGAAATTCAAGAGCGAAACTACCAAGCAAGAGTGCATCGTCAAGTTCCTCAAGCTCCTCCACAAGCTTGACAAGCTCCTCCACAACCTCAAGTTCACCAAGAGCATGATGAATATGGAAATCCTCCACGCCAAGAGCAATATGAGGTTGACAATCATCCATGTCAAGGGCGTCATCATCATCCTTGACCCCAACACAATGAAGAGCAACGCTATGGCAAGCTCAAGTTCACCATGCCCAAGTTCAATGGAAGCAATGATCCCAAAGAGTACCTTTCATGGGCATTGAAGGTCGACAAGATCTTTCGCTTGCACAACTATGAGGAAGAGAAGAAGATCGCCACGGCATCTCTTGAGTTCCAAGACTATGTGCTCATATGGTGGGAACAAGTCCTTGAGCGCTGATAGGCAAGAGGTGAACCACCAATCACCACATGGGATGAAATGAAACATGTCATGTGAGCACACTTTGTGCCAACATACTACAACCGCTATCTATTCAAGAAACTGCAACTCCTCGAGCAAGGAACAAAGAGCATTGAAGAATACTACAAGGAAATGGAGATTGCCATGATAAGAGCCAATGTCACGGAAGATGATGAGCAAACTATGGCCCATTTCTTGAATGGCCTCACTCATCCCATCAAGAAGATTGCCGTCTTCCAACCCTACTCCAACCTCATCGAGCTAGTGCATCAAGCTACCAAAGTGGAACCTCAAGTGCAAGATGACTTCAAGTATGCCAAGTACTCTTCGAAGAGCTATGGCTTCTCCAACACCAAGCTTCAACGACTCCAACAACTTCTACCTCAACCAAGCCACCTACAAGCAACGGCGACAAGTCGAGTTACAAGAAAACTTCGACCACCTCAAGTCGTCCACCTACTACAAGCAACTTCAAGCCGCGAGCTTCATCATCTACTCCAACCGATGAGACTGTCAAGACAAGTTCCATCAAGTGTTTCACACGCGGCGGCCGAGGCTACAAGTCCTTTGAGTGTACGAACAAGCGCACCATGATCCTCAACGACGATGAAACCTATGAATCCATGAGTGAAGAGGAGATGGAAGCACTTGAGCAAGTGGCCATGCACCGGCGCATGAACGAAGATGAAGATGATCAAGTCTTTTGTGATGAGGATTCGAGCCCCGCTCTCGTTGTCTCCAAGGTCTTGACTCTTCAACATCAACAAGACGAAGACCAAAGATGCCATATCTTCCACACCAAAGCCGACATCAATGGAAGGTCCGTCAAGGTCATCATCGATGGAGGTAGTTGCCATAACTTGGCAAGTGAAGAACTATGCTCCAAGCTCCATTTGGTCAAGATGAAGCACCCACACCCCTACAAGGTCCAATGTCTAAGCGATTCCGGGACTATCCAAGTCGAGCATACGGTCAAAGTTTCTTTCAAGATAGGAGCATATGAAGACACTTTGGAGTGTGATGTCGGCCCTCCATTCACCACCTCCTTCTTGGCCGATCATGGCAATTTGACCGAGGCGTCATCCACAACGGGCGTACCAATCACTATAGCTTCAAGATGAAAGGAAAGGAGTACGTGCTACAACCTATGTCTCCAAGTCAAGTGATCGCCGACAAGCAATCCACCCATCATGGAGAAAAGAGTGAGAGAGCGACCCACCCAAAAGAGAGTGAGTGCCACAAGCCAAAACCGAGTGCCTCCATGATGAGAGAAAATAAGAACTTAGTTATATTTGCCACCAAAAGTGAGCTGAGAGAAGTGTGTGAGAACCCATCAAGTGTTATGCACTATGTCCTTTTGTGCAAGGATGAGGCACCAAAAACTAACACCTCTCACGATCTACCTTTGGTGTTGTCTTCTCTTTTGCAGGAATTTCAAGATGTTTTCCCCGATGAGCTACCTCTGGGTCTACCTCCACTACGAGGCATTGAGCACCGAATCAACCTCATCCCCGGAGCACCTCTACCTAACAAGGCTCCCTACCGCGTCAACCCCGAGGAAACTAAGGAGATCCAATGGCAAGTACAACAACTTATCGACAACGGTCATGTACGTGAAAGCTTGAGCCCTTGTGCCGTACTGGTAATCCTTGTTCCAAAGAAAGATGGTAGTTACTGCATGTGTTCCGATTCCCGTCCCATCAATGCTATCACCGTTAGATATCGTTACCCTATTCCTCGCTTAGATGATATGCTTGATGAGCTTAGCAGAGCCACCATCTTCTCTAAGATTGGTCTTAAGAGTGGCTACTATCAAATACACATCCAAGAAGGTGATGAATGGAAAACCACATTTAAGACCAAATTTGGCTAATATGAATGGCTAGTTATGCCAATGGGTTTATCCGAAGCATCCGGTACTTTCATGCGAGTCATGCATTTTGTTCTTCGACCCTATATTGGTGTATTTGTTGTGGTCTACTTTGATGATATTCTTGTCTTTAGCAAATCCCTCAAAGATCATGTCACCCATCTTAGAACCGTGTTACAAACCCTTAGGAAAGAGCGCCTTTATGCTAATATGGACAAATGCCTTTTTGGTGTTGATAAGCTTATTTTCTTGGGTTTCATTGTGTCTTCTAAGGGTGTTCATGTAGATGAATCAAAGATCAATGCTATTAAAACGTGGCCCCAACCAACCAACTTGCAACAAGTGCATAGTTTTCTTGGTTTAGCCGGTTTCTACCGTAGATTTGTGAAGGATTTTAGCACCATTGCTTCACCTTTGCATTCTCTAAGTAAGAAAAATGCGCCTTTTTTGGGGACCATCCCAAGATACCACATTTAATGAGCTTAAGAATTTGCTTACTCATGCTCCCGTGCTTGCATTACCCAACTTTGACAAACCTTTTAAATTCATTGCAATGCTAGTGGTAATGGCATAGGAGGTGTTTTAGCGCAAGAGAAGCTCCCCATAGCATACTTTAGTGAGAATTTTTCCAGAGCACAACTCAATTATCCCATCTATGACAAAGAGTTATATGCTTTAGTGCGAGTTTTGCATGAATGGGAACATTATATTCGCCCTCATGAATTTATCATCCATACCAATCATGAAACACTCAACTACCTAAAGGGTCAAACTAAGTTGAACAAGCGTCATGCTAAGTGGAGTGAATTCATTGAGTCATTTCCTTATGTCATCAAGTACATCAAAGGTAAGGAAAATGTTGTGGCGGATGCTCTTTCCAGCATATGCATGCTTGTCACTAAACTTGAATTGAGTGTCATTGGCTTTGAGCACATAAAAGACTTGCATGCGCATGAGCGTACTTTTGCTATTCCTTATGCCAAGTGTTCTACGCATACATCTTGGGAACACTATCACATCAAGGATGATTACCTTATGAGAGCTAACAAACTTTGCTTTCCCGAGTCTTCTCTTCGTTTGCTCCTTTTGCAAGAGGCTCATGGGGGCGGACTAATGGGACACTTTGTATGTGACAAGACATTCACTACGCACCCAAGATGTTCAGCGACATCACACGCTTCACCAACCGATGCTCTACATGTCGCAAAGCTAAGTCAAAAGCTCAATCCCACGATCTTTACATGCCCATTCCTATTCCTTATCAACCTTGGGAAGACATTAGCATGGACTTTGTACTTGGTTTGCCTAGAACTCAAAATGGAAAGGATTTCGTGTTTGTTGTTGTGGACCGATTCTCTAAGATGGCTCATTTTATCCCATGCAACAACATAGACGATGCTTCACATATTGCAAATCTTTTTTGTAGGGAAATCTTGCGCCTCCATGGAGTGCCAAAGACGATTGTCTCGGACCACGACATCAAGTTCTTGAGTTACTTTTGGAAGACTCTATGCGCCAAGCTCGGAATCAAGCTCTTGTTCTCTTCGGCATACCATCCTCAAACCGGCGGCCAAACGGAGGTGACGAACCGAACACTCTCCACTCTACTACGTGTGTTGATCAAGAGGAATATCAAGGAGTGGGAGGAGTGCCTACCCATCGCCGAGTATGCCTACAATCGTGCAAGACATACTACCGGCAAGTACCCCTTCGAGGTCGTCTATGGTTTCAACCCGTTTTCCCCATTGGACATTCTTCCTCTTCCACTACAAGATCACACCAACATGGACGCGAGTGCATGAGCAAGCTACCCCAATAAGATGCATGAAGACACAAGGCACACCATCGAGCACCAAGTACAATGACTCGCGACCAAGATCAACCTCAACAAGCAACCCATGATATTCAACATCGGATATCTTGTGTGGCTACACCTTCGAAAGGAATTCTTCCCCAATGAATGCAAGTCCAAACTTCTACCACAAGCCGACGGACCCTTCAAGGTGCTAGCACGCTACAACAAAAATGCATGTACTAAAAGTAAGTGGGAGGAGAAGTACCCACCATTGGTTGGTCTGTACCATGTGGAACCGTCTGATCAAGACATTGAGAAGTCCAATACAAACATGAGGCAGTGTCCTGATGGAGTTTTTAAAAAGTAAGAACCCTTGAGGATGACGCGGTACCATTAGTTTCATTCTATTTTGTTGGACATCTGAAAAAATAAAATTGCTCAAAATTTGCACGAAATGGTTCAAGCACTTTCATCCAATACTGGCGGTGGTGTCAGGCAAGGACCTTAAGGACGAACTCACTCTAAGGGGGAGTTGATAGTAGACCTCATGCGATGCATACAAGGCATGCTATGTTCAAAAGAGAAAAGAATGTACTGAGGCTGGCTTGATAGATGAAGAGGCATTTTTTATCCTTGTTTTGTGGCGTCGCTTTACTCCATGGAGGCATTGCCAAGGCCTTCTTTAGCTGCGCCTCTCTTCGAGCTCAGGGGAAACCCTAGGTCCGGGTCTCCCAGACTGGATAGTGATGGAGCCTTGGCGTCGTTCTCCTTCTTGAAGGCACTATCTTACTCGCTCGCGGTGTTCCCGGTCTTGGCTCGGATGATGTTGGAGTTCTCGTTGGTTTGGTAGTGCCGCTCTTGCCTTGGGTTTGGTAGGTTTAGCTGTGATGTATCTTGTGTTTGGGCCGAGCATCCCTTGTCTCTCTGCTCCGGGCACCATATTCACGACTGCATGCGTTTGTGTCATGTGTTGTACCCCATGTACTCATTCTTGTTCCTCTATCAATGGAATGATACGCAAGCTTTGCATATTCATGAAAAAGGTACTCTCACTGTTCAAAAGTCAAGAAATTTGCAGATTGTTGAACCGTAGGAAAAAAATAGTATGTGGTAACGTTTGTTGTCGGAAAATTATTTGCAGTATGAGTTGTGTAAGGACGACGAGGATAAGGACTGGGATTATATCTACAAGATGATGGACTCTAAGGCCATGGGCTTCAAAATCGAATGACTAGTGAAGGTAAATGTTTTGAAAGTGTAGAGTGTTAGCAAATTTGTAGCAAAGTCCTGATCCAAATTCTGAATTTTCTCTTCTGTAGCAGAAAAATCAAAAATTCAGTTCATGTTTCCGATGTACTTCATGGACTACTGGTATTTGTACATTATGGACACTAAGAAGAACGTCATATGGTGCTCGATCCAATAGAAATAGATCCATCATATGATATGAAAAAGCATGATTCAATGGCGAAGAAGTGCAGTATAGATTTGGGATTCAATGGCGAAGCATGATTCAATGATTCAATGGTTTTCAGTGATGTGTTCGGGGCAGGCCTTGTTAGAGATATATTTGGTAGTAGAGATTGTCTGGGATTAGATAGAGTTATTTCGATCTTAAGTGTCTTGCCCTCCAAGTCTTGTACTCAATATATACTCGCCCTCGAGGCTTAATAGTACATCCATCATATTCCGCAACAATCTCTCTCTCTCTCTCTCTCTCTCTCTCTCTCTCCCTTCTAACATGGTATCAGCCTAACCCGTTCAAACCCTAGCCACCGCCTGCCGCTTCCGCCCCGCGTGCCGCCCCTGGGGCGGTCGGCCTCCATGACCGCCGCTGGGGGCCAGGCCGCCTGTCGGTGTCAAAACCGGCGGATCTCGGGTAGGGGGTCCCGAACTGTGCGTCTAGGCGGATGGTAACAGGAGACAAGGGACACGATGTTTTTACCCAGGTTCGGGCCCTCTCGATGGTGGTAGAACCCTACTCCTGCTTGATTGATATTGATGATATGGGTAGTACAAGAGTAGATCTACCATGAGATCAAGGAGTCTAAACCCTAGAAGCTAGCCTATGGTATGATTCTTATCCGTCCTACGGACTAAAACCCTCCGGTTTATATAGACACCGGAGAGGGCTAGGGTTACACAGAGTCAGTTACAATGATAGGAGATCTACATATCCGTATCGCCAAGCTTGCCTTCCACGCCAAGGAAAGTCCCATCCGGACACGGGACGAAGTCTTCAATCTTGTATCTTCATAGTCTTGGAGTCTGCCAATGATGATAGTTCGCTATCCGGACACCCCTAGTCCGTAACTCCTCAAGAGCCCTCGAACCAGGCTTCAATGACGACGAGTCCGGCGCGCATATTGTCTTCGACATTGCAAGGCGGGTTCCTCCTCCGAATAATTCATAGAAGATTTTGAACACCAGGATAGTGTCCAGCTCTGCAAAATAAATTCCACATACTACCATAGGGAGAATAATATTTACACAAGTTCAATCTGCTGACGTATTTCGTGGCATGACATCACGCCACGGCCAAGCCTTTATTCGAATTAGTTTTATTGCTCCACCTCAGCGCGTTTAGCGAAGCGGTTTCCTTGGCACGTCTTGTCAAAGCAGAGATCGTGTCCCCTTATTCCGGGATTCTCATTAATACGGACGTGGGTAACCCAACCGCGCCCGTTGGCATGCCCCCTCCATCGTAGGCGAGTCCCAAACGGTCATGGCGACGGCTCTTGGTATTCTACCCCTTTATAACGAGACCAAGGCCCGTTCCTTTTCTTCAATCTAAATCGAATCCGCCCCTCACGTCAAGTTCCAACACCCAAGGTTCCAGCTTCGGGCGCTTCGGACCTTTGACAATGTCCGGCTCCGACCTACAGGGCCGGTGGATGCCCTCTTCCGTCACGGAAGAAGACGTGCGAAAGCTGAGAGACGCCAGGTATCTAACCGGCGAGATCTCGCATCGGCTGCCCGCCCAAGGGCAAGTCATTCCCTCTCCCGTGCCCAGTGAAAGTGTGGTGTTCGTGTCTCACTTCCGTCGGGGTTTAGGCTTCCCGATGGACCCCTTCGTGAGGGGGCTCATGTTTTATTCTGGGCTGGAATTCCACGACTTGGCTCCGAAGTCCATCCTCCATATCTCATCGTTCATTGTTGTCTGCGAAGCCTTCCTCTGCACTACCCCTCACTTCGGATTGTGGCTCAAGACCTTCAACGTGGAGCCGAAGATGATCGAGGGGCGACAGGCAGAGTGCAGAGGGGCAGTTATAAGCAAGAGGGCCGATGCTCCATGGCCCGAGGGCTCTTTTCAAGAGGAGCTCGGTTTGTGGCAATAGGAGTGGTTCTACATCACCGCTCCCAGGGGCACCAGGCAGATGGCGCCACCTGCCTTTCGCTCGTGTCCTCCACAACGGCTGGCGTCATGGGTCAACAAAGGGCTTGACTGGGGGCCGTCCAAGGACGTACCAATATTGCAGGGCCGGATTCGAGACCTCCAAGAGAGGGAGATTAATCTGGTCGTAGTGGCGCAGGTTATGCTAATTCGGCGCCTTCTGCCCTGCAAACGCCGCCCTCTCCGCCTATGGGAATTCAATCCGGAGGGACCGCGAGCTCTCCACCACTTCATGGGTGCGACGCCCGTGGAGATGTATAAATTGTTCTTCGGATCACAAGAGATGTGTCCGGACTTGACCGAGGACGCAGGTCTGAGCTGCAATCTCCCGGATACTCAAGTAAGTAGTTCCTGTGCCCGGACGCGCTATCCGTGCATTTATCATAATACTTGCCCTTTAAAGAGCCGTCCCTTGAACAGGAATGGATAGCAAAAGCAAAGCTAATAAGGTGTCCGGCCCCCCTCCCCGAGACCACGCTGGATCCTGTGTTAAGCAAGATGCTGGAGACTGTGCCTTTGGAAGAGGACGAAGGGGCGAACAAGAAAGCTACCGCCTCCGCTAAGGAGGCCTTTAAAGAAGGAGGGATCAAGAATCCCTCCCTCCAAGGAGAGAAGAGGACCGCTTCTGAAGATCCGGAGGTCAAGGCCTCAAAACGGGGGAAGAAATCTTCGCCAGAAGGTCCTGCGCCAGGAGAGGCCCCGGCCGCACTATTTCTCCAAGGGAATCAGCCCACCAGCGAGCCGTAAGTAGAAAAGGGGAGTTTTGTAATAAGAGACATCCCTGTTTTTATTTCTGAGGATGACCAAAGTTTTTACCTTGTAGTTCGGATCTCAGCCCTTCTGAGCAGAGCTCATTTTCGGGGGTCTTTGTCCGGAGATGATGGAGAGCGAAACGCCTCCATCTGCCGCGCCATCAGGCGGGGCGGATGACCCTGAGGTGTCATCGCGGAGGGTTTCCCCGAGTCCGGCGGGGCCGGGAGGTCCGGCATCAACTGGTGTGCGGTCGGAGGAGCCGAAGGATCTGCTCGGGCGAGCATCTATCTCAGAAGATCACCGTGCGTTAATGGGTACGGTGATTGAAAGGATTTCATCTGCTGAGAGTGGATTGCATGAAGCCATCAGAAGTTTGCTGACGGGGTTTGAGGTATGCAAGAATGATGTACCTTCTGACAATTTTGCATATAGAATGCGCCCTGTATAGATAGTAGCCCCTAAGACTCGGTACGTTGTCAAAAGTGTCGGCGTGCCGAGGATCATAATCTCAGTTATAAGATGTCGCCCTTCCTATTCAGGGGGCGGAGCGTTCGGTGGCCAGCCGTACTGATAGAGTTGCCGAACTGAAGCGGCAACTAGACATTGTGGATGCGGACATCGCGCTGGTCAATAAGCGACTTGACGAGTCACAAGTTATGTGGCTTCTCCGCGAACACCTGGTAAGGAAGCTTGACGCCTATGCCTTTCTACATGTATGCTTGATGCAGATGGTGCCGCTGGTATGGAGGACCTTTGGGCAGAGCTTGCCAGAGCCAAGGAGCAAGCCAGAAAAAGTAATGCGGCTGCCTTGAAGGTGGCCGAAGAGCTAAAAGCCGAATAGGCTGCTCACTGCTGAAGCAGGGAGGAAATGACCGAAATGGCCGTAAAGCTGAAGGATGCTACCGACCGCTATGAGTTTCTTGAAAGAGAACGCCGAGCGGAGCAAGAGGACCTGAAGAAGGCCACCGCTGAAGCCAAGGATGCCCGCTCCGCGATGAGAGCTATGAAGGAGGAGCTACGTCAGGCCGGGGATATTGCGACTGGAAAGCCCTTTCTGCAGCGTAGGAAGTTCACGGATCCGAAATATGCTCAGTTGGTCCAGTTGTGGGGTGCGGAGGATGCCTATCTGAATTTGTTGGCGAGTGCCGCAGACGCGGTTGCACGCTACCGAGGCCAGAAGGATCACGGAATGGAAGAGCTTTTTTGGTCGCAATTCCATAGTCCGGAGCGTCCACTTCCATTAACCGATCGGTTAGCCGAGTGGGCTGAGCTGAATAGGTTGTCCGGACTTGCCATGAAGGATGTCGTGGCTCATCTGTGGCCGGAAAGGCCCGAGCCGAAGAGTTATTTTGGCTTGGTGCAGCAGTTCCTTGATACGGTGCCGCGTATCAAGGCGATGAAGCGGTCGGCATGCATAGAGGGTGCACGGATGGCGCCGCCGTGTCAAAACATATTTGGCAGAGATGGAGGCCACCGACGTTGCTTCCTGTGATTCGACAGAGCCGATTGCCACCGAGCACTATTTTGGGAAGTCTGCAGGCGCTGCTTAATAGAGACGCAGGTTCAAAAATGTTATGTTCAAATGACATGTATGATTTGTAAGCCATGCTTCGAATATAATATAAGGGCTTTTTATACTTGTGCATTCAAGTGTTGAAATTCCTCCTGTGCGGCCGTTTAACGTATATGTGTGTATAACCTGAAAGATGGCAGTCTTCGGCTTCAGCCCCACGCACATAGTGCGGGGGTGTTTGCAAGAAACAACGCATTTTCACACTTAATCCAATGTCTTGGTCCTGTGAAGGAGGTGATAGCGTAGCAAACTAGGCAACCGGACTATAATGCTTTATCACTTTCACTTAGCCATAGGAGTTCAATGGTGGGGCTACTATATAGCCCCTAGGGGCAGTGCGCTCTCCGAATTTCGGGGCGCGTATGTGCCTGACCGGGAAACGGTCCTTCGTTAAAGCAGAGGAATTCTAAACATTCCGGTGGTCGATCGAGTGGTTGACCAGTCTCTCTCTATATCATGACAGTCAGTTTTCGGCTTTCTCTACTGAGGTGCTCACCTGGACGAACCGGGGCACAATCACAGTAGTTCTCCTGGTGCCGCGTTAGCCAATAGAGCGGAACATAAGGCAGCAAAACACAGGAGCCGGGCAAACCCAACATTTGACCAAAGACATGATTCGGAGCTGATGCATATAAGGCCTAACTCGAGACGGCGAACACTCCCTAAGGTATTCGGTCTTTATGAAAACGGGCAAAACTATGCCCTAAGCCCATGGTGTCCAGGTACGCGCAAAATTTCTGACGCGGCCGATGCCAAAACGCCAGCCTCCTCCTTGGTTATAGTGAAGACCCGGGGGATGTGTATCAACAAGAGACAGTAAGAAAGGTTTACGCAGGGTCTTAATCTGAAAAGAATCCTTGTAACGGGTCCCTCTGCACGCTCATACCAGTGTCTCCGCAGTGCCGTATCCTCGACGGGCGAGCGTACGGTGTTCATATGTAAAAGAGAAGAACTTAGTTTGAAAAAGGATCGTGCGAAAAATGTATAAACAGAGTATAATTCAAAAAAAGGAATAAGATTGAGCTTTATTGTCTCGTATGGTACATGCGTGCAGCCCCTTGTAAGGGGGTACGCGGCTAGTAAGCCCCTTGTTTATTTGCGCCGGACTCGCCTAACCGTGTCCGGGGTCTGGATGACCTGTTTGGGGGCTTTGATAGGCAAAGCCGGATTAATGTGTGGCTGTCAAGGCAGTCTCACTTTCTTCCTTATTCGAGGAACACTCGAGGTTTCCCTTTAATGAGATTATGCCACGTGGACCGGGCATTTTAAGTGTGAGAGATGCATAATGCGGTATTGCATGAAAGCGGGCGAAAGCTTCGTGTCCCAATAGTGCTTGATAGCTACTTTTAAATGGGGCGATGTGGAAGACTAGCTTTTCGCGACGGGAGTTGTCGGATGAGCCGAACACAACGTCTAGTGGTAGAGAGCCTGTACAATGGGCATATGGGCCTGACATTACTCCTTTAAAGGAAGTGTTGCTATGGCGTATTTTGGCTGGGTCTATCCCCATTCTGCGGATTGTGTCCTAATATAACAGGTTTAGATCACTGCCGCCGTCTATTAGGACTTGTGTAAATTGCAGTCCATCGAATATAGGATCTAATATCAGGGCAGTCCATCCCGCGTTCCGGATACTTCCGGAGTAGTTCTGATGGTCGAAGGTGATTGGTTTTGACATCCGTTTCTGGACTCAGCTGGGGTGGACCGTGCAGCGCGCATTTTAGTGGGCGCCGCTCTATTTTTGCCTGTTGTCACATGAAGTGAATTTACTGTTTTGACCTCTTGTGGAAAATTTCTTTGTTTGCCGGTGCTCTGCTTGTGGAGTTCGTCATCGTCCTCACTTGGTGTTTCGAGCCCCTTATGTTCGGCATTAAGTCGGCCGGACTGTTTGAAGACCCAACAATCTCTGTGGGTATGGTTTGCATGCTTCCCGGAGGTGCTGTGGATTTGGCATATCTTGTCCAAGATTTTGTTTAGGTTGGATAGCTCATCGCGGCTGTCCTTGAGAGGCAGTGTTTTGTTGTTCTGTCGAGAGCTTTTGAGCCCGGCGTTGACTGCCATGCTCTTTTGGCCGTTTCCCTTAGTTCGGCACTGGTCCTTTTTGCGTCGTGGTTTCCCATTTCCATCCCTGACTTCGGATGTACTTGGGTAGCTGGTGCTACATCTTGCCAGCCAGCTATCCTCTCCCGCGCAAAAGCGGGTCATGAGGCTTGTTAGTGCGGCCATTGTCCTTGGCTTTTCCTGGCCGAGGTGTCTGGCGAGCCATTCGTCTCGGACGTTATGTTTGAAGGCTGCTAAGGCTTCAGCGTCCGGACAGTCGACTATTTGGTTCTTTTTGGTGAGGAACCTGTTCCAGAATTTGCGGGCTGACTCTCCGGGCTGTTGAGTTATGTGACTTAAATCGTCTGCATCCGGAGGGCGGACATAAGTCCCCTGAAAATTTGCCTGAAACGCATCCTCGAGCTCTTCCCAACTTCCAATGGTATTTTCTGGGAGGCCTTTGAGCCAATGCCGGGCTGGCCCTTTGATCTTGAGGGGTAGGTATTTTATGGCATGGAGGTCGTCTCCTCTTGCCATATGTATGTGTAGGATGTAATCCTCAATCCGCACTCGTGGTCTGTTGTTCCGTCAGATGCCTCTATGTTTACGGGTTTGAATCCCGCTGGAAATTCATGATCCAGCACCTCATCGGTGAAACATAAGGGGTGTGCGGCGCCCCTGTATTTGGGTGTGCCGTGATTTTCGAATACTCGACGTGTTTTTGAAGCTTGCTTTCTGGACCCATAGATGGACCTGACCGGGCCGTCCTCTTTGCGCGGATCCTTATATGGATCATGTGCCGGCTTGTGTGCGGCGCCGCCTGCCGCTCTTTGTTTGCCATGTGGTCGTCCATCCGGCCGGGCGGCCTCTTTGTTTTTTGACTGTGGGGGCTCTACGGCCTCCTCGTCAAATTCGGGCAGTAGTTTACGCTTCGGATAGCTTTTTGCTTGGTGATTATCGCCGTATTTGTCTGCGGTCTTGAGTACTTTGCTCCATCTCATTCTGATTATGTCTTCCGCTGTTTTGAGCTTCCGCTTCTGCTTCTTTAGGCTTCGTGCAGTGGCGACGAGCCTTTTGTGGAGGTTCTTCTGCTCCAACGATGTGTCCGGTGTGACATCATCCGGACTGTTGTTTTCGCCGGGGGTGGACTGCTTATTTAATTCGTCCTGTTCGGATAGTTGCTCGGGGGCATGTTTGTCGTCCATCGGTTCGCCCTGCTCTATGGCTGGGTCTACATGGGTGCCGTCGTTGTCGAGGCGGGACTTTTGGCGGCGCTTGCGTCGCCGTTTCAGCTGTTTTTCGAGGGAATTATCCTTCGCAGCGTCTCGTTGTTCCTTGTTATCACTTCCTTTAGGTGTATCCACCATATATACATCGTGAGTTGAGGTGGCCTTCAAGTACCCTGTGGGTGCTGGTTCTTGGTCGTCTCCAGCATCGTCGTCCATACCGTCGATGTCTTCAGAGTCGAAGTCTAGCATATCGGTTAAGTCATCGACAGTGGCTATAAAGTGGGTGGTGGGTGGGCTTTGAATTTCTTTGTTGTCCGCATCCCAACCGTCCTGACCGTAATCTGGCCAGGGCTCTCCTGATAAAGAGAGGTACTTTAGCGAATTCAGGATGTCACCAAAAGGCGAGTGCTGAAAGATGTCCGCAGCGGTGAACTCCATGATCAGCGCCCAATCGGGTTCGATTGGAAGGGGCGCGGGAGGTTCGAAGTCCGGCGAGGAGTCCGGCACCTCGGAGTCACGAGCTTCACAAGGGACAGGGTTGGTATTCGGCTTTATCGCCATAGAGGTAGCAGCCCCCGAGGCGGTGTTCAACCACCCATCCTCGATTGGCGTCATCGGCTCTAAACCAAGGGTCGGAGCGGACTCTTCTGTGGCCTCCAGGGCACTGTCCGGCAGCTGAGCTAAATCATGCCCATCGAGACAGTGCGGCATGCCTGGCTGTGGCTCGAATCCGTCGAAGATCAAGTCCCCGTGGATATCGGCCGTGTAGTTCAAACTTCCGAATCTGACCTGATGGCCAGGGGCATTGCTTTCGATCTGCTCCAGGTGGCCAAGTGAATTGGCCCACAGTGCAAAGCCGCCGAATACGAAGATCTGTCCGGGGAGAAAAATCTCACCCTGGACTGCGTTGTTGTTGATGATCGAAGGAGCCATCGGGCCCATAGGTGACGACACAGAGGAACTCTCAATGAAAGCACCAATGTCGATGTCCAAACCGGCGGATCTTGGGTAGGGGGTCCCGAACTGTGCGTCTAGGCGAATGGTAACAGGAGACAAGGGACACGATGTTTTTACCCAGGTTCAGGCCCTCTCGATGGAGGTAAAACCCTGCTCCTGCTTGATTGATATTGATGATATGGGTAGTACAAGAGTAGATCTACCACGAGATCAAGGAGGCTAAACCCTAGAAGCTAGCCTATGGTATGATTGTTATCCGTTCTACGGACTAAAACCCTCCGGTTTATATAGACACCGGAGAGGGCTAGGGTTACACAGAGTCGGTTACGATGATAGGAGATCTACATATCCGTATCGCCAAGCTTGCCTTCCACGCTAAGGAAAGTCCCATCCGGACACGGGACGAAGTCTTCAATCTTGTATCTTCATAGTCTTGGAGTCCGGCCAATGATGATAGTTCGGCTATCCGGACACCCCCTAGTCCAGGACTCCCTCACTGCCCGTACCTTGGGTTTGTCCGCCGGTCGTGTTGAACGGCTACCCTAGAGAGTCTTTTTCCTAATCTTGATTCGGGTTTTCTCTCTCTCACCAGTCGCTTTGATCGGTGTTTACTTTTTGGTTTTTCGATCTAAGATCGGTTTGCGTTGCCCACTGCTGCTGTCAAACCCTACGCCTCTACTCCGACACCGGCGTCGACTACACCGGCCTCTTCTTCGACATGACCGTCTGCGACATGCGGCGGCCCGTAAAAGCCGTCGTCCACGTGACTGTCCGCACATCGCTGTGTGGTGGCCGTCCTCGACTTGATCAGATCACGGCCTCCATCAACTTCTGTCTTCGGCCGGTCAGTTGCCGGCTCCGCAGGTTCATGCATATGCGTGTACTACTATGGTGGTCGTGCACCAGCCCATCATCCCGCGCATGGACGTGCATGTATCCCGTGCTGGGTTTTGATGATTGCATGTGCTGCACCACCTGCGGGTGTGCTTGTGCTCCCTTTCGCGGTTGCACGCTGTTGGCTCATCCGGTAACGCGGACATATGCCGCTACTACTTCATGGTCGCGGGCTCCTCCTTCCACGTCTGTCTGAATCACCTAAGTGGACACTTCGACTTTACATACATTTGGACTGATCACCCAAGTGTATGTGATCCACTCCGCATCATCCGCGTCGGGCGATCGATCTGGCCCGTCGATTGAGCACGCCTCCGCAGGTCCCATGCCGATCGTCCTCGAGTTCAGCGCGCCCCTCCATCGATTGAGCAACAGGTTGCAGCTTCATCGCCCCATCGGGCCGTAGTGCCGCCGCCCTGTGGTTCTCCTCGCGGCTGCATTGACTTGCGTGTCGCCGCTGCATCGCCCCTTCAAGCCGTAGTGCCGTGATACGGGGTCCCTACGCCACCCTGAGTTCATCCCTGCAGTTGCACTGACCCGCACTCCGCCGCTGCGCTGCCCCTTCGGGCTGTAGCGCCATGGCCCGCGGTCCTCAAAACCGCCCCGAGGTCTTCCGCCATTGCTCTGACCTGCCAGCTGCCACTCCTTCGCCCCTTCGGGCCGTAGCGCCGCGGCACGTGGCCCACCGTCGTCCCCGCGCGTCGACCTCTCATGGTATGCATCGTGCCGCCTCCCTTGGTGCGGGAACGCCATCGTCCGTGACGGTCTTCGTCATGCTATCAGGTTCCTCGCCTACTTTGAGCACCGCCACCGCACTACCAACCTAGCCGCAGCCGCCGCCGCCGCTCTTCTTCGGCCGCTGCCGCCATTACCTCTGTAGCCGCCGCCCGTCCACCCCCTTCATCTTCGTCCAAGCACCAGCCCATCACCAGCATCTGAAAGGATCAAGATGGACCTAGAGGGGGGGGTGAATAGGTACAATTACAAATTTTAATTGTTTCTTAGCAATTTTAGGCAATAATGCGGAATATGAAAGTGAGCCTAACAATTGCAAGTTTGATGCTAAGAGCTAAGCAAGGTAAACAAGTAACACAAGTAAGTGAGTAAGCAAGCACAATATGATATAAGTAAATACTAAAAGACAAGTAACCTCAAGTGGACAGTTAGGGTTAGGAATAACCGCAACTCCGAGAGACAAGGATGTATGCCGATGTTCACTTCCTTGGAGGGAAACTACGTCATCGTTAGTGAGGTGGATGTTACCACAAAGGCACACCAATGCCATGAAGGCTCACCCTATTCTCCCTTTGATACAACACCACGAAGGCGTTTCTCAACCACTAGTGGTAGACCTTGGGGTGGTCTCCAAATCGTCACAAACTTTCCGGGGGAAATCACAATGGTCGATTCCTCGCCGGAGCACTCCTACCGCCTAGGAGTCACCAACCTCCAAGAGTAACAAGATGCACCACAAAAACAAGGGGGAATCAACTTTCGCTTTGGTGAATGTGTAGATTGAGCACTTCTCCTTTGCTTCCCAAAAGATCAAGAACTTTGGGTGGCTAAGGAGGGAGATCTCCAAGAAATCGAGGTCTAAAAATGGAGGTGAGAGAAATGGAGTCGTGAAGTTCTTCGTGAGGAAGAAGATGACTATTTATAGGTGGGGATGGAATCTGGCCGTTGGAGGCAGAATTATGCGTATCCCGGAAGTTCCGGCCATGCACAGAAGTTCCGGCCAAGTTCTGGCCAGGTTCCGGGCTACACGGAGAGTTTGCATCCACTCTGTAGTACCCCGGAAGCTGTTGAAATAGGGAATGGAAGTTCCGGAGCCCAGAAGTTCCGGCCGCCTTGGAAGTTCCGGGGGACGGAAGTTCCGGCCAGGGTCCGGCGAGGTTCCGGGCTACACAGAGAGATTGCACAAAAGAGCAGTTTCTTTGGGTACCGCCATCCCGGAAGTTCCGGTGTGAACAAAAGCTTTACACTGAGATTTTTCAGATCAGTGTGAAAAGATAAGTTGATTCCTAGATGTTTTTATGATGCACCCCCTCTTAATAGTGCAGCTGCCCTAAAGACTCAAGAAACAAGAAAACACTATGGTACTCCACTTTTCTTGGGCACTCCACTTTTCCTTTTTCCAATAAGAGAGGGAATAACCATCCATGCTTCGCTTTAACTTAATTAGTGCTGTTTACACTAGAGCATGTGGTTAGAAACACAAATGAAGTTGTCATAGATGTCAAAAACAATTTAGTGCAACAATGCACTTTCAACCTCCCCCTTTTTGGCATAAATGACAACAATGCTTGAGAGGGTAATCACATAAAGTATATAAGATATAAACAGTTTTAATGAAGGGTAGGTACTCCCCCACAACCCATGCCTTATTTTAGGATTGCATTTGAATTAAATGACATGGTTAGAAGAAACTCCCCCTATCACTATGCATACCCACACAAGAATGATATATTGACATGGAACGCTTTACTAACCTTGTTTTTCATAGTGACGGGACAAATATAGATATATCAGTGCCTCATAGATGTCTCTCACAATACGAGAATATAGATTATGCCATGTAACCCTCTTGCCATTAAATGCTCACACAAAGATAGATAGTTAACGGAACATTTCGAATAATAAGATAAGATCCAAATAGGAGCAAATAAGAGCAAAGGTTCAAAGGTTCACCAAGCAACATAAAATAGGCAAGAGATAAATAAAGATTTACGATAAGCCCTATCAAGCACCACGATAAGCCCTATCAAGCACCGCAACATCTCCCCCTGTTGTCACCATGATGGCAAAAAGGAAAGATGGAGGCAACCATAAACAGCCCCTAGGAGAGGGACGCAGAGGGGTCATCAGACGACTCTCCAGAAGACCCTGGGCCATGAGGGCGGTGAGAAGAGGCTTCATCTTCGGCTTCAACATCAAACCGAGCAAACTTGGACTGGTATTTCTCAAAAGAAGTCACATTAGACTCGGAACCGTGAGCAATGTCCATACGAGATGCACGCATACCATCCTTAAGAGCCTTCATGCCCTTCTTCCTAGACTTGTGCTCCTCCCACTACTTTTTGTGCATATCTTGCTGCAGACAGAACATGTTCTTGAGAAGATGCCAAAGTTTGTTGCTCCTCTTTGACCCGGAGTAACTAGGCTCCCCATGATGAAAAGCATGAGAGCGGGGGCAAAGCTCAAAGTGGTATGGATCTCCAGCATGTAGCTCCTCTTCCTCATCATCATCTCCCTCATTAGCAATCGCCTTGCCCTTCTTAACCAACAAGCTAACACTGGAGAGAACAGCCAAACTCTGACCCGCAAATGCATCAGGAGCAATTTCAGCGATCAAGGTAGTAACATAGGGATCATAGATAGGAACCTTGCGGTTCATCACCACACTGTACATTCCATGTCACATAAAGTTCATCACATCAATGCGGGCTCGGAGTTGTGACAAGTGTAGTGAAGAAGGCCGATGAGGTGGCCACGAATCTTGTTCTTGTCACCCACTTTGACAGCAAGAGTTTCCCTAAAGATCCGGTGCATGATGTCACAGAAAGGCAGAAGATCACCAATAGATCCAACCTTTTCGGATGGAGGATATAAATCAGCCAAATGAAGAGCCTGATATACCCCTTTGTCGTGGATCTTGTAGCCATGGTCAACAGTAGTGTTAGTATACTCATATCCCAAAAGACCGGCCAGCACTGAGAACGTAGCAGAACACTTCTCCTCACCACTCATCCAAGTAAGAGTGCGTTGCATATCAGTCCCAAAATGCACAGTGGCATAGGACTGAGCCACAAGAGGTGGATACACATCCTGTTGAAAGCGCATATGCGGAAGGAGGTTGAGCTTGACACACATGCTCTGGATCCCATCAAAGTAAGCAGAATTTGTGGGAGTCTTGTCAAAGTGAGCAATGTTGGTACACTTCTGAACGACACACTTGTTGACAAACTGAGTAAAGATCTCCTCATAGTTGCGTTGTTGGAA
Organism: Aegilops speltoides; assembly: GCA_021437245.1. Classification (NCBI taxonomy): domain Eukaryota; kingdom Viridiplantae; phylum Streptophyta; class Magnoliopsida; order Poales; family Poaceae; genus Aegilops; species Aegilops speltoides. The sequence continues at coordinate 308,959,247 of CM038142.1, read as the reverse complement.
TAGATTCCAAAACTTGGGATCAGCCACATGGTCACGGTCATGGGGATAAGGATTGACTCGGCGAAGAGCAATCCACTCAGGTGTGGGCATTTCCATCATTGTGACCGACTCAGGAGGAGGAAGTTGATCATTTGTTGACTTGGCCTTCTTGGAAGTAGTCTTCCGCTTCTTGGAGTGAACGGGAGCAGCAGGAGGAGATGCACTGTCTTCAGCCTTAGCATCTTCCTCAGGATGGCAGTCAAACATGTTCTCATGCCCCAAAACAACAACCTTTGTCTTCTTGACCCATTCTTTGGATTTCTGTTCATACACCTTGGATGGGCGAGCACGCGAGCCAGACCTTCCTGCTGACAGAGATGAGAGATAGCATGGGATAGAATAAGTACACAAGCTTCAAAACAGAAAATCAAAGAATCTCATTATGCAAAAAACATGACAGAACTCTGCTTAGGCCGGAAGTTCTGGGGGGAGGTCGGAAGTTCCGGCGGCCGGAAGTTTCAGGGAGCCCAGAAGTTCTGGCCGACGGAAGTACCGGCCCTGGCCCGGACGTGGAAACCCTAGCGAGGTAGGAACTTCCGGGCACTGGCATGGTCATAGGGCTCCTTCCAAATCTGAGGAGGGGACATACATATATCGTATAATGGAAGATAAACAAGAGGAGAGCATTGCGGATCTAAAGTGGATGTAGGACTCAGGATTTGATGCTTGTGTTTATCCTACAACCATAAGCATAGTCTACAATCCCCGGGAGAATCTAGAGAGAGTAGAGGGATGCTTAGGCTACCTTCCTCCATGGAGATAGTGGAGAGCATAGATGCCCTCCAAGCACGATGATGGGAAGAAGGGGCTGGAGGTTCTGGGGGACCGGTAGCTCACCCGGAAGTCGCCGATGGGTGAGGGGCACCACATGGAGAGAGCAGAGGGAGGAATATAGGTAAAAAAGGGGGAGATACCCCTTTGTCATCCCCTGCCCACATTATGTGCCCAAAATCCACGACGCCTTGAAATTCCAGGCAAGGCCGGAAGTTCCGGACACCACCCCAGAATTTCCGGGATATCCAGAGAGAATACGATCTCTCTGAACTCCTGAGAACTAGAAGGAGAGAGTCCGAAAGCTCCCAAGACCACCACACACCCTATCAACATTTATGTGGTTGGATTGAAGCTTGTGAAGCAGACAAATATCAGAGGGTCGCAAGATGAGAGAGGTTTGGGTAGAACCTGAGCTATGGGCAACACAAACGACAACACTCAAGAGCAACAACATGAAAACTCAATCAGATAGAAAACACCGGACAAACACACCAAAGGAGATGAAGAATAAGTCCAACCTCTCAAAGAGAGGCGGTAGATGAGTCCACCATGTTTGAGTATATGTGACTTGGCACCGCGAAGATTTTAACCTTGATCCCAACATCACAACTCCATCATTTAAAGTACTAAGTCACAAAAGTGAAAACATAGTAGCTTTGAGAGTGTTTGGTTTGTTTATGCATCATATAGGGTGAGATAACTCATGAGTTGAATGTCTCCCCCTAAACACATGCCTACATCTTGACAAGACATAAGTAAATGTATGCATGGGTACTAGATTTCACATGATGTTGTCAAGCTCCAAGATACCAAGTTCACGCCTAAGTTGACAAAACCTTGCTTCATCCAATGGTTTGGTGAAAATGCCTGCAAGTTGCATATCTTTACCAACATGAGCAATATCAATGTCACCTTTTTCCACATGATCTCTCAAGAAATGATACGTAATATCAATGTGCTTGGTGCTAAGATGATCTTTGGGATTCTCAGCAATACTAATGGCACTTTCATTATCACATAGAAGAGGCACATGTCCATATGTGATACCGTAATCCTTCAAAGTTTGCCTCATCCATAGTAATTGAGTTGCACAATTGGCAGTTGCAATGTATTCGGCTTCAGCGGTGGAGAGGGCAACACAATTTTTGCTTTTTTGAGGACCAACTTACCAAGGAGCGTCCAAGAAATTGACATGCACCGGAGGTGGACTTCCGTCCCACTTTGTCACCAGCCCAATCCGCATCCGTGTACCTAATGAGATCAAACTTAGCATCCTTGGGGTACCATAGACCCAACTTTGGGGTGTGAACAAGGTATCTAAGAATATGCTTAACCGCCTTATGATGACTTTCCCTAGGGGAAGCTTGAAATATAGCACACATGCACACACTGAACATGATGTTTGGTCTAGATGCACAAAGATAAAGCAGTGAACCAATCATAGAGCAGTAAATAGATGTGTCGAAAGGGATACCGTTTGTGTCTTCAGTGAGTACAAGTTTTTTTTGGCATGGGTGTCTTACATGGGCTAGCATTTTTCATGTCAAACTTCTCTAGAATATCCTTGAGGTATTTTGTTTGAGACAAGAAAATTCCTTCTTGAAATTATTGTATTTGAAATCCGAGGAAGAACTTCAAGTCCGCATTGAGTGACATTTCAAAGTTCTTGGTCATGGAAGCCGCAAGCTTCTTGTACAAATGAATGTTAGGAGAACCAAAAATGATGTCATCTACATAGATTTGGCATAAGATCAAATCACTCTTGTCCCTCTTAGTAAAAAGTGTGGGATCGATCACCCCTCTCACAAAACCATCACCGAGTAAAAACTTCTTAAGATGATTATACCAAGCACGAGGTGTTTGTTTGAGGCCATACAAAGCCTTTTGAAGTTTATACAATAGTCTTTGTGATCGGGATCAACGGACCCAGGTGGTTGTGATACATATACTTCTTCTTGTAGAGGACCGTTAAGGAAAGCACTCTTCACATCCATTTGATGTAATGTAAAACCATTGAAAGTAGCATAGGCAAGTAAGATGCATATAGATACAAGACGGGCAACGGGAGCAAAGGTCTAAGGAAAGTCCAAACTTTCAACTTGTGAGTACCCTTGTGCCACTAACCTTGCCTTGTTGCGGATGATTACACCATTCTCATCTTGCTTGTTCTTGAAAATCCATTTTGTTCCAATGACATTATGTTCCGTAGTTGGTCTCTTGACTAATGACCACACTTGGTTGCGTTCAAAACTGTTCAACTCTTCTTGCATATCAACGAGCCAATCATTGTCCATCAATGCATCTTGTACCTTAAGTCGCTCAAAACTAGAGACAAGCGAGAAGTGAGCGCAAAAGTTTGTCAAATGTTTTTGAGTGACTCTACCTTCTGATATGACGGTAAGAATTTGATCAACATCAACACGACCGGCCACTCGGGGTATGATGGAGGTTAGGGTCTCGCTAGGTTCAACTTCATGTCCATCATCCACATCCTCAACATATGGATCATTAATGTGTGGTGGAAGATCTTCTTCTTCATATTGCATTTACTGAGGTTCATCATCAACGATTGCACTTTGTTGTTCTTGACCTTGGTGATGATCTAGCTCTTGAAGATGATCATGGTAAGGAACTTGATCTTCTTCTTGTACTTGAACTACAGGCATTGGTTTAACAATAGGAGCTTGTGATGGTATGGGTGTTGAAGTGGTTTGATGATGTGTGAAGCTTCCATCTTATTCTTCATCATCATGAGGTTCTTGTTCCATTGGAAGAAGAGCACCAACACCCATGGTCAAAATATCTTAAGAATAATCTTCTTCACCTACATCACTTAGATCAACTTGCTCCCCATGGGAGCCATTAAGTTCATCAAACACCACGTCACAAATTTCTACAACACATCCATTGGATTTGTTGTAGACTCTATAGGCGTGAGAGTTTGATCCATAGCCAACAAATATGCCCTCAATTGTTTTGGATTGAAATTTTCCTAACCATTCTCTTTTGTTGAGGACATTTGCACCCACATACATGAAAGTACTTGACATTTGGCTTGTTCCCAGTTAGGAGCTCATATGGAGTCTTTTCCAATATTGTGCAGAGGAAGAGCCGGTTTGATGCATGGCATGCGGTGTTGATAGCCTCAGCCAAAAACTATGTGGCGACTTGTATTCATCCAACATGGACCTTGCCATCTCCACAAGTGTACGGTTCTTCCTTTCGGCTACACCATTTTGTTGAGGAGTGTATGGTGCAGAATATTGATGCTCAATCCCTTCATCACTAAGAAATTCTTCCAGGGTGTAGTACTTGAACTCTGAGCCATTATAACTTCTCATTGCCAAGGTTTCTTTCTCAAACTTGTGTTGTGCTTGCTTGGCAAAAGCAATGAAAGTGATCTTCATCTCGTCCTTGGACTTGAGGAAAAACACCCATGTATATCTTGAGTAATCGTCAACAATGACAAGTCCATACTTTTTCCCACCAAGACTATCCCATGAAGGAGGCCCAAAAAGATCCACATGAAGGAGCTCCAAAGGCCTTGAAGTGGATACAATATTCTCGGGTGGGTGATTTGATTGATGTTGCTTCCCCGCTATGCATGCACTACACACACGATCTTTCTCAAAAGAGACATTGGTTAGTCCAAGGATGTGATTACCCTTTAAGAGATCTTGAAGATTTCTCATGCCGACATGGGCTAGTCGGCGATGCCATAGCCACCCCTTGTCGTCCTTAGCCAATAGACAAGTTGCATGGAATGTGCTCTCTTTCGAGAAATCAACCGTGTAAAGGTTTCCATCCAACTCTCCAACAAAGGCCACTTCAAGAGTATCTCTCTTAGAGACTTTCACATCAGTTAGTCCAAGTAGTGTATCATAACCAACAGAAGCCAATTGACAAACATAAAGCAAATGGTATTCAAGGGATTGGACAAGCATGACATTTGCAAGAGACATGTCATTTGTGATAGCCACCTTAGCCAACCCGAGTACCTGTCCTTTTGATCCTCCACCAAGCACAGTTCTCATAAATGGTTGAATAGCTTCCATGAAGTCGTAGAGCAATTTTCTACCTGCGGTCATATGGTTGGTACATCCACTATTGATCACCCATTTGACTCCAGAGAAAGCAACCTACACACAATTATGACTTGGTTAGAGGCACCCATTTTGCAATGGGACCTATCAAGTTAGTCACAAGGGTCTTAGGACTCAAATAGCATAAAATCAGAATGCATTACAAGGACCAATAAATTTTGCATACGCTTCTCCATCCTTAGTTTTACGAAGTACATAGGATGGAGGCATGAACTCTTTTGGCTTGTTGAGAGTGGCATGCCCCTAGTGGCCTTCCCACTCACAACCTTACCTTTGTCCTTGTGCCCTTCTCTAACTAATGTTTCCTTGAGAGGGGTGGTGCACTTTTGAGAAGATGTCTTCTTATTGCTTGTGCTTGGGTCAAACCCGAGCCCTTCCTTGGAAAACACTTCATTGTGTTGTCTCAACACCTCATTAAGGTTCTTTTGTCCTTGAGCACATGTCATGAGTCCTTTCTCAAGTTGTGCCTTTAGAAAGTGATTCCCCTCAAGAATAGATGCTAGGTCACCACTAGAGTTAGTAGTACAAGCATCAATATTGATAATAGGAGAAGAGTAAGCCTTGGCTAGGGTTTCAAGATAAGTAAGCTTGAGTGTCTCAAAACTCTTTGTAAGAAGGGTGAGCTCTTCTTCCTTAGTCTCGAGGGACACAGATAGAATCTCACAATCCTAAGAAAGAGAAGCATGAGATTTCACAAGCTTACTTTTCTCACTCGTAAACTCCTCGCAAGAGTCCTTAGCCTTTTTCAAGGAGGCAAGTTCTTTAGCATGAACACCAATGTTTGCACCAATTTTCAAGCATAGTTCATCATTTCGTGCTTCCACATATTGGACTTTCTGCTCAAGGATTTCAGATTTTTCCTTTTCCTCGGTGACAAGGGTTTCGAGTTCCTTAATGGTGATGGTGTGCTTACTCACCATCTCCATAAGCATACGAAACATAGTGAGATTCTTTCCTTTGAGGGAGCACATGAACTTATTTAGTTTAGCAAGCATAGGATCATCTATATCATCATCATCATAATTATCCTCCGCATCAAGATACTCATCACAAGGAGTAGACGGAGTGAAAAGAGGAGGGTTTGACCGTGGGGTTACCTTGACCTTGTCTGGAGAGTTTTGGTCCTCTCCGTCTTCTACCACGGCCTTTTCCATTAGGCACTTCTGAGCGTTGCCCTTGTACTCTTTCATGTAGTTGTAGGTGACAACATCACCACTCTTGTTGACTAGCCTCAAGGTGTTTTGAGAATCTTGAGCTACTCCGGCAACACCACTAACATCATCCAGATCGGATTCTTCATGAGCAACCATTGCTTTCCCATCTCTCTTCTTGAGCTTGGAGTTCAAAGGATTTGGCAACTTCTTCTTGGGAAAGGTCTTGGGAAACCTTGGTTTATCTTCTCTCTTCTCATAAGGTCAATCGTTGGAGAAGTGGTTGGTTTCTTCATAGTTGTAGCATTTTCTCACTTTCTTCTTCTGGAATCTTCCCTTGAATTTTCCCGCGCTAAATTCTTGACAAATAGGGAAATGTCTTCATATGAAGGGCTCTCATAGGATTCAATCTCACCATCATCATCATCATCATCATGTTTTTCTTCTTCATTTTGCTCTTCTTCACATACATGCTTGGCCTTCAATGCAAGATTGATCTTTGATGTTTACGTACCATGCATGGCAAGATGTTTTGTAGCATTTGCCTTTGAATCTTCAAATAGTTGAAAATTGGATATGATGTCATCTGGAGTCATTTCCTTGAATCCATGGTGTTGTCTTATGTCCCACACCATTTGGTGATGATATGGAGCAAGAGCATGAAGCAACTTGTCCCCAAGAAATCCCTTAGTCAAGTTGAATCCATCTCGTGTCTTATTTTTTGACTATAAACAGTAGGGTAAACACCCCACTGCAGCTTTTATTAAATTAGAAAATAAACAACAATTGTCTTGGGGGCTTGAGGTAAGCCCACAGAAAAGAATAAAAACAAAAAAAGAAGAAGAAAACTATAAAAGAAAACTAACCTATAGCTAAAAGAAATAGGGACTAAAAAAAGAACAAAGGGAACTATACAAATGTTTACAGCCAAGCATCTAGCCAAGTAGAGAATTGAGCTTCATACTTTTTCTTGATCCTGTATTTGAGCATCTTTAACTCCTGAAAGAATATATGTTTCCAGCCATAAAAAGAGGGGGTTATATTTTCAAAGATCTTGTTGTTTCTTGAAATCCAGATTGCCCATGAACCCAATATTATAATCTCCATAAAGAAGGGGCAATTGAGTTTGTCCTTGAGATCTTGATAAGCTTCCAGGACTGATAAGTTATGTGTCCTTGAAGGGCAGATGAAGTCCCAACATCTTACAGCAAAAGGGCATCCCCAAAAGAGATGGTGCAGAGTTTCTTCCTGTTGACAATTTCTCACTGCACAGTTGTAGACTTCCAATTCAACATTTTTCCTTCTTAAGAGATTCCTGGTGTTGATTCTGTCATGTAACAGCATCCAGAAGAATACTTTGTGCTTGGGTTGACAGGAACTTTTCCAAATCCATGAGAAGTGTGGAGGAGTTTATTTGTGTCCAATTAGCACCTTATATGCCTTGATTGATGAATAATATTCATTTCCCCAGATGTAACTCCAGGTATCTAGTGCATCTAAATATTCAGAGTTTCTTAGAGCAATGCACATGTCCTCCATTTGTATGAATTCCTCATATGCTTGTGTAGTAAGAGGCAGGTGGAATAAATCTTGGAGAAATTCAGTGTTGATCACTTGTTGAACACTGTTGTGAGGATCTTTAACAAAGGAATATAAGTGATCAAACTTGTGTTTGAGAATAAATTGGTCCCACATATCATCCCAGAACAGAGCACTTTTGCCATCTCCCACATTGCATCTGGCTATAGCTTTGAATTGATCAATGAGTGCTAAGTTGGCTTTCCACCAGAATGAGCCCACTTTTTGATCCCCTGGAAGTTGTCCATTGCTGTAGTATGATTCCCAAATTAAATTGACCCAAGGGATATCCTATTTGTTATAGAATTTATGAAGATTTTTCATAAGCAGGGTTTTATTTTGAGTGAAGATATCCAGAACACCCAAGCCACCTTGATCTTTTGGTCTGCAAACTGTGTGCCAAGCCACTAGTGCTGGTCTCCTATCCCCCGTATCAGGACTCCTCCAAAGGCAATGCCTCAAGTATTTAATGATTTGTTGTTTAATTGTGATGGGGACATCCAGGCAACACATGAAGTAAACTGCTAGAGAAGCCAACACGGATTTGACCAGCAATACCTTCCCTGCTTGTGTCATGAAAGTAGAGATGCCAACAATTCTCTTAGCAATTCTGTTGACTATAGGCAAGCATTGTTCCACAGTTGGCTTATGGATCCCTAAAGGTAGCCCCAGATAAGTAAATGGGAATTGCCCTCTGGCACATTGAAGAGTGTTTGTGAAAATTTCCACCCTGTCTTCTGTAATGTTTATTGGTACCATGATAGACTTCCCATAGTTTACTTTGAGCCCAGTGGCATCTGCAAATGTGTTTAGTAAAGCTTTTAGGCAAACTAGTTGTCTTGCACTTGCTTGCATGATGACAAGAGTATCATCAGCATACTGCACAATAGGGAAGTCAGGGCATGAATTCACTTGCAGTGGAGGTGTTATTAAATCCCTTGCCATGGCTTTATTCAAGATTGATTGCAATAAGTCAGCTACAAGCAGAAAAAGGAGTGGAGAAAGGGGGTCTCCTTGTCTGACTCCTCTTTTACAGTAGAATTTCTTCCCAGGCACCCCATTTAACATCACAGCAGAAGATGTAGAATTGAAAAGCATGTGCATCCAGGTAATCCACCTTTCACCAAATCCCTTAGCTCTAAGTATGTCAATTATAGCCTGATGTTCAATGGTGTCAAAAGCCTTTTCAAAATCCAGTTTTATGACAAGCATTTCCTCCTTTGATTTGTGGCACTGATGTATGTATTCATAGGCCCATCCCAAACAATCCTGAATCACTCTGCTCTTTAAGAATCCATATTGATTAATATGCACCAATTGTAGAATTACTTTTTGTAATCTGTTTGCTAACAGTTTAGTAATGATTTTGAGGACCCCATTAAGCAGAGAAATAGGTCTGAAGTCATTAGGGGACATTGGTACCTCCTTTTTTGGAATGAGTGTGATATAAGAAGTGTTGATGCTTTCCAAATTCACAGTTCCAGCATGAAAGACAATGATAAGCTCAGTTACATCCAGTTTTATAATTTCCCAACAAGCTTTAAGGAATTCATTGTTAAATCCATCAGGACCTGGAGATTTGTCTGTTGGCAAATTCTTAACAACCTCATCAATTTCTTCCTGAGTGAAAGGTTTCTCAAGATCTTGGAAAATTTGTGGGTCCACTCTGCTATCATACAGGTCTTGTAAGTTGAAATGCATGGTGTGACCAGTGGAGTGACCCAGTCTTTTCTTGAAAGCTTCCCATAATATTGCAGCCTTTCCTTCATGATCAGTAATTCCCACTTGATCCTCACTTATGAGCATTGCAATTTTATTATGCATGTGGTTGATAGAAGCTTTTGTATGGAAGAATTTTGTATTCTCATCACCAAACTTGACCCCTTTGATTTTTCCTCTCTGTTTCCAATAAATCTACTGGTTACTTAGGGCAGTTATGAGTGTTTCTTTCAATATCTCTCTGCAATTATGCTCAAATAGAGTTAGATCTCTGAATTCCTCCAAGAAGTCCCATAGGAAAATACATTCATTCAACTCATTAATGTGTTTTTTGATAGAAGACAGATTCTTTGCCCAAAGTTTGAGGGCTCTCCTCAAGTTTTTGAATTTAGCATTGATTTTCTTAGCAGGATCGGTGTGTCCAACAGGAATATTCCAGGCAGTTTGCACAATATCTCTGAAAGAGCTGTGTTTCAACCAATAATTCTCAAATCTGAAAACTCTTGACTTGGGTATTGCTGTACCAATTTTTATAACAAAGGCAAATGATCTGAAATTGGCTTTGCAAGAGGTAGAGAAGTGGTGTCAGGGTAAGAAGTCATCCATGCAGCAGAAGTGAAGAACCAGTCTAACTTTTCCAGCAAAGGACTGTCTTGCATGTTGCTCCAACTGAACTGTCTTCCTTTGAGTGGTAATTCAATTAGTCCCAGGTTACTAATGGCTTCATTGAATAACAGCATCTGATTAACATCCCCACCAGGTCTATTTCTGTCTTCAGGTGATCTGATGAAGTTAAAATGTCCCATGACAATCCAGTCAACATCATCAGGCATTTGTATGTTTGTAAACATTCAATAAATTCCAATTTCTCCTCAATGTTACAAGGTCCATAAATATTTGTTAAGATCCATGGTTTATGGGAGGATGTGCAAGTGAACTGCATTGTTAAAGAGAACTTGTTTTGAAAGAGCAACTGTCCAGTGAAGAGAGCCCCATTCCAAGCAGTCAAAATTCCACCCGAAGCTCCAATTGATGGCAGATATTCAAATTTGTTGAATCTTTGAGGGCAAAAGTTTTGAATATATGCCAAATCAAAGTTTTGTCCCTTTGTTTCTTGCAAACACAAAATTCCAGCAGCACTTTCCTCAATTTTTTGTCTAATGGCCAACCATCTCTCAGGAGAATTCAAGCCCCTAATATTCCAATTTAAGATATTCCATGATCTGTTTCTACTCATGGCTAACTATCTGAAAGAGGAACTGATACCAGGCCCCAACTCCTGGTATAATATCATACACCTGACAATCATATCCACAGGTTGGCAGAGACACAATAAGGATGGAGAGTGTATACAAGCAATGATAACAGTCATGACATATCATCAGGAACATTAGGGACAGATCAAACCCCACAATCCTGCTAGGGGGAATAAAGTTTTGAACATCTTCATAGATACCACAAGTCCACAATTCAACCACATTGAACAAAATAACAGTAGGGCAGCAATGTCTGACAGACACTACACATGTTCTGCTTACATCCATAACTTCCATAACATCAAAATTCATGCAAACAACCATCAAACTAGTCTTTCTGAAAGGAACCCTGATACTAATATTGATGTGGCAGATCAACATGACACATCCTAAGAAGTTGTATCACCAGTGGCCTTGGGGACCTTGGCACATCCTCCTAGCCCTTCTTCTTTGGCCTTTTTGAGAGCTTGTCCTGAGCTTCATCCTCAGAGACCTTGCAAAAAGCTTTAGTCAGATTTTTGACCACTTTGTTATGGACAGTAGGAGGAATAGCATTACAGGGCAAACATGATTTGATATCACAAGTTCTCCTTCTATAACCATTGTTGTCTTTTTTAATTCTATCACTTCTCCTTACCTGAGTCTCCACAAGAGGCTCTTTTTCTCTCCTTTTCCTTGAGACAGCTTCTCCTAAAGACAAGTGTATGACCTTGTTGGGGGACACTTGCTGTAGTGGGCTTCCAGCACCACTAGAGGAGTGAGCAGCTGGGCTTATACCCTCATTTTCCTTCCCCAAGCCCAACATTATTTCCTTACAACTGGGGGCCTGTGAAGAGGGAGATGCATCAGGAATATGAAATAAGATGGTCTCTTCAGAATCACAATTGATAGTAAGCAGCTTCCACAGCTCTGATTTCAGCAGATGCATGACCCAATCAAACTTGTCAGGAGTGAGGAGAAGATTGATTATGAAGTTAAACCAACTTACAGGAATGTCAATTTTGAAAGTAGATACTTCTCCCTGGGTTGCTGGAGCAAAGTGCTGAATCCATAGTCCCAAACCTTCCTCAGAAATCAAATGTGCACCATCAATAATATCCAAGGCATGATTCTGAGCTAATTCATGAATATCAAGTAAAGTGGGAGAGTTAACTAAAGAGAATCTCTCCATACCTTTATTTTGGCCTGCTTTGGAAGTGCCAACCTCAACTATGGGAACATTTGCTTTGCCTTTTAAGTCAATTGAGGGCATTAAGCCCTGTGATTCACCTTGCATATCTTGAACAGACACATTGTCTCTGTTTATAGTAACATTGGCTACCTGGGAGTCACCTATAGCATTGTCCTCATGGATCTGAACCTGGGATCCTTCAGCAGCAGAAGTAGCAATAGGGATATTCTGAACAGGAGCTCCATCTGGCAATGAATTTCCATCCTCAGCTATATTGTGTTCAGCAGCAATAGGAACTGCAGTTTGCTCAGCCATTTCCACAGCATTGGCTACATGCAAAGCCTCCTGTGCAGGCATAGGATTCCCCACAACAAGTTGTTGTCCCAAGCCAGCTATAATCTCATTGTGTTGAACAGGATCATCCTCTTCTCCATCTGCTTGATAGGCCATAAAGATGTTCTGCAAACCCATGCCCAGAGGGTTGATTTGATCCACTTGATTAACCTCATCACTGACAGTGTGAGCGTTAGACCAAATACCATCAGACAGTGAAACTGTGGTGGTGATGCTGCTATTGGGGGCACCATCCTCCTGCAAAACTGGCATCTCCATCTGTTCTTGTTGCTGTTGAGGCTGGGGAACATTAACTTGGGGAAAAGCCCAGTGGCCCTGCTCCTCCTGCTCTTCCCATGCATCCCAATCATCTTGCTGTGCAGGTACATTTTGAATTGGAACAGGCTGAAAACCTGGGAAATCATTGGCATGTTGAGGAACTGGGTGTGGATCAACTCCAGGTGGTGGAAAAGGATCGTCATCCTCAGGTCCCCCTCCAAGCATTTCTTCTAACAGAACCTCCACAGAACTAGTCCAAGACTCTTCCTCAAAGCATTCTCCTTCAGACCACCTGATACTTTTTGGGATGTCAGTGAGCTCAGTCACTCTGGCCTTTACCAATATTTTCCCTCTGAGAGCATCCTCCTTTTCCCAACTAATAATTCTTCCCCACTTGGCAATGGCGGCTGCAATGTCTTCAGTATTGCAGTAATCAAAAGGGACTCCCACAAACAGAAGCCAGCAAACTCTGTTGAAATGCAACCTGCGCCAATTCCTGCCTTTGTTGTGCGGAATGAAAGAAATAAAGACATCTCCAAAAGGATGTGGACTGCTGCTGATGAGGCGATCTCTATCTCTGACATGTCTAAACTGCACATAGGCCTCCCCAAAAGGGCATGGCTGGATTTCTCTAAATCCTACATCCTCGACACCTTGCAAGAACTCCTCAAGAACATCTCTAACATTTGGAAAGAATACCTCGTTTGGATGTGGGTGGATGATTGCTATCGCCCAATCCTCATGCCTTCTTGGCCTGTGTGGCAAGATTGCCCTCGATACCCCCGTACGCCCCTCCACCTGAAGAATCTGGAACCCATTAGGAACGAAAGGAGCTGGGTCAATTGGAATGTTGGCCATTGTCAGGGCCGAAGCTTCCGACGAGCGCAGCACCAATGCCTGCTCCGCCGATGGTGAAGAAGACAGCAAGCTTGCCGAGGCAGGAACAGTGGGAGGAGCAGAGTTGGTAAGAGCAGAGGAATGCGAGGAGGCAGCCTGCGGTCTCGGTTGGAAATTTGGAAATAGGTCCTTGACCAGCTCCATAAATGACGGGACTTGCCTAGTCGGCTGAGCTGGGCCTTTACATTTGAACCATGCCTCCACAGCACCGTCAGCCCAGGCCTCCTCAGGTGGGCTCGGGAACGAGTCAAATTTCAAAAAAGGCCAGAGCCCAGGCAGTTTAGGAACCATGCAGTTACGTGCAACATGACCTTGTCCTCCACATGCAAAACAAACTACGTACGTGCGAGGGTCAGAACGTAGAGAGATTTGGGGCTGATTAAGAGACCCATTACTCTTAGTGGTAATGGGGGTAGAATTTGAATGCTCCCCTTGATTGACACTACTTTGAATATGACCCGATAAACGCTCGAAAACCGATCGACCGTTTCTAACCACCGTGCTGTAGCTCTGGCGATCGCCGGAGTTGCTGGCCACGGCCTTTCCATTTCTACCGACCAAGGTCCATTCATCATCAAGTTCTTTGTAAAAAGCTTGCTCTTCTCGAAACCAATTTGGTCCACCAAAATTCCACAGATTAAACACAACCTCGAAATCATGTTCAACAATTCTACCACTGTTGTAAATATCAAATCCAACAGACTTAGAGGCAACCGAGAACATGAAAGTCCTATCCCTGAGGTGACGAACCCTAAAACCTTGAGCATAACCTCCAAACATGGCCAGGAGAGAGATACTAACCGTGTGAACATCAAGCTTGAAGGTTGCGCGGCAGAAAGATACCACCAAGATGAATTCTTGTTGACGAAAACCAGGAGAAAACACCACCGGATGTCCAAACTTAGACCGCATGTCAGCTTGAAACTTCCTGCCACGATCAAAGTTTAGGGCGAAAGGAGCCATCTTGAGAGGTGGCTGCCGGCACCGGAGTGGCCACCGACAGGAGAGGTGGCCGCCGGGGCCGGAGTGGCCACCGGCGCAAAATCGCCTAGGAGTCGCCTAGGAGAGGAGAGGAGAGGAGAGTGGCCTGGTCTTGCGGGATTCCATAAACAAGAGCCATCTAAGTCTCTTCCATGTTCTCTTCCATGTTCTAAGTGGCCTGGTCTTGTGTCTTATCACAATCACAAGACTCTATGTCGGCAGTGAGAGTCATGAGGCGCTCAAGGAGCTTCTTGGGGGATTCACCTTTCTCCATACAAAATTTTTCCAATTGACCCTAGGCAATTTCATATTGAGCAAGCCGGAGAGTTGAGGTACCGGTCTTGGTCCTCACAATGCTATCCCATAATTCCTTGGCACTTGTGATGTGTATGTACGGTATCCTTTGCTTGTCATTCATACCTCTCCTTATGCACATGGTTACCGTGTCGTTGAGATTCTTGTCATATATTTCTCTTGGTGTAAGATTCTTCGGGTCAACTGCTTTGTAGCCATACTCCAAGATATCCAACATCTCATCATTTCCATATCGAAGATGATCCTGCATAGCAACTCTCCACAACGCAAAATTGCTAGTGTCATCGAGTAAAGGAGGTTTGCCTTGCGGGTTATACTTTGGTTTGTCTATTTGAGGTCTTGCATAAAGCCAAGAAACACTGGAGTGATCATTACTAGGAGGTTGTTGGCCAAGTGAAGGAGTAGGCACAGTTGGCCTCGAGGCCGCACCACCCGAAAGTGGTTCAAGCATCGTGGTTAATGTGGCTAATCTCATTTGGACCAAGGCCTCAAGATAATCATCATGCTCCTCATTTTGCTTACCAAGGGCCCATTCCAGATCCTCAGAAGTAAAGGACTTGACTTCCGTAGAAGCCTCGCCCTTATCCTTCGGATCTACAACAAGGGGAGTCCCATCGGGGTTCATCTCACTCTAGGGCGGTTAAGCCACAAGAGTTGAGCACGAGGCTCTGATACCAATTGAAAGGATCGAGATGGACCTAGAGGGGGGGGGTTAATAGGTACAATTAAAAATTGATTGTTTCTTAGCAATTTTAGGCAATAATGCAGAATATGAAAGTGAGTCTAACAATTGCAAGTATGATGCTAAGAGCTAAGAAAGATAAACAAGTAATACAAGTGAGTAAGCAAGCACAATATGATATAAGTAAAGACTAAGAGACAAGTAACCTCAAGTAGAGAGTTAGGGTTAGGAATAACCGCAACTCGTCGAGATGAGGATGTATGCCGATGTGCACTTCCTTGGAGGGAAGCTACGTAACTATTAGAGAGGTGGATGTTACCAAGAAGGCACACAAACGCCACGAAGGCTCACCCTATTCTCCCTTTGAAACAACACCACAAAGGCGTTTCTCAACCACTAGTGGTAGACCTTGGGGTGGTCTCCAAACCCTCACAAGCTTTCTGTGGGAAATCACAACGGTCGATTCCTCGCTGGAGCACTCCTACCGCCTAGGAGTTCCAACCTCCAAGAGTAACAAGATGAACTACAAAAACAAGGGGGAATCAACTTTCGCTTTGGTGAATGTGTAGATCGAGCACTTATCCTTTGCTTCACAAAAGATCAAGAGCTTTGGGTGGCTAAGGAGGGAAATCTCCAAGAAATCGAGGTCTGAAAATGGAGGTGAGAGAAATGGAGTCGTCAAGTTCTTCGTGAGGAAGAAGAAGACTATTTATAGGTGGGGATGGAATCTGGCTGTTGGAGGTAGATTTTTGCGTATCCTGGAAGTTCTGGCCACACAAGGAAGTTCCGGACCCCAGAAGTTCCGGCCAAGTTCCGGCCAGGTTCCAGGCTACACACGGAGTTTGCATCCACACTGCAGTACCTCGGAAGCTGTTGAAACAGGGGACGGAAGTTCCGACTGACCCGGATGTTCCGGGGGACGGAAGTTCCAGCCAGGGTCCGGCGAGGTTCCGGGCTACATAGAGAGATTGCACAAAAGAGCAATTTCTCTGGGTACACCGGAAGCTTCCTGGACCCCTGCCGGACGTTCCGGTCCCCGGAACTTCTGGCTGTCCCGGAAGTTCCGGCCTGAACAGAAGCTTTACACTTCGAGATTTTTCAAATCAATGTGAGAAGACAAGTTGATTCCCAGATGTTTTTATGATGCACCCCCTCTTAATAGTGCGTCTACCCTAAAGACTCAAGAAACAAGAAAACACTATGGTACTCCGCTTTTCTTGGGCACTCCGCTTTTCCTTTTTCCAACAAGAGAGGGAATAACCATCCATGCTTCACTTTAACTTAATCAGTGTTGTTTACACTAGAGCATGTGGTTAGAAACACAAATGAAGTTGTCATATATGTCAAAAACAATTTAGTGCAACAATGCACTTTCACCGTCGCTGTCATCAACCCCGGCAACTTCGTCTACTCTGACCACCGTTGGTGACATCGACCCCGCGCCGATGGAACGCCGCAATCGTCATCGAGTTCTTCTCTGCTGGCCTCTTTGACTTCTCTGACATGGCGTACAACTCGTGGAGGTCCCCGTCTCCGCATACCTGGTGCTGGCAACACTAATGCGTGCCTTCATCCACGACGTGTCCCCGGGCCTGGCAAGCCTGGTCGGCGCTTCGTCAACTTTGTCTTCGTCCGTCTACGCATGCTCGGTGCTTGCAACTGTTGGGGAACGTTACATGAGAAATAAAAAAATTCCTACGCTCACCAAGATCAATCTAGGAGATGACCATCTACAAGAGGAGAGATTGCATCTACATACCCTTGTAGATCACTAAGCGGAAGCATTAAGAAACGCGGTTGATGTAGTCGAACGTCTTCGTGATCCAATCATGATCCGTCCCACGAACTCCTGATCCAAGTGCCGAACGGACGACACCTCCACGTTCAACACACATACGGCTTGATGACGCCTTCACCTCCTCAATATAGCGAGCGATGGTGAAGTAGTAGCTCGAGTCCTCCGACAGTACGACGGCGTGGTGGCAGCGGTGGTGGTGGAATCTCAGCAGAGCTTCGCTAAGCACTACGAAGAGGAAGAGGAGGGGCAGCGCCATGGCGTGGAGATGTGCTCATGGGTGCGGCTGCCCTCTCTCTACCTCTCTATATATAGGGGGAAGGGGGAGAGGGGGCGCCCCTAGGGGATCCCATCTAGGTCCGGCGACCACAAGAGGGAAACCCTAGATGGGTTCTCCCCCTAGCTAGGAGACTTGGCCCCCGAGCCAGGTGGAGGCAAACCCTAGGGAGGCGCCCTCACCTCTTCTGGCAACGTGGGAAAGGGTGAGGGGGCGCACAACCCCTTAGTGGGCTGGTTTGCCCCCCCTTGGCCCATGACGCCTCCTAACACTTGTCGGAGCCCCCCGAAACCCCTTTCGGTCATGCTGGTCATCACCCAGTACCCATGGAACAATTCCGGACTCTAATTCCCTTCGTCCAATATATGAATCTTCACCTCCAGACCATTCCAGAGTTCCTCGTCACGTCCAGGATCTCGTCCAGGACTCTGAACAACCTTTGGTAACCACCATAATGACTCAACTATACTTATATCGTCACCAAACATTAAGTGTGTTGATCCTGCGGGTTTGAGAACTATGCAAACATGACTGAGACACCTCTACCGTCAATAACCAATAGCGGGACCTGGATGCCCATATTGGTTCCCACATATTCTACGAAGATCCTGTCGGTCGAACCTCGATGTCAAGGATTCAGCTAATCCCGTATGTAGTTCCCTTTGTCTATCGTTATGTCACTTTCCCGAGATTCGATCGTCGGTATCTTCATACCTAGTTCAGTCTCGTTACTAGCAAGTCTCTTTACTCTTTCGTAATACAAGATCCCGTGACTAACTCCTTATTCGCGTTGCTTGCAAGCTTCTTGTGATGTTGTATTACCGAGAGGGCCCAGAGATAACTCTCCGTCATACGGAGTGACAAATCCCAGTCTTGATCCATGCCAACTCAACATACACCCTCGGAGATACCTGTAGAGCACCTTTATAGTCACCCATTTATGTTGCGATGTTTGGTACACACAAAGTATTCCTCCAGTGTCAGTGAGTTGCATGATCTCATGGTCACTGGAACATATATACTTAACATGCAGAAAATGATAGCAATAAACTTGATACGATCATATGCTACGTTTATAGTTTGGGTATTGTCCATCACATTGCTACCTCTTGAGCACTGCGTTGGATTTCCCCGAAGAGGAGAGGATGATGCAGCAAAGTAGCATAAGTATTTCCCTCAGTTCTTGAGAACCAAGGTATCAATCCAGTAGGAGACCACGCACAAGTCCCTCATACCTACACAAAACGATAGCTACTCGCAACCAACGCGATTAGGGGTTGTCAATCCCTTCATAGTCAGTTACGAGAGTGAGATGTGATAGAGATGATAAATAATATTTTTGGTATTTTTGATAGATAGATGCAAAGTAAAAAGTAAAAGGCAAAGTAAAAAAGCAAGTAAATAAAGCAATAGAGATTGATATGATGACAATAGACCCGGGGCCATAGGTTTCACTAGTGGCTTCTCTCAAGAGCATAATTATTCTACGGTGGGTGAACAAATTACTGTTGAGCAATTGACAGAATTGAGCATAGTTATGAGCATATCTAGGCAATGGTCATGTATATAGGCATCATGTCCGAGACAAGTAGATCGAAATGATTCTGCATCTACTACTATTACTCCACTCATCGACCGCTATCCAGCATGCATCTAGAGTATTAAGTTAAAAATAGAGTAACGCCTTAAGCAAGATGACATGATGCAGAGGGATAAATTTATGCAATATGATAAAAAAAACCATCTTGTTATCCTCGATGGCAACAATACAATACGTGCCTTGCTGCCCCTTCTGTCACTGGGAAAGGTCACCGCAAGATTGAACCCAAAGCTAAGCACTTCTCCCATTGCAAGAAATACCAATCTAGTTGGCCAAACCAAATAGGATAATTTGAAGAGACTTGCAAAGATAACTCAATCATACATAAAAGAATTCAAGAAGATTCAAATATTTTCCATAGATAAGTTGGATCATAAACCCACAATTCATCGGTCACAATAAACACACCGCAAAAAGAAGATTACATCGAATAGATCTCCACGAGAGAGGGGGAGAACATTGTATTGAGATTCAAAAAGAGAGAAGAAGCCATCTAGCTACTAGCTATGGACCCGAACCTCTGAAGTAAACTACTCACACTTCATTGGAGGGGCTATGGTTAGAAGCCCTCCGTGGTGGATGCCCCCTCCGGTGGATCTCTGGAACAAGCCCCAAGATGGGATCTCGTGGATACAGAAGGTTGCAGTAGTGGAATTAGGTTTTTGGCTCCTCGTCCGATCGTTTGGGGATACGTAGGTATATATAGGAGGAAGGAGTACGTCGGTGGAGCAACAGGGGGCCCACGAGGTAGGGGGGCACGCCCAGGGGGCGCCCTCCACCCTCGTGACCGCCTCTGGCACTTCTTGGAGTAGGGTCCAAGTCTCTTGGATCACGTTCGGTAAGAAAATCACGTTCCCGAAGGTTTCATTCCATTTGGACTCCGTTTGATATTCCGTTTCTTCGAAACACTAAAATAGGCAAAAAACAACAATTCTGGGCTGGGCCTCCGGTTAATAGGTTAGTCCCAAAAATAATATAAAAGTGGAAAATAAAGCCCAATATGGTCCAAAACAGTAGATAAAGTAGCATGGAGCAATAAAAAATTATAGATACGTTGGAGACGTATCAGGCATCCCCAAGCTTAATTCCTGCTCGTCCTCGAGTAGGTAAATGATTAAAAAAAGAATTTTTGATGCGGAGTGATACTTTGGCATAATTTCAATGTAAATCTTCTTAATTGTGATATGAATATTCAGATCCGAAAGATTCAAGACAAAAGTTCATATTGACATAAAAATAATAATACTTCAAGCATACTAATCAAAGCAATCATGTCTTCTCAAAATAACATGGCCAAAGAAAGTTATCCCTACAAAATCATATAGTCTGGCTATGCTCCATCTTCCCCACACAAAATATTTAAATCATGCACAACCCCGATGACAAGCCAAGCAATTGTTTCATACTTTAACATTCTCAAAACGTTTTCGATCTTCACGCAATACATGAGCGTGAGCCATGGATATAGCACTTATAGGTGGAATAGAAGGGTGGTTGTGGAGCAGACAAAAAGAGGGAAGATAGTCTCACATCAACTAGGCGTATCAACGGGCTATGGAGATGCCCATCAATAGATATCAATGTGAGTGAGTAGGGATTGCCATGCAACGGATGCACTAGAGCTATAAGTATATAAAAGCTCTACAAAAGAAACTAAGTGGGTGTGCATCCAACTCGCTTGCTCACGAAGACCTAGGGCATTTTGAGGAAGCCCATCATTGGAATATACAAGCCAAGTTCTATAATGAAAAATTCCCACTAGTATATGAAAGTGACAAAATGAGAGACTCTCTATCATGAAGATCTTGGTTCTACTTTGAAGCACAAGTGTGGTAAAAGGATAGTAGCATTGTCCCTTCTCTCTTTTTCTCTCATTTTTTATTTGGGCCTTTCTCTTTTTTTTGGCCTCTTTTTTTTTGTCTGGAGTCTCATCCCGACTTGTGGGGGAATCATAGTCTCCATCATCCTTTCCTCACTTGGGACAATGCTCTAATAATGATGATCATCACACTTTTATTTTTCTTACAACTCAACAATTACAACTTGATACTTAGAACAAAGTATGACTCTATATGAATGCCTCCGGCGGTATACCGGGATATGCAATGAATCATGAGTGACATGTATGATAGAATTATGAACAGTGGCTTTGCCACAAATACAATGTCGACTACATGATCATGCTAGCAATATGACAATGATGGAGCGTGTCATAATAAACGGAACGGTGGAAAGTTGCACGGCAATATATCTCAGAATGGCTATGGAAATGCCATAATAGGTAGGTATGGTGGCTGTTTTGAGGAAGGTATATGGTGGGTGTATGATACCGGCGAAAAGTGCGCGCTATTAGAGAGGCTAGCAAAGGTGGAAGGATGGGAAAAAGTGCGTATAATATGGACTCAACATTAGTCATAAAGAACTCATATACTTATTGCAAAAATCTAGAAGTTATCAAAGCAAAGTATTATGCGCATGCTCCTAGGGGGATAGATTGGTACGAAAAGACCATCGCTCGTCCCCGACCGCCACTCATAAGGAAGACAATCAATAAATAAATCATGCTCCGAGTTCATCACATAACGGTTCACCATACGTGCATGCTACGGGAATCACAAACTTCAACACAAGTATTCTTTAAATTCATAACTACTCAACTAGCATGACTTTAATATCATCACCTCCATATCTCAAAACAATTATCAAGCATCAAACGTATCTTAGTATTCAACGCACTCAAAAGAAAGTTTCACATATCTTGAATACCAAGTATATTAACATTAAGCAAATTACCATGCTATTAACGACTCTCAAAATAATCTAAGTGAAGCATGATAGATCAATAGTTTCTTTAAAACAAATCCACCACCGTGCTCTAAAAGATCTAAGTGAAGCATTAGAGCAAAAAATTATCACGCTCAAAAGATATAAGTGAAGCACTATGAGCAAAACTATCAAGCTCAAAAGATATAAGTGAAGCACATAGAGTAGTCTAACAAATTCCAATTCATGTATGGCTCCCTCAAAAGGTGTGTACAGCAAGTATGATTGTGTTAAACTAACAAACAAAGACGCAAATAATACAAGACGCTCCAAGCAAAACACGTATCATGTGGTGAATAAAAATATAGCTCCAAGTAAATTACCGATGGAAGTGGACGAAAGAGGGGATGCCTTCCGGGGCATCCCCAAGATTTGACTTTTTGGTGGCCTTGGATTATCTTGGGGGTGTCATGGGCATCCCCAAGCTTAGGCTCTTGCCACTCCTTATTCCATAATCCATCAAAAGAATTCACCCAAAACTTGAAAACTTCACAACACAAAACTCAACAGAAATCTCGTGAGCTCCGTCAGAGAAAGAAAACAAAAGACTACTTAAGTTACTGTAATGAACTCATTATTTATTTATATTGGTGTTAAACCTACTGTATTCCAACTTCTCTATGGATTATAAACTATTTTACTAGCCATAGATTCATCAAAATACGCAAACAACACCCACAAAACAGAATCTGTCAAAAACAGAACAATCTGTAGCAATTTGTAACTAACGCAAACTTATGAAAATCTAAAAATTCTACAAAAATAGGAAGTCCTGGAAAATTTGTTCATAGAACATAAGAAAAAAGAATCAACGCAAAATCACGTTCCTGTGATTTAACAAAATTATATTCGTGCGTGCAAAGTTTCTGTTTTTCAGCAGAATCAAATCAACTATCATCGTAGGTTATCCTATAGGTTCTACTTGGCACAAACACTAATTAAAAGATAAAACCACATCCAAACAGAGGCTAGATGGATTATTTATTCCTAAACAGAAGCAAAAACAAAAAACACAAAATAAAATTGGGTTGCCTCCCAACAAGCGCTATCGTCTAACGCCCCTAGCTAGGCATTGATAATTTTAATGATGCTCACATGAAAGAAAAGAATTGAAGCACTAAGAGAGCATCATAAAACATGTGACAAACACATCTAAGTCTAACATACTTCCTATGCATAGGCATATTATGATCAAACAAATTTGCAAGGCAAGCAAAAACTAGCATATGCAAGGAACAAAAGACGATAGTAATCTCAACATGACGAGAGGTAATTTAGTAAGATGAAAATTTCTATGACCATATTTTCCTCTCTCATAATAATTACATGAAGGATCATAGGAAAATTCAAAAAATAGCTATCACATAACATATTCTCAACATGATCCACATGCATGCAAAGTTGACACTCTTCCAAAATAGTGGGCTTATCATTAACTAAAGTCATGACCTTTCCAAACCCACTTTTATCAAAAATATCATAAGATTGAACACACTCCAAAAATGTGGGATCTAAAGTTGACACTCTTCCAAACCCACTTTCAATATTATTGCAAACATTATTATCAATATCATATTCATCATGGGGCTTAAATAAATTTTCAAGGTTGTAAGAAGCATCACCCCAATCATGATCATTGAAACAAGTAGTAGACATAGCAAAACTAGCATCCCCAAGCTTAGGGTTTTGCATATTATTAGCACAATTGACATCAAGAGAATTTATAGGAAAAGTATTGCAATCATGCTTTTTATTCAAGGAGCTATCGTGAATCTCTTCATAAATTTCTTCATCATAATTTTCAGATTCACGAATTTCAAGCAAAACCTCAAAAAGATAAGTGCACTCAAGTCACTAGCAATAGGTTCAACATAATTGGATCTCTTAAATAGATTAGCCAGTGGATGAGGATCCATAAACTTTTAGCAAGCGAAGATGCAAGCAAAAAAGAAGGTACATGGAGACACAAGATCGAACGGAAGAGGGTCGAATAAAACGACAAGGGTGAAGTGGGGGAGAGGAAAATGAGAGGCAAATGGCAAATAATGTAATGCGAGAGATAGGGATTGCGATGTGTACTTGGTATAGTTGACTTGCCTGCGTGAGCCTCCCCAGCAACGGCGCCAGAAATTCTTCTTGCTACCTCTTGAGCACTGCGTTGGATTTCCCCGAAGAGGAGAGGATGATGCAGCAAAGTAGCGTAAGTATTTCCCTCAGTTTTTGAGAACCAAGGTATCAATCCAGTAGGAGACCACGCACAAGTCCCTCGTACCTACACAAAACGATAGCTACTCACAACCAACGCGATTAGGGGTTGTCAATCCCTTCACGGTCACTTACGAGAGTGAGATCTGATAGAGATGATAAATAATATTTTTGGTATTTTAGATAGATAGATGCAAAGTAAAAAGTAAAAGGCAAAGTAAAAACAAAGCAAGTAAATAAAGCGATAGAGATTGATATGATGAGACTAGACCCGGGGGCCGTAGGTTTCACTAGTGGCTTCTCTCAAGAGCATAAGTATTCTACGGTGGGTGAACAAATTACCGTTGAGCAATTGACAGAATTGAGCATAGTTATGAGCATATCTAGGCAATGATCATGTATATAGGCATCACGTCCGAGACAAGTAGATCGAAACGATTCTGCATCTACTACTATTACTCCACTCATCGACCGCTATCCAGCATGCATCTAGAGTATTAAGTTAAAAACAGAGTAACGCCTTAAGCAAGATGACATGATGTAGAGGTATAAATTCATGCAATATGATAAAAAAACCATCTTGTTATCCTCGATGGCAACAATACAATACATGCCTTGTTGCCCCTTCTGTCATTTGGAAAGGTCACCGCAAGATTGAACCCAAAGCTAAGCACTTCTCCCATTGCAAGAACCACCAATCTAGTTGGCAAACCAAAAAGGATAATTCGAAGAGACTTGCAAAGATAACTCAATCATACATAAAAGAATTCAGAGAAGATTCAAATATTTTCCATAGATAATTTGGATCATAAACCCACAATTCATCGGTGTCAACAAACACATCGCAAAAAGAATATTACATCGAATAGATCTCCACGAGAGAGGGGGAGAACATTGTATTGAGATCCAAAAAGAGAGAAGAAGACATCTAGCTACTAGCTATGGACCTGAAGGTCTGAAGTAAACTACTCACACTTCATCGGAGGGGCTATGGTGTTGATGTAGAAGCCCTCTGTGGTGGATGCCCCCTCCGGCGGAGCTCCGGAACAGGCCCCAAGATGGGATCACGTGGATTCAGAAGGTTGCGGTGGTGGAATTAGGTTTTTGGCTCTTCATCTGATCGTTTGGGGATACGTAGGTATATATAGGAGGAAGGAGTATGTCGGTGGAGCAACAGGGGGCCCATGAGGTAGGGGGCACGCCCAGGGGGGCGCCCTCCACCCTCGTGACCGCCTCTGGCACTTCTTGGAGTAGGGTCCAAGTCTCTTGGATCATGTTCGGTGAGAAAATCACGTTCCCGAAGGTTTCATTTCATTTGGACTCCGTTTGATATTCCGGTTCTTCAAAACACTGAAATAGGCAAAAAAACAGCAATTCTGGGTTGGGCTCTGGTTAATAGGTTAGGCCCAAAAATAATATAAAAGTGGAAAATAAAGCCCAATATGGTCCAAAACAGTAGATAAAGTAGCATGGAGCAATCAAAAATTATAGATACGTTGGAGACGTATCACACATCATTCTCCTAATGACGTGACCTCGTTATCAAATAACAACTCATTTCCATGGCTAGGAAACCATAGCCATCTTTGATGAACGAGCTGGTCCGGTAGAGGCTGACTAAGGACATCTTGTTGTCTATGTATCCATACTCGTATTTGAGTTTTCGATCATTACAATTCTAGCATGGATAATAAACGATTATCATGAACAAGGAAATATGATAATAACAAACTTATTATTGCCTCTAGGGCATATTTCCAACAGTCTCCGACTTGCACTAGAGTCAATAATCTAGTTCACATCGCCATGTAATTAACACTCATAGTTCACATCGCCATGTGCCTAACACGCAAAGAGTTTACTAGAGTCAATAATCTAGTTACCATGTGAGTAACACTCGATGAATTCTAGGGTTTGATCATGTTATGCTTGTGAGAGAGGTTTTAGTCAACGGGTCAGCAACATTCAGATCCGCATGTACTTCGCAAATCTCTACGTCATATTGTAGATGGTGCTACTGTTTGGGGAACGTAGTAATTTCAAAAAAATTCCTACGCACACGCAAGATCATGGTGATGGCATAGCAACGAGAGGGGAGAGTATTGTCCTCGTACCCTCGTAGACCGTAAGCGGAAGCGTTATGACAACGCGGTTGATGTAGTCGTACGTCTTCACGATCCAACCGATCCAAGCACCGAACGTACGACACCTCCGAGTTCAGCACACGTTCAGCTCGATGACAATCCCCGGGCTCCGATCCAGCAAATCGTCGGGGATGAGTTCCGTCAGCACGACGGTGTGGTGACGATGATGATGTTCTACCGGCGCAGGGCTTCGCCTAAACTCCGCGACGATATGACCGAGGTGGAATATGGTGGAGGAGGGCACCGCACATGGCTAAGGAACGATCCGTAGATCAACTTGTGTGTCCTAGGGTGCCCCCTGCCCCCGTATATAAAGGAGCAAGGGGGGAGGCCGGCCGGCCCTTGTGGGCGCGCCAAGGAGGAGGAGTCCTCCTCCTAGTAGGAATAGGACTCCCTCTTTCCTACTCCTACTAGGAGGGGGAAGGAAGGGGGAGAGGGCGAGGGAAAGAGGGGGGCGCCGCCCCCCTCCTAGTCCAATTCGGACCAGAGGGGGAGGGGGCGCGCGGCCCATGCTATCTGCCCCTCTCTCTCTCCACTAAGGCCCATAGGGCCCATTACTTCCCGGGGGGTTCCGTAACCTCCCAAGACTCCGTTTTCTCCGAAAATGTCCGGAACACTTCCGGTGTCCAAATATAGTCGTCCAATATATCACTCTTTATGTCTCGACCATTTCGAGACTCCTCGTCATGTACGTGATCACATCCGGGACTCCGAACAAACTTCGGTACATCAAAACTTATAAACTCATAATAAAACCGTCATTGTAACGTTAAGCGTGCGGACCCTACGGGTTCGAGAACTATGTAGACATGACCTAGAACTATTCTCGGTCAATAACCAATAGCGGAACCTGGATGCCCATATTGGTTCCTACATATTCTACGAAGATCTTTATCGGTCAAACCGCATAACAACATACGTTGTTCCCTTTGTCATCGGTATGTTACTTGCCCAAGATTCGATCGTCGGTATCCAAAACCTAGTTCAATCTCATTATCGGCAAGTCTCTTTACTCGTTATGTAATGCACCATTCTGTAAGTAACTCATTAGCTACATTGCTTGCAAGGCTTATAGTGATGTGCATTACCGAGAGGGCCCAGAGATACCTCTCCGACAATCGGAGTGACAAAACCTAATCTCGAAATACGCCAACCCAACATGTACCTTTGGAGACACCTGTAGTACTCCTTTATAATCACCCAGATTACGCTGTGACGCTTTGGTAGCACCAAAGTGTTCCTCCGGTAAACGGGAGTTGCATAATCTCATAGTTATAGGAACATGTATAAGTCATGAAGAAAGCAATAGCAATATACTAAACGATCAAGTGCTAGGCTAACGGAATGGGTCATGTCAATCACATCATTATCCTAATGATGTGATCCGGTTAATCAAATGACAACACATGTCTTTGGTTAGGAAACATAACCATCTTTGATTAATGAGCTAGTAAAGTAGAGGCATACTAGTGACGTTGTGTTTGTCTATGTATTCACACATGTATTATGTTTCCGGTTAATACAATTCTAGCATGAATAATAAACATTTATCATGATATGAAGAAATAAATAATAACTTTATTATTGCCTCTAGGGCATATTTCCTTCAGTCTCCCATTTGCACTAGAGTCAATAATCTAGTTCACATCACCATGTGATTAACACCCATAGTTCACATCACCATGTGATTAACACCCATAGTTCACATCGTCATGTGATCAATACCCAAAGGGTTTACTAGAGTCAATAATCTAGTTCACATCGCTATGTGATTAACACCCAAAGTGTACTAAGGTATGATCTTGTTTTGCTTGCGAGAGAAGTTTAGTCAACGGGTCTGTCACATTCAGAGCCGTATGTATTTTGCAAATATTCTATGTCTACAATGCTCTGCACGGAGCTACTCTAGCTAATTGCTCCCACTTTCAATATGTATCCAAATTAAGACTTAGAGTCATCTGGGTCAGTGCCAAAACTTGTATCGACGTAACCTTTTACGATGAACCTTTTTGTCACCTCCATAATTGAGAAACATATCCTTATTCCACTAAGGATAATTTTGACCAATGTCCAGTGATCTTACTCCTAGATCACTATTGTACTCCCTTGCCAAACCAGGGCAGAGTATACAATAGGTCTGGTCCATGGCATGCCATACTTTTATAGAACCTATGACTGATGCATAGGGAATGACTTTCATTCTCTTTCTATTTTCTGCCGTGGTCGGGATTTGAGTCTTACTCAATTTCATACCTTTGCAACACAGGGAAGAACTCTTTCTTTGACTGTTCCATTTTGAACTTCTTCAAAATCTTGTCAAGGTATGTACTCATTGAAAATCTTATCAAGCGTCTTGATCTATCTCAATAGATCTTGATGCTCAATATGTAAGTAGCTTTGCCGAGGTCTTTCTGTTAAAGAACTCCTTTCAAACATTCCTTTATGCTTTGCAGAATAATTCTACATTATTTCCGATCAACAATATGTCATTCACATATACTTATCAGAAATGTTGTAGTGCTCCCACGCACTTTCTTGTAAATACAGGCTTCACCGTAAGTCTGTACAAAACTATATGCTTTGATCAACTTATCAAAGCATATATTCCAACTCCGAGATGCTTGCACCAGTCCATAGATGGATCGCTGGAGCTTGCACATTTTGTTAGTACCTTTAGGATTGACAAAACCTTCTGGTTGCATCATATACAACTTCTTCTTTAAGAAAACCATTAAGGAATGTAGTTTTGACATCCATTTGCCAGATTTCATAAAATGTGGCAATTGCTAACATGATTCGGACAGACTTAAGCATCACTACAGTTGAGAAAATCTCATTGTAGTCAACACCTTGAACTTGTCAAAAAACTTTTTGTGACAAGTTGAGCTTTGTAGATAGTTACATTACCATTAGCGTCAGTCTTCTTCTTAAAGATCCATTTATTCTCAATGGCTTGCCGATCATCGGGAAAGTCAACCAAAGTCCATACTTTGTTCTCATACATGGATCCCATCTCTTCATGGCCTCTAGCCATTTTGCGGAATCCGGGCTCATCATCACTTCCTCATAGTTCGTAGGTTCATCATGGTCAAGTAACATGACTTCCAGAATAGGATTACCGTACCACTCTGGTGCGGACCGTACTCTGGAAGACCTACGATGTTCTGTAGTAACTTGATCTGAAGTTTCATGATCATCATCATTAGCTTCCTCACTAATTGGTGTAGGAATCACTGGAACTAATTTCAGTGATGAACTATTTTCCAATTCGGGAGAAGGTACAGTTACCTCATCAAGTTCTACTTTCCTCTCACTCACTTGTTTCGAGAGAAACTCCTTCTCTAGAAAGGATCCATTCTTAGCAACGAATGTTTTGCCTTCGGATCTGTGATAGAAGGAGTACCCAACAGTTTCCTTTGGGTATTCTATGAAGACGCACTTCTCCGATTTGGGTTCGAGCTTATCAGGTTGAAACTTTTTCACACAAGCATCGCAACTCCAAACTTTAAGAAATGACAGCTTAGGTTTACTACTAAACCATAGTTCATACGGTGTCGTCTCAACAGATTTAGATGGTGCCCTATTAAACGTGAATGCAGCTGTCTCTAATGCATAACCCCAAAACAATATTGGTAAATCAGTAAGAGACATCATAGATCGCACTATATCCAATAAAGTGCGGTTACGATGTTTGGACACACCATAAAGTTGTGGTGTTCCAGGTGGCGTGAGCTGTGAAACTATTCCACATTTGTTTTAATTGAAGACCAAACTCGTAACTCAAATATTCGTCTCCGCGATCAGACAGTAGAAACTTTATTTTCTTGTTACGATGATTTTTCCACTTCACTCTGAAATTCTTTGAACCTTTCAACTATTTCAGACTTATGTTTCATCAAGTAGATATACCCATATCTGCTCAAATCATCTTGTGAAGGTCAGAAAATAACGATACTTGCCACGAGCCTTCATACTCATTGGTCTCGCATACATCAAGATGTATTATTTCCAACAAGTCAAGAGCTTCGCTCCATTGTTCAAGAACGGAGTTTTAGTCATCTTGCCCAAAAGGCACGGTTCACAAGCATCAAATGATTCATAACCAAGGGATTTCAAAATCCATCTTTATGGAGTTTCTTCATGCGCTTTACAATCGATATGACCCAAACGGCAAGTACACAAATAAGTTGCACTATCATTACTAACTTTGCATCTTTTGGCATCAATATAATGAATATGTGTATCACTACGATCGAGATCCAACAAACTATTTTCATTGGGTGTATGACCATCGAAGGTCTTATTCATGTAAACAAAATAACAATTATTCTCTAACTTTAAATGAATAACCTTATCGCAATAAACACGATCAAATCATGTTCATGCTCAACGCAAACGCCAAATAACATTTATTTAGGTTCCCAAAAGTATAAGGAGTGTGCGATGATGATCATATCAATCTTGGAACTACTTCCAACACTCATCGTCACATCCCCTTCAACTAGTCTCTGTTTATTCTGTAACTCCTGTTTCGAGTTACTAATCTTAGCAACCGAACAAGTATCAAATACTCAGGGGCTACTATAAACACTAGTAAGGCACACATCAATAACCTGTATATCAAATATACCCTTGTTCACTTTGCCATCCTTCTTATCCACCAAATATTCAAGGCATTTCCGCTTCCAGTGACCATTTCCTTTGCAGTGTAAGCACTCAGTTTCAGGCTTTGGTCCAGCTTTGGTCTTCTTCACGGGAGTGACAACTGGTTTGCCATTCTACTTGAAGTTTCCCTTTCTTTTCCTTTGCCCTTTTCTTGAAACTAGTGGTCTTGTCATCAACACTTGATGCTCTTTCTTGATTTCTACCTTCGTCGATTTCAACCTCATGAAGAGCTCGGGAATTGTTTTCGTCATCCCTTGCATACTATAGTTCATCACGAAGTTCTAGTAACTCAGTGATGGTGACTAGAGAATTCTGTCAATCACTATCTTATCTGGAAGATTAACTCCCACTTGATTCAAGCGATTGAAGTACCCAGACAATCTGAGCACATGCTCACTAGTTGAGCGATTCTCCTCCATCTTTTAGCTATGGAACTTGTTGGAGACTTCATATCTATCAACTCGGGTATCTGCTTGAAATATTAACTTCAATTCCTGGAACATCTCATATGGTCCATGACGTTCAAAACGTCTTTGAAGTCCCGATTCTAAGCCGTTAAGCATGGTGCACTAAACTATCAAGTAGTCATCATATTGTGCTAGCTAAACGCTCATAACGCCTCGCATCCGCTTCGCAATAGGTCTGCACCTAGCGTGCATCAAGGACATAATTCTTCTATGCAGCAATGAGGATAAACCTCAGATCACGGATCCAATCCGCATCATTGCTACTAACATTTTTCAACACAATTTTCTCTAGGAACATATCAAAATAAACATATGAAAGCAATAACGCGAGCTATTGATCTACAACATAATTTGCAAAATACTACCAGGACTAAGTTCATGATAAATTTAAGTTCAATTAATCATATTACTTAAGAACTCCCACTTAGACAAACATCTCTCTAGTCATCTAAGTGATCA
This sequence comes from Aegilops speltoides, assembly GCA_021437245.1. Taxonomy (NCBI): domain Eukaryota; kingdom Viridiplantae; phylum Streptophyta; class Magnoliopsida; order Poales; family Poaceae; genus Aegilops; species Aegilops speltoides. The sequence goes on along the minus strand of CM038142.1, from coordinate 308,927,534 downwards.
CGTGATCCAAATCAACTAAACCATAACCGATCATCACGTGAGATGGATTAGTTTTCAATGGTGAACATCACTATGTTGATCATATCTACTATATGATTCACGCCGACCTTCGGTCTCCGTGTTCCGAGGCCATACCTGCATATGCTAGGCTCGTCAAGTTTAACTCGAGTATTCTGCGGTGCAAAACTGGCTTGCACCCGCTGTAGATGGACGAGAGCTTATCACACCCGATCATCACGTGGTGTCTGGGCACGATGAACTTTGGCAACGGTGCATACTCAGGGAGAACACTTCTTGATAATTTAGTGAGAGATCATCTTAAAATGCTATCGTCAATCAAAGCAAGATAAGATGCATAAAGGATAAACATCACATGCAATCAATATAAGTGATATGATATGGCCATCATCATCTTGTGCTTGTGATCTCCATCTCCGAAGCACCGTCATGATCACCATCGTCACCGGCGCGACACCTTGATCTCCATCGTAGCATCGTTGTCGTCTCGCCAACTATTGCTTCTACGACTATCGCTACCACTTAGTGATAAAGTAAAGCAATTACAGGGCGTTTGCATTTCATATAATAAAGCGACAACCATATGGCTCCTGCCAGTTGCCGATAACTTCGGTTACAAAACATGATCATCTCATACAATAAAATATAGCATCACGTCTTGACCATATCACATCACAACATGCCCTGCAAAAACAAGTTAAACGTCCTCTACTTTGTTGTTGCAAGTTTTACGTGGCTGCTACGGGCTGAGCAAGAACCGTTCTTACCTACGCATCAAAACCACAACGATAGTTCATCAAGTTAGTGCTGTTTTAACCTTCGCAAGGACCGGGTGTAGCCACACTCGGTTCAACTAAAGTTGGAGAAACTGACACCCGCCAGCCACCTGTGTGCAAGCACGTCGGTAGAACTAGTCTCGCGTAAGCGTACGCGTAATGTCGGTCCGGGCCGCTTCATCCAACAATACCGCCGAACCAAAGTATGACATGCTGGTAAGCAGTATGACTTGTATCGCCCACAACTCACTTGTGTTCTACTCGTGCATATAACATCAACACATAAAACCTAGGCTCGGATGCCACTGTTTGGGGAACGTAGTAATTTCAAAAAAATTCCTACGCACACGCAAGATCATGGTGATGGCATAGCAACGAGAGGGGAGAGTATTGTCCACGTACCCTAGTAGACCATAAGCGGAAGCATTATGACAACGCGGTTGATGTAGTCGTACGTCTTCACGATCCGACCGATCCAAGCACCGAGCGTACGCACCTCTGAGTTCAGCACACGTTCAGCTCGATGACGATCCCCAGGCTCCGATCCAGCAAAGCGTCGGGGATGAGTTCCACAAGACGACGGCGTGGTGGACGATGATGATGTTCTATCGGCGCAGGCTTCGCCTAAACTCCGCGACGATATGACCGAGGTGGAATATGGTGGAGGGGGCACCGACACGGCTAAGGAACGATCCTAGATCAACTTGTGTGTCCTAGGGTGCCCCCTGCCCCGTATATAAAGGAGCAAGGGGAGGCCGGCCGCCCTTGTGGGCGCGCTTAAGGAGGTGGAGTCCTCCTCCTAGTAGGAATAGGACTCCTCTTTCCTACTCCTACTAGGAGGGGAAAGGAAGGGGAGAGGAGAGGGAAAGAGGGGCGCCGCCTCCTAGTCCAATCCGGAACAGAGGGGGAGGGGGCGCGCGGCCCATGCTAGCTGCCCCTCTCTCTCTCCACTAAGGCCCATAGGGCCCATTACTTCTCCCGGGGGGGGGGGTTCCGGTAACCCTCCGGCACTCCGGTTTTCTCCGAAAACGTCTGGAACACTTCCAGTGTCCGAATATAGTCGTCCAATATATCAATCTTTATGTCTCGACCATTTCGAGACTCCTCGTCATGTCCGTGATCACATCTGGGACTCCGAACAAACTTCGGTACATCAAAACTTATAAACTCATAATAAAACTGTCATCGTAACGTTAAGCGTGCGGACCCTACGGGTTCGAGAACTATGTGGACATGACCTAGAACTATTCTCAGTCAATAACCAATAGCAGAACCTGGATGCCCATATTGGTTGCTACATATTCTACGAAGATCTTTATCGGTCAAACCGCATAACAACATACGTTGTTTCCTTTGTCATCGGTATGTTACTTGCCCGAGATTCGATCGTCGGTATCCAAAACCTAGTTCAATCTCGTTACCGGCAAGTCTGTTTACTCGTTACGTAATGCATCATTCCGTAACTAACTCATTAGCTACATTGCTTGCAAGGCTTATAGTGATGTGCATTACCAAGAGGGCCCAGAGATACCTCTCCGACAATCGGAGTGACAAAACCTAATCTCGAAATACGCCAACCCAACATGTACCTTTGGAGACACCTGTAGTACTCCTTTATAATCACCCGATTCGTTGTGACGTTTGGGAGCACCAAAGTGTTCCTCCGTAAACGGAGTTGCATAATCTCATAGTTACAGAACATGTATAAGTCATGAAGAAAGCAATAGCAATATACTAAACGATCAAGTGCTAGGCTAACGGAATGGGTCATGTCAATCACATCATTCTCCTAATGATGTGATACCATTAATCAAATGACAACACATGTCTATGGTTGGAAACATAACCATCTTTGATTAATGAGCTAGTCAAGTAGAGGCATACTAGTGACGTTGTGTTTGTCTATGTATTCACACATGTATTATGTTTCCGGTTAATACAATTCTAGCATGAATAATAAACATTTATCATGATATGAGGAAATAAATAATAACTTTATTATTGCCTCTAGGGCATATTTCCTTCAGCTACCACGCTCCACTTGGAGCTATTCCAAATGGCTGCTCCACTATACGTATATGGTTTGCTACTGAGATTCATCCGGATTGGTGTTAAAGCTTGCATCGATGTAACCATTTACGCTGAACTCTTTATCACCTACATAACCGAGAAACATTTCTTATTACTTTAAGGATAATTTTGACCGTTGTCCAGTGATCCACTCCTGGATCACTCTTGTACCCCCTTGCTAGACACGTGGCAAGACACACATCAGGTACAGTACACAACATGGCATACCGTATAGAGCCTATGGCTGAGGCATAGGGGACGACCTTCATCCTTTTTCTTTGTTCTACCGTGGTCGAGCTTTGAGTCTTACACAACTTCACACCTTACAACTCAAGAAAGAACTCCTTCTTTGACTGATCCATTTTGAACTCCTTCAAAATCATGTCAAGGTATTCGCTCTGTGAAAGTCTTATCAGGTGTCTTGATCTATCTCTATAGATCTTGTTTCCCAATATGTAGCAGTGTTACCCAGGCCTTCCTTTGAAAAATTCCTTTCAAACAGCCCTTTATGTTTTCCAGAAATTGTACATCATTTCCGATCAACAATATGTCATCCACATATACTTATCAGAAATGTTGTAGTGCTCCCACTCACTTTCCTGTAAATACAAGTTTCTTGCAGACTTTGTATAAATCTAAAAGCTTTGATCACCTCATCAAAGTGTATGTTCCAACTCTGAGATGCTTGCTCCAGTCCATAGAAGGATTGCAAGTGCTTGCATACGTTTTATCATCCTTAGGATCAACAAAACCTTCCGGTTGTATCACATACAACCTTTCCCCATGGAAGCCGTCAAGGAAAGTTTGTTTTGACATCCATCTGCCAGATTTTGTAATTGAAAATGCAGCAACTGCTAACATAATTCCAACAGACTTTAGCATCGCTATGAATGAGAAAGTCTCATCATAGTCAACTCCTTGAACTTGTCGGAAACTTCTTTGTGACAAGTCGAGCTTCATAAATGGTGACATTACCATCAGCATTTGTCTTCTTCTTAAAGATCCACTTATTCTCAATGCTTGCCGATCATCGGGCAAGTCCACCAAAGTCCATACTTTGTTCTCATACCTGGATCCTATCTCGGATTTCATGGCTCCTAGCCATTTGTTGGAATCTGGGCCCACCATCGCTTCTCCATAGCTCGTAGGTTCACCGTTGTCCAACAACATGACCTCTAAGACATGGTTACCATACCACTCAGAAGCTGTATGTACCCTTGTCGACCTACGAGGTTCAACAGTAACTTGATCCGAAGCTTCATGATCATCATCATTAGCTTCCTCTTCAACTGACGTAGGTGCCACAAAAACATCTTTCTGTGTTGCGCTACTCTCTAGTTGAAGTAAAGGTTCAACAACCTCATCAAGTTCTATCTTCCTCCCACTCAATTCTTTCGAAAGAAACTCTTTCTCGAGAAAGGACCCATTCTTAGCAACAAACACTTTCCCCTCAGATCTGAGATAGAAGGTTACCCAACCGTCTCTTTTGGGTATCCTATGAAGACACATTTGTCCGCTTTGGGTTCAAGTTTTTCTGACGGAGTCCTTTTGACATAAGCATCGCAGCCCCAAACCTTAAGAAACGACAACTTAGGTTTCTTGCCAAACCACAGTTCGCATGGTGCCGTCTCCACGCACTTAGATGGTGCCCTATTTAAAATGAATGTAGTTGTCTCTAATGCATAAACCCAAAACAATAGTGGTAGATCGGCAAGAGACATCATGGAATGCACCATATACAATAAGGTACGATTACGACATTCGGACACACCATTACGCTGTGGTGTTCCAGGTGGCGTCAACTATGAAACAATTCACATTGTCTTAAATGATTGCCAAACTCATAACTCAGATATTCTCCCCTTCGATTGGATCATAGGAATTTAATCTTCTTGTTATGATGATTCTCAACTTCACTCTGAAATTGCTTGAACTTTTCAAACATTTCAGACATATACTTGATTGAGTAAAGATACCCATATCTACTCAAATCATCAGTGAATGTGAGGAAATAACGATATCCATCACGCGTGTCAACACTCATCGGACCGCACACATCAACATGTATGATTTCCAACAAGTCACTTGCCCGTTCCATTGTTCCGGAAATTGGGGTTTTAGTCATCATACCCATGAGGCATGGTTCACATGTGTCAAGTGATTCAAAATCAAGTGACTCCAAAAAGTCCATCAGCATGGAGTTTCTTCATGCGCTTTACACCAATATGACCTAAGCGGCAGTGCCACAAGAAAGTGGTACTATCATTATCAACTCTACATCTTTTGGCATCAATATTATGAACATGTGTATCACTACAATTGAGATTCAATAAACCATTCACATTGGGTGCATGACCATAGAAGGTATTATTCATGTAAACAGAATAACCATTATTCTCTAACTTAAATGAGTAATCACATTACAATAAACATGATCTCATCATGTTCATGCTCAAGGCAGACACCAAATAACATTTATCTAGGTTCAACACTAATCCCGAAGGTAGAGGGAGCATGCGATGGTGATCACATCAACCTTGGAAACACTTCCAACACACATTGTCACCTCATCCTTAGCTAGTCTCTATTTATTCCACAGCTTTTGCTTCTAGTTACCAATATTAACAACTGAACTGATATCTAATACCTAAGTGCTACTAGGAGTACTAGTAAGGTACACATCAATAACATGTATATCAAATATACTTTTGTTGAAGTTGACACCTTTCTTATCTACCAAGTATTTGGGGTAGCTCCACTACCAGTGACCTTTCCCCTTACAATAGAAGCACTTAGTCTTGGGTTTGGGTTCAACCTTGGGTTTCTTCATTGGAGCGGCAACTGGCTTGACATTCATGAAGTTTTCCTTCTTTTCCCTTGCCCTTCTTGGAACCAGTGGTCTTGTTAACCATCAGCAATTGATGCTCCTTCTTGATTTCTATCTTCACAGACTTAAGCACGACGAACAGCTCCGGGATCATCTCCACCCCTTGCATGTTATAGTTCACCACGAAGCTCTAGTGTGGCACCCGGCTCAGAGAAATCGGAACGCCCCGTATTCTAGCCCAGAGATCGAGGAGAAGTCTTCTGGAATATGGCACTGCTTGACATAGAACAAATCAGCTCTTATTACAAGAATAATAATACAAGGGTTTGATGTTAAAGAGAAGCACATCAGCACGGCGACACTACACCTGCGATACTACACTTGCTCTATGCTAGCAGCGGAACAACTCGTAGCAGCGGAAATCTTCTAGCAGCGGAACAACGACGATGGTAGTGAACTCCACTCCGCAGGGACTCTGGCTGGGACACGATATAGCTCGCACGAAAGGAAACCACGACAAGTAATCAAGCAATCATGGCATCACCTGCAATCTGGCATGACATGCCAGGTCAGTACATTGAATGTACTTGCAAGCTCACAACAACCAAAAACATCAAGGCAAGACAACAACATAGCATTAAGCAGGTTAATTAAATTAACAGCTATCATGATACAACAGTAACTACTAAGCATGATATGAAACTACTACAATACTGATAAATCACCATCTCAGATCTCCATAACCATATCGCTCTTGGCTAACTGGCCAAGCAATATACCATCTCGATCACCTCGTGATCAAAACCAAACGATGGTCATTCACGGATCACAAATGGACCAACCTCGTGGTCTTGGATCGGGTTACCTTGTAACCAAACGGTGATCTTTCCGGCAATCACAACCATGACCAACACTTGGTCTCAAACGATGATCTTTCCGGCGATCACTACCATGACCAACACTTGGTCCCCAAACGGTGATCTTTCCGGCGATCACTACCATGACCAACACTTGGTCCCCAAACAGTGATCTTTCCGGCGATCACTACTATGACCAACAATTGGTCCCCAACATCATCATCAACATCTTGCCAATCTGTACTGCTCAAAATATCAACATATAAATCACCTATAAGTCATTCCGTCATGTGAGTGTTGATCGAACGGTGTGACCTAGTACGAACCCATGCCCATGACCGAGGACGCGACTATCGATAGTTTAAACAAACACACTCTGCAGAGGTAGCACACTTTACCCACACCACGGAACCCATGGCCTCGCACTCCCATTTGGGTGGACCAACGGAGTTCCGAAAAAACCGATCTACTGCCATGATACTCTCCTGGCCACTCCGACTCACTCCCCACTGGGCTAGTCCTGGGTGGCCCTGTGTCTACCAAAGACACCAACGGCCACCGTCGTGGCCAAAACAATAAACCGTCCCAAATGGGGACAAAAGCGCGCAAAATCCAACTACGGGCACACAAGGCTTATGTCCACCTACCTGATCAGGGTAGTGCGCGCCCATAACCTTCCCTCGTTGGAGGCACCGGCAAGAGGCACGACAATAGCATCGCATTGGGGCCTTCCCATAAAGGAAAATGTGGTTGCACTGGAAAAGCCCGGTTCGGTGGCACCTGACCAACTTAATGACAGAATTTATCCCCAAAAATATAACTGTGATAATTGCTACTCCGATATCAACTATCAAACTATAATCCAAGTCATAGCAATATCCAACAAATAATCTGAGCATAATATCATCATACCAAAATACTCTGAGGAAAGCATAACACTACTATCATGATGAATCCGAAAACAATAATCCTACTGCTCCAACAACAAGAATAAAGCTATCCAGCTAAGATCCACATGTAAACACCATCTCCGAAAATAATACTCGAAGCAACAAACCATCAACTAGCATCATGAAAATAATCATACTAACCACTAATAACCCAAAGGTAGCATGACATCGAAAGTAATACTCCAAAATATACTAACAGATATCATCATGAAACAACCATAATACCAACCACTAGTACTCCAATGGCAACATGATACTCATCAACTTCAAAAATAACTCCTAGTAATCCAAACAATGGCATGGCATCAATAAGATCAAAATAATACTCCGAGAAAATGCCATGCACAGATCACAAGTAGCTAAAACAATATACTAAACAAGTTTAAATAAATTAAACCACGTCGCTGCATTACAGTGATGCAAATGGAGGGTGTGGCTTGCCTGGGGATGAAGAATACACCAGGGAGAAGGACAGAAAAATCGTGGAAAGAGTCGCCGAAAAACGTTCTCTCTCGAAAGGGGCTGGTTAACGGCAAGGGAAAAATGGTCATTTTCAGAATGTTGAAACATAATGAAAACAATGCCAACAGAGCGGGCTCGACAAAACAAAGAAGTGGGCTTTGGAATCACCTGATTTGGATGTACGGTTAAAAGTTATAGCTGTTTTTCTGCCAGGGACCTCTTTGTAATAAAAAGCATCACAAACAGGCCCTTAACAGAAAAACAGAACGCACACTCGAGGGATGAAAACATATTCCGCAGAATATGTTTCCACTAATCCACATCAACCTGGATGGGGTGAATGCGGGGTCGGCTCCTGAGGCTGACGGGTGGGGCCCGCGCTACTTCTCTCTCTCTCTCCTCTCGCTGGTCTCCTTCTCCCTCTCGACAGAAGTAGGGGAGAGGCGAGGCCGTGCGGCACCGGCGATGGACCAAGCAGCTCCGGCCATCCTCGATGGAGCTAGGACCAGTGGCGGGCGCGGAACGGAGTGATGCTCCCTCCTGGAGCAGCAGCAGGCGCAGGGGAGGCCTGGAGTGACGGCGGCTCGCGGAGGCCGAGGGCAGCGGCGGCGGTTCATCTTGGGGCACGCAGCCACGGGTGCTCTGGCGATGAAACGAGGAGTTTGGGAGGGGCGCCGGACTCCAGGGAAGATGATGGTGAGGTCAGGGAGTGGCTAGGGCTCGGGCTTGGATAATTTAGGAGGTCCAAGGCGGCGGCCATTGCGGCCATGGGAGGGACAGAGAGATCCTCGAGCTTGTTCGGGTGGTCGGGAAGGAAGCTAGGGGTGAGGTGAGGATGCTGGTGTGCTCGGAGGGCTCAGGGGAGGCCTTAAATAGGCGCAGGGCGAGGAGGCCGAGCTGGCACCGCCGCGGACGCGTGCTAGCGCGCTCGAGCTCGGGGGAAGGTGACGGGGAGATGCAGACAGCGACGGGGAGGAAGAAGACAACGACGAACAGATCCAAATGGCCACTGTTCGCCCGTGGTCACGCGGCGGCGAGCGTCGGCGAGGAAGCGAACGAAGGAGGAGTGGGGTCCAGGGGAACGGCGACGACGAGATGCAGCCATTGGACATGCTCACGAGCTCTAAGATGGCGAGAGGGAGCGGTGCCAAAGCACAAACGATGCTCTGGACATGCCACACCGCACAGAGAGCATGCACATGCACGCCATCGTCATAGTCACCACGTGAACCGGGGCATTCAATGCTCTACAACACCCAAAATGATGTCTAGCTGATAGTCCTTCCAAAATGGAGCATTGATGATGCCATGGCATGATCTGGGGTGCTATAGTTAAATGGTAAATGAGCTCTAAAGTTTATTGCAGTAAACTTGATCAGCTCAATGTGATCAATAGAGAGATGCTATGGGTCAAAAGTTATGTCTGGGATGTTTAGACTAGGAAGGACTACAGTCCTCGGGAGTTTGAGGAGAAATGGACCAAGAATTAATATAGTTGCTTCACAACTGCATTGTTGGTCCAAAAATGAAGATCATGATGATGCTCTCACATAGAGTATCAACTTGGGCTAAGATTCGGCAAAGCTTGATTATTTGGACATATGAAGATGATGTAAAAAGCTCATGTCAAATGGACAAGCCAAAATGGCACTTGCTTCACAAACATCACTTCTGTCTAGAAACTTGGAATAATTTTGGTGATCAAATGGCTCATTGAAATGATGCCAAAATGGGGCGAGAGATGTTTTATGGGTATAAGAATGATCTGGTAATTTTACAGGATTTTTGAAGCAATATAAAATACGCTTCATAACCTGAAAATATTGCCAGAATCAAAGATTTACTCCTGTGCTCCCATAGATAATTGGATGGGGCTGCAAATGGGTGGGTGGGGGGGTTAATATGAGCACATAAAGGAGTGTGCAAAAGCTCAACGCATTTGGAAACTCCTAGCTAGTACTTCCTTCACAAAGCCTTCTGTCTGACAGAAACTTTGAAAATTCACTGAGGAAGATTGGCTAAGCAAATAAAGTCGAACTTGTGCATTGGGAAATTATTTGGACATATAAACGTGCCCAAAAAGGTTGGGAGCCACTTGGAAAAATATAAATGACACTTCCTTCACAAAGTGCCATTCAGCGCAGAATAGAAAATGGAATATCAGGGAATTATTTTTGAACTGGCCAAGGAAATGTTTGGGCATATTTTAGTTATATATGACCCAAAGGAATTATGAGAATTATTTGGGGATTTTTGGATGGACAGAAATATAGGTTGCTTCACAACCTAGGGCAGATAAGGTTATTCCTTTGATAGAAAAAGGAATATTCCCTAGAAAGGAATTTTAGGGTTTGGTCAAGGAGTGAAGTGACATGATCTTGGCAAGGTTTTGAGAATGATTATACCACTTGGGAGGGGAAATGAGGATGATTTCCCAGGTGGCAAGGCCACAAAACCAGTCCAAAAAGAAAAACAGAGCAAAAACCAAATAAATCAGAAGAAAAAGAAAAGGGCCAAAAACCAGGCTGTTACAAACCTTCCCCCCTTAAAGAAATCTCGTCCTCGAGATTTGGTTGCTGATACGCCTCCAACGTATCTATAATTTTTAATTGCTCCATGCTAATTTATCTACTGTCTTGGACTATATTGGGCTTTATTTTCCACTTTTATATTATTTTTGGGACTAACCTATTAACCGGAGGCCCAGCCCAGAGTTGCTGTTGTTTTTGCCTATTTCAGTGTTTTGAAGAAACGGAATATCAAACAGAGTCCAAACGGAATGAAACCTTCGGGAACGTGATTTTCTCACCGAACGTGATCCAGGAGACTTGGACCCTACGTCAATCAACCAACAGGGAAGGCACGAGGTAGGGGGGCGTGCCCTCCCCCCCCAAGCGCGCCCTCCACCCTCGTGGGCCCCCTGTTGCTCCACGGACGTACTCCTTCCTCCTATATATACCTACGTACCCCCGAACGATCAGAACAGGAGCCAAAAACCTAATTCCACCGCCGCAACCTTCTGTATCCAGGAGATCCCATCTTGGGGCCTGTTCCGGAGCTCCGCCGGAGGGGGCATCCACCACGGAGGGCTTCTACATCAACACCATAGCCCCTCCGATGAAGTGTGAGTAGTTTACTTCAGACCTTCGGGTCCATAGCTAGTAGCTTGATGGCTTCTTCTCTCTTTTTGGATCTCAATACTATGTTCTCCCCCTCTCTCGTGGAGATCTATTCGATGTAATCTTCTTTTTGCGGTGTGTTTGTTGAGACCGATGAATTGTGGGTTTATGATCCAGCTTATCTATGGAAAATATTTGATTCTTCTCTGAATTCTTTTATGTATGATTGAGTTATCTTTGCAAGTCTCTCCGAATTATCCTTTTTGGTTTGGCCGACTAGATTGGTAGTTCTTGCAATGGGAGAAGTGCTCAGCTTTGGGTTCAATCTTGCGGTGTTCTTACCCAGTGATAGAAAGGGTTGCAAGACACCTATTGTATTGTTGCCATCGAGGATAACAAGATGGGTTTTTATCATATTGCATGAATTTATCCCTCTACTTCATGTCATCTTGCTTAAGGCGTTACTCTGTTTTTAACTTAATACTCTAGATGCATGCTGGATAGCGGTCGATGAGTGGAGTAATAGTAGTAGATGCAGAATCGTTTCGATCTACTTGTCTTGGACGTGATGCCTATATACATGAGCATTGCCTAGATATGCTCATAACTATGCTCAATTCTGTCAATTGCTCAACAGTAATTTGTTCACCCACCATAGAATACTTATGCTCTTGAGAGAAGCCACCAGTGAAACCTATGGCCCCCGGGTCTATTCTCATCACATCAATCTCTATCGCTTTATTTACTTGCTTTGCTTTTACTTTGCTTTTTACTTTTTACTTTGCATCTATCTATCAAAAATACCAAAAATATTATTTATCATCTCTATCAGATCTCACTCTCGTAAGTGACCGTGAAGGGATTGACAACCCCTAATCGCGTTGGTTGCGAGTAGCTATCGTTTTGTGTAGGTACAAGGGACTTGTGCGTGGTCTCCTACTGGATTGATACCTTGGTTCTCAAAAACTGAGGGAAATACTTACGCTACTTTGCTGCATCATCCTCTCCTCTTCGGGGAAATCCAACGCAGTGCTCAAGAGGTAACAGTTGCTCAGGGAACAAGTATGACTTTAGGACACCGTTTCCAACTCGGGTATCCTTTTTCCTTTATTTATTGTTCCCACAAGAATTTCAGATGATCAACTTACCTTGCTCTGGGGTGGTTTGCTTCACCTTTCCACAAATTCTGACGGATTTTTGCTCACATACCAAATCTTTTTGTTGACGTGAATTTTCTCATATCTGTGGTGATATCCAATGGATCTGAGCATGGATTTTCTTTTGGTCATGAAAACCCTTTTTACTTCTATCATGGGGTTGCTTCAAATAAATGCAGGCCTTCTGGTTACAATAAATGCTGAGAATTATCATTGCCTTCTTTTGATGGATCTGACTGCTTATAGGTGGCACTGATTTATCTTGATTTATTTCTTTGGCTCAAGCATGAGATATGTACCAAAGATTTGACTACCTTCTGTCGTGAACCATATAATGGTGCATGGAGTTATAGTTCTGTCATACCTCAAATATTTACATCTTGAGACTGCCCGACAGGGGGCTGATGGACAAATGCTTTTCCTGACAGACCGACCATGTACTTGATTTCGTCGGTGAGTATACCGGGTCTGAGCTGATTGTTCGGCTTTTGATTTTTCTCATGTGGTCGATATACCCATCTGTGGTAATAGACTGTGATTTGCTTTCATGCTGCCGCTGAAGTTAAACTGTGGAGCTTGCAAAGAAATCTTGGTTCTGACAGAACAAACTTGGATATTCCACACTAACCATGCCAAGCGGGTCAGCGGGATATGAAAATCCTTTTAAAACAGAGTAGGCCGCTGAGAGTACATACCTTTACTGTCAGTCTCATCCTTTTTATGGTCATGATTTTCTTTGTCAGGATACCTTACTGAAATAACTTGGCCACACATGTCCTTGATTCTTCGTATGACCATGGATGCGATTAGTGCAATATTTTTGACATTATTCCTTGTGCTTGTTTTCTGACCTGGGTCTGCACACATATGACATATACCCGGGGTTTGTAGCTGTACGGAGCTCATTGCTGAGGCTAATCATACAAGAAGGTGACAAGATTTCATGATATCACCTTGTCAGTTGCGGGAATAATGACCTTGATGACCATTGTCAAGACTGTGGGTTCTGGGATGTCATCGCTCCTTGCATCACATGAGATGTATCCCTGCTTATTTTCCTTTGCCCGACTGGGGAGGTTGTTGAATCCTTACTTTTCTTAGGTATATCTGCTGGATCACTGTCGCATCTCGTATGAGTGACTGATATGACTGGGGATGCATGCTCACCATATATAAGAAGGATATACCACCGAACACTCGATCCTTGCGGTAGGCATATGGTTTGACTGAATTTTAGCTCTGACAAAATTATTACAAGTCTGGTCCTTGAGCGGTACTGAAAGATCGTGGATGTCACCTAGAAGGGGGGGGGTGAATAGGCGCTTTAAAACAATTACGGTTGAGGCTTGAACAAATGCGGAATAAACCTAGCGGTTAATTTGTCAAGCACAAAACCTACAACAACTAGGCTCACCTATGTGCACCAACGACTTATGCTAAGCAAGAAAAACTACTTAGGTGATAGCAAGATATATGACAAGAAACAATATGGCTATCACAAAGTAAAGTGCATAAGTAAAGAGCTCGGGTAAGAGATAACCGAGGCACGCGGAGACGACGATGTATCCCGAAGTTCACACCCTTGCGGATGCTAATCTCCGTTTGGAGCGGTGTGGAGGCACAATGCTCCCCAAGAAGCCAGTAGGGCCACCGTAATCTTCTCACGCCCTCGCACAATGCAAGATGCCGTGATTCCACTAAGGGACCCTTGAGGGCGGTCACCAAACCCGTACAAATGGCGACCCTTGGGGGCGGTCACCGAACCCGTACACTTTGGCAACCCTTGGGGGCGGTCACCGGAACCCGTCAAATTGCTCGGGGCGATCTCCACAACCTAATTGGAGACCCCGACGCCTGCCCGGAGCTTTACACCACAATGATTGAGCTCCGAACACCACCAACCGTCTAGGGCACCCAAGCACCCAAGAGGAACAAGCTCAAGGGCACCAAGCACCCAAAAGTAATAAGCTTCTCAACTTGTAACTTCCACATATCACGTGGAGAACTCAAACCGATGCACCAAATGCAATGGAAAGGGCACACAGAGTGTCCAAGTCCTTCTCTCCCAAATCCCACCGAAGCAACTAATGCTAGGGAGGAAAATGAGAGGAAGAACAAAAGAAGAACACAAAGAACTCCAAGATCTAGATCCAAGTGGTTCCCCTCACTTAGAGGAGAAAGTGATTGGTGGAAACGTGGATCTAGATCTCCTCTCTCTTTTCCCTCAAAAACTAGCAAGAATCCATGGAGGGATTGTGAGTTAGCAAGATTAAAGAAGGTCAACAATGGGGGAAGAACACGAGCTCAAAGGATAAGGTTCAATGGGGAAGAAGACCCCCTTTTCTAGGTGGGGGAAAATCCAACCGTTATGCTCACAACCCGCACAGAGCGGTACTACCGCTCGTCCTCACGGTACTACCGCTAGGGATCGCGGTACTACTGCTTGCGGTACAAAAAATATACTTCCGTACCTCCCTCCGCAGTACTTGGGACGAGTTTTTTTGGTCCGGGCGGTACTACTGCTTTGGAGTTGCAGTAGTACCGCTCTGGAGCGGTAGTAAAAATTACATCCGCTCCAATTCGCGGTAGTACCGCTGCAGCCTTTTCAGAACACCAAAACTGCCACAACTTTTGCAAACGGACTCCGAATTCGATGAAACCAAGTTTGTTGGAAAGCTAGCGACAAGGGCTAACACAATCTTGAAAGAAATACCAATAATAAGCAAATGAGAAAAGGCCCAAAAGAAAATGGTGAGAACCCTTCCTCGGAGAAGACCGGTAAAACCTCCAACACCAAAAACATCATAGAAGACGCATGCAAACTCCGTTTTCGATGAGCTCAAGCTTGTCATCAAGATGACCATAAGCTCTAAGACTCACAAAGAGAATCAAACAAGAACCAAGAAACATGATGCAAGGATGCAATGGTTTGAGTTCTCTACGAATGATACGATCAAGCAACTCATCGAGAGCTCCCCTTGATAGTACGGCAATCGATCCTATAACCCGGTCTCCCACAACTACCATGAGACCGGTAAAATAGAAAACCTATCAAGGGCAAACGTTTGCCTTGCACATGGTCCACTTGAGCTAGATGATGACGATCTTCACTCCCTCAAGTTGGACCACCTTTCTTGATTGCGTTGGCTCGATGAAGACTAGATGATTGCTCCCCCATAGCCCACTATGGGTGAGCCACTCTTCGGCTCATCTTCACAAGTCCATTGACGCCACAATGGATGGAAAGATTCAAGCATTTGATCTCTTCGTGATGCTCCACTTGAACTTGCACACGGCAATCTTGATGACGATCACCACTTGATGTCATCCTTTCAGTGGGTTGTATGATATCTTCCTCTTGATGCAAGCCCATGGATACGTACCTAACCCCACACAGAACTCTCACATAGACCATGGGTTAGTACACAAAGTGCAATGGACAATGCTTACCATACCATGGGATCACTTGATCCCTCTCGGTACATCTTCTACGCTTTGTGAGTTAATCAACTTGATTCACTATTGACTTAGTCTTGATCAACCTTGAATCTTTGCAACTCTCTTCATTTGGATGATGTATTGAAGGTAAACATGAATGATCACACAACCTTCTTCTTCAAGACATGCTTGCAATAAGCTCAACACCCGCATGACCAATCTTTGGATAATTCCTTAATAGCACCTTGGTCAACTCATAAACTCCTTGAAACCAACACATGGACTTCAAGAAAAGCCTATGGACAAATCCTTCAAATATAACTCAAGATAACCATTAGTCCATAGAGATTGTCATCAATTACCAAAACCAAACATGGGGGCACCGCATGTTCTTTCAATCTCCCCCATTTTGGTAATTGATGACAATCACTTTCAAGAGAGTTTATACAAGGAATTATGCATCACCATGCAATGCAACAACCAATGATGCATGAAATGAGATGCAAATGCTTAGGAACCAAAACCAAAGCAAGGAGAAAACTCAGAAGACTTCTCCACAAAACTCTCTGAAACTCCTCCCCCATTGGCATCGATTGCCAAAATGGGTGAAAAGCTAAGAAGGCCAAAATAAAAGGTGTTCCTCCATAAATTGTGTATTTCTCAACAAGAGAGTGGAATGCAATACACATATCCAACTGCCAATACTTGGAGGAAGACAAACTATATTGAGGCCCAAAGATTGCAACAAAAAGATATGACACAAAGACATAACAAAGAGAGACACAAGCAATCAGAAGATACCAATTGAAGCAAGCAATCAACGGATATTAATTGAACCAACTAGACCAATGATCCTACATGCCACAAGAATAAAGATATTATGATAAGCGCAAAGGAGTGTTCTAAAGAAACTAGAGAAGCTCCCCATGATTTGTTGTGACGCCCCCGATTCAATCGTACACTAATCATGCACGCAAACGTGTACGATCAAGATCAGGGACTCATGAGAAGATATCACAACACAACAATAAAAACATAAATAAGTCATACAAGCATCATAATACAAGCCAGGGGCCTCGAGGGCTCGAATACAAGTGCTCGATCATAGACGAGTCAGCGGAAGCAACAATATCTGAGTACAGACATAAGTTAAACAAGTTTGCCTTAAGAAGGCTAGCACAAACTGGGATACAGATCGAAAGAGGCGCAGGCCTCCTGCCTGGGATCCTCCTAACTACTCCTGGTCGTCGTCAGCGGGCTGCACGTAGTAGTAGGCACCTCCAGTGTAGTAGGGGTCGTCGTCGACGGTGGCGTCTGGCTCCTGGACTCCAGCATCTGGTTGCGACAACCAGAAAGAAAGGAAAGGGGAAAAGGGGGAGAAAGCAACCGTGAGTACTCATCCAAAGTACTCGCAAGCAAGGAACTACACTACATATGCATGGGTATATGTGTAAGGAGGCCATATCAGTGGACTGAACTGCAGAATGCCAGAATAAGAGGGGGATAGCTAGTCCTATCGAAGACTACGCTTCTGGCAGCCTCCGTCTTGCAGCATGTAGAAGAGAGTAGATTGAAGTCCTCCAAGTAGCATCTCCAAGTAGCATCTCCAGTAGCATCGCATAGCATAATCCTACCCGGCAATCCTCTCCTCGTCGCCCTGTTAGAGAGCGATCACCGGGTTGTATCTGGCACTTGGAAGGGTGTGTTTTATTAAGTATCCGGTTCTAGTTGTCATAAGGTCAAGGTACAACTCCGGGTCGTCCTTGGGACACGGCTATTCGAATAGATAAACTTTCCTCCAGGGGTGCACCACATAACCCAACACGCTCGATCCCATTTGGCCGGACACACTTTCCTGGGTCATGCCCGGCCTCGGAAGATCAACACGTCGCAGCCCCACCTAGGCCTAACAGAGAGGTCAGCACGCCGGTCTAACTCCTATGGCGCAGGGGTCTGGGCCCATCGCCCATTGCACACCTGCACGTTGCGAGGGCGGCCGAAAGCAGAACTAGCCCCCTTAATACAAGAGCAGGCTTACGTTCCAATCCGGCGTGCGCCGCTCAGTCGCTGACGTCTAGAAGGCTTCGGCTGATACCACGACGCCGGGATACCCATAACTACTCCCGCGTAGATGGTTAGTGCGTATAGACCAAATGGCCAGACTCAGATCAAATACCAAGATCTCGTTAAGCGTGTTATTATGAAGCAACCGTGGACGCCGACCAGGGCCAGGCCCACCTCTCGCCTAGGTGGTCTCAACCTGCCCTGTCGTTCCGCCACAAAGATCCACACAGAGGGCCGTCGGGACAAAGGTCCTTTCAGCCCCCAATCCGTGAATCACTCGCGGGTACTCTTCGAGCGGACCCGACTTTAGTCACCATCTGTAGTATGTATATACGTATAGTATATACCCGTGATCACCTCCCGAGTGATCACGGCCCAATAGTATAGCAAGGCAGACTGACAAGAATGTAGGGCCAATGATGATAAACTAGCATCCTATACTAAGCATTTAGGATTGCGGTAAGGTATCAATGACTGTAGCAACAATGACAGGCTATGCAATAGAATAGGAGTAACCGAACAGTAACATGCTACACTACTCTAATGCAAGCAGTATAGAGAAGAATAGGCGATATCTGGTGATCAAGGGGGGGCTTGCCTGATTGCTCTGGCAAGAAGGAGGGGTCGTCGGTGACGTAGTCGACCACAGGGGCATCAGCATCGATCTCAGAGTCTACCGAAAAGGAGTAATGGGGGGGGGACACAATAAATAACAGAGCAATCAAATGTAACACAAAGCAAGACGCGGCAATACGTTGTGCTAGGGGTGACCTAACGTAGGGATAGGCGATACCGGTGAAGGGGGAAAGCATCCGGGAAAGTATTCCCGATGTTTCGCGTTTTCGGGCAAAGGAGCTTTTATGCCGATAATTGTGACAAAACCCGGTATCATCATAGATGTGGTGGGCTCCTAGTTCTATGACAAGAAATCATGATAGAAAATGGGCTTTTCGTGCTGGGCGGGCCGGAGACACAGCCGCATGACATTCTTTGGGGCATCCATGACGGAAAAATCATGGTAGAAGCGAGGGCGAGGAAAATATCGGGGAGTTCCCGGTTATGGTGGGTGGTCGGGGCCGAGCGATGCATGGAGGGATTGTGCATTTCTCTCGTACACGTACGCGTGTGGGTACGAGGCGTTGGGCTCTAACTGAACCTGAGGGAGGCGTTCACCTACTGAACCCGTGCGATCGATCGATCCCTGGCTATTAACTGAATCCGATCGAGCGATTCCCTTGCTACTGCTGCTAACTGAAGCCGATCAAACCTGCTGCCTCTTGATGAACAACGGGCATTGTTGGGGGTTGGATGAATAGTTCCCGGTGGGGGTTGGATGAACAGGACCCCGTGGTAGTAGAGGTCGTTGCCGCTGGATGAACAGGACCCTGATTGAGCCGGTTGGGGGTTGATGAATATGACCTCATGGAGGGCTGGATGAACAGTAGCCGATGGAGGGCTGGTTGAACAGTAGACGGTGGATGGCTGGATGAACAGTAGCCCGTGGAGGGCTGGTTGAATAGGACCCCCGTGGAGAGGGCTGGTTGAACAGTAGCCGGTGGAGGTTGGATGAACAGGAACCCGTGGATGAACAATATCTAGTGGAGGAAGGAGGGAGGCGCCGTGGATGAATAGTCACAGGTGGAGGCTTGAGGAGGTCGACAGTGGATGAATAGTAGCCCATGGTGGCTGGAGCGAGGCAGTAGACAGTGGATGAACAGTAGCCCATGGAGTCCCATTTTGCGGTACGCCACACCCCTCCTGATGAGCAGGACCCCCGTTTCGACTGTAGGAGGTCAAAGAGAAGTCTGTTTCCTCCGTTTTGCGGTACGCCACACCCCTCCCGATGAACAGGACCTCGTTTTGACCATAGGAGGTCGAAGAGAAGTCCGTTTCCTCTGTTTTGCGGTACGCCAGACCCCTCCCGGTGAACAGGATCCCGTTTCGACTGTAGGCGGTCGAACACAAGGCTGTTTCCTCCGTTCTGCGGTACATGAGGCCTCGTTTCAGCTGTTCCGTCCAAGCCGGTTGGATCCCGATAAACACGACGCATTCCGTTGCCTCCCGATGAACATGACGACGTAGTTTCTTTGTTCCGACCCAGCCGGTTGGCTGCCGATGAACACGAAGCCATCACTGCTCTCTGTTGCCTCTCCATGTACACGAGCCCTGGCCGTTCATACGCGCTAGTAGGCGTTCGAGACCCTTCCCGTATGTACATACATGCCGTATTTATTTTCTTGCACCCTGGTTGTACATACGTATACACGATATTGATGGGACTGCGTGACATGCTACGCCCGTGCCTCTACTATGACACGTGCCCTTCCTTACTCGGTCACAGTTCATCGCTTCAGCCTGTAGACAGACCGATCGACCAGTATGTACATACACGTTCCCAACTAGAATGACAACGCTACGTACGCTTCGACCAAGTGGGTCCCAACTATCAGGGAGGATAAGGAGGCACTTCCTTGCATGCGAAGTTATTGCTGGTGGGTCCCAACTGTCAGGGGGAGAATCAGTTTTTGCCCATAATATGGACACACTTTCTTGCTGCAAAGATGTAGCTGGTGAGTCCCATCAGTCAGGGGGAAACATTTTTTTCACGAAATATGGTGGCCTGTTCGGTGGGTCCCTGCTGTCAAGTGGAGGAATCATTATATTACGCGTAATAAGGTTGCACTTCATTGCTGCGGCCGTGGACCCAGCTGTTAGCCTCTCCACGTATAGTACTCTTTTGATGGAAGTCGTTCCTTGACCACATTGACCACACCACGCCAAGAGCACCAAGGCGGTGGATGGCGGCGAGGCGTCGGAAGGGGACGACGTGGAGCTGGGGAAGACGCGACAGTGGATGCGCACGCAGAGAGTAGTACAAGGGTTGACTGGTTCGGCTGCGGTGTGAGGTTGCCGTCACTGCAGAATAACAGGGGTGTGGGTGAGTAGAGGGATGGCCTGGCCAGCGGTGGGAGTAGTAGGGGCGGTGAGGCCTCCGCGGCAGCACAACCAGCCACAGGAGGAAGGAGCACGTGGTGGTTCGGACGGCTGGACCAAGAAAATCAGAGGTTGAAGAAGCAGGACTACTGTTGGATGTTAACAATCCAACGGTCACTGGTGATAGAATCGTTTGTTGACTAAGTTGACAACGCCCTCCGTACGCATCAACTTAGTAGGGCCACAAGTCAGCCTCCAAATTTGGTGGGCCCCAGCTGCCATGGGGAGCACTCGTTATTTTTATCTTAATAAGGAGGCACTTCCTTCCGTGCCAAGATATAGCTGGTGTGTCCCAGATTTCATTGGGAGGATTCATTCTTTTTGGCGTAATAAGGAGGTACTTGCTTGCGCGCGGCCATCGACCATGTGGGTCCCAATTGTCAGCCTCTCCATGTACATACCTCTTCTGATGTTGTCGTTTGTTGACAACGTTGACCATACCGTGCCGAGAACACCAGCGTGATGGACGACGACGAGACCCAGGAAGGGAATGACCTGGAGGTGGCAAAGCCACAACAGTGGAGGGACGTGGGTGAGTAGAGGGATGGCTTGGCCAGCGGTGGGAGTAGTAGGGGCTGTGGGGCCTACGCGGCAGCACAACCGGCCACGAGAGGCGGGAGCAGGCGGTCCCGCCGGCGCTAGATTTGGCGGCTGGAGCAAGAAGATCAGAGATTGACGAAGCACGACGACCGTTGGATTGACATCCAACGGTTACTTTTGCTAGAATCGTTTGTTGAAGTATATAATAAGTAAAAAAATCTTGCATACGCGTCAACTTAATAGGCCCAAAAGTCAGACCATTACCTATTTTTTTTTAATAATTTACAGCTCATTGCAACTTCTTATGCAATTTATTGCAGTCCGTTTTTTGTTGGCCAGGGCGAGGGTTAAAAATTTATAAATTTTTTTGCATATTTCTGTGGGGTCCAAACTATTTTCAATACCGAAATGTCAAGCCAGATTTAAAGCACTTTGAAGATATATTTAAATTAGGTTAAAGCCCAGTGAAATTGGAATCTGAAAATGTGAAAAAATTCAGAAATTATAAAGTAATTGCCAATTTGTTGTATGTTTTTTATATTTACAACCCATTTCATATTACATTCAAGATTTGCAGCCATCTTGAAAGAGTTGCAGCCCATTAGGGCTAGAAAAATAAGTAGGCCTGGATTGGGTATTCTTTAGAAAAAATAAACTGGGCTCATTTTCACAAAGGAAACATAGTTGGGCTGGTCATGTGGTGAACGTAAAATATAAGCCCGGGCTAGACGGGCCAAAGCCCAGTTAAAACCATGCTCCGTCTCAACAATAACAAAAAAATACTGCTTGAGCAGCTACGTCCTAGGTGTCAGCCGATCTTGTGTTGTTCTCTTGTCTATTGACTATATACGCTGACAATGTCGCGGGTCCCATATATCAGGAAACCACTAGGAGGAAGCATTTTCTTTTTCTATAGGCTGACAATGGAGTATTGTAACTGCATCTAGTGCCCCTTAATGATTTTGGTGTATTGAAGACTTATAGGTTAAGGGACTAATATATTTGTGAGTGTACACAGGTTCTATAAGTCAATGAGGAGTTTGATATTTATAGTGAAAGTCGACCCCTAAAAATGAATGTCTTCAGCTGAAGACTTTGGTTCTCCTAAAGACTTTGAAAGTGAAGAAATTGGTGTGACCTTAAAGACTTGGATATTCATGCGAGGATTATGAAGCATGAAGACTTTTGTTTTCGTAGTTTCATTTTCTTCTTCTTGAGTCATCGGAAACACCTACTTTTAAAGGGGGTCGAGGTAATACTAAGGAAACTGATTTCCAAGTGATGCTCATCTCAAAATCCTACACCTACCCAATCCTTCGAGTGAAGCCATTGGAAATCTCATATCAGTTCATTCAATTTCTTCAGTGACAGAGACGAAGATCTTCTGGTCCCTAAGGAATTTGTTCTAACTGAGGAGTTAGGAGTTCGCCAGTGTGAATTGCCTACACAGTGAGGAACATGATAGCCCTGAGGAATTCGAACCTCAAATATCCGACCGTTGCTGGGCTATGTGCCAGCTGTCCCAAAATATCTACCCACCTAACGGTCATATCATTGAAGGGCATTTATGTCTTATCATGTCGGGCTGCTCCCTAGGCTATGAATAGCCGCCCCCTACAACCACTAGCTGGTTGGCTGCTCCGAGAGAAACTGACACTTGTCATTTGAGAGCATCCGATCCTCCGAGGACTTTGAGCGAATATCATCAAGTGAGGAAAACCCAAACCTGCAAATCCAAAGTGATTGAGCATCACTGAAGAGATTGTTCCTGTGTGGAACCGACGCTTGTTACCTTCGAGGACTGTGTATCCTCCAGACGGTTAGGCGTCATGGTCTAAGCATCCAAGAGGAATTGTGGATTGCCGAGTGACCGAGTCTGTGAAGGTTTGGAAGTCACCTGTGAAGACTTACCACTACTGTTGGGCAAGGTCTATGTGATCTTAGCTCAAGGAGAATACGGTGAGGACTGTGTGTCCTTGAGTTTAAATACTTAGCCACTCCAACCAGACATACAACTATCATAGCAGTTGGAACTTGTCGGCGTTCTGGGAACGGGGGTCCCCAGACTTGCCTGCTTGCGGCCTGCGGCGTGGCTCGAAAGGGGGCCCAGCACGGCCCATCTTCATCAACACAAGCTCAAGACCCTCGCGAGGGGCTGAGATCATGAGGCGGATGACAAGGAGCTTCTCGTGCACGGCCTCATCAGGCTGGCTCACGAGGAGGCGGAGAGTTCAAGGCGGGGTACCTCGCGAGGTGCCCATGACGCAAGCCATGACGACCAAGGGCGCCAGTCGGGCGCCAGCCCGCAAGATGTCCTCCTTTCCTTTTTGGTGCAAAGGAGCAAGCACAAAGAGAGCATCAAGCAAAGGCATCCATTTCGTGCAACAAGACCAAGACCAGCCCAACGGCAGGAAGGAAGTCATTGTGGAGCCCAAGTAGGCGCCATCACCAGCCTTTGCCAAAGCGAGGACCAACTTTAGTCGATAAGTGTACCCGATGTTCCCTTCAAAATGGCCAATTGTTGGCGCCCTTCCCGCTCAATATTTGGGAAGAGGCCCAGGGCCTTTGCCTATAAATAGGACTAGCCACCCCCAGGGTAGAGGCATCTAGCATCTGGATCGAGCAGAGAGACCTGACCTAGAATCTGGATCCTCACCAAGAAACCAGTAGATAGAGCGACTGAACTCCTCCTAGCAGTTCATCGCACCAGCCAAGAACAGACCCTCGCGAGGCTGTTCTTCCTTGTATTGTTCATCACCAGCCCAAGAGACAATCCACCACACCACACACTAGAGTAGGGTATTACACCACAATGGTGGCCTGAACCAGTATAAACTCTATGTCTCTTGTGTTGTTCCTTCCGTAGTTTAGATCTCAGCGAGCCGGCGAGGAACAGGTAGGTAGAGGGCGAAATCTCCGCGCGCACCCCAGTGTTCGAACCTCAAGGGTCTGCCGGAACCCGAAATCCGGCATTTGGCGCGCCAGGTAGGGGTGCGCCGGAATTCGTCTTCCGTCGCCCTATTCTTCCCCGACCATCGCTTCCATGTCTGACGCTCGTCGGGCCCGCGCCGAGCGCCGAGCCGCCCTCGCTTCCCGTGTCGCCCAGACGGCTTCGTCGGCGGGCGCCCTCGTCGTTTCCCATTGCCTGCCGTCAATGCCGCCACCGGCCTAGCGGGGAACGAGCAGCAAGCATCGTCCCAGCATCCGTCCATGAGGCGAGACGGCCGCACTGCCACTCCCTCGCTCACCCCAGCTGGTTCTTCGTCCCGCGCGCCCGGCGCAGCCATGGAGGCTCGAGCTACGCTCATCGCGGAAAACGAGCTCCTACGCTACCGTCCCATCGACGACGTCTACAAAGAATGGCTCGACCGCGTCGTCGAGCTCGTCCGTGCCGCAGGGGGCTCCCCCGCGCCGTCCTTCTCGCTGCACCGCACCCTGCCCTGCGCGGGCAATGAAGCTCCGGGGACGCCTCAGCCGCCTCCCCCTCAAGAAGGCGCCCTGGCCCCGAGGCACGTGGCCCTCGGGTGGAACCCGCTCTGTCAGGCGCCAGCGCGGCAAGAGCAGAGCTGCCAAGAAGTCCCTCGCCCGCAAGAAGCTGCCCGAGCGCTCCCTGCTCCGGCTTGTCGCGACCGCGCTCCTGCTCCAGCACGTCAAGACCCCGCGCTGCTCCCAGCTGCAGCGCATGGGGACCCGCAGGACCAAGCTCTTCGTCACCCAAGGCCTCCCATGGCCACAGCAGGCTGCCGTGCCTTCACCGCCAAGCTGTGCAGCGTCGCGTGGCCCGGCAAGTTCAAGCCAGACCTGCCTCCTCGCTACGACGGTACGGCTGACCCCGCAGAGTTCCTCCAGCTCTACGAGCTGGGCATCAAAGCTGCCAACGGAGACGAGAAGGTCATGGCGAACTGGTTTCCCATGGCGCTCAAGGACGGGGCCCACACCTGGCTCCTAAACCTGGCCCTAGGCACGTTCTCCTCCTCGGACGAGATGCGCACCCGCTTCATCGCCAACTTCCAGGGTACTCGCGACCGGCCACCCGCCGTGAGCGACATGCGCCATATCAAGCAGCAACCAGGGGAAACCCTACAGAAGTACATCCAACACTTCAACAGGGCATGCCTCAAGATTCCCAAGGTGACCGAGGAGGCCATCATCTCAGCCTTCTCCGACGGCGTGCGCGACGTCAAGATGAAGGAGGAGCTGGCGATGCATGAAGACCTGTGCACTTCCTTGGAGCTGTTCAACTTGGCGACCAAGTGCGCCAGGGCTGAGGAAGGGCGTCTCTCCCTCCTCGAGCTGCCTGCCGCAGACCCAGAAGAGAAGAAACCCAAGGCCAAGGATGTGAAGCGTAAGGGGGCTGCCATGCTCGCGGCAGAACCAGACACCAAGCGGGGCAGGGATCAGCCCGAATCTTCCAAGGGTAGCCGGTACTGCGTGTACCACGACCTCCACACCCACAACACCAACGAATGCCAGGAGCTCCGAGCCGTGCGAGAAGGAAGGACCGGCCGACGTCCCGACCGCAGCGACCGGGGCTACGGCCGAGGAGGAGGAAGGAACATAGGACGCTGGGAAGACCGCGGCCCTCGCCAAGGGTGGCGTGACCAACCTTGCGAGGATCGCTGGCAGGACCCGCCTCGCGAGGGAGGCTGGAGGGATCAGCCTCGCGAGGATCGCCCGCAAGGCAACGCAAGCCTGCCTCCACTGCCGCCGCAGCCAAGGAGAAATGAGGACCGTCATCAGGACGAGGGGGCTGGGGGCTTCTAGGAGCCACGTGCGATCTCCTGCATCCTGGGCGGAGCTCAAGCCCTAGCCTCTCAACGCATCTTCAAGCAGTTCGCCCGCGAAGTAAATGCAATCCTCCCCAAGCTCGAGGCCACGCGCCCTCTCAGGTGGTCGGCGTGCACCATCACGTTCAGTTCAGCGGATCATCTCAAGTGCGCGGCCACAGCCGGAGTCCTCCCAATGCTTTGTTCCCCAATCATCAGCAACGTGCTAGTCACCAGGACCCTTATCGATGGCGGGGCAGGGCTCAACGTCCTGTCCATGGAAACATTCAATAATCTCCAAGTGCCCTACAATCAGCTTCAGCCAACCAAGCCTTTCTCCGGAGTCACCGACGGCTCCACGGTCCCGATTGGACAGGTCCGCCTCCCTATCACCTTCGGGGCGCGCGACAACTACCGCACCGAGCTCATCGACTTTGACGTCGCCCACATTCGCCTGCCGTACAACGACATCCTCGGGTACCCAGCGCTGGCCAAGTTATGGCCATCACCCACCACGGCTACAACATCCTCAAGATGCCAGGAAGTGGCGGAGTCATCACGGTGCCCTGCGAGGAGAAAGACGCGGTGTGCTCCCTGGAACGAGCCTTTCAGGCCGCACACTGGAAGACCCGGATCGCGGAAGCAGGAGGCTTCCCAAGACCGCCCCCAAGAAGAAGAAGACAACGTCTGGCCCGGCCCCTCAGGAGGCAGGCCCCTCAGGGCCCGCGCCTGCCCAGGGGGAACCTCCTTCCATCGCATAGGGAAGCGCGCCTGGTGCCCTCCTCAGGCAGGGCTTGGGGGCTCTCCCCTGGAGGGTCGCCGACCTCGCCAAGGTCACGAGGGAGGTGCTTGGGCACCACTTGGAGGCGTGTTTCGAAGCACGTTTCCCTCAAGAAGGAGCAAGGCAAGGAGGGTCAAACCCTCAGGAGTTCGTCAGCAAGTCCATTCAGGAGCTACAGGAGTCAAGGGTCATGAGAGGCAGCCGCCGCTTACCCGCTGTGGCCCCCTATCCAGGCGAGGATGGTGGGCTGCGCGTCTGCATCGACATACCAGGGCTCAACCAAGCCGCCTCTCAGGAGCGCCTCTGGCCCTTGCAAGTGGGGCGCTGCGAAGGTCCACCCCACAGCTACGTTCGCATGCCTTATGGCTTGCCAAACACGACTGCCGCATACCAGTGCCTCATGAGGGGCATCCTGGAGGCTCAAGAGGCCAGGCGTTCCGCAGCCCTGGCGGAGATGGAGATGGTCCGCGAGGAGCCACCAGCGCCTCCGGAGCCTCCCGAGGCCCCAGGGCCTGGGGGCTCGTGAGGATCAGCTACCGCGGCCCACCGAGTCTGCTACGCCAACACCTCTTCATCTTCAACACTATCAGGTGACATCTTTCAAGTTTCATTTCCAGCTGGGAGCGCCCTCAGGGCTGCATCATTCCCAGGCCGCGTGGGTCCGTCCCTGCGGCGTGTATCCCTTTTGCTCGTGTTTTTAGTTTACTTTGTTGGGGGCGCCCCTCGGGCTGCATTATCCCCAAGTCGCTCGGGTCATACCCAGCGGCGTGTACCCCTCTTGCGTTTATCTTCGGGCATGCTTTCGACCCATCATGCTTGTTATTTGGTGCCTGTCCGTGGCACCTTTTCTCCCTGGGTGTTGGCAGCTTGCACGTTAAAGGGGGGGGGTACCTGAGCATCAAGACTCAGGGCTCCTACCGGCTCTCCAGCCCTCACCCTCTGGCCTTGTCCATGGCATCGCGACCTGGCATACCAGCGACGACTGAGACCACCTCGAGGGCCGGGACCCGAGGACGTAGAGTTTCGACACCTAACCAAGCTTGCACGTTAAAGGGGGGGGTAACTGAGCATCACGACTCAGGGCTCCTACTGGCTCTCCAGCCCTCACCCTCTAGCCTTGTCCATGGCATCGCGACCTGGCATACCAGCAACGGCTGAGACCAGCTCGAGGGCCGGGACCCGAGGACATAGAGTTTCGACATCTAACCAAGCTTGCGCGTTAAAGGGGGGTACCTGAGCATCGCGACTCAGGGCTCCTACCGGCACTCCAGCCCACACCCTCTGGCCTTGTCCACGGCATCGCGACCTGGCATACCAGCGACGGCTGAGACCAGCTCGATGGCCAGGACCCGAGGACGTAGAGCACCGGCATCTAACCAAATTGCAGGAACACACCCCAAGATAAGGCCCAATGCCAGGTGCAACCCGCCTTGTGGTAGGGCCCCGTGAGTCCCGTGCTGGCTCACGGGTGCCCAGATACACCTCAGCAAGCCCTACTGTGCCAGCCACGTGTCAGGGTGGTGCTGTACACGCCCCGGGGGCTCCTCCCGGAGGGGAGCCCCCTCCCACGCACCAGTGGAAGCACCATGCTCTGCGCTGGCTGACGACACTGCCGAGGAGCGGCTATGCCCGTACACATATGAAAGCGCTATGCTCCGCGCTGGTGATAAACAACTGAGGGTGGCCCCCGGGCCGCATCAACCTCAGGGAGCCCAGAGCTCAGTGTCTAGCCTCGTCGCAACGCCTCCCCTCGGGAGTGCCGCGCGAGGGGGCTGGGCACGGGGGCTGCACCTGGGTCACGCCAGACGCACGCCACCTAGCCAGGCCCCCCGGGCCTGGTTCGTCGCACGTCCCTCCCCGAGCGGAGCCAAGGTACGAAGGCCGTTTGAGCGTCAAGGGGGACTCCTGAGCATCGCGACTCAGGAGCCTAACTGGTCACGTAGCCCCTCACTCCTTAGTTTCGAAAGGCTAACGGCCGTTGAGGTATGCGCGGGGCCGGGCTCTGCAGATGTAGAACGGTAGATCCACCCGCATCTCACCTCCCTAAGGAGTCACCCCCACATCTCACCTCCCTACTTGATGTTCGAGCGCCAAGGGGGACTCCTGAGCATCGCGACTCAGGAGCCTAACTTGTCCCATAGCCCCTCACTACTTGGTCCCGTCCTGGTTTCCGGTCGGGGCTAACGGCGTCTGAGGTATGCGCGGGCCGGGCTCTGCCGTCGTAGAACATAAGCAAGTAGGAAGGAATAGCGCAAATTTCAAGGAATTCAAAAGCAAATATTACAGTCCATACTGTCATCACAACACCAAATGCAAGTTTTAACGCCTCCCCGAGGCATGGTACATGCGCAGGAATTAAAAGCAGGATGGGAGTCACGACGGAGTCACTTGCCGGGGGCGAAGCTGCGCGGAGCGGGTTCGCCTTGTGGAGCTGCAGGGCCGGCAGCGCCCCGCTTCGGCCTGGTGCAGAAGGCCCGGAACTTCCCCAGCAGAGCCTCCACACGAGCCTTCACGGCCTCAGCAGCGGCAGCGGCAAGCTCGCCGCTCACTGGCTCTAGCAGGCCATCAAGGTCGACGTTGGGGTCGCGAAGATAGATGTGGGTAAGGACCCGCGTTAGCGCTGCAGAAGACAAGGCACGCGCCTCGGCCTCGGCCGTAGGGCCAAGGCCAAGGGTGACATCTTCAAGAGCACGAACCAGGAAGGGAAGCAGCTTGGCGGGGCCGTCCTCCTCGCCGGCCAGCGGGCTCTCCAGGCCGCTCTCATAAAGCGTCTTCAGCGAAGTGCGAACCTTCTCCTCCATCTCCGCGAAGGCCACGCGGTCCTCGGCAAGAACCCATGCCTTGCTGTCCAGCTCGACCTTCCTCGCCTCCAACTCTTCCTCCAGCGCGCCTAGGTGGTCACGGTGTTTCTTGAGCTTGGCGTCCTGGTCCTTGACGGCCGCCTCGCGAGCCTTCATGCCTTCCTCCTGCTCTTGGCGAAGGTGGGTCTCCTCGGCGAGCTGGTCCTGCAGGCCCTTCAGCTCGCTCTCCAGCGCCTTGCAGTGACCTCGGACATTAGCCACTTTCCCCAAGGCGGCGTCGCGAGCAGCCTTCGCCCCAAGGACGGCCTGCTTCTCCTCGCCGCAAGCCGTCAAGGCCTGAACCAGCGCCGCCCGAATCGAAGCGTCGGAGAGAATCCAGCCAGAAGCTAGCTCCAAGTGACCGGCCACTAAACGAGGGTCGGCGCTCAGAAGATCCTGCCGCAGACGGTCCAGTTCGGCAGCAGCACGATCCAGAACAGTAGGAGGAGTCGGGGAAACAACAGTCGGTGGAGTAGGAGGAGAAGACGGCAGCGTGACCACAGTATCCTGGGGTGGAGCCTGCTGCGCCCGAACGGCTGTGGTGGCGGCATCGGGCAAGGGCACCTCGGGAGTCGCTTGGGCCGTGGGGGCTGAGCTCGCCCCAGCCGGCTCAGCCAGGCCTCGCGAGGACGCCCGGGCAGGAGAGGCCCATGCGTCACGGTCACCTTCTTCCGCGGGCAGAGGCGCTGCCCCGGATGGAACCTCAGGAGCTCCCTTCGACTTCTTTGCCGCGGGCGCCAGCCTAGCCGGGAGATACGAACGTCAAGCCTCAACAACAGAACAAGAAATAAGACAGGAACCAAGCACTTACAGGTCGTCGCTCGCGAGCTCGAGCAGCCTTCGGCCGTACTTGAAGCCCGAGAGCCGGCTGCAAGGATCAGCCTCACGGAGCTCGGGAGCAGGAGGTGCGTCCGCGGATCGCCTCGGGGCCGGGGCAGACCCGCAGGGGATCAGCCCGGTCCTGTCCTTCTTCGGGATCGGGGGCAGGCTCTGGCCGCCCTGGTCGTCATCATCCTCGTCGTCATCACTCAGAGAGAGGCGGAGAGCGTGGGACCTGCACCGAAGGGGGGGAGCCCTCGACTAACTGTCGGTCGCCTCGGAGTCAGGCCCTCTCTCCCGCTCCCCTTCTTCCTTCTCTTTGCTGGAGTCGCCGGAGGACACGTCCACCAGGTCCTTGGGAGCCTCCACGGGCACGGGCCCATCCCCGTTGAAGACGGGCATGGACTCCACTACCTGCTCCCAGTCCTCGCGGAGGAACAGGGGCGTAGGAGCGCCCTCCAACCTCGCCACGTCGCCCCCGACCAAAGACTGGAGAACCGCGGCCAGATCCTCGTCGGCCAAGACCGCGGGGCTTGGGCGGGGCCTCCACATCGGAAGTGGGTACTGACGAAGCGGAGCCAACTGATGCTCCAGGAACTCCCTCAGCAGCGATGCGCCAGTCAGCTTCGCCGCCACCATGCTGGCCAGCCTTAGATCCGCATCCATCTTCTCGAACACCGGCCTCGCGTGGGGGTCCACAAGCTCCACTTGAGACCAGTCGTCAGAGCTCGAGGGGTGCCCCGTGGGCAAGATCAGCCGAGGGTGGATGCGCCCGGCATCTACCAAGACCCACTTGCTCCTGAAGCCCTCAATCCTCTTCCGAGGGTTCGAAATGGCGATGGAGCTACCGTATGCGACGAAGCTTGCGCACGCAGAGACGGGACCACGAGAGGTCCAGAGGGAGAAGTAGTGGCGCAACAAGGCCACTGAGGGCTTCACCCCTACGTGAGCCTCGCAATAGTAGGCGAAGATTGCTAGAAGAAGGACAGAGTTGGGATGGAGATGCAGAGCTTGAAGCTTGTAATGGCAGAGGACAGAGAAGAAGAATTCAGAAAAGGGAGGCACCAGACCGGCAATAATGGCGCTCACAAAGAGCGGATAGAAGGTTCTCCCTTGGCCCTCAAGGAGGGCAGAGCCGACCTTGAACACCTTCGCCCCATCGATGCCCTACGCCGCCGCCATCTGGCGCACCCGGGAAAGGCTCGGCTCCGACGCATTCGGCGAGTCCAGGGCGGACGAATACCAAGCTCCGGCCGGGGCCTGGCGAGGCGCCATGTCTTGCTAGGGCACGCGGGTGGAGTAGATCTAAAGACTTCGGAGGAAGGAAGGAGAGGCGCAAGAAAGGGGATCTGGGCAGCAACCGGGGAAAGCAAAGGAGGCAAAGCCTAGACAGATGCCGCTCCTTTATCAACTCGCGTGGTTTCTGAGGCGCCCACGTCCAATCAACCACCACGCGGCGCCCAAGGCCACAGGCTGTTAGGGCCCACGGCGCTTCGCACTTGCCCTTTCGCCTCTCTGCTCGGCCAAGTCCGAGTGCGCCTTGGGCCTGGGCTATCACAAGATTCAGGGAACGGGGTCCCCAGACTTGCTCGCTTATGGCCTCTGGCGTGGCTCGAAGGGGCCCAGACGCCCATCTTCATCAACACAAGCTCAAGACCCTCGCGAGGGGCCAAGCCTCATGGGGCGGACGACAAGGAGCTTCCTCAGGCACGGCCTCATCAGGCTGGCTCACGAGGAGGCGGAGAGTTCAAGGCGGGTACCTCGCGAGGTGCCCATGACGCAAGCCATGACGACCAAGGGCGCCAGTCGGGCGCCAGCCCGCGCAGTGTCCTCCTTTCCTCTTTGGTGCAAAGGGAGCAAGTGCAGGCGAGAGCATCAAGCAAAGGCATCCATTTCGGTGCAACAAGACCAAGACCAGCCCAACAGCAGGTAGGAAGTCATTGTGGAGCCCAAGCAGGCGTCATCACCAGAGCCTTTGCTAGGCGAGGACCAACTTTAGTCAGGAGAAGTGTACCCAATGTTCCCCTTCGAAATGGCAAATTGTTGGCGCCCTTCCCACTCAATATTTGGGAAGAGGCCCAGGGCCTTTGCCTATAAATAGGACTAGCCACCCCCAGGGTAGAGGCATCTAGCATCTGGATCGAGCAGAGAGACCTGACCTAGAATCTGGATCCTCACCAAGAAACCAGTAGATAGAGCGATTGAACTCCTTCTAGCAGTTCATCGCACCAGCCAAGAACAGACCCTCGCAAGGCTGTTCTTCCTTGTATTGTACATCACCATTCCAAGAGGCAATCCACCACACCACACACTGGAGTAGGGTATTACACCACAATGGTGGCCTGAACCAGTATAAACTCTGTGTCTCTTGTGTTGTTCCCTCCGTAGTTTAGATCTCAGCGAGCCGACGAGGAACAGGTAGGTAGAGGGCGAAATCTCCACGCGCACCCCAGTGTTCGAACCTCAAGGGTCTGCCGGAACCCAAAATCCGACAGAACTGGTCTACAAAATCATTGTTTTCACCAAGCCTACTGGTTCTATTTCCTCAACCCTTTCATTTCCTCAGTTATGTGTTGATAAACCTGATCATTACTATTTGAAGACTTTGAGTGAAGACTTTCTCTAATTCCTCAATCCTATTTCTTCATTCAGTTTGTCTTCAGCCTGCTTATCCTATGTTTACTCTTTCTGTACTCTGTGTTTGTCTTTCATTTCATCATGATGACTATGCTGTTGCTCTGTTATGCTTATAGCTGAGTACTTATTCTGTTGCAAGTAGTTCTTTGCTTAGGAATTTCCTCTCCATGAAATTCCTCAGTGAAGAATTCATAAAAATTGCTTATTCACCCCCCTCTAGTCGATGTAACGCACTTTCAATTGGTATCAGAGCTAGGTACTCCCTTGTTCTGTGTGATTTTGGTTTAACCGTCGGGAGTTTTAGTTATGTCAACTGCAGGTATGACCAAGGTCTCGGCTGATTTTTCCTATAAAATCCATTAACTATTTATATTCCTTTTCTTATTTAGTATTTGGGTTGGTAAGTTAAACGTGTCCTACCTTTGATGGGAGGGACTACCCCTACTGGAAGAACAAGATGCGCATGCATCTTGAGGCAATTGATAACGATCTCTGGTATGTTGTGGAAAATGGCATT
Organism: Aegilops speltoides; assembly: GCA_021437245.1. Classification (NCBI taxonomy): domain Eukaryota; kingdom Viridiplantae; phylum Streptophyta; class Magnoliopsida; order Poales; family Poaceae; genus Aegilops; species Aegilops speltoides. The sequence goes on along the minus strand of CM038142.1, from coordinate 308,893,902 downwards.
CCCTTAGTCACTCAATCTGTGAATGCTGCTGATGTGAAGAGATTCAAGCAACTCGATTCTCAAGCAAAGAATATCATATGTGGCCATCTGAGCAACGGACAGTACGGCAGAGTGAGTGCCTTGGAAACTGCCAAACTGATTTGGGACAGGCTGTCCAAGGTCAACGAAGGAGTCTCAACTCAACGTGACTCCCGAGTTGATGTTCTTTGCAATCTTTTCAACTGCTTCAAAAGACTCGACAACGAAAATGTTCAGCAAACCTTCGATCGCCTCACTGACATCTCAAATGAGCTTCAAGCACTTGGTGCCACTGACATCACCGATCATGAGGTGGTGAAGAAATTGCCGAGATCACTTGATACCTCATTCAATACCCTCGCACTGCTGATTCAAGAGCGAGCTGATTACAAGTCACTTGATCCCGCTGATATTCTCAAGAGGCTAAACACACATGAGTTCCAGCTTGCTAAGAAGAGAGATCTATATGGAACCGAGTTCAAGAACATTGGCCTCGATGAATATCTTGATATACTTGGTATTACCCACGAGTTATCTGCTCCTTATACTCCTCAGCAGAATGGTGTCGCGGAGCGTAAGAACAGAACTCTTGTTGAGATGGCTCGCACCATGCTTGATGAGTACAAGACGCCTCAACACTTTTCGCCTGAAGCTATTGATACTACGTGCCACATCATCAACAGGTTATATCTTCACAAATTCTTCAAAAAGACCTCATATGAACTCCTCACTGACAAGAAACCCAATGTAAGTTATTTCAAAGTCTTCGGTGCTAAATGCTGGATTAGAGATCCTCACCATCACTCTAAATTTGCACCGAAAGCACATGAGGGTTTTATGATTGGTTACGGAAAGGACTCGCACACCTACAGAGTCTTCAACATCAATCATCACAAGATTGTTGAAACTGTAGATGTGCGGTTCGATGAAACTAATGGCTCTCAAAGAGAGCACCTACCTCCTGTGCTAGATGAAATGTCTCCTGAGGAATCCATCAAGTTCAAAGCTACTGAGGATATCATCCCTACCGAAGAATCTGCTGAAGGAGTCATTCCGGATCGTGAAGAAAATAACGCTAGTGCTGCTGAAGAAACTGGTCTTGAAGAAATTGCTGGGCCAAAGCAAAGTCGTCAACCCGCACATCCTCTCGTAGCGAACGAAGTGCAGATCGAGAAGATCATCGATGACATCCGTGCACCAGGTCCTCTCACACGCTCAAAAGCTTCACACTTATCTAACTTTTGTGGGGATTTTGCATTTGTCTCTATCTCAGAGCCCATTAAAGTTGATGAAGCATTCATGGAATCTGAGTGGATTCAAGCCATACAAGATGAATTGCATCAATTTGAGCTCAACAATGTGTGGGAGCTTGTCAAGCGACCAGACCAACGCAAGCACAATATCATCGGTACCAAATGGATCTACCGCAACAAACAAGATGAAAATGGCCTCGTGGTGAGGAATAAGGCTCGTCACGTAGCTCAAGGCTACACACAGGTTGAAGGAATTGATTTTGATGAAACTTTTGCACTTGTTGCTAGACTTGAGGCTATTCGCATATTGCTTGCTTACACTAACCATCATAAGATCATCTTACATCAAATGGATGTGAAAAGTGCATTCCTCAATGGTAATCTTGAGGAAGAAGTATATGTTGCTCAACCACCAGGTTTTGAGGATCCAAAATTTCCAGATCACATCCACAGACTCAACAAGGCCCTCTATGGCCTCAAGCAAGCACCTCGGGCGTGGTATGACACACTGAAGGAATTCCTCATGAAGAAAGGCTTCAAACCTGGTTCACTTGACCCAACTCTTTTCACCAAAGCATATGATGATGAATTATTCATGTGCCAATTATATGTTGATGATATTATCTTTGGCTGTACTAACCAACGTTACAGTGTCGGAATTTCCTATATGATGAGTGAAGAATATCAAATGTCTATGATGGGAGAATTGAAATTCTTTTTAGGTCTTCAAATTCATCAACAATACAATGGCATATTCATATCTCCGGAGAAATACCTCAAGGATGTGTTGAGGAAATTCGCCATGCAAGATTGCAAAGGCATCAAAATCCCTATGCCCACAAATGTCCATCTATGCACTGATGAAAATGGTAAAGACATCGATCAAAAGGTATACCGCTCCATAATTGGCTCTTTATTGTATCTATGTGCATCTAGGCCGGATATTGTGCTTAGTGTTTGCTTGTGTGCCCGATTTCAAGCTACAACGAAGGAATAACACCATAAGGATGTGAAGCATATTCTTCGATATCTAGCTCACACACCAACACTTGGATTATGGTATCCCAAGGGCTCTTCCTTTGATCTCATTGTATATTCAGACTCTGACTATGCTGATGATCGGGTGGACCGCAAGTCAACGCCAGGCACATGTCATTTCCTCGGACGATCCTTGGTATGTTGGTCCTTGAAGAAGCAGAACTGCGTATCACTCTCCACTACTGAAGCTGAATACATTGCTGCTGGATCTTGCTGTGCTCAATTTGTATGGATGAAGCAAACCCTCAAGGAATATGTCATCAATGTGAAATATGTGCCACTCTACTGCGACAATGAGAGTGCTATCAAGATTGCTCACAACCCAGTTCAGCACTCGAAGACAAAGCACATCCAGATTCGTCATCATTTTCTTCGTGACCATGTATTGAAGGGCGACATCTCCATCGACCACGCAAATACTGAAGACCAGCTGGCCGATATCTTCACAAATCCCTTGGATGAGAAGAGATTTAGCAAGTTGCGGTGTGAGCTAAATATCCTAGAATCTTCGAATGTTCTTTGAAAAGTACACACATCCTAACACTTAGGCTGACTTGATGACTTAGATGTGCAACACACGAAGTAACGTATTTCTTCAATCAATGAAGACTAACCCTCTAAGTGTGAAGAAATTAATGAAGAAAACCCTATGACAATTGTACGCGGTGTCTGAAATCATCATTCTTATACGGTGGGTTACGCCACCAACCAAAGTTGAAAATCTTCAACTTGAGTTTTATTCATTTTTGAAATTCCTTAGTTTTTCAAATTCTTCTACTTTTCATTGTCTTCACTCTTTCCGTCGTTTTTATTCATTGACTATATATATATACACTTGAGTTTTATGTCCACTATAGCATTAACTTATTGCTAATTCTTCAAGTTGACTTTTCTGCTAAGTGAATGTGATCGGACCCTTTCCCCCTCTATGCTAAACTCAACCTAGTCTGTTCACTAATTCTTCATGTGCGTTCTATTTGAAACCCGTTCAAAATCTTCACTGTGTCCTTGTCAGCTGAAGAAATTGCGAACGGAACTTTAAAATATTCTTATCTGTATTTTCGGCTTTTGCCGCTCAAACCGTTACACTTCCCACGATAAAACTTATCTATTCACCCACGATCTTACACGATCTCCACCACACTATACGTGGGTGACACATGTCGCTAGGATGAGAAGGTTCAGGGGCACGTTCGTCCATTTTCCTCGGGCGAACGGTTTTTTCACTACGGCTATAAATATCCCTCACCTTCCTCAGACTGCATTTACCCCGCTCGATCTCACTCCCCTCGCTCGAGCTCTCAAGACATAGCGCCACCGCTACCTTCATCATCACTGGTGAGGAAGAGCTTCACTGCCTCTACCTTGTCGCCGTCGTACTTGCGCCGGCCGCGGACACTTCTCTCCGCTGTCGCCGTAGCCGTCTTCCTCCGCCAAGTTAGGGCGTGGAAGATCTTGACAGACGAACTTCTCAATATACATTCCAGTTCATCGTGTTCTTCATAAAGGGTAATTAAAAGTTACTTTTACTGCCTTTGTTACTACTTATGATTTCAATCAAATCTTCAAAAGGTGTATATTCTTCAACTTCCACACTCTAAACACCTAGCACAATCATCTGTTCTTGATCTGTTTCTCTAAGTGATGTTTTTCTTCATGATTCCTCAATTGTGTGAATCTCACAATCCGCACAACTCTGGAACCTAAGTCAAAGAACGCTTAGTGAAATTCTTCAAGACACATCTGGTCAATTTCCTCAAACTTGTTCAGTTTTGCAAAAACTTCTGAGAACACATATGACCTCTCCAAATTCTTCGCACCTATACTCTGTTCATAGGTACACATGTCTGCTGCTGAATCACTAGGTTCTCATCAACTTAACTCATTTGCAGCATTCCTCGAAGAAAAGCTGCATACTTCCTCAGAGAACTCGATTGTTCAAATTCCTCAGCTGAAGAAAATGGCCTTGGAAAGGAGGAAAGAAACTGGAAGTCAACACAACGTTTGAGATCCCTGATGACATTTACGCAGGGTACTGCACGCCTGATGAGGCAACTCATGGGAAGGAAACCAAGAATGACCGCAAAGTGCGCATACAGAGGATCGAACAAAGATGGGCACGAGAATGGAGGGAGTACAGATATGTAACTCCTAATATATGAAGAAATCCGCTCTTCACCCTCCATGCTCAAGACCTCCATTAGCACCTGGCCAAAGAGCTAATCCAACAAGCCTTAAATGTGGTGAGGATTATGCTGCTGAATGGGCCAGGTGGCAAGCTAAGTTGTCCAAGCATGCCAAAGAAATAGTGAAGAAATTCAATGAAGATTCTGCTGCTGCCGCTGCTGAGGCCTCTTCTAGCAAGAAGGCTATGCCCAAGAAGCCTGCTCGAAAACCAACTTCCTCAGCAATGCCCTCAAGTCCAAGCTCCTCAGCAGTGCCCTCACAGCCAAGCTCCTCTGTGCCATCAAGGCAAATTCCTCAAGCTACCCCAGTTCCTCAAGCTGCACCAGTTCCTCTGGCTACAAAACCCTCAGCTCCTCGGGCAAAGTCCTCAACACCTGTGCATCTAGCCACTTGTCAAAGGACCACATACATACCAATTGCCTCAGGAGTGTCTGCAAGTTCTTCAGCCCCTCCTTCTTCAACTGACCCCACTCTGCTGAAGACCAGGGCTACTGCTGGACGAGGCGCTAGACCAAGTCCACACAAGAAGCAGGTGGTCTTTCAGATTCCATCTGATGATGAAGAATTGTCCAGTATCATCAAGGACAGATAGCAGCAGGTTGCTAGAGCCAAAGGAAGTGATGTGCCCCTCCTATTGGATCCGAAGAAGATCCTGGATTTCATTGAACTTTGGTACAAAGATCTGAACACTCCTTTGCCAGAGCTGGGCCTCACTCCTGGACAAAGTCACATGTTGACAGCGTTCATTACTGAAGAAAAATGGAAATATGATCAAGCTAGAGCTGCTAAGAAAGCCCAGTACAAGAAGCAGTGCTATCTGAAGGATAACGTTCTGAGGTTATCGCCTAAGCAACTCATTGCTATGCAAACTGACATTAAGAAGCTTAGTGATGAATTTGACGCCTATAAGGCAGAATGGCTGGGAGCCAAGGTCAGTTTCGTCAAAATGGCAAAGAAATTCACTTCAAATGATGAAGTTCCTCCGGCTAAAGCATCTGCACAGCCGATTGAAGAAAATGCCAGCACCGCTGATGAAAATCAGGCTGCTGATGAAACTGCTAGTACCAGGGCTGCTGAAGCAATTCCAGCCGCTGAAGAAACTGCCAGGGCAACCACTAGTGTTGCGCCTGAAGAACAAGTCAGGCCAGCTGAAGCATCTGCTGCTGCACCTGAAGAAATTGCACAAGACAGGCCAACTGCATCAGTTGTGCCTGAAGAAATTGATCCAATTTCCTCTGCTCCTCCTGCACCAACACCAAGCCCAGTTCTTCCTTCTGCTCTGGAAGTGAAGAAAACAAAAATTGTGGAGTGAGCCGCTTTGAAGAAAAGGAAATCATCTATTTCCTCAGAATCATCTGCACCCAAGAAGGCGAAGATTTTGACAAGCTCTCTTGAGAATCCTATTGATGATGTTCCTCTCTCAAGCATGCCATCAAAGAAAATTATTCCTTTTGGTGAAGATTATAAGATTCCTGTTGAATCTGCTGAAGAAAATCCTTCTGCTGCATCGACAGAGCAGATGGATGAAGAAATTGAAGTGGATGCTATCACTTCAACTCCCCAAGTATCATCGCCAATGCCTCAGCTCACAGCTGAAGAGGTCAGCATTGAAGAAATGGAGATGATGAGGATGTGGACACTGGGAGCACCACACCTATGATGAACGATGATTTTTGGGACAGTCAGCACCCCAACTCTCCTCTGTTCACACCGCTACAACAAATTCCTCAATCCCTAGTACCTACTGAAGTTCAGATGGGCTCTAATGAAACTCATACTGCCCTATCCATTCCTGAAGAGATTCCAGCCACTAGTGCTGCTGAAGAAATGGAGGCCCAGGCTGCAAATGAAGCAGAAGCTGAAATTCCTCAGCCTGCGGCTCCAGAGATTGAGATTCCCGAGGTTGTGGTGCAACTGACTGATACTCCTTAGCCAATGCCGAAGAATCCATTCTCCAAGACTCCAAAATTCAAGGCTGATGCCTTCTTCAATGAGCATGTGTTCTTCACTGACTACAATCCTTACGACTCTGCTCGTCTGAGGAGGAAGCGTTTTTGGACTGCCAGCCAAGCAAACTTCTATTCTTTAGTGCTTTTCAACAAATACAAAGTCTTTGACCATGCGCATATTCCTCACGTGGACATGGAATCACTGCCGTGCTTCGCACTAGTCCTCAGTGCTATTCATGATGCTGACTGGGCCGAAGATATGACTGTCTCCTGTTTCTGACCAATTTAATGGGGTACGACATCTTCGCCCATACAAGGCTTCAAAAGGTGCCATTTGCAGACTAGCTTGGTAACTGTTGTTGTATGCGAACTCGGCATATGGCAAGCTTTCTTCCCAACTGGTTCCATAGGTGAGAACACATCCCTCAGCATGTCCTCTAGAATTTGGTTCATACGTTCAGTTTGTCCTCCAGTCTAGGGGTGGTACGCTGTACTGAATACTAGTTGAGTTCCCAGAGCTTGTTGTAAATGATCCCAAAATCTACAGACGAATTGAGTGCCTCTGTCGGATATTATAGTCTTTAGAATTCCATGCAGCAAACTATACGGGAGAGATAAAGTTTGGCAAGCTTCTGAGTGGTGTGGGTTGTCTTTACTGGGATGAAATGTGCCACCTTAGTCAATCTATTTGTGATGACCCATATGGCATCATTTTGGTGTCATGACTGAGGTAGTCCGACAATAAAATCCATTCCAATTTCGTCCCATTTCCACTCAGGTATCTTGTTTGGTTGTAATAGTCCTGCTGGTTTTTGGTGCTCGGCTTTAATGCGCTGACATGAATCACAACATGCAATGAATGTGGCTATATCCCTCTTCATACCGTGCCACTGTTGACGCTAAAAAATGGCATGATCGGAAAGAATGACTTGAGTCTATAATTGAATGAGGTTAAAATTATGAGTTTATGTCACCATTTGATGACCTTCGTCAAGATGATCGAAATAAATATGAAGATGGACCAAAAAGGAGCTCAAGTGCAAAAGATATGACAATTTCGGAGATACCCGTGTTGACACCTGATTAAAGAATGGCATGAAACCTAATTAAGAAGACCTCGGATGGGAAAAGTTACAACTACAAAGTTCTTCGTCTCGTCAAGACGGACGATGTTGATATAAAGATCGTCCCCATCCGAGTTCATATGCAAAAGTTACAGCCAAAACTATGCGCTGCAGCACTGTATGGCCGGATCATCCGGACCGGGGTCCAGATCATCCGGCCGAGGGCCGAAAAATTGACCAAAACAACAGAAGCTAAAAGTTGAAGCCGGATGATCCGGGTAAAGGCCGGACAATCCGGGAAATCGTCCGGGTATCCGGACACGTTTTTCTGCTGCAGACTTTAGAAAACGGCCCGAAACACCCTCAAGATGCCCTCCGATGAAAACGTGTTCAACATGAAAGTTGTGCGTCTCGTCGAGACAGTTGATTTGGATATAAAGAACGTCCAAATCCGAGGTCGTATGAGGATTCTAAAGCCAAAACAGTGAGCTGCTGTCAAAAAACTGGGCTAGGCCGGATCATCCGGGCCTTGAGCCGGACATCCGGGCCGGGGGTCGTGAATAGTCCGTGTTTTATTAGGGTTTGATGATTTGGACGGCTAGGCAAGTCCTTTTCTTGTATGGGAAGTCCACCCACCTCTTATATAGACAAGAGGTGACGGCCGATTGAACAACAACACACAATCGAACAAATCTTTATACATCTTTTACCTTTACTTTCACCTTCTCTCTTGTTCTTCTTCTTCCTCGTTCTTCGTTCGTTCTTCTTCATCACAGGGAGGCGAACCTCGAGGCCTTAGGGGCGATCAGGTCGACCTAGGGCAGCCCATAGCCGCCGCGCGCCCTGACGGGGTCCCTCCCGGGCGTGTGGGGTTTCGGGTGTACAAAAGCGCCCGCCGGATTGTCTTGCGTATCGCGCTTTCGGCGGGTCTCCTTCGACGTGAGCTGCGGTGCATCACCCCCGGCGTCGAGGGTACACGATGACGTGTTCGTGTGCGAACAGCCACCAAACTTTTTTCCTGAATGTCCTTGTACATTTTGGTCCCTCCAGGATGTATTGAATATGGAGCGGTGTGGCCTTCGGCTAGAATTTGCTGTTTGAGGTCCTCTATATTTGGTACGCAAAGTCTGTCTCCGTACCATAATATTCCCTTATCGTCTATGACGAATTCTGAGGCCTTGCCCAAACTCACTTTTCTTTTTATGCCTTCGATGCTGGGGTGTCCATGCTGAGCCTCCTTAATCTGTTCCATTAGGGTAGGTTGTATTTCCAAATTTGACACATTGCCCTCAGTGACCATCACCAAGTTGAGTTTGGCGAACTCCTGCTGAAATTCAGGTCTCAAGTTCTGTAGACTGTCGTTGCCCGAGCTGGGGTTTCGACTAAGAGCATCTGCCACTACATTCGCCTTTCCTGGATGGTAGTGAATGCCAACATCATAATCTTTCACTAATTCCAACCAGCACCGTTGTCGTAAATTGAGTTCTGGTTGTGTGAAAATATATTTGAGGCTTTTATGGTCCGTATATATTTCACAACGATTCCCAAGCAAAAAGTGCCTCCACTCCTTGAGTGCATGAATAACTGCTGCCAACTCCAAGTCATGAGTGGGATAATTTTCTTCATGCTTTCTTAGTTGCCTGGAAGCGTATGCAACTACTTTGCCTTCTTGTATTAATACGCATCCGAGGCCCTTCCGAGATGCGTCACAATACACTTCAAAACTTTTGTGTATGTTTGGCACAACCAATACCGGTGTTGTTGTTAATTTCCTTTTGAGTTCTTGGAAGCTTCTCTCGCAAGCTTCAGTCCATACAAATTTCTTATCCTTCTTGAGTAACTGTGTCATTGGTTTTGCTATGGTGGAGAACCCTTCAATAAACCTTCGGTAATATCCTGCCATTCCCAAGAAACTTCGTACATCTGTTACGTTGGCTAGTGGTTTCTGGCCAAGTACGGCCTTGACTTTTTCTGGGTCTACGGCAACACCTTCTTGGGTCAATACATGGCCTAGAAAACCAACCTGTCTTAACCAAAAATCATATTTGCTGAACTTGGCGTATAATTGATGTTTCCTTAATTCTCCTAGTACAATTCTGAGATGTTCAGCATGTTCTTCTGGTGTCTTAGAGTATACCAGAATATCATCAATGAACACCACAACAAATTTGTCCATAAATTTCATAAACACTTTGTTCATGAGGTGGACAAAATATGCGGGGGCGTTTGTCAGTCCGAACGGCATTACTGTGAATTCATATAATCCGTATCTGGAGGTGAATGTTGTCTTAGGGATATCTTCTGTCCATACCTTTAATTGATGATACCCCAACCTTAAATCAATTTTTGAGAAAACCTTGGCTTGTGCGAGCTGGTCAAATAAATAATTTATCCGTGGCATCGGATATTTGTTTTTGATGGTGACCATGTTGAGTGCTCGATAGTCTATACATAATCTTAGTGTCCCATCCTTTTTCTTGCCAAATAATATTGGTGAACCCCAAGGTGAGGAGCTGGCCCGTGAAAGTTATCCCTGGCCCATCATGCTCAATCCACACACTCGAATATTAGGTACATCCAATGCACAAGTATAATCATCGTACCCCCTAGTTGGTGCTTTATAAGAGAAGATGGAGACTCAAATAAAAACAAAAATTGTGTAAAGTAAATAGATAGGCCCTTTGATTTGTAGAGGTGCCAGAGCTCAAATCTTTTCCCGTTAACGAAAACGACCGAGAAATTTCCAATACTTTCCACGCTAGCTACATCATAGGCCGTTCCCAAACAAAAAATAAGGTTTGTTCTTTTTTCCACCATTCATTCACAATCGATGGCTAGCCGTATCCACGGGTGCCTTTGACAACATAAAGTAGATTTCTTTTTCATTTCGGGACTGGGCATCCCTATTACCGCCACACTCTCATGGAATGACAAGTGAATAAACACTCATCTTGAGAATAACACACCTAGCATGGAAAAATATTGGCCACCCCTACCGCTTCGTGAGCGGTACGGGCACACAAAAAGGAAATCCATTTGGAAAATTATAGTTGGCACATAAAAATTTACTTAGAAGGCGCGGAAATACCGCATATAGGTAGGTATGGTGGACTCATATGGCAAAACTGGGTTTAAGGATTTTAGATGAACAAGTAGTATCCCCACTTAGTGCAAATGGAGGCTAGCAAAAAGATTGAGAAGCAACCAACCAAGAAATGAAAATTCTCATAAATAAGCATTAGGCATAACTAACACTGAATAATGCACCACAAGTAGGATGTTATTTCATTGCATAACTATTGACTTTCATGCTTGCATAGGGAATCACAAACCTTAACACCAATATTCTTACTAAGGCATAATTACTCATCAACATGACTCACATATTGCTATCATCATATCTCAAAACTATTACAAAGAATCAAGTTATCTTGTCCAATGATCTTCATGAAAGTTTTTATTATATCCCTCTTAAATATCTATCACTTTGGGACTAATTTCATATATTGCAATTACTTTTGACAAGCCCGAACAAATTTAAGTGAAAAACATGAGCATAAAAATTTTCATCTCTCAAAATAATATAAGTGAAGCATGAGATAATTTCTTCAAAATTTTACTAACTCTCAAATAAATCTAAGTGAAGCATGGGAGTATTTCTTCAAAAATTAAATCACCACCGTGCTCAAAAGATATAAGTGAAGCACTAGAGCAACTAAATAGCTCAAAAAATTTATGTGAAGCACAAAGAGCAATTCTAACAAATCATAGCATAATTTTGGCTCTCTCAAATAGGTGTGTCCAGTAAGGATACTTATGACAAATTAAAAAGCAAAACAAGCAAAGACTCATATAATACCGATGACGAATAAAAATATAGCTCCAAGTAAAAATATAGCTCCAAGTAAAATTACCGATGGTTGTTAGAACAAAGAGGGGATGCCTTCTGGGGCATCCCCGAGCTTAGTTGCTTGGTTCTTCTTGAATATTAACTTGGGGTGCCATGGGAATCCCTAAGATTAAGCTCTTTTTACTCCTTATTCCTTCATCCATCGTGATCTCACCAAAAACTTGAAAACTTCAATCACACAAAACTTAACAAAACATTCGTGAGATCCGTTAGTATAATAAAGCAAATCACAACTTTAAGTATTGTTGCTAACCCATTCATATTTTATTATTGCATTATACCTACTGTATTCTAACTTTACCCTAGCTTATACCTCTGATACAATCCATAGATTCATCAAAATAAACACACAATACAATGAAAACAGAATTTGTCAAAAACAGAACAGTCTGTAGTAATCTGTACATTAATCATACTTTTGTAACCCCCAAAATATATAAAAAAATTAGGACAATGTAGGAAATTTTTATATCAATCTTGTGTAAAAAATCAGAATTTTATCACGCTTCTGTGATTTTAAACAATTCTGCTACTGGGAAAAATTTCTTTTTTAAAACAAGATCAAATCAACTATCACCCAACATGATCCCGAAGGCTCTACTAGGCACAAACACTAATTAAAACATAAAAAACACAATCATAACAGTAGCATAATTCTGCAAACACTCAAGAACAGAAAGAAAAAGGCAAAAAATTAAATTTATTCATTGGGTTGCCTCCCAACAAGCGCTATTGTTTTATGCCCCTAGCTAGGCATTGATAATTTTAATGATGCTCACAAGACAGACAAAAATTGAAGCACAAAGAGAGAATCATATAGCATGTGAAAAACGAGTTTAAGTCTAACATACTTCCTATGCATAGGCATTTTATAAGCAAACAAAGTATCAAGGCAGGAAATTTCTTGCATATGTAAGGTAGAAGAACTAAACATTGACGATCTCAACATAAAAAGAGGTAATTTAGTACCATGAAAATTTCTACCACCGTATTTACCTATCGCATAATAATTACATGTAGATAATAATCAAATTCAATAATATAGCTATCTTATAAATTTTTCTCTTCATGATCCACATGCATAAAAGTTTTATAATCTTCCAAGATAGTGAGGTTAACATCAACAAAAGTCATGACCTCTCCAAAGCCACTTTCAAGATTATCGCGAACATATTCATCATGGGGGCTTAATAAATTCTCAAGATCTTAAGAATCATTACCGACCCTAATCATGATCATTGCAATAAGTAGTGGACATATCAAAATTAGCATCCCCAAACTTGGGGTTTCGCATATTATTAGCACAGTTGACATTAATAGAATTTATAGTAACAACATTGCAATCATGCTTTTCATTCACGGAGCTATAAAAAATCACTTCATAAATTTCTTCTTTTAGAACTTCATCACAATTTTCAGATTCACAAATTTGAAGCAATACTTCATAAAAATAATCAAGTGCAATCAAATCACTAGCGACTGGTTCATCATAATTGGATCTTTTGAAAAGATTAGCAAGTGGACGAGGATCCATAACAATAGACTTTTAGCAAATGAATATGCAAGCAAATAGAAGACACATGGCACACAAGCAAAGATAGTAAACAGACAAAAAAGGCAAATGAAAAAGAAGGCAAATAAAAAGGCAAATGCTTTTGTGAAGAGGGGGAGATGAAAATGAGAGGCAAATGGAAAATAATGTAAATTGCAAGCAGATGAGATTTGTGATTAGGAACCTGATAGATGTTGATGATGTCTCCCCGGCAACGGCGCCAGAAATTCCTTTTGAAATGGCTTGAATGTGTGTTCGTATTTCCCCAAAGAGGAAGGGATGATGCAACACAACTACGGCAAGTATTTCCCTCAGTTATGAAACCAAGGTTATCAATCCAGTAAGAAAACCAAGCAACACTATGTTAACGGTACCGCACACAAAGAACAAATACTTGCAACCCAACGCGTAAGAGGGGTTGTCAATCCCTCCTCAGTAAAAAGATAGATTAAATTGTATGAGATTGGATAAATAGATCTGACTAAAGCATGAAATAAAATAAATAAATACAAAGTGCAGCAAGGTATTTTTGGGTTTTTGGAATAATAGATCTGAAAACAATATGATAAAAGATAGACCCATGGGTCGTAGATTTCACTAGTGGCTTCTCTCAAGAAAATAGCAGACGGTAGGTAAACAAATTACTATTGGGCAATTGATAGAAGAACAAATAATTATGATGATATCCAAGGCAATGATCATGTATATAGGCATCACGTCCAATATTAGTAGACCGACTCCTGCCTGCATCTACTACTATTACTCCACACATCGCGCGCTATCTAGCATGCATCTAGTGTATTAAGTTTGTCGAGAAACAAAGTACTGCAATAAGAATGATAAAATAACGTAGACAAGATCTATTCATGTATGAATATACCCTATCTTTTTATCCTTAATACCAACGATACATGGGTGCCTTGCTACCCCTTGTGTCACTGGGTGAGGACACCGTAAGATCGAACCCATCACAAAGCACCTCTTCCCATTGCAAGAAAAATCAATCTAGTTGGCCTAACTAAACCAAAGGTTCGGAGAAGAAATACGAGGCTATAACAATCATGCATATAAGAGATCAAAGAAACTCAAATAATATTCATGGATAGATGTGATCATAAACTCGAACTCCATCGGATCCCAACAAACACACCGCAAAAAGTCATTACATCAAATACATCTCCAAGAACATCGAGGAGAACATTGTATTGAGAATCAAAAAGAGAGAAGAAGCCATATAGCTACTGCCTACGGACCCATAGGTCTATGATGAACTACTCACGCATCATCGGAGGAGCACCAATGAGGATGATGAACCCCTCCATGATCGTGTTCCCCTCCGACAGAGTGCCGGAATAGGGATCTAGATTGGATCTCGTGGTTCTGGAACTTGCGGCAGTTGGAATTGTTTTTCGTCGACACCCCTAGGGTTTCTGGAATATCTAAGAATTTATAGAGCAGAGAGGCGGTGCAGGAGACGCCCATGGGCCCCACCACCTATCAGAGCGTCCCAGGGGCCTCTAGCACGCCCTGGTGGGTGGTGGGCCCCATGTTCCTCCCCCCAGGTGCTTCCTAGGCTCCCAAGTTGTCTTCTGGTCCAAAACAAATCTCCAATAAGTTTCGTGGCATTTGGACTCCGTTTGGTACTGATATTCTATGAAATAAAAAACAAGCAAAAAACAACAACTTGCACTGGGCACTATGTCAATAGGTTAGTCCCATAAAATGATATAAAGCTCCTATAAAATGATTGTAAAACCCCGAACAATGATAATACAACAGCATGGAACAATAAAAAATTATAGATACATTGGATACGTACCACGGGGCCGCATGTGGTGCCCCGTTAGGAGCAGTGAATTGCCTGAGTTGGAGCTGTCGGGGAGTTGGGAACAAACCACTAGTTCGAGATTTGGTAGTTTTAGTATAGGCTACTGATGTGAGGATGGTGTTCTTGTGTGAAACTAGGCAAAATTCAGAAAAAGTCTGCCGTCTGCGTAATAGATTAGGTCTCAGATGTTTTGCTGGTATCGATAGTAATGGTCTTAGTGGAGGTCCTTGCTTGTTTCGGTGTGATCAGTTGTACATTGATGTCCAAGATATGAATGAAAGGTTTATCGATGCGTATATCCGTGTGTCCCCTTCTGCATGGCTTTGGTGTCTTACTTGTCTTTACAGTGAACCCCGAGTGGAAAAAAATTTGAGGGCAAATTCAGACCTTCCATGGAGTGTTATAGGGGACTTTATTGAAGCCATGTGTTCGTTTGAGCACCTTGCAACAACACAATGAAATGAGAATCAAATGATAGCGTTCAGAGATTCTCTTGAATGTTGTGACCTGGTGGATTTGGGCTTCCAAGGTCCCCCTTTTACGTATGAAAATAAGCAGACAGAATAAAAATGTTAATGTACAACTAGACCAAGTAGTGGCTGATAATAGTTGGAGAAATTTATTCAGGTCTGCCAAGGTGGTACATCATCTATCCTCCTATTCGGATCACCTCCCAATATTGTTAAAATGCGAGAAGGATGAAGAGAAAAATTTAAGCCATGCTACAGGGGGTATGAGATATTATGGGAACGTGATGGAAGCTTACTGGAACGGGTGGCACAGGCATGGGAGGAGGCAGGTGCAAAGTTTAACCTTGGTGATGTGAGAGCTGGGCTTAAGAGTTTAGTGCTGAAACTCCATGACTAGGGCAAGAAGAGATTCGGTAATGTAACAAGAGAGTTGGAACAATAAAGAACTAGAATGGAGGAACTCCTGAACATGAATGCGTATAGAGACGAGATTAAAAAGGTAAATGATCACATGAATGAACTTCTCTACCAAGAAGACATGCTATGGTTGCAATGCTCATGCATTGATTGGCTTAAGGAGGGGGGCCATAATACAACTTTTTTTACCGTAAGGCCATTTGGCGTGCTAAAAAAAATAAGATTAAGATGCTAGTGGACAATAATGGAATGGTGTAGAAAGATCATAAGGTAATGGGGTCAATGATTCAGGAATATTTCAAATTCACCTTTACATCAGATAACAATCTGAATCCATCACATGTCACCAACCTTTTTAATCTGAATGTTGCTGATGCAATGAACGAATAGCTGTGTGCAGAGTTTTTGGAGAAGGAAATAGCTGATGGCCTATTCCAAATAGGCCCACTTAAGGTACCAGGTAGTGGTGGCCTACTACCACACTTTTTTCCAGAGGAAATGGAGCATTTTTGAGGAGGAAGTGGTCAGGGTGGAAAAAGAGTTTTTTCGCACCGGTATTATGCCTGATGGAGTAAATGAAGATATAATCATGCTCATTCGAAAACTGATGAACCAGCAAGAGTTACAGATTTTAGACCCATCAACCTCTACAATGTCATTTACAAGATAGTTACCAAGTGTCTGGTTAACCATCTTTGACCTTTACAGGAAGAAATAATTTCTTCGTTCCAGAGTACTTTCTTCCCTGGGGGGCTCATCGCGGACAATGCTCTCTTAGCATTTGAGTGCATTCATGCCATACATCAGGAAAAGAAACCGGACAATAGCTACTGTTCATACAAACTGGATTTATCCAAAGCTTATTATTAGGTTGATTTTGGATTCTTGGAGCGAGTGATGACTAAATTTGGTTTTCTCATCGGTGGGTGCAATGGATTATGACGTGAGTCAACACGGTGAGATATACTGTAAACTTTAATGGAACTCTTTTAGAATCCTTCGCACCGAATCATGCTCTCTGGCAAGGTGATCCCCTTTCACCTTTCTTGTTCCTTTTTGTGGCTGATGATCTCTCTGAGTTGCTAAAATAGGGTGTGCGAACAAATGTTATTGAACCCCTAAAGATATGTTGTGGTGCTCCTGGTGTCTCCTACCTTTTGTTTGCAGATGACACGTTACTTTTCTTCAAGGCAACACAACAGCAAGCAGCCGCAGTCAAGGGGGTTATTCAGGCTAATGAAGGTTCTACAGGATAGCTCATAAACCCAGCTAAATGTTCGATCTTATTTGGAGAATCTTGCCCTACTAATGATTAACTGAATGTGAAGCGGGAACGTGATATTCAGCAAGGAACTTCGAGGACAAGTACCTCGAGTTGTCGATGCCGGAAGGGAGGATGCACAAGGGTAGATTCCAAAACCTTCAAGTGAAACTTCTGAAAAAGATTTGTATCTGGGGTGATGGTAACATGTCGGTAGGAGGGAAAGAGTTCTTGATAAAAGAAATTGCTCAATCTATCCCACATACATCATGGGAGTCTTCAAACTCCCTTTCTCTGTATGCGATGATCTAACTCGAATGGGTAGGAATTATTGTGGGGTTCACAAAAGGGAAAGAGGAAGACCCATTAGATGGCCCGGGAGAACATCATAAAACCGAAAGCTATGGGAGTGCTTGGATTCTGGGACTACAGACTCTTCAATCAGGACCTTCTTGCCCGGCAAGAATGGAGGCTCCTAACTGATCCAGAAAGTCTTTGTGCGCATGTCTTGAAGGCGAAATATTAGCCTCATGGTCGGTTGGAGTATACTGTGCTTTACAGGAAATGTGTCATCAACATGGCAGGACATCACATAAGGCCTCGAGCTTGTCAAGAAGGGGCTTCTCGGGCGCATCAGGAATGGCCAACAAGTACACATAGGGCTTGATCCTTGGCTCCCGAGGCTGGCTTCTTATAGCCCTGTTTCGCTACCAGGAAGGTGCAGGCTCCGCTGCGTTGCTGAACTAGTGAACCACCAGGGATGAAGGGACACTCAACTAATCCAATAAAACTTTGCCACTCCGGACATCGACGAAACACTCAAGTTGCGGACAGCACCACACATAGAGGATGTCCTAGCTTGGGGCCCGGATCCAAGAGGTTTGTTCTCCGCCAGGTCCGCCTACAAGCTCGACCTGGAGGAGAAACTTTGCACGTCTATGTGCGCCACGAGCAGGGCACCGGACGGCAACCGTGCTATCTAAAAGGCATTGTGGGGGTGCCCTGCTCCCCCAAAGGTACGAATAATTGGTTGGCGATTGGCTATGAACACTCTTGCGATAATGCAAAATAAAAAGAGTATAACTATTGAAAAACTGACATATATGTTATTTGTGGCATTGAACAGGAGGATACTTTCCACGCCGTTCACAGATGTCCAATGGCAGGTGCTCTATGGGATGCCATGAGGGAATCTTGGCCTATACTTGCCCGAGAGGAGATTTAGAACACCGGAACAGAGTGGCTCCTATACACCTTCTAGCCAGCTACGATGAGACTCGGCGGATGGTCATCTTGATTATATTCTGGCGTGCATGGCATTGTCAGAATGAGATCACGCATCACAAGCCTACACCACAAGTACAGGTGTCAACGCACTTCCTCAATGGCTACATCAAGACTCTTCTATGTATCAAATAACACCCCAAGGGAGATATAGCGAAGGGCAAGATGGTGATTCAGCAAGCAACTTATCAACCCAAGGCCATGAATTAAGTAGAAACAATGGTGGTCTGATGGGAGAAGCCCCGGGCTGGCTGGGCAAAGCTATACACGGATGGGTCCTTCATCCATGGAGAGACCACATGAGGAGCAGGAATGGTGTTGAGAGATGACATAGGGGCTATCATTTTCTCTTCGTGTCGTTACCTGCGCTCGTGCTTCTCACCGATAGAAGCAGGGTTGACTGCTTGCCTTGAGGGAACAATCCTGGTGATTGCACACACAGAAAAGAATCTCATCATTGAGATGGACTGCAAGGAAGGGGTTGAGCAGCTGAACGATATTGGCACTAATAGATCACCGTTTCTGGTCTAGTACAGGAGTTGAAAAGCCTTCTACCTGGCATCTGGCTACACAAATTCCTGCATTCTGGGAGATCATGCAATGCTGCTGCACATTGCATGGCATAGATGGGACGAATCTCTCAACGCTATCTAGTTTCACTCAGGGCCAGATGATTTACGTACGTCTTGTGAAAAATGAGTGTAATGACATTACTTAATTAATATATACTCATTTCACCTGCAAAAAAAAGATTCATTGTTTTGTAATAAGTTGGTTCACAGGGGGGAAGGTTGTTCAGAGGTTTAGGTGCGCTAGTGGAGGACTACGATGGAAGAGAATACTTGATGTTGTGTACTAGACGGATTATATTTTTGGGCTCAGATTCACAAGATCCCGAACTGTATCGAAAGGAAGAAGTGGTTGATCAGTTACCCTATTAGGCTGGCATGGTTGGGTAGTTCCAGAGGAGGCCAAATCTATTGTACAAAGGGATCATGTCAAGTTTTGACTTTGTATTCTTTTGGCAAAGGCACTGACTTGCTTTGTATCATTAATAGTGGAGGGAGAAGGTCATTGCTGACTTCAAGTGAAGTATGAGAAAATGCATTTTCTGCAATGATAGTGGTATCACGGGATAAGGGCGTAAGGAAAGTAGAGCTGGAATATGGCATGCTAAGAGAGTGTAGTTTGGAAAGTGGATGTTAGCTTAGAAGCGGACAATGTTGTATGGTCCTTTGATGAAACTTCATTCTCCATTGATGGGACATGAGCGTGACAAAGTACGATGATGGTTCTCGACAGCCTCAAGGAAGGGTACCTCTGATGATGATTCGCTGGACTGGGAGATGAGGTCGACGACACAATTAAGAGCATGTTGAAAAGTGCGGTTAAGAGAATCTGGAGATGGGATGTGACGCCCTCATTTACAATCGTGCACTAACCATACATGCATCATGCATAATCACGAACTTTGACTCACGTCAATATCACAACACAACTCTACGACACAAATTTAAACATAAATCTTTATATTACAAGCCAGGGCCACGAGGACCCATAATACATCTGTCATGAAAGCAAATATTATTTGCGTACAAACATAGTTAGACAAGTTTTGCCTTAAGAAGGATGAGCAAAACAACGACACTAGATAGAAAGGCAAGGCCTCCTGCCTGGGACCCCTAGACTACTCCTGGTCATCGGTCTCCATGTAGTAAGCACCGTCGGGGTAACCTGCATCTGTGGTGCTACCAATTGCAGCACCCGGGTCAAATGAAAAGGGTAGCAAAGCAACGGTGAGTACTCATCTAAAATACTCGCAAGACTTACATCAGATCTGTACTAGATATGCATCGATATCAAAGGAATGGGGTAATATCTACGAGTTGAACTGTAGAAATGCCAAAATAAGGGGGAGAAGCTCATCCTATCAAAGACTACATCTTCCATCAATAAACGATTGGAGCGTATATGGTATCATCTTGTACATACATATAACAATAATCCTGCCCGGAGATCCTCTCCTTGGCTCCCTATGAGAAAGTGATCTCCGGGTATCTCTGATTGTATCTGGGTGTGTTTTATCAAGTATCCGGTTTTAGTTGTAAGAGGCCGGGGTACAACCCCAAGTCGTTCTGTTACCGTGGACACGGCTATTTGAATAGTTTAACATACCTGCAAGGGTGCACCACATTTCTTGATACACTCGATTACTTCTGGCCGAACACACTTTTCTGGGTAATGTCTGACCTCGGATAATTGACACGCTGCTACGTCTTGAGCTTGCGTTGGTTTTCCTTGAAAGGAAAGGGTGATGCAGCAATAGTAGCGTAAGTATTTCCCTCCGTTTTTGAGAACCAAGGTATCAGTCTAGTAGGAGGCTCCTCAGAAGTCCCACGCACCTACACAAACAAACAAAGAACTCACAACCAACGCAATAAAGGGGTTGTCAATCCCTTCACGGCCACTTGCGGAAGTGAGATCTGATAGAGATAGTATGATAAGATAAAAATATTTTTGGTATTTTATAATATAGATAAGAAAAGTAAAGATGCAAATAAAAGTAGATTGAAAGCTTATATGATAAAAGATAGACCCGGGGGCCATAGGTTTCACTAGTGGCTTCTCTCAAGATAGCATAAGTATTACGGTGGGTGAACAAATTACTGTCGAGCAATTGATAGAAAAGCGAATAATTATGATATTATCTAGGCATGATCATTTTTATAGGCATCATGTCCGCGACAAGTAGACCGACTCCTGCCTGCATCTACAACTATTACTCCACACATCGACCGCTATCCAGCGTGCATCTAGAGTATTAAGTTCATAAGAATAGAGTAACGCATTAAGAAAGATGACATGATGTAGAGGGATAAACTAGATCAATATGATATAAACCCCATCTTCTTATCCTCGATGGCAACAATACAATACGTGCCTTGCAATCCCTATTGTCACTTGGTAAGGACGCCGCAAGATTGAACCCAAAGCTAAGCACTTCTCCTATGGCAAGAAAGATCAATCTAGTAGGCCAAACCAAACTGATAAGTCGAAGAGACTTGCAAAGATAACTCAATCATACATAAAAGAATTCAGAGGAGATTCAAATATTTCTCATAGATAAACTTGATCATAAACCCAAATTCATCGGATCTCGACAAACACACTGCAAAAAGAGTTACATCGAATAGATCTCCACAAGAGATGGGGAGAACATGGTATTGAGATCCAAAAAGAGAGAAGATGCCATCTAGCTAGTAACTATGGACCCAAAGGTCTGTCGTAAACTACTCACAACTCATCGGAAGGGCTATGGTGTTGATGTAGAAGCCCTCCATGGTCGATTCCCCCTCCGGCGGAGCGCCAGCGAAGGCTCCAAGATGGGATCTCACGGATACAGAAGGTTACGGTGGTGAAAATTGTTTTTCGTTGGCTCCCCGGATGTTTTCGGGTTACGTGGGTATATATAGGAGGAAGAAGTACGTCGGTGGCCGCCCGAGGGGCCCACGAGATAGGGGGCGTGCCCTCCACCCTCGTGGCCGCCTCGGCTGCTTCTTGGCTTGCACTCCAAGTCCTCTGGATCACGTTCGTTCCAAAAATCACGCCCCCGAAGGTTTCATTCTGTTTCCCTTTGATATTCCTTTTCTTCGAAATACTGAAATAGGCAAAAAAATAGCAATACGGGTTGGGCCTCCGGTTAGTAGGTTAGTCCAAATGATATAAATGTGTAAAATAAAGCGAGTAAACATCCAAAAGGGGTAATATAATAGCATGGAACAATCAAAAATTATAGATAAATGATAAAAACAGAATTTTTGATGTGGAATGCTACCTAGCATAATTCTCAATGTAATTTTCATTATTGTGGCATGAATGTTGAGATCCAAATGATTCAAAATAAAAGTTCATATTGACATAAGAAATAGTAATACTTCAAGCATACTTAATCAAGCAATCATGTCTTCTCAAAATAACATGGTTAAAGAAAGTTATCCCTACAAAATCATATAGTCTGGCTGTTTCTCTATCTTCATCACACAGAGTATTTAATCACGCACAACCCCGATGACAAGCCAAGCAATTGTTTCATACTTTAGTAATCTCAAACTTTTTCAACTTTCACGCAATATATGAGCGTGAGCCATGGACATAGCACTATATGTGGAATAGAATGGTGGTTGTGGAGAAGACAAAAAGGAGAAGATAGTCTCACATTAGCTAGGCATATCAACGGGCTATGGAGATGCCCATTAATAGATATCAATGTGAGTGAGTAGGGATTTCCATGCAACAGATGCACTAGAGCTATAAATGTATGAAAGCTCAACAAAAGAAACTAAGTAGGTGTGCATCCAACTCGCTTGCTCACGAAGACCTAGGGCATTTTGAGGAAGCCCATCATCGGAATATACAAGCCAAGTTCTATAATGAAAACTTCCCACTAGTATATGAAAGTGACAACATAGGAGACTATCTATCATGAAGATCATGGTGCTACTTTGAAGCAGAAGTGTGGTAAAAGGATAGTAGCATTGTCCCTTCTCTCTTTTTCTCTCATTTTTTTCTTTTTTTTCTTTTTTCTTTTTTTTTCTTTGGCCTTTCTTTTTTTCTATTTTTTTTCCTTTTTGGCCTTTCTTTTTTTTCTTTTTTTTCTTTTTGTAATGTCTGAAGTCTCATCCCGACTTGTGGGGGAATCATAGTCTCCATCATCCTTTCCTCACTGGGACAATGCTCTAATGAAGATCATCACACTTTTATTTCCTTACAACTCAAGAATTACAACTCAATACTTAGAACAAGATATGACTCTATATGAATGCCTCCGGTGGTGTACCGGGATATGCAATGAATTAAGAGTGACATGTATGAAAATTATGAAGGTGTCCTTGCCACAAATACGATGTCAACTACATGATCATTCAAAGAGCAATATGATAATAATGATGCGTGTCATATAAACGAAACAATGGAAAGTTGCATGGCAATATATCTCGGAATGGCTATGGAAATGCCATAATAGGTAGGTATGGTGGCTGTTTTGAGGAAGGTATATGGTGGGTGTATGGTACCGGCGAAAGTTGCACGGCACAAGAGAGGCTAGCAATGGTGGAAGGGTGAGAGTGCGTATAATCCATGGACTCAACATTAGTCAAAAGAACTCATATATTTATTGCGAAAATCTACAAATCATCAAAAACAAAGTATTACGCGCATGCTCCTAGGGGGATAGATTGGTAGGAAAAGACCATCGCTCGTCCCCGACCGCCACTCATAAGGAAGACAATCAATAAATAAAATTGTGCTCCAACTTCATCACAAAGCGGTTCACCATACATGCATGCTACGGGAATCACAAAATTCAACACAAGCATTCTTTAAATTCATAAACACCCAACTAGCATGACTCTAATATTACTACCACCAATATCTCAAAACAATTATCAAGTATCAAATTGATCATAGCATCCAATTCACTTCCTATGATAGTTTTTATTATACCCAACTTGGATGCCTACCATTCTAGGACCAATTTTATAACCATAGCAAATACCATGCTGTTCTAAAAGACTCTCCAAATAATATAAGTGAAGCATGAGAGACTATCAATTTCTACAAAATTAAGCCACCACCGTGCTCTAAAAGATATAAGTGAAGCACTAGAGCAAAAACTATCTAGCTCAAAAAGATATAAGTGAAGCACATAGAGTATTCTAATAAATTTCAATCAAGTGGGCTTCTCCCAAAAGGTGTGTACAGCAAGGATGATTGTGGTAAACTAAAAATCAAATACTGATATCATACACGACGCTCCAAGCAAAACACATATCATGTGGCGAATAATAATATAGCTCCAAGTAAAGTTACCAATGAACAAAGACGAAAGAGGGGATACCTTCCGGGGGCATCCCCAAGTTTAGGCTTTTGTCTACTCTTGAGTATCTTGGGGTGCCATGGGCATCCCCAACCTTAGGCTCTTGCCACTCCTTGTTCCATAGTCCATCAAATCTTTACCCAAAACTTGAAAACTTCACAACACAAAACTCAACAGGAAATCTCATAACCTCCGTTAGTGAAAGAAAGCAAAACCACCACATAAGGTACTGTAATGAACTCATTCTTTATTTATTTTGGTGTTAAACCTACTGTATGTCAAGTTCTATCTGGTTCATACCACTTAATACTAGCCATAGATGCATCAAAATAAGCAAACAACACACGAAAAACAGAATCTGTCAAAAGCAGAACAGTCTGTAGCAATCTGTAACAAACGCAAACTTCTGGAACTTTACAAATCCTACCAAAATAGGAAGTCCTGGACAAATTGTCTATTGATCAGAATCAAAAACAATCAATGCAAAATCACATTTCTGTGATTTAACAAAACTATTTTCGTGCGTGCAAAGTTTCTATTTTTCAGCAGAATCAAATTAACTATCACCATAGGTTATCCTATAGGTTCTACTTGGCACAAACACTAATTAAAACATAAAAACACATCTAAACAGAAGCTAGATACAAAATTTATTACTAAACAGAAACAAAAACAAAAACACAAATAAAATTGGGTTGCCTCCCAACTAGCGCTATCGTTTAACGCCCCTAGCTAGGCATAAAAGTGAAGATAGATCTAAGTAGTGCCATCTTTGGCACTCAATTCATAAGTAGCCCGCATGATAGATTCATAAGGTAATTTAATTTTCTTTCTTGGAAAGTGCTCCATGCCTTTCCTTAATGCAAATTGGAATCTAATATCCCTTCCTTCATATCAATAATCGCGCCAATCATTCTAGGGAAAGGTCTACAAAGAATAATAGGGCAAGAAAGATTTAAATCTATATCAAGAACGATAAAATCTACGGGCACCAAATTTCTATTTGCAACAATGAGAACATTATTGATCCTTCCCATTGGCTTTTTAATGGTGGAATCCGCAAGGTGCAAATTTAAAGAGCAATCATCAAGATCATGGAAACCTAGAATATCACATAAAGTTTTCGGAATCGTGGAAACACTAGCACCCAAATCACACAAAGCAAAACACTCATGATCTTTAATTTAATCTTTATAGCAGGTTCCCATTCATCATTAAGTTTTCTAGGTATAGAAACTTCCAAATTATGTTTTTCATCATAAGATTGCATCAAGGCATCAACGATATGTTTGGTAAAAGCTTTATTTTGACTATAAGCATGAGGAGAATTAACAACGGATTGCAACAAGGAAATACAACCTTCTAAAGAACAGTTATCATAATCAAATTTCTTGAAATCCGAGATAGTGGGTTCAATGCTATTTAAAGTCATGACCTCTCCAATCCCACTTTTACCAAATTTAGCATCAAGATCTAAAAACTCCGAATTATTGGTACGCCTTCGAACCAAATTTGACTCATCTCCAGTCCCATTATTATTAAGATTCATATTGCAAAACAAAGATCTAATAGGAGACACATCAATAACTTTAAGATCTTCATCATTATTTTCACGGAAACTAGAAGAACACGCTTTTACAAAGCAATCTTTCTTCACGCAATCTAGCGGTTCTTTCCTTGCACTCATCAATGGAAATTCTCATGGCTTTGAGAGACTCATTGATATCATGCTTAGGATGAGTAAATATAAATTTAAGAGAATCAACATCAAGCAAAAGTCTATCAACGTTCCTAGCCAAATCATTAACTTTGAGCAATTTTTCTTCAAGCAAAGCATTAAAATTCTTTTGAGAAATCATAAATTCTTTTACACTATTCTAAAAATCAGAGGGCATCTTATTAAAATTACCATAAGGATTATTGTAGGAATTTCCACAATTATTAGACGAATTACTAGGGAACGATCTAGGATTAAAGTTTCCTCTATAAGCATTGTTTTCAAAACTATTCCTACCAACAAAATTCACATCCATAGATTCATTATTATTCTCAATCAAAGTAGACAAAGGCATATCATTGGGATCAAGAGGAGCATTCTTAGTAGCGAACAACTTCATAAGTTCATCCATCTTTGCACTCAAAACATTAATTTCTTCTATAGCATGCACTTATTTACTAGAAGATCTTTCAGTGTGCCATTGAGAATAATTAGCCATAGTATTATCAAGAAGTTTTGTAGCATCTCTTAACATGATTTCCATAAACGTGCCTCCCGTGGCTGAATCTAAAAGATTTCTAGAAGCAAAGTTCAAGCCGGCATAAAATTTTTGTATGATCATCCATAAATTCAAACCATGAGTAGGGCAATTGTGAATAATCAATTTCATTCTTTCCCAAGATTGGGCAACATGCTCATGATCAAGTTGTTTAAAATTCATAATATCGTTCCTAAGAGTGATGATCTTAGCGGGAGGAAAATACTTAGAGATAAAAGCATCTTTGCACTTGTTCCAAGAATCAATACTATTTTTCGGCTAAGATGAAAACCAAACTTTAGCACGATCTCTAAGTGAAAACGGAAATAAACTCAATTTAACAATATCATTATCCGTATCTTTGTTCTTTTGCATATCACACAAATCAACAAAGTTGTTTAGATGAGTAGCGGTATCTTCACAAGGAAGGCCGGCGAGTTGATCTTTCATAACAAGATTCAGCAAAGCAGTATTGATTTCACAAGACTCAACATCATTAAGAGGAGCAATCGCAGTACTAAGGAAATCATTATTATTGGTATTAGAGAAATCACACAATTTGGTATTGTCTTGCGCCATGGCGACAAGTAATCCAACACACAAGCAAATAGAAAGAGGCAAGCGAAAGAGAGAGAGGAGATTGGGAAAGAGAGGGCGAATAAAACGGCAAGGGTGGAGTGGGGGAGAGGAAAATGAGAGGCAAATGACAAATAATGTAAATGCGAGGGAGATGAGTTTGTGATGGGTACTTGGTATGTCTTGACTTGAGCGAAGACCTCCCCAGCAACGGCGCCAAAAATTCTTCTTGCTACGTCTTGATCTTGTGTTGGTTTTCCTTGAAGAGGAAAGAGTGATGCAGCAATAGTAGCGTAAGTATTTCCCTCAATTTTTGAGAACCAAGGTATCAATCCAGTAGGAGGCTCCTCAGAAGTCCCACGCACCTACACAAACAAACAAAGAACTCGCAACCAACGCAATAAAGGGGTTGTCAATCCCTTCACGGCCACTTGCGAAAGTGAAATCTGATAGAGATAGTATGATAAGATAAATATATTTTTGGTATTTTATAATATAGATAAGAAAAGTAAAGATGCAAATAAAAGTAGATTGAAAGCTTATATGATAAAAGATAGACCCGGGGGTCATAGGTTTAACTAGTGGCTTCTCTCAAGATAGCATAAGTATTACGATGGGTGAACAAATTACTATCGAGTAATTGATAGAAAAGCGAATAATTATGAGATTATCTAGGCATGATCATGTATATAGGCATCATGCCCGCGACAAGTAGACCGACTCCTGCCTGCATCTAGTACTATTACTCCACACATTGACCGCTATCCAGCATGCATCTAGATTATTAAGTTCATAAGAACAGAGTAATGCATTAAGAAAGATGACATGATGTAGAGGGATAAACTCAAGCAATATGATATAAACCTCATCTTTTTTATCCTCAATGGCAACAATACAATACGTGCCTTGAAACCCCTATTGTCACTGGGTAAGGACACCGCAAGATTGAACCCAAAGCTAAGCACTTCTCCCATGGCAAGAAACATCAATCTAGCAGGCCAAACCAAACTGATAATTCGAAGAGACTTGCAAGGATAACTCAATCATACATAAAAGAATTCAGAGGAGATTCAAGTATTTCTCATAGATAAACTTGATCATAAACCCACAATTCATCGGATCTCGACAAACACACCGCAAAAAGAGTTACATCGAATAGATCTCCACAAGAGAGGGGGAGAACATGGTATTGAGATCCAAAAAGAGAGAAGAAGCCATCTAGCTAATAACTATGGACCCGAAGGTATGTGGTAAACTACTCACAACTCATCGGAAGGACTATGGTGTTGATGTAGAAGCCCTCTATGGTCGATTCCCCCTCCGGCGGAGCGCCAGCGAAGGCTCCAAGATGGGATCTCGCGGATACAGAAGGTTACGGTGGTGGAAATTGTTTTTCATTAGCTTCCTGGATGTTTTCGGGGTACGTGGGTATATATAGGAGGAAGAAGTACGTCAGTGGCCGCCCGATGGGCCCATGAGATAGGGGGTGCGCCTTGTAGGGGTGGGCGCGTCCTCCACCCTCGTGGCCGTCTTGGCTGCTTCTTGGCTGGCACTCCAGGTCCTCTGGATCACGTTCGTTCCAAAAATCACGCTCCCGAAGGTTTCATTCCGTTTGTACTCCGTTTGATATTCCTTTTCTTCGAAATACTGAAATACGCAAAAAAAAAACAATACGGGCTGGGCCTCCGGTTAGTAGGTTAGTCCCAAAAATGATATAAATGTGTAAAATAAAGCCCATAAACATCCAAAAGGGGTAATATAATAGCATGGAACAATCAAAAATTATAGATACGTTGGAGACGTATCACACGTTGTAGTCCTACCTAGGCTCTCCGAAGAGGTCAACACACAGGTGTACATCCTAAGCGTGATGGGGTCATGGGCCAATCACCCTAAGCACTCTTGCATGTTGCTTGGATGACCGGGAACATGCCCACCTCTTCATACAAAGCAGGAAGTTACTACATCACCCGAGCGTGTGCGCTCAACTATGACATCTGATATAGCTTTCGGAAGGAACGTACGACACTAAGGGATCCATATACCATTATTCCATGCGGTGGTTAGTGCGTATATGTGAGTGGTAGTCTCAGACCAAATACCCAAATCTTTTTAGAAGTTGTTATTATTAAATAACTGTGGACACCAAACTGGGCCTAGGCCCACCTCTCTCCTAGGTGGTCTCTGCCTGCCCTGTCATTTCGCCATAGTAAATCACTCGCGGGTACTCTCTGAGCTGACCCGACTTTAATGTATCATCTTAGTGTAATCGTATAAGTATATCTGTGATCATCGCCTTGAGGAGACCATGGCCCGATAATATAGCATGGCACACAGACAAAGGTGTAGGACCACTCCTGGGACTCTAGCATACCTATACTAAGCATAATAGGATTGCAGGTAAAGTACCATCAATAGTTTAACAAAAGCAGGCTATGCCACGGAATAGGATCTACCGATAAAGCATCAACTGAAACGACTCTCTAATGCCATAAGTAGAGGGAAAGAATAGGCGATATAAGAATGATCAAGGGGGGTTTGCTTGCATATAAGCTCTGTTGAGAAGGACGGGTCCTTGAAGACATAGTCGTACTCGGGGGCAGCGGCAGTCTTGGAGTCTATCGAAATAATAGAGGAGAGGAGGGAACAGATAAATAACGGGCGTGCAAATGCAACACAGATGCATGCCATGGCAATATGTGTTGATGATATGCTCTAATGCATCACTAAACATTTTAAAATAAGAGGGAAAATATCTGGTTCAGGTATTATTCGATATATTGATCCAGGTGCAAATTGTCAATGATCATTATGTTAGATGGGTGTGGCAGACTGGCAGGTATGTGCATGGCATATTCAGATTCTTCATATTTTTCTAATCAACTTTCATACATAAATTATTTTCATCCAAGTTATAGATTATTTTGTATGATTTTTCCAAGTTTTTTTTCTGAATTTACCAGATTTATTTTAATTAGAAATTATAATAAATATAATTGCTATGGGTACACAGGGAGTGTACCCACAAAGGTGCATGTGTGGCTGACTGGTGGGGTCCGATTGACTGGTCAACGGGTCCGCTGGGACCCACATGTCATACACTTCTAGTTAAAAAGTGTTTAAACTAAACTAATTAGGTTTGAATATGGTGTGCTCCCCACCTGTCAGTGACACAAGGGGGTATTAATTAACTTAACTAATTTTAGGTAAGTTAGTGTGAGGTGCCGACATGGTAGTGGGCCATTAGGACTGGTTAACCGGCCTGACCTCCTAGGTCCACATTGCAGCAACTGAGGGTGGTGGTGCGTTGGCGACAGAGCTCCTGCGACAAACAGGGATGGCGGCATGCATCGGAATCACGCCACTGCATCCATTGGGCGCGCGGGAGGGCTTGTTCGAACGAGCATGCATCCAACAGAGAAAGCATGTCAAGTTAGGGTGGTTAGGATCAACGAGGAACACGACGACCGACAACGACTGGAATCAGAATGGATGAATTCGGGCTAGAGGGCACGACGGCGTCGACAAAGATCAGGGTAGCCAAAGCCAGGGTAAAAGCTCCGCAACTCCTGTGCATCTGACGTGGCGACCCATATATATGCAAACAAATCTGGACAGAGCCTCTCAAAATGCCACACGTCATCAAAGCAAGGTGAAGGATCCGGTTCCGAATCCATGGGCAATAAATACCGACAACTCAGGAGGTTCATACTTAACTGATTTCTCGGTTGCATTGGACCCATACGTGCAGTGAACCCGGCGCAAAGGGGCGAGCCTCGAAGGACCAACGTTGGGGTTCATTTCCTTTGTTATTCCGTGATGCTCTCCGCTCGCCACAAAACCTGACATTGATGCCTTACTTAGACGTCGTGCTTTCTAATGTCATGTCTTCCCGGTAGGTCCCAAATTGCCTAAATTTTTTCGAATATGATTCGTTGGTTCTGATGGTTTAAGCCATGCACCATAGTGGGGTGTGACCGGCCTTTTATTGACCTAGCTATTGGGTGTCGATGCCCGTGACGAATATCACGAGTGAGACTGGATCACGTTGCCACAGATGAAAGTGAGACAAGGGACCCGGGTCTGATACCACACGTGAGAAAGGTTGTTAGCTTCAAAGGCTTGGAATCCGACTCCGTTCATGACAAACATCCTTGAAATAGTTAACAAAAAAATCCGGTTGTATTAATTACTTCTCTTCTTGCCTCCAGTTGATCTTTGCGTCCATGGCTGCACTTGGTCTCTTAAAATAGGAAAATAGCTCACTTGACTTTCATTTTATGTTTCACGTTGTTTTCTTAACTTGCAAGATGCAATATATCTTTACGCCAGTTGGCGCAAGGGGCCATTTAGTAAAGAATGAACTGAACAGGACTGGAAGATGGAGAAAACATACATGAATGTGAATATGGAAGAACGACTAGATGAAGTATTAGTATATTGTGTCGCATTGGTAATATTCCTTGTTTTCATCTCTTGGAGGGTCCACCATGGGAAAATTTGGACGCGGTAGCGGGAAATTACGAGGTGATTGTGCTGCTACGCTAGAATTAGGGTTTTATTGCTATGGGTGGTGTCGTTCCCGGTGGCGAGTGAGGCTGCGACTGCGCATCCTTGGATGCGGGCAGGTGAGTGTCCGTTAGGGGCAGTACCATGGCAGAGAAGGAGGGTGCTTCGGCGACATCTGATCCGGAGTTGATGTCATTCCCAGGGCCGAAGTTGGCGGCTACGCCGGCAAGCTAGTGGGTGGCGCTTCAGGCGGGGGTTCATCCAAGTCCCCTGGTGGTAGCAAAACTCCGGATCTTACTTCGAGCCTCTCAACACGGCTGGAAGGGATGGTACTATTGGACAAGGAGGAAGCTGGCTTCTTCTTTGCGGTACTAGAACATGAGCAACCTCGATCTTCCAGATGGTCTGCAGTTGGTAAGGTTTGCTCATCTAGACCTATGAAGATGTCAGCCATAGATAGAACTCTTCCTAGAGCCTAGGGACTGCATAAAGAAGCTTGGTTCTTTGATCTTGGTTCAAATATTTTTCATGGTTCATTTTGGTTCTGAGGGTGATTGGAAACATGTTATGAATAATGCCCCCTGGGAATACAATTTCTGTACGCTCATTATGAAGATTATGAAGGCATTGTAAGGCCGTCGGAGATAATCTTTGACAAGTTTGATATCTGGGTTAGGGTTACTGATCTCCGCCTGGACAAGAGGACAGTGATAACCCACAAGTATAGGGGATCGCAAAAGTTTTCGATAAGTAAGAGTGTCGAACCCAACGAGGAGCTAAAGGTAGAATAAATATTCCCTCAAGTTCTATCGACCACCGATACAACTCTACGCACGCTTGACATCCGCTTTACCTAGAGCAAGTATGAAACTAGAAGTACTTTGTAGGTGTGATTGGATAAGCTTGCAAGAAAGTAAAGAACACGTAAATATAAACTAGGGGCTGTTTAGATAAAGATGCAATAAAATAAATAGAGCGAGTGTGGAAAAGTGGTGGTAGGAGTTTTGAAATTGTCCCTAAGCAATTGACTATGTTACTAGACCGGTAATCACTATTGCAATTCTATTTGAGGGAGAGGCATAAGCTAACATACTTTCTCTACTTGGATCATATGCACTTATGATTGGAACTCTAGCAAGCATCCGCAACTACTAAAGATTCATTAAGGTAAAACCCAACCATAGCATTAAATCATCAAGTCCCCTTTTATCCCATACGCAAACAACCTACTTACTCGGGTCTATGCTTCTGTCACTCACGCCACCCACCATAAGCAAATCATTAACATATTGCAAACCCTACAGCGGGAATCCCTCACGCTTGCGCGACACGGAGGGCACAATAGGACAGCACCAATAAAAACATGCAACTCAAACCAATCATAGCAATTCATCAATCACCGATAGGACAACGAAAATCTACTCAGACATCATAGGATGGCAACACATCATTGGAAAATAATATGAAGCATAAACCACCATGTTCAAGTAGAGGGTACAGCGGGATGCGGGAGAGTGGACCGCTGTAGATAGAAGGGGGAAGGTGATGGAGGTGTTGGTGAAGATGGCGGAGGTGTTGGTGAAGATCGCGGTGATGATGATGGCCCCCAGCGGCATTCCGGCGCCACCGGAAGCAAGGGGCAGAGGGCCCCCCTTCTTCTTCTTCTTCCTTGAACTTCTCCCTAGATGGGAGAAGGGTTTCCCCTCTGGTCCTTGGCTCCCATGGCTTGGGAGGGGCGAGAGCCCCTCCGAGATTGGATATATCTCTCTGTTTCTGCGTTCTCTGCGTTGGCAGATTCTACCCCTTCACCGTTTCCTTTATATTTGGAGATCCGTAACTCCGATTGGGGTGAATCTTTCGCTCAGATATTACTTGTAAAATTAGCTTTCTTGCGCCAGAAGGAGAGCATCAACCGCCTTACGGGTGGACCACGAGGGTCAGGCGCGCTGGGGGTAGGGCGTGCCCCTACCTCGTGCCCACCTCGGATACCGTTTCGCGTTGATTTTACTTCCAGAAAATCATAAATATTCCAAAAAAATCTCCGTCCGTTTTTATCCCGTTTGGACTCCGTTTGATATTGGGTTTCTGCAAAACAAAAAACATGCAACAGACAGGAACTGGCACTGGGCACAGGATCAATATGTTAATCCCAAAAATAATATAAAAAGGTGCAAAAAATTGTATGAAAGTGAATAATATTGGCATGGAACAATCAAAAATTATAGATACGACGGAGACGTATCAGCATCCCCAAGCTTAATTCCTGCTCGTCCTCGAGTAGGTAAATGATAAAAAAGAATAATTTTTGATGTGGAATGCTACCTAGCATAATCTTGATCATAAGTCTAATCATGGCATGAATATTAAGACACGAGTGATTCAAAGCAATAGTCTATCATTTGACATAAAACAATAATACTTCGAGCGTACCAATAAAGCAATCATGTCTTTTCAAAACAACATGGCCAAAGAAAGTTATCCCTACAAAATCATATAGTCTGGCTATTGCTCTATCTTCATCACACAAAGTATTTAATCATGCACAACCCCGATGACAAGCCAAGCAATTGTTTCATACTTTAATAATCTCAAACTTTTTCAACTTTCACGCAATACATGAGCGTGAGCCATGGACATAGCACTATAGGTGGAATAGAATATGATGGTGGGGGTTATGTGGAGAAGACAAAAAGGGAGAAAGTCTCACATCAACTAGGCGTATCAACGGGCTATGGAGATGCCCATCAATAGATATCAATGTGAGTGAGTAGGGATTGCCATGCAATGGATGCACTAGAGCTATAAGTGTATGAAAGCTCAAACTGAAACTAAGTGGGTGTGCATCCAACTTGCTTGCTCATGAAGACCTCGGGCATTTGAGAAAGCCCATCATCGGAATATACAAGCCAAGTTCTATAATGAAAATTCCCACTAGTATATGAAAGTGAAAGCATAGGAGGCTCTCTCTATGAAGAACATGGTGCTACTCTGAAGCACAAGTGTGGTAAAAGGATAGTAACATTGCCCCTTCTCTCTTTTTCTCTCATTTTTTATTTTCAATTTTTTTATATATTTTTTTGGTGGGCTTCTTTGGCCTCTTTTTTTATTTGGGATTCTTTGGCCTCTTTTATTTTTATTTGGGCTTCTTTGGCCTCTTTTATTTTTCATAAAGTCCGGAGTCTCATCCCAACTTGAGGGGGAATCATAGTCTCCTTCATCCTTTCCTCACTGGGGCAATGCTCTAATAATGATGATCATCACACTTTTATTTACTTATAACTCAATATCTAGAACAAAGATATTACTCTATAGGAATGCCTCGGGCGGTGTACCGGGATGTGCAATGATCTAGCATAGCAATGACATGAAAAAACGAACAAGCCATGAAAACATCATGCTAGCTATCTTAGATCATGCAAAGCAATATGACAATGAATGCTCAAGTCATGAATATGATGACGATGGAAGTTGCATGGCAATATATCTCGGAATGGCTATGGAAATGCCATGATAGGTAGGTATGGTGGCTGTTTCGAGGAAGATATAATGAGGCTTATGTGTGACAGAGCGTATCATATCACGGGGTTTGGACGCACCGGCGAAGTTTGCATCGACTCTCGAGGTGAGAAAGGGCAATGCACGGTACCGAAGAGGCTAGTAATGATGGAAGGGTGAGAGTGCGATAATCCATGGACTCAACATTAGTCATAAAGAACTCATATACTTATTGCAAAAATCTACAAGCCATTGATAACAAACTACTATGTGCATGCTCCTAGGGGATAGATTGGTAGGAAAAGACCATCGCCGTCTCCGACCGCCACTCATAAGGAAGACAATCAATAAATAAAATTGTGCTCCAACTTCATCACAAAGCAGTTCACCATACGTGCATGCTATGGGAATCACAAACCTCAACACAAGTGTCTCTACAATCCACAACCACCCACTAGCATGACTCTAATATCACCATCTTTATATCGCAAAACTATTGCAAGGAATCAAACATATTATATTCAGCGATCTGCAAGTTTATGTAGGATTTTATGACTAACCATGTGAATGACCAATTCCTGTCATCTCTCTAAATAGATATAAGTGAAGCAAGAGAGTTTAATTCTTTCTACAAAAGATATGCCCATGCTCTAACAATTATAAGTGAAGCAAAAGAGCATTCTACAAATGGCGGTTGTCTATATGAAGAGAAACAGGCAATCCAAACTTCAAATGATATAAGTGAAGCACATGAAGCATTCTATAAAGCCATACTCAAAAGATTTAAGTGAAGTGCAATGAGAAGTCTATAAATAAACCAAGGACTATCTCATACCAGCATGGTGCATAAAAGAAAAAATAAAAACCTAATTGCAAAAGACGCTCCAAGACTTGCACATAATGCATGAACGAAACGAATTCGAAAGCATACCGATACTTGTTGAAGAAAGAGGGGATGCCTCCCCAGCATCCCCAAGCTTAGACACTTGAGTCTCCTTGAATATTTACTTGGGGTGCCTCGGTCATCCCCAAGCTTGAGCTCTTGCCTCTCTTCCTTCTTCTCACATCGAAACATCCTTGATTAGACACTACATCCACACAAAACTTCAACAGAAAACTCGGTAAGATCCGTTAGTATAATAAAGCAAATCACCACTCTAAGTACTGTTGAAAACCAATTCATATTTTATTTTTGCATTGTGTCTACTGTAATATAACTTTTTCGTGGCTTAATCCACTGATATAAATTGATAGATTCATCAAAACAAGCAAACTATGCATCAAAAACAGAATCTGTGAAAAACAGAACAGTCTGTAGTAATCTGAACATCCACCATACTTCTGGTACCCCAAAAATTCTACCAAAACTAGGAAAAATAAACAAGTTGTATATAAAGACAGTGCAAAAGGAATCAGAACCAATTGACGTTCCAGTTAAAAATGTAAAATCGCGCACTACAGCCAAAGTTTTTGTCCTGCACCGTACAAACCAACAAGCATTGTAAACATCCTAAAGGCAAACCTTAGCACATTATTTTTATAATACAATGGAATTATACAAGGGGATAATTATTTTTATTGAAAATTTTCTGTAATTAAAATTCACAAAGTTTCCGTGAGCATGAACAAAGTTCAAGGAGCTCTCCCACTTCAACAATGCTTGTCTCTCTCACTTTCACTTTCCTTTTTGAATAGTTTTTGGGTTACCCTCTTTATTTTTGTTGTTTTAAACAATATGAAAGCACTCAACAGAAATAAATGACTCTCTAAAACTTCCGGGTTGTCTCCCTGGCAGCGCTTTCTTTAAAGCCATTAAGCTAGGCATATAGTGCTCAAGTAGTGAATCCACCCGGATCCCAAGGTATATCAAATCCAATTTTAATTAACAATGATTTTAATTAACAATTCTAATTCTAGCGTAGCAGCACAATCGCCTCGTAATTTCCCGCTGCCGCGTCCAAATTTTCCCATGGTGGACCCTCCAAGAGATGAAAACAAGGAATACTATCAATGCGACACAATATACTAATACTTCATCTAGTCGTTCTTCCATATTCACATTCATGTATATTTTCTCCATCTTCCAGTCCTGTTCAGTTCTTTCTTTACTAAATGGCCCCTTGCGCCAACTGGCGTAGAGATATATTGCATCTTGGAAGTTAAGCGACCAACGTGAAACATAAAATGAAAGTCAAGTGAGCTATTTTCCTATTTTAAGAGACCAAGTGCAGCCATGGACGCAAAGATCAACTGGAGGCAAGAAGAGAAGTAATTAATACAACCGGATTTTTTTGTTAACTATTTCAAGGATGTTTGTCATGAACGGATTCCAAGCCTTTGAAGCTAAGAACCTTTCTCACGTGTGGTATCAGACCCGGGTCCCTCGTCTCACTTTCATCTCTGGCAACGTGATCCAGTCTCACTCGTGATATTCGTCACGGGCATCGACACCCAATAGCTAGGTCAATAAAAGGCCGGTCACACCCCACTATGGTGCATGGCTTAAACCATCAGAACCAACGAATCATATTCGAAAAAATTTAGGCAATTTGGGACCTGCCGGGAAGACATGACATTAGAAAGCACGACGTCTAAGTAAGGCATCAATGTCAGGTTTTGTGGCGAGCGGAGAGCAGCGCGGAATAACAAAGGAAATGAACCCCAACGTTGGTCCTTCGAGGCTCGCCCCTTTGCGCCGGGTTCACTACACGTATGGGTCCAATGCAACCGAGAAATCGTTAATCTGAACCTCCTGAGTTGTCGGTATTTATTGCCAATGGATTCGGAACCGGATCCTTCACCTTGCTTTGATGACGTGTGGCATTTTGAGGGGCTCTGTCCAGATTTGTTTGCATATAGATGGGTCGCCACGTCACATGCCCAGGAGTTGCGGAGCTTTTACCCTGGCTTTGGCTGCCCTGATCTTTGTCGACGCCGTCGTGCCCTCTAGCCCGAATTCATCCATTCTGATTCCAGTCGTCGTGTTCCTCGTTGATCCTAACCACCCCAACTTGACATGCTTTCTTTATTGGATGCATGCTCGTTCGAACAAGCCCTTCCGCGCTCCCAATGGATGAAGTGGCGTGTTTCCGATGCCTTACTTAGACGTCGTGCTTTCTAATGTCATGTCTTCCCGGCAGGTCCCAAATTGCCTAAATTTTTTCGAATATGATTCGTTGGTTCTGATGGTTTAAGCCATGCACCATAGTGGGGTGTGACCGGCCTTTTATTGACGTAGCTATTGGGTGTCGATGCCCGTGACGAATATCACGAGTGAGACTAGATCACGTTTCCAGAGATGAAAGTGAGACGAGGGACCCGGGTCTGATACCACACGTGAGAAAGGTTGTTAGCTTCAAATGCTTGGAATCCGACTCCGTTCATGACAAACATCCTTGAAATAGTTAACAAAAAAATCCTGTTGTATTAATTACTTCTCTTCTTGCCTCCAGTTGATCTTTGCGTCCATGACTGCACTTGGTCTCTTAAAATAGGAAAATAGCTCACTTGACTTTCATTTTATGTTTCACGTTGTTCGCTTAACTTCCAAGATGCAATATATCTCTACGCCAGTTGGCGCAAGGGGCCATTTAGTAAAGAAAGAACTAAACAGGACTGGAAGATGGAGAAAACATACATGAATGTGAATATGGAAGAACGACTAGATGAAGTATTAGTATATTGTGTCGCATTGATAGTATTCCTTGTTTTCATCTCTTGGAGGGTCCACCATGGGAAAATTTGGACGCGGTAGCAGGAAATTACGAGGCGATTGTGCTGCTACGCTAGAATTAGGGTTTTATTGCTATGGGTGGTGTCGTTCCCGGTGGCGAGTGAGGTTGCGACTGCGCATCCTTGGATGCGGGCAGGTGAGTGTCCGTTAGGGGCAGTACCATGGCGGATAAGGAGGGTGCTTCGGCGACATCTGATCCGGAGTTGATGTCATTCCCAGGGCCGAAGTTGGCGGCTACGCCGGCAAGCTAGTGGGTGGCGCTTCAGGCGGGGATTCATCCAAGTCCCCTGGTGGTAGCAAAACTCCGGATCTTACTTCGAGCCTCTCAACACGGCTGGAAGGGATGGTACTATTGGACAAGGAGGAAGCTGGCTTCTTCTGTGCGGTACTAGAACAAGAGCAACCTCGATCTTCCAGATGGTCTGCAGTTGGTAAGGTTTGCTCATCTAGACCTATGAAGATGTCAGCCATAGATAGAACTCTTCCTAGAGCCTAGGGACTGCATAAAGAAGCTTGGTTCTTTGATCTTGGTTCAAATATTTTTCATGGTTCACTTTGGTTCTGAGGGTGATTGGAAACATGTTATGAATAATGCCCCCTGGGAATACAATTTCTGTGTGCTCATTATGAAGATTATGAAGGCATTGTAAGGCCGTCGGAGATAATCTTTGACAAGTTTGATATCTGGGTTAGGGTTACTGATCTCCGCCTGGACAAGAGGACAGTGATAACCCACAAGTATAGGGGATCGCAAAAGTTTTCGATAAGTAAGAGTGTCGTACCCAACGAGGAGCTAAAGGTAGAATAAATATTCCCTCAAGTTCTATCGACCACCGATACAACTCTACGCACGCTTGACATCCGCTTTACCTAGAACAAGTATGAAACTAGAAGTACTTTGTAGGTGTGATTGGATAAGCTTGCAAGAAAGTAAAGAACACGTAAATATAAACTAGGGGCTGTTTAGATAAAGATGCAATAAAATAAATAGAGCGAGTGTGGAAAAGTGGTGGTAGGAGTTGTGAAATTGTCCCTAAGCAATTGACTATGTTACTAGACCGGTAATCACTATTGCAATTCTATTTGAGGGAGAGGCATAAGCTAACATACTTTCTATACTTGGATCATATGCACTTATGATTGGAACTCTAGCAAGCATCCGCAACTACTAAAGATTCATTAAGGTAAAACCCAACCATAGCATTAAATCATCAAGTCCCCTTTTATCCCATACGCAAACAACCTACTTACTCGGGTCTATGCTTCTGTCACTCACGCCACCCACCATAAGCAAATCATAAACATATTGCAATCCCTACAGCGGGAATCCCTCACGCTTGCACGACACGGAGGGCACAATAGGACAGCACCAATAAAAACATGCAACTCAAACCAATCATAGCAATTCATCAATCACCGATAGGACAACGAAAATCTACTCAGACATCATAGGATGGCAACACATCATTGGAAAATAATATGAAGCATAAAGCACCATGTTCAAGTAGAGGGTACAGCGGGATGCGGGAGAGTGGACCGCTGTAGATAGAAGGGGGAAGGTGATGGAGGTGCTGGTGAAGATGGCGGAGGTGTTGGTGAAGATCGCGGTGATGATGATGGCCCCCAGCGGCATTCCGGCGCCACCGGAAGCAAGGGGCAGAGGGCCCCCCTTCTTCTTCTTCTTCCTTGACCTTCTCCCTAGATGGGAGAAGGGTTTCCCCTCTGGTCCTTGGCTCCCATGGCTTGGGAGGGGCGAGAGCCCCTCCGAGATTGGATATATCTCTCTGTTTCTGTGTTCTCTGCGTTGGCAGATTCTACCCCTTCACCGTTTCCTTTATATTTGGAGAACCGTAACTCCGGTTGGGGTGAATCTTTCGCTCAGATATTACTTGTAAAATTAGCTTTCTTGCGCCAGAAGGAGAGCATCAACCGCCTTACGGGTGGACCCCGAGGGTCAGGGGCGCGCCTGGGGGGTAGGGTGTGCCCCCTACCTCGTGCCCACCTCGGATACCATTTCGCGTTGATTTTACTTCCAGAAAATCATAAATATTCCAAAAAAATCTCTGTCTGTTTTTATCCCGTTTGGACTCCGTTTGATATTGGGTTTCTGCAAAACAAAAAACATGTAACAGACAGGAACTGGCACTGGGCACAGGATCAATATGTTAATCCCAAAAATAATATAAAAAGTTGCCAAAAATTATATGAAAGTGAATAATATTGGCATGGAACAATCAAAAATTATAGATACGACGGAGACGTATCAGCATCCCCAAGCTTAATTCCTGCTCGTCCTCGAGTAGGTAAATGATAAAAAAGAATAATTTTTGATGTGGAATGCTACCTAGCATAATCTTGATCATAAGTCTAATCATGGCATGAATATTAAGACACGAGTGATTCAAAGCAATAGTCTATCATTTGACATAAAACAATAATACTTCGAGCGTACCAATAAAGCAATCATGTCTTTTCAAAACAACATGGCCAAAGAAAGTTATCCCTACAAAATCATATAGTCTGGCTATTGCTCTATCTTCATCACACAAAGTATTTAATCATGCACAACCCGATGACAAGCCAAGCAATTGTTTCATACTTTAATAATCTCAAACTTTTTCAACTTTCACGCAATACATGGCGTGAGCCATGGACATAGCACTATAGGTGGAATAGAATATGATGGTGGGGGTTATGTGGAGAAGACAAAAAGGGAGAAAGTCTCACATCAACTAGGCGTATCAACGGGCTATGGAGATGCCCATCAATAGATATCAATGTGAGTGAGTAGGGATTGCCATGCAATGGATGCACTAGAGCTATAAGTGTATGAAAGCTCAAACTGAAACTAAGTGGGTGTGCATCCAACTTGCTTGCTC
The DNA here is from genome assembly GCA_021437245.1 of Aegilops speltoides. Classification (NCBI taxonomy): domain Eukaryota; kingdom Viridiplantae; phylum Streptophyta; class Magnoliopsida; order Poales; family Poaceae; genus Aegilops; species Aegilops speltoides. Next base: position 308,852,349 of record CM038142.1, on the reverse strand, counting down.
ATGAAGACCTCGGGCACTTGAGAAAGCCCATCATCGAAATATACAAGCCAAGTTCTATAATGAAAATTCCCACTAGTATATGAAAGTGAAAGCATAGGAGGCTCTCTCTATGAAGAACATGGTGCTACTCTGAAGCACAAGTGTGGTAAAAGGATAGTAACATTGCCCCTTCTCTCTTTTTCTCTCATTTTTTATTTTCAATTTTTTTATATATTTTTTTGGTGGGCTTCTTTGGCCTCTTTTTTTTATTTGGGATTCTTTGGCCTCTTTTATTTTTATTTGGGCTTCTTTGGCCTCTTTTATTTTTCATAAAGTCCGGAGTCTCATCCCGACTTGAGGGGGAATCATAGTCTCCTTCATCCTTTCCTCACTGGGGCAATGCTCTAATAATGATGATCATCACACTTTTATTTACTTATAACTCAATATCTAGAACAAAGATATTATTCTATAGGAATGCCTCGGGCGGTGTACCGGGATGTGCAATGATCTAGCATAGCAATGGCATGAAAAAACGGACAAGCCATGAAATCATCATGCTAGCTATCTTACGATCATGCAAAGCAATATGACAATGAATGCTCAAGTCATGAATATGATGACGATGGAAGTTGCATGGCAATATATCTCGGAATGGCTATGGAAATGCCATGATAGGTAGGTATGGTGGCTGTTTCGAGGAAGATATAATGAGGCTTATGTGTGACAGAGCGTATCATATCACGGGGTTTGGACGCACCGGCGAAGTTTGCATCGACTCTCGAGGTGAGAAAGGGCAATGCACGGTACCGAAGAGGCTAGTAATGATGGAAGGGTGAGAGTGCGTATAATCCATGGACTCAACATTAGTCATAAAGAACTCATATACTTATTGCAAAAATCTACAAGCCATTGATAACAAACTACTATGTGCATGCTCCTAGGGGGATAGATTGGTAGGAAAAGACCATCGCTCGTCTCCGACCGCCACTCATAAGGAAGACAATCAATAAATAAAATTGTGCTCCAACTTCATCACAAAGCAGTTCACCATACGTGCATGCTATGGGAATCACAAACCTCAACACAAGTGTCTCTACAATCCACAACCACCCACTAGCATGACTCTAATATCACCATCTTTATATCGCAAAACTATTGCAAGGAATCAAACATATTATATTCAGCGATCTGCAAGTTTATGTAGGATTTTATGACTAACCATGTGAATGACCAATTCCTGTCATCTCTCTAAATAGATATAAGTGAAGCAAGAGAGTTTAATTCTTTCTACAAAAGATATGCCCATGCTCTAACAATTATAAGTGAAGCAAAAGAGCATTCTACAAATGGCGGTTGTCTATATGAAGAGAAACAGGCAATCCAAACTTCAAATGATATAAGTGAAGCACATGAAGCATTCTATAAAGCCATACTCAAAAGATTTAAGTGAAGTGCAATGAGAAGTCTATAAATAAACCAAGGACTATCTCATACCAGCATGGTGCATAAAAGAAAAAATAAAAACCTAATTGCAAAAGACGCTCCAAGACTTGCACATAATGCATGAACGAAACGAATTCGAAAGCATACCGATACTTGTTGAAGAAAGAGGGGATGCCTCCCCAGCATCCCCAAGCTTAGACACTTGAGTCTCCTTGAATATTTACTTGGGGTGCCTCGGTCATCCCCAAGCTTGAGCTCTTGCCTCTCTTCCTTCTTCTCACATCGAAACATCCTTGATTAGACACTACATCCACACAAAACTTCAACAGAAAACTCGGTAAGATCCGTTAGTATAATAAAGCAAATCACCACTCTAAGTACTGTTGAAAACCAATTCATATTTTATTTTTGCATTGTGTCTACTGTAATATAACTTTTTCGTGGCTTAATCCACTGATATAAATTGATAGATTCATCAAAACAAGCAAACTATGCATCAAAAACAGAATCTGTGAAAAACAGAACAGTCTGTAGTAATCTGAACATCCACCATACTTCTGGTACCCCAAAAATTCTACCAAAACTAGGAAAAATAAACAAGTTGTATATAAAGACAGTGCAAAAGGAATCAGAACCAATTGACGTTCCAGTTAAAAATGTAAAATCGCGCACTACAGGCAAAGTTTTTGTCCTGCACCGTACAAACCAACAAGCATTGTAAACATCCTAAAGGCAAACCTTAGCACATTATTTTTATAATACAATGGAATTATACAAGGGGATAATTATTTTTATTGAAAATTTTCTGTAATTAAAATTCACAAAGTTTCCGTGAGCATGAACAAAGTTCAAGGAGCTCTCCCACTTCAACAATGCTTGTCTCTCTCACTTTCACTTTCCTTTTTGAATAGTTTTTGGGTTACCCTCTTTATTTTTGTTGTTTTAAACAATATGAAAGCACTCAACAGAAATAAATGACTCTCTAAAACTTCCGGGTTGTCTCCCTGGCAGCGCTTTCTTTAAAGCCATTAAGCTAGGCATATAGTGCTCAAGTAGTGAATCCACCCGGATCCCAAGGTATATCAAATCCAATTTTAATTAACAATGATTTTAATTAACAATTCTAATTCTAGCGTAGCAGCACAATCGCCTCATAATTTCCCGCTGCCGCGTCCAAATTTTCCCATGGTGGACCCTCCAAGAGATGAAAACAAGGAATACTATCAATGCGACACAATATACTAATACTTCATCTAGTCGTTCTTCCATATTCACATTCATGTATATTTTCTCCATCTTCGATCCTGTTCAGTTCTTTCTTTACTAAATGGCCCTTAGCCAACTGGCGTGAGATATATTGCATCTTGGAAGTTAAGCGACCAACGTGAAACATAAAATGAAAGTCAAGTGAGCTATTTTCCTATTTTAAGAGACCAAGTGCAGCCATGGGCGCAAAGATCAAGCTGGAGGCAAGAAGAGAAGTAATTAATACAACCGGATTTTTTTGTTAACTATTTCAAGGATGTTTGTCATGAACGGATTCCAAGCCTTTGAAGCTAAGAACCTTTCTCACGTGTGGTATCAGACCCGGGTCCCTCGTCTCACTTTCATCTCTGGCAACGTGATCCAGTCTCACTCGTGATATTAAATCACGGCATCGACACCCAATAGCTAGGTCAATAAAAGGCCGGTCACACCCCACTATGGTGCATGGCTTAAACCATCAGAACCAACGAATCATATTCGAAAAAATTTAGGCAATTTGGGACCTGCCGGGAAGACATGACATTAGAAAGCACGACGTCTAAGTAAGGCATCAATGTCAGGTTTTGTGGCGAGCGGAGAGCAGCGCGGAATAACAAAGGAAATGAACCCCAACGTTGGTCCTTCGAGGCTCGCCCCTTTGCGCCGGGTTCACTGCACGTATGGGTCCAATGCAACCGAGAAATCAGTTAAGTACGAACCTCCTGAGTTGTCGGTATTTATTGCCAATGGATTCGGAACCGGATCCTTCACCTTGCTTTGATGACGTGTGGCATTTTGAGGGGCTCTGTCCAGATTTGTTTGCATATAGATGGGTCGCCACGTCACATGCCCAGGAGTTGCGGAGCTTTTACCCTGGCTTTGGCTGCCCTGATCTTTGTCGACGCCGTCGTGCCCTCTAGCCCGAATTCATCCATTCTGATTCCAGTCGTCGTGTTCCTCGTTGATCCTAACCACCCCAACTTGACATGCTTTCTTTATTGGATGCATGCTCGTTCGAACAAGCCCTTCCGCGCTCCCAATGGATGAAGTGGCGTGTTTCCGATGCCTTACTTAGACGTCGTGCTTTCTAATGTCATGTCTTCCCGGCAGGTCCCAAATTGCCTAAATTTTTTCGAATATGATTCGTTGGTTCTGATGGTTTAAGCCATGCACCATAGTGGGGTGTGACCGGCCTTTTATTGACGTAGCTATTGGGTGTCGATGCCGTGACGAATATCACGAGTGAGACTAGATCACGTTCCAGAGATGAAAGTGAGACGAGGGACCCGGGTCTGATACCACACGTGAGAAAGGTTGTTAGCTTCAAAGGCTTGGAATCCGACTCCGTTCATGACAAACATCCTTGAAATAGTTAACAAAAAAATCCTATTGTATTAATTACTTCTCTTCTTGCCTCCAGTTGATCTTTGCGTCCATGACTGCACTTGGTCTCTTAAAATAGGAAAATAGCTCACTTGACTTTCATTTTATGTTTCACGTTGTTCGCTTAACTTCCAAGATGCAATATATCTCTACGCCAGTTGGCGCAAGGGCCATTTAGTAAAGAAAGAACTGAACAGATCGGAAGATGGAGAAAACATACATGAATGTGAATATGGAAGAACGACTAGATGAAGTATTAGTATATTGTGTCGCATTGATAGTATTCCTTGTTTTCATCTCTTGGAGGGTCCACCATGGGAAAATTTGGACGCGGTAGCAGGAAATTACGAGGCGATTGTGCTGCTACGCTAGAATTAGGGTTTTATTGCTATGGGTGGTGTCGTTCCCGGTGGCGAGTGAGGCTGCGACTGTGCATCCTTGGATGCGGGCAGGTGAGTGTCTGTTAGGGGCAGTACCATGGCGGATAAGGAGGGTGCTTCGGCGACATCTGATCCGGAGTTGATGTCATTCCCAGGGCCGAAGTTGGCGGCTACGCCGGCAAGCTAGTGGGTGGCGCTTCAGGCGGGGATTCATCCAAGTCCCCTGGTGGTAGCAAAACTCCGGATCTTACTTCGAGCCTCTCAACACGGCTGGAAGGGATGGTACTATTGGACAAGGAGGAAGCTGGCTTCTTCTGTGCGGTACTAGAACAAGAGCAACCTCGATCTTCCAGATGGTCTGCAGTTGGTAAGGTTTGCTCATCTAGACCTATGAAGATGTCAGCCATAGATAGAACTCTTCCTAGAGCCTAGGGACTGCATAAAGAAGCTTGGTTCTTTGATCTTGGTTCAAATATTTTCATGGTTCACTTTGGTTACGAGGGTGATTGGAAACATGTTATGAATAATGCCCCCTGGGAATACAATTTCGTGTGCTCATTATGAAGATTATGAAGGCATTGTAAGGCCGTCGGAGATAATCTTTGACAAGTTTGATATCTGGGTTAGGGTTACTGATCTCCGCCTTGACAAGAGGACAGTGATAACCCACAAGTATAGGGGATCGCAAAAGTTTTCGATAAGTAAGAGTGTCGTACCCAACGAGGAGCTAAAGGTAGAATAAATATTCCTCAAGTTCTATCGACCACCGATACAACTCTACGCACGCTTGACATCCGCTTTACCTAGAACAAGTATGAAACTAGAAGTACTTTGTAGGTGTGATTGGATAAGCTTGCAAGAAAGTAAAGAACACGTAAATATAAACTAGGGGCTGTTTAGATAAAGATGCAATAAAATAAATAGAGCGAGTGTGGAAAAGTGGTGGTAGGAGTTGTGAAATTGTCCCTAAGCAATTGACTATGTTACTAGACCGGTAATCACTATTGCAATTCTATTTGAGGGAGAGGCATAAGCTAACATACTTTCTATACTTGGATCATATGCACTTATGATTGGAACTCTAGCAAGCATCCGCAACTACTAAAGATTCATTAAGGTAAAACCCAACCATAGCATTAAATCATCAAGTCCCTTTATCCCATACGCAAACAACCTACTTACTCGGTGCAGTGCTTCATCACTCACGCCACCCACCATAAGCAAATCATAAACATATTGAAATCCCTACAGCGGAATCCTCACGCTTGCACGACACGGAGGGCACAATAGGACAGCACCAATAAAACATGCAACTCAAACCAATCATAGCAATTCATCAATCACCGATAGGACAACGAAAATCTACTCAGACATCATAGGATGGCAACACATCATTGGAAAATAATATGAAGCATAAAGCACCATGTTCAAGTAGAGGGTACAGCGGGATGCGGGAGAGTGGACCGCTGTAGATAGAAGGGGGAAGGTGATGGAGGTGTTGGTGAAGATGGCGGAGGTGTTGGTGAAGATCGCGGTGATGATGATGGCCCCCAGCGGCATTCCGGCGCCACCGGAAGCAAGGGGCAGAGGGCCCCCCTTCTTCTTCTTCTTCCTTGACCTTCTCCCTAGATGGGAGAAGGGTTTCCCCTCTGGTCCTTGGCTCCCATGGCTTGGGAGGGGCGAGAGCCCCTCCGAGATTGGATATATCTCTCTATTTCTGTGTTCTCTGCGTTGGCAGATTCTACCCCTTCACCGTTTCCTTTATATTTGGAGAACCGTAACTTCGGTTGGGGTGAATCTTTCTCTCAGATCTTCCATGTAAAATTAGATTTCTTGTGCCAAAAGGAGAGCATCAGCCGCCTTACGGGTGGACCATGAGGGTCAGGGGTACGCCTAGGGGGTATGGCGCGCCCCCTACCCCGTGCCCACCTCGGATACCGTATCGCGGTTATTTTACTTCCAGAAAATCATAAATATTCCAAAAAAAATCTCCACCCGTTTTTATCCTGTTTGGACTCCGTTTGATATTGGGTTTCTGCGAAACAAAAAACATGCAACAGACAGGAACTGGCACTGGGCACTGGATCAATATGTTCGTCCCAAAAATAATATAAAAAGTTGCCAAAAAGTATATGAAAGTGAATAATATTGGCATGGAACAATCAAAAATTATAGATACGATGGAGACGTATCAGACAACAGTGTTAGGCAAGGCCCTAGGCAACTGGCTTGGGGAAGTGGTGAGAGTGGATGTGGACAAGGACGGATTTGCAAGAGGTTCTTAGTTGTGGGTAAGGGCAAGAATTCATGTGCACGAGCCGCTGGTGAGAGGTTTCTATCTGAAGAACTCGAAGGATGACCATATTGGGACTTGGTATGATTTCTTTTATGAAAAGCTTTCGTGTTTCTGTTTTGAATGTGGCAGATTAGTTCATGTGAGAGGAGTGTGTGGACCTCCTCTTGACTCCTCAGATCAATGGGGAGAATGGCTTCGTACCTCCCCGGACAAAAGTTTATCTACTAAGGAGGGGTTGTTTAGTGGTGTTGCAAGCACCAGTAACAATTCTTGTTCTTCTGTTTGTCTTGAACACCCTAGGATCAGAGAGGCGCCTACTAAGAGGAACTTGCACTCTGATTTTGCTAGGTCTACGAAGTACTGCATTAGTGGGAGCTCATCATATGATAAAGGCGCAGTGGATAGTCCTAGGAAAGGACACCGGTCCAGGCAGTCAGGTGAACATGATTTAAGGTCAGATATTGAACATAGAAGGGAAAGAGACCTGCATGACAACTTGCTGCAGCAAAAATATAGTGAGCAGAATGATGGTGGTAGGGACTCGAGATGGGATCGGAAAGGAAAGGAGGACTACTACCCATTTGGATATAAGCAGCATGGCGATTTCTCTTAAGATGCAGAGAGGTATGGAGGCAGGTTAGCTCACATGCATCAAGGAGATGAACAAAATATGCATGAGTGGTCGGGTGTGCATGGAGAGAGGGGCATACGATGAGGTTACTATGTCAGGAAGCCACGTGTAGATCTCGACACAAGTAACCCCAGGCACTCTCAACATTCTTCTGATTCTGGTAGTAGGAAAAGGGGTCCCAAAAAGATATGGGTTGCCAAGAGCGAGGTTGACAAACAGGGTTCCCAAGACGTCGACAATGTTTGACTGCATCTCTAAAAAGACAGATTCATCGGCGAACCTTGCGAGGCAGAGCCGCCGGGAGCAATGAATTTCTTGGCCTGGAACTGTCGGGGTTTGGGATTGGCCTCAACAGTGGGCGAACTTCGGGACCTAATTCGATCGCACAACCCAGCGGTGGTTTTTCTCAATTAAACAAAAAAGAAAACTAGGGCAATGGAAGAACTGAAATGGAGTTTGGGTTTCAAGTTTGGTGTTGCTGTCGACTGCGATGGAGAGAGTGGTGGGCTTGCAGTAAGGTGGAGAGATCATGTTCAAGTTTCTGTTCGGCCGTGCTGCCAATACTCCATTGATATAGAAATCTTGTGGGAAGGGAAAAAGTGTAGATTCATTGGATTCTACGGAGAGCCAAAACGTGAATTGCGAAAAAAAATCATGGGATGCTATTAGATATTTGAGAGCACAAGATGACCTGCCTTGGTTGTGTGCGGGTGATTATAATGAAGCTCTTTTTCTTACTGATCAGATGAGTGGTAAACCAAGATGTTTTGCTCAGATGGAAGATTTCCAAGACTGCTTGGCTGATTGCGGCCTTGCTGACTTGGGGTTTTTGGGATATCCGTACACTTGAGATAATAAAATATGGGGTTGAGAATGTTCAAGTCAGATTGTGTAGCGCCCAGACCTCAAACAGTCTGATCTCTGTGCTCAGTGTCATCCCTGGATCAGTAATGCTGACACCACACAGTACTTGGAGGATTTATAATAGAGTAGCAATCACACACTTATTACATCGAAAGTCTCAAGAGAGAACTTATTGAAATAAATATGGCTTAAGGCAATCTAAAAACGATAATAGCGGAAGACTTGGAAGATAAGCGAGTCCATCAACTCCAACGGCATCACTGAGTATAGAACCACGACCTAAAAGCACCTTACTCGTCATCTAAAAAGTCTGCAACATGAAACGTTGCAGCCCGAAAATGGGTCAGCACATGGAATATGCTGGCAATGTAACACATAGAGGAAAACATGATGGAATAAGCTATACTACATGCATATTTGGCTGGTGGAAAGCTCTATGGTTAAAATGTTTGCATAAAGCCAATTTTTCCCTACTGCAAAGAAATAAATTTATTTAACTATCATGGTGGTTGTTAAACATTGAGAATGGTTGACAGCATTCTCAATCCCAATTAAAAATACTCATTAACATCCCAACAACATTAATTAGAAGTAACATGATGAGATTCACATGATATCCAAGTACTAGATACTCAAGATGTCCATAACCGGGGACACGGCTAACCATGATTAGTTTAAACACTCTGCAGAGGTTTGTGCACTTTTCCCCACATGACTCGATCTCCTCCGTTTGGTTTCTCGCACTACATGGTGTTTGAGAAACGGATGACCGAGACATAGTCTTTCAGAAGCGCTTGCACCTTATGTAGAGGGTAGACCGTACCAACCTACATCCCCTACATCTGCTAGTCTACCCTGTAAGAGTTCGCATGACTTAGTCAACTATGCTAGAGCCCATAATAGCATGTGGCTGCACACGGAAGTTTCTAGCATGAATAATCTTATGATCCCTTTGAGCCTGGGTGGCGGTCCAAAGAAATACAGGCAAGTCCTGATAGAAACCAGGTGCCTCAATCCACCCAGATGTGTGTTTAAGTTGCCACCTTAAATAAACCATTAAATTAACAAACTCACATCTGTCATGGATACACTCACCCAATCCACGTCTACTAGCATAGCATGGCATAATAAGCAAACGTAGAAGTAACTCCCAAGGTTTGATAATAAAACAGGTAATAGGTACTACGTCATCTACTTCCCATAACCCACAATTAAATTATATCCTAATCATGCAATGTTTGAGGATTGATCTAATGCATAAAAACTGGGTATGAGAAAAAGGTATCATCAAAGTGTTACTTGCCATGCTGATGATCCGGGAAACCTAGAGACTCGAAGTAACAGGCGGCGCACTCCGGGTATTCTATCGCAGACAAACAAACAAGCATATAATAAGTACTCATCTAATGCACAGGTAAAACTCGAATAAAAGATCTAACCAGATAGTTCAACTTAAGAACTCCGGTTTGCAAAAAGAATCAAATCAACCAAAGCAACGAAAGTCAAACGGCGAAAGAAAACAGCTTCGTTTTAGTAATCTGGATCTAAGTCAAATTTTACAGAAGTAAAAGCTTGTTTAAGTTGATTATTTGGAAAGAGGGTTTCGAGACGAAACTCCAGGCGCTTGAATCGCCTAATTCCGATAAACGAGCGAAAAGTTAAACTAAAACGAAAATCGGATCAGGAATTGCGATCAGAAAAATCGCGGATTAAATCCGAGGAAAAGAAAAATGACGAACGAGTTAACGAACGAACGTTCGTTAACTAAACTAATCCGATGAACACGTTCGATAAGACGAACGGACGAGCGAACGCTCGCTAATTAATCGAACCGAAAAAAACCCGATCTAATAAAATAAACCGAAGAAAAACCGCTCGTTTTTTAAAAAAAGGCGGCACGCAAAACGAGGTGGTGGCGAACCTCGGCGGCGGGTCGGCGGCGGCGGCGGCGGCCATGGCGGCGGCGGCGGCGGATTAGGTTAGGGTTTGGCGAGTGGGCGGCGGCGGCGATCGGGCTGGCGGGTGCGGCGGCCGACGGGCTCTGGGCGCCGGGTGGCGGCTTATATAGACGCCCGGCGAGTCCCGCTCGAACGGCTAGAGGCGGTTCGCGTTTTTTTCAAATAATTCCGCGCAGAAGAAAAATAAAAGAAATACTAAATGGACTCCAAAAATCCCGAAATAAATTTTCCCCGGCTTCTAAAATCAAGCTGGACAAGATGAACATTTATTTGGGGCCTAAATGCAATTTTTAAAAACACGCATTTTCCTAAATTCAAATAAACAGGCGAAAAACTCCAAAATAAATCTTATTTGATTTTTTTATTAAATCTTCCTTATTTCTTTATTTTGGGAAAGTCATTTTATTCCCTCTCTGAAATTTTGGTAGTAGAAATAATTGAAGATAAAATAAATAAAATCACATGAGCCTATTTTTCAAAATTTGAGAAAACTCAAATATGAAAATAACGAAATCCCCAACCCTTCCGTGGGTCCTTGAGTTGCGTAGAATTTCTAGGATCGAGCCAACAATGCAACAAAATATGATATGCAATGATGATCTATGTATAACATTCCAAATTGAAAATTTGGGATGTTACAAACCAACCCCCCTTAAGATGAATCTCGCCCTCGAGATTCGGGTTGGCTAGCAAATAGGTGAGGGTGGGCCTTGAGGAGATCTTCCTCTCGCTCCTAGGTGGCTTCTTCCTCGGTGTGGTGGCTCCACTGAACTTTGCAAAACTTGATAACCTTACTGCAGGTAACTCGGCTGGCATATTCCAGAATCTTAACTGGTTTCTCTTCATAGGTCAAATCATCTTTCAACTGAATCGCTTCGGTGCACAAGATCTCGCAGTGGTATATCAGCCATCTCGATGTGACACTTCTTCAATCTGTGAAACATGGAACACATCGTGAACTCCCGACAATCCTCGTAATTCCAACTTGTAAGCTACTTCTCCCATGCGTTCCAAAACTTTGTATGGCCCCACAAAACGTGGCGCTAACTTTCCTTTAACTCCAAAACGCTTAACTCCTCGAAGCGGAGATACTCGAAGATAAACTCTGTCTCCGACTTCATATTCTGTCCCCTTGCGTTTTGAATCCGCATAGCTTTTCTGCCTTGACTGGGCTACCTTGAACCTATCGCGAATTAACTTTACTTTCTGTTCAGACTCCTTAATCAAATCTGGTCCAAACAACTGGCAGTCTCCAACCTCATCCCACAACAACGGGGTTCTGCACCTCCTTCCATACAAGGCTTCGAAAGGGGCCATTTTCAAACTGGATTGATAACTGTTGTTGTAAGAAAACTCCGCATATGGCAAGTTGTCATCCCAACTTGATCCATAATCCAAAACACAAGCTCTAAGCATATCCTCCAAAATCTGATTGACTCTCTCGGTCTATCCATCTGTCTGTGGATGGAAAGCTGTGCTAAACTCCAGCCTGGTTCCCAATGTTTTGTGCAACTGTTTCCAGAACTTTGAGGTGAATTGGGTTCCTCTATCTGATAAGATACTCCTCGGAACTCCATGCAAACATACAATCCTTGTCATGTATATCTTAGCCAATTTGGCACTGCTGTAGGTAGTCTTTACTGGGATGAGATGAGCTACCTTCGTCAAACGATCGACTACAACCCAAATCGAGTCATAGCCCGAACGAGTCATGGGCAATCCCGTTATGAAATCCATGCCTAGTTTATCCCACTTCCATTCAGGTATAGGCAATGGCTATAACAATCCTGCTGGCTTCTGATGTTCTGCCTTCACCCTCTGACATACATCACAAACTGTTACATACTCTGCAATATCCTTCTTCATTCCGGTCCACCAGAAGGTTTCCTTCAAATCCAAGTACATCTTGGTATTTCCGGGGTGAATCGAATATGGTGAATCATGTGCTTCTTGCAGAATCAACTTCCTGATCTCCGGGTCCTTGGGCACATAAACACGGTCCTCAAACCATAAGGTATCGTGCTCATCCTCACAAAATCCTTTAGCCTTTCCCTTGCTCATCCTTTACTTAATGGAAGCAACTTCCTTATCTGTCTTTTGAGCTTCTATGATTTTATCCATCAAAGTATACTGAATCTCCAATGCTGCTACATAGCCTCTCGGAACTATTTCCAAACATAGCTCATGAAGATCCTCGGCTAACTCCTTGGGTATTTCTCCCGTCATTAGTGTATTGACTTGGCTCTTACGGCTCAATGCGTCTGCTACAACGTTAGCCTTCCCGGGGTGATAATGCAATCTCATATCATAATATTTAATAAGCTCCAACCATCTCCTCTGCTTGAGATTTAACTCCTTCTGAGTGAAGATGTACTTCAAACTCTTGTGATCCGTGTACACCTCACAATGATTTCCAATGAGAAAATGTCTCCACGTTTTCAGCGCGTGCACTACAGCTGCTAACTCCAAATCATGAGTAGCATAATTCATCTCATGAGGCTTAAGCTGTCGTGAAGCATACGAAACAACTCTTCCCTCCTGCATAAGCACAGCTCCAAGTCCTCGACGTGAAGCGTTGCAATACACTTCATAATCCTTAGTATGATCTGGCAGAACTAATACTGGTGAGGTAACCAAACCTTTCTTCAACTCTTGGAAACTAGCCTCACACTCCTCAGTCCAAATGAACTTGGTATCCTTCTTCAACAATTCTGTCATAGGCTTCGCAATCTTCGACAAATTTTCCATGAATCTCCGGTAGTATCCTGCGAGTCCAAGGAAACTCCTGATCTCTCCAACTGTTGTTGGTGCTTCCCAGTTTGTCACAGTGGCAACTTTAGTGGGGTCTACTGCTATACCTTCTCCGGATATAACATGTCCGAGAAATCCAACTTCCTTCAGCCAAAACTCACACTTGCTGAACTTGGCGTATAGCTGATGTTCTCTGAGCTTCTCGAGTACCAAACGCAAGTGCTCCTTATGTTCCTCTTCATTCTTCGAGTAAACCAAAATATCATCAATGAACACCACGACGAACTTATCCAAAAACTCCATAAACACCTTGTTCATCATGTTCATAAAATAGGCTGGGGCGTTAGTCAGACCAAATGACATAACGGTGTACTCATATAGCCCGTACCCGGTGGTAAAAGCCGTCTTCGATATATCTTGCTCCCGAATCTTCAACTGATGGTACCCTGATCGCAAATCGATCTTGGAAAACACCTTGGCTCCTTGCAACCGATCAAACAGATCATTGATCATTGGTAGTGGGTACTTGTTCTTGATTGTTACTTCATTCAATCCGCGATAATCCACAACCATCCTTAACGATCCATCCTTCTTCTCCACTAGAAGTACTGGCGATCCCCAAGGTGAAGAACTTGGGTGAGTAAAACCTTTGTCCAACAACTCCTTAATCTGCTTCTTAATTTCCTCCAAATCTTGGGCTGGCATCCTGTATGGTCCCTTGGATATCGGCCAAGTGCCTGGCAGTAGTTCAATTAGGAACTCAATGTCTCTATCCGGTGGTATGCCTGGCAACTCTTCTGGAAATACATCGGGGAAATCCCTTACCACTAGTACTTCCTCCTGCACAACTCCTGATAAGGAATTTACATGTGCTCTTCTCGGCTCATGCCGTGATACATACTTGATTCTTCTTCCTTCAGGGGTGGTAAGAAAAATCGACTGACTGGCGCAATCTATATTCCCTCCATACTTCGATAACCAATCCATGCCTAATATCACATCCAAACCTTGCGATTCCAGAACTATTAGGTCCGAGGGAAATACATGGTTTCCAATCCTTAATGGTAGTCGATCACACCATATACTAGCCATATACTCTGCTCCGGGTGAGGTTACTAGCATGGGTGACCTAAGGGCTTGGGTTGGTAGTTTATATTTATCTACAAATCGCCTTGATATGTATGAATGCGAAGCACCAGTATCAAAAAGAACAACTGCAGTAAATGTCTTAACCAAAAACTTACCTATTACTGCGTCTGGCTGAGCTTCAACCTCCTCCACGGTAACGTGGTTCACTTGCCCCCTGTTGAAAGGGTTCGGCTTCTTTCCTGAGCTTCCAGTGCCATTGCCATTTTGGGCTTCTGGACATTCATTTGCATAATGCCCAGTCTTACAGCACTTATAACAAGTGATATGGCTCAGGTCTACCTTGGATGGTGTTGACGGGTTGGTGCGGCTTTGTCCATTGCTTCCTCTATTCCCGTTTCCATTCTTAGTGCCATTATGATTGTGCGAGCTGCCTCCTCCATGAGTATGCTGAAATTGCCCTCCTGACTTTGGAGTAAAACGTGGTTTCTGCTGAGCTCCAGAATTGTACTTCCTCTGTCCATACTTCCTCTTACGGTTGTCAATCTGATGCTGCTTTCCCTCAATCATAAGAGCACGATCTACTAACTCCTGGTAGTTATTCAAAGTGGCTACCATCAACTGCATGCTCAGCTCATCATTCAGTCCTTCTAGAAACTTCTCCTGCTTAGCTGCATCCGTAGCAACGTCATCTGGGGCATAACGTGCTAGTTTACTGAAATCATCCACATACTGGCCAACTGTCTGTCCTCCTTGGCGTAAGTTGTGAAACTCACGCTTCTTCATGGCCATAGCTCCTGCTAAAACATGGGCATTATGGAAAGCTTGCTGAAACTGATTCCATGTGACAGTGTCTATAGGGTAAGTGGCTATAAAATTCTCCCACCATGCTGCTGCGGGTCCGTCAAGCTGATGTGCGGCAAACTTCACCTTTTCCCCATCTGTACATCCTGTAGTGGTCAACTCCCTCCCTATCTTACGGAGCCAATCATCTGCTACTATCGGCTCGGTGCTACTGGAAAACACCGGCGGATTTAGCCTTAAGAAACGAGCCAAATGGTCAAGAGGTGGTGGTGGTGGTGGGTTGTTGTTGTTGTTGTTACCTTGGTTCTGTACCAATGTTTGAATCAAGGCATTCTGCTGCTGAATCAACTAAGTGATCTCTGGCGGGAAAACAAACTCGGGGTCGCGTCTCGGAGGCATCTAAGGGTTTAAAGAGGAGACAAGAGTTAAGAATAGAATGAGGTCTAGTGAGATAACACTACCCATATGCACATTACACAAAAACACACAATATCACTCCAATCAATTCAAGCAAGGGCATACAACGGTCTAACTATCGTTACAAAAGTGCTTGGACTAAAACTAATTAAATGGTGGAAAATTTTACTACTGTTATGGTGGTCAACTAGAAAAACTACTCCGATGAAGATTCCATGATATCTGCTCCAGCTTCATCAACATAGTCATCATCGCTGTCGTCGGGATCCGAGTCAGTGTCGTCGATGATGATATAATTATCTGGACAAGTAGGTTCATCCTCTTCTCCTCTGGGTGCTGATCCTCCCATGAATACTCCAATCTTCTCCTTAAGGTCGCTGTTCTGTCTTACTAGAGCGACGATTTCTTCCCTATAGTCTTTACGTGTAGCTTTGAGTTCTTCTTCTAGCTCCTTGATCTTGGTCATAGCCTTCTGCAGATCCTCCCTATCTGCGCACATCTGATTCTCCTGGCGTCGGATGTGTTGGTTTAACTCCTGAATATAAGCTGTGATTGATCTGTCCTTCCTGGTGGTGATCATCTCCCAATGCTCACCTCGGCGCCCACAAATCTGGTAGATAGTATTCTTGAGACCTTTGTGGTAAACTTCTCCAATTCGTCCCATGGCGATGTGAGCTGTCATGCTCTTTCCTAGGCTCCATGTAGGTGCATCAAAGGTAAACTCTATTGGCTCTGTGACTGGTGCAAATGTCCTTCCTGGAATGTAGACTTGAATCCTCCAGCGCTCCTCTTCGGGTAAAGTGGCGTTCAAGGTCCCGGTGAAGCTTGGTACTCCTATGTTCAGGTATCTAGTGGCTTCCTTCAAGTGATATCCAAAGAGTGAATTCTCACCTGGTTCTGTGAACTTGATCCTTGCATCCGCCATCCTAAAGAATAGAAAAGATGAGGAGTCAGAAATGAGAAGAAAGAGTAGTGATCTAGGGCTTTAGCTTAGTGGTAGTGTCCTACAATCAGCGTGTGCTCTGATACCACCTTTGTAGCGACCAGAACTCAAACAGTCTGACCTCTGTGCTCAGTGTCATCCCTGGATCAGTAATGCTGACACCACACAGTACTTGGAGGATTTATAACAGAGTAGCAATCACACACTTATTACATCAAAAGTCTCAAGAGAGAACTTATTGAAATAAATATGGCTTAAGGCCATCTAAAAACGATAACAGCGGAAGACTTGGAAGATAAGCGAGTCCATCAACTCCAACGGCATCACTGAGTATAGAACCACGACCTAAAAGCACCTTACTTGTCGTCTGAAAAGTCTGCAACATGAAACCTTGCAGCCCGAAAACAGGTCAGCACATGGAATATGCTGGCAATGTAACACATAGAGGAACACATGATGGAATAAGCTATACTACATGCATATTTGGCTGGTGGAAAGCTCTATGGTTAATTTTTTTGCATAAAGCCAATTTTTCCCTACTGCAAAGAAATAAATTTATTTAACTATCATGGTGGTTGTTAAACATTGAGAATGGTTGACAGCATTCTCAATCTCAATTAAAAATACTCATTAACATCCCAACAACATTAATTAGAAGTAACGTGATGAGATTCGCATGATATCCAAGTACTAGATACTCAAGATGTCCATAACTGGGGACACGGCCAACCATGATTAGTTTAAACACTCTGCAGAGGTTTGCGCACTTTTCCCCACATGACTCGATCTCCTCCGTTTGGTTTCTCGCACTACATGGTGTTTGAGAAACGGATGACCGAGACATAGTCTTTCAGAAGCGCTTGCACCTTACGTAGAGGGTAGACCGTACCAACCTACATCCCCTACATATGCTAGTCTACCCTGTAAGAGTTCGCACGACTTAGTCAACTATGCTAGAGCCCATAATAGCATGTGGTTGCACACGGAAGTTTCTAGCATGAATAATCTTATGATCCCTTTGAGCCTGGGTGGCGGTCCGAAGAAATACAGGCAAGTCCTGATAGAAACCAGGTGCCTCAATCCACCCAGATGTGTGTTTAAGTTGCCACCTTAAATAAACCATTAAATTAACAAACTCACATCTGTCATGGATACACTCACCCAATCCACGTCTACTAGCATAGCATGGCATAATAAGTAAATGTAGAAGTAACTCCCAAGGTTTGATAATAAAACAGGTAATAGGTACTACCTCATCTACTTCCCATAACCCACAATTTAATTAGATCCTAATCATGCAATGTTTGAGGATTGATCTAATGCATAAAACTGGGTATGAGAAAAAGGTATGATCAAAGTGTTACTTGCCTTGCTGATGAAGCAAAAGCTTGTTTAAGTTGATTATTCGGAAAGAGGGTTTCGAGACGGAACTCCAGGCGCTTGAATCGCCTGATTCCGATAAACGAGCGAAAAGTTAAACTAAAACAAAAATCGGATCAGGAATCGCGATAAAAAAAATCGCGGATTAAATCCGAGAAAAAGAAAAACGATGAACGAGTTAACGAACGAATGTTCGTTAACTAAACTAATCTGGCGAACACGTTCGTTAAGACAAACGTACGAGCGAACGCTCGCTAATTAAACGAACCGAAAAAACAGATCTAATAAAATAAACCAAAAAAACCGAAGAAAAACCGCTCGTTTTTTTTTTAAAACGGCGGCACGCAAAACGAAGCGGCGGTGAACCTCGGCGGCGGGTCGGCGAGGTCGGCGGCGGCGGCGACGGGTCCGGCGGCGATGGCGGCGGATTAGGGTTAGGGTTTGGCGAGTGGGCGGCGGCGGCATTTGGCGAACGCACGGCGGCCGACAGAACTGGGCGCCGGGTGGTGGCTTATATAGCGCGCCCCCCGAGCGGAGTCCCGCTCGGGCATGGCCCACAGGCGGTTCGCATTTTTTTAAAATAATTCCGCGCAGAAGAAAAATAAAAGAAATACTAAACAGACTCCAAAAATCCCGAAATAAATTTTCCCCGGCTTCTAAAATCAAGCCGGACAAGATGAACATTTATTTGGGGCCTAAATGCAATTTTGAAAAATGCGCATTTTCCTAAATTCAAATAAACAGGCGAAAAACTCCAAAATAAATCTTATTTGATTTTTTTTATTAAATCTTCCTTATTTATTTATTTTGGGAAAGTCATTTTATTCCCTCTCTGAAACTTTGGTAGTAGAAATAATTGAAGATAAAATAAATAAAATCATATGAGCCTATTTTTCAAAATCTGAGAAAACTCAAATATGAAAATAACGAAATCCCCAACTCTCTCCGTGGGTCCTTGAGTTGCGTAGAATTTCTAGGATCGAGCCAACAATGCAACAAAATATGATATGCAATGATGATCTATGTATAACATTCCAAATTAAAATTTTGGGATGTTACAGATCGGATAGAGCGACATGCACTAATAGTTTTCTCAATCTCTTTCCAGAGACCTCGCTAGAACACATTATGACAGAAGAATCGGATCACCAAGCTCTTCTTATCCGAGCCTTGGAGAAAGCTGCAAGTGCTCAGAGAGGAGGACTGAGACCATTTCGCTTTGAAGAAGCTTGGACTCGGCATGAACAATATGACAACATGGTTAAAGAGGCATGTGAGGCCGCAGGTTCAGGTGCTCAAAACCTGGAGGCGATGTGGGATAGATTGGGTTTGATGACGGGGAATATGCAGCATTGGGCAAGAGAGGTGTTTGGTTCCATTCACCATAAGATTGCGTTTCTGAAAATGAAACTTGTTGAAGACAAATCTTGAGCTGCTCTCTCTAGACACTCATTGGAGGTCCGAGAGATTGAAGACGAATTGCCGGAGATCTATGACCGCGAGGAAATTATGTACCGACAGTGGTCTCATGTGGATTGGTTGATGGTGGGAGATAAAAACACTCAATATTTTCATAATAGGGCTACTCATAGGAAGAGAAAGAACACTGTGAGAGCTCTAGTTAAAGAGGATGGGAGCCGATGCGTTGTTGATGATGATATGAGAAATGTAGCTGCAAACTTTTATTAGAACTTGTTCACTTCCGATGGTTCTATGGGAGCTAACCTTTTGCTTAAAAATAGTGTTGAAGCTATTTCAGAGGAGATGAACATGCATCTCATTGATACGATTAGTGATGAGGAGATTGAGGCCGCGTTATTCCAAATGGGTCCAACTAAGTCTCGACGACCTCATGGGCTACCTGGTTTGTTTTACCAGAGACACTGGTCTCTGGTGAAAGGTGATGTGTGCTCGGCAGTTAAAGATTTTTTGCATGGTGCGGCTGCCCCGGATGCTTTCAATGCTATTGTGATTGTAATGATTCCAAAATTTAACTCTCTAGAATTGATGTCGCAGTTCCGTCCTATCAGTCTTTAGAATGTGTTGTATAATATTGCTACCAAAGTTCTTGCAAACAGACTAAAAGGAATTTTGCCTTTCTTGATCTCTGAGGAACAAAGCGCTTTTGTTCCGGGCCGTCTCATTACGAATAATGTTTTGGTTGCATATGAGTGCGTTCACGCTATCCGGATAAGAAAAAGGGGAAAGTTTTTATGTGTGGTGAAGCTTGATATGATGAAGGCGTACGATAGGGTGGAGTGGTCCTTCCTTGAACAAATGATGGCCAAAATGGGTTTTTCTCCAATATGGATTCAGATGGTTATGAGGTGTGTCACTAGTGCTAGCTTCTCAGTCAAGTTTAATGGTGGTCTATCAAGGCTTTTCTTTCCGCCGACGGGCCTCCGGCAGGGTGAGCCTCTCTCGCCATATCTACTCTTGTTTTGTGTGGAGGCTTCTCTGCTGTGTTGAAGAAAACATAGAATGATAAGTTGATTAAGGGTGTGTCTTTTGGGAGCACTGGACCCCATGTCAAGCACTTGTCGTTTGTGGATGATACAATTGTTTTCCTTGAGGGCTCTGAGGTGAGTATGCATGCTCTTAGGGATATTTTGATCAAGTAGGAAGAAGCTCCTGGTCAAAGAGTTAACTTGCAAAAATCTTCTATCTTCTTTGGTAAGGACTGCTCTGCAGAGATGAAGGAACGGTTGAAGCAGGTAGTGGGAATTGAGTCTGAAGCTTTGAGTGAAAAGTACCTTGGCCTTCCAACAAAGGTTGGGAGATCAAAGGAGGGGACCTTTAAGTATGTGACTGAAAGTTCAAAATGAAACGTGATAGGATGGAAGGGCCAAGGGCTCTCTAAGGCTGCTAGAGAGGCGCTTGTTAAATCTAGTCTGCAATTAGTACCGACCTTCCCCATGAGTTATTTTCACCTCACAAATAAAACGTGCTAGAACCCGACTTCGATCTCTTGGAAATTCTGGTGGGGTGCAATGAATGGTGAGAGGAAGGTGCATTGGATATCATGGGATAAGATGTGTGCTCGAAAGAGGCAAGGAGGGCTTGGTTTTCGTGACCCTGAAGCGTTTAATCAAGCTCTCTTGGCCAAGAAAGCGTGGAGGATTTTAACTTCACCTCATTGTCTGTGTGGTAGGGTGCTCAAAGCATCCTATTTTGAGGACTTGATTTTGTCGGCCACTTGTCCATCTAATGCTTCCTACACTTTTGGTAGTATTTTGCATGGAAGGTACTTATTGAGGGAAGGTATAGTGTGGAGATTTGGTGATGGATCAAGGGTAAACATTCACCACGATAGCTAGATCCCGAGGAATGGTTACCTTCGTCCACTATGCCAAGTGTACGTCCTACTGCGTGGGATACTACAAAGGTGGATAGTATGTTCACTGAGTTCGACGCAGCTGATATAAAGAAAATCGCTATAGGGGGGCGGGCTGTGATGATTTTTTAGCATGGAATTACACTAAGAATGGAACCTTCAATGTTTGATATACATATCATCTCAAGATGTTGATGAAGAAATGTGCATTGAGCCGGCCCGAGCCCTCAAGTTCCATTCACCACCATAAAGGATATCTAGCTTTTCAAGACTAATGCTCCAAGTAAAGTGAAAATTCATATGTGGAGGTTAGTTAGAAATGGTCTTGCTGTTGTGTCTGAACTCCGTCGCCGCCGAATCAAACCTGGGGTTTTCTGTGTGGCATGTGGGAGAGAGGAGACCATTATGCACAGGTTTTTGTCTTGTCCACATGCTCAACTCTTTTGGAAATTACTTCGAACAGAGAAGGGCATTGATGTTACCGCTCCTCCAACGCCGATGGATGATCATGGAGCACTGGCTCGATGGATGCTTTCCTGGTTAGCTGTCGCGAGTGAGGAATTGAAGGAAGCTGTGATCCATGTTGTATATGCCATATGGCTGGCTAGAAAAGATGCGAGGGACGGGAAGAGGATTGCCTCGCCGCACGAAATTACAGAAACTGTGTGCAGTTTTAAGCAGGAATGGAAGAAAAAACAAGTACAAAGATGAGAGGGCCTAGCTGAGGGCTGGGTCAAGTTCAACGCTGATGGTGCTACTAGTAGAGCTGGAGATAAAGGAGGTGGAGGCGTTGTTGCAAGAGATCACAATGGAGCGTTCCTTGCCGGGGCCTACACTACTAGAATCAACAAATTTGCCGGTTGCCCCCTCTTTGTCGTCCGCTTGCGGAAGGCAAAGAATGGCTTTGCCATCAGCCAGCAAAAAGTGGACGGCAAAGAGGAAGCGGACGACAAAGAAGCTCCTTGCCATCAGCCAGTTATTTGCCGTCCGCGGGCGGATGGCAAAGAATTTTTGTCGTCTGCCAGCGGAGGGCAAAGAGGTGCTATTGGGTCCCACTAGATGCCAGTACACTGCATCAGTCCAAACCCCTTCTTTGACGTCTGCTGGCAGACGGCAAAGAATCTTTGTCATCGGCCAGCGGACGACAAAGAGAGTAGTAGTTAAAGGCTCTAACGGCGCCTCGGCTCCTCTCTGTCTTCTCTCTATATCCTTATCTGGATCGATCTTGCCTGACACCGACCCCCCGCTCCACCCCCCGCCACCCCAAGAACCCACCTCCACCCGGCCACCCCTCTACAGCCGCCCGGTGCCCAGGCGCCTCTGCTCCACCCGTTGCCCAGCCCCTCTCCTCCACCTCCACCTCCGCCCGCCTCCGGCGCCCTCCTCCATCCTAGGCACCCCCTACCACGCCCGAAGGTGAGACCTTCTTTTTTTCTATTTTTTAGATTTAGTTTAGGTTTAGTTTAATTTAGGCTTGGTTTTGTTTAGGTTTTGTTTCTGTTTTTTAGGTTTAGGTTTAGATTTAGTTTAGTTTAGGTTAAGAACAAAGAAGAAAGATGAAAATAATAATAATAATAATAATAATAATAATAATAATAATAATAATAATAAGAAGAAGAAGAGGATGAGGAGGAGGAAGAGGAGGATTAGGGGGTGCATGACCGACGAAACCGGGTCGAGGATCGGGGAGCGTCACTGATGTAACCGGGTCGAGGATCACTGGTCGCCGAGGGGTCGGGGATCGCCAGTCGCCGAGGGGTCGAGGGTCGGGGCAGAGGGTTGAGGATCGCCGGTCACCTAGGGGATAGATGGTGGAGCCAGTGGGTCTTGCCGGTCCCGACGTCGTCGCCCAGGCCGAGAATCCCCTAGTCCGAGTGCTGACCCTTCGACCGTAAGTCGCCTTACCTAAGGGCGCCCGGGGACAAGTGGGTTAGGGGGTTCCTCGGTGCCGATGGAACCCTAAATAGCAAGTATCATCAGTGTGAGATACATGTGGTCGTCGGTGTTGAACACTACATCCACGTCCCACAAGTGACGTTGGCATCCGGTGTCCTGCAGCAACAGTTCTCTGGGTCGATGGCGGTCGAACAGCTATACAAATTTGTCTTGCAGCCTCCGCGATGATGATTAAAAGCCAAATGTTGAAACTTGAAATGCCCAAACTGACTCAAGTTGGTTTGGTTGTTTGAAGTTTCAAACTTGGCTTTAATCCTCATCGCAAAGGCTGCCAGACAAATTCGCCAAGGTGTTCGACCGCCATCGGCCCCTAGAACTATTGTTTCTGGACGCCGGGCGCCGGCGTCACTTGTGGGACGTGGATCTAGTGTTCAACGCCGAGCACCACATGTATCTCGCATCGATGGTACTTGCTATTTAGGGTTCCATCGATGCCGAGGAACCCCCTAACACGCTCGTCCTGTTGTAAATATTTAGTTAGGTTGACGGAAAAAACAATATTGCTATGTTACTCATCTTTCGATTTAAATGTGCAGTTTTTTCGTCGCTGCGAGGGTCTAGTGTTCGACGAACTCCGGCCTGCGTTCGTGGGTGAGCACAAATGACATCTCCTCCTCCCTGCCCCCCTTCATTTGCTCTATTCCGGTCTTCGTGCCAATGAAACTTGCTAGCTATATGTGTCTTCAATCATCAGTATGCGTGACCACTATGCGTCTCCCGTTTGGAAGGGTTACATCTATAAATATGCATGCATTTGCATATTTATAACCGTGGTTCTTTCGAATTGTCCAACATTATCCATGGGCAGCCCGAGTATGTGTAGATTGGGTTCGTTTTCCCATATGCTCTGCTCTAGGTCCGATGCAGAATTTTGTTAGTGCCTCCCTGTTGTTCTCCGGGTACACATCCTCTCTGCTTATTGCCGAGACATGTATCAGGAGAACATCGGGGAGGTGCTGCCGAAATTTTGTGTCGGATCTGGAGCAGAGCATGGGAAAATGAACCCAATCTACACATACTCGGGTGGGATTAGGACCTATCTTTACCTAGCGTCTAGGTTGCATGGACGTAATAAAAGTGGCAAACTCCATTAACTGGGGAACATATACATGCTGATTTATATATATATTTCTTATGTGTCCAGTAGCTAGGCAAGATGAGTGATCGTGCGTGGATGTACACCGGTCACACTAGTCAGAAAGACACAACCATTGAATGGTTAACAAAAACCAAGCGGTTCTTGAGAGCCGCATTTGCAAATGGCCAGAGGACAACCTGGTGCCCCTTCGCCGAGTGCAACAATTGGCACAAGAGTACAGAGGATGAAATGGGCAAACACCTGCAGAAGAGGGGTTTTACGCCATATTATACGGTGTGGACATTTCAAAGCAAGTCTTCCCAACGTGCCAGAGCTGAGGTGCTTTGTCGTCGCACTGACGAGCATGGTGTCGGGATGGAAGACATGGTGCAAGACGTTGATGATGCTCGGGACTCGGACGATGAGATGGAGGAATCTGCAAAGGCCTTCAATGAAACGTTGAAGTCTTCAAAATGTCCTCTCCACGAGCACACTGAGCTTTGTTAGCTGGATGCCATCTCACAAATAATGGCTCTGAAGGCTCAATTCAACTTGGGCAAAGAATGCTACGACGCGATGATTACAGTATTTGGACGTTTTCTACCCAAAGGCCATGTACTACCTGCAAACCTTTACCAGTCAGACAAAATCCTCCA
This sequence comes from Aegilops speltoides, assembly GCA_021437245.1. Lineage (NCBI taxonomy): Eukaryota > Viridiplantae > Streptophyta > Magnoliopsida > Poales > Poaceae > Aegilops > Aegilops speltoides. The sequence continues at coordinate 308,827,762 of CM038142.1, read as the reverse complement.
TGCTCTTAAGATGCCCTACGGGAAGATATATGCCTGTGAGAAAGGATGTGCCTTATTTAGGCTTCAGTATGCGGACTTGAACTATTTTCCCATTTGCAAGTCATCCAGGTATGTTGTGGTAGACAACGGTATGGGTGAGAAGACGCAGACCAAAATCCCCATTAATGTTTTTCGGTATATGCCAATCGTACCAAGACTTCAATGTCTTTTCACGATCGAGGAGACGGCCAAACAGATGACATGGCACAAAACGGGCAAAAGAACCCAACTAGATGCAGATGGGAAGCTTATGATGGTGCACACTTCGGACGGTGAAGCATGGAAGCGCTTTGATGCATTACATGGTGACAAAGCGGCAGATCCGAGGCATCCTCGAGTCGCCATCAGCACGGATGGGTTCAGTGTGTTTGGTCTGATGATAGCCCAATATAGTTGTTGGCCCGTATTTGTCATTCCACTTAATCTCCCCCCGGACAGATTATGCAAAGAAAGAACATTTTCCTGACGTTGATAATTCTAGGGCCCAACTATCCGGGGATGAACATGAATGTGTACATGCAGCCGCTGAAGGATGAATTGCAAGAAGCCTGGGATAATGGGTTCAAGACATACGACACCTTTAGCAAACAGAACTTCATTATGCGTGTCTGGTACATGTACCCGATGCATGACTTGCCGGCGTATGCGCTATTCGTTGGTTGGTGTGTGCATGGAAGGTTCCTATGCCCCACATGCAAGGGAGCTCTTCAGTTTTGTTGGCTTCAGGCTGGTCGCAAGTTTTCTTGCTTCGACTTGCATCAATAGTTCCTAGATCCTCGCCATAAGTTCAGGAAAGACAAGCAGAACTTCTCAAAGGTAGAGTTGTCAAAAACTCTGCACCGCCTCCGTTGACAGGCCAAGAGATCCTGGATCAGTTAAATGCTCTTGAGCCAGATCCAGAGCATCCAGGGTATTTCAAGGGGTATAATTCGGTACACGCCTGGACTCACAAGACATGCTTGTGGGATCTGCCTTACTTCAAAGACCTCCTTTGCCCACACAACATCGACGTGATGCACACTAAGAATAATATCGCTGAGGCACTTTATGATACATTGTTCGGCATAGATGGGAAATCAAAGGATAATACCAAGGCTAGAGTCGATCAGGAGGCGCTATGTCATAGACCGTTACAAAACATGCAACCACCGAAAGGAAAGCAGAACTGGACAAAGCCAAAGGCATGGTTCAATCTTGGAAGGCCAGCTATGAGGGAAATTATCTTGTGGGTGAAAATGCAGTTGATGTTCCCCGATGGGTATGCAGTGAATCTAAAGAGGGGAGCGAGTCTTGATAAATTGAAGATATTTGGCCTCAAGAGTCATGATTTGCACATATGGATTGAGTGGGTAATGTCAGTGATGTTGCGTGGCTTCATCCCTGAGGATGAATGGCTAGTACTGGCAGAGCTGAGCTATTTCTTATGTGTTCATTGTGTGAAAGAACTATCGCCTGGCCTATTAGAGGAAATGGAAGAGTTGGCACCGGAGTTGATTTGCAAGTTAGAGAAGATCTTTCCGCCGGGCTTCCTTAATCCAATGCAACACTTGATTTTGCATCTCCCAACCGAGGCAAGATTGGGGGGCCCGTTCATAATCATTGGTGCTACGCAACTGAGAGGATGCAGAAGACGCTACGAGCAAAATGTAAAAATAAACGTAGAATTGAAGCATCGATGGCTGAGGCATTCATTACTGAGGTGGCGGCAAACTTTGTGTCAGCACACTATGAAGCCAAAAATCGTCATTTGCATAATCCGAAGCCTCGGTACAATGCTGGCGACCCTTAAAAGGGTGGATCCAACCTCAGCCTATTCAAAGGGGATCTCGCACCAGCCGGTGCTTCTAATTCCTTAACATTGGAGTTCGAAGAATGGTAGATCATTTCGTTGTATATCTTCACCAACCTAACAGAAGTGAGGCCGTACATCGAGTAAGTTCTCGATACATTGTTTTGAAACTTATAATTCCTTTGAACTGCTCTTATTCCCGGATAAATTTTATACAGTCGACACATTGCCAAATTCTCGTATGGAGCAGTGATCCAAAAGGATTCTGTCGAAGAGTATGAGCTTCTAGCAAAGCATGGAGGCGGCTATCCCGGTTTCATCTCTTGGTTCAAACAAACGGTAATTTCCATTAGACCATTTAATTTCTTTGCCTAATTTGTGGCTAATGCAACAATCCCTTTCATATCAAAATTGTAGACTAATTCAGAGTTTATGGATGCCGAATTGAGACGAGTCGCTAATGGTTTTGACTTTAAGGTCCGTTCATTTGACAAATACGACATCAACGGGTATCGCTTTCATACCTATGGCAAAGAGCTATCTATGGCCAATCGAAAGTCTACAAATTTTTGTGTCTCTGCTATTGGCGAAGGAGATACCAAGTATTATGGAAGAGTTGAAGCAATTTATGAACTTCAATTCTATGGTGCAAACCCACCAAACGTCGTAGTCTTCAAATGTTATTGGTTCCCGCCGGAGGAGACTATAAGGACTCATGAACATATAGGGCTAGTGGAAATCAAACAAAGCATCCATTTGGATGTTCCCGATGTCTATATTATGGCTCAACAGGCAACCCAAGTTTTCTATCTACCGTGGGCCTGCCAAAGTGATCCAAATCTAAATGGTTGGGATGTCGTTTGTGAAGTGCCGCCACGTGTTAGACCACCTCCCCTTGATACGTCTCCAACGTATATATAATTTTTGATTGTTCCATGCTATTATATTACCCCTTTTGGATGTTTATGGGCTTTATTTTACACATTTATATCATTTTGGGGACTAACCTACTAACCGGAGGCCCAGCCCGTACTGCTGTTTTTTTGCCTATTTCAGTATTTCGAAGAAAACGAGTATCAAACGGAGTCCAAACGGAATGAAACCTTCGGGAGTGTGATTTTTGGAACGAACGTGATCCAGTTGACTTGGAGTGCAAGTCAAGAAGCAGTTGAGGCCTCCACGAGAAAGGAGAGCGCCCCCCCTCCTATAGGGCGTGCCCCCTATCTCGTGGGCCCCTCGGGCGGCCACCGACGTACTTCTTCCTCCTATATAAGCCTACGTACACCAAAAACATCTAGGGAGCCAACGAAACACAATTTCCACCGCTGTAACCTTCTGTATCCGCAAGATCTCATCTTGGAGCCTTCGCCGGTGCTCTACCGGAGGAGTAATCGACCATGGAGGGCTTCTACATCAACACCATAGCCCCTCCAATGAGTTGTGAGTAGTTTACCATAGACCTACGGGTCCATAGTTATTAGCTAGATGGCTTCTTCTCTCTTTTTGGATCTCAATACAATGTTCTCCCCCTCTCTTGTGGAGACGATGTAAACTCTTTTTGCGGTGTGTTTGTCGAGATCCGATAAATTGTGGGTTTATGATCAAGTTTATCTATGAATAATATTTGAATCTTCTCTGAATTCCTTTAGGTATGATTGAGTTATCTTTGCAAGTCTCTTCGAATTATTAGTTTGGTTTGGCCTACTAGATTGATCTTTCTTGCCATGGGAGAAGTGCTTAGCTTTGGGTTCAATCTTGCGGTGTCCTTACCCAGTGACGATAGGGGTTGCAAGGCACGTATTGTATTGTTGCCATCGAGGATAAAAAGATGGGGTTTATATCATATTGATCTAGTTTATCCCTCTACATCATGTCATCTTTCTTAATGCGCTACTCTGTTCTTATGAACTTAATACTCTAGATGCATGCTGGATAGCGGTCGATGTGTGGAGTAATAGTAGTAGATGTGGGCAGGAGTCGGTCTACTTTTTGCGGACGTGATGCCTATATACATGATCATGCCTAGATAATCTCATAATTATTCGCTTTTCTATTAATTGCTCGACAGTAATTTGTTCACCCACCGTAATACTTATGCTATCTTGAGAGAAGCCACTAGTGAAACCTATGGCCCCCGGGTCTATCTCTTATCATATTTGCTTCCAATCTACTTTTATTTGCATCTTTACTTTTTGCATATATATATATATATTATAAAATACCAAAAATATATTTATCTTATCATACTATCTCTATCAGGTCTCACTTTCGCAAGTGCCCGTGAAGGGATTGACAACCCTTTATTGCGTTGGTTGCGAGTTCTTTGTTTGTTTGTGTAGGTGTGTGGGACTTTTGAGGAGCCTCCTACTGGATTGATACCTTGGTTCTAAAAAACTGAGGGAAATACTTACGCTACTATTGCTGCATCACCCTTTCCTCTTCAAGGAAAACCAACGCAAGCTGAAGATGTAGCAGGAAGGATTTCGGGCGCCGTTGCCGGGGAGGTCTTTGCTCAAGTCAAGACATACCAAGTACCCATCACAAACTCATCTCCCTCGCATTTACATTATTTGTCATTTGCCTCTCGTTTTCCTCTCCCCCACTTCACCATTGTCGTTTTATTCGCCCTCTCTTTCCCAATCTCCTCCTCTCTTTTCCGCTTGCCTTTTTCCGTTTTCCCGAGTGCTAGTTCATTTACCTTGTCGTCATGGCTAGTCCTCCTATCCTTATTATTACTCCCGAACATGAAATTCTCAATTTTAAGCAAAGGGAGGGAGAAAAATTAAAAGATGCTTGGCATAGAATTTGCAATGCCCAATATAAATCTACTAGGAAGCTTTCTACTTCCGTTCTTCTCCGCATTTTTTATGTAGGCATCACTCCTTGGAATAGATGTGTTTTTGATACTGTTGCCGGAGGCGATTTCATGAGTAGCCATATGTTTGATGCTTATAATGCTATGTTAGATTTGTTTGGCCCACCATCTCTTTTGGTTAATGGAACGGTTTTAACTTTAGAACATGTGATGCAACGACTTGATATTATTGAAAATAAAATGGCCACTGTTGAGTTGATTGAAAATTTGGATCAAAAGAGTCATAATCACATTACCCAATATGGATCTAGGGTTGGAGTCACTTTGAAAAATCTTGAAGAAAAAGAACCTACAGTCAATGAAAAAATAGATCTAGATTCTGCTAGAATCGGTAAACTTGAGGATATCATTACAAACTTAGGTTCCGTGTTTTCCTCTATGAAAAACACTCCAAAACCCCCTACTAAAACTGACAAGTTTATTTATGTTCCTAAAAATAAGGGTGAATCTTCTAGTAAGGGAGACGCGGATCTCAAATCCATAAGTGTTCATCCCAATTGTCTCTCTATCGTTAAGGAACCTTTTGCTACCAACGAATTTCTTGAATTTTTGCCTAAAGGTTTAGCCATTGCTAAAAAGGGAGAAACTTCTAGAGATCACAAGTGCTCTATTGATGAATTTAGTGCCAAAGATGGCACTCGTTAGATCTATCTTCGCTTTTATGCCTAGCTAGGGGCATTAAACGATAGCGCTAGTTGGGAGGCAACCCAATTTTCTTTGCGATTTTTGTTCTTGTTCCTGTTTAGTAATAAATCTTGCATCTACCTTCTGTTTAGATGTGTTTTTATATTTTAATTAGTGTTCGTGCCAAGTAGAACCTATAGGATAACCTATGATAATAGTTGATTTGATTCTGCTGAAAAACAGAAACTTTGCGCGCACGAAATTAGTTTTGTTAAACCACATAAACGTGATTTTGCATTAATTATTTTTGCTACTGATCAATATACAAACTTTCCATGACTTTCTATTTTGGTAGGATTTTTAGAGTTCAATAAGTTTGCGTTAGTTACAGATTGCTACAGACTGTTCTGTTTTTGACAGATTCTGTTTTTCGTGTGTTGTTTGCTTATTTCGATGCATCTATGGCTAGTAATATAGTTTATAAACCATAGAGAAGTTGGATTACAGTAGGTTTAACACCAAAATAAATAAAGAATGAGTTCATTACAGTACCTTATGTGGTGGTTTTGTTTTCTTTCACTAACGGAACTTATAAGATTTCCTGTTGAGTTTTGTGTTGTGAAGTTTTCAAGTTTTGGGTAAAGCTTTTATGGACTATGGAATAAGGAGTGGCAAGAGCCTAAGCTTGGAGATGCCCATGGCACCCCAAGATATTCAAGGATAGCCAAAAGCCTAAGCTTGGGGATGCCCCGGGAAGGCATCCCCTCTTTCGTCTTCGTTCATTGGTAACTTTACTTGGAGATATATTTTTATTCGCCACATGATATGTGTTTTGCTTGAAGCGTCGTGTATTATATTAGTATTCACTTTTTAGTTTACCACAATCATCCTTGCTGTACACACCCTTTTGGACAAGCCTATTTGATTAGAATTTGCTAGAATACTCTATGTGCTTCACTTATATCTTTTGAGCTTGATAGTTTTTGCTCTAGTGCTTCACTTATATCTTTTAGAGCACGGCGGTGGCTTATTTTTGTAGAAATTGCTAGTCTCTCATGCTTCACTTATATTATTTTGAGAGTCCTTTAGAACAGCATGGTATTTTCTATGGTTATAAAATTGGTCCTAGAATGGTAGGCATCCAAGTTGGGTATAATAAAAACTATCATAGGAAGTGAATTGGATGCTATGATCAATTTGATACTTGATAATTGTTTTGAGATAGGGAGGTAGTGATATTAAACTCATGCTAGTTGGGTGATTATGAATTTAAAGAATGCTTGTGTTGAAGTTAGCAAGTCCCGTAGCATGCAAGTATGGTTAAAGTTGTGTAACAAATTTGAAACATGAAGTGTACCTGGCTTGTGCATCCTTATGAGTGGTGGTCGGGGTCGAGCGATGGTATTTTCCTACCAATCTATCCCCCTAGGAGCATGCGCGTAGTGCTTGATTTTTGATGACTTCTAAATTTTTACAATAAGTATATGATTTCTTTTGACTAATGTTGAGTCCATGGATTATACGCACTTTTACCTTTCTGCCATTGCTAGCCTCTTTGGTACCGTGCATTGCCCTTTCTCACCTTGAGAGTTGGTGCAAACTTCGCCGGTGCATCCAAACCCCGTGATACGATACGCTCTATCACACATAAACCTCCTTATATCTTCCTCAAAATAGCCACCATACCTACCTATTATGGCATTTCCATAGCCATTCTGAGATATATTGCCATGCAACTTTCCACCGTTCCGTTCATCATCATGACATACTTTACTTTTGTCATATTGCCATTGCATGGTCATGTAGTCGACATCATATTTGTGGCAAAGCCACCATGCATTAATTTTCACACATGTCACTCTTGATTCATTGCACCATCCCGGTACACCGCCGGAGGCATTCATATAGAGTCATATCTTGTTCTAGTTTCGAGTTGTAATTCATATCTTGTTCTAGTTTCGAGTTGTAATTCATATGTTGTAATCATATAGAGCATTGCCCAAAAAAAGGCCAAAAAAGGCCCAAAAAAAGGAAAGAAAAAAATAAAATAAAAAGGGCAATGTTACTATCTCTTTTGCCACACTTGTGCTTCAAAGTAGCACCTTGTTCTTCATGTAGTGAGTCTCATATATTGTGCTTCAAAGTAGCGCCATGTTTTTCATATAGTGAGTCTTATAGGTTGTCTTTTTCATACTAGTGGGAATTTTTCATTATAGAACTTGGCTTGTATATTCCTACGATGGGCTTCCTCAAATGCCCTAGGTCTTCGTGAGCAAGCAAGTTGGATGCACACCCACTAATTTTCTTTTATTGAGCATTCATTTATAGCCCTAGTGCATCCGTTGCATGGCAATCCCTACTCCTCATGTTGACATCAATTTATGGGCACCTCCATAGCCCGTTGATTATCCTCGTCAATGTGAGACTTTCTCCTTTTTTGTCTTCTCCACACAATCCCCATCATCATATTCTATTCCACCCATAGTGCTATATCCATGGCTCACGCTCATGTATTGCGTGAAGATTGAAAAAGTTTGAGATTATTTAAGTATGAAACAATTGCTTGGCTTGTCATCGGGGGTATAGAAGTTGGGAACATCTTTGTGTGACGAAAATGAAGCATAGCCTAACTATATGATTTTGTAGGGATGAACTTTTTTTGCCATGTTATTTTGAGAAGACATGATTACTTTGATTAGTATCCTTGAAGTGTTACTATTTCTTTTATCAATATGAACTTTTATTTTGAATCATTTGGATCTGAACATTCATGCCACAATAAAGAAAATTACATTAAGAATTATGCTAGGTAGCGTTCCACATCAAAAATTCTCTTTTTATCATTTACCTAGTCGAGGACGAGCAGGAATTAAGCTTGGGGATGCTTGATACGTCTCCAACGTATCTATAATTTTTTTATTGTTCCATGCTTTTATATTACCCCTTTTGGATGTTTATGGGCTTTATTTTACACATTTATGTCATTTTTGGGACTAACCTACTAACCGGAGGCCCAGCCCGTATTGCTGTTTTTTGCCTATTTCAGTATTTCAAAGAAAAGGAATATCAAACGGAGTCCAAACGGAATGAAACCTTCGGGAGCGTGACTTTTGGAACGAACGTGATCCAGAGGACTTGGAGTGCAAGTCAAGAAGCAGCCGAGGCCTCCACGAGATAGGAGGGCGCCCCCCCCCCCCTGCGCGCCCCCTGTCTCGTGGGCCTCTCGGGCGGCCACCAACGTACTTCTTCCTCCTATATAAGCCTACGTACCCCGAAAACATCCAGGGTGCCAATGAAACACAATTTCCACCGCCGTAACCTTCTGTATCCGTGAGATCTCATCTTGGAGCCTTCGTCGGTGCTCTGCCGGAGGGCGAATCGACCTCGAAGGGCTTCTACATCAACACCATAGCCCCTCCAATGAGTTGTGAGTAGTTTACCACAGACCTACGGGTCCATAGTTATTAGCTAGATGGCTTCTTCTCTCTTTTTGGATATCAATACAATGTTCTCCCCCTCTCTTGTGGAGATCTATTCGATGTAAACTCTTTTTGCGGTGTGTCTGTCGAGATCCGATGAATTGTGGGTTTATGATCAAGTTTATCTATGAATAATATTTGAATCTTCTCTGAATTCTTTTATGTATGATTGAGTTATCTTTGCAAGTCTCTTCGAATTATCAGTTTGGTTTGGCCTACTAGATTGATCTTTCTTGCCATGGGAGAAGTGCTTAGCTTTGGGTTTAATCTTGCGGTATCCTTACCCAGTGACAGCAAGGGTTGCAAGGCACGTATTGTATTGTTGCCATCGAGGATAAAAAGATAGGGTTTATATCATATTTCTTGAGTTTATCCCTCTACATCATGTCATCTTGCTGAAGGCGTTACTCTGTTCTTATGAACTTAATACTCTAGATGCAGGCAGGAGTCGGTCAATGTGTGGAGTAATAGTAGTAGATGCAGGAAGGAGTCAGTCTACTTGTTGCGGATGTGATGCCTATATACATGATCATGCCTAGATAATCTCATAATTATTCGCTTTTCTATCAATTGCTCGACAGTAATTTGTTCACCCACCGTAATACTTATGCTATCTTGAGAGAAGCCACTAGTGAAACTTATGGCCCCCGGGTCTATCTCTTATCATATTTGCTTCCAATCTACTTTTATTTGCATCTTTAATTTTTGCATCTATATTATAAAATACCAAAAATATATTTATCTTATCATACTATCTCTATCAGATCTCACTTTCGCAAGTGGCCGTGAAGGGATTGACAACCCCTTTATTGCGTTGGTTGCGAGTTCTTTTGTTTGTTTGTGTAGGTGTGTGGGACTTTTGAGGACCCTCCTACTAGATTGATACCTTGGTTCTCAAAAACTAAGGGAAATACTTACGCTACTATTGCTGCATCACCCTTTCGTCTTCAAGGAAAACCAACGCAAGCTCAAGACATAGCACCCCAATGAAGAGGATTATAAACCTCACATTAACCCAAACACATATGAAGGAGAATTCTTCCAAGAAACACGTCTTTTCAAAAAAATGTTTCAAGAACCGCTTTATTCACCCCAGAACATTGAAGTAGATAGTGACAGTGAACCCGACTTCACCCCTGAGCCGGAACAAGAAGAGCCTGAACTAGAAGAGGTTACTGCTGTGGATGACCTGTCAATGCTTGACCGATTACGTAAAGATGGCCTTCCACATGATGACGCATTTATTAGTGATAATGAGCACGTCATTACTAATAGTGATGATGATGCATTTATTGATCCTGGAGCATTTATTGAACCCGACAATCCAAATTATTGTTAGGTATTCAATTTTCTATGTTGTGCTTGATTTATATAGTTACTTGTATAATTTTCTTACTTTCTATGATTGTTTCTTATACATAGTGCCATGGTCTTGATATACGTCCCCGTCGGCCCTCACCTGCTTTATGATTCTGATGTGGTAAATTCTCTTTTATAACTATTTGTTGCATGTCGCATTTATGACAATTATGGCCATCAAGTTGACATAGAGATATTTTAATCTAGGAAGTATGTGAACCGAAATTTGCAACCGACACTCTTGTCGAGAAGTTAAATTTAGGTGAAAAAGAAAATGAGTATTTGAAAGAAGAAATTAGAAGAATTGAAGAAGAGAAGATGACATTGGAGTTTTATGTTGCCGATGTCGTCGAAGATCACAAGATGAAGATGAATGCAATGCGCTTGAAGATGGATACAATGCGCTTGAAGATTAAGAAGATTAGAAAATATGCCATTGATAATGATGCTTGGTATCATTATGCCGTTGGATCAATTGTTACCTTAGTTGCGATCTTCATCGCATTTTTTGTGATGAGGGTAAGTTTTCTCTAGTGTTGCTTAACAAATGCATACTTACCTTATTTTCCTCCTAAATGACATAATTACCTAAGTTTGATAAAAAAGAATGAGCTATACTTACGTAAGTTGGCTAAAAATGGCATCATCACCTAGGTTAGCACAAAAATGACCTATACTTACCATAATATGCTTAGTTAGCTAAACAATGGCATAACTACCTAGGATAGCTCAATAATGATCTATACTTAGCTTACCTAGTTCATTTATGACATAATTATCTTACTTAGGTCAAAATGGCATAACTATTTAGGTTAGCTCAAAAATGACCTATACTTAGCTTCTTCGGTTCATTTATGACATACTTAGCATAATTAGGTCAAAAATGACATGATAACCTTTGTTACCTCCAAAATGACATAGACTTAGCTTATTTTCGTCGAAAATGACATAATAACCTTACTAAGCTCCAAAATGACATATTTACCTAGCTTAGCTCTAAAATGACCTACACTTAGCATTTTTACCTAGCTTGGCAATAAAATGACATTTTTACCTACCTTAGTTAGAAGAAGAAGATAAAGAAGAGGAGAGGAGAAAAACAAAGAGAAGAAAAAAAATCTTCTTCTTCTTCTTCTTCTTCTTCTTTTTCTTCTTCTTCTTCTAGCTAGTCTTCTTCTTCATCTAACTTTCTTCTTTCTCAATTTGCAGGTCTGCTTTAGATGAGGAAGCTTGCATTGATGGAGTCTACTCTTCTCTTTATGCTTCCTTTTTTTGACTTTGTAGGATGAATAATGTGAAACTTGCTACCTATATATGTATGTATGGATGAAACCATTGTATGCTTGTTGTTGGATATGTTGGTTAGCTAGATATGTTGCATATGGACTTCTGATTTGCTATGTATATGTGTCGGATGATCATATCCATATAGCAGGGATATGATTTGGTATGTATATGTGTTGGTATGCTTGTCGAAAGTATTTTCATATGTGTGTGTGTGTGTGTGTCTATATGTGTGTGTGTGTGTGTTGTGTGTGTGTGTGTGTGTGTGTGTGTGTGTGTGTGTGTGTGTGTGTGTGTGTGTGTGTGAAATTCTATGAAATTGAATGATTTAAGAAAAAACAGAAAAAACATGGGTTATACAGGATCTTTGCCGTCTGCTGCCAGACGGCAAAGAACTTTGCCATCAGCCATCAAATGGCAAATAGGCCACGTGTCAGCTACCTGTGCAACCTGGGGCCAATGTGTCGGCCTATATGGTTGCTTTGCCGTCTGCTGGCAGACAACAAAGACCTTTGCATCTTTGCCGTCTGCCAGCAGACGGCATAGCATGCCACATGGTAGCTATCTGGGGGGCATCTGGGCTGGCCTACTTGGGAATTTTGCCGTCTGCTGGCAAACGGCAAAGATGCAAAGGTCTTTGCAGTCTGCCAACAGACGGAAAGCACGTTGTTAACCCATTAACGATCCTAAAATGCCACGTGTGTTGTCCAGGCCTTTTGCCGTCTGCCAGCGGATGGCAAAGGCCTTTGCATCTTTGTTGTCTGCCAGCAGACGGCAAAGAGCCCTTTGTCGTAGTCTGTTCAGCCGGATGTGTTGCCATCTGCTGGCTAACAGCAAAGGTCTTTGCCGTCCGCCAGGCATGCCTTTGCCGTCTGCTATGGAGAAGGCAAAGTTACTGATTCCTGTAGTGCTGCCATTTCTTCCCGATCATCACGGATCCGGAGTCGTCGGAGGTTCTGGCCTGCCAACGCGTGGTGCAGCTGGCTATTCAGATGAACGTTGAGAAACTTCATGTAGAGCTTGATGGCAGGGTGGTCGTCAACAAGATCAATCACGAAGGGATGTACTCGTCTCTTGTCGGCCCATGAATCAAGGACATAAAGCAACTTTTGCATTCTAGGTCTGATTTTAAAGTTTCTTAGGTGGGTCATTCGGCCAATGTTGCTGCCCATAAGTTTGCTAAGTTATATGTGGGTGATGAACTTTGTAAAGTGTGGAGGGAGATGCCCTCAAACTGTGTGTTGGATGTTATTTCGGATGACATTCCAAGCTTTGTTGGTTAAATAGAAGCAATTTTCCCCTAAAAAAATCTCTTTTCTGGCGATTTCAGCTGAAACAAGTTTTCAGATTACGGCGCACAATATCGGTTGTAATCGTGGCCCTGTGATTTGCGGTTTATTAATCGGAGGCTGTACTCAAACTCAAGTTCAAACCGAGCTATTATCTTACCGTTGTGACAAGCTGGTTAGATGTGAGGATCGAGAGACCCGAAAGACACATGCATGACGGGGTAACTACTCCCACCTATAAACGCCCATTAATTAACAAAACCATAAGCTAAGCAAACACCAACGGCACAATTTTCTAATTGCACTACTCGATCGACATAGACAGGAATCTTCCCTTCCTCACAACAACCACCTCACGGAGTTGACACTTCACACCAAGGCAATGCGATGCAATGCAGCACCATGTGCAAATCCATAATTTGCGCCCCTGATTTTGGTGCTTATATATACATAAATTCCATGGTGATTAAAGGCTTGACTTTACACCTGTAGTCCTTGTTCAACTGTTTTTTATAGAAACACAGTAAGCCTTAGGGATGCACACATGCACATCTTACCCATATGAGCATATTCGAGAGACTGAGTCAATAGATCCGAAGAGTGACGAAGTCGTCACAGGCATATCGTAGTGAACGGGCATGTCATACCACTGAAAGAATAGGCCTGGAAGCCTAAAATAAGTCCGCAAAATATACAAGCACCGGTGCCAAGTCTAGGGTTGTTTCCACCACGATCGAGGTACATAAACATTTAACCATGCTCAGTTCACTCAGTGTTGTTTTTAATGCAATAGTGTTATCAAAGGGTTTCACATTTATTGGATGTTTGAAGCCTTGGATTTAATTCAAATGGCAATAGAAAAGAAGGCAAAATCTTGAAGTTCATATGAAAATGAATTATCTAGAGCCACGTAAAATAATCTCATGTCTATAGGAAATAAAAAGTAAGAATGGAACCTAGAAATAAATATTCAATACAACTTTGGTCAAACGGCACACAACTACAAGTTGTGCGATATTTGGCTTAAGCTTGTTATCTTTTCTGAGAGTCACTGGTATTGGATTCTTATCCAGTGGCTATGGGAGAAAAGGTAACTATAAAGCTATATGCAAAATACCCTATATTTGTACTATATATTGCTCGCTTGTTCGTTTTCGTCATAAACTTCAGCGACTTTCCTAATCATTTGGAGATAAAACATATTTATGTTTGAATCAATCCATACAAGATTAAATGAATGTAAACTTATAACTTAGACTATAAAATGCAGTAAAGTTAAGCGGAAATCAACACTTAAATTATATTGAAAATTAAGATCTCGTATTGTGTAAATTCATGTGTCTAAGATATAAAACTATTTTAGGTGGGAAACCGAAAATGAAGAACAAAAGTAATTACAGATGTGTGAGAGGTTGCAAGCGTCCAAGAAATTTGGAATAACATAATTTGGGCGTGGAAGCCATGAAACACGTCAAGTAGGTAGGGTGCCCAACTTTTGGCACTCCCGCATAACGTGGGAACCTGTAAACAAACATCCCCAACAAACAAAGAGCAGACGGCTAAAAAATGCAATATACCAATGAGTAGCAGTTGTTGAGCACGACTGTGCAGTGTGCACATGGCCATGGTGCTAAGCATTTTCTTTTCTGCGAGCAAGCAAGGAAGCTGCAGCAATGCATGCATAATAATGGAGAGTTGTTGAAGCTCGATAGCTAGCTAGCTGCAAGCTGGGGGTCAAAGGACTTGCCGCGTCCGGTCACCAACCCCTTCCCAGTTCACCCCGCCGCGCGCGGCCGTCAACCATGTCAGGCATGACGACGTACGGCCTGCAGCTCCATCTATATAAGCAGCAGCTCGCCAGCTAGCTAGCTCCACAATCGTCCCAGATCTCAAGCTCTCAACTCACCTCACCTCGCATCTCAAACAGTCTTCTCTTTCGGTTGGCATAATTGCTAGAAGCAGGGCTCTATCAATGGCAATGGTGGTGAAGGCCGTCCTCGTTGCCGTCGTGGCCGTGGCAGCGCTTGCGCAGCTCACCGTGGCAGTGGATCACCAGGTGGGCGGCAGCGGCGCGACCTGGGCCACCAGCGGCGGCTACGACTCGTGGTCGGGGAAGCAGAAGTTCTCTCCGGGAGACAGCCTGGGTAAGCTCACTCCCTACTCGATCTACTAGCTCTTGACAGCTAGGATTATATCAAGAACCGACCTGACAAACTTGTTGCGGTCGATGGTTGCAGTATTTTCGTACTCGCCGGCGCACGACGTCGTGGAGGTGAGCAAGGCCGACTACGACGCCTGCACGGCCAGCAAAGTCGTCGCCAGATACACCGGCGGCAAGACCACCGTCAAGCTCACCACTGCCGGGAAGCGCTACTTCATCTGCAGCATCACCGGCCACTGCGACGCCGGCATGAAGCTCCAGGTGAACGTTGCCGCCGCAACCGCCGCCCCCACCAAGCCCAGGGGCCAGAGGAGCGTCGCCCCTGTCGCCGCCCCGGCGCCGGCACCGGAGGGGTCGGCCACCGACGAGCAGCTGCCGACAGTGTCGTCGCCTACGGGGACACCGACGCCCAGTTCACCGTCAGGCTCGGGCGCCGCCAGCATTAGTGCGAGCGCTGCGCTGGCGCTCGCCATGGGCATGGCTGTGGTGTTGGGCATGTGAGAGGGATCTGACCGATCCATGGGTACCAAGGCTTAGTTTTGGAGTGTTTAAGTCTTAATCATGTCGATACATTTGCGGATTTGTTCTTGTTATTCTTGGCTGGCAGTGGCATGCACATTGCCTTCCCTGCATGTTCCTTCCTTCCTACTACAGTGCTATCAGGGTTCAGTGTACTACTGTGCGATTTATTTGTTGTATTTGTCTGTCGGAGAATAAATACAATTCACATTCTTTACTATTGTCTGTCTGCGTTATAGTATATCTGGTATATCTTCAGTGTTTTTGTGACAATCCGTATGTCTTCAGTGTCCTGTTGGTTGGTTGGTTGGTTGGACTAGTAACATGTCTCTGTTCAGAAGATACAACAACAGAAACCAGAGCAGAAAGCTTCTTTCTTTTGTGCTTTCTTTTTTTCCCATGCAACCGGCTGGAACATTGCCTATTCGTTAAGTGAGAAGCAGAGAGAGAAATATGTGTACAAAGAGTTGGTGCGTATTATAGGGAAACACACCTAAACCCCGTTAAGAGTGAAAGTGCGTTATATTGACTAGAAGGGGGGTGAATAGGCGATTTTTATGAATTCTTCACTGAGGAATTTGCTGGTGAGGAAATTCCTTAGCGAAGAACTACTTGCAGCGAAATATGTACTCAGAAGTAAACATAACGGGATACACACATAGTCAGCATGATGAAATGAAGACTAAGAACAGAGTACGGAAAGCGTAAACACAGGATAACAAGATGAAGACAAACAGACTGAAGAAATTGAACTGAGGAATTTGTGAAAGTCTTTCAGTCAAAGTCTTCAAGCACAGATATGAACAACATGCAACACAGAATGAGGAAATGAATGAGCTGAGAAAATAGAACCAGGCAGTTGGTGAAGACAATGATTTGGTAAACCAGTTCCAACTGCTGTCTCAGTTGTACGTCTGGTTGGAGCGGCTGAGTATTTAAACTCGAGGACACACATCCGGACACCCGATCTCGAGCCGCAACTCAGACACCCAGTCCTCACCGTATTCTTCTTGAACTAAGACCACGCAGGCCTCGTCCAATCACTCGTGGTAAGTCTTCAGGTGACTTCCAAACCTTCACAGACTTGGTCACTCGGCGATCCACAAATCCTCTTGGATGCTCTAGACCTTGACGCCTAACCGTCTGGAAGAAGCACAGTCTTCAAAGGTAACAAGCATCGGATCCACGCAGGATCAATTTCTTCAGTGATGCTCAATCACTTTGGGTTTGCGGGGGTTTGGTTTTGGGATTTTCCTCACTTGATGATTTTCGTCCAAAGTCCTCGGAGGATGGGTTGCTCTCAAATGACAAGTGTCAAGTTCTCTCGGAGCAGCCAACCAACTAGTGGTTGTAGGGGGCGGCTATTTATAGCCTAGGGAGCAGCCCGACATGATAAGACATAAATGCTCTTCAATGATATGAATGTTAGGTGGATAAGATATTTTGGTCCGCCGGCGCGCAGCACAGCAACGGTCGGAAATTTGACTCTCAAAGTCCTCGGGGCTATCATGTTCCTCATCGTAGGCAATTCGCCTGGCGAATTCCTAACTCCTCGATCGAGACAAAGTCATCGGCGACGGAAAGAACTGCGTCTCACATTTGAAGAATTTGATGAATCATATGAGATTTCAATGGTCTCACTCGAAGGGATTGGTAGGTGTAGGATTTTGAGTTGAGCATCACATGGAAATTTTTCCTTAGTATTTCCTCGACCCCTTTAACGATCGGTGTTTCCTATGACTCAAGAAAGAGAAAATGAAACTACGAAAACAAAAGTCTTCACGCTTCATATTCCTCGAATGAATATCAAGTCTTCAAGGTCACACCAATTTCTTCACTTTCAAAGTCTTGAAAAGTCTTGAATATCAAAGTCTTCGTTGAAGAACTTCATTTTTAGGGTCGACTTTCTCTGTAAATATCAAACTCCTCATAGACTTATAGACACTGTACACTCACAACGCATCAGTTACTTAACCTATAAGTCTTCAATACACCAAAATCACTAAGGGCACTAGATGCACTTACAATCTCCCCTTCTTGGTGATTGATGACAACATAGGTTAAGTTTTCAACGGGGATAAACATATGAAGTGTAAATACTGATATTGAGGAATTTGATTGCAAGATATAGAAGAACTCCCCCTGAATATGTGCATAGTGAGGAATTTGCTTTTGAGGCAATGCACATTTGAGGAATTTGAATCATGGAGATCTCCCCCTATATCTTGTAATTCATACATGCATTTGATATATAATATGAAGAATTTGAAATGCATGATGAAATATGGTGCCTGATGAGATTTAACATGCGTGCAATAGTATTGACTAGGAATAAGCATGCAGAATATCACATCAAAAGTTTCAGAGCTCAAAATTCACATTCAGAGCTTAGTGCTTCAAAAGCATCAGAGCATAACACGTATCAAAATCAGAGCATCAAGCGTATCGAAGCACGATCAAAAGTATCAAGGCACCATCGGATTTAAGATTACAACTCGATTCAATAAAAAGTTTCGGAAGAACGAGAGTTGTAACTTAATAAAAACGCCCATAGTATAAACCTGCTTGAAGACTAACTCAGATTTCTCCCCTTTGTCATCGATGACCAAAAGGATCGGCGAGGACTAACGCCTCAAGATATTCAAGTTGATGGAGGCGCCCGGTGTTGTCGGGGTTGGATGTTGAAGTAGGGCTGCAGTGTCATCAAATCTTCATATTCATCGGTTTCACGCGATGAAGAATAAGAACTGCCACCAAATTAGGAACTTTGACTCTCTTGAATTTTTGGAGGTGGTGCGAGACCACAAATGCTTCACGAAGACCCATAGTCTTCAATTCTTCCGCGGAATAGACATGATTAAGAACAGCCAGTGCGGTTGAGGGTTTCATGAAGGTAGTACTGATTTTCTTCACCGCATTATGCGTTGAGGTCATGTTGTGAAGAATTGCAGCAAATTGGCGCTTCACCCATTTCGATTATGTTCAACCTTCCGATGAAGGCGAGGAGTAACTCACGATCAGTCATCACCACAGGTGCGATTGCTTGAGGCTGTAGCTTGGTTGAGGTATTTGCGGCGGTGTCATGCGTTGCGTAATCGTCATTGGTGGAGTAAGATGCAGCCTTGCGAAATTGACCATCCAATGGACGAGTGCCTTCATCAATTACAGCTGCTGCCTTGCCCTTATCATCAGACGATGAAACTGGTCGCTTGAGGACTTCAATGGGCGGCAAGTAGCTGCCATGATTCAGAGTGTTAGCCTTGTAGTTCAGTGAAGATCTTTCCCTTATGAATCTCATGATCCAAGGCGCATATGGCTTCAGTTCAAAAGGTGACATTGCAACATTGGCGAGTCCTCATGAAGAAATCATGGAAATTGACAGAACGCCATGAATGATATTGAAAAGCATGTTCTTCATGATGCCAGCGACATCTTCTTCATTTGAGTCGTGGCCTTTGATGGGACTCATTGTCTTCGTCAAGATTCTATAGGCAGTCCGAGGCACATCTGCAATTCCTTGACGAGGAATTTGGTTCGAGGGCCTGTCACGGCTTCAATGGCTTCATGAGCACTTGCATAAAGTGATCGACAGTTCATGGTCATTGTAGATGCAACGTCTTGATTCATGGGGAGGATCAAGAGGAAGGACACGAAGCAATTCAGTTCTTGGTGCCTTGTAGTGAGTATTCTCTGTCATCAATCCAACACCCATGAATTGATATCTTGACATCTCCGGTGATGTGCGGGTGGCATAGAATCGAAGAATGAGTTCTTCATTCGATCGCAGATATCGGTCTAAATTCAGAGTACCTGCATCGTGAAGAACACGGAGTCTTGGTTGAAGCACGGCGGTGATTCCATATCCACATGAGGAATATGCTCATGGTCGAAGATCTTGTCCTTGTCAAATAGCACCGAGGAATAGAAGTTTGCTTGTGTTGGAGTCGAGCGTCTTTTCCTCATACGAGCGAGTCATAAGGATTATAAGCGATGAAGAACACATGCTCGAAAAAGAAGTCTTCAGCCTTTTTGCTTGCTCGAGAATGGATTCTTCGGTTTGGGCAGAGGAATGTCCGTGATTTGCAGCACAACCTCAGGAATCGCAATCTCGGGTTCTTGGTGAGGAATTTCTAGTTCCTCGTCTTGTGCGGTTTGAGGATCAGCGAGGGGTTCTTCAGCGCTAGTGGCTGGAATTTCTTCATTGACGACGATGTGGGATGAGTTTCTTGAGCCCAATTGAGCAGTTGTAGCCGGGGTGAGGAACTTGTAGAATCGGAGTGAAGAGAGGAGTATTGGGATCTTGACTTTCCCAAAAGTCATCGTTCATCACCGTGTAGTGCACCCAATATCCACGTCTTCGTCTTCTTTCTCAATTTCCTCAACACCTGCCTCTTGAGCGATGAACTAAGGCACGGGTGAGAAACAAGCGGGGTTGAAGGAATGCTTCCACTTCAATTTCTTCATCAAGCTGTTACGAGGTAGCAACAGATTGATTTTCTTCATCAGATCCGCTTGGGATCATGTAATCTTCTCCATAAGGAACAATTTCCTTGGACGACATGGAGGAAATGGGAATGGCATCAATAGGATTTTCAATCGAGCTGGTCATTGGCTTCATTTTCTTCGCAGCCGAAGAATTTGACGCAGCTGATGCCTTCCTTTTCTTCACTGCAGCTCGTTCTGCAGCCTTTGTCTTCTTCACTTCATAGGCAGAAGGAAGAATTGGAGTTGGTGTTGGCGCAGGAGGAGCTGAGGATTGTGGTTCGAGTTTCTTGGTAGCGACCGTTCGATTGCCTGAGTTCTTCATTTTCTTGAGCGCACCACTAGTGGATGCCACAGGAATTTCTTCGATGGCTGGAACGGAGTCATCAGCCACGAACTTGTGTTCTCATCGACGCTGAAAGTCATCAGCGATCTTGGCATGTTCTTCAAAGAGGCTGAGCGAGTCTTCACTGAGGATTTTCTTGTTGCGATGGAGCTGCAATAGTTGTCATTTTCTTCGTCAAATTGATTAATCTCACCTTGGCTCCTTGCCAATCAGCATTATAAGCATCGAAATCCTTCTTTGAGGGCTTGAATTTCAGATTGTGCTTTGAGAAGTTCTTGAGAGTCAAGTTGACGATGTTCTTCCTCGAAGCTTCTCCTTTACGCTTGTGTTCTCTTTAATTCACGAGCCTTTTCAAATTTCCATTTCTCTTGAAATGATGAAATGGTTCACATATGACTTTGAGCAGAGTCGATGGCGGATCCGGTATGGGAGTGTTGGGATCCCGATGCCACAGTCGATGAAGTCAAGGATCTTCTTCGGATCCAAAAGCGAGAGCACATTTGTTCTTTTGGCTCTAGCGGCCTTGGTCGATCTGTCTCGATGATTTCTGCGAGTTCTTCATCGAAGCTTCGTCATCGGAGGAACGTTGAATGCAACCTGTTTCTTCTTTGGACTTGGCGAGGACCGCGTCCATTGTTGCTTTTGTCTTCAGCAGAGTGGGGCTGTTGAGGACATTGGTGCGGTGAGGAACTTCTGAGACACGAAGCAATTGAGAATCCACGAGTCCTTTGACATGTTGCGGATGCACGAGAGTTGAGGACTTGGAGGGAGCTGCTTGAGGATTTGGAGTGAGCAGCAGCGATCGAGCAATTTGCCGTGAGGGCGGTGAGGAACTGGGCCGTGAGGGCGCTGATGGTGAAGCACTTGGCTTGCGAGCAGGCTTCTTGGCATTGATTTCCTCGGCTTGACCGAGGCTCAGCAAAGCAGCAGCAGCAGCAGAATCCTCATTGAATTTCCTCACCGCCTCCTTGGCTGTCTTGCCAATTTGGCTTGGCGCTGGACCATTCTTGAGAAAGTCTTCACCACTCTTGATGCTAGTGGGATCGCGACTTGGCAGTGCGGTGGAGCTCTTGGGCATGGAGGGTTTAAGCGAATTTCCTCATGTACTTGGGAGTAACATAGCGGTATTCCCTCCATTCTCGTGCCCATCTTCTTTCTATCCTCTGTATCGCACTTTGCGCTGATTTTTAGTTTCCTTGCCAAACTTGGATTCATCGGTGTGCAGATAATCTTTGTATATTTCCTCGGGAATCTCAAAGGCAGTCATGACCTCCGTTTCTTTCCTCCTTCTGCGGTCTCTTGCCTTCGCCATTTTCTTGGTGAGAATTTGAACAATAGAGCACTCTGAAGAAGTATGCAGTTTTTCTTCGAGGAACGCTGCAAATGAGTTAAGTTGATGAGAACCTAGTGATTCAAAGAATGACATGAGTACTGTG
The DNA here is from genome assembly GCA_021437245.1 of Aegilops speltoides. Taxonomy (NCBI): domain Eukaryota; kingdom Viridiplantae; phylum Streptophyta; class Magnoliopsida; order Poales; family Poaceae; genus Aegilops; species Aegilops speltoides. The sequence continues at coordinate 308,806,080 of CM038142.1, read as the reverse complement.
AGCAGAGTATAGGTGCGAGGAATTTGGAGAGGTCATATCGTTCTCGATGATTTTTCAAAAGAACAAGTTTTGAGGATTTTGAGCAGTTGAGCCTTGAGGAATTTCACTAAGTGTTTTGTTTCAGGTTCCGAGTTGTGCAGATTGAAAATCAGCACAATTGAGGAATCTTGAAGAATTGAATGCTTAGAGATAAATCAAGAGCATACAAGATGTCGAGGTGTTCATATGTGAAGATTTGAAGAACAAAAACACCTTTGAAGATTTTCGAAAGATTTGAGAATCAACGCGAGTAATAAAAGTGACTTTTAATTACCCGAATCAAGAACAGAACGACAGAGATGAACGTAGTGAAGTTAAATCACGTTAGATCTCCCACGCCCTAACTTGGCGGAGGAAGACAGCTACGGCGGCGGAGTGAAGATTTCATGACGGCCTTGAAATCTGTGGCGATGAGGTCAAAGCGGTGAAGCTTTTCCTCACGGCGACGATGGAGTAGCGGCGGCGCTAGGGTTTGAGGAGAGTTCGAGCGAGGGATAGCGATCGAGCGGAGTAAATGAAGTGAGGAGAGGAAAGGGGTATTTATAGCCACGGTGAAAATCAGTTTGTCCGAAGATTTTGGGACGAACGTGCCCCTGCCCTTTCTCCTTCACGCGACATGTGTCACCCACGTACTGTGCAGATGAGATCGTGTAAGATCGTGGGTGATTAAACTATTGTATCGTGGAATGTGGAACGGTTTGAGCGGTAAAACCGAAAACTTGGATAAGATTTGTTTAAAAATTTCGTTCGCAATTTCTTCAGCTGTCAAGGACACAGTGAAGACTTTGAACGAGTTTCAATCAGAACGCACATGAAGAATTTGTGAATAGATTGGATTGAGTATAGCATAGAGGGGGAAGGGTCCGATCACATTCACTTAGCAGAAATCGCAACTTGAAGAAATAGCAATAAGTGAATTCTGTAGAGGACATAAACTCATATATGTATATAGCCAATGAGGAAAAACGTCGGAAACATTGAAGATTTTGCAAAGTTGAAGAATTTGAAAAACTGAGGAATTTCAAAAATGAAAAAAAAAAACTCAAATTGAAGATTTTCAACTTTTGTGGTGGCGTAGCCCACCGTATAAGAATGATGATTTCAGACACCGCGCACATTGTCGTAGGGTTCTGAGAATCAAATTCTTCATTAATTTCTCCACACTTAGAGTGTTATTCTTCATTGATTGAGGAAAAACGTTTCTTCATGCGTTGCACATCTAAGTCATCAATTATGCATAAGGGTTAGGATGTGTGTCCTTTTCAAAGAACATTCAAGATTCTAAGATATTTAGCTCACACAACAACTTGCTAAATCTCTTCTCATCCAAGGGCTTAGTGAAGATATCAGCTAGCTGTTCTTGATCTTCACATGCTCAATAGAGATATCGCCTTCAACACATGATCACGAAGAAAATGATGACGAATCTGGATGTGCTTAGTCTTTGAGTCTGAACTGGGTTGTGAGCAATCTTGATGGCACTCTCATTGTCGCAGAGGAGAGGCACATTCTTCACGTTGACGCCATAGTCCTTGAGGTTTGCTTCATCCAAAGCGCTTGAGCACAGCATGAGCGAGCAGCAATGTATTCAGCTTGATGAGTAGACGGTGATACGATTCATTTCTTGAGGACCAACGGACCAAAGATCGTCCGAGGAAATGACAAGTGCGGATGTTGACTTGCGGTCCACACGATCACCAAAGATAGTCGAGTCGAATATCAATGAGATCAAAAGCAGAGCCCTTGGGGTACCATAATCCTAGTGTTGGTGTGTGAGCTAGATATCGAAGAATATGCTTCACAGCCTTATGGTGTGATTCCTTGGTGCAGCTTGAAATCGGGCACACATGCAAACACTAAGCATTATATCTGGCCTAGATGCACATAAGTACAATAAAGAACCAATCATGGGCGGTATACCTTGTGATCAAAGTCAATACCATTTTCATCGATGCATAGATGGCCATTTGTGGGCATAGGAATTTTAGCGCTTTTGCAATCTTGCATGCGAATTTCCTCGAGACATCTTTGAGGTATTTCTCCTGAGATATGAATATGCCATTGCGCTATTGATGAATTTGAAGACCTAAGAAGAATTTCAACTCTCCCATCATAGACATTTGATATTCTTCACTCATCATATAGGCAAATTCATCACTATATCGTTGGTTAGTACAGCCAAAGATAATATCATCAACATATATTTGGCACACAAACAGTTCACCATCATATGATTTAGTAAAGAGAGTAGGGTCAAGTGAACCGGGTGTGAAGCCATTCTTCACGAAGAATTCCTTCAATGTGTCATACCACGCCCGAGGGGCTTGCTTGAGGCCATAGAGAGCCTTATTGAGTCTCAAGACTTTGTCGATTCTTGGGATCTTCAAAACACAGGGGTTGAGCAACATATACTTCTTCCTCAAGCTTACCATTGAGGAATGCACTTTTCACATCCATTTGATATAAGATGATATCATGATGGTTAGCGTAAGCAAGTAAAATGCGAATAGCCTCAAGTCTAGCAACAGGTGCAAAAGTTTCATCAAAATCAATTCCTTCAACCTGTGTATAGCCTTGAGCTACTAGTCGTGCCTTATTCCTCACCACAAGGCCATTTTCATCTTGCTTGTTGCGGTAGATCCACTTTGTGCCAATGATATTATGCTTGCGAGGATCTGGGCGATTGACCAATTCCCAGACATTGTTCAACTCGAACTGATGTAATTCTTCTTGCATAGCCTGAATCCACTCCGGCTCCAGAAATGCTTCATCTACCATAGTGGGCTCTGAGATAGAAACAAAAGCATAGTGCCCACAAAAGTTAGATAAGTGTGAGGCTTTTGAGTGTGTGAGAGGACCTGGTGCGCTAATGTCATCGATGATCTTCTCCACTTGCACTTCTTTTGCAACGCGTGGATGAGTTGGTTGTCGCTGAGGATTTTGATCGGCATTTTCTTCAGCACCATTTTCCTCATCATGTTTTTCAGGTGCATCAGCTCGACGTTCTTCATGAACAGGAATAAATTCTTCATGATTCTTGATGGGGAATGACATCCTCGGTTGCCTTGAGCTTGATAGCATCCTCGGTGCTGGTTCATCTATCACAGAAGGTAGGTGCTCTCTTTGCGAGCCATTAGTTTCATCGAACCGCACATCTACAGTGTCAACAATCTTGTGAAGAACAATGTTGAAGACTCTGTAGGTGTGCGAGTCCTTCCGTAACCAAGCATAAAACCTTCATGTGCTTTCGGTGCAAATTTAGAGTTGTGGTGAGGATCTCTAATCCAACATTTAGCAATCAAGACTTTAAAATAACTCACATTGGGTTTCTTGTCGGTGAGGAGTTCATAGGCGTCTTCTTGAAGAATTTGTGAAGATATACTCTGTTGATGATGTGGCGGCGGTATCAATTGCATCAATCCAAAAACGCCGAGGCGTTTTGTATTCATCAAGCATAGTGCGAGCCATCTCAACAAGAGTTCGTTCTTGCGCTCACGACGCCATTCTCTTTGAGGAGTATAGGGAGCAGATAATTCATGAGTAATACCAAGTTCATCAAGATAGGCATCAAGACCAGAATTCTTGAACTCAGTTCCATTGTCACTTCTGATATGCTTGATCTTCACACCAAAGTTGGTTGAAGCCCTTGAGGAAAATCGTTTGAAGACTTCCTGCACTTCATGTTTGTAAGTAACAATGTGTACCCATGTATATCGAGAATAATCATCAACAATGACAAAACCATATAGAGATGCATCATTAGTGACAGCTGAATAATGGTTAGGTCCAAAGAGGTCCATGTGAAGCAATTCAAATGGACGGGTAGTGGTCATGATGGTCTTCGCTGGATGCTTGGCTTTGGTCATTTTTCCGGCTTCACATGCTCCGCATAAGTGATCCTTGAGGAATTTGACATTCTCAATGCCAATGACATGCTTCTTCTTCGCAAGCGTGTTCAAATTCCTCATGCCTGCATGACCAAGTCGTCGATGCCATAGCCAGCCTTCTAAAGCTTTTGCAAGTAGACACATGGCTGGTTGTGGTCCTGTAGAGAAATCAACAATATCAGATCTCCTCTCCTAAAGCCTTGAAGACTTTGGAATTGTCGACTTCCATAATCACAACACAGCGATATTTGCCAAAGACAACAACCATATCAAGATCACAAAGCATTGAGATCGACATGAGATTGTATCCTAAGGACTCAACAAGCATGACTTTGTCCATGTGCTTATCCTTAGAGATAGCAACCTTACCAAGACCCAATACGACTTTTGCCTTTGTCGGCAAAGATGATATCCTTGAGGTGACGGTGATAAGGGAGCATCCATCAATAGATTCTTGTCACCAATCATGTGATTTGTACATCCACTATCGAGGACCCATTCAGTGGTTTTGGGTTGAACATCCTCGAGATGAATTAGTGTAACTTACAATCTCATATGCTTCATCGATGAAGAATATGATATCAAGTTCATCGATGAATTTCATCAAGCGATAAACAGATATAGCGGTATGAGGGCGTGTGAAATGAAAGTTCATTTCATCATGATTCGCTGCGTCCTTTCGAGCATATTGTCGTCTCCAAAGAAATTCTTGAGACGTTAGAGCACGTCTAGAGACCTGACCTGCAGAAGAGATTAGTTCTTTTCTTCACCACCCACATCGGAGGGTGGCAAAGAGTTCATCATCCTGCGAGCACCATGTGAGAAAGGTGGAAAAGATGCCAAACCATTTAAGCTTAGCATAGGAGGGTTAGGGTAAGCATATGAATAAGCGAGTAATTCTTGAGGACTTATGAACATAATGGTTTGAAGAATAATGCACATATTCATAGCCCTTAGCTCTACCCTGCGAGACAGATTTGTTAGCACGATGATAATCATATGAGGACTTTGATCCAGTTGAGGAATTTGATCCTCGTGAAGAAATTGGTCCATATGAAGAATTTGATCTGGGGTTCCTGTTCTTCACAGGTGGTGTCATGAGGACATTCACCTGAAGACTTTCAACACAGCTTTTGGGAACCCAGATTTTCTTCATAGGAGAACCGTTCCTGCAGTTAGTGCCAACATATCTAGCAAATACTTCACCATTCTGATTTTTGAACAATTTATAGTTGGAGTCAAATGACTCATCAGAAGAATGAGGAGATTCACATGTAAAGCCAGATAAGTTAGATGGATCAATGGAGGTCCCTTTGCACAACCCATGAGGTTTTGGGATCTTGCTCGGGCTTCAATATGTTCCATCGGCATTGAGTTTCCTCTCAAAGGCAATACCCTCTTTCCTAGGGTTTTTGTTGAGGATCTGCTTTTGAGCACATCACAAAGTGTCGATGCCCTTTGAGGCTTTTGTACATGCCGTCATGTACAATTCCTTCAACCTGCATTGTCGGTGATACTAGCAATGTCCTCGGATGAGGAATTAGTGATAGCAGAGGCAGATGAAGAATTTGTGACATTTGAAGCATCTGAACATTCAGGTGAAGAATTAGCAGATTCACGTTCAATGCACTTTAAGCATGGAGGAACAAATTCTTCCTGAGAAGCGCTGATTTGTTGAGCCAGTAATGAATCACGCTCCTTCTGAAGATCTTCATAACACACTCTTAGCTTTTCAAGATCTTCCTTTCCTTGAATAGCTTCAAGAGAAAGCTTCTCATTGTTTTGCTTTTCTTGAAGAAATTCATAAGAAAGTTTCTCATGATCGAGACAAGAGAATTATGATGACCTTGAAGGTTATCATACTTAGATCTGAAGTCTCTGAAGATTTTCGATCGGGGCTTTAGTGCGATCCATTTCTTCACCCAACATATCATCACTTTTATCTAGCATGTTTTGAACCTTTTCAAGAGCCCGTTGTTGTTTCACAGCAATTTTAGCAAGTTTAGAGTAGCTGGGCTTTAGATCCTCATCAGATTCATTTTCACTAGAGTCAGAGGAGTTGTATTTGAGTACCTTAGCTCCTTTTGCCATGAAGCAATAGGTGGGAGCGTAGTCATCATCATCTTCAGTATGCTTGTCGGTGGAGTCAGTTTCTTCGGTGTTGAAGATGGACTTCTTGTGAAAGCGATAGTAACGCCAGACTTCGCCACACGGACTCAGATTCTTGGACTCCTCCTCTTCATCATTTTCCTCAGATTCAGCTTCAGAGTCCATTTCCTTGCCAATGAATGCCCGAGCTTTCTTGGAGCTGCCCTTCTTGTGAGATGAGGACTTTGATGGTTTTGAAGACGAAGATTTTGACGATTTCTTCTTCTTCTTCATATCATCAGAACTGTAGTCCTTGTATTTCTTCTTCTTCATTTCCTTTTCCCACTGAGGACAATCTTGAATATAGTGACCAGGCTTCTTGCATTTGTGACAAAGTCTTCTCTTGTAATCACTTGATGAAGAATCATTTCCTCTTGAGGGTTTTCCAAAGCGACCACGTCTTGTGAACTTCGGAATTTCTTCACAAGGAGACCTAGATCTGGCTCGGTTCTTGAGGATCACCAAGGCTACTACGGAATCTTCACATTGAGTCGGACACAACCTTAGCCTTGAGGCACGTGGTTTGCCATAGATTGAGCCATAGAGATCTCTCTTTTGACAAGTTGGAACTTCGTGAGTGTTAAGCCTTTCGAGGATATCAGCAGGATCAAGCGACTTGTAGTCGACGTTCTTGTATCATCAGTCCCAGTATCAAATGAGGAATCAAGCGATCTTAGTAGTTTCTTCACAACTTCATGATCAGTGATGTCAGTGGCACCGAGGGCTTGAAGCTCATTTGAGATGTCAGTGAGGCGATCAAAGGTTTGTTGGACATTTTCGTTGTCGAGTCTTTCGAAGCGGTTGAAGAGATTCCGAAGAACATTGACTCGAGAGTCACGCTAAGTTGAGACTCCTTCGTTTACTTTGGACAGCCTATCCCAGATGAGCTTAGCAGTTTCCAAAGCACTCACTCTTCCATACTGTCCTTTGCTCAGATGGCCACAGATGATATTCTTTGATTGAGAATCGAGTTGTTTGAATCTCTTCACATCGGTAGCGGTCAGTGTTTCCGTGACAGAGGGGACACCATTTTCCACAACATACCAGAGATCATTGTCAATTGCCTCAAGATGCATTCGCATCTTGTTTTTCCAGTAGGGGTAGTCCGTTCCATCAAAGGTAGGACACCCAGCCGATACCTTGATCATACCTGCGGTCGACATAACTAAAACTCGGGCGGTTAAACCAAAATCACACAAAACAAGGAGTACCTCGCTCGATACCAATTGAAAGTCGTTATATCGACTAGAGGGGGTGAATAAGCGATTTTATGAATTCTTCAGCGAGGAATTTGCTGGTGAGGAAATTCCTTAGCGAAGAACTACTTGCACGGAATATGTACTCGAAGTAAACATAACAGGATACACACATAGTCGGCATGATGAAATGAAGACTAAGAACAGAGTACGGAAAGCGTAAACACGGGATAACAAGATGAAGACAAACGGTGAAGAAATTGAGCGAGGAATTTGTGAAAGTCTTGATCAAAGTCTTCAAACAGAGATATGAACAACATGCAACACGAATGAGGAAATGAATGAGTTGAGGAAATAGAACCGAGCAGTTGGTGAAGACAATGATTTGGTAAACCAGTTCAAACTCTGTGTCTCGGTTATACGTCTGGTTGGAGTGGTGAGTATTTAAACTCGAGGACACAGTCCGGACACCCGATCTCGAGCCGCAACTCAGGACACCCATCCTCACCGTATTCTCCTTGAACTAAGACCACGCAGGCCTCGTCCAATCACTCGTGGTAAGTCTTGGTGACTTCAAACCTTCACAGACTTGGTCACTCGGCGATCCACAATTCCTCTTGGATGCTCTAGACCTTGGCGCCTAACCGTCTGGAAGAAGCACAGTCTTCAAAGGTAACAAGCGTCGGATCCACGCAGGATCAATTTCTTGATGATGCTCAATCACTTTGGGTTTCTTGGGGTTTGGTTTTGGGATTTTCCTCACTCGATGATTTTCGCTCAAAGTCCTCGGAGGATGGGTTGCTCTCAAATGACAAGTGTCAACTTCTCTCGGAGCAGCCAACCAACTAGTGGTTGAAGGGGGCGGCTATTTACAGCCTAGGGAGCAGCCCGACATGATAAGACATAAATGCCCTTCAATGATATGACCGCTAGGTGGATAAGATATTTTGGTCCACGGTAGTATGACAACAACGATCGGAAATTTGTCTCTCAAAGTCCTCGGGGCTATCATGTTCCTCCTTGTGTAGGAAATTTGCCTTTGGCGAATTCCTAACTCCTCGATCGAACAAAGTCATCGGCGACCAAAAGAATCTGCGTCTCATCCTTTGAAGAATTTGGTGAATCTGTATGAGATTTCAATGGCTTCACTCGAAGGATTGGTTGGTGTAGGATTTTGAGTTGAGCATCACATGGAAATTTTTCCTTAGTATTTCCTCGACCCCTTTAACGATGCGGTGTTTCCTATGACTCAAGAAAGAAAATGAAACTATGAAAACAAAAGTCTTCACGCTTCATATTCCTCGAATGAATATCAAGTCTTCAAGGTCACACCAATTTCTTCACTTTCAAAGTCTTGAAAAGTCTTGAAATATCAAAGTCTTGATTGAAGAACTTCATTTTTAGAAATTCGACTTTCTCTGTAAATATCAAACTCCTCATAGACTTATAGACCTGTGTACACTCACAAACGCATCAGTTACTTAACCTATAAGTCTTCAATACACCAAAATCACTAAGGGGCACTAGATGCACTTACAAAGAGCAAGTACAATAGCGGGCTATAAGCCTGCTTATATGACATTTTTGACTATGTGAAGGAAAGAGACAAAGAAAAAGTACATAAGTGCTCTATAATGCAAGAGCGAGTCTCTACACGTGCTTCGAGGTAAAAATTTTTAATACCAAGAAAAAGTGGAGAGAAAGTGGAAAAAAGTTGTGACTTACACCCAACCTTATAGCCAACTCTATTATACGAGTAACTAATAATGCTAACTTTTGATAACATGCCATGTCTACATAGCTAGCAACTGGCTATATTGTTAACCATGCTCTAAAGAACCCAAGTATTACTCAGGTGTTACCGCAACGGCCAAGTCCGGGGCACTTTGAAAGTCTGCTCCCACTATTTGATGTCTTCAATGTTGTGATTAATTAGCACATGTAATTAGAGGGAAATCTACCCTTGCCCAAACCTTCATATGGTTACCTTCCGCAACCCACACATCTCTCTCTAGCGTCGCGTCCGTTCGGATCATACATATTGTCGTGGTGATCTCACAGCAGATGACATAAGATGGCTAAAAGTGGGGATAGACTCAAGGGCACCGGTGGGCTCCAGAGGCGAGGTTGGCACGCACATGTGTGTGACACGAGATGTACCCAGGTTTGGGGCTCTCTAGAGAGATAACACCCCTACTCCTGCTGAATATCGTTTATATGAAGTGGACACATGTTTGCTCCTAGAGCTGTTCGGGAGGGAGGGGGGAATACAGACCAATTCCTGCGCTGCTCCTCCGATGTGGGTGGATGTGTGTTCTATTAATGATCTGACCCTCTGCATGGAGGGGTACCGGAGGGTCTTATAGGCTGCCCCCCGGGGTTACAATGGGAATATTACATGGGCATGGGACCACAGTGTCGGTGTCAGGGGCCGCGGTGGGGGGCCTTGGTCTGTCGGGTCTTGGGTCTCATGGGTGCGTTAGGTGCGGAGCCATGCAGAGCCGCGGGATCTTGAATCTTGTAAGTGCATCTAGTGCCCCTTAGTGATTTTGGTGTATTGAAGACTTATAGGTTAAGGGACTGATGCGTTTGTGAGTGTACACAGTCTATAAGTCTATGAGGAGTTTGATATTCTGAGAGAAAAGTCGACCCTAAAAATGAAGTTCTTCGATTGAAGACTTTGATATTCTGGAGACTTTAGAAGACTTTGAAAGTGAAGAAATTGGTGTGACCTTGAAGACTTGATATTCATTTGAGGAACATGAAGCGTGAAGACTTTTGTTTTCGTAGTTTCATTTTCTCTTTCTTGAGTCATAGGAAACACCATCTTTATTAAAGGGGTCGAGGAAATACTAAGGAAAAATTTCCATGTGATGCTCAACTCAAAATCCTACACCTACCAATCCCTTGAGTGAAGCCTTTGGAAATCTCATACATTCAGTCAATTTCTTGATGGATGAGACGCAGATTCTTACAGTCATTGAGGACTTCTTTCGGCCGAGGAGTTAGGAACATGATAGCCCCGAGGAATTTGAGAGACAAATTTCCGACCGTTCTTTGTCTTCTTGGCGCTGCTGTCCCAAAATATCCTATCCACCTAACGGTCATATCATTGAAGGGCATTTATGTCTTATCATGTCGGGCTGCTCCTAGGCTATAAATAGCCGCCCCACAACCACTAGTTGGTTGGCTGCTCTGGGAGAACTTGACACTTGTCATTTGAGAGCAACCCATCCTCCGAGGACTTTGGCGAAAATCATCAAGTGAGGAAAATCCCAAAACCAAACCCCACAATCCCAAAGTGATTGAGCATCATCAAGAAATTGATCCTGCGTGGATCCGATGCTTGTTACCTTTGAAGACTGTGCTTCTTCCAGATGGTTAGGTGTCAAGGTCTAGAGCATCCAAGAGGAATTGTGGATCGCCGAGTGACCAAGTCTGTGAAGGTTTGGAAGTCACTGAAGACTTACCACAGTGATTGGACGAGGCTTGCGTGGTCTTAGTTCAAGGAGAATACGGTGAGGATCGGTGTCTGAGCTGCGCTCGATGTTCGGGTGTCCGGACTGCGTGTCCTCGAGTTTAAATACTCACCCGCTCAACCAGACGTATAACCGAGACAGCAGTTGGAACTGGTTTACCAAATCATTGTCTTCACCAACTAACTGGTTCTATTTCCTCAACCCTTTCATTTTCTCATACTGTCTTGATTGTTTGTTCATATCTGTGCTTGAAGACATTGACTGAAGACTTTCTCAATTTCCTCAGTTCAATTTCTTCAGTCTTTTTGTCTTCATCTTGTGTTATCCTGATTCGCTTTACAGACTCTGTGCTAGTCTTCATTTCATCATGATGACCATGCTTGTATTCTGTTATGCTTACTTACGAGTACTTATTCCGCTGCAAGTAGTTCTTAGCTAAGGAATTTCCTCGTGACAAATTCCTCGATGAAGAATTCATAAAATCGCCTATTCACCTCCCCTCTAATCGATATAACGCACTTTCAATTGGTATCGAGCAAGGTACTCCTTGTTACGTGTGATTTTGTTTTAACACTTTGGAGTTTTAGTTATATCGACCGCAGTATGATCAAGGTCTCGACTGGGTGTCCTACCTTTGATGGGACGGACTACCCCTAATGGAAGAACAAGATGTGAATGCATCTTGAGGCAATTGATAACGATCTCTGGTATGTTGTGGAGAATGGTGTTCCCTCTGTCTCACCCTCACTGAATGCTACCGATGTGAAGAGATTCAAGCAACTCGATTCTCAAGCGAAGAATATCATATGTGGCCATCCGAGTAAAGGACAGTATGGAAGAGTGAGTGCTTTGGAAACCGCTAGCTTATCTGGGATAGGCTGTCCAAAGTGAATGAAGGAGTCTCAACTCAGCGTGACTCTCGAGTTGATGTTCTTCGGAATCTCTTCAACCGCTTCAAAAGACTCGACAATGAAAATGTCCAACAAACCTTTGATCGCCTCACTGACATCTCAAATGAGTTTCAAGCCCTCGGTGCCACTGACATCACTAATCATGAAGTGGTGAAGAAACTGTTGAGATCGCTTGATTCCTCATTTGATACTCTGGGACTGATGATACAAGAACATGCTGATTACAAGTCTCTTGATCCTGCCGATATCCTTGAAAGGCTAAATACTCACGAGTTACAGCTTGCTGAAAAGAGAGATCTCTATGGTTCAAACTATGGCAAACCACGTGCCCTGAAGGCCAAGGCTGTGTCTAACTCTGAATGTGAGGATTCTGGTAGTAGCCTTGGTGATCTGAAGAATTGAGCGAGGAGCTAGCATCGCTCGTGAAGAAATTCCAAGTTCTCAAGGCGTGGTCTTTGGAAAATCCTCAAGAAGCGGTGATTCCTCATCCGGTGACTATAAGAGAAGGCTGTGCCACAAATGCAAGAAACCTGGTCACTATATCCAAGATTGTCCTCGATGGGAAAAGGAAATGAAGAAGAAGAAATACAAGGATTACAGTTCTGATGATGCAAAGAAGAAGAAGAAATCGTCAAAATCTTCGTCATCAAAATCCTCGAAGTCTTCATCTCACAAGAAGAGAAGCTCCAAGAAGGCTCGGGCATTCATTGGCAAGGAAATGGACTCTGAAGCTGAATCTGAGGAAAATGAGGAAGAGGAGGCGTCTGAAGAATCTGAATCTGGTGTGGCGAGTCTGGCCTTCGCCACTGCTTTCGTCAGCAAGTCCATCTTCAACACTGAAGAAACTGACCCCACCGACAAGCCTGATGAAGATAATGATGGCTACGCTCCCACTTATTGCTTCATGGCGAAAGGTGCAAAGGTACTCAAATACAACTCCTCCGAATCTAGTGAAAATGAATCGATGAGGATCTCAAGCCCAGCTACTCTAAACTTGCTAAGATTGCTGTAAAACAACAACGGGTTTTGAAAAGGTTCAAAACATGCTAGACAAAAGTGATGATATGTTGGGTGAAGAAATGGATCGCACAAAAGCCCTGATGAAAATCTTGAGACTTGATCTAGGTTTGATAACCTTCAAAGTCATCATAACACTCTCTTATCTAATCATGAGAAACTTTCTTATGAAATTCTTCAAGAAAAGCAAGATCACGAGAAGCTTTCTTCTGAATCTCTTCAAAGAAAGGAAGATCTTGAAAAGCTAAGAGTGTGTTATGAAGATCTTCAGAAGCAGCGTGATTCATTACTAGCTCAACAAATCAGCGCTTCTCAGGAAGAATTTGTTCCTCCATGCTTAAAGTGCATTGAACGTGAATCTGCTAATTCTTCACCTGAATGTTCAAATGCTTCAACTGTTACAAATTCTTCATCTGCCTCTGCTATCACTAATTCCTCATCTGAGGACATTGCTAGTATCACTGACAATGCAGGGCTGAAGGAATTGTACATGACAGGCATGTACAAAAGCCTCAAAGGGCATCAGACACTTTGTGATGTGCTTAAAAAGCAGATCCTCAACAGAAACCCTAGGAAAGAGGGTATTGCCTTTGAGAGGAAACTCAATGCTGATGGAACATATTGGAAGCCTGAGCAGTACCCCAAAACCTCATGGGTTGCTGCAAAGGGACCTCCAGTTGATCCATCTAACTTATCTGGCTTTACATGTGAATCTCCTCATTCTTCTGATGAGTCATTTGACTCCAACTATAAATTGTTCAAAAATCAGAATGGTGAAGTATTTGCTAGATATGTTGGCACTAAGCTGCGCAGAGCAGTTCCCCTATGAAGAAAATCTGGGTTCCCAAAAGTTATGTTGAAAGTCTTCAGGTGAATGTCCTCATGACACCACCTGTGAAGAACAGGAACCCCAGATCAAATTCTTCATATGGACCAAATTCTTCATATGGATCCAAGTCCTCATACGGACCAAATTCCTCACATGGATCAAATTCCTCAAAAGGATCAAAGTCCTCATATGATTATCATCGTGCTAACAACTCTGTCTCGCAGGGTAGAGCTAAGGGCTATGAATATGTGCATTATTCTTCAAACCATTATGTTCATAAGTCCTCGAAGAATTTCTCTGCTTATTCATATGCTTACCTAACCCTCTTATGTGAAACGAAATGGTTTGGCATCTTTGCCACCATTCTCACATGGTGCTTTCAGAATGATGAACTCTTTGCCACCCCTTCGAGATGTGGGTGGTGAAGAAAAGAACTAATCTCTTCTGCAGGGTCAGGTCTCCGGGCGTGCTTTAACGTCTGAAGAATTTCTTTGAGGACCTAACGAAATTGCACGAAAGGGCGCAGCGAATCATGATGAAATGAACTTTCATTTCACACGTCCTCATACCGCTATATCTGTTTCTTGCTTGATGAAATTCATCGATGAACTTGATATCATATTCTTCACCGATGAAGCATATGAGATTGTAAGCTACACTAATTCATTTGCAGGATGATCAACCCAAAACTCTTGAATGGGTCCTCGATAGTGGATGTACGAATCACATGATCGTGACAAGAATCTATTGATGGATGCTCCTTATCACCATCACCTCTGAAGCATATCATCTTTGCGACAAAGGCAAAAGTCGGTATTGGGTCTTGGTAAGGTTGCAATCTCTAAGGATAAACACATGGACAAAGTCATGCTTGTTGAGTCCTTAGGATACAATCTCATGTCGATCTCAATGCTTTGTGATCTTGATATGGTTGTTGTCTTTGGCAAATATCGTTGTGTTGTGATTATGGAAGATGACAATTCCAAAGTCTTGAAGGCTTTAGGAGAGGAGATTTGTATATTGTTGATTTCTCTGGGACCACAACCAGCCGTGTGTCTACTTGTGTGGCATCGACGACTTGGTCACTGCAGGCATGAGGAATTTGCACACGCTTGCGAAGAAGCATGTCATTGGCATTGAGAATGTCAAATTCCTCAAGCGCCGCCAAGGCCAAGCTCCGTGACTATCATGACCACTACGTCCATCGATATACATGGGTACACATCAGGGCTTGACCAAGCACATCGAAGTGACAATGGAACTGAGTTCAAAATTCGGTCTTGATGCCTATCTTGATGAACTTGGTATTACTCATGAGTTATCACTCCTCAAAAAATGGCGTCGTGGGCGCAAACACGAACTCTTGTTGAGATGAGGAAGAGTTCTTCGGTTCGATGAAACTCTCGACCTCCTCGGCGACAACCAGCTCATCCTCGCATCGATGACATTAGCAAAAGCTTCACATTTATCTAACTTTTGTGGGCACTATGATTTCAGGGCTATGCAAGAAGAATTACATCAATTCGAGCTTAACAATGTGAGGAAGTGGTCAATCGCGGATCCTCGCAAGCATAATATCATTGGCACAAAGTGGATCTACCGCAACAAGCAAGATGAAAATGGCCTTGTGGTGAGCTCAAGGCTACACACGAGTTGAAGGAATTGATTTCGATGAAACTTTTGCACTTTGCTAGACTTGAGGCTATTAGATATTACTTGCTTATGCTAACCATCATGATATCATCTTATATCAAATGGTTGTGGAAATCTTCACTTGACCAACGTTATAGTGATGAATTTGCCTATATGATGAGTGAAGAATATCAAATGTCTATGATGGGAGAGTTGAAATTCTTCTTAGGTCTTCAAATTAATCTGGCAATGGCATATTCATATCTCTACAAAGATGTCGCATGCAAGATTGCAAAGCGTCAAAATTCCTATGCCCACAAATGGCCATCTATGTAGCTTGATCACAAGGTATACCGCTCCATCCTTATGTGCATCTCATGTGTGCCCGCCAAGTTAGGGCGTGGGAGATCTAACTATGGCGTCAGCGTGACCTAACTTCACCCTTCGTGATCATGTGTTGAAGGCGACATCTCCATTGAACATGTGAAGGCGAAGAACAGCTCATCTCATGTGTGAGCTAAATATCTTAGAGTCTTGAATGTTCTTTGAAAGGACACACATCCTAACACTTATGCAAAATTGATGACTTAGATGTGCATGAAGAAACGTTTTTCTTCAATCAATGTCTAAGTTCTTCCCTATGACAATTGTACATTCGGTTGAAAATCTTCAATTTGATTAAAAGTTACTTTTATTACTCACTTTGATTCTCAAGCTTTCTCGAAAATCTTCAAAGGTGTTTATTCTTCAAATCTTCACAGATCTAACTATGAACACCTCACATTCAGATGGTGTTTATTCTTGATCCATTTCTTTCTAAGCAATCATTTTCTTCAAGATTCCTCAATTGTGTGGATTTTCGATCTGCATAACTCGGAACCTAAGACAAAGAATGCTTAGTGAAATTCCTCAAGGCTCAACTGGTCAAATTCCTCAAAACTTGTCTTTTGAAAAACCTTACGAGAACGATATGACCTCTCCAAATTCCTCGCACCTACACTCTGTTCACAGTACTCATGTCCGCTCTTTGAATCACTAGGTTCTCATCAACTTAACTCATTTGCAGCGTTCCTCGAAGAAAAACTGCATACTTCTTGAGTGTTCAATTGTTCAAATTCCTCATCTGAAGAATATGGCTGAAGGAAAGAAACCGCAGAAGGAGGAAAGAAGCCCGAGGTCATGACTGCTTTGAGATCCCCGATGACATATACAAGGATTATTGCACACTGATGAAGCCAAATTTGGCAAAGAGAACAAAAATCAGCGCAAAGTGCGCATTGGATTGAGCGGAGATGGGCAATAGAATGGAGGAATACAGATATGTAACTCCAAAGTACATGAAGAAATTAGCTTAAATCCTCCATGCCCAAGAGCTCCATTGGCACTGGCCAAGTAGCTGATCCCACCAGACATCAAGCGTGGTGAGGACTTTCTGAAGAATGGGCTAGGCGCCAAGCTAAATTGGCAAGACAAGCCAAGGAGGCGAGGAGGAAATTCAATGAGGATTCTGCCATGCTGCTGCTGCTTTGAGACCTCGGTCAAACCGAGGAAATCAATGCCAAAGAAGCCCGCTCGTAAGCCAAGTGCTTCACCAACAGCGCCCTCACGGCCAAGTTCCTCGGCTATGCCCTCACGGCAAATTCCTCGATCGCTATCTGCTCCACCAAAGTCCTCAACTCCTGTGCATCGGCTACATGTCAAAGGACTACGGGTTTCTCAATTGCTTCGGTGTCTCGGCAAGTTCCTCACCGCACCAATGTCCTCATCAGGCCCCACATCTGTTGAAGACTAAAGCAACAGTGGGCCGCGTCCTCGGCCAAGTCCAAGGAAGAAACAGTCGCATTCAAGTGCCCTCGATGATGAAGCTTCGATGATGAACTTGCTGAAATCATCGAGAGAAAGCAAGTGAAGGCCGCTAGAGCCAAAGGCACATCGGTGCCATTTGCTTTTGGATCCGAGGAAAATCCTCGACTACATTGACCTCGGCACAAGGATCCAAACACCCCATGCCTGATTTTCAACCGACTCTGGTCAAAGTCACATCTTGACCCATTTCATCACTCAAGAGAAATGGAAGTTTGAAAAGGCACGTGAGATCAAGAAGGCTCAATACAGAAGGAGAAGCTCACGAAGAAAAATGTTGTCGAGAATGACACCGAGGAACTTCTCGGGCTCGATCTGAAATCCAAGCCCTCAAGCAAAGACTTGATGCATACTATGCTGATTGGCAAGGAGCCAAAGTGAGATTCGTCAACTGACGAAGAAAATGACAATGTTGCAGCCCCATCGCAACAAGAAAATCTTCAGCTCAGAGACTCTGCTCAACTCTTTGAAGAACATGCCAAGACCGGCTGATGACTTTCAGCTGCTGAAGAAAATGTAAGTTCAGGGCTGATGACTCCATTCCAGCCGGCGAAGAAATTGCGGGGCATCCACTAGTGGTGCGCTGAAGAAATCGAAGAGATCGAGCAATCTGCATCGATTGCCATGAAGAAAATCAACCAGATTCCTCGGCTCCTCCGCGCCTACACCAACTCCAATTCTTCCTTACGCCTATGAAGTGAAGAAGACCAAGGCTGCAGAGCGAGCTGCGATGAAGAAAAGGAAGGCATCACTGCGTCAAATTCTTGACTGCGAAGAAAATAAAGCCAATGACCAGCTCACTTGAACATCAATTGATGTTGTTCCAATTTCCTCCATGTCATCAAAGGAAATTGTTCCTTTTGGAGAAGACTATAAGATCCCAAGCGGATCGATGAAGAACATCATTCTGCCTTGCCCGTCGAGGCAGTTTGATGAAGAAATTGAAGTGGACACAATCCCCTCACCGCCAGTCATTTCCTCACCTATGCCTCAGTTGACAGCTGAAGAGGCTGGTGTTGAGGAAATAGAAGATGAAGATGTGGATATTGGATGCACCACACCTGTGATGAACGATGACTTCTGGGAAAGTCAGCATCCCAATACTCCTCTCTTCACTCCCATTCAACAGATTCCTCAGTCCCCGGCAACAACAGTTCAAATGGGCTCTGAAGAAACTCATCCCACTCCCTTTGTTCATGAAGAAATTCCAGCCGCTAGTGCTGAAGAACCTGCTACTGATGATCGTAAGGTTGCACAAGAAGAGGAACCAGAAATTCCTCAGCCTGAAGTACCTGAGCTCGCGATTCCTAAGGTGGTACTGCAAATCACTGACACCCCTCTGCCAAAGCCGAAGAATCCGTTCTCAAGCAAACAGAAGTTCAAGGCTGAAGACTTCTTTTCCGAGCATGTGTTCTTCATCGATTACAACCCCTATGACTCTGCTTCGTATAAGGAAGAGGCATTTACGGACTGCTAGTCAAGCCAACTTCTATTCCTCGGTCTTTGTTTGACAAGGACAAAATCTTGATCATGAACATATTCCTCACGTGGATATGGAATCTCCGCCATGCTTGAGCCACCCTCGGTGTTCTTCACGATGCGGGATTACGCAATTTCTGCAATGACATATGTGATTGGAATGAAGAACTCATTCTTGATTCTACGCCACATTTGCATATCCTTTGGAGACGCCAAGATGTCAATTCATGGGTGTTGGATTGGATGACCGAAAACACTCACTACAAGGCACCGCAACTGAATTGCTTCGTGTCCTTCCTCTCGATCCTCCCCATGACGATTGCACGTTGCATCTACAATGACCACTGAATCGACAAATCACTATATGCAAGTGCTCATGAAGCCTTTGAAGCTCGGGCAGGCCCCACGAACCAAATTCCTCGTCAAGGAATTGCTCTATGTGCCTCGGACTGTCTATCGCATTCTGACAAAGACAATGAGTCCTATCAAAGGCCATGACTCAAATGATGAAGATGTCATTGGCATCATGAAGAATATGCTTTTCAACATCATTCATGGCGTTCCCGTCAACTTCCATGATTTCTTCATGAGGACTCTGGCAAATGTTGCTATGTCATCTTTTGAGTCAAGCCCTATCGCCTTGGATTATGAGATTCATAAGGGCAAGATCTTCACTGAATTACAAAGCTGATACTCTGAACCATGGTAGCTACTTGCCTCCCATTGAAGTCCTCAAACGGCCAGTTTCATCATCTGATGATAAAGGCAAGGCAGTTGCTGTGTCGATGAAGGCATTCGTCCATTGGATGGTCAATTTCGCCTGGCTACATCTTACTCTAACCAATTACGACTCTGCTACACATGACACTGCCGCAAATACCTCAGCTAAGCAAAATCCTCACGCCACAGCACCTAGGGTGATGACTGATCGTGAGTTACTCCTCAGTCTTCATCAGAAGGTTGATCGCGATCACAAATGGGTAAAGCGTCAGTTTGGTGCACTTCTTCACAATATGACCTCAACACACAATGCAGTGAAGAAAAGCCAATACTACCTTCATGAAACCCTCAACCGCACCTGGGCTGTCCTCACTCATGTCTATAGCGCTAAAGAACTGAAGACTATGAGTCTCAAGGAAGCATTTGTCGATGCGCACCTCCTCCGAAGAAATTCAAGAGGGTCAAAGTTCCTGATCTGGTGGCCAGCTCTTATTCTTCATCGCGTGACACTGATGAGTATGAAGATTTGGACGACACTGCGGCAGGCCCTGCTACAACAAACAACCCCAACAACACTGGCGCTCCTCCACCAACTTGAAATTCTTTAGGGGCGTTAGTCCTCAGTTTCAATCCTTTTGGTCATTTGATGACAAAGGGGGAGAAATCTGAGTTAGTCTTCAAGCGGGTCTATATAAAGGGCGTTTTTTTAAGTTGCAACTCTCGTTCTTCCAAAACTTTTATTGGATCGACTTGTAATCTTAAACCCGATGGTGCTCTGATACTTTTAGATGGTGCTTTTGTTGCACTATGCTCCGATACTTTTGATGCTTTTGGCATGCTTATTCCTCGTTAATATTATTGCACGCATGCTGAATTTCATCAGGCACCATATTTCATCATGCATTTCAAATTCTTCATATTATATATCAAATGCGTGTATGAATTACAAGATATAGGGGGAGATCTCCATGATTCAACTTCTCAAATGTGCATTGCCTCAAACGCAAATTCCTCACTATGCACATCTTCAAGGGGAGTTCTTCTATATCTTGCAATCAAATTCCTCAATATCAGTATTTACACTCCATATGTTTATCCCCGTTGAAAACTTAACCTATGTTGTCATCAATCACCAAAAAGGGGGAGATTGTAAGTGCATCTAGTGCCCCTTAGTGATTTTGGTGTATTGAAGACTTATAGGTTGAGGGACTGATGCGTTTGTGAGTGTACACAGGTCTATAAGTCTATGAGAAGTTTGATATTTACTGAGAAAGTCGACCCTAAAAATGAAGTTCTTGTTCAAGACTTTGATATTCGAAGACTTTACGAAGACTTTGAAAGTGAAGAAATTGGTGTGACCTTGAAGAATTGATATTCATTTGAGGAACATGAAGCGTGAAGACTTTTGTTTTCGTAGTTTCATTTTCTCTTTCTTGAGTCATAGGAAACACCGTCTTTGTTAAAGGGGTCGAGGAAATACTAAGGAAAAATTTCCATGTGATGCTCAACTCAAAATCCTACACCTACCAATCCCTTGAGTGAAGCCTTTGGAAATCTCATACAGTTCATCAATTTCTTGATGGATGAGACGCAGTTCTTACGGTCATTGAGGACTTTACTCTGGCGAGGAGTTAGGAATTCGCCGATGGCAAATTACCTACAGTGAGGAACATGATAGCCCCGAGGAATTTGAGAGTCAAATTTCCGACCGTTCTTTGTCTTCTTGGCGGCTGTCCCAAAATATCCTATCCACCTAACGGTCATATCATTGAAGGGCATTTATGTCTTATCATGTCGGGCTGCTCCCTAGGCTATAAATAGCTGCCCCTACAACCACTAGTTGGTTGGCTGCTCCGAGAGAACTTGACACTTGTCATTTGAGAGCAACCCATCCTCAGGGACTTTGGCGAAAATCATCAAGTGAGGAAAATCCCAAACCAAACCCCCACAAACCCAAAGTGATTGAGCATCCTTCAAGAAATTGATCTGCGTGGATCCGACGCTTGTTACCTTTGAAGACTGTGCTTCTTCCAGACGGTTAGGCGTCAAGGTCTAGAATCAAGAGGAATTGTGGATCGCCGAGTGACCAAGTCTGTGAAGGTTTGGAAGTCACCAAGACTTACCACGAGTGATTGGACGAGGCTGTGTGGTCTTAGTTCAAGGAGAATACGGTGAGGATCGGGTGTCTGAGCTGCGGCTCGATGATCGGGTGTCCGGGACTGCGTGTCCTCGAGTTTAAATACTCGGCCGCTCCAACCAGACGTACAAGCCGAGACAGCAGTTGGAACTGGTTTACCAAATCATTGTCTTCACCAACTAACTAGTTCTATTTCTTCAACCCTTTCATTTCCTCATTCTTGTGTTGATTGTTTGTTCATATCGTGCTTGAAGACATTGGTGAAGACTTTCTCAATTTCCTCAGTTCAATTTCTTGATCTGTTTGTCTTCATCTTGTGTTATCCTATGATTACGCTTTACATACTCTGTGCTAGTCTTCATTTCATCATGATGACCATGCTTGTATTCTGTTATGCTTACTTCTGAGTACTTATTCCGCTGCAAGTAGTTCTTCGCTAAGGAATTTCCTCACCAGCAAATTCCTCAGTGAAGAATTCATAAAAATCGCCTATTCACCCCCCTCTAGTCGATATAACGCACTTTCAGGTACGGCTAGCTGCTTGGTACTGTGGCACGCCTCACCATGCGTCGTGGGGCGGCACGCGCTGCCTAGCTACAGGGTTACGCCGCGGGGACACCGCCCGCTCCGGATGGGGGCGTGGGATGCGCTGTTGCCGCGCCCGGTGGGACCGACGTAAAGGGGGGCGGGCTATAGCCATGCCCTCTGGTCATCTGGGAGTTGACTTCTTGAAACCGGCTGGCATACGCCAGCCAGCTGGGCCGGGTCGCCCCACCCGAAGCTGTGAAACGGCTCGCATTGGGGAGCCGGTGGGTGGTGAGCTGGATTGAGGGGCTTGGCCTGCCCCGATGTTTTCGAAAATGATCTGGGTTTCGTTGCCTGCCCGGGGACAACCCCCTCGACAGTAGTCCCCAAGCAGGAGGGCCTTCACAATTTTACCCCTCTGAGGAGGCGGTTGGGTTGATGAAGCTTGTGACCGCCGAGTCCCTGCAACACCCACTATGTCCCGGCTTCCGGAAGCCGGATCGTGGCACCACGGCTTGGGTGGGAAACTGAAACGCCAGCTGGATCTTGGCTTCAGGGGGAAGGATGCGCCTTCCGTGGCCCGATGCAGTGTCACGTGGTGAACAGTGGCCAGCGACGCTCTGCCAGGCCACACGCGCGATGGGACACAACAGCGGGCTGGGCCCCGCCACGCCGCGCCCTCGGCCCGCGTGTGGGGGATTTATTGTGGCAACGGCGGGCGCTTGCACTTCTCCACGTAGTTAAGGCATGCGAGAAATGTGTCCACCCGATGCAGGGAAGTGGAATCATGGGTGCAGCCGATCCTACTTCCCCACGTTCCATCGGGGTTATAAAACGGAGGGAGGGGCATGGCGGAAACGCCCTCGCACGCTCCCCTCGCTCTCCCTTTGACTTCCTCTTCTCCTTCTCCTCCACGCCTCAAGCGCGCCCTTGCTACAGTGCCCAGTCGCCGCCTGCAACATCCAGCGACCACTCCGCCCCTCTTCTCACCGTCGTGCTTTACCCTCCCGAAGAACCTTGCCGATGGCGCGCCCGAAGGGATCTTGGGAGGGGTCCGAGACCAGCGAGGCGGATATCCAGTATCTCCGCGACACCAAGCGGTTGCGGCCAGCGATGGAGGTGGCTGCGTGCGCGGCGGGCGGGGAGATGGAGCCGCAACCGTAGGAGGGAGAGCGCGTGGTGTTTTACACCCACTTCAAGCGCGGATTCAGCCTTCCCGCGAGCACTTTCTTCTGCTCCTTCATAAACTTCTTCGGGCTGCAGCCGCACCACCTGGGCGCCAATGCCGTGCTGCAGCTGGCCAAATTCGCCACGCTCTGCAAGGGCTATCTGGGCGTGGAGTCGGACATGGAACTCCGGGCCCGCATCTTCTTCCTCAAGCAACAAGGGGCGGTGGTCGGCGTCATGTCCCACTACAGGGCCGCCGTCGTCTCGGGGAGGGGGGGGGGTCTAAAGGGCCGTTCCCGAAGATGCCCCGGAGGATTCTGCCAAGAAGTGGCAGAATTTGTTCTTCTACGTGCGCAACGTCGGCGCGGACCGATGCTTGTTAGAAGAAAGAGGGGATGCTGATGTCTACTACACAACCTTCTTCTTGTAGAGGTTGTTGGGCCTCCAAGTGCAGAGGTTTGTAGGACAGTAGCAAATTTCCGTCAAGTGGATGACCTAAGGTTTATCAATCCGTGGGAGGCGTACGATGAATATGGTCTCTCTCAAACAACCCTGCAACCAAATAGCAAAGAGTCTCTTGTGTCCCCAACACACCCAATACAATGGTAAGTTGTATATGTGCACTAGTTCGGCGAAGATTATACAAGTGCAACATGGGTGGTAGATATAGGCTTTTGTAATTGAAAATATAAAATCAGCAAGGTAGCAAGTAACAAAAGTGAGCAAAAACGGTATTGCAATGCTTCGAATTCATAATATCACTAGTGCAAGTTCCCTCAACAATGATAACATAATTAGATCATATAACAATCCCTCAACGTGCAACAAAGAGTCACTCAAAAGTCACTAATAGCAAAGAAAAAATGAAGAGATTATGGTAGGGTACGGAACTACCTCAAAGTTATTCGTTCCGATCAATCCATTGGCTTATTCCCATAAGTGTCACAAATAGCCCTAAAGTTCGTAGTAAAATAACACCTTAAGATACACATCAACCAAAACCCTAATGTCACCTAGATATTTCAATGTCACCACAAGTATCCGCGGGTATGATTATACGATATGCATCACACAATCTCAGATTCATCTATTCAAACCAACACAAAGAACTTCAAAGAGTTCCCCAAAGTTTCTACCAGAGAGTCAAGATGAAAACGTGTGCCAACCCCTATGCATAAGTTCACAAGGTCACAGAACCCGCAAGTTGGTCACCAAAACATAGATCAAGTGGATCACGTGAATATCCCATTGTCACCACAGATAAGCACATGCAAGACATACATCAAGTGTTCTCAAATCCTTAAAGACTCAATCCGATAAGATAACTTCAAAGGGAAAACTCAATTCATTACAAGAAGGTCGAGGGGGGAAACATCATAAGATCCAACTATAATAGCAAAGTTCGCGGTACATCAAGATCGTGCCGAATCCAGAACATGAGAGAGAGAGAGAGAAAGAATCAAACACATAGCTACTTGTACATACGCTCAGCCCCGAGGGTGAACTACTCCCTCCTCGTCATGCAGAGCACCGGGATGATGAAGATGGCCACCGGTGATGGATCCCCCCCTCCGGCAGGATGCCGGAACAGGGTCCCGATTGGTTTTTCTGGCTACGGAGGCTTGCGGCGGCGGAACTCCCAATCTAGGTTCTGTCCTGGAAGTTTGGGGATATATAAGAGGTGTTGGCGTCGGGAACAAGTCAGGGGTCCCCGAGGCAGCCACGAGGTAGGGGGCGCGCCCTCCACCCTCGTGGTGGCCTCGGGACTCCTGTGGGCTTCTTTTGGTCCAAAAACAATCTCCATAAATTTTCAGTTCAATTGGACTCCGTTTGGTATTCCTTTTTTGTGATACTCAAAAACATGAAAAAAAACAGAAACTGGCACTAGCTCTAGATTAATAGGTTAGTCCCAAAAATCATATAAAATAGCATATAAATGCATATAAAACATCCAAGATGGATAATATAATAGCATGGAACAATCAAAAATTATAGATACGTTGGAGACGTATCAAGCATCCCCAAGCTTAATTCCTGCCCGTCCTCGAGTAGGTAAATGATAATAACATAATTTTTGATGTGGAATGCTACCTAACATATTTATCAATGTAATCTTCTTCATTGTGGCAAGAATATTCAGATCCATAAGATTCAAAACAAAAGTTTAATATTGACATAAAAACGATAATACTTCAAGCATACTAATAAAGCAATCATGTCTTCTCAAAATAACATGGTCGAAGAAAGCTATCCCTACAAAATCATATAGTCTGGCTATGCTCCATCTTCATCACACAAAATATTCAAATCGTGCACAACCCCGATAACAAGCCAAGCAATTGTTTCATACTTTTGATGATCTCAAACCTTTTCAACTTTCACGCAATACATGAGCGTGAGCCATGGACATAGCACTATAGGTGGAATAGAATATGGTGTTGTGGAGAAGAAAAAAGGAAGGAGACAGTCTCACATCAACTAGGCGTATCAACGGGCTATGGAGATGCCCATCAATAGATATCAATGTGAGTGCCGTGGGAATCTGCCCGCCGCGGACACCTATGGGGCCGGGGGCCCCTTGTCTGTGCGGTACGAGGGCGGAGGGAGCACGGAGAGCAGATCGAGGCGGGCACGCGGGCGGATTTTACCCAACCGGAGCTCTCCCGGAGATAAAACTCCTCTTGCTGCTTTGTGTTTGTATTTGATCTTGCTCGAGGCGCGGCGTATGGGCGAGTTGTAGTGTCGAATGAGTCGAACCAGCCGAACCTCCTCTCGTTGTGCATGGGCCTCCTTTATAGTGCAAGGGTCACCGATGTGTCAACGTGGGAGGAAGGGTAAAAATGTAAAAGAGGTGGTAGCTGGAGCAGTCTTGGGAACAGTGAAGCTACAAAGGCGTGAGCAGTGGTTTCTACCTACTTTTGTGAGAGGGGACAAGGGCATTTAATGCCCGTCGCCGTCGACCCCAAAAGCTCCGCCCTTGCGTCTCCGTCGCCACGCAGCGATGTATCCACCACCGTGAAGTGCCACCGTGTCCCCAGGCTGCGCAGCCATCCGCCACGCTGTTCTGGAAAGGCCCAGGCGGCACGCGTGGGCGATGAGCTGGGCTCGGGCACAACAAGCAGCTCTTCCGCAAGCACCTTGCCGGGTCTTGACCTTGCCGGGCCGGAGCTTGTCGGGCTCTGTAACTTGTCGCTCCCGGGCCCTCGCCGACGCATGTAGCGCCGAGGCGTGTCTTCTATGATGTAATCTTCTAGTCTTCCCGCGAGCTCCTCTCGGGCCCTGCGTGAGTGATGTATCCTTGAGCTGGAACGGCCTTCCGGCAAGCTCCGCTGCCGAGGCCTCAATCTTCATCTTGTATACTTTGTTCTTGAATGGCTTAACATGGAGCAGGAAGGTCTCCGGCAAGCACGTGGTAAACCCCGCCGCTGAAGCTGCAAATCGCCGTGCACAAGTTGAAGTACCGAGGTACCCTACCTTAGTACACCGACAGAGCCCCGGCTGGGCCATACACGGTGCCGAGCGGCTGTTGGGCCAGCCCAAAAGCGAGGCAGGCACACGCGCCCACGACGCGTTGAATCCACTTCCGCATCGGCAGCACCCCCATAGCAGCCGCGTCGATTGCGGCGTGCGTGAGATGGGGCGTGCCACGCTCTTTAATGGGAAGAGCGGGACGCCCCCCACTTCCCCATAAAAACAGAGGAGGCAGGAGCGGTTCCCCTCCTTCGCTTTCATTGCATCTTCTTCCTCCTCCAGAGATCCCCTTTGCGCTCCGCCTCCGCATCTCCGCCGCCGTCTCTTGCGTCTGCTGGCGCCGCGACTCTTCGTCCTCCTTCCCTCGCCGCCTCCGCTATGGCCCCAAGGCGGGAAGGGAAGCGGAGAAGACCAAGAAGGAGAAATCGAGCGGCGGCGGCTTCGCCTTTGATGCGGAAGCGAATCGTCGTCTTCCGCCGTGGCTCGGCGTCGGAACTCTGGAACAAATATTACCTGTTCGGGCCAAGAAGACCAATGCGCATCCTCGGACCAGAGCTCATCCGGCCGCCACCAAGGACAACTACCCCGGCGGGTACTACTTCTTCGCAGCTTTCTTCCACTGCGGTCTTTGCCCTCCTTTTTCTGAATTCTTCTGCGACATCATGAACACATACGGCTTCCATCTTCTTGACTTCACCCCCAACGCCATCCTTACAATGGCGGTTTTCGCACACATGTGCGAAAACTTTATTGGGATACACCCAAACGTAGCGCTGTTTAGGCACTTCTTCACTCCTAGAGCGGAGGCCGGCAACCCCCTCTCCGGAGGAATTTCTTGGGTTTTTCGTCTGCACAAGAAGGCATCTTACTTGCCGGGGGAGCTCCGCGGCAAGTGGGAAGAGTGGCGTGCAGACTGGTGCTGGGTCGTTGAAGACGAGCCGCAGCACTTCACCGCGCCGCGCACAACTCCTATCGTGCGCGGCCAGGACTGGAGCGATCTGGATCCGGACGACGTCAAGCTCAATGTCGCCCTCGTCCGGATTCTTCGTCTTCGAGCAGCAAAGCTGTCCGTTGCAGAAGTAGGCGCAGATTTCCTCCGCCGCCACATCGCCCCCCTCCAAGACAGGAAAAGGCCGGCCTGGGAGTATGGCGGCGCAGGGGATATAATGAGGCTGCGCCCCGGGCTGAACTTCAACTTCACAACGCTGGAGTTGAGGGGGATGGTCCGGGAACTCTTTAAATATGACCCGGCCCATCCAGAGTGGTTCAGACCTCCCCGGGGAGTGGTGCCCCTCTGCAACAGCACAGCTCGGGATCGTCTTCTCGCCATGATGCCCGCGTGCGATTCGCACGGCGTGGAGCGCACATGGATTCCGCCCGAGTCCATAGACGTCCTCAACTTCTTCGACAACCTTGAGGAGGTGGCGAAGAACAAGGACGAAACCCGGGGGCTGACACGGGACACCACGGACCAGGAGATAGCGTACATAGCTTCTCGGGCTGAAGAGGCCGCTGCAGCCGCGGCGGCAGGAGAGTTCGGCTACACGCCCGAGGAGGCAGAGGCTGCGGAAGTGTCCTGCCAAGCGGAGGAGGCGGAGATCTACAGACTGCTGCAACTTCCTCCCGACGCGCTCGCCGAGGTTCCCCCCCTGAGGCACTCCGGGATCCCTGGCATCGCGGCCGAGGCCGCGGCAAGAGGTGGCGCTGCCGGAGGGAGCGGAGACGCCAGAGGGAAAGGGGTCGCAGCGCAAGGCGCGGGTCCAGCCGAGCCAGCCGGGCGAGGAGGAGGAGGAGGACGTCGAGGCCGCCGAGGACGCCGGGCGGGTCCACGGATCTTCTGACGACGACCTCTCTTCGTCGTCGGAGACCTCCCGCCCGGGCAAGCCCTAGGCGTTCTCCATCAAGCGCCTCAAAGGCGGCGGCGGAGGCGGGCGCGAGCCCTCCGGCAACAACCAGCTCGCCGGGGCGCAAGCTTCCGGGAGACCAAGCTGCGCCGAGGACCGCCAAGCGCCCGAGGAGTCTCGCCTCCGCCTCCCGCGACGCGCCCCAGGCGGAGTATGACTTCTCCGCCTTGAGCGAAGACGACGAGGAGGAACAGGAGTAAGTATCCGAGATCTTTATCTCCTCAAATTTCGCCTTGATCATTGTTGATGCCAATCTTGTTTCTTGCGTTGATTTCAGGACCTTGGCTCAGCGCGCGGCGAAGAGAGCCAAGGTGCCCGTGGTCGAAGTCGCGGACGACTCGCCCGCCGCGGCGACCGGGGACGTGCCGGAGTCAAGCTTGCCGGACCCGAGCGCTGTTCCGAGGAGCAGCCCCCAGCGTAAGTCTAGGTTCTGCACTTTCGCTCGCCGGGCGTGTTTGAAGGTTTTGGTCTTGTACTAATGCCTTAATGTTTCTGTCTTGGCTTGTGCAGAAGTCGAGCCACAGCTGCAGGAGCGTCCGGAGGTCGCTCCCGAGGAGCCGCAGGCCCCGCCGTCCCCGCCAAGGCCGATCTCCCCGGCAAGGGAGGGCGCCCCGCCAAGGGCGGGTACTCCGCCAAGGGTAAGTACCCCGCCAAGAGCGAGCAGCCCGGCGAGGGCGGCAACTCCGCCAAGGCAGAGCCCCCTGGCAAGGGAGCCCGCCGCTGACGACGTCCGCCAAGGTAGATTCTGCAGCTTTGTCTCCTTGGCGTTGTCTCTTTTTGGATATTTGCTTGAACTTGTTCTGCTTTTTCTTCTTCTTCTAGATCCTCCTCCCCCCGAGCAGATGGAGACGGAAGTCATCATTGTTGAGGAGGAGGACGCGCAAGGCGGCGGCGGCGACGCCCCTGCCGCCGAGGACACGGCGGGAGCCGCCGGGCCAAATGTGCCAGAGACCGCTCCGGCTGCGGACGCAGCGGCCGGGGAGGGGGACGGCGACCGCACCGCCAGCCCGGAGGCGGCGGGAGCGTCAAGTGCTGCGCCGGTCGCCGACCCTTCCGCCGGAGAAGAGCAGCCCGGCTACTACTTGAAGGCTCCCAACGGCGTCTTCATCCAGGTGCCGTGGGGCTCTTCGTCGCGAGCTCCCGCGGAGGGCGAGGCCTTTGATGGGGAGGTCCTTGCCTCCGCGGGCTTGAAGATCGTCGAGGGGCCCGGCGGGAGCGACGGGCCTGAGGAGGAGAAGCTGCTTCACCAGCTCCTGGCCCTTACCGGGCGAGCGGTAACTTCGCTTCGGGAAGCCCTCGTCACCAAAGCCGCCGAGGAGATGGAGAAGCGTGCGGCGGAGCTCAGTGCCGCCAACCAGGCTGCTCTCCGCGAGGTGGCGGAGGAGCGCAAGCGACTTCGCCAGGAGTATGAAGAGTGGTTCTTGGAGAAGGCCGAGGCGAAGAGCAGCAGCGGCTCGCCGGGGGAGGAGCTGTCCCATGCGAGAGGAGAACTCATCCAGCGGAAGGTCAACCTCGACTCCCATGAGGAAGACCTTGCCGCTCGGGAGCAGACCCTTGGCGGGGAACTGAAGGAGGCGAAAACCGCCGCGGCTGCCGCGGAGACCGCCAAGGAGGAGCTTGCCGCCAAGGTCGCGCAGCTGGAGGAGTTGCTGAAGGCGAGCGTGGAGAAGGTCGCCGCGCTCAACACGGAGCGCGAGAAGGACGCCCACACCAGCTCAGAACTCCAAGCGCGGCTTTCCAAGAAGGGCGACGAGTTGAAGGCCGCCAAGGACTCCATCGAGGATCTTGAGCTGCAAGTCTCCGCGCTGAGGAACTCGCTCGACGCCGCCCGGGATCGGGAGACCAAGTTGAAGGAGGAGCTCCGCGAGGAACGAGCTTTGGCGGACAGCGCCAACAAAGCAGCCGAGCAATTCCACCGTACTGTCGAGTTATGGACCGAAGACTTGGTGTCTTGCGCGTCCGACATTGACCAGGAGCTGCTGGCACTGAAGCTGGAGCATCTCATTTACTCCCCGGATCCAAATCTCGCTCACAGCGCCAAGCTCAGCCTCTTCTTCAGGGGGATCGCGCCGGCCCTTGCAAATCTGCGGAAGAAGATCCCCGTGCAGCTCGCCGAGGAGACTCGCCGGCTGTGCACGGGAACCATGGAGCGTGTCGACGTGAAGATTGTATACCGCAATCCCGCATAAACCTCACCAACGTTCTTCGCAGCTTGCCGGCCGACGCGAACATGGAGGCTCAAGGAGCAGGTCGCCCACATCATTGCTAAAGTGAACAAGATCCCCAGGGTGGAGGGCGACCGTGTAGACTAGGCCTCCTTTATCTTTATCTCTTTTTGTTGCTGCATAGGGTGTTATGAACTCATTAGTCATCGCGACAAGTTATTCCTTGTAAGATATTATCTTTATTTTGATCAGTAGATGCAGTGTTATCTCCCTTGTCCTGATCCTCAACTTTGTATGCCTCAACCCTACGCTTCTAGGGAACTTGCCGGCAAGGAGCCCTTGCCGCGAGCGCTGAGTGCTGAACTCAAAGCAGCCCGCTGGCCAAGGTCTTACCGGCAAGCAACCTTGCCGCGGCTAGTCGCAATCGCGCTTAGCTTGCTGAGCGGACCCGAAAACGAAACAAGGGCGCGACACTTGTCGCAGCTCACTTAAATCGTTGAGTGTGCTCGAAAACAAGATAAGGGTGCGGCTATCCACGGGTAGGTTCCTCCGCGCACAGGTTTTCCATACAAAGTGTGGTTGTTCAAGGAAGGCAAACTTAAAATTTAAAATTTTGAACTGCTCAAATTCTGATAACTTAGCTTTCGTGATCTGTGCATTCTCCGGCAAGCTTCCCTTTCTTGAACAGCACTTGGTTCATCCTCCATTTCCTTCCCCCCCGGCAAACTTGTGCGCGAGGAACGTTCCTTCTGCTTAAGAGGCAAGGAAAGAAAAGAGGGGAACAAGTATATGGTCTTTCGGCGAGTTGTCGCTTACCGGATATGTGTGTCGCACAAGAGATGCCAAATAACACATGCAAATAGCAAAGAAAAGCACGGGAAAGGCAACTAGCGCAAAACACAGAAACTTTACTGGTGCACGGGGTCTGCGCCCGGCTTTGTACAAAGGGTTACATGCAACAGCGGCAAAGCTTGTACAAAAGGTGGTTGCCGGAGCGGATCACGGCAACCGCGCCTTATGGGTGAAACTTGCGAAGATGCTCTATGTTCCAGGAGTTGCTCACTGGTAAGCCTTCTTCGGTCTCGAGGCGGACAGCGCCGGGCCTCGTGACTTGTCTCACCCGATAAGGGCCTTCCCACTTCGGCGTCAACTTGTTGGAATTCTTGGCGGACTGAACACGCCGAAGAACAAGGTCGCCTTCCTCGAGGCTCCTGGCCTTGACCTTGCGGCTATGGTAGCGGCGCAAGGCTTGCTGGTATCGAGCAGCTCGTACAGCAGCCTGGAGACGTCCCTCCTCAAGGAGCAATGCGTCATCTTGTCGCATTTGCTCTTCCTCGAGCTCATCATAAGCGAGCACTCGAGGAGATCCGTATCACGAGTTCCGTGGGAGAACTGCCTCGCTCCATAGACTAGAGCAAAGGGTGTCCGCCCGGTGGCTCGATTGGTGTCGTTCGATTGACCAAAGAGCCGCCGGCAGCTCCTCTATCAATTTCTTCCGCACTTGTGCAGCACGTCGAAAGTTCTTGTCTTGAGTCCGCGCAGCACTTCAGCATTGGCCCTCTCCGCTTGACCGTTGCTCCTCGGGTGAGCAATGAAGCGAAAACAGACCTTGGCGCCAAGGTCTTGGGCGTCTTGCATGAAGGTGCGGCGGTGAATTGTGTACCGTTGTCGGTGATAATCCTGTTAGGGATCCCGCGGCACACAATCGACCAAGAACTTGACCGCTGATTGTCTGTCACCTTTCTCACCGGCTCCACTTCGGCCACTTTGTGAACTTGTCGATTACTACGTACAAGTATTCAAAGCCCCGACAAGACGGGGAAGGGGCCGAGATATCGAGCCCCGCATCGAGAAGGGCCAGGACAAAGGGATTGTTTGGAGAGCTTGAGCTGGTGATGAATTTGCTTTGCATGGAACTCGCACGCTTCACACTTAGTTACTAGTGCGATTGCATCTTGGGGCTTCTTGCCAAAGAACCCTTGCCGGAAAGCTTTCCGACAAGCGCCCTTGCGCCAATGTGATGGCCGATATGCCTCCGTGTATTTCGCCAACAGCTTCGTCTGTCTTCCACGGAGATGCACTTCATCGACACCATTGAGCCTTCTTCTGTACAGCTCGTTATCCACGAACTAGTACATACTTGACTGTCTGGTTATCTTCTCTATTTCTTCTGGGTCGTCGGGAAGTTCTCCAGTTTGCAGAAAACGGACGATCTGCTGCGCCCATGCCGGAGCTTGGGGCTCAACGGCAAGGACTAAAGGCATGAGGGCCGCTGCGGGAACTTCAGCTTCTACGGCAAGAACCCCTGGCTCTGCCGGAGCTGAAGGTCCCCCGGCAAGCTCGCCGGGGCGAGGCTTGTCGGGAACGCTTGCTTCAACTGTACAGATCCGAGGATCTGCAGGAGCAAACTATTCCTCAGCGTTCTTGTCGTTAATCTTGGGGACCTTGGCGGCGGCCTCAGGGAGACCCGCCGGCAAGTAGTCGCCGGAGACCAACTTTCTTTTCTTGGACTGCCCAATTGATGGCGTAACGGATGGTTGAGTCAGCTTGAGCAAGAAGGTCCCCGGTTCCACAGGTAACTTCATTGAAGCACACTTTGAAAGGCCATCTGCGATTTCATTCTGAGCTCTCGGGACGTGCTCCATCTGCAAGCCTTCAAAGCGCTCCTCAAGCTTCCTCACTTCATCGACATAAGCTTCCATCAAAGGGCTCTGATAGCTCTTGTTAACTTGCCGGACCACCAACTGAGAATCTCCCCGCACAATCAACTTTCTGATCCCAAGTTCGGCCGCAATTCTGAGGCCGGCGAGCAAACCTTCATACTCAGCAGTGTTGTTTGTCGCTTGCTCCCTTGGGAAGTGCATCTGGATAACATACTTGAGGTGCTCTCCGGTGGGCGCGATG
This sequence comes from Aegilops speltoides, assembly GCA_021437245.1. NCBI lineage: Eukaryota > Viridiplantae > Streptophyta > Magnoliopsida > Poales > Poaceae > Aegilops > Aegilops speltoides. Next base: position 308,772,607 of record CM038142.1, on the reverse strand, counting down.
AGTACCACGCCGGCACCGGCGCCTTGCAGCGAGAAGGCACCATCAAAGTACATTACCCATTCACTTGTTACTTCTTGTACGGGTGTACTTGTCTCTTGGGATTCTTCATCGGGGGTTGGGGTCCACTCTGCTATAAATTCTGCCAAAGCTCGGCTCTGTATGGTTGAAGTACTTTCAAACTTGAGTCCAAAGCTCGACAGCTCCAGTGCCCACTCAACGATCCTGCCTGTTGCTTCTGGGTTATGCAATATCCTCTTCAGCGGAAAGCGAGTGACCACTGTTATCTCGTGTGCTCGGAAGTAATGGCGCAGCTTTCGAGGCCATGAGGAGGCCGAAAAGCAATTTTGCACACCGTAGTATCTTGATCTAGCCCCACGGAGAAGGGAACTTACAAAATACACTGGGCGCTGCACCATCTTCTTCCGCTTTGATCCTGTTCTGCAGAATTGTCCTTGTCGAGGCCGAGCTTGTCGGAGCAGCCCCACCTTGTCGCTGGACTCGCTTGCGGTGGTGTAGCCTCCTCGTCGGACTCCTCTCCGCTACTAACGCAGCACTAACCACCTGGTTGGTTGCCGCTAGGTACAGCAACAACTTCTCCCGTGGTCTAGGTGCGACAAGTATTGGAGTGGAGGATAGGTACCGTTCAAATCCTGCAGCGCTGCCTCCGCTTCCGAGTCCATTTCATGGGACCTGCCTTCTTCAAGATTTTGAAGAAAGGTAGGCGCGCTCTGACTTTGAGATGAACCTCCGAGGGCAGCCACACAACCTGCAAGCCTTCGACATCCTTGACTCGCCGGGCTTCGATCGCTCAATGGCTTTAATCTTGTCGGGTTGGCTTCTATCCCCTTTGTGACACAAAGAACCCGAGAAGCTTGCCGGAGGGAACTCCAAAGCCGCACTTCTCGGGGTTCAACTTAAGCTGTATCTTGCGCAGGTTCTGAAATGTCTCTTCCAAGTCTTGAACCAGCGTATCCTTGCTCTTGCTCTTCACCACGATATCATCCATGTAAGCCTCTACATTTCTGTGGATCTGTGGCTCAAAAGCAGTATACACTACCCTTGCAAATGTTGATCCTGCATTCTTCAGTCCAAATGGCATGCGTACGAAGCAATAAGTGCCACATGGAGTGATAAATGCAGTCTTCTCTTCATCCTCTCTGGCCATAAAGATCTGGTGATAGCCTGAGTATGCATCAAGAAAGCAGAGTAGCTCACATCCGGCAGTGGAGTCAACAATCTGGTCAATGCGCGGCAAGGGGAACGGATCCTTGGGACATGCTTTATTCACATCGGTGAAGTCTATACACAGCCTCCATTTCCCATTGGCCTTGCGCACGACGACCGGGTTTGCTAACCACGTCGGGTGGATCACACCTCTAACTAGGCCTGCTGCCTCTAGCTTCTTGATTTCTTCGCCGATGAATTCTTGGCGCTCCACGGCTTGCTTCCTCACTTTTTGCTTGATGGGCCGCGCATGAGGGCAAACGGCAAGCTTGTGCTCAATCACCTTCCTGGGAACGCCGGGGATGTCAGATGGTTGCCATGCAAACACATCGACATTCGCCCGCAGGAAGGCAACGAGCGCGCTTTCCTATTTGCTGTCAAGTGTGGCACTGATGGTGAAGGTACCACCAGTGCCGTCTTCCTTGGCGGACACCTTCTTGGTTGCCGGAGGAGCGGCCATCCCCTTTTTACTCTTGCCGGTGGAGCTCGACGGGACGTCCTCGACGGCAGCGCACTCGAAGAGGTGCGGTTGCCGGAGTGGGCCCCGGAGCTGTCCTTGCCGGACTTGGCCTTCTTCTTCTTCCCCCCGGGAGCTTCAGCGGCAAGTGTACTCTTATCGGCCGCAGCAGCCGCATCCCGGTAGATCTTGTCGGCGCAGATAAGCGCATCCTTCTTGTCGCCGGTCGTCGAGGACCTGGCATTGATCCCGACGAGCCCGCGGACCCGACGACGCCGTGGAGCCGTCGTCGGTGTTGTTCCGGCGGGACGGCGTCTTTTGCTTCTGCGGCGGGGAGTGCGTGGTGGTTGCACCCCCGGCGCTCTTGTCGCCGTTGGCCTTCGTCTTCTCAGCTTGCCGCGGCCGCGAGGTCGCCGGCTGCTGTGAAGGGTCGTTGTTGGCGGCGACCAGCTCTTGATGGTAGCCCTCCGGTCTTGGCCTTGTCCGCTTGCCGGAGGGAAGTCGAAAGCATTGCGCCCTTTGCGGCGCTTCGCCGGAGTGGAGGGGAGCGAAGCGGCGGTGCGAGGAGCGGGTCCGCTCGGACTCGACAGTGTTAGAAGGAGCAGGTCCTCCCGGCGCCGCCGCTTTGCTCGTGTCCGGACGTTGGTCCGGAGCATCCCGCGAGCCTCCGCGAGTCCTTGCCCCAGCGGCGGATACCACCTCCGTGGTATGGCGCTGCTGGGTTGTCGTGCGCTGAGATGGACGTGGATCCACGGAGACCGAGGCGCGGTCATCCGTCTGTCCTTGATCGGTGGCGCGCGAGTGTCCTCGCCGGCGACCACCCTTCCGACGGCGTCTCCTCCGCCCACCGTTGGCTCGGTGGCGGCGGATGAGACGCAGACGGACCTCCGACCTCGAAGGCTTCTTCTTGAGGCCATGGCGCGATTGTTGATGAAGTTCTTGTGGCCGAGAGGTTCTTTGAAGAACGCGCCAGCGAACGCCGGATCAGGTCCGCACAACCTCGACGCCTTACCGCGCGCCCGAGATGCCGGGAATCGCCGCCGCGGACACCTATGGGGCCGGGGGCCCCTTGTCTGTGCGGTACGAGGGCGGAGGGAGCACGGAGAGCAGATCGAGGCGGGCACGCGGGCGGATTTTACCCAGCTTCGGAGCTCTCCGGAGAGATAAAACTCCTACTGCTGCTTTGTGTTTGTATTTGATCTTGCTCGAGAGCGCGAGCGTATGGGCGAGTTGTAGTGTCGAATGAGTCGAACCAGCCGAACCTCCTCTACGTTGTGCATGGGCCTCCTTTTATAGTGCAAGGGGTCACCGACAGGTGTCAACGTAGGAGGAAGGGTAAAAATGTAAAAGAGGTGGTAGCTGGAACAGTGCGGGAACAGTGAAGCTACAGTGCGTGAACAGTGGTTTCTACCTACTTTTGACAGAGGGGGACAAGGGCATTTAATGCCCGTCGCCGTCGACCCCAAAAGCTCCCGCCCTTGCGTCTCCGTCTGCCACGGCGATGTATCCACCACCGTGAAGTGCCACCGTGTCCCCAGTGCTGCGCAGCCATCCGCCACGCTTCTGGAAAGGCCCTGGCGACCTGTGGGCGAGATGAGCTGGGCCAGCACACACAGCAGATTCTTCCGGCAAGCACCTTGCCGGGGTCTTGACCTTGCCGGGCCCGGGAGCTTGCCGGGCTCTGTAACTTGTCGCTCCCCGGGCCCTCGCCGGGACGCATGTAGCGCCGAGGCGTGTCTTCTATGATGTAATCTTCTAGTCTTCCCGGCGAGCTCCTCTCGCCGGGCCTTGCGTGAGTGATGTATCCTTGAGCCTGGAACGGCCTTCCCGGCAAGCTCCGCTGCCGGGGCCTCAATCTTCTGTCTTGTATACTTTGTTCTTGAATGGCTTAACATGGAGCAGGAAGGTCTCCGGCAAGCACGTGGTAAACCCCGCCGGGAAGTCAGAATCGCCTGTGCACAAGTTAGGGTCTTGAGGTACCCCTACCTTAGTACACCGACAAAGGAGTGAGTAGGGATTACCATGCAACGGATGCACTAGGGCTATAAGTTTATGAAACCTCAAAAAGAAACTAAGTGGGTGTGCATCCAACATGCTTGATCATGAAGACCTAGGGCATTTGAGGAAGCCCATCGTTGGAATATACAAGCCAAGTTCTATAATGAAAATTCCCACTAGTATATGAAAGTGACAACATAGGAGACTCTCTATCATGAAGATCATGGTGCTACTTTGAAACACAAGTGTGGTAAAATGATAGTAGCATTGCCCCTTCTCTCTTTTTCTCTCATTTTTTTGGACCATCTCTCTCTTTTTTGGCCTATTTTTGTATTTTTTTTATTTTTCATCCGGAGTCTCATCCCGGCTTGTGGGGGAATCATAGTCTCCATCATCCTTTCCTCATTGGGATAATGCTCTAATAATGAAGATCATCACACTTTTATTTACTTAAAACTCAAAAAATTACAGCTCAATGCTTAGAACAAAATATGAATCTATGTGAATGCCTCTAGCAGTGTACCGGGATGTGCAATGAATCAAGAGTGACATGTATGAAAGAATTATGAAAGGTGGCTTTGCCGCAAATACGATGTGAACTACATGATCATGCAAAGCAATATGACAATGATGAAGCGTGTCATAATAAACAGAACGGTGGAAAGTTGCATGGCAATATATCTCGGAATGGCTATGTAAATGCCATAATAGGTAGGTATGGTGGCTGTTCTGAGGAAGGTATATGGTGGGTGTAAGGTACCCACAAAAGTTGTGCAGTACTAGAGAGGCTAGCAATGGTGGAAGCGTGAGAGTGCGTATAATCCATGGACTCAACATTAGTCATAAAGAACTCACATACTTATTGCAAAAATCTATTAGTTATCGAAATGAAGTACTACGTGCATGCTCCTAGGGGGATAGATCGGTAGGAAAAGACAGTTGCTCGTCCCCGACCGCCACTCATAAGGAAGACAATCACTAAATAAATAATGCTCCGACTTCATCACATAACGGTTCACCATACGTGCATGCTACGGGAATCACAAACTTTAACACAAGTACCTCTCAAATTCACAATTACTCCACTAGCATAACTCTAATATCACCATCTCCATATATCAAAACAATCATAAAGAATCAAACTTCTCATAGTATTCAATGCACTTTATATGAAAGTTTTTATTATATCCCTCTTGGATGCCTATCATATTAGGACTAAATTTATAACCAAAGAAAATTACCATGCTGTTTAAAGACTCTCAAAATAATGTTAGTGAAGCATGAGAGTTCAACAATTTCTTCAAAATAAAACCACTTTCGTGCTCTAAAAAGATATAAGTGAAGCACTAGAGCAAATGACAAACTACTCCGAAAGATATAAGTGAAGATCAATGAGTAGTCAAATAATTATTTAGCTATGTGAGGACTCTCTCTCATAAAGAAAATTTAGATCTTAAGTACTTTATTCAAACAACAAGCAAAGCAAAATAAAATTACATTTCAAGGATAGCACATATCATCTGAAGAAGCAAAAACTTAGGCTCGACCAAAACTGACCGATAGTTGTTGAAGAAGAAAGGTGGGATGCCAATCGGGAAATACCAAAGCTTAGATGCTTGAGACTTCTTGAAATATTAATTAGGGATGCATTGGGCATCCCCAAGCTTGAGCTTTTGTGTCTCCTTAATTCCTTTTATATCACGGTTTCCCTAAATCTTAAAATGTAACATCCCAAATTTTCAATTTGGAATGTTATACATAGATCATCATTGCATATCATATTTTTGTTGCATTGTTGGCTCGATCCTAGAAATTCTATGCAACTCAAGGACCCACGGAGAGAGTTGGGAATTTCATTATTTTCATAATTGAGTTTTCTCAAATTTTGAAAATAGGATCATTTGATTTTATTTATTTTATCTTCAATTATTTCTACTATCAAAATTTGAGAGAGGGAATAAAATGACTTTCCCAAAATAAAGAAATAATGAAGATTTAATAAAAAAATCAAATAAGATTTTATTTTGGAGTTTTTCGCCTTTTTATTTGGATTTAGGAAAAATGTGCGTTTTTCAAAATTGCATATAGGCCCGAAATAAATGTTCATCTTGTCCGGCTTGATTTTAGAAGCCGGGGGAATTTTATTTAGGGATTTTTGGAGTCCGTTTAGTATTTCTTTCGTTTGATTTTGTGCGCGGAATTATTTAAAAAAACCGAACTGACCTACGGGCCGTACCCGAGCGGGACTCCGCCCGGGGCAGCCTTTATAAAGCACCGCCCGAGCCTTGACCCCTGCCAAATGACCCCGCCGCCAAACCCTAGCCGCCGCCTCGAGCCCAGCCCAAGCCGCCGCCTTTTAGCCGCGCTGCCTTGCTTCGCCGCCCGACCTCACCGGAGCCACCGCCGCCGCCTCGCCGATCCCGCTGCCCGAGGTTCGCTGCACCTCGAAATCCGTGCCGTTGTTTTTTTAAAACCGATCGGTTTTCTTCGGTTTTGTCGGTTTATTTTTTTAGTTTCGGTTTATTTTCCGGTTTAGGTTAAATAGCGAGCGTTCGCTCGTTCGTTTGTTTTAACGAACGTGTTCGTCAGATTAGATCTAGTTAACGAACGTTCGTTCGTTAACATGTTCGTCGTTTTTCTTTTTTCTCGGATTTAATCCGTGATTTTTCTGATCGCGATTTCAGATCCGATTTTCGTTTTAGTATAACTTTTCGCTCGTTTATCGGAATCAGGCGATTCAAGCGCCTGGAGTTTCGTCTCGAAACCCTCTTTCCGAATAACCAACTTAAACAAGTTTTTTCTTCTATAAAATTTGACTTAGATCTAGATTAGTAAAACGGAGCTGTTTTCTTTCGCCGTTTGACTTCTGTTGCTTCGTTTGTTTTAATTCTTTTTGCAAACCGAAGTTCTTAAGTTGAAATTTCTGGTTAGTTCTTTTATTCGAATTTTACCTGTGCATTAGATGAGTACTTATTGTATGCTTGTTTGTTTGTCTGCGATAGAATACCCGGAGAGCGCCGCCTGTTACTTCGAGTCTCTAGGTTTCGCGGATCATCAGCAAGGCAAGTAACACTTTGATCATACCTTTTCTACTACCCAGTTTTTATGCATTAGATCAATCCTCAAACATTGCATGACCAGGATCTAATTAATATGTGGGTTGGGAAGTAGATGAGGTAGTACCTATTACCTGTTTTATTATCAAACCCTTGGGAGTTACTTCTACGTTTGCTTATTATGCCATGCTATGCTAGTAGATGTGGATTGGGTGAGTGTATCCATGACAGATGTGAGTTTGTTAATTAATGGTTTATTTAAGGTGGCAACTTAAACACACATCTGGGTGGATTGAGGTACCTGGTTTCCAGGACTTGCCTGGTTTTTTCGGACCGCCACCCAGGCTCAAAGGGATCATGAGATTATTCATGCTAGAAACTTCCGTGTGCAGCCACATGCTACAATGGGCTCTAGCATAGTTGATTAAGTCGTGCGAACTCTTACAGTGGTAAACTAGCTGATGTAGGGGTTGTAGGTTGGTACGGTCTACCCGTTACGTAAGGTGCAAGCGCTTCTGAAAGACTATGTCTCGGTCATCCGTTTCTCAAACACCATGTAGTGCGAGAAACCAAACGGAGGAGATCGAGTCATGTGGGGAAAAGTGCGCAAACCTCTGCAGAGTGTAACAAACTAATCATGGTTAGCCATGTCCCCGGTTATGGACATCTTGAGTATCTAGTATTTGGATATCATGTGAATCTCATCATGTTACTTTAATTAATATTGTTGGGTTGTTAATGAGTACTTTTAATTGGGATTGAGAATGCTGTCAACCATTCTCAATGTTTAACAACCACCATGATAGTTAAATAAATTTATTGCTTTGCAAGAGGGAAAAATTGGCTTTACGCAAAACTGTAACCATAGAGCTTTCCACCAGCCAAATATGCATGTAGTATAGCTTATTCCATCATATTTCTCTATGTGTTACATTGCCAGCATATTCCATGTGCTGACCCTTTTTCGGGCTGCAACGTTTCATGTTGCAGACTTTTCAGACGATGAGAAAGATGCTTTAGGATCGTGGTTCTATACTCAGTGATGCTGTTGGAGTTGATGGACTCGCTTATTCTTCCAAGCCTTCCGCTGTTATCGTATTTAGATGGCCTTAAGCCATATTTATTTTAATAAGTTCTCTCTTGAGACATTCAATGTAATAAGTGTGTGATTGCTACTCTGTTATAAATCCTTCAAGTACTGTCTGGTGTTAGCATTACTGATCCAGGGATGACACCTGAGCACAGAGATGAGACTGTTTGAGGTCTGGTCGCTACATAAAAGCTTCAACCACACAAAACTCAACAAGAACTCGTGAGATAGGTAAGTATAAATCAACGCAATAACCTTATCATTCTCTACTATAGAAAATCACTAAAATTATTATTTGGTATTGCCTACTAAACGTCTCTGCATATTTAACACTCCTATCCTCAAATAGAATCATTAAGCAAGCAAACATATGCAAACAATGCAAACATAACAGCAATCTGTCTAAACAGGACAGTCTGTAAAGAATGCAAGAGGAATCATACTTCCCTAACTCCAAAATTTCTGAAAAATTGTCACACTGTAGAAAATTTGTTGTTACTTATTGTATCAAAATTTCAATATGCTATCATGTTCTGACTATTCACCAATATTCAAAACTTAACAACAAACTTTCTGATTTCAAAATAGCAACGTATAGCTTTGTAAAATAAGCATGGTAAAGGCTATACTTGACTTTTTATTGAACTAAAAGATATAAAACATGTCTCAGAATAACCGTAAGCAAATAAAAACAAAAAAATGATGCTCCAAGCAGAACACATATCATGTGGTGAATAAAAATATAGCCTCAAGTAACGTTACCGATGAACGAAGACGAAAGAGGGGATGCCATCTGGGGCATCCCAAGCTTAGTTGCTTGGGTCTTCCTTGAATATTGCCTTGGGGTGCCTTGGGCATCCCCAAGCTTACGCTCTTGCCACTCCTTATTCCATAGTCCATCGAAACTTTACCCAAAACTTGAAAACTTCACAACACAAAACTCAACAGAAAATTTTATGAGCTCTGTTAGTATAAGAAAATAAATCACTACTTAGGTACTGTTGTGAACTCATAATAAATTCATATTGGTGTTGTATATACTGTATTACCACTTCTCCATGGTTCATACCCTCCGATACTACTCATAGATTCATCAAAATAAGCAAACAACACATAGAAAACAGAATCTGTCAAAAACAGAACAGTGTGTAGTAATCTAGAAACTTTCCATACTTCTGTAACTCCTAAACTTCTGAAAAATTAGGACAATGTAGGAAATTTGTATATAAATCTTGTGTAATAAATTCAGATCAAAATCACGTTCCAGTGAATTTTCAAATTTCCTGGACTAAGTGCAAAAGTTTCTGTTTTTGCGTAGAATCAAGTCAACTATCATCCACACTATCCCAAAGGCTTTACTTGGCACTTTATTGAAAAAAAAGCTATAAAACATGATTACTACAGTAGCTTAATCATGTGGACATATAAAAACAGTAAGGGTAAATATTGGGTTGTCTCCCAACAAGCGCTTTTCTTTAATGTCTTTTAGCTAGGCATGATGATTTCAATGATGCTCGTATGAAAGATAAGAATTGAAACATAATGGGAGCATAATGAAGAATATGACTAACACATTTAAGCCTAGTACACTTCCTATGCATAGGCATTTTGTGAGTAAAAAACTTATGGGAACAAGAATGAACTAACATAGGAAGACAAAAAAAGCATAACTTCAAGATTTTCAACACATAGAGAGGAACTTGATATTATTGCAATTCCTACAAGCATATATTCCCCCCTCATAATAATTTTCAGTAGCATCATGAATGAATTCAACAATATAACCATCACATAAAGCATTATTTTCATGATGCACAAGCATAGACATTTTATTACTCTCCACATAAGCAAATTTCTTCTCATTCGGAATAGTGGGAGCAAACTCAACAAAATAACTATGATGGGATTGAAAATTAAGATCAAGTTTCATGGTTATAATTATTCTTTATAGCATACATGTCATCACAATAATCATCATAGATAGGAGGCATGCTTTCATCATAATAGATTTTCTCATCAAAACTTGGGGGATTAAAAATATCACATTCATCAAACATAGCATCCCCAATCTTGGAGCTTTGCATATCATTAGCATCATGGATATTCAAAGAATTCATTCTAACAACATTGCAATCATGCTCGTCATACAAAGATTTAGTGCCAAACGTTTTATAGAATTCTTCTTCTAACACTTGAGCACAATTTTCGTTTCCATCATTTTCACGAAAGACATTAAAAAGATGAAGCATATGAGGCAACCTCAATTCCATTATTTTGGTTTTCTTTCATAAACTAAACTAGTGATACAACAAGAAAATAAAAGATTCAATTGCGAGATCTAAAGACATACCTTCAAGAACTCACCTCCCCGGCAACCGCGCCAGAAAAGAGCTTGATGTCTACTACGCAATCTTCTTCTTGTAGACGTTGTTGGGCCTCCAAGTGCAGAGGTTTGTTGGACAGTATCAAATTTCCCTCAAGTGGATGACCTAAAGTTTATCAATCGGTGGGAGGCGTAGGATGAGGATGGTCTCTCTCAAACAACCCTTCAACCAAATAGCAAAGAGTCACTTGTGTCCCCAACACACCCAATACAATGGTAAATTGTATAGGTGCACTAGTTCGGCGAAGAGATGGTGATACAAGTGCAATATGGATGGTAGATATAGGTTTTTGTAATCTGAAAAATATAAAAACAACAAGGCAGCAAGTAACAAAAGTGAGTGAAAACGGTATTGCAATGCTTCGAAACAAGGCCTAGGGTTCATACTTTCACTAGTACAAGTTCCCTCAACAATGATAACATAATTAGATCATATAACAATCCCTCAACGTGCAACAAAGAGTCACTCGAAAGTCACTAATAGAGAAAAACAAACGAAGAGATTATGGTAGGGTACGGAACCACCTCAAAGTTATTCTTTCCAATCAATCCATTGGGCTATTCCTATAAGTGTCACAAACAACCCTAGAGTTCGCAGTAAAATAACACTTTAAGACACACATCAACCAAAACCCTAATGTCACCTAGATACTCCAATGTCACCACAAGTATCCCCGGGTATGATTATATGATATGGGTTACGCAATCTCAGATTCATCTATTCAAACCAACACAAAGAACTTCAGAGAGTGCCCCAAAGTTTCTACCGGAGAGTCAAGACGAAAACGCGTGCCAACCCCTATGCATAAGTTCACAAGGTCACAGAACCCGCAAGTTGATCACCGAAACATACATCAAGTGGATCACGTGAATATCCCATTGTCACCACAGATAAGCACATGCAAGGCATACATCAAGTGTTCTCAAATCCTTAAAGACTCAATCCGATAAGATAACTTCAAAGGGGAAACTCAATTCATTACAAGAAGGTAGAGGGGGAGAAACATCATAGGATCCAACTATAATAGCAAAGCTCGCGCTACATCAAGATCGTGCCAAATCAAGAACATGAGAGAGAGAGAGAGATAAAACACATAACTAATGGTACATACCCTCAGCCCGAGGGTGAACTACTCCCTCCTCGTCATGGAGAGCGTCTGGATGATGAAGATGGCCACTGGTGATGGACCCCCCTCCGGCAGGGTGCTAGAACAGGGTCCCGATTGATTTTTCGTGGCTACAGAGGCTTGCGACGGTGGAACTCCCGATCTAGGTTCTGTTCTGGAAGTTCAGATATATAAGAGGTGTTGGCGTCGGGAACAAGTCTGGAGGGTCCCCGAGGCAGCCACGAGGTAGGGGGCGAGCCCTCCACACTCGTGGTGTCCTCGAGACTCTTCTGGTCCATCTCCGATGCTCCGTGGGCTTCTTCTGGTCCAAAAACAATCTCCCTAAATTTTCAGATCAATTAGACTCCGTTTGGTATTCCTTTTCCGCGATGCTCAAAAACAAGGAAAAACAGAAACTGGCAGGGGTCTAGGTTAATAGGTTAGTCCCAAAAATCATATAAAATAGCATATAAATGCATATAAAACATACAAGATGGATAATATAATAGCTTGGAACAATCAAAAATTATAGATACGTTGGAGATGTATCAGATGCCACTTGGGGGGCATCCCCAAGCTTAGTTGCTTGCTACTGCTTGAATATTATCTTGAGGTGCCTCGGGCATCCCCAAGCTTAGTTGATTCCTACTTCTTGAATATTATCTTGGGGTGCCTCGGGCATCCCCAAGATTAGCCTTTTGCTAATACTTATTCCTTCATCCATCGTAATCTCACCTAAAACTTGAAAACTTCAATCACACAAAACTCAACAAAACCTTCGTGAGATCCGTTAGTATAAGAAAGCCAACCACTACTATAAGTACTATTGCAAACCCATTCATGTTTTATTTTTTGCATTATATCTACTATATTCCAACTTTTCTATGGCAAAAACTCTTCAAAGAAAACCATAGAATCATCAAAACAAGCACACAACGCAAAAAAATAGAATATGTCAAAAACAGAACAGTCTGTAGCAATCTGGAAACTTGAATACTTCTGTAACTCCAACAATTCTGAACAATTAGGACAACATGAATAATTTTTTTATTAATCTTCTGCAAAAAACAATCAACTCAAAAGCACTCTTCTGTTAAAAATGGGAATTATTTTCATGAGCGCAAAAGTTTCTGTTTTTCAGCAAGATCAAATCAACTCTCACCCAAATCATCCCAAAGGCCTTGCTTGCCACAAACACTAATTTAAACCACAAAAACACATCTAATCAGAGGCATAATTGGGTATTTTATTGAAAACAGCAAGAAAACCAAAAAAAAGATACAAGTTGGGTTGCCTCCCAACGAGCGCTATCGTTTTACGCCTCTAGCTAGGCATAATGCAAAGGATCTGAGTGTTGTCATCTTTGGTTCTAGATCCATACGATGCCCTCATGATTGATTCATATTGTGGCCTAATTCTTGTTCTAGGGAAGTGTTCCATGCCCTTCCTTAGTGCAAATTGGAATTTAATATTGCCTTCTTTCATATCAATCACGGCACCAATAATACGTAAATACGGTGTACCAAGTATAATTGGACAAGACGGATTGCAATCAATATCAAGAACAATGAAATCTATGGGCACATTATTCCTATTTGCAAGAATAAGACCATGATTAATGTTGGGGAACGTAGCAGAAATTCAAAATTTTCCTACGTGTCACCAAGATCTATCTATGGAGAAACCAGCAACGAGGGGAAGGAGAGTGCATCTACATACCCTTGTAGATCGCTAAGCAGAAGCGTTCAAGAGAACGGGGTTGAAGGAGTCGTACTCGTCGTGATCCAAATCACCGGAGATCCTAGTGCCGAACAGACGGCACCTCCGCGTTCAACACACGTACAGCCCGGTGACGTCTCCCATGCCTTGATCCAACAAGGAGAGAGGGAGAGGTTGAGGAAGACTCCGTCCAGCAGCAGCACAACGGCGTGGTGGTGGTGGAGGAGCGTGGCAATCCTGTAGGGCTTCGTCAAGCACCGCAAGAGAGGAGAAGGGAGAGAGGGAGGGCTGCACCAGGGAGAGGTCAAAACTCATGTGTTGGCAGCCCTCAAGACCTCCACTATATATAGGGGAGAGGGAGGGGCGTGCGCCCCCTCTAGGGTTTCCACCCCAAGGGTTGCGGCAGCCCCAATCCCATCTAAGGGTGGCGGCCAAGGGGGGAGAGGGGGGAAACTTGCCCCCCAAGTTAGGTGGAAGCACCCCCTCCCCAAACCCTAGGCGCCTTGGGCCTTGGTGGGGGGGCGCACCAGCCCACCTGGGCTGGTCCCCTCCCACACTTGGCCCATGCAGCCCTCTGGGGCCGGTGGCCCCACTTGGTGGACCCCCGGGACCCTCTCGGTGGTCCCGGTACGTTACCGATAAAACCGGAAACTTTTCCTGTGACCAAAACAGGACTTCCCATATATAAATCTTTACCTCCGGACCATTCCGGAACTCCTCGTGACGTCCGGGATCTCATCCGGGACTCTGAACAACATTCGATAACCACATACAAACTTCCTTTATAACCCTAGCGTCATCGAACCTTAAGTGTGTAGACCCTACGGGTTCGGGAGACATGTAGACATGACCGAGATGTTCTCCGGTCAATAACCAACAGCGGGATCTGGATACCCATGTTGGCTCCCACATGTTCCACGATGATCTCATCGGATGAACCACGATGTCAAGGACTCAATCGATCCCGTATACAATTCCCTTTGTCTAACGGTATTGTACTTGCCCGAGATTCGATCGTCGGTATATCGATACCTTGTTCAATCTCGTTACCGGCAAGTCTCTTTACTCGTTCCGTAACACATCATCCCGTGATCAACCCCTTGGTCACATTGTGCACATTATGATGATGTCCTACCGAGTGGGCCTAGAGATACCTCTCCGTTTACACGGAGTGACAAATCCCAGTCTCGATTCGTGCCAACCCAACAGACACTTTCGGAGATACCTGTAGTGCACCTTTATAGCCACCCAGTTACGTTGTGACGTTTGGTACACCCAAAGCGTTCCTACGGTATCCGGGAGTTGCACAATCTCATGGTCTAAGGAAAAGATACTTGATATTAGAAAAGCTTTAGCATACGAACTACACCATCTCTGTGCTAGGCTTAGGATTGGGTCTTGTCCATCACATCATTCTCCTAATGATGTGATCCCGTTATCAACGACATCCAATGTCCATGGTCAGGAAACCATGACCATCTATTGATCAACGAGCTAGTCAACTAGAGGCTTACTAGGGACATGGTGTTGTCTATGTATCCACACATGTATCTGAGTTTCCTATCAATACAATTATAGCATGGATAATAAACGATTATCATGAACAAGGAAATATAATAATAACTAATTTATTATTGCCTCTAGGGCATATTTCCAACAATTAATTCTTCCGTAGGCCTTTTAATAGTAGAGTCCTCCAATTTAAAGAGCATTCTTCAATATCGGCAAGACCAAGCACATCACATAAAGATTTCGGAATTGTAGAAACACTAGCACCCAAGTCACATAAAGAAAAACACTCATAATTTTTAATCTTGACTTTGATGGTAGGTTCCTATTCATCGTGTAATTTTCTAGGAATTGAAACTTCTAACTCCAACTTTTCTTCAAAAGCTTTCATCATGGCATCAACAATATGTTTAGTAAAAGCTTTATTTTGTTCATAAGCATGGGGTGAATTTATCATGGGTTGCAACAAAGAAATACAATCAAACAAAGTGCAACTATCATAATTAAAGTCTTTGTAATCAAAAATAGTGGGCACATCACTAGTTAAAGTTTTGACCTCTTCAAACCCACTTTTATCAATTTTCTCAACAAGATTTTCACCCTCCGAATTATCGGGACGCCTTCTAGCTAAAGTTGACTCTTCTCCAGTCACTCATCAATCTTAATTTTAATAAACAAAGAATCAATAGAGGAAACACCAATCATTTTAAGATCTTCATCACTTTTATGAAAGTAATCACTAGAAAACACTTTTTTCTAAATATACTCTTTTAGCCCTAAGCGTAGCGGTTCTTTTCTTACTTTCATCCATAAAAACATAAAGAGATTTAATTGATTCTTCAACTTTAGGCACAATAATTTTCATCTTGAGAGTTTCAACATCATTTGAAATTCTATCAATACTTCTAGACATATCATCAACTTTATTCAACTTTTCTTCTATCGTAGCATTGAAAACTTTTTGAGTATTGATAAATTATTTAGTATTATTCTCATGATCAGAGGTGTTTCTATTATTATTATAAGAAGGATTACCATAGAATTACCATAATTATTATATGAATTACTAGGAAAAGGCCTGGGATAAAAATTACCTCTATAAGCATTGTTATTGAAATTGTTTCACGAGATAAAACTCACATCTATGGCATCACTATTTTGCTCAATCAAAGTAGACAAAGGCACATCATTAAAATCAATAGGAGCACTTTTATTAGCAACCAACTTCATAAGAGCATCAACCTTTTCACTCAAAGAATTTTCTTCTTCTACCGAATTGACTTTTTTACTAGTAGGAGCTCTTTCGATATGCCATTGTGAATAATTTGCCATGATATTGTCTAGCAATTTAGTAGATTCACCCAAAGTAATTTCCATAAAATTTCCCCCGCGGCGGAATGTAAAAGATTACGAGAAACAAAATTCAACCCCGCAATTTTTTTTGTATGATCATCTAGAGATTTAACCCATGAGTTGGGAAATTCTTAGCATCAATTTCATCCTTTCCCAATATTGTGCAACATGCTCACGTTCAAGTTTCTTGAAATTCATGATATGTGTCTGCTACGTCATGAGCTTGCGTTGGTTTTCCTTGAAGAGGAAAGGGTGATGCAGCCATAGTAGCGTAAGTATTTCCCTCAGTTTTTGACAACCAAGGTATCAATCCATTAGGAGGCTCCTCCAAAGTCCCATGCACCTACACAAACAAACAAAGAACTCGTAAACAACGCAATAAAGGGGTTGTCAATCCCTTCACGACCACTTGCGAAAGTGAGATCTGATAGAAATAGTATGATAAGATAAATATATTTTTGGTATTTTATAATATAAATAGGAAAAGTAAAGATGCAAATAAAAGTAGATTGAAAACTTATATGATAAAAGATGGACCCGGGGGGCATAGGTTTCACTAGTGGCTTCTCTCAAGATAGCATAAATATTACGGTGGGTGAAGAAATTACTGTCGAGCAATTGATAGAAAAGCGAATAATTATGAGATTATCTTGGCATGATCATGTATATAGGCATCACGTCCACGACAAGTAGACCGACTCCTGCCTGCATCTACTACTATTACTCCACACATCGACCGCTATCCATCATGCATCTAGAGTATTAAATTCATAAGAATAGAGTAACACATTAAGAAAGATGACATGATGTAGAGGGATAAACTCATGCAATATGATATAAACCCCACCTTTTTATCCTCGATGGCAATAATACAATACGTGCCTTGCAATCCCTATTGTCACTGGGTAAGGACACCGCAAGATTGAACCCAAAGCTAAGCACTTCTCCCATGGCAAGAAAGATCAATCTAGTAGGCCAAACCAAACTGATAATTCGAAGAGACTTGCAAAGATAACTCAATCATACATAAAAGAATCCAAAGAAGATTCAAATATTTCTCATAGATAAACTTAATCATAAACCCACAATTCATCGAATCTCGACAAACACGCCGCAAAAAGAGTTACATCGAATAGATCTCCACAAGAGAGGGGGAGAACATGGTATTGAGATCCAAAAAGAGAGAAGAAGCCATCTAGCTAATAACTATGGACCCAAAGGTCTGTGGTAAACTACTCACAACTTATCGGAGGGGCTATGGTGTTGATGTAGAAGCCCTCCATGGTCGATTTCCCCTCCGGCGGAGCGCCGGCGAAGGCTCCAAGATGGGATCTCGCGGATACAGAAGGTTACATCGGTGAAAATTGTTTTTCGTTGGCTCCCTAGATGTTTTCGGGGTATGTGGGTATATATAGGAGGAAGAAGTAGGTCGGTGGCTACCCGAGGGGCCCACGAGACAGGGGGCGCGCCCTATGGGGGTGGGTGCACCCTCTACCCTCATGGCCGCGTCGGCTGCTTCTTGGCTTGCACTCCAAGTCCTCTGGATCATGTTCGTTCCAAAAAATCACGCCCTCGAAGGTTTCATTCCGTTTGGACTCCGTTTGATATTCCTTTTCTTCGAAATACTGAAATAGGCAAAAAAAACAGCAACACGGGCTGGGCCTCCAGTTAGTAGGTTAGTCCCAAAAATGATATAAATGTGTAAAATAAAGCCCATAAACATCCAAAAGGGGTAATATAATAGCATGGAACAAACAAAAATTATAGATACGTTGGATACGTATCAAGCATCCCCAAGCTTAATTCATGCTCGTCCTCGAATAGGTAAATGATAAAAACAGAATTTTTGATGTGGAATGCTACCTAGAATAATGTAATTTTTGTTTATTGTGGCATGAATGTTCAGATCCAAATGATTCAAAATAAAAGTTCATATTTACAAAAGAAATAGTAATACTTCAAGCATACTAATAAAAGTAATCATGTCTTCTCAAAATAACATGGCTAAAGAAAGTTCATCCCTACAAAATCATATAGTTAGGCTATGCTTCATTTTTGTCACACAAAAATGTTCCCAAATTCTACACCCCCGATGACAAGCCAAGCAATTGTTTCGTACTTAAATAATTTCAAACTTTTTCAACTTTCACGTAATACATGAGCGTGAGCCATGGATATAGCACTATGGGTGGAATAGAATATGATAATGGGGATAGTGTGGAGAAGACAAAAAAGGAGAAAGTCTCACATTGACGAGGATAATCAACGGGCTATGGAGATGCCCATCAATTGATGTCAACATGAGGAGTAGGGATTGCCATGCAATGGATGCACTAGAGCTATAAATGAATGAAAGCTCAACAAAAGAAACTAGTGGGTGTGCATCCAACTTGCTTGCTCATGAAGACCTAGGGCATTTGAGGAAGCCCATCGTAGGAATATACAAGCCAAGTTTTATAATGAAAAATTCCCACTAGTATATGGAAGTGACAACATATGAGACTCTCTATATGAAAAACATGGTGCTACTTTGAAGCACAATATATGAGACTCCCTATATGAAGGACATGGTGCTACTTTGAAGAAAAAGTGTGGAAAAAGAGATAGTAACATTGCCCCCCTTTTATTTATTTTCTTCTTTTCTTTTCTTTTCTTTTCTTTTTTTTCTTTGGCCTTCCTTTTTTTGGCCTTTCTCTTTTGGGGGGGGGGGCAATGCTAATGATGATCATCACACTTGTATTGATTTACAACATAGGAATTACAACTCAAAACTAGAACAAGATATGACTCTATATAATTGCCTCCGGCGGTGTACCGGGATGGTGCAATGAATCAAGAGTGACATGTATGAAAAATTATGCATGGTGGCTTTGCCACAAATACGATGTCAACTACATGACATGCAATGGCAATATGACAAAAGTAATGTGTGTCATGATGATAAATGGAACGGTGGAAAGTTGCATGGCAATATATCTCGGAATGGCTATGGAAATGCCATAATAGGTAGGTATGGTGGCTGTTTTGAGGAAGATATAAGGAGGTTTATGTGTGATAGAGCATATCATATCACAGGGTTTGGATGCACCGGCAAAGTTTGCACCAACTCTCAAGGTGAGAAAGGTCAATGCACAGTACCGAAGAGGCTAGCAATGATGGAAAGGTAAAAGTTTGTATAATCCATGGACTCAACATTAGTCAAAAGAACTCATATACTTATTGCAAAAATTTAGAAGTCATCAAAAACCAAGCACTATGCGCATGCTCCTAGAGGGATAGATTGGTAGGAAAAGACCGTCGCTCATCCCCGACCGCCACTCATAAGGATGCACAATCCAAGTACACTTCATGTTTCAAATTTGTTATGCAACTTTAACCATATGTGCATGCTACGGGACTTGCTAACTTCAACACAAGCATTCTTTAAATTCATAATCACCCAACTAGCATGAATTTAATATCACTACCTCCATATCTCAAAACAATCTTCAAGTATCAAATTGATCATAGCATCCAATTCACTTCCTATGATAGTTTTTATTATACCCAACTTGGATGCCTACCATTCTAGGACCAATTTTATAACCATAGAAAATACCATGCTGTTCTAAGAGACTCTCAAAATAATATAAGTGAAGCATGAGAGACTAGCAATTTCTACAAAATTAAGCCACCGTCGTGCTCTAAAAGATATAAGTGAAGCACTAGAGCAAAAACTATCTAGCTCAAAAGACATAAGTGAAGCACATAGAGTATACTAATAAATTTCAATCAAGTGGGCTTCTCCCAAAAGGTGTGTACAGCAAGGATGATTGTGGTAAACTAAAAAGCAAATACTAATATCATACACGACGCTCCAAGCAAAACACATATCATGTGGCGAATAAAAATATAGCTCCAAGTAAAGTTACCAATGAACAAAGATGAAAGAGGATATGCCTTCCCGGGGCATCCCCAAGCTTAGGCTTTTGGCTATTCTTGAATATCTTGGGGTTCCATGGGCATCCCCAAGCTTAGGCTTTTGCCACTCCTTATTCCACAGTCAATCAAATCTTTACCCAAAACTTGAAAACTTCACAACACAAAACTCAACAGGAAATCTCATAAGCTCCGTTAGTGAAAGAAAACAAAACCACCACATAAGGTACTGTAATTAACTCATTTTTTATTTATATTGGTGTTAAACCTACTGTATTTCAAGTTCTCTATGGTTCATACCACTTAATACTAGCCATAGATGCATCAAAATAAGCAAACAACACACGAAAAACAGAATCAGTCAAAAACAGAACAGTCTATAGAAATCTGTAATTAACGCAAACTTCTGGAACTCTAAAAATCCTACCAAAATAGGAAGTCCTGGAAAATTTGTCTATTGATCATAATCAAAAAGAATAAACGCAAAATCACGTTTCTGTGACTTAATAAAACTAATTTCGTGTGCACAAAGTTTTTGTTTTCCAGCAGAATCAAAGCAACTATCACCATAGGTTATCCTGTAGGTTCTACTTGGCACAAACACTAATTAAAAGATAAAAACACATCTAAACAGAAGGTAGATGCAAAATTTATTACATAACAGAAACAAAAACAAAAAACACAAATAAAATTGGGTTGCCTCCCAACTAGCGCTATCGTTTAACGCCCCTAGCTAGGCATAAAAGCGAAGATAGATCTAAGTAGTGTCATATTTGGCACTCAATTCATAAGTAGCTCGCATGATAGATTCATAAGGTAATTTAATTTTCTTTCTTGGAAAGTGCTCCATGCCTTTCCTTAATGGAAATTGGAATCTAGTATTCCCTTCCTTCATATCAATAATCGCACCAATCGTTCTAAGGAAAGGTCTACCAAGAATAATAGGGCAAGAAAGATTGCAATCTATATCAAGAATGATAAAATCTACGGGCACCAAATTCCTATTTGCAACAATGAGAACATCATTGATCCTTCCCATTAGCTTTTTAATGGTGGAATCTGCAAGGTGCAAATTTAAAGAGCAAATCAAGATCATGGAAACCTAGAATATCACATAAAGTTTTCGGAATCGTGGAAACACTAGCACCCAAATCACACAAAGAAAAACACTCATGATTTTTAATTTTAATCTTTATAGTAGGTTCCCACTCATCATTAAGTTTTGTAGGTATAGAAACTTCCAAATTAAGTTTTTCATCATAAGATTGCATCAAGGCATCAACAATATGTTTGGTAAAAGCTTTATTTTGACTATAAGCATGAGGAGAATTAACAACGGATTGCAACAAGGAAATACAACCTTCTAAAGAACAATTATCATAATCAAATTCCTTGAAATCCGAGATAGTGGGTTCAATGCTATTTAAAGTCATGACCTCTCCAATCCCACTTTTATCAAATTTAGCATCAAGATCTAAAAACTCCGAATTATTGGGACGCCTTCTAACTAAAGTTGACTCATCTCCAGTACCATTATTATTAAGATTCATATTGCAAAACAAAGATCTGATAGGAGACACATCAATAACTTTAAGATCTTCATCATTATTTTCATGGAAACTAGAAGAACACGCCTTTACAAAACAATCTTTCTTAGCACACAATCTAGCGGTTCTTTCCTTGCACTCATCAATGGAAATTCTCATGGCTTTGAGAGACTCATTGATATCATGCTTAGGAGGAGTAGATCTAAGTTTAAGAGAATCAACATCAAGCGAAATTTTATCAACGTTCCTAGCCAAATCATCAACTTTGAGCAATTTTTCTTCAAGCAAAGCATTAAAATTCTTTTGAGAAATCATAAATTCTTTCACACTATTCTCAAAATCAGAGGGCAACTTATTAAAATTACCATAAGAATTATTTGTAGGAATTTCCATAATTATTAGAGGAATTGCTAGGGAACGGTCTAGGATTAAAGTTTCCTCTATAAGCATTGTTACCAAAACTATTCCTACCAACAAAACTCACATCCATAGATCCATTATTAGTCTCAATCAAAGTATACAAAGTCATATCATTGGGATCAAAAGGAGAACTCTTAGTAGAAAATAATTTCATAAGTTCATCCATCTTTCCACTCAAAGCATTAATTTCTTCTATAGCATGCACTTTTTTACTAGTACATCTTTCAGTGTGCCATTGAGAATAATTAGCCATAATATTATCAAGAAGTTTTGTAGCATCTCCTAAAGTGATTTCCATAAACATGCCTCCCGCGGCCGAATCTAAAAGATTTCTAGAAGCAAAGTTCAAACCGGCATAAAATTTTTGTATGATCATCCATAAATTCAAACCATGAGTAGGGCACTTGCGAATCATCAATTTCATTCTTTCCCAAGATTGGGCAACATGCTCATGATCTAGTTGTTTAAAATTCATAATATCGTTCCTAAGAGTGATAATCTTAGCAGGAGGAAAATATTTAGAGATAAAAGCATCTTTGCACTTATTCCAAGAATCAATACTATTTTTAGGCAAAGACGAAAACCAAACTTTAGCACGATCTCTAAGTGAAAACGGAAATAACTTCAATTTAACAATATCATTATCAGTATTTTTCTTCTTTTTCATATCACACAAATCAACAAAGTTTTTTAGATGGGTAGCGGCATCTTCACTAGGAAGGCTGGTGAATTGATCTTTCATAACAAGATTCAGCAAAGCAGTATTGATTTCACAAGACTCAACATCATTAAGAGGAGCAATCGGAGTACTAAGGAAATCATTATTATTGGTATTGGAGAAATCACACAATTTGGTATTATCTTGTGCCATGGCAACAAGTAATCATACACAAGCAAACAGAAAAAGGCAAGCGAAAGAGAGAGAAGGAGATTGGGAAAGAGTGGACGAATAAAACGGCAAGGGTAAAATGGGGGAGAGGAAAATGAGAGGCGAATGGAAAAAAATGTAAATGCGAGGGAGATGAGTTTGTGATGGGTACTTGGTATGTCTTGACTTGAGCGAAGACCTCCACGGCAATGGCGCCAGAAATCCTTCTTGCTACGTCTTGAGCTTGCGTTGGTTTTCCTTGAAGAGGAAGGGTGATGCAGCAATAGTAGCGTAAGTATTTCCCTCAGTTTTTGAGAACCAAGGTATCAATCCAGTAGGAGCCTCCTCAAAAGTCCCACGCACCTACACAAACAAACAAAGAACTCGCAACCAACGCAATAAAGGGGTTGTCAATCCCTTCACAGCCACTTGCAAAAGTGAGATCTGATAGAAATAGTATGATAAGATAAATATATTTTTGGTATTTTATAATACAGATAGGAAAAGTAAAGATGCAAATAAAAGTAGATTGAAAACTTATATGATAAAAGATAGACCCGGGGGCCATAGGTTTCACTAGTGGCTTCTCTCAAGATAGCATAAGTATTACGGTGGGTGAATAAATGACTGTCGAGCAATTGATAGAAAAGTGAATAATTATGAGATTATCTAGGCATGATCATGTATATAGGCATCACGTCCGCGACAAGTAGACCGACTCCTGCCTGCATCTACTACTATTACTCCACACATCGACCGCTATCCAGGATGCATCTAGAGTATTAAGTTCATAAGAACAGAGTAACGCATTAAGAAAGATGACATGATGTAGAGGAATAAACTCATGCACTATGATATAAACCCCACCTTCTTGTCCTCGATGGCAACAATACAATATGTGCCTTGTGAAGGAAATATGCCCTAGAGGCAATAATAGAGGTATTATTTATTTCCTTATATCATGATAAATGTTTATTATTCATGCTAGAATTGTATTAACCGGAAACATAATACATGTGCGAATACATAGACAAACAGAGTGTCACTAGTATGCTTCTACTTGACTAGCTCGTTAATCAAAGATGGTTACGTTTCCTAACCATAGACATGAGTTGTCATTTGATTAACGGGATCACATCATTAGGAGAATGATGTGATTGACTTGACCCATTCCGTTAGTTGAGCACTTGATTGTTTAGTATGTTGCTATTGCTTTCTTCATGACTTATACATGTTCCTATTACTATGAGATTATGCAACACCCGTTTACCGGAGGAACACTTTGTGTGCTACCAAACGTCACAACGTAACTGGGTGATTATAAAGAAGCTCTACAGGTGTCTCCGAAGGTACATGTTGAGTTGGCGTATTTCGAGATTAGGATTTGTCACTCTGATTGTCAGAGAGGTATCTCTGGGCCCTCTCGGTAATGCACGTCACTATAAGCCTTGCAAGCAATGTGACTAATGAGTTAGTTGCGGGATGATGCATTACATAACGAGTAAAGAGACTTGCCGATAACGAGATTGAACTAGGTATTGAGATACCCGCGATCGAATCTTGGGCAAGTAACATACCAATGACAAAGGGAACAACGTATGTTGTTATGTTGTTTGACCGATAAAGATCATCGTAGAATATGTGGGAGCCAATATGAGCATCCAGGTTCCGCTATTGGTTATTGATCGGAGACGTGTCTCGGTCATGTCTATATTGTTCTCGAACCCGTAGGGTCCACACGCTTAAGGTTCGGTGACGATTGGTATTATGAGTTTATGTGTTTTGATGTACCAAAGGTAGTTCGGAGTCCCGGATGAGATCGGGGATATGACGAGGAGTCTCTAAATGGTCGAGACGTAAAGATCGATATATTGGACGACTATATTCGGACTTCGGAAAGGTTCCGAGTGATTCGGGTATTTTTCGGAGTACCGGAGAGTTACGGGAATTCGCCGGGGAGTATATGGGCCGTATTGGGTCATACGGGAATAGAGGAGAGAGGCCAAAAGGAAGGAGGCGCGCGGCCCCCCTCTGGTCCGAATTGGACAAGGGGTGCAGCCCCCTTTTCCTTCTCCCTCTCCCCCTCTTTCCTTCTCTCCTACTCTGGAAAGGAAAGGGGAATCCTACTAGGACTTGGGAGTCCTAGTAGGACTCCCCACACTTGGCGCGCCCTCCTCTAGGGTCGGCCTCTCCCTCCCTCCTTTATATACGGGGGCAGGGGGCACCTCTAGACACAACTATTGATCATTGATCTCTTAGCCGTGTGCGGTGCCCCCTCCATCATATTCCACCTTAGAAATATCGTAGCGGTGCTTAGGCAAAGCCCTACGTCGTTAGCATCATCAACACCGTCATCATGCCGTCGTGCTGATGGAACTCTCCCGCAAAGCTCTGCTGGAACGAAGTTCATGGGACGTTATCGAGCTAGACATGTGCTGAACTCGGAGGTGCCGTACGTTCGGTACTTGATCAGTCGGATCGTGAAGACGTACGACTACATCAACCGCATTGTGCTAGCGCTTCCGCTTTCGGTCTATGAGGGTACGTGGACAACACTCTCCCCTCTCATTGCTATGCATCACCATGATCTTGCGCGTGCATAGGAATTTTTTTGATATTACTACGTTCCCCAACAGTGGCATCCGAGCCTGGTTTTATGCGTAGATGTTATATGCACGAGTAGAACACAAGTGAGTTGTGGGAGATACAAGTCATACTGTTTACCAGCATGTCATACTTTGGTTTGGCGGTATTGTTGGATGAAGCGGCCCGGACCGACATTACGCGTACGCTTACGCTTCTACCGACGTGCTTTGCACATAGGTGGCTGGCGGGTGTCACTTTCTCCAACTTTAGTTGAACCAAGTGTGGCTATGCCCGGTCGTTGAGAAGGTTAAAACATCACTAACTTGACGAACTGTCGTTGTGGTTTTGATGCGTAGGTAAGAACGGTTCTTGCTCGGCCCATAGCAGCCACGTAAAACTTGCAACAACAAAGTAGAGGACGTCTAACTTGTTTTTGTAGGGCATGTTGTGATGTGATATGGTCAAGACGTGATGCTATTTTTTATTGTACGAGATGATCATGTTTTGTAACCGAGTTATCGACAACTGGCAGGAGCAATATGGTTGTCGCTTTATTGTATGCAATGCAATCGCCGTGTAATTACTTTACTAAGCGGTAGTGATAGTCGTAGACACAATAGGTGGCGAAACGACAATGATGCTACGATGAAGATCAAGGTGTCGCGCCGGTGACGATGGTGATCATGATGGTGCTTCGGAGATGGTGATCACAAGCACAAGATGATGATGGCCATATCATATCACTTATATTGATTGCATGTGATGTTTATCCTTTATGCATCCTATTTTGCTTTGATTGACGGCAGCATTGTAAGATGATCTCTCACTAAATTTCAAGGTATAAGTGTTCTGCCTGAGTATGCACCGTTGCGAAAGTTCTTCATGCTGAGACACCACGTGATGATCGGGTGTGATAGGCTCTACATTCAAATACAACGGGTGCAAAACAGTTGCACACGCGGAATACTCAGGTTAAACTTGACGAGCCTAGCATATACAGATATGGCCTCGGAACACTGAGACCGAAAGGTCGAGCGTGAATCATATAGTAGATATGATCAACATAGTGATGTTCACCATTGAAAACTACTGTATCTCACGTGATGATCGGACATGGTTTAGTTGATTTGGATCACATGATCACTTAGATGATTAGAGGGATGTCTATCTAAGTGGGAGATCTTAAGTAATATGATTAATTGAACTTTAATTTATCTTGAACTTAGTCCTGATAGTATTTTGCAAATTATGTTGTAGATCAATAGCTCGCGTTGTTGCTTCCCTATGTTTATTTTGATATGTTCCTAGAGAAAAACTATGTTGAAATATGTTATTAGCAATGATGCGGATTGGATCCGTGATCTGAGGATTATCCTCATTGCTGCACAGAAGAATTATGTCCTTGATGCACTACTAGGTGACAGACCTATTGCAAGAGCAGATGAAGATGTTATGAACGTTTGGCTAGCTCAATATGATGACTACTTGATAGTTTAGTGCACCATGCTTAACGGCTTAGAATCGGGACTTCAAAGACGTTTTGAACGTCATGGACCATATGAGATGTTCCAGGAGTTGAAGTTAATATTTCAAGCAAATACCCGAGATGAGCGATATGAAGTCTCCAATAAGTTCTATACCTAAAAGATGGAGGAGAATTGCTCAACTAGTGAGCATGTGCTCAGATTGTCTGGGTACTACAATCGTTTGAATCAAGTGGGAGTTAATCTTCCAGATAATATAGTGATTGACAGAGTTCTCTAGTCACCATCACCAAGTTAGTATAACTTCATGATGAACTACAGTATGCAAGGGATGACGAAACGATTCCCGAGCTCTTCGTGATGTTGAAATCGACGAAGGTAGAAATCAAGAAAGAGCATCAAGTGTTGATGATTAACAAGACCACTAGTTTCAAGAAAAGGGCAAAGGGAAAGAAAGGGAACTTCATGTAGAATGGCAAGCAAGTTGTCACTCCGGCGAAGAAGCCCAAAGCTGGACCAAAGCCTGAAACTGAGTGCTTCTACTGCAAAGGAAATGGTCAGTGGAAGTGGAAATGCCCTGAATATTTGGTAGATAAGAAGGATAGCAAAGTGAACAAGGGTATATTTGATATACAGGTTATTGATGTGTACCTTACTAGTGTTTATAGTAACCCCTGGGTATTTGATACTTGTTCAGTTGCTAAGATTAGTAACTCAAAACAGGAGTTATAGAATAAACAGAGACTAGTTGAGGGTCAAGTGACGATGTGTGTTGGAAGTGGTTCTAAGATTGATATGATCATCATCGCACACTCCCTATATTTTCAAGATTAGTGTTGAACCTAAATAAATGTTATTTTGTTTTTGCGTTGAGCATAAATATTGTAGATCATGTTTGTTGCGATACGATTATTCATCTAAGACAGAGAATAAATTGTTATTCTGTTTACATGAATAAAACCTTCTGTAGTCATACACCCAATGTTGATGGTTTATTGAATCTTGATCATGGTGATACACATATTCATAATATTGATGCCAAAAGATGCAAAGTTGATAATGATAGTACAACATATTTGTGGCACTGCCGTTTGGGTCATATCGGTGTAAAGCGCATGAAGAAACTCCATAAGGATTGACTTTTGGAATCACTTGGTTATGTATCATTTGATGCTTGCGAACCATGCCTTTTGGGCAAGATGACTAAAACTCCGTTCTCCAGAACAATTGAACAAGCTACTGACTTGTTGGAAATAATACACACCGATGTATGCGGTCCAATGAGTGTTTATGCTCGTGACGGGTATCATTATTTTCTGACCTTCACAGATGATTTGAGCAGATATGAGTATATCTACTTAATGAAGCACAAGCCTGAAACACTTGAAAAGTTCAAAGAATTTTAGAGTAAAGAATCATCGTAACAAGAAAATAAAGTCTCTACGATCTGATCGTGGAGGAGAATATTTGAGTTATGAGTTTGGCCTTCATTTAAAACAATGTGGAATAGTTTCACAGCTCACGCCACATGGAACACCACAGCGTAATGATGTGTCCGAACGTCGTAACCGCACTTTATTGGATATGGTGCGATCTATGATGTATCTTACCGATTTACCACTATTGTTTTGGGGTTATGCATTAGAGACAATTGCATTCACTTTAAATAGGGCACCATCAAAATCCGTTGAGACGACACCTTATGAATTGTGGTTTGGCAAGAAACCAAAGTTGTTGTTTCTTAAATTTTGGGGCTGCGATGCTTATGTGAAAAAGTTTCAACCTGATAAGCTCGAACCCAAATGGGAGAAGTGCGTCCTCATAGAATACCCAAAGGAAACTGTTGGGTACACCTTCTATCACAGATCCGAAGGCAAAATATTCGTTGCTAAGATGGATCCTTTCTAGAGAAGGAGTTTCTCTCGAAAGAAGTGAGTGGGAGGAAAGGAGAACTTGATGAGGTAATTGTACCTTCTCCCGAATTGGAAAATAGTTTGTCATAGAAATCAGTTCCTGTGATTCCTACACTGATTAGTGAGGAAGTTAATGATGATGATCATGAAACTTCCGATCAAGTTACTACCGAACCTCGTAGGTTAACCAGAGTAAGATCCGCACCAGGGTGGTACGGTAATGCTGTTCTGGAGGTCATATTACTTGACCACTACGAACTATGAGGAAGCGATGATGAGCCCAAATTCCGCGAAATGGCTTAAGGCCATGAAATCTGAGATGGGATCCATGTATGAGAACAAAGTGTGGACTTTGGTGGACTTGCTTGATGATCGGCAAGCCATAGAAAATAAATGGATCTTCAAGAGGAATACAGACGCTGATAGTAGTGTTACTATCTACAAAGCTCGACTTGTCACAAAAAAAATTTCGGCAAGTTCAAGGTGTTGAATACGATGAGATTTTCTCACTCGTATCGATGCTTAAGTCTATCCGAATCATGTTAGCAATTGCCACATTTTATAAAATCTGGCAAATGGATGTAAAAACTGCATTCCTTAATGGATTTATAAAAGAAGAGTTGTATATGATGCAACCAGAAGGTTTTGTAAATCCTAAAGGTGCTAACAAAGTGTGCAAGCTCCAGTGATCCATCTATGGACTGGTGCAAGCATCTCGGAGTTGGAATATACGATTTGATGAGTGATACATCTCCAATGTATCTATAATTTTTTATCGCTCCATGCTACTTTATCTATTGTTTTGGACTATATTGGGATTTATTTTCCACTTTTATATTATTATTGGGACTAACCTATTAACCGGAGGCCCAGCCCAGAATTGATGTTTTTGCCTTTTTCAGTATTTCGAAGAAACAGAATATCAAACGGAGTCCAAACGGAATGAAACCTTCGGGAACGTGATTTTCTCTTCAGATAAGACCCAGGAGACTTGGAACCTCCGTCAAGAAAGCCACGAGGCGGTCACGAGGGTGGAGGGCGTTCCCCCCCCCCCCTGGGCGCGCCCCCCTGCCTTGTGGGCCCCTCGAAGCTCCACCGACGTACTCCTTCCTCCTATATATACCTACATACCCCCAATAGACCAGACGAGGAGCCAAAAAACCTAATTCCACCGCCGCAACCTTCTGTATCCACGAGATCCCATCTTGGGGCCTGTTCCGGAGCTCCGCCGGAGGGGGCATCTACCACGGAGGGCTTCTACATCAACACCATAGCCCCTCCGATGAAGTGTGAGTAGTTTACTTCAGACCTTCGGGTCGATAGCTAGTAGCTAGATGGCTTCTTTTCTCTTTTTGGATCTCAATACAATGTTCTCCCCCTCTCTCATGGAGATCTATTCGATGTAATCTTCTTTTTGCGGTGTGTTTGTTGAGACCCATGAATTGTGGGTTTATGATCCAGCTTATCTATGAATAATATTTGAATCTTCTCCGAATTCTTTTATGTATGATTGAGTTATATTTGCAAGTCTCTTCGAATTATCCGTTTGGTTTGGCCAACTAGATTGGTAGTTCTTGCAATGGGAGAAGTGCACGGCTTTGGGTTCAATCTTGCGGTGTCCTTACCCAGTGACAGAAAGGGTTGCAAGGCACGTATTGTATTGTTGCCATCGAGGATAACAAGATGGGGTATTTATCATATTGCATGAATTTATTCCTCTACATCATGTCATCTTGCTTAAGGCGTTACTCTGTTTTTAAATTAATACTCTAGATGCATGCTGGATAGCGGTCGATGAGTGGAGTAATAGTAGTAGATGCATAATCGTTTCGGTCTACTTGTCTCGGACGTGATGCCTATATACATGATCATACCTAGATAACCTCATAACTATGCTCAATTCATCAATTGCTCAACAAGAATTTGTTCACCCACCGTAGAATACTTATGCTCTTGAGAGAAGCCACTAGTGAAACCTATGGCCCCGTGTCTATTCTCATCATATTAATCTCCATCACTTTATTTACTTGCTTTGACTTTACTTTCTACTTTGCATCTTTATACTAAAAATACCAAAAATATTATCTCTATCGATCTCACTCTCGTAAGTGACCGTGAAGGATTGACAACCCCTAATCGCGTTGGTTGCGAGTAGCTATCGCTTTGTGCAGTACGAGGGACTTGCGCGTGACCTCCTCTTGGATTGATACCTTGGTTCTCAAAACTGAGGGAAATACTTACGCTCATGTGCTGCATCATCCTCTCCTCTTCGGGAAAACCAACGCAAGCTCGAGACGTAGCAAGAAGGATTTCGGCGCCGTTCTTTGGGAGGCTTACGCAAAAGTCAACATACCAAGTACCCATCACAATCCCTATCTCTCGCATTACATTATTTGCCATTTGCCTCTCATTTTCCTCTCCCCCACTTCACCCTTGCCGTTTTATTCGCCCTCCCTCCGTTCAATCTTCTGTTACCATGTGCCTTCTTTTTGCTTGCATCTTTGCTTGCTAACAGTTTATGGATCCTCATCCACTTGCTAATCTCTTTAAGAGATCCAATTATGATGAACCTATTGCTAGTGAATTGAGTGCACTAGATTATCTTTATGAGGTTTTGCCTGAAATTCGTGAATCTAAAAATTGTGATGAAGTACTTTATGAAGCGATTCACGATAGATCTTTGAATAAAAAGCATGATTGCAATGGTTTTACTATATATTCTATTGATGTCAATTGTGCTAAAAATATGCAAAACCCTAAGCTTGGGGATGCTAGTTTTGCTATGTCCTCTACTTGTTGCAATGATCATGATTGGGGTGATTCTTCTTATGATCTTGAAAATTTATTTAATCCCCATGATGAATATGAGATTGATAATAGTGTTTGCAATAATATTGAAAGTGGGTTTGGAAGAGTGTCAACTTTAGATCCCACATATTTGGATAATGTTCAATCTTATGAAGTTTTTGATAAAAGTGGGTTTGGAGAGGTCATGACTTTAGTTAATGTTAATCCCACTATTTTGGAAGAGTGTCAACTTTGCATACATGTGGATCATGTTAAGAATATGTTTTGTGATAGCTAAATTGTTGAATTTGCTTATGATCCTACATGTAATTATTATGAGAGAGGAAAATATGGTTGTAGAAGTTTTCATGTTACTAAATTACCTCTCTTCATGTTGAGATTGCTATCATCTCTTTGTTCTTCCTTGCATATGCTAGTTTTTGCTTGCCTTGATAATTTTTTTGCTTACAAGATGCCTATGCATAGGAAGTATGCTAGACTTAAGTGTGTTTGTCACATGTTTTATGATGCTCTCTTTGTGCTTCAATTCCTATCTTTCATGTGAGCATCATCATAATCTCAATGCCTAGCTAGGGGCGTTAAACGATAGCGCTTGTTGGGAGGCAACCCAATTTTATTTTGTGTTTTGTGTTTTTTTGTTTTTGCTTCTGTTTAGGAATAAATAATCCATCTACCTTCTGTTTGGATGTGTTTTTATGTTTTAATTAGTGTTTGTGCCAAGTAGAACCTATAGGATAACCTACGATGATAGTTGATTTCATTCTGCTGAAAAAACATAAACTTTGTGCGCACTCATTTAGTTATGATAAATCACAGGAACTTGCTTTTGCGTTGATTCTTTTTGCTTCTGATCAAATTGTCCAGGACTTCCTATTTTGGTAGAATTTTTAGAGTTCCAGAAGTTTGCGTTAGTTACAGATTGCTATAGACTGTTCTGTTTTTGACAGATTCTGTTTTTCATGTGTTGTTTGCTTATTTTGATGAATCTATGGCTAGTAAAATAGTTTATGATCCATACAGAAGTTGGAATACAGTAGGTTTAACACAAACATAAATAAATAATGAGTTCATTACAGTACCTTGAATTAGTCTTTTGTTTTCTTTCTCTAACGGAGCTCACGAGATTTCTGCTGAGTTTTGTGTTGTGAAGTTTTCAAGTTTTGGGTGAATTCTTTTGATGGATTATGGAACAAGGAGTGGCAAGAGCCTAAGCTTGGGGATTCCCATGGCACCCCCAAGATAATCCAAGGACACCAAAAAGTCAAAGTTTGGGGATGCCCCGGAAGGCATTCCCTCTTTCGTCCAATTCCATCGGTAATTTACTTGGAGCTATATTTTTATTCACCAACATGATATGTGTTTTGCTTGGAGCATCTTGTATTATTTGTGTCTTTGCTTGTTAGTCTACCACAATCATCCTTTCTGTACACACCTTTTGAGAGAGCCATACATGAATTGAAATTTGTTAGAATACTCTATGTGCTTCACTTATATCTTTTGAGCTTGATAGTTTTGCTCATAGCGCTTCGCTTGTATCTTTTGAGCGTGATAATTTTTGCTCTAGTGCTTCACTTAGATTATTTTTTGAGCACGGTGGTGGATTTGTTTTAAAGAAACTTGATCTCTCCTGCTTCACTTAGATTATTTTGAGAGTCGTTAATACCATGGTAATTTGCTTAATGTTAATAGACTTGGTATTCAAGATATGTGAAACTTTCTTTTGAGTGTGTTGAATACTAAGATAAGTTTGATGCTTGATAATTGTTTTGAGATATGGAGGTGATAATATCAAAGTCGTGCTAGTTGAGTGATTATGAATTTGAGAAATACTTGTGTTGAAGTTAGCAAATCCCGTAGCATGCACGTATGGTTAAAGTTGTGTAACAAATTTGAAACATGAAGTGTACCTGGCTTGTGCATCCTTATGAGTGGCGGTTGGGGATGAGGGATTGTATTTTCCTACCAATCTATCCCCCTAGGAGCATGCGCGTAGTACTTGATTTTGGATGACTTCTAAATTTTTCCAATAAGTATATGAGTTCTTTTGACTAATGTTGAGTCCATGGATTATACGCACTCTCACCTTTCCGCCTTTGCTAGCCTCTTCGGCACCGTGCATTGCCCTTTCTCACCTTGAGAGTTGGTGCAAACTTCGCCGGTGCATCCAAAGCCTGTGATACGATACGCTCTATCACACATAAACCTCCTATTATCTTCCTCAAAACAGCCACCATACCTACCTATCATGGCATTTCCATAGCCATTCCGAGATATATTGCCATGCAACTTCCACCATCATCATCGTGACATGCATCACTTTTGTCATATTGCCATTGCATGATCTTGTAGTTGACATCGTATTTGTGGCAAAGCCACCATGCATTATTTTCCATACATGTCACTCTTGATTCATGCACCATCCCGGTACACCGCCGGAGGCATTCATATAGAGTCATATCTTGTTCTAAGCTTCGAGTTGTAATCCTTATGTTGTAATCAATAGAAGTGTGATGATCATGATTATTAGAGCATTGCCCCCAAAAAAAAGATAAAGGCCAAAATAAAAAAAGGCCAAAAAACGAAAAGAAAAGGGCAATGCTACTATCTCTTTTTCCACACTTGTGCTTCAAAGTAGCACCTTGTTCTTCATGTAGTGAGTCTCATATATTGTGCTTCAAAGTAGCACCTTGTTCTTCATGTAGTGAGTCTCATATATTGTGCTTCAAAGTAGCACCATGTTTTTCATATAGTGAGTCTCATAAGTTGTCTTGTTCATTCTAGTGGGAATTTTTCATTATAGAACTTGGCTTGTATATTCCTACGATGGGCTTCCTCAAAATGCCCTAGGTCTTCATGAGCAAGCAAGTTGGATGCACACCCACTAGTTTTCTTTTGTTGAGCATTCATAGCTCTAGTGCATCCGTTGCATGGCAATCCCTACTCCTTGCATTAACATCAATCGATGGGCATCTCCATAGCTCATTGATTAGCCTCGTTGATGTGAGACTTTCTCCTTTTTTGTCTTCTCCACACAATCCCCCTCATCATATTCTATCCCACCCATAGTGCTATATCCATGGCTCACGCTCATGTATTGCGTGAAGGTTGAAAAAGTTTGAGATTATTTAAGTATGAAACAATTGCTTGGCTTGTCATCGGGGGTATAGAAGTTGGGAACATCTTTGTGTGACGAAAATGAAGCATAGCCTAACTATATGATTTTGTAGGGATGAACTTTCTTTTGCCATGCTATTTTGAGAAGACATGATTACTTTGATTAGTATGCTTGAAGTATTATTATTCTTATGTCAATATGAACTTTTGTCTTGAATCTTTCGGATTTGAATATTCATACCATGATTAAGAAGATTTACATTGAAATTATGCCAAAGTATCACTCCGCATCAAAAATTCTCTTTTTATCATTTACCTACTCGAGGACGAGCAGGAATTAAGCTTGGGGATGCCTGATACGTCTCCAATGTATCTATAATTTTTGATTGCTCCATGCTACTTTATCTATTGTTTTGGACTATATTGGGCTTTATTTTCCACTTTTATATTATTTTTGGGACTAACCTATTAACCGAAGGCCCAGCCCAGAATTGCTGTTTTTTGCCTTTTTCAGTATTTCGAAGAAACAGAATATCAAACGGAGTCCAAACGGAATGAAACCTTCGGGAACGTGATTTTATCATCAGATAAGACCCAGGAGACTTGGACCCTCCGTCAAGAAAGCCACGAGGCGGTCACGAGGGTGGAGGCGCGCCCTCCCCCCCCCCCCCCGGGCGCGCCCCCCTGCCTCGTGGGCCCCTCGAAGCTCCACCGACGTACTCCTTCCTCCTATATATACCTACATACCCCCAATAGACCAGACGAGGAGCTAAAAAACCTAATTCCACCGCCGCAACATTCTGTATCCACGAGACCCCATCTTGGGGCCTGTTCTGGAGCTCCGCCGGAGGGGGCATCTACCACGAAGGGCTTCTACATCAACACCGTAGCCCCTCCGATGAAGTGTGAGTAGTTTACTTCAGACCTTTGGGTCCATAGCTAGTAGCTAGATGGCTTATTCTCTCTTTTTGGATCTCAATACAATGTTCTCCCCCTCTCTCGTGGAGATCTATTCGATGTAATCTTCTTTTTGCGGTGTGTTTGTTGAGACCGATGAATTGTGGGTTTATGATCCAGCTTATCTATGAATAATATTTGAATCTTCTCTGAATTATTTTATGTATGATTGAGTTATCTTTGCAAGTCTCTTTGAATTATCCGTTTGGTTTGGCCAACTAGATTGGTAGTTCTTGCAATGGGAGAAGTGCATGGCTTTGGGTTCAATCTTGCGGTGTCCTTACCCGAGGATGTAAAGGGTTGCAAGGCACGTATTGTATTGTTGCCATCGAGGATAACAAGATGGGGTATTTATCATATTGCATGAATTTATTCCTCTACATCATGTCATCTTGCTTAAGGCGTTACTCTGTTTTTAACTTAATACTCTAGATGCATGCTGGATAGCGGTAGATGAGTGGAGTAATAGTAGTAGATGCAGAATCGTTTCGGTCTACTTGTCTTGGACGTGATGCCTATATACATGATCATACCTAGATAACCTCATAACTATGCTCAATTCTGTCAGTTGCTCGACAGTAATTTGTTCACCCACCGTAGAATACTTATGCTCTTGAGAGAAGCCACTAGTGAAACCTATGGCCCCCAGGTCTATTCTCATCATATTAATCTCCATCACTTTATTTACTTGCTTTGACTTTACTTTCTACTTTGCATCTTTATACTAAAAATACCAAAAATATTATCTCCACCAGA
This sequence comes from Aegilops speltoides, assembly GCA_021437245.1. Taxonomy (NCBI): domain Eukaryota; kingdom Viridiplantae; phylum Streptophyta; class Magnoliopsida; order Poales; family Poaceae; genus Aegilops; species Aegilops speltoides. The sequence continues at coordinate 308,736,341 of CM038142.1, read as the reverse complement.
TCTCACTCTCGTAAGTGACCGTGAAGGGATTGACAACCCCTAATCGTGTTGGTTGCGAGTAGCTATCGTTTTGTGCAGGTACGAGGGACTTGCGCGTGACCTCCTACTGGATTGATACCTTGGTTCTCAAAAACTGAGGGAAATACTTACGCTACTGTGCTACATCATCCTCTCCTCTTCGGGGAAAACCAACACAAGCTCGAGACGTAGCAATGAGTTGATCAAAGCATATGGTTTTATACAGACTTTTGGAGAAGCCTGTATTTATAGGAAAGTGAGTGGGAGCACTACAACATTTCTGATAAAGTATATGTGAATGACATATTGTTGAGCAGAAATAATGTAGAATCTTCTGGAAAGCATAAAGGGGTATTTGAAAGGAGTTTCTCAAAGAAATACCTCGGTGAAGCTGCTTACCGATTGAGCATCAAGATCTATAGAGATAGATCAAGACGCTTGATACGATTTTTTCAATAAGTACTTGATAAGATTTTGAAGTAGTTCAAAATGGAACAGTCAAAGAAGGAGTTCTTGTCTGTGTTGCAAGGTGTGAAGTTGAGTAAGACTCAAAACCCGACCATGGCAGAAAATAGAAAGAGAATGAAAAAGTCATTCCCTATGCCTCAGTCATAGGTTCTATAAAGTATGCTATGCTGTGTACCAGACCTATTGTATACCTTGCTATGAGTTTGGCAAGGGAGTACAATTTTGATCTAAGAGTAGATCACTGGACAGCGGTCAAGAATATCCTTAGTGAGGACTAAGGAAATATTTCTCAATTATGGAGGTGATAAAAGAGCCCGTCGTAAAGAGTTACATCGATGCAAGCTTTTACAAGAATCCAGATGACTCTAAGTCTCAATCTGGATACATACTGAAAGTGGGAGCAATTAGCTAGAGTAGCTCCATGCAGAGCATTTGCAAAACCCATACAGATCTGAATTTGGCAGAACCATTGACTAAACTTCTCTCACAAGCAAAACATGATCACACCTTAGTACTCTTTGGGTGTTAAATCACATAAACGATGTGAACTAGATTACTGACTCTAGTAAACCCTTTGAGTGTTGGTCACATAGAGATGTGAACTATGGATGTTAATCACATGGTGATGTGAACTATTGTTGTTAAATCACATGGCGATGTGAGCTAGATTATTTACTCTAGTGCAAGTGGGAGACTGAAGGAAATATGCCCTAGAGGCAATAATAAAGTTATTATTTATTTCCTTATATCATGATAAATGTTTATTATTCATGCTAGAATTGTATTAACCGGAAACATAATACATGTGTGAATACATAGACAAACAGAGCGTCACTAGTATGCCTCTACTTGACTAGCTCATTAATCCAAGATGGTTATGTTTCCTAACCATTGACATGAGTTGTCATTTGATTAACGGGATCACATCATTAGGAGAATGATGTGATTGACTTGACCCATTCCGTTAGCTTAGCACCTGATCGTTTAGTATGTTGCTATTGCTTTCTTCATGACTTATACATGTTCCTATGACTATGAGATTATGTAACTCCCGTTTACCGGAGGAACACTTTGTGTGCTACCTAACGTCACAACGTAACTTGGTGATTATAAAGGAGCTCTACAGGTGTCTCCGAAGGTACATGTTGAGTTGGCATATTTCGAGATTAGGATTTGTCACTCCGATTGTCGGAGAGGTATCTCTGGGCCCTCTCGGTAATGCACGTCACTATAAGCCTTGCAAGCAATGTGACTAATGAGTTAGTTGTGGGATGATGCATTACATAACGAGTAAAGAGACTTGCCGGTAACGAGATTAAACTAGGTATTGAGATACCGATGATCGAATCTTGGGCAAGTAACATACCGATGACAAAGGGAACAACGTATGTTGTTATGCGGTTTGACCGATAATTCTTCGTAGAATATGTGGGAGCCAATATGAGCATCCAGGTTCCTCTATTGCTTATCAACTGGAGACGTGTCTCGGTCATGTCTATATTGTTCTCGAACCCATAGGGTCCGCATGCTTAAGGTTCGGTGACGATCGGTATTATGAGTTTATGTGTTTTGATGTACCGAAGGTAGTTCGGAGTCCCGGATGAGATCGGGGACATGACGAGGAGTCTCGAAATGCTCGAGACTTAAAGATCGATATATTGGACGACTATATTCGGACTTCGGAAAGGTTCCGAGTGATTCGGTTATTTTTCGGAGTACCGGAGAGTTACGGGAATTTGCCTAGGAGTATATGGGCCTTATTGGGTCATACGGGAATAGAGGAGAGAGGCCAAAAGGAAGGAGGCGCACGGCCCCCCTCTGGTCCGAATTGGACAAGGGGTGCAGCCTCCTTTTCCTTCTCCCTCTCCCCCTCTTTCCTTCTCTCCTACTTCGGAAAGGAAAGGGGAATCCAACTAGGACTTGGGAGTCCTAGTAGGACTCCCCACACTTGACGCGCCCTCCTCTAGAGCCGGTCTCTCCCTCCTTCCTTTATATACGGGGGCAGGGGGCACCTCTAGACACAACAATTGATCATTGATCTCTTAGCCGTGTGCGGTGCCCCCCTCCACCATATTCCACCTCAGAAATATCATAGCGGTGCTTAGGCGAAGCCCTGCGTCGGTAGCATCATCAACACAGTCATCACGCCGTCGTGCTGACGAAACTCTCCCGCAAAGCTCTGCTGGAACGGATTTCGTGGGACGTCATGGAGCTGAACGTGTGCTGAACTCGGAGGTGTCGTACGTTCGGTAGTTGATCTGTCGGATCATGAAGACGTACGACTACATCAACCGCATTGTGCTAACACTGCCGCTTTTGGTCTACGAGGGTACGTGGACAACACTCTCCCCTCTCGTTGCTATGCATCACCATGACCTTGCGTGTGCGTAGGAATTTTTTTGAAATTACTACGTTACCCAACACCTTGCAACCCCTATTGTCACTGGGTAAGGACACCGCAAGATTGAACTCAAAGCTAAGCACTTCTCCCATGGCAAGAAAGATCAATCTAGTAGGCCAAACCAAACTAATAATTCGAAGAGACTTGCAAAGATAACTCAATCATACATAGAAGAATTCAGAGAAGATTCAAATATTTCTCATAGATAAACTTGATCATAAACCCACAATTCAATGGATCTCGACAAACACACCGCAAAAAGAGTTACATCGAATAGATCTCCACAAGAGAGGGGGAGAACATGGTATTGAGATCCAAAAAGAGAGAAGAAGCCATCTAGCCAATAACTATGGACCCGAAGGTCTATGGTAAACTACTCACAACTCATCGGAGGGGCTATGGTGTTGATGTAGAAGCCCTCTGTGGTCGATTCCCCCTCCGGTGGAGCGCCGGCGAAGGCTCCAACATGGGATCTCGCGGATACAGAAGGTTACGGCGGTGGAAATTGTTTTTCGTTGGCTCCCTTGATGTTTTCGGGGTACGTGGGTATATTTAGGAGGAAGAAGTAGGTTGGTGGCCTCCCGAGGGGGCCACGAGACAGGGGGCGCGCCCTGTAGGGTGGGCACGCCCTCCCCCTCGTGGCCACGTCGGCTGCTTTTTGTCTTGCACTCCAAGTCCTCTGGATCACGTTCGTTCCAGAAAATCACGCTCCCAAAGGTTTCATTCCGTTTGGACTCCGTTTGATATTCCTTTTCTTTGAAATACTGAAATATGCAACAAAAAAAAGCAATACGGGCTGGGCCTCCAGTTAGTAGGTTAGTCCCAAAAATGATATAAATGTGTAAAATAAAGCCAATAAACATCCAAAAGGGGTAATATAATAGCATGGAAAAATTAAAAATTATAGATACGTTGGAGACGTATCAGTGTTCTAAGGGAAATGGTTTTTGCGGGTGGAAAATACTTAGTAATAAAAACATCCTTGCACTTGTTCCAATAATCGATACTATTGCGAGTCAAAGAAGAAAACCAAATTTTTGCGTGATCTCGCAAAGAAAACAGAAATAATTTTAACTTCACAACATCATTGTCCACATATTTTTTTCGTTTGCATATCGCATAATTCCACGAATGTGTTAAGATGGGACGTGGCATCCTCATTAAGAGTACCGGCAAATTGATCTTTAATAACAAGATTCTGCAAAGCAGTATTAATGTCACAAGACTCTGCACTAGTGGCGGGAGGAGCAATTGGAGTGCTAATAAAATCATTGTTGTTGGTATTTCAGAAATCACACAACTTGGTGTTCTCTTGGGTCATGATGACTACACAACAAGATTGCACTCAAAAACAGATATGACGAGAAAACGGCAAACAAAAAAAGAGGAAGAATAAAATGGCAAATCTTTGTGAAGTGGGGGAGAGGAAAACGAGAGGTAAAATGGCAAATAATGTATATTGCGAGGAGATGAGATTTGTGATTAGGAACCTGGTTGATGTTGATGATGTCTCCCCGGCAACGACGCCAGAAATTCCTTTTGATGTTGTCTTGAACTACGTCGATATTTCCCCAAAGAGGAAGGGATGATGCAGCACAGCAACGGTAGGTATTTCCCTTAGTGATGAGACCAAGGTTATCAAACTAGTAGGAGAACCACGCAACACAACGTAAAAATCTCCTGCACACAAATAACAAATACTCACAACCTGATGTGTTAAAGGGGTTGTCAATCCCTTTCGTGTAACGGCACCAGAAAGCACGGAGATGGAATAAAGTTGTAATAGACTGGACAAATAGATTGCAAATAAAGTAAACTGTAGCAAAGTATTTTTGTATTTTTTGGTTTAATAGATCTAAAAATAAAAGCAAATAAAAATAGATCGCGAAGGCAAATATATTAAAGAATAGACCCGAGGGCGGTAGGTTTCACTAGTGGCTTCTCTCGAGAAAAATAGAAAACGGTGGGAAAACAATGTTGGGCAATTGGTAGAACTTCAAATAATCATGACGATATCCAGGCAATGATCATTATATAGGCATCACATCCAAGATTAGTAGACTGACTCCTGCCTACATCTACTACTATTACTCCACACATCGACCGCTATCCAGCATGCATCTAGTGTATTAAGTTCATGAAAAACCGGAGTAATGCAATAAGAACGATGACATGATGTAGACAAGATATATTTATGTAGAAATAGACCCCATATTGTTATCCTTAATAGCAATGATACATACATGTCGTTTCCCCTTCTGTCACTAGGATCAAGCACTGTAAGATCGAACCGATCACAAAGCATCACTTCCCATTGCAAGATAAATAGATCAAGTTGGCCAAACAAAACCGAAATATCGGAGAAGAAATAAGAGGCCATAATCAACCATGCATATAAGAGATCAAAGAAGACTCAAATAACTTTCATGGATAAAAACATAGATCTGATCATAAACTAAAAGTTCATCGGATCCCAAAATACACACCGCAAAAAGACTTGCATCATATGGATCTCCAAGAGACCATTGTATTGACAATCAAGAGAGAGAGAGAGGAAGCCATCTAGCTACTAACTACGGACCCGTAGGTCTACAAAGAACTACTCATGCATCATCGGAGAGGCACTAATGGACATGATGAACCCCTCTGTGATGGTGTCTAGATTGGATCTGGTGTTTCTGGAACTTGCGGCGGCTGGAATTGATTTTCGTCGACTCCCCTAGGGTTTCTAGAATATTGGGGTATTTATAGAGGAAAGTGGAGGTGCAGGAGGCCACCGAGGTGGGCATAACCCACCTGGGCGCGCCTAGGCCCCCAGGCGCACCCTGGTAGGTTGTGCCCCCCTCGGGGCACCCCTCTGGTACTTCTTTGTTCCAACTTGTGTCTTCTGGTCTACAAAAAATCCACAAAAGACTTCACTACGTTTGGACTCTGTTTGGTATTGATTTCTGGCGATTTAAAAAACAAGCAGAAAACAGCAACTGGCACTGGGCACTATGTCAATAGGTTAGTACCAAAAAATGATATAAAATGCTTATAAAATGATTGTAAAAGATCCAAGAATGATAATATAACAGCACTAAACAATCAAAAATTGTAGATACGTTGGAGACGTATCAACCAACATGATGAAAGTGATTAGATGAAATCCTCGTGTGCCCTCAAGAACACTTTGCTTATCACAAGAGACCGTTTTGGGCTGTCCTTTGCCTCAAAAGGATTGGGCTACCTTGTTGCACTTTTGTTACCATTATTGTTACTTGCTCGTTACAAATTATCTTGGTATCAAACTAATCGCTACTTATAATTTCAGTGCTTGCAGACATTGCCTTACTGAAAACCGCTTGTCATTTCCTTCTGCTCCTCGTTGGGTTCGACACTCTTACGTATTGAAAGTACTACGATTGATCCCCTATACTTGTGGATCATCAATATTCAGCATCAATGGGCAATGGCTTCACCATGCTGAGCATTTGACTCATATTGGGCTCAAGCTTGTGAAATATACATTGCAGTTCTTGTTCATAAGGCTGACAACCTGGCTCATATAGATCACCAAGAGTGGGCAGAGAAGTTAGCTCGATGATATCCTGAGCTTTGGCTTCATGATGGACATCTCTTGTCACCCACTCAAGGACCCATGTCTTCGGATCCCTGTTGTAGCCTCTTATGTCTAGAGTGGCATAGAACTGTAGAAGAACCTCTTCATTCTGATGCTCCTTGTTAGTGACAAACGGGAGTAGCCCAACTTCACAAGAGCATTTTAGGGCTTCTCCAAGGAATGGCAGCCCAGCAATGGCGTCATAGTCAAGACGCTTGTGAGGAAAACTCCTGTCTTGGTTGTAGAGAATGCAAGGATAATAGCCCCTTTGCTAGTGGCTCCAGAACCTGTCAGATGAGATCTTTGGCTTCCTGAAGGGGTTCTTGGCTGATTCGAAGAAAGTGCTGTGCTCTCTGAAGATGATCACACTGAATGAGCCTTGTGTAGTGATAGCACTTGGATGCCTTGGCAGCCTGGGATTTGCTCCACATGATGGTCGTATTAGGGACCAGGAGCAGTTGGAGGCGTCAAGATTGGCCACTTAACAGTAAAAAGCTCACCACGATAGAACGCACGTTCCATGGTGTGAGGCACAGGGGGAGGAACAGCCACATACGAGGTGGAGGGTTTTGTCTTGTCTTCTGTGGCATCATTGACTTTAGGCTGCACATTATCTTCAGCTATGACAACATCATTGGCTTAAGTAGTGGTAGTGGTAGCCGCATTTGCCTCAGCGTTAGTGGCTTCATGGATTGGAGGGTCTAGCACAATCACTTCTTCTTCTTGAACAATGGGATCACTGGTAGGGGGAATAACGTCATGGTCTTCTTCTTTCTCTTCATCGACGGATGCATCCGGAATGTCTTCAGCCACTTTGGCTTCAGATTCTTGTGCAGACACTAAAGGGATGGCTTCAGGGAACACTTGACGTGCTACTGAGCTTGTATTTTTACAACCTCTTCAGGAATGCTGGACATGGAGATCGTGGGCCTAGGGCCTCTGTGAAGCCTTTAGAAAGATGGCGACGCCTATGGTGAAGGAGTGGTCTTCTCCATGTCTTCGGGCGTTGCTTGCGAGGTCTCAAGCACCGGAGTGGTGACATGAGCGGGTGAGTGCGAGGAATAACTTCATGCAACGGAGAGTTGGGGTGGTGCTCTTCCCAGAATACATCTTGTGTGAATGGCCTCATGGGACCGCCAATGCTGATCAGTTCACTACTCGAAGGAGCAGTGTAACGCCCCGGATTCGATGCGCCAGGTGTCTGCCAGTTATTCGCCGTCGTTGTCATGTCATTTGCTTGCGTGTTGCACTTTGCCATGTCATCATATGCATTTTATCATGTCATCATGTGCATTTCATTTTGCATACGTGTTCGTTTCATGCATCCGAGCATTTTCCCCGTTGTCCGTTTTGCAATCCGGCACTCCTATGTCCTCCGGCGTTCCCCTTTTTGCCTCTTCTCTTGTGCGGGTATTAAACTTTCTCGCAATGACCCGAGGTTTGCCAAGCGGCCTTGGTATAGCACTGGTAGACCGCCTGTCAAGTTTCGTGCCATTTGGAGGTCGTTTGATACTCCAACGGTTAACCGGGTAACCGTAAAGCCCTCTTTGTGTTGCAGCCCAACACCCCTTCCAAAGTGGCCCAAAACCCACCTAACTCCCCTCCATGCTCTCGGTCGTTCGATCGCGATCGCGTGGCCAAAAACCGCTCCTCATTTGGACTCTCCTAGCTCCCTCTACCTATATATAGACCTCCTCCCCCGAAATTCGCGGATGATTCCACCCTAACCCTAGCAGTCTTTCCTCCTCGCGCCGCCGGACGCGTCCGCCCGCGCCGGACACGTCCGCCGACCACGTCGCCCCGGTGAATCAGATCGCACCACGCCGCCAACCCGCCGCCTCAGCCAACCACGTCTCGCCACTGCCTCCGGCCTCCCGCCGCCGCAGCAGTCCAGGGGCCTAGGGCAGTTCGCCGCCCCACGACGCCGCCCGTGCCTTGGCGCTCTGCCGCCGGAGCCTCCGCCGCCGCTTCGCCGCCGCCTCCGCCTGCCTCCGAGCATGGCCCGGCGCCGCCTCCGCCTCGCCGCGCCTCCGGGTCGTCCTCCGCGCGCGCGCCTCTTGCCGTCGCCGAGCCAGCAGCACGCTGCCGCCGCCACACTCGCCTCCCGCGCCGCGCTGCTGAGCTCGCCTCCGACCGGCGCCGGCAGCCACCTCGCTTCGCGGCCCGGCCTTCAGCGCGGCGCCCGTCCCCCGCCTCGGCCTCCCCGCCTCGGCCAGATCCGGGAAGGAGACCCCGGATCCCGCCTCCTCCGCCGCCTCAAGTTCGCCGCCAGCGATCCCTCGCCGGAGAACCTCTGCCGCTGCCGTCCGGGTCCACCTTGGCCCGATCCGCGGGCCCGCGCCCGGATCCATCTCGCCCGATCCGGATCCTCAGGTTGACCCCCGAAATCCACCAAGTCCCCGAAGCATTTTGCATAATCATGCCATATTCATCATGCTGTATCTCTGCATCCGTAGCTCCGTTTCGTGCGTGCAATATGTCAAATTGTTCGCCTCAACGGGTACTTCATTTCATTCCATTGCATCATTTTCATTGGAGCTCATCTTGATGCCCGAAATGCTGTTGGAAGAGTGCATGTTGATGTTAATCTGCTGAAACTGTTATAACTTGCTCATTTGTCATTTTTGCCATGATTGATGTGTGCATCCTATGAGGTTGATGTCTACATGTATGTTGATCTATGCCATGCCATCTTTCCAGGGGTGTATGCCATGTATTTTTGTGATCAATGTGGTGACTAGCACAAGCATGCAAACTAGGCTTCGTGATATTGCTGATTTTAGTCCCTGTTCTGTTGTTATTTTGATGCCATGTAAACTTGATGCTACAGAGAGATCCATGCATATTTTGAGATACTTCAGTAAGGGTGTTTTTAACATGTGGTTATTGTCTATCAATTCGTGCCCTTGTTTGCATTTATGGAGTAGTCTAGCATGTCATTTTGGTACTCTACTTTTGCTTCAAAATGTTTCCTGGCAGATTGTTTACGTGTTATTCAATTTGGCCAAGCTTGCTATAGTTGATCCTTGCATGCTATGGACTTGTTCTTGACTTGGTTTGTTTCACAAACATGTCTTCTTGATGATGCTATGCTTATCTTGTCATGCAATGACTTGTGGTGAGTGAATCGAGCTTGTTAAGGAGGGTACTTGATGTTGCTGTTTTGCTAGGCTGAATCTGTTATTTCGTGATGCTACATAAACATGTTGCTACTAATCATTCTATGCATAATATGGAGATGTTCTATAAACATGTTTTGATCTACATGTTATTCTCTATCCATTCATGCCCTTGGTTGCAATTATAGCCTGCTGTAGCTTGTTGTAATCTTACTCTAAAGTTGCTTGAAAATGTTGCTGTCAGCCTGTTAACATTAAGTTCACTTGTTCCCATGTGTTTTGCTAGTGTTCCATGCACCCTATGACCTTGCTCTTGCCATGCTTAGCTTCATAAATATGTCTTCTTACTGTTGGTTGCCTTTCCATGCCATGTATTGCTATGTAGTGAGTGGTTCAAGCTCAGGAACATGCCTACTTATTGTTGTTCCTGCCATGTTTGAATCTGTAATATAACTTGCCATGTTTACATGGGTGCCATCATATTTTCTGATCCTTTTTGGCTCATGGTCAGTAAGGGACTTTTGATCTATGCAATTAGTAGATTCATGCCATGCCTTTGTTTGCCATGATAAGTTCCCGTAACATGTTGTTTGATAGCTCTAAACATTGCAACCTGATGTTATTTCTGCTAAAGTCTGAAACTGTTATTATTTGCAATCTTACCATGTTTTTTGAGTATGTTCTAGTTATTTCTGGAGATAGCTCAGTGTTCATGTTTTGTTATGCTTTACGTGTACTTCATGCCCATGCCTTTTGTTCTTATGTTGGGGTGCCGTAGCTTGTTTTCTTTGATGCTTGCAAGATGCCTAGTTGCTGTTATGGACAGATTGTTGCTATGACTTGTATATAGTGTATGTGTTGAACCGTTGCTCCGTTTTGAGTGTGATCTATATAAAAATTGCTTGTTTTTGCATGTAGCTTCATATTATCATGTTGCATCCTTGTTTTGAGGTGTTTGCTTGATGTTCGTATGCATTTTGCATCGATCCCATGTTGAACTTGTTTTGCTCATATCTTCTAGGCCGTAGCTCCGAATCTAATGAACTTTATATGTAACTTGACTAGAATTTTGTGTAGATCATCTTGGTGCATCTTAACTTGCTGTTTAACAACTTGAACATAAGGTTTATTCAGATCTGGACCAATTTCGAAATATGCATACGAGGACTTACCGGAATTGTTATATGTTGTTTCCGGCCTCATTTAAACTTGCCTTGATGTGTTGTTCTTGTTTGCATCATCTCTTGCCAAGAGTAGCTTCATGTAGATTGGTCATGCATCATGCTTGTTGTGCATCATGCCTTGTTCATGTGTGGTGTGTTTACCTATGTTGTGTGCTTCTTCTTGTTAGTTCCTATTTGTTGCGATCGTGAGGATTCGTTCGTCTACGGTTGGTTCGGCTTCATCCGTTCGTCTTCTTCATGGACTCATTCTTCTTCCTTGCAGGATTTCAGGCAAGATGACCACTACCCTGGATCTCACTACTATCATTGCTATGCTAGTTGCTTCGTTCTATCGCTATGCTGCGTTACCTATCTATTGCTCTTCAAGCCTCCCAAATTGCCATGAACCTCTAACCTTTGACACCATTCCTAGCAAACCATTGCTTGGCTATGTTACCGCTTTGCTTAGACCCTCTTATAGCGTTGCTAGTTGCAGGTGAAGTTGAAGATTTCTCCATGGTGGACAGGGTTTTGTTGGGATATCACAATATCTCTTATATTATTAATGCATCTATATACTTGGTAAAGGGTGGAAGGCTCGGCCTTATGCCTGGTGTTTTGTTCCACTCTTGCCGCCCTAGTTTCCGTCATACCGGTGTTATGTTCCCGGATTTTATGCTCCTAACGCGGTCGGGTGATTTATGGGACCCCCGACAGTTCGCTTTGAATAAAACTTGTCCAGCAAGGCCCAACCTTGGTTTTACCATTTGCCTCACCACCACCTATACCCTTCCCTTGGGTCGGCCAACCCAAGGGTCATCTTTATTTTTAGCCCCCCCGGGCCAGTGCTTGTCTAAGTGCTGGTCTGAACCGGGTAGATTGCAGGGCCCCCTCGGGGCAACTCGACGTCTGGTTTTACTCGTAGGCTGACCTATCCGGTGTTGCCCTGAGAACGAGATATGTGCAGCTCCTATCGGGATTGTCGATGCATCGGGTGGCTTTGCTGGTCTTGTTTTACCATTGTCGAAATGTCTTGTAAACCGGGATTCCGAGACTGATCGGGTCTTCCTGGGAGAAGGTCTATTCCTTCGTTGATCGCGAGAGCTTGTCATGGGCTAAGTTGGGACACCCTGCAGGTATAAACTTTCGAGAGCCATGCCCGCGTTATGTGGCGAGATGGGAATTTGTTAATGTCCGTTGTAGATAACTTGACACCAGATCCGAATTAAAATGCATCAACCGCGTGTAGCCGTGATGGTCTCTTCTCGCCGAGTCCGGAAGTGAACAGGTTTCGTGTTATGTTTGGCGTAAGTAGGTGTTCAGATCACCTCTTGATCATTGGTAGCTTCACGACCGTTCCGCTTGTTTCTCTTCTCGCTCTCATTTGCGTATGTTAGCCACCATATCATGCTTAGTCGCTGCTGCAACCTCACCACTTTACCCCTTCCTTTCCTATTAAGCTTTGCTAGTCTTGATACCCATGGTAATGGGATTGCTGAGTCCTCGTGTCTCACAGATTACTACAACAACAGTTGCAGGTGCAGGTTATGCGATGATCATGACGCGAGAGCGATGCTTGCTTGCGTTGAGTTCTTCTTCTGCTTCTTCTTCGATCAAGGGATAGGCTCCAGGTCGGCAGCCTGGGCTAGCAGGGTGGATATTGTTTGGGTTTCTGTTTATGTATCATCCGTAGTCGGATGTTGATCTCTTGTATGATGATATTGTATTTGCGTGGCATTGTATGCCTTATGTATGTATCCCCATCTATTATGTAATGTTGATGTAATGATATCCACCTTGCAAAAGCGTTCCAATATGCGGGTCTATCCTTGGTGGGGCCTTCGAGTTCCTTTTGGATAGGGTCGCATATTGGGCGTGACAAGCAGGCGATGATACCGGATTGGTCTGGATCTGAGGAAGGACTTCATCATCTTCAACATTGTGATCATGACCAATGTCTTCAACTGTGGTGGAGTCAGCAGCTGGAATATCTTCAAACTGAGGAGCCTATGTGGAAGCAGGCTCATGCACAACAAGATGACACTCGCGGTTGGTGGAAGCTGGCAGTGCGACAGAGATAAGCTCAACAAGCAATAGTTCTCGAGGAGTGGGACGTTCTTTGCGTGAAGACTTGGAAGACTTTGTCTCCAGCTTCTTCTTGGAGGGAGCAGCATCAGAAGTGTCATGATGCTTCCTCTTCTTGGCTTCAGCCTCAGCCAGCTTAGTCTTCTTTTGCTCAGAAGATACTGAAGGGACCTTGGCTTCATGCGAGTCATACTGGCAGGGAAGACAATGCTTGGTCTTTCCTGCCTTGGGGCTTTAGGTTTGGCTTCAGCTGGTTTCTTCTACTTCTTGGCAGCCAGCTTGAGGTCAATGCATGGTCACCCAAGTGTCTTTCTCTTCACAGCCTCATTGTGAGCCTAAATGCACTTTTCAGCATAGTACTTCATGTGCTGACATGAGCCTTTGGCTTCATCACGTTTCTGCTGGAACTGAACCTTGAGGTCAATCATCATCTGCTTGAAGTTTTGAAAATCAACAACACTGAGCTTTCCCATATGCTTCTTGAACTGGTCCTTCTCATAGTCAATTTTGTTTTCAGCTCAACAATCTTCTGGGCTATATCAAGTTCCTTGGCAATGCATCCCTAAAAGGTGACACTGATGCCAATGGGCAGCTACAGATCATCAATGGTGACAGTAGGATCTTCAAACCATTCATCAATGAAATTGTTGATGATATCTACATCAAAGAGAGGCAAGTCCTTGAAGATTTTGGCCTCTTGCTTGCTCTTGATAAGCAATTCCAGAGCATCATCAACAAGATCTTCATCACTTGACAGAGCAATAACATTCTCTTCATTGCACAAAATGCTAGCTGGGTGAGGTCATGCCCAGAAATCTTATTGGGCTTCTTGGACTTTTTAGAGATGCGAGATTGATCTTCAGGCTGCATACTAGATTCAGGAGGTGCAGATTTCAGTGGCTTCGCTCTTGAAGCTTTCGGTGCTACAGAAGATTTTGAAGCCTTAGTCTTCTTCTTTGGCTTCAGAGGCTCGGGATCATCCCCATGCTCCTCTTCGGCAACAGCTTCTTCCAAAGTGACCCTCTGTGTAGCGATGTGAGAGAGAAGCTCATCAAAGTTATTGAAAGGACCAATGATGTTTTGATTGGCTTCACGACTCCCATCTGGCCTTGGAGCAGCTGGACCGGGATTGAAGTCAATCCCAAAGTCCTTGTTTTTCTACATGGCAGAAGCCCTTACAAACTGAAGATTTTTCTCAAACAATTCATCATCGTGACACCACCGGAGACTGGAGGGATCGGCATCGTCAGGCTGAGGTCCTCTGGCCATGCAAGCATAGAAGCCCTTTGCAATAGCTTTAGCCTTCGTCTTGGGATGCGGTTTCTTATACACAATATCAGCCCATGGTGGCCTCACTGCATTCTTCTTTGCATACTCATTTGTGAACGAAGTTGTACAGAAACCATTGCTCTACCCAATATCTTCGAATCCATTGGACTCGAGTCTTCCGTTCACCATAGGTTTCCTCTGGGTCAGACTTGTATTGCTCGTAAATATCTGGTGGCAGGTCAAAAGCAGTGTTGTCTCGGTGCTACCTGCCACCCTTCTTTGCAGATCTGCTTGTTGCCATTAGATTCAAACTAAAGGCTTCGCGACAGTGTTTGGCTTCAATCTGCTTGTCAAACAAGAGTTGGCTTCAGGTGATTCAATGTGATGCTGTAAGAATTCTGGAAACGAATGCAGACTATGAGAACCAAGAGATTTTCCCATGCACATGTACCTGTGAGAGCATTAGAGATGGGAGGGAAGGGGAAGAGGTCATATGCATTCTCAGAAGATTTTGAAAATAAATCAGTTTGAAGACATTGACCTCATAGTGCGAAGACATTCACTTATCGATGTGAGTTGGTTCTAGATTTGTACGAATCCATGAATAAGTACAGGTGAGGAATCTAACTAGTTGTAGCGTATAAGTGAACATATTTGCAAGTAATGAGATGCAAAAACAGAAGGATATAAATTTGGAAGTGTAGAAAACACTTTTTGAAGATGTGGACAGTTTCAACGGATCAAATATGCGGTAAAAAGCAAATTCTATTTACCGCACGATGAACTGCTAGACGGGGTGGAAGGAGGTCGAGCAGTCCAATCTCCCGTGCCCTAACTTGGCGGCGGAAGACACCTACGGCAACGGTGGAGAAGACGATGTCCGCGGCCGCCGTGAAGACGAGATCGGAGAGGTTGCGGTAGCTAAGCACTTTGTCTCCGGCGGCGACAAATGCTAGCGGTGGCGCTAGGGTTTGAGCAAGATGCCAAGGTGGGAGTAGAGATATTGACCGCGAGGGGGAAGTATTTATAAGGAGAAGGGGTGGTGGAATGCAATTATGCAGGTGCCCATGGTAGTTCACATCTAAAGGACACGTGGCAAGCATGCAACTTATCGAGGGTTGAGCCACGATCCCACGTGTGCCTGGTTTGTCGGGTGATCGTTCCGGCTTCTCTGGTATTCAGGCAAAAGGGATAAGAACATTAAAATCAATTTTAAATGTGTGTCTTTGTATCTTCAGCTGACAAGGACACAGTGAAGACATCCGACACGTGTCAACATAATGCATATGAAGAGACAGAGAGAATTTGAGGGATAAGCACAGAAGGGGTTAGGGTCCGATCACATTCACTTAGCGCAAAAAAACTGCAACTTGAATACATAGCTATAAGTGAATGCTGTAGAGGACAGAACACATGTGTGTGTGTGTGTGTGTGTGTGTGTGTGTGTGTGTGTGTGTGTGTGTAGTAGCACTATTCTGATCCCAGGATCAGAATAGTTATTTGGATCAGGGCGCCCCCTATATAGGCGCGATGAGTTAGTTCCCGAGATTCTTTCACCGAAACCAGGAACTGCCTCCAGCTTGTGGCAAAAAAAACTGCCCCCACATCCCGCATCTTTCTCCCCAGGCCCGATCCACCTCTGTCGCCGCACCAGGCCACCCACCCACCGCACTCCACTGCCCCGCGCCGACCTCCAATCGCACCGCGCGGAGCTGGATCACCAACCGTGCTGCCGCTGCAGTCCGGACCACCAACCACGCCACCGTTGGAGCCCGAACTTCAAGCGCGCTGCCGTCGAGCCCAAACCGCCAATGGTGCCACCGCCGGAGCCCCAACTTCCAACCTCAACACCGCCAGGCCCCGATAGCAAAAGCGTGCCATCACCACCCCTCCTCCTCTCCCAGCCCGTGGTCGACACCCATCCTCTTCCACAACCAGCACCCTCCCTCCCTGCGGCTGACGGGCCTCTAGCTCTATGGTCAGCGTGGTCCCTCCTTGTTGCAGCTTGACCCTCCTCCATGGATGGCCTGCACTGGCTGCCAGAACTCGTTGAGGTGGTACCCTTAATCCTCGACCTTCAATTACAGGTCACCAACGATGCTACAAAGAGAAAGGTCAGCATCTGGCCCTCTAGAAGTTCAGTTTGTTGATTCTTTGAAGTTTTTGAAGTTGATTATAACCGTGTGTATTTTGCAGGGCCCGCGAAGTTCAGTTTTTTGATTTTCTGAAGTTTAGTTTGTTGATTTTCTGAAGAAATAGGTTGCTTCACTTGCACTCCTCTAACTAGTCATGTGTGGTGATCTCCTTGACTCCTAGGTTCGGCACAAACTGAGAATTGTAGGCATCTTCTAAGTTTATAATGCTTGAAATGACAATATGGGATTATATAACATTCTAGGTGGAATTGGTCGATGTTGTCCCCTGTAGTTGTATAGTATCCAGATCAAACTGTCGATTCCTATTCTCTAAGTGATTTTGATGTCTAAAGTTCAACTGTATATGCAGGCGCAAAAAACGGTTGTTTTGGTTCATTAGTTTCAGTTTCACAGGTTGGTTTTCTTCTCATTTTATCTCCAAAAATGCATCAACGAGGATCAATGGCAGTCCGGGGTCTGCGAAGATGAGGGATGCTGTTTTTAGTTTGCTTTTGTGAATCAGCATCACTGCATTACACACCACACTACCCACGAGCAGTACATGTCTCTCTCCATCGTTATTCTCTCTTTATCCTCTCTCTCTCTCTCTCTCACGCGGGACACGGTGCTGCCATGGCGGCCCCGAGGACGATGAGAGCCGTGCAGTATGACAAGTATGGCGGTGGAGCTGAAGGCCTCAAGGTACGATCTCTCCTTGTGCACAATGGAACTGAAAATCATCTCTTCTTCTTCGATGTGTTCACCAATGGAACTGAGCGACCAACTCCATGGTGAATTTCACTCGTAGAATGTGGAGGTGCCGGTGTCGTCGCTGGAGAAAGGCGAGGTGCCACTGAAGATGGAGGCAGCCAGCATCAATCCGATTGACTAGAAGATCCAGAAGGGCATGCTCCGCCCCTTCCTCCCCGGCAAGTTCCCCTTCACGCCAGGTAACTAGCTTCAGACTGAGAAATGGCCACCCAATTCAGACTTGGTTGCGACAAATATTCGCCAAATAGAGATGAAAAACGTGTGATATGGCCATCTTGATAGCTGATAAAATCTCCTCGATGTCATTTGGCTAGTGATTATGATCCCGCCCCATGTCATAACATGCTATGTTTTCTAAAATCTGTACCAATTCAAGCGGTTGTTGCAGATTTTGGACATAACGACTTGAACATTGCCAGTTTCAGACAGGGAAAATGACTTGAATGCAAACTAAAACAAAGTGATGGACCCTTTTAGATGGGCACTATCACTGGTACGCGTCGGTGCTATGCAAATGGTTTTTAACCCCTTTCCGCGATGGCATTTGGAACCATCACCAAGTGAGTTGGGCAATAGGGGGGTCCTTCCCACACAACCCAGAAACTGTCGGGGATATGCCCTCATGACACACACACACTCGGCAAAATGAGGTCATGTGCGACCGGCGAGCGAGAAAATACGGTTATACGTATAGTAGTGCTCAAAAATAGAATTATACAGGTGAAATTGTTTCCGGTCGTAAGTACATCCCACACAGTCAGTCCCCGCTAAATGTTTCCGTTTGTATATACATCTTGCATAGTCGCTCCAAGGAAAATGTGTCCATTCGCACGTACATCACACACAATTTTCCCTGTTAAATCGTTTGTGATAGCATTGGCATGGCACACAATATTAACAATTTTATCATTTGTGTTATTGAATGCGTCACACACGGTGCGTAGAACAAACTGTGTGGCAAAGGTTGTCCATCACACACAGTTTTTATGTGGTAAATGTTTGCGCAAGGTGGCCTAAGGCAAACAGTTTTGAAGAGAATGTCGTGTGTGATTGTTCATAGATCCAACACGGTTTATTCCTAGAAAGTGTGCGTGTTGCCTTAGGTCATCGTCCATGGTATTTTCTAAATAACCATTTGCAATAGCAAAACACAATTAGCAGGCTAATTGCCCTATTATTAATAATCCATTTATTAATCTAATTCACATTCATATTAAACACATAATATATTTCATTCCCATATCAAGGAAGCGGGATTTCATAATTGAAATACATTAGACTACAACACAATATAGCTTCAGCACTCAGCTACCCCTTTACACAACTGCACCAGCACCAAGTTTCCCATGCAACATCTAGAACCTTTCAAAATTAGCATCATAGACGGTACATAGATAGATGCATCTCATCTAGAAAACTGCTGAAGCGGAAGGCGAATATAGAGCCTTCATTGATATTGAAGGTCTTTGCAACTTTAGGCCAGTGCATGTGGATGATTGACCATCCATCCTTCGTCCTCTTCACGAACACTTCAATAGTGAACTATGGGTGTTGTATGAAAACCTTCCTCGCCTCCTGACCATAGAGGTGGTTTGAGAGGTAATCATCAGTGAACTGCTTTGGAAAGGCCTGAAAACAAGGATGTGCATAAATATCTTCTCTATATTAGAAATGGGTCAAAGGAATAAAAAAGGCAAGGTATAATAGTTAGTACCATCCTGTAGTGAACTAATGTCTTCTTCATTGTGCAGACAAAGATCTTGTTGTTTTTTGTCGCTAATTTATTTATCCTAACAATCTTTTCGAGTTTCTTGACTTGACAGATATTCATGGACAACTCATTTCCCCATATGCAAAAAGGGTTGGACAGTGGGTCAAAACCTCTGACAGCGGGACCTACATGCGCAAGACCAAATCGTTAAAAACCTAAATATTAGAATGGTTCTTGCAATTGCACAATAATGTGCTATTAGACAACGGACCATGCACGTGCTAACCTCGATTGTAAACCTCAGTGCTTCCCATTTTTCCCTGCAACACATATAAGGTAGTTAGTCATCAGGTTAGGTAAGGGTTTGCGTGCTATCAGTAAAATATGTTGATGAAAAATAAGCACATTGCAGATTCAACGTATTAATTCAAGCCACATGGAAAACCCATTTATCCAAACCAAGCATGATTAAGAACTAGGAAATATAGCACTTGTATATGTTTCTCATGTATTAAGTACACCCAAATTTAATTTATTCCTCACATACACAATAATACAAATTCTACACACGACAATTGGACATCGCATTGCAGAATTGAACCAAGCAGTTAACTAAACACCACAAGAAATGAACCAAACATTAACTGAGCACCACATTGCACAATATAACATGCTTAACATACTAATAGAAGATCAAATAGTTAACCAAACCAAGCATGCTTAACAACTTGGAAATAGAGCAATTGTATTTGTTTCTTATGTATTTAGTACAGCCAAATTCTAATTATTTCGCACATGGTATACAATAACAGAATGCACCCACAACAATTGAACATCGCATTGCAGAATGGAACCAAACAGTTAACTAAACACCACAACAAATGAACCAAAAGGTAACTGAGCACCACATTGCACAATTTATAACATACTAGAAGAACAAACAGTTAACCAAACCAAGCATGCTTGACAACTTGGAAATATAGCAATTGGATTTGTTTCTCATGTATTTTGTAAATAAAAATCCGATTTATTTCTCACATGGAAGACAATACAAAATTGCACCCTGAAGAATTGAACATCACATTTGCAGAATTAAACCAAACAGTTAACTAAACACGACAACTAATTAACCAAACAGTTAATAAGTGAGCACCACATTGCACGACATACAGAACATATACACTAGAGCAACATATTGCATGGTAAAAGTAGATAGCACAATTCACTAGAATTTGTTAAGGAAAGGAAGTAGCTAGCAAACTCAACATGGGTCCTTATAGTGAGCTAATAAGACAAGCTACTCCTCATTGTGGGAGATATCGATGATGATTGGCTCCTTGGACATGGAAGAGGGCAAGGCCTCCGCATCGTGCGTGCCCTCGTCATAGTGGTGAGCTGCCTGAGCCGCTCCGGGCACCAACCTTCTGACTTTCGAGTTGAGGTAAGCATGTGCACGCTGAGAAAACACCTCGTAGTCTTCGTCGAAGGCACCGAGGGTGGCCTCAAGAAAATGCCACTAACTGTCATTTAAAGTAGCCAACCGCGTCGAGGCGTTGGCATGCGAGGCGTCGAAGGTGGCCTCGACGACGAGGTGCTCCTCCAAGATCTGGGGGTCCGCATGAATGGTAGCTATTGCGACCTCATCCGCGCGTGCGGCCGCGATTTGCTTCTCCGCTGCCAAATGCTCCTTGAGCTCCTGGCTATACTACTTGCACCATGGATTAGGGCGGTGCTTATTTGTTGGAGGGGTCGGTGATTTGGGTGGAAGGTGTCACGCCGACAGTCAGGGCATGTGGGATGTGGAAGGAGGAGGAGGATGGGGGTCTGGTGTGGATTACCTGCCTGGATCGACGAGGCCGAGCAGCGTGAAGGAGGGTCGCCAGCGAGGGGGCGGCACTGCAGGCAAGGAGTGAAGGTTTCAACTTGGAAAGGAAGGCGGATCATGGGAAATGTGGCTTTTGGTAAGGGGGAGGGGGCGGGGAGGCAGATATTTCCACGGAAGCCGAAAATTCTGAATCGGTTCAGCGAAAAAACTGGCGCGCAATGTCATCAGACATGGTCCCTTATTCAGAACTGTGTAGGATATGTGGGCATCACAAACAATTCAGATAGCTTAACCCGTGTGTCATGAGTTTGAACATCAAAAATTTTGGTTCCAATTTCTCTGCTTACAGTGGTCATCCACGTCATTGCATAATTTGGGTACACAAAGGAGACTACAGCACACCCACACTTCTTAATTGAGCAAGTTTAGAAATTAAACAGAGCTAGCTGGCATAAACATTACTCTAACAAATTAAAGACCGGTGCTCTTAATTAAGCAAAACAAAGAGTACTACTACGGCTGGTGCTCGTCGATCTCCGCCGCCTCTTCCATGTCCAGCTCACACCCGACGGTCTCCTGGGGAAGGGGTTCCATGGCGCCCTCACTGGAGTGGGCCGTCGAAGTTGCTCGCAGGACATGGGTCCATGTCCCCATCTTTCACCGTTGACGATTGAACAGTGAAATGATATTTGGGGAGCGAGCTAGTGTGCTTGACACGCCAGCCGTGGACTGTAGCTGACACACCTTTTCGCATAAGCCATAGGCGTACTATACACCAATGGTGCTCCAGGATATTTTGTACTGCATCTCGCATGGTTGGTGATAATAAACTATGTGGGATCTACTTGATTTTTCATCTTGATTTGAATTACATAATGGGGTCATAGCTACAAAGGATGGTGTTAGAATTGCTAGAACTTCTATCTGCAGTGAACATGCAACTATAGGTGTGTCGTCAAAAAATTTGGAATTATTCAGGGTTCGTTTGGACATTTTTATACAATAACTTGGTTTTCCAGGTATTTCAGGTGCACAATTCAAAACTAAACCACATGCACATGCTCCGGTGCACCAAAATGGGTTGTAAAATTATATATGTGTCCATGGGTTGATGCTTACGTCCCATTCAAGAAATGGGGATGAATTTCAAACACCACGACACTGTGGCTCTCCAGCAAACGTTGAGGTGCTTGCTTTTGTAATTCTAGTATACAAAACTCGTGTGAAATTCATGAACCTTGCTATGCTATCATGGAACAACATCAAGATGCTGGGGTAAAAAAATATTGTCCCATTTGGGGCAGGTTATGGTATAAGCTTCTCGCAAACCAGAGCTTCTCTCACAACAAGCATGATGGCTTCGGTAGGGAAAGTGCCACCTTGGGGGACGAAACAATATCTATTTCCTCTTCTTACTTTCAAAAAAATTCTCGTGTCAACATAGAACAACAGGAGTGTTGTGCAATTTTTGGGGATTTTTCGGGGTTCGCATGGACATTTTTATACATGAACTGAGTTTTCTATGCATTCATGTGCATAATTCAAATTTGAACTACATGCACATGCTCCAGTTCATATAAACGGGTCAAAAAATCAAATGTGTGTCCTTGGTTGCAATCTTAGGTCCCATGCAAGAAATGGGAATTAATGTCAAAAGCCTTTGCCACCATCGCTTGGCTGCTAACATTGAGATAAATGGTTTTAAAATTCTAGTAAATCGAAAACTCGTCTGAAATTCATGAAACTTGACATGCTATCATGGAACGACAGCAACATGCAGTGGTAAAAATATTGTCCCACTTGGGGCAGGTTGGGGTATAAGCTTGTCACAGACGAGAGCTTCTCGCAATAAGCCTCATGGTTACGGTAGGGAACGTTTCTCCTTGCTGGACAAAACGACGTCCGTTGCCTCTTCTTGATTTAAAATTTTGCTCTAGTGTCAACATAGAACAACAAGAGTGTTGTGTAAAATTTCGGAATTTTTGGGGGTTCGTTTGGACATTTTTATGCTTTAATTGAGTTTTCAATGCATTTATGCGCATAATTCAAATTTGAACTACATGCACATGCTCTAATGCATCTAAATTGGTTGAAAATTCAAATATGTCTCCTTGGTTGCATGCTTAGGTCCCATGCAAGAAATGGGAATGAATGTCAAACACCCTACCACCGTCACTCGGCCACAAACATTGAGATACTTAATTTTTAAATTCTAGTAAATCCAAAACTCGTTTGAAATTCATGAAACATGGCATGCTATCATGGAGCGGCATCAACATGTCGTCTTAAATTTTTTGTCCCATTTGGGGAAGGTTTGGGTACAAGCTTCTCACAACCCAGAGCTTCTCACAACAAGCCTGGTGGTTTCGGTAGGGAACGTTTCACCTTTCTGGACGAAACGATAGCCGTTTCCTTCTTCTTGATTTTAATTTTTTATCTAGTGTCAACATAGAACAACATGAGTGTTGCGTCAAATTTTAGAATTTTTCGGGGTTCGTTAGGACATTCTTATGCATTAATTGAGTTTTCAATGCATTTATTTGCATAATTCAAATTTGAACTACATGCACATGCTCTAATGTATATAAATTGGTTTAAAATTCAAATTTGTATCCTTGGTTGCATGCTTAATTAGGTCCCATGCAAGAAATGGGAATGAATGTCAAACACCCTACCACCATCACTCGGCCACAAACATTGAGATACCTGGTTTTTAAATTCTAGTAAATCCAAAAATCATCTTAAATTCATGAAACATGGCATGCTATATATCATGGAGCGGCATCAACATGTCATCGTAAAAGTTTTATCCCATTTGGGGCAGGGTATAAGCTTCTCACAAACCAGAGCTTCCCACAACAATCCTGATGGTTTCAGTAGGGAACGTGCCACCTTTGGGGATGAAACGATACCCGTTGCATGATATTGCTTTCAAAAAAATTCTAGTGTCAACATAGAACAACAAGAGTGTTGTGTTAAATTTTGGAATTTTTCGGGGTTTGTTTGGATATTTTTATACATTAACTGGGTTTTCTAGGCATTTTATGTGCATAATTCAAATTTGAACTACATGCACATGCTCTAGTGCATATAAATTGGTTGAAAAATCGAATACGTGTCCTTGGGTGCATGCTTAGGTCCCATGCAAGAAATGGGAATGAATTCAAACACCAGGGCACTATTGATTGCCGGCAAACGTTGAGATACTTTGTTTTTAAATTCTAGTAAATCCAAAACTCGTCTAATCATGAAACTTGGCATGCTATCATGGAATGGCACCCGACATGCTGTGGTAATTTTCGTGTCTATTTTGAAAGAAGGCGCACTCGAATAACAGTCAACAAAGACATTTTGAAACAACTAGCTGCCACTCTAACATCACAAACGTTTTAGATAGAACACACGTATGTACACTGACAGCTTTCCTCTGTAAGCCAATGGAAAATGTGCCAGCAGGATTTGTTCAGCTCTTCATCGCAAACGTTTTAGATAGAATACCTGTATTCAAAGTGAGAGCTATGTTCTTCCGTAGTAAGCTAAGGGAAAATTTGCTGCGCAGGATTTGTGCATCCATTCAACACAAATGGTTCAGATTGAATAAGGTATGCAAAACGAGACTTCGGTGCTAAGCCAAGAGAAAATTTGGCAAGCAGGATTACTACCTCATTTCAACGCAAACGTTTTTTTCGGATGATCCGTGTGCAACTAGTACAGACAATTTGGTTAGATTTGCATCTGTCATATTGGGTATATTGCCATTTGTCAAACCGGAAAGATTGATATTTGTTGCTCTAGTAAAATTGCCATTTGTCAATCCTGGTAACACTGTGATTTGTCAAAATATGCAGCTAAAAATCACTAGCACTATCTAACTTTTGCAACTAAAATTCAGTAATTAAGCATAGATTTCACTCATAGGTTAAGCAGTCGTGCTTAATTTATACAAACAATTCAACACGATAGCTAAACCGACCAAAATTTTCTTTAATTGTTGCCAACCACGTACTAAAATAGCTAGTTCAACTATATATACTACCTAATTTTAAGTACGTTGTACAGTTCCACCACATCTATAGTCAGATGAACTGAACAAAATAGCCCCTAAATACTACTACTAGAGGGGCTTTGTACTACTTCCGGCAGCCTCTCCTCTGCCGAGCGTGCTCAGTAGAGGAGGAGGAGGAGGAGCCTACCGACGAGCCGGACAACTGCAATACGGTGCCTGCCGCTGCTGCACCTTCAGCGATGCTCATCTCAAACGCCCTCTGCCGCTCCATACGACCCCTCTCGAAGCAGCCGGACTGCTTGTAGATCTCCTGATTCCTCGCCTCTGCGTCGGCGTGTGTCACGGCCACAGCGGCGGTAAGGCTCTTTGCGTGCTCGACGAGGCGCTCCTCCTCCTCTCGCAGGAACTCGATGTAGCACGCAAGGTCGCTGCCGCACGTGCGGGCCTCCACCTCTACCTTCCTCATTCGGGCGGTGGTGGCAGAGCGGGTGATGATCCCGGTGGTCGACGGTGGGCTGGCGGCCATGGCGGGCGACGATGGGGTGGCGGCCACGACCACCACCTCCCACCTTTGGGCTGTGGTGGTAGAGCAGGTGATGGCCACTGTGACCGGAAGTGGGTGGCGGCCATGACGACCACCTCCCGCCTTCGGGCCGTGGCGATGGAGCGGGCGATGGACCTGGCTTTGGACGAAGTTTTGGCAGCAACGGTGGCCGGCAATAGTTGCCGACGGGCACCAGCGACCGAGCGTGTGGTCGGTCTTGCGCGCACACCCAATAGGGACGCCATGCGCCCTACACTAGGTCGGGGACTGCATCACCGCCACGATGTAGCCTCCCAACTGGAGCTGTTGTCTGATGAGGGCGAAGTGGCTGAGTGACGATGACGGACCGGTGACATTGGCAATTGTGGGAGAAGTAGACAAGATAAGCTACAGGGAGGGAGGGGAAAATGCGACGCGGGACTCGCCAGCCGTGAGGGTTTATATAGTAGGCTGGTAAGCATTGGGATTTTGGGGGATTTCATTGAGTTGGGTGGGAAGCTTGGGCAGGAACGGGCTCACCAACGTTTGGCCAAAAGAATGCCCCCGCGCGACTGCTCAATCTTGTGCTTGAACCGTCAGCGGCAGGCTGGCAGCGGGTTGACAAGACGTGCACAGAGGAGGACGAAAGGACACGTACACATACGTTTAATAAAAAAATGTTTGCGATTTATTTACCTACTATACCCACATCCTGATTTATAAGTAGGATTTAAGTAATAAGATACGAATGCATGTCGCGAAAGATTATGTCATTGGATTTGTATTTGAACATAGTTTCCAGTTATATAATTTTTGTAACATGCATTAACATTTTGTTGGTTAAATTTGAGGTTATATACCAGCAAGCGTTTGCCCACAACACACACGGCTTATTCCATCACAAACAGCTAGGTTGGATCAACTGTATGCCACGTATAACACACGCAACTCTAATCTGATTCGTGCTTGATGTCTCCGACATCGCTTGTACACTTCGTCTTATTTGCCACATATCACTATGCTAGACTCTGCTCGCATCCCTCGGCAAGCTCTGCTCGCCGTTAGGCACCGCAGCGTGTTGTGCTCACTGTTAGGCGCCGTGGCATGCTCTACTTGCGTCTGTCGGTGCGCCTGGGTTGTGGACAAATTTTCCTTGCGTGTTCAACTTGTGTGTTCAACTGCTCGGTTGAGGTGAACGCGGAGCGCTCTGCTCGCGTCCCTCTGTGCGCGCTCTGCCAGCTGTTGGGCCTGTGCACGATCATGTCGGAGGCCCCGTATGCATGTGGTTGTGCCGCGCGCGTTGCCACGCGAAGCAGTTACATGCGGCACGATGGAGTTACGCGCTGCGAATTACAACTGCCATCAGGACATGCCGATCGATATTCCAGGCCGTCCAGCTTCCCCTTTAATTCCCGCTGCCATTATAACCTTAGTCTCTTCAACCTTTCGATCGTGCCCCACAACACAATAAGCACACCCACGACAACACACAGAGAAGGGATGTATAGCAGCTCCCCAACGGAGTTCGACGAGCATAATGTGGAGACCCACGCAAGGGAGACGGATCTCTTGGTGGTGTACACCATCAACCCGGCCGTGGTGGACGACTACATCAACACCGTTCAGCAGTTGCTTGATGGAGACAAGTACAAGGTGGTCGGCATTGACCTCCAGTACACCGGCGGTGTTCCCGACAAAGATCAAAAGGTTGTTGTGCTGAGTTGTGCGTGCGCCATCATGTCCTCATCTACCACTATTGCATGGCCACAGAGCCTTGCAGTAGTTTTGCCAGGTTTGTCAACAGCACTGACTACAAGTTCGCTACGGTGGAAACCACCGATGATGCAAAAGCTCTCAGGTTACGGGCTTGTCCTGCAAGAACCTTGTCAAAATCCGTGAGCACTACAAGGTCTGGGGAACCATGAAGGACTCCCTGGTTGAACTCGCCTCGGCCATCATCGACCCCTACTATGAAAAGACGAAGCGGGATGCCCAGAGAATAAGTCCCGTATCCTGGCACAGGGCCTGGATGCGGCAACTGGATGAACCTCGCCTTAGGTTTGCGGCCAAGAGCGTTTACACATGATATGAGATGCACATGCGGATCATTGACATGAGGAAGTGCCTCGTTACACAAATCGACGAGCTCGGATCGAGCCATAAGCAGAGCAAGCGTCACAAGCAGTAGATGATGATCAGATGATCATTTACGCTAGTTAATCATGCATATAATATATAGTTTACTTTGGTGTGTGTAAATGGCATGTGTGTAGTAGCCACCAATGTAACTATGCATGTAATAGTTTACTTTTGTGTGTGCAAATGCCATGATTGTAGTAACCACCTATGTAAGTGGATGTTTAATTTGATTATGCAACCATGTCCTTAAAAAATGTGTGTGTGTGTGTGTGTGTGTGTGTGTGTGTGTGTGTGTGTGTGTGTGTTTGTGTGTGTGTGTGTATGTTGTTGTTCTGTATGCAATCCCATCGCATAACGCACATGTCTTATTAGCAGCAATTGTCTGTGTTATTATCGGTATTCGCACACATTTTTTATTGCAGACCTGTTTGTCGCGTATCACACACATCTTGTTATATTGAACAGTTTATGTTCTCTTGTCTCAACACAAACAATTCATATGAGTGAACCGCATGTCATATATCGCACACACCTTGATCTGGCTGACCGTTTCTTTTGTGTTGCCTAATCACAAATAGTTCATCCTAGTGAACCGTATGTTGTGTATCACAGACACCTTCATCTGGCTGCCCGGCTTTTTTGTTGCTCCTCATCAAAAATATTTAATTGCACTGAATCGTCTACCCTACATCACACACGGAACGAAAACCTGAACCATGTTTGATGCATCCGTCATCGCAAATGTTTCCACCTTTTTTGACGGGTTTTTACACCATCATTTGCGATTAATGCATCGCACACAGTTTCGTCAAAGGGTCTCTGATTGTAGTGTCGCGTTAGCAGCATCCTGCACTAGTGTATGTCCAAATTTCACATGTATGATGTAAGCTCATGCAAGATTTCTTGCCAGGGCGAAACATGCAGTGGGCGATCTGGCCAGCGAGGTGGTGGAGCGTCCTGTGGTGGGCGCGTCCTGTGTGTGTACCATTCGTGCCAACAACACCCTATTGTCAGTGTTGTTGGCTTGTGCCCGGGTCAGTTCCAGCCGTTCTTGCTTTTGCCGTCCACAGGCACTTTTGGATCTTTGAGATTTGTGATGTGCTAATGACTACTACATGTTTGTTCAAATGCTCCTATGAGGATACAGATATGTGTATGTGTGTATTTCTCCACTCAATAAAAAATTGGTACGTACTATTTTTTCATTTAAAAAATGTGTGGCTGCCTATAGTTCTTTTATGTATGTGTGCTAGTGGTGAGTGCCTGCATGTACTAGGGGTGTGTGTGTGTGTGTGTGTGTGTGTGTGTGTTGTGCATGCATAAACTAATGCACATGCGTGCTGTGCACACACAAAATGACATTTTCATAGTTTTTAGCCAGCTCGTGTGCACCACAAGTGTTCGTGTTTACGCCCCAAAGAAGAATATTACTTTTGTACAAAGCTAGAAAAATATAAACACAAAATTTTCACCGTTTCTAAAGAATAAAAATGATGAAGTTCAAATTAAAATAGAGAAGTAGTTTGATGTACACGAGAAACTCAAATTATTATCGTTTCTAAGAAAAATAAAACTATGGAGTTCAATTTACAAAAAAATGTTTGATGCTTATTAAAAACATATTTAATTTCTAAAAATATGACTAAGAAGTTGAAATTAAAATAACAGAGAAGTTTGAAGTATATAAAAACTTAGATTTGTTGCAAGAAGTTCACGTGCACCTCCATGCATGGTTCAGAATTTATATTGCGGGATGTCCGACCTCTAATTACATATTTTAAAATGGCAAAAAATGATGACTGGCCTTCAGTTGTGTGTAATTCGACGTATACACAAAAATGTGATAGAAGTTCATAGTAAAAACAACGAGAAGTTCAAGTACTGCAAGGAATGCATTTTAGGTGAGAATAAAAGTATATAAAAATAAAAGCTTAAAAGGTTTTTTGAAAGAAGTTCAAGTGCTCTGTCCGGAGAAGTTCAAAACTTCTAGCGAGAGAGGTTCACCTTGTATTTCCATGTTCGATTTTTTCCGTATAAAAATTGAATACTATTCTTTACTCATAATATAAAAAGGTGAAGTTCAAATTGAAATAACAGAGAAGTTTAGAGTTTATTAAAACCTATGATTTACCTGTTCAAAAAATAAAATACATAACGCCATTTTTGCACTTTTAAAAACAACTCATAAACGAAAAAAAGGTTGCTAGAAGTTCAAGTGCTCGCCGAGGAAAAGTTCAAAAAATTCTTGTGAGAGAGGTTCATCGTGTATTTAGACATCCAAAATACATAAAAGATATGTTGTTTTTTGTGATTTGAAATAATTCTCTCAAACCAAAGAGAAGTTCAAATTGATAACAACCGAAAGTTCACATACTACATGGTGTGTATTTCATATAAGAAAAATACAATAAAGTGAAACAGAGTGAAGTTCAAACAGACATGCCCCAGAAGTTCAATTACTTCACGCAGTGCAAAAAACATCACGTCAAAAAACAACACGTCAAAAACAGAGTGAAGTTCAAACAGACATGCCCAAGAAGTTCAACTACTTCATGCAGTGCATTTACATTCACGATGAACGCAGAAATCATGATCTTGTCATTTTCTAATTTACTTCAAAACGGCAAGAATATCATTTGTGTAAGTTCAAGTCCTCGGTCGGAGAAAGTTAAAAAATATATTGTGAGAGAGGTTTGTACAAAAAGAATATCATTTGTGTAACATTGAAGAAATGGATGAGAAAATTACAAATGAAAATATGTCACAGAAGTTCAGCGTGAAGACAGCAGGAAGTTCACCAACTGAATGAATTTCAGATGACAAACTTTTAAAATTGTCACGGGTATGAAAAACTGATCAACACGGGAAAGTTGTGTGTTTACAGCAGCTTTCCATCGCTATAACACTTGCTCAATTCCGGTGAGTGGATGGAGAGCTACGAGCAAAATAAGCACGTGAAAAAACAGAGTGAAGTTCAATTAGAGATGCCGAGAAGTTCAAGTTCTTCACGCGGTGCATTTTTGAAGAATCTGTTCCGCAATAAAGACAAAACAAATGATCTCGCCGATTTTGAAATTACTTGAAAACGGCTATCAATCAGAGAAAACCATCAATATGAAAAAGTTTCACATTTACCGTAGCTTTTCAGTGGTATATTATCTGCCCCATTCCGATATAGTTTGTACAAATTACGGCAAAAATATGTTTTTAGCCATTTTAAAAATTGACTTAAAACCCTAAGGAATTGGGAGAAAAAGTATATACCGAAAAGTTCCGCATTTCCTCAAGCTTTCCAACGCCATATCATTTGCTGCATTCGGACGTATAGTTAAAAAATTAGCTCAAAAATATGAACTCCATGAAACTTGTATCGTTTTCAAAACTACTTTTAAACCGTTCAAAATTATGAAAAACTTTTTGATGAAAAAGTAGCGCATTTTCATAAGCTTTACAACGTCATATCATTTTCCTCAGTTGGATTAGCCGTTTAGAAATGACATCGAAAATACGAACTCGGCTGTTCAGTTTGTGAAATTCTATGATTTTTCAAATTACTTTTTATCCATAGGGAATTAGAGAAAACTTTCAACATGTGGAAGGAGTGGTTTTTCATAAGCTTTCCAACACCATATTATTTGCCTCATTCCGATAAATGGTTTAGAAATGCGATCAAAAATACGATTCACATTTTTTGCATGAAGAAAAAACGCTTTTCAAAACTGCTCTTAAACCGCTTACATTTTGCCAAAAAATTAATTTGGGTCATGATACTCGTATCCATAGCTTTCCAACGGTATATCGCAAGCCCCATTTGGGCAATGTTTGCGGAAGTTCAACCTAGCGCTTGGGGAAGTTCAACGTACTACTGTTCTGGCAGGTCAGGTTGTGATCAGAATAATATTCTCATCCCATGATCAGAAGAGTGTTTATATACATATATATATACATATATATATATATGTATATATATATAGGGTGGGTCTATTATGATAACACCCTTAAGAGTCTTATTCTACTAACAGTTTCTTATTCTGCTA
Organism: Aegilops speltoides; assembly: GCA_021437245.1. Classification (NCBI taxonomy): domain Eukaryota; kingdom Viridiplantae; phylum Streptophyta; class Magnoliopsida; order Poales; family Poaceae; genus Aegilops; species Aegilops speltoides. Next base: position 308,705,070 of record CM038142.1, on the reverse strand, counting down.
ACACCTCTCGCCCACCCCGTAGCTACAAACTAACCATGCTAAAGAACTGACCGAACTGCATGGGTCAGAAAAAAGTCCTGCACCTCCCCCCTTATCTTGTGGTCGAGCTCCACCTCCCACTCCCCGCACGAACTCCACCTTCCTCCCCGCACCGTCGGGCCGCCCCCCTTCCGCGCGCAGCACCGCCTCCTTTCTCCACCTTTCTCCTCCCTCCCCGCGCCTCCTCTTCCTCTCGGCCGGGATCACCGCACCTCCTCTTCCTCCCAGCCGGTGCCGCCGTGCCTCCTCTTCCTCCTGAAATCACCGCCACCCCCTGGATCCACTTTCTTCTTCCCTGCCCACTGGCCGCCCCATCCTCCCCACCTTCCCCGCCGCCTGCTAACCTCCCCTTCCCCTTCGCCAACCTCGTCCGCTGGATCTAGCAGACCCCGTCCCCCTCCCTCCGGCGCTGCGGCGACACCTCCTCCGCTACTCCGGTCGGATCCACCAACGGCCCTGACTCCGCTGCATCACCGGATTCTGATGCCGTCCTGGGCAGCAGCCACTTCTGCCTCCTTCCCTTCTTCATCCTCCGGCACAAGGTCAACCACGCGGCCTCCTCACCTCCGAGCGGCCTCATCAAGTGACATCTTGCCCCATCCTTCCCCCCCCATGTCGGCCAGCAGCTGGATCCGCGTCGCCGTCCTCACTTCATCCCGCGTCTCTGCATCCCCGCCGGGCCCTGCATCAGCTAGCCGTCGGATCCGCATTGCCGTCTATGTCGGGCCTTGCATCAGCTAGCCGCCGGATCCGCCTGGCCGCCCTCCACCGACCACCATCCACTGAATCCGGCGAGCTAGAGGAGGTTACCAGCGACTCTTGCCTGCCCGTTCCTCCACCGCCTCCCAATGCGGTGTTGCGCCTTGGTCCCGACGCACCTACTTCCTCTTCTCTTGCGTGGATCCACTGGAAACACGACCAATCCAAGATCAACCATTTCTTCCTCTTCTTTTGCAGTTCACCAATCTGATGCGTGGTGTTTGATTTTTTTTCAGGCTTGCAGTTCACCAATTTCCGCTAGGAGGACCATGACGACTCTTGATGCAGTCCTCAACCCTCACTGGTGGTCGCCGCCGCACGGGAGCCCACGCCACCACTGCCCCCTGACGCAACATGACTTTCTTTGTTGTTCGTATGAATTATAGTGCAATTTGGTGCATGTGAAACATGCAGTGCAAAATGGTGAATTTTGTGTTTGAGGAGTTTATGTATAAAAATTACAGGGGCTAATTTGAATGCAGTTCGTGGGGAGACATGTGTTTAGAAAATGAAGTTTGGAGTATCTGCACATGCAGTGCAGATATTGCTTTTTGTGTTTTCGGAATTTTTTGTACAAAGATAACAGGGACTCATTTGATTGTAGCAAAACTTGGTGATGTTCAGACATGAGCATGCAGTTTGGACCATGTGGACATGCAATGCAAAAATGGTGTTTTTCCGTGTTTGATGATTTTGTGTATAAAAGTTATATGGACTCGTTTAAAAATTGTTTACAAAGGAAGTTCATTTCGAATTGTGTTGGGGCTCATTTCCTTTGACCATGTGGTTCGCTTCTTCGTATGTGTACAGCTCGCCAATGTGGAAACCCAAAACTCCAAACAGAAAAAAAGAAAGAAGGAAGTGCAGTGCAAAGATGTGTTATATGAAAAATGGTAGAGAAACGACAAAAAAAGTAATGTTGTTCACTTGACCATTTGAAGCAGTGCGGTCAGCCGTCTGATGTTGTTCATCTTGTAAGTGCAAAAGAAAAATTGTTACCGAAGCGACAAAAAATAGTAATGCGGTTCACTTCTTCATACTTTTGCTTTACACTTACGCTCAATATTAATGTGAAGTCCGGTCCACTTACTCGTCTGAGAAAATTTATGTGTAAATAAAAAAAATCATGCAGTTCGATTGACAATCTAATGCAGTGTGGTTTTCAGTTTGAAGAAGTGCGTTTTTCTGTCTGATGCAGTACACACGACGATCTGGGTGTCATGAAAAACAGAGTGTCCGTATTTCGTTAAAGTCAAAATTGCTCTTAAACCATAAGGAATCAGAGAGAGTGTTCTACATGAAAAGTTGCGCCTCATCGATATCTTTCCAATGGAGTATAATTTGAATCATTCCGACCAGCGGTTTGTAAAAAATTCATGAAAAACGACCGCTGCCTCTCGTCGCCGGCCGCACGATTTTCAAAATTAACTAAAAACTGTAAGGAATCTCAACAATATTTCAACATATGAAAGTTGCGCCTCATCCTTAGCTTTCCAACAGCGCATCACACACCTCGTTTCGACAAGCGATTCAAAAACTGGAGCGAAAACAGTATCGAAAATTTGAAAAAATTTGAAAAACAGAATTCCGCGATTTAGTAAATTTGAAACTGCTCTTAAACCATAAAGAATTATAGAAAAATTTATATATGAAAAAGATGCGCCTCGATGATATCTATCCAACGGCGTATCATTTGCTTCATTCGGACATGTGGTTTAGAAGAAAAAACGTGAAAAAACGCTCGCTGCCACTCGTCATCCGCCGCACCATTTTCAAAACTGCTCTTAAACCGTGAAAAATCTCGAGAAGTGTTCAACATGGCGTAGTTGCTCCTAATCCATAGCTTTCCAACGGTATATCATACATGTCGTTCCGATAAACGGTTAAAACACTAGAGCAAAAACAGTACCGAAAAAACAATGCGTGCAGTTTTTTCCGACGAGAAGTTCACTAGTGTGAGTATTGCAGCACACATGGTTCAAAGAGTGACGTGCACTTGCATTGAGCGTGCAGTGCGGAAGTGTTATCAGAATAATTATTCTGCTTATATATATATATATATATATATATATATATATATATATATATATATACACACTATTCATCACCCAGGGTGCAGAATAGTTATTTTTAACTCGAGATAATCTTACGAACATTTCATAAATAAATTATGTTTCCAATACAAATAGTTACAGTCAGATTGATTCACTGCGTAAAATTTGGCATAAAAAAAGGTCAGAAGACCAGAAAAATTACATTTTATGTACATTTTACACTATGTTTTTATATTTTTTACGGTGATTATATATTTTCTTACGTTCTCTTTTTACATCTGAAATAAGACAAAATTTACGGAACGTAAAATTATGATGCATTGACGTTAAAATAGAGGGGGGGGTGAAGAATAACTATTCCTCACCCAAGGTGACGAATAGCGCGACCCTATATATATTTTGATCACATTAGCTATATAGGAGCAATTGGATGTTCCTGAGATCCCGCGATCGGTAAAATGAAAAAGAAAATCCACCCCACCCGCTCGCCACCACCCCTCTCCGATCCCATCTGGCCCCTCGAAATGCATCGCGCCACCGCCGCCTCCCTCCCTGCCCCCCGTCGTCATCGGGCCCCTGCCAACTCCCGCGCCACCGCCAGGCCCCGGCCACCTACAGCGCCGCCGCCTAGCCCCCGTCCACCTACAGCGCCGCTGCCTGGCCCCGGCCACGAGCCTCCATCCCTGAAGGGATCCACCTTCCCGACCCTCGCTGACACCACCGACGGGGCCCGCCAGCCTCCTTCCCCGGCGGGAGCCAACACCCCGACCTTCAGGGGCGCGACCCTCGCCGGCGTGACACCACACTATGCGCCGCCGTGGGGCACAGGCCCCCTCCCTCTATTGTAGCTAGCTGCTCCATCTTCTTTCCCTCCCCCCGCAGCTTCCCCTTTCAGCCATGGCGAAGCCGCTGCGACCACCCTCATCTGCCGTTCTCAAGAATGTATGTGTTTTCCCCTGCATGCTGCCCTTGTGCCACTGCCGGCCGGCCCTCATCCCAGCCGCCCTTGCTGGCGAATCGATTTTGTGGTCGCTGCTTTGCCGGCCCCGCCACCATGACCTGCGCCATCCACCTTGCCCCCTCGCCGTTGCCTTGGAGACCACCATGACCTGCACCAAGAGTGACCTTCTCCCCTCGTGCATACTGACCTTCTCGCCTCGTGCATACTGAATTTCTCCCCTTCTTTGCCAGGAACGACACAACTTTGCCCCCACATCCGAAAAGTGACCTTCTCCCCTCGGGCATACTGACCTTCCTCTCGGAGCACACACAGGGAGCGGGACACAGAGCACCAATCTCTCTCTTGTGTATCTGGATGAGCAGCAAAAAACTTGGGTAGGATCTCATCCGACCAAAGTTCTTTCGTTTTGTTGCGTATCTGGAATTGATGTTCAGAAAGAACATGCGATTTTTGCATAAAAAATCACAAAAAATTTAAAATATAAAAAGTAGTTTGAAAAGGAAATAAAAAAGCGAAGTTTCGTTGTTTATAGAAAAACCTAGAAGTTCATTTTCAAATAATGAAGAGGTTCAAAATATTTGTTACAAAATTCATTCCGGTGGTATATTATTTGCCACAAGCGCCAACACACACAGTTAAAGAAAAACAACACACACATTTTAATATTTGTTATTTGTGTGTGTAACTTTGCACAAAAATAAACTCTAGAAAGTTCACAAAACCCTGACCGGGACTAAAGGACAATAGACAAAAACAGCAGACAATTTTTTTCATCTCTCAAACTAAACCAAGAAGTTCAAATTTAAGATACATAGCAGGTCAATTTTTATAAGAAAATCAAAAAAAATGTATCTAAAATAAAAGCAAGAAGTTCAAATTAACATAACACATGACTATGATGCTTATTTTTTTATAAAAAGAACATTGTTTTACGGTTTCAAAAAATGGAAAAAGAAAGTATTTCAAATAAACCAAGAAGTCCAAATTATAAAAAAAAAGTTCAATATTTATATAAAAAAACACAAAGGTTTTCTTCGTTCCTGAAGAATAAAATTAAAGAAGTTCAAATTAAAATAAAAAGGAGTAGTTTGATGTTTACGGAAAACTCAAATTCTTTCCATTTCTTGGAAAAATAAAAGTACGAGATTCAATTTAAAAAAATGTTTCTCACTACGTTCATTTTTTAGGTGTTGGAAAATGTACAACAGAAGTTCAAGTTAAACTAAGAGGGTGATTCAGCGTTTATATAAGAATCAAAATTTTCATAGAAAAAGATTAAGAAATATAACCAGGAAGTAAAAAGATGCAGAAGTTTGATGATTATTGAAAACTCAAGATTTCCTTCGTTATTAAAGAATGGAAACAAGAAGTTCAAAAATAAAATAACAAGATGTTCAACTTTTAAAAATAGAGCACTTCAAAATTTCATAGAAAAAAAATTAAGAAATAAAACAAGGAAGTCCAAATTAAAAAGATGCAGAAGTTTTATGATTACAGAATCTCAGATTTATCTCGTTATTAAAGAATGGAAACAAGAAGTTCAAAAATAAAATAACTTCTAAAAAAGTTGTTGCTAGAAGTTCAAGTGCTCTGTCCGGGGAAGTTCAAAAATTCTTGTGAGAGAGGTTGAACAAAAAGCTTAAAAGATTTTCTTGCAAGAAGTTCACGTGCTACTCCCGGTGAAGTTCGAGATCTCTAGTGTGAGACGTCCGACCTTCAGTTACATGTAAAAAACAGGCAAAAACAACGTTGTTTTATGCATTCAAAAATATATTTTGAACCGTTGTGAGTATGAAAAACTCATCAACACAAAATAGTTGATGTTTTTAATAACTTTCCACCGGTGTATGATTTGCTCAATTACGGTAAGTGGTTTGAGAGTTACGGGCGAAAAACATCACGTCAAAAAACAGAGTGAAGTTCAAACAGAACTGCCATAGAAGTTCAAGTACTTCATGTGATGCATTTTCGATGAATCTGTTTCACGATAAAGGCAGAAGGAATGATCTCGCCATTTTTTATATTACCTGAAAACAGCTAGGAATCACAGAAAGTCGTCAATATGAAAAAGTTTCCCATTTTCCGTAGCTTTTCAACGGTATATTATTTGCTCCATTCCGATAAAGTTTGTAGAAAATACAGCGAAAATAGGTTTTTTCCATTTTCTAAACTGACTTAAAACCGTAATGAATTAGGAGAAACAATACATATAAAAAAGTTTCGCATTTGTTCAAGCTTTCCAACGCCATATCATTTGCTGCATTCGGACGCACGGTTAAAAATGAGCTCGAAAATACGAACTCGGTAGGACTTGCACCGTTTTCTAAATTACTCTTAAACCGTTCAAAATTAGCAAAAACTTTCAACATGAAAAAGTAGCGCATTTTCATAAGCTTTCCAACGCCATATCATATTCCTCAATTGGATTAGCCAATTAGAAATTACATCAAAAATACAAACCCGGTTGTTCGGTTTGCGAAATTTTACGTTTTTCCATACTACTCTTTCACCATAGGGAATTAGGGAAAACTTTCAACATATGGAAGTAGCGGTTTTGCAGCAGGTTTTCAACACCATATTATATGCCTCATTCCGATAAACGGTTTGGAAATGCGATCGAAAATACGATTCACGTTTTTTGTATGAAGAAAAAATGGTTTTCAAAACTGCTCTTAAACCACTTAAATTTTGCCAAAATTTGAAGTTGCGTCATGATACTGGTGTCCATAGCTTTCCGACGGTATATCGCAAGCCTCATTTGGGCAGTATTGACGGAAGTTCAACCTAGCACTAGGAGAAGTTCAGGTCGAAGAACTCAGGCATTAAAATTGCAAAAAAGCAATTTCATCACGACCTCGAGAGCAAAATCCGCCAGCGAGCGAGATTTCTATTTAAAACCAGTATTTAGTTGCTAAAAATGTTTCTAGATTACAGTAACATCATATAGAACACTACTGACCAAAATAATCCGTGGGGGAAGCCACGGTTGCAAAGATAGCCCGAAGGTCTGGTTCTTATAGAGGGAAGTTCAGGCGCGTGTACAAACAAAAATACGTCACAGAAGTTCAACGTGAAAATAGCATGAAGTTCAACTACTACGCTGAATGAATTTCAGATGAAAAACTTTTAAAATTGTTGCGAGTATGAAAAAATGATCAACACGGGAAATTTGCGTGTTTACAGCAGCTTTCCATCGGTATATGACTTGCTCAATTCCGGTGAGTGGATGGAGAGATAGGAGCAGTGGATAGAGATATACGAGAAAAAAAAGCACGTGAAAAACAAAGTGAAGTTCAAGTACACGTGCCAAGAAGTTCAGGTTCTTCACGCGGTGCATTTTCGAAGAATCGGTTTCGTGATAAAGGCAGAACGAATGATCTCTTCATTTTTGCAATTACTAGAAAACGGCTAGGAATCAGAGAAAACCATCAACATGAAAAAGTTCCGCATTTTCCGTAGCTTTTCAGCGGTATATTATTTGCCCCATTCCAATAAAGTATGTAGAAATTATGCCAAAATACGTTTTTATTCATTTTCCAATTTGACTTAAAACTGTAAGGAATTAGGAGAAATAATATATACAGAAAAGTTTCGCATTTTCTCAAGCTTTCTAACACCATATCATTTGTTGCATTCGGACGTACGGTTAAAAATTTAGCTCGAAAATACGAACTCGATGGAACTTGTACCGTTTTCTGAATTACTTTTAAACCATTCCAAATTAGGAAAAACTTTTAACATGAAAAAGTAGTGCATTTTCACAAGCTTTTCCAATGCCATATCATTTGCCTCAAATGGATTAGCCGTTTAGAAATTACATTGAAAATACAAACTCGGCTGTTCGGTTTGCAAAATTTTACGATTTTCAAAATTACTCTTTATCCATAGGGATTTAGCGAAAATTTTCAACATGTCGAAGGAGCGATTTTGCAGCAGGTTTCCAACGCTATATTATTTACCTCATACCGATAAATAGTTTATAAATGTGATCGAAAATATGATTCATGTGTTTTGTATGAAGAAAAATGGTTTTCAAAACTGCTCTTAAACCACTTACATTTTGCCAAAATTTTAATTTGGATCATGATATTGGTGTCCATAGCTTTCCGACGGTATATTGCAAGCCCCATTTGGACACTTTTTAGCTGAAGTTCAACCTAGTACTCGGGAAAGGTCAGGCACGTTACTTGGGAAGTTCATGTTGTGATTAGAATATTTTTCTGATCCGTGATCAGAATAGTGTTTATATATATATATATATATATATATATATATATATATATATATATATCAGTGAGGAACAAATCAACATTGCGAAAATAAGGTGTGAAGTTAAACCAATGTTGAAGAGAAACCAAAGATGAAGATAATGCAATCATGACGCCATATGAAAATCTTCAAGAAAGTGTGGTGGTGGCACTACCCACCGTATATGAAATATTAGACCCAGACACGACACACAATTATCGTGGCGCTCCAAAGTCAAATTCCACATTAATGTATTCACACTCAGGGGGTAAGTCTTCATGAATTGAAGATATACGTTACTTCGTGTGTTGCACATCTAAGTCATCAATATGCATAAGCGTTAGGATGTGTGTCCATTCACAGGACATTTGAGGATTCTAAGATATTTAGCTCTTCAGTGTTGACATGAATGATATCAATGTCTTCCTTCATGACATGATCTCTGAGAAAGTGATGACGGATCTGAATGTGCTTTATCTTCGAGTGCTGAACTGGATTGTTGGCAATCTTGATAGCGCTTTCATTATCGCACTAGAGTGGCACATGCTTCATGTTGATGCCATAATCCTTGAGAGTTTGCTTCATCCAGAGAAGCTGAGTGCAGCAAGCTCCAGCAACAATGTATTCAGATTCAGCAGTGGAGAGTGATACACAGTTCTGATTCTTTGAAGACCAACAGACACAAGATCGTCCAAGAAAATGACATGTTCTTGATGTGGACTTGCGATCAACCTTGTCACCAGCATAATCGGCATCTGAGAATCCAACTAGATCAAACTCTGAGCCCTTTGGATACCATAATCCTAGCGTTGGGGTGTGAGCCAAATGTCGAAGAATTCACTTCACAGTGAGGTGATGTGATTCCTTTGGTGTTGCTTGGAATCGGGCACACATGCAAACGCTAAGCATTATATCTGGCCTAGATGCACATAAGTACAATAAAGAACCAATCATGCAGCGGTATACCTTTTGATTGAACTCTTTACCATTGTCGTTGGGTCCCAATTGGCCTTTGGTTGGCATTGGCGTCGTGTACCCTTTGCAGTCTTGCATTCCAAACTTCTTCAAGCAATCATTGATGTATTTTTCTTGTGATATGAAGATGACATTTCTCTGTTGAAGAATTTGAAGACCAAGAAAGAATTTCAGCTCTCCCATCATGGACATTTGATATTGGTCTTGCATCATATGCCCAAACTCATCATTTTATCTCTTATCAGTGCAGCCAAAAATAATGTCATCCACATAGATTTGGCATACAAACTGTTCACCATCATATGTCTTCGTGAAGAGAGTGGGATCTAGAGAACCAGGTTTGAAGCCTTTGCTCTTCAGGAAGTATTTGAGTGTTTCACACCAAGCGTGAGGTGCTTGTTTGAGGCCATACAGTGCCTTGTTGAGCTTGTATACCATATCAGGATGCTCTGGATCTTCAAAACTAGGTGGTTGAGCAACATACACTTCTTAAATTTTGCCATTGATGAAGGCACTCTTAACATCCATTTGGTATAGAAGAATGTTGTTGTGATTAGCATAGGCTAGCACTATGCGAATGGCTTCAAGCCTAGCCACAGGAGCAAAGGTTTCATCAAAGTCAATTCCTTCCACTTGTGTGTAAACTTGAGCGACGAGACGAGCTTTGTTTCTGACAACTTGACCATGCTCATCTTGGTTGTTGTGATAGATCCATTTGGTGCCAATAATATTGTGCTTGCAAGGATCAGGACATTTGACTAGCTCTCAGACATTATTCAGCTCAAACTGTTGAAGCACTTCTTGCATAGCTTGAATCCATTCAAGTTCCATGAAGGCTTCATAAACTTTCTTGGGTTTAGATATAGAGACAAATGCAAAGTGTCAACAGAAATTTGCTAGTTGCGTAGCTCTTGAACGAGTAAGGGGACTAGGTGCATTGATACTATCAATGATCTTCTCAACTTGGATTTTGTTTGCAACCCGAGGATGAACTGGACGAAGATTTTGCCCTTGCTGATTGTTGTCTTCATCTTCAGCATTGGCTTCAGGCTGAAGATTTGTCTTCATGTTGATTAGGTGCAGAAATGATGATTTCCTCTACAGCCTGTTCCTCAGTAGGTATGATTTCACCATTACCCATTAGCTTGATAGATTCACTTGGTGTTGCTTCATCTAGCACATTTGGCAGGTGCTCTCTTTGTGAGCCGTTAGTCTCATCGAACCGCACATCTACAGTTTCAACCACTTTATAGTGAAAGAGGTTGAAGACTCTGTAGGTGTGCGAATCCTTTCCGTAACCAGGCATAAAACCTTCATGTGCTTTGGGTGCAAATTTTGACGTGTGATGCAGATCCTTGATCCAACACCTAGCACCAAAGACCTTGAAATAGCTGATGTTTTGCTTCTTACCAGTCAGGAGTTCATAGGATGTCTTCTTGAAGAACTTATGAAGACAAACTCTATTGATGATATGGCAAGCAGTATCAATGGCTTCAGGCCAGAACTTTCTGGGAGTCTTGTATTCATCAAGCATCGTGCATGCCATCTCAATGAGGGTTCCATTCTTGCGCTCCACGATGTCGTTCTGCTGAGGTGTGTATGGAGCAGAGAACTCATGTGTGATGCCCAATGTATCAAGATAAGTGTCGAGGCTAGTGTTCTTGAACTATGTACCATTGTCACTCCTGATGTGCTTGATCCTGATGCCATAATTGGTCATGGCACAATTTGCGAAGCGTCTGAAGACATCCTGCACATCAGCCTTATAGAGAATTATGTGCACCCAGGTGTATCTTGAATAATCATCAACAATAACGAAGCCATAGAGATGTGCAGTGGTAGTAAGGGTAGAGTAGTGAGTAGGGCCAAATAAGTCCATGTGTAGCAGCTCGAAGGGGCGTGATGTAGTCATGATTGTCTTCGAGGGATGCTTGGCCCTAGTCATCTTCCCGGCTTCACAAGAACCACATAGATGATCTTTCTTGAACTTGGCACACTCGATGCCAATTATATGGTTCTTCTTCACAAGATTGTGCAAGTTCCTCATGCCCGCATGTCCTAGCCTTCGATGCCAGAGCCAACACTCTAAAGCTTTTGCTAGAAGACATACGCCAAGTTGTGGTCATGCGGAGAAACCTACCATATATAGATCACCTCTTTGATAACCTTCGAAGACAAGAGATTTGTCAGTTTCCATAAGCACAAGGAAAAGACATTTTCCAAATATCACAATCATGTTCAGATTGCAAAACATTGAGACAGACATTAAGTTGTAACCAAGGGATTCAACAAGCATCACTTTATCCATGTGTTGATCCTTTGAGATAGCAACTCTTCCTATTCCCAATGCCTTGCTTTTACCAGTGTAAGCGAACGTAATGTGGTTTTTAGTACACTAGTGCAGGATGCTGCTAATGCGACACTACGATGAGAGATCCTTCGAGAAACTGTGTGCGATGCAATAATTGCAAACGGTGGTGTAAGAGAACCGTCTAAAATGTGTTGCGATGACGGATGCATCAAACACGATTCAGATTTTAGTTGTGTGTGCAATGAAGGGCATACGATTGATCCAGCGGAACTTTTTGCGATGAGGAAGAACAATAGAAACGGTCAGCCAGATCAATGTGTGTGCGATATACGACATACAGTTCACTCGGACAAACTGTTTTTGATTAGGCAAGAGAGCGGAAACGGTTCATCTTAACAAGATGTGTGTGATATGCGGCATTTGTGATCAGCCAAAAGAACACAAACGATTCGTGTAAACCGGATGTGTGTGATACGCAGCAAACATCCCACTCGGATGAACTGTTTGCAATGAGAAATTATATCACAGACGGTTACTATAGTAAGTTTGTGCGTGATTCTGTTCGTACAAAAAACTTTGAAAAACGCAAACTAGTTGCTTGCGGTGGCTAGGAGTATCGCACACGATGCGTCTGCGAGTACTCGTGTGTGATGATTAGTAAGTTACACATAATGAACGACCGCAAGGGTGATATGCTGATCATGGAGTCCGAGAAGACCATTGTCGGAAGGCCGCTGGCTCAGCTTTTTAGCCTATATTTTATTATAATTGTATGCATAAGTAAGTCGTGAGTGTTTTGTGCCTTGCCGCATGTGGCATTTTAAATTATCCTGAATATGTAAGACAATTATTAACCGTTGCCATTGTAAATTTTCCTCAATGGCGAGCAGAGCGCACGCAGGGACGCCACAGACTCGCAAAAAAGAAAAAAAAAGCAGGGACGCCACGGCGAGCAACCACGTGGTCAACCTTCTGGTACCCCGTGGGAGACGCGATGACGCATCCATAGGACACGATGGTGATATTAGGGGTGGATTAACGAGCTGCTCGGCTCGTTAAGCTCATACTCATTAAGCTCGTGCTCGTTAAGGCTCGGCTCGTTAAGATCGTTAAGATTAACGAGCAGAAACCCCTACTTAGCTCAGTTAGTTTGGAGCTCGTTAAGCTCATGAGCACTCGCGAGCGCTTGTTAACAGATTATATTACAGTCTACATGATGAGTGCATAGTTGTGGTTCTTAAGATGAAATACGATGGTTACGAAATAAATACACTCATTTGTTGCCTCCTATATCGATTAGATTGAATAGATGAGATTAGGTGCTACAAAATGTTTGCCGCGTAAGATGAAAATATGTGTTGTGTTGTTACTAATGAGCTTAACGAGCCACTCGTGAAACTCGTTAGCTCACTCATTAAGCTCACTAAGCTAAATGAGTTGAAATCAATGATTGGCTCTATTCATTAAGAAGCGAGCTACGAGCTTAACGAGCCGAACTATCGAGCGCTCATTAAGCTCGTGAGCTACGAGCTTCTGGTCCAGCCCTAGGTGATAACATGACCGTGTGTGATAGTGGGCAGACACGTACACGGACACCCGAAAACAAGGGCCGGCATTTCGGGCTTCCGATGTGTGGCATACAGTTGATCCAAAAGAACTGTTTGCGATGAGACAGAACAACAAAAATGGGGCTTTGTGGGCCTAGAACCATCAATAAATTTTGACTTTGTTTCTCATCACATTGCAGATTACAACGCAATAAGTAATTGCAAATCTGTTCACACAGATCAAACTAATATGTGTTCACACCGATCAAACTAATATGTGTTCACACTTAGCACTGCGCTATAAAAACTACCCACATGAAAATTACTTCACAGTTCCTCTCCTCGCCACCTACAAAACTAGTCTTTCCTGTCAAGTCGTTCCGCCATGACTGGTAGGAGGAGTTTCGGCAGGGCATATAACCAGGCAGCAAAGACCAAGGCCGCGGAAGCACTAGAGAGGTCCCGCCACGAAGCGTCAGCCGTAGCAGAGATGTCCTGGCGCGCCGCGGAGCCCTCGAACAAGCTCTCATGGGCACGCGAGGGCTCTCACAAGCGCACTCGCCGCGTCGGCAATCGCGACGAGCTGGTGTTGTTGAAGTCCTTGGCCGGTGACAACGACATTCTCACTGGCCTCATTAAGCAGCAGGAGCTGGTCGACCGCTTGATGAAGCTGCTTGAGATTAGCGATACCTCGGTTGACAAGGCAACCGGCCTCATCGAGCAACTCATGGGTGACAATGCGAAGCTCCTCAAGGCGCTCACCGAGAAGGAGGAGGAGGCGCCAGCTGGAAGATGCTGCATGAGCAGAGCAGTGCCTCGGGGATGACGCTGACAGCGATCGTCGAGGAACTGATGCGTGACTTGAGGAAGATCCGGATCGAGCGCGAGCAGGAGGTGGAGGAATCCCTCGCTTCTTTCAAGCAAAGCCGTGAGGTAATGAGGAAGGAGCTGGAGGATGTCATTGCCCGGTGATCCATCGAAGAGTAGATGTAGTAGCGATCTAGATCGTTGTCTATGATTTCCTTCTTCTCTTGCCCCCGTGTCTTCTGAACTTTGCGGCATGTGGCATTTAAAATTATCCAAAATATGTAAGACAATTATTATCTACGCCATTGTAAATTTGTCGTCGTACTATCTGTTGCCATTTTATTTGTCATCATATTATCCGTTGCCCTGTGTGGAAATTTAAATTAGGCCGGAATATGAGTTGAAAACACGAACAAAGCAAATGCTGCCATGGGATCACAACCAAACACCCTCCGTACACCCCTAAAAACCCTCCGTCCAGGCGCTTTAATTAACCCATTAATGGTGAAGTTTTGAGCGAGGCAGGCGGCGGCTGGTGCATGGAGGTCAAAGAGCTCACTTCCCGGTGAGCATGGGCGGCCTTGCTGCTCGCACGTGTCCCGTCAAGCCTGTGAGGTGGACAGAATGCATGCATCCCATTGAGCCTGCACGGTGGACTGCTTGCACGCGTCCCGTTGAGCCTGCACGGCGGTCTTCTCGCGCTCGTCCCGTCTAATCAAACAGCTGCACGCATGCCACTGAGTATGGTTAAATATTGACACAGTTCATATAATACAACCGTTTTGTGATATTAACGTGTCAGCTTATTGTTTCAAAAAGGACTTCGTTGGCTACATATGTGTGCGCCTCTTCTCAAACTGGACGATTTTTTTCACCATGGCATATATGTGCCATGTCATGAAACAATGCCATGTTTCATGTTTTTTGGGTGAGTTTTTGATTTACTAGGATTTAAAAACCGAGATTCTCAATGTTTCAGGACGACGACAAGTTTGTAATTCATTCCCATTCCTTAGATAAGACCTAAACATGCACCCAATGACACATGTACGATTTCCCACCCATTTTGTGCTTGTAGTTCAAATTTGAATTATGGACTACATTTAATGCGTAGAAAACTTAATTAGTAATATATACAATGGCGAAATGAACCCTAAACATGCATCCCAAGGACACATGTACATTTTTTTCTAGCCCATTTTTGGTGCACTGGAGCATGTATTTGTACTTCAGATTTGAATTATGGACATTAAATGCCTAGAAAACTCAATTAATGAATAACAAGGGTCAAACGTACCCTGAATAATTTCAAAGTTCAGCATGAATCTCCCGTTGTTCCGTACGTGCTGCGTGTAGAAAACAATACGAGGCTAGAAGAGGGAGCGATTATCGTTTGGCCCACAAGGGGATGCATTTCCCTATCGAAACCACGAGGTTCTTGCAACAGGCTCCGGTTTGTAAGAGGTTTGTAATAAAGCTTGGCCCAAATTGGCAATGTTTTTACCACGACATATATGTGCCATGACGTAACACCATGCCACCTTTAATGACTTTCTCATGAGTTTTGGATTTATGGAGATTTAAAAACCGAGATTCCAAATGTTTGAGGATGAGCCAAGACGTCGGTCAGGTTGTAATTCGTTCCCATTCCTTGCATGGGACCTAAAACATGCACCCAAGGACACATGCATGTATAATTTTTCTAGCCATTTTTGTGAACTGGAGCATGCATTTGTACTCCAGATTTGCATTATGGACATTAAATGCCTAGGAAACTCAGTTAGTGTATAAAAAGGCCAAACGAACCCTAAATAAGTTTAAATTTCAGCATGGATATCATGTAGTTCCATGTTGCACGTAGAAGAAAATACAAGGCGAAAAGAGGCCGTGATTACGTTTTGACAATAAGGGGAACATGTTTCCCTATCAGAACCACAAGGCTTCATGTTGAGAGAAGCTCTTGTTTGTAGGAGGTTTGTAATAAAGCTTGGCCCAAATTGGCAATGTTTTTACTACGACATATATGTGCCATGACGTGACAACATGCCACCTTTGATGACTTTCTGGTGAGTTTTGGATTTTATGGGGATTTCAAAACCAAGATTCCAAATGTTTGAGCACGAGCTAGGACGCCGGTATGGTTGTAATTCGTTCCCATTCCTGGCATGGGACCTAATTAAACATGCACCCAAGGACACATGCATGTACAATTTTTCTAGCCATTTTGGTGAACTTGAGCATGCATTTGTAGTTCATATTTGAATTATGGACATTAAATGCCTAGGAAACTCAATTAGTGTATAAAAAGGCCAAACGAACCCTGAATAAGTTTAAATTTCAGCATGGATATCATGTAGTTCCATGTTGCCCGTAGAAGAAAATACAAGGCGAAAAGAGGTCGTGATTACGTTTCGACAACAAGGGGAACATGTTTCCCTATCGAAACCACAAGGCTTCTTGTTGAGAGAAGCTCCGGTTTATAAGAGGTTCGTAATAAAGCTTGGCCCAAATTGGACAATGTTTCTACCACGACATATATGTGCCATGATGTGACACCATGCCTTCGAAACAGATTGTCCATTTTGCACACGAAGTGCATCCAGTTTTTGCCTTAACCCTCTCAACTTTTTAGAACATGCTATGCGGATGAAATGATGATACCATGCCAACTTTCAACCTTTTCAGAGTTCATTTGAAGTGCCTTTCAATTAAAGGGTCATTTAGCTCAAAAAAATCAGTAAATGCCTGAACAATACCAAATGAAGTCAGAAATGGTGGAAAATTGATGATGTGGCTTTGAATGGTGCATTTTGAACACACAAAAGTCTGGAGTTCAAATAAGTTCGCAATGAAATCCCTTTATAACAAATGAGTTTTCGTTCGAAACCCTGATACTTCGAAAGAGATTGTCCATTTTGCACGCGAAGTGCATCCAGTTTTTGCCATAACCCTCTCAACTTTTTAGAACATGCTATGTGGGTGAAATGATGATACCATGCCAACTTTCAACCTTTTTAGAGTTCATTTGAGGTTTGTAATAAAGCTTGGCCCAAATTTGACAATGTTTTTACCACGACATATATGCGCCATGACGTGACACCATGCCAACTTTCATGACTTTCTAGTGAGTTTAGGATTTACGGGGATTTAAAAGCCAAGATTCTAAATGTTTGAGGACAAGCCAGGATGCCGGTACGGTTGTAATTCGTTCCCATTCCTGGCATGGGACCTAAACATGCACCCAATAACACATCTATAATTTTTGCATATGGGGCAATGAGATATTCATGAACAAACATCAAGTGAGGAAACTGATAAGGATTATTAGCAAAAAGATATGAATGGTGGCAAGAAAATTATTTGTTTATGCTCTATCCAACACAACAGTGAGTTGTAGGATGGTAACTATAAACTCTGCAACCTTCTCTTTTTACTGCCTATAATGAGTTGTTAGACAACAATGTCTGAATCTTTTTTGTTCGCAGTGGTTCCCGAAGCAGTTCACTCAAGATTACCTGGCAAAGTACATGATTGGTGGAAAAGCAATGAGGGTTAAATTATTTCATCTAGACTAAAATGAGCATCGAGAAGTCGTAATGAAGACAGTGAAAGATGGACGGGCAGCCATCACAAGGGGTTGGCCTAGAGTCGTGCGTGCATTACGCATAGAGGAGGGCACAATATGGGCATTCCGCTTCAGCTTCTCCAGCAACCAGAATCTATTTCGCCTCTCTCTTTACAGTCTTTAGTACAGATGTGGTTCATCATTCTTTACTTGGTGCTTCTATAGTTCTTTAGTATATGTACCTGTGCATCGAATTATGCATTCGTGGTTCAACCTATATTTGTAATAAACCTCGTTGGATATGAAGTAAGTGATTGCCTACTTTCAAATTCAAAAGGTGATTTTTAAATTAGGGATTAACTAGGATTAATTAGGGATTACACTGCACACGGTTTGCAAAAGCGAAATGTCTGCGATAGACGTGGAGATCAGACACGTTTCTAGGATCCACTACGTGTGTGATCAATCTCCACCACACACACGATCAGCCAGGAAAAAACATGTGCGATCAATCTCCACTGCACACATGATCAGCCAAGAAAAAACATGTGTGATTAACAACAACATCGCACACAGTTCTTTCTTATTAAATGTTTGCGATAGTCACCTTATCACACACACTTCGAAATTATTGACTGTTTATGATGTTGTGCACATCACAAATGTTTGGTACTTCTTGGATTAACTCTGTAGGATGTACATACTAACGGAAACGTATTCCTTGGATGGACCGTGTCGAATGTACATAGCGGGGGCTAACTGTGTGGGATGTACTTACAACCGGAAATGATTTCGCCTGTGCAATTGTATTTTTTTAGCACTATTGTACGTATAACCGTATTTGCTCGCTCGCCAGTCGCACATGACCTCATTTTGCCGAGCGTGTGTGCCAGAAGGGCATATCCCCAACGGTTTCTGGGTCGTGTGGTAAGGACCCCCCCTATCGCCCACACTCACTTGGCGACGGTTCCAAATGCCGCCGCGGAAAGGGGTTTAAAACCATTTGTATAGCACCGACGCGTACCAGTGGTAGATGGACGTAGGGTTAAATCCATGAGAAGACTTCGATCACCAGTCATGTGGTTAGTGCATCCACTGTTCATTATCCACTTAGTAGCTTTCGGAGTCATACCCTACAATGCAGTTAGCGGGATAGGCTTCACCAAGAGTATTGTGAAGCACAAACATGTAGCCAACAAGCATGCTATCAAAGTCAAGATTCTTGTTTGGTAAGATAGGATGATCGTCAAGAAAACCTGGGACGAAATAAATGGTCAGACCATTATGGCACTCTATCTTGCATCCCACAAGATGTTTTAGGTCCCAGCATTGGCGTCAGAAGTCTTTGATTTCCGGCTGGAGACCTTTCCCTGCAATAGAAGTTAATTCTTCTTAATCACCCACATTCTCAGGGGCGGCTTAGAAGCAATAAGTCTAAAGGAAGCATCTGAGAACTTTGGCTTTGGAGCCCTAGCAAATAGTTTTGCCGGAGGTGAATAATACTCATAAGTTTATGCAGAAAAGTTCTTTGTTTTGTGAACATAGCGGTTAGAAGAAACACACTCATATTCATGAGTCTGATGATGGTTTCCCTGCAAAACATTGGCGTTAGGGTGACGTTGTGAGGTCCTTTGTCTGTATGAAGCCTTTGGGCCATATGAAGCCTTTGGTCTGGGGTTTATCTTCTTCCCAGGTGGTGTCATGACGACATTCATGGGAAGCTTCTCAAAACAACTTTTGGGCACCCAGATCTTGTTCAAAGGTTGCCCATTTCTGCAGTTAGTACCAATAAACCTGGCAAACACTTCACCATTCTAATTCTTAAACAGCTTATAATTGGTGTCAAAGGATTCATCAATGATAATGGGGTTAGCACAAGTGAAGCCAGATAAGGTGGATGGGTCCACTGAGGGATCCTTTGCAGCAACCAATGTGGTTTTGGGTGCTCAGGCTTCCAATAAGAACCATCAACATTCATTTTCCTCTCGACCTCTACACCCTCTTTCCTAGGGTTTCGGTTTAGAATATGTTTCTTGAGGACATCACATAGTGTCTAATGCCCTTTGAGGCTTTTGTACATGCCTGTTTCAAGCAATGTCTTCAACCTAGCATTCTCATTAGCAATAGTAGTGGTATCCTCAGTAGACGGGTTAGTTACCACATCAGCAGTTGAAAATATTGCAATATCAGAGGCAGTAGAACATTCAGCAATAGAGACAACATTATCATGCTCAAGACATTTTGAACATGGTGGCACAAAGTCTTCCTAAGCGGAACTGATCTGTTAAGCGAGTAGTCAATCGTTCTCCTTTTGAAGATCTTCATGAGATGCTCTCAGTTTCTCAAGATCTTGCTTCCTTTGAAGATAATCATAGGAAAGCTTCTCATGAGTGGTTGGGAGGGTTTCATGACGACTTTCAAGTTCCTCGTACTTAATACAAAGATTTTTTATGTCTTCGATTAAGAACTGAGTTCGATTCATTTCCGCGTCCTACAGATCATCGCTTTTGTCTAACAACTTTTGAATGTGTTCCATAGAAGTTTGTTGTTCAGTTGCAATTTTAGCAAGAGTTTTGTAGCTAGGTTTGGATTCACACTCGGAGTCATCTTCACTGGAGGTTTGAAAGTAGGCATCACGTGAGTTTACCTTGGCACCTCGTGCCATGAAGCAGTAGGTTGGAGCAAAGTCATCCTCATCATCGGCCTCAACGTCGGTGACGTGACCATTGTCTTCGTAGTTGAAGATGGACTTGGCGATGAATGTCGAAGCTAGAGCCAAGCTTGCCACGAGGCGTCCATGAGGCAGGAGGGCGCGCCCAGGGGGTAGCCCCCCCCCCCCACCCTCATGGGCCCCTCGTAGCTCCATCGACGTACTTCTTTTGCCTATATATACTCTTATACCCTAGAAACATCAGGGGGAGACACGAAACCACTTTTCCATCGCCGCAACCTTCTGTACCCGTGAGATCCCATCTTGGGGCCTTTTCCGGCGATCTGCCGGAGGGGGAATCGATCATGGAGGGCTTCTACATCAACACCATTGCCTCTCCGATGAAGTGTGAGTAGTTTACCACAGACCTTCAGGTCCATAGTTATTAGCTAGATGGCTTCTTCTCTCTCTGATTCTCAATACAAAGTTCTCCTCGATGTTCTTGGACATCTATTCGATGTAATACTCTGTTGCGGTGTGTTTGCCGAGATCCGATGAATTGTGGATTTATGAACAAGATTATCTATGAATATAATTTGGTTCTTCTCTAAATTCTTATATGCATGATTTGATATCTTTGCAAATCTCTTCGAATTATCGGTTTAGTTTGGCCTACTAGATTGATCTTTCTTGCAATGGGAGAAGTTCTTAGCTTTGGGTTCAATCTTGCGGTGTCCTTTCCCAGTGACAGTAGGGGAAGCAAGGCACGTATTGTATTGTTGCCATCAAGGATAAAAATATGGGGTTTATAGCATATTGCTTCAGTGTATCCCTCTACATCATGTCATCTTGCTTAATGTGTTACTCCGTTCTTATGAACTTAATACTCTAGATGCATGCTGGATAGCGGTCGATGTGTGGAGTAATAGTAGTAGATGCAGAATCATTTCGGCCTATTTTACACGGACATGATGTCTATGCTCATTATCATTGCCTTAGATATCTTCATAATTATGCGCTTTTCTATCAATTGCTCGGCAGTAATTTGTGCACCCACCGTAATACATGCTATCTTAAGAGAAGACACTAGTGAAACATATGGCCTCCGGGTCTCTTTTCTATTATATTGCATCTCTTTTCCATTATATTGCATCTCTTTAAATATCGTTTACTATTTTGCAATCTTTACTTTCAAATCTACACAACAAAAATACCAAAAATATTTACTTTACTATCTCTATTAGATCTCACTTTTGCGAGTGATCGTGAAGGGATTGACAACCCCTTTATCGCGTTGGTTGCAAGGTTCTTGATTGTTTGTGCAGGTACTAGGTGACCTATGCGTCATCTCCTACTGCATTGATACCTTGGTTCTCAAAACTGAGGGAAATACTTATGCTACTTTGCTGCATCACCCTTTCCTCTTCAAGGGAAAAACTAATGCAAGCTCAAGAGGTAGCAAGAAGGATTTCTAGCGCCGTTGCCAGGGAGATCTTCATCAAGTCAAGCCATACCAAGTACCCATCATAAACTCTTCTCCCTCGCATTACATTATTTGACATTCGCCTCTCGTTTTCCTCTCCCCCACTTCTAAAACAATTTTCGAAAATCTTTGCCTTTTCTTCGCCCCTCTTCCGTTCGATCTTTTGTTCGCTTGTGTTACCATGTGCCTTCTTTTTGCTTGCATCTTCGCTTGCTAAAAGTTTATGGATCCCCATCCACTTGCTAATCTCTTTAAGAGATCCAATTATGATGAACCAATTGCTAGTCAGTTTTGTGCACTAGATTATCTTTATGAAGTTTTGCTTGAAATTCGTGAATCTGAAAATTGTGATGAAGAAACTTATGAAGAGATTCACGATAGCTCCTTGAATAAAAAGCATGATTGCAATGATGTTATTATAAATTCTCTTAATTTCAATTGTGTTAATGATATGCAAAACCTCAAGCTTGGGGATGCTAGTTTTGTTATGACTACTATTTGTTGCAATGACAATGATTGGGGTTATTCTTCTTAAGATCTTGAAGATGTATTTAATCCCCGTGATGAATATGAGATTGATAACAGTGTTTGCAATATTATTGAAAGTGGGTATGGAAGAGTGTCAACTTTAGATCCCACATATTTGGAGAATTTTCAATCTTATGAAATTTTTGATAAAAGTGGGTTTGGAGAGGTCATGACTTTAGTTAATGTTAATCCCACTATTTTGGAAGAGTGTAAACTTCGCATGCATGAGGATCGTGTTGAAAATATTTTATGTGATAGATATTTTGTTGAATTTTCTTATGATCCCACATGTAATTATTATGAGAGAGGAAAATATGGTTGTAGAAATTTTCATGTTACTAAATTACCTCTCGTTATGTTGAGTTTGCTATTGTTTCTTTCCGCTTACTTGCATACGCTAGTTTTTGCTTGCTATGATAATTTGTTTGCCTATAAGATGCCTATGCATAGGAAGTATATTAGACTTAGATGTGTTTGTCATGTGTTTCATGATGCTCTCTTTGCGCTTCAATTCTTGTCTTTCATGTGAGCATCATCGAAATCTCAATGCCTAGCTAGGGGCGTTAAGCGATAGCGCTTGTTGGGAGGCAACCCAATTTTGTTTTTGTTCTTTGATTTTTGCTGCTGTTTAGTAATAAATAATTCAGCAAGCTTCTGTTTAGATGTGCTTTTATGTTTTAATTAGTGTTTGTGCCAAGTAGAACCTTTGGGAAGACTTGGGTGAAGTCTTTGTGATCTTGCTGTAAAAAACAGAAACTTTTGCGCTCACGAGAATAGATGTCATTTTTCACAAAAGAGTGATTTTAGGTTGATTCTTTTTGCATATGATTATAGACAAATTCCTCACTTCCAACAATTTATTTTAGAGTTTTATAGTTACGGAAGTATTCGAAAGTTACAGATTGCTACAGACTGTTCTGTTTTTGACAGATTCTGTTTTTCGTGTGTTGTTTGCTTATTTTGATGAATCTATGAGTAGTATCAGGGGTATGAACCATAGCCAAGTTCGAATACAGTATGTTTAACACCAATATAAATAAAGAATGAGTTCATTACAGTACCTTAAAGTGGTGGTTTATTTTCTTATACTAACGGAGCTCATGAGATTTTCTGTTGAAGTTTTGTGTTGTGAAGTTTTCAAGTTTTTGAGTAAAGATTTGATGGATTTTGGAATAAGGAGCTGCAAGAGCCTAAGCTTGGGGATGACCAAGGCACCCCAAGCTAAAATTCAAGGACAACCAAAAGCCTAAGCTTGGGGATGCCCCGGAAGGCATCCTCTCTTTCGTCTTCGTCTATCGATAACTTTACTTGAGGCTATATTTTTATTCACCACATGATATGTGTTTTGCTTGGAGCATCTTGTATGATTTGAGTCTTTGCTCTTTAGTTTATCACATTCATCCTTGTTGTACACATCTTTTGGGAGAGACACGCATGAATCAGAATTTATTAGAATACTCTATGTGCTTCACTTATATCTTTTGAGCTAGATAATATTGCTCTAGTACTTCATATCTTTTTAGAGCATGGTGGCGGTTTTATTTTATAGAAATTGTTGATCTCTCATGATTCACTTATATTATTTTGAGAGTCTTTTAGAACAGCATAGTAATTTCCTTTGGTTATAAAATTAGTCCTACTATGATAGGCATCCAAGATGGGTATAATAAAAACTATCATATAAAGTGCATTGAATACTATGAGAAGTTTGATTCTTTATGATTGTTTTGAGATATGAAGATGGTGATATCAGAGTCATGCTAGTAGAGTAGTTGTGAATTTGATAGATACTTGTGTTAAAGTTTGTGATTCCCGTAGCATGCACGTATGGTGAACCGTTATGTGATGAAGTTGGAGCATGATTTACTTATTGATTGTCTTCCTTATGAGTGGCAGTCGGGGACGAGCGGTGGTCTTTTCCTACCAATCTATCCCCCTAGGAGCATGCGCGTAGTACTTCATTTTGATAACTAATAAATTTTTGCAATAAGTATGTGAGTTCTTTATGACTAATGTTGAGTCCATGGATTATACGCACTCTCACCCCTCCACCATTGCTAGCCTCTCTAGTACCGCACAACTTTCACTGGTACCATACACCCACCATATACCTTCCTAAAAACAGCCACCATACCTACCTATTATGGCATTTCCATAGCCATTCCGAGATATATTTCCATGCAACTTTCCACCGTTCCATTTATTATGACACGCTCCATCATTGTCATATTGCCTTGCATGATCATGTAGTTGACATCGTATTTGTGGCAAGGTCACCGTTCGTAATTTTTCATACATGTCACTCTTGAATCATTGCACATCCCGGTACACCGCCGGAGGCATTCACATAGAGTCATATTTTGTTCTAAGTATTGAGTTGTAATTATTTAGTTGTAAGTAAATAAAAGTGTGATGATCTTCATTATTAGAGCATTGTCCCAGTGAGGAAAGGATGATGGAGACTATGATTCCCCCACAAGTCGGGATGAGACTCTGGACTAAATAAAAAAAGAGGCCATAAAAAAGAGAAAAGGCCCAAATAAAAAAATGAGAGAAAAAGAGAGAAGGGGCAATGCTACTATCCTTTTACCACACTTGTACTTCAAAGTAGCACCATGATCTTCATGATAGAGTCTCCTATGTTGTCACTCTCATATACTAGTGGGAATTTTTCATTATAGAACTTGGCTTGTATATTCCAATGATGGGCTTCCTCAAAGTGCCCTAGGTCTTCGTGAGCAAGCAAGTTGGATGCACACCCACTTAGTTTCTTTTGTTGAGCTTTCATACACTTATAGCTCTAGTGCATCCGTTGCATGACAATCCCTACTCACTCACATTAATATCTATTGATGGGCATCTCCATAGCCCGTTGATACGCCTAGTTGATGTGAGACTATCTTCTCCTTTTTGTCTTCTCCACAACCACCATTCTATTCCACCTATAGTGCTATGTCCATGGCTCATGCTCATGTATTGCGTGAAGATTGAAAAAGTTTGAGAACATCAAAAGTATGAAACAATTGATTGGCTTGTCATCGGGGTTGTGCATGATTAAATACTTTGTGTGATGAAGATAGAGCATAACTAGACAATATGATTTTGTAGGGGTAGCTTTCTTTGGCCATGTTATTTTGAGAAGACATGAATTCTTTATTAGTATGCTTGAAGTATTATTGTGTTTATGTCAGTATTAAACTTTTGTCTTGAACTTTTGGATCTAAACATTCATGCCACAATAAAGAAAATTACATTGATAAATATGCTAGGTAGCATTCCATATCAAAAATTCTGTTTTTATAATTTACCTCCTCGAGGACGATAAGGAATTAAGCTTGGGGATGCTTGATACATCTCCAACGTATCTATAATTTTTGATTGTTCCATGCTATTATATTATCTGTTTTGGATGTTTAATGGACTTTAATATGCTCTTTTATACTATTTTTGGGACTAACCTATTAACCAGAGGCCTATTTTAGAGTTTTAAAGAAAAGGAATACCAAACAGAATGAAACCTTCACGAGGATCTTTCTTGGACCGAAATCAACCAGAAGACTTGGAGTTGAAGTCAGAAACGCCACAAGGTATCCACGAGGCAGGAGGGCGCGCCCGGGGGGGTAGGCGCCCCCCCCCCCATCCTCGTGGGCCCCTCGTAACTCCACCGACGTACTTCTTTCGCCTATATATACTCTTATACCCTAGAAACATCAGGGGGAGCCACTAAACCACTTTTCCACCGCCGCAACCTTCTGTACCCGTGAGATCCCATCTTGGGGCCTTTTCTGGCAATCTGCCGTAGGGGGAATCGATCAAGGAGGGCTTCTACATCAAAACCATTGCCTCTTCGATGAAGCGTGACTAGTTTACCACAGACCTTCGGGTCCATAGTTATTATCTAGATGGCTTCTTCTCTCTCTTTGATTCTCAATACAAAGTTCTCCTCGATGTTCTTGGAGATCAATTCGATGTAATACTCTTTTGCGGTGTGTTTGCCGAGATCCGATGAATTGTGGATTTATGAACAAGATTATCTATGAATATTATTTGGTTCTTCTCTGAATTCTTATACGCATGATTTGATATCTTTGCAAATCTCTTCGAATTATCGGTTTAGTTTGGCCTACTAGATTGATCTTTCTTGCAATGGGAGAAGTGCTTAGCTTTGGGTTCAATCTTGCGGTGTCCTTTCCCAGTGACAGTAGGGGAAGCAAGGCACATATTGTATTGTTGCCACCGAGGATAAAAAGATGGGTTTTATATCATATTGCTTAATTTTATCCCTCTACATCATGTCATCTTACTTAATGTGTTACTCCGTTCTTATGAACTTAATACTCTAGATGCATGCTGGATAGCGGTCGATGTGTGGAGTAATAGTAGTAGATGCAGAATCGTTTCGGCCTATTTTACACGGACATGATGTCTATGCTCATTATCATTGCCTTAGATATCTTCATAATTATGCGCTTTTCTATCAATTGCTCGGCAGTAATTTGTTCACCCACCGTAATACATGCTATCTTGAGAGAAGCCACTAGTGAAACCTGTGGCCCCCGGGTCTCTTTTCTATTATATTACATCTCTTTTCCATTATATTGCATCTCTTTAAATCTCGTTTACTATTTTGCAATCTTTACTTTCCAATCTATACAATAAAAATACCAAAAATATTTACTTTACTATCTCTATTAGATCTCACTTTTGCGAGTGACCGTGAAGGGATTGACAACCCCTTTAACGCGTTGGTTCCAAGGTTCTTGATTGTTTGTGCAGGTACTAGGTGACTTGTGCGTCGTCTCCTACTGGATTGATACCTTGGTTCTCAAAACTGAGGGAAATACTTACGCTACTTTGCTGCATCACCCTTCCTCTTCAGGGGAAAAACCAACGCAAGCTCAAGAGGTAGCACGAGCCTCTTGACATCAGCAGCGGTGACACCTTCACTGACCTTGGGAACGCCTATCCTGATGACATACCAGAGGTCCGTGTGAATGGCTTCAAGACGCATACGCATCTTATTGTTCCAGTAGTGGTAATCAGTGCCATCGAAGACTAGGCACGCAACGGAGACCTTGATTATCCCTGCAATCAACATAGCTAAATCTCTAGGTGGTTAAACCAAATCACACAGAACAAGGGAGCACCTTGCTCTGATACCAATTGAAAGTGCTAGTTATCGACTAGAGGGAGCGAATAGGCGATTTTTATGAAAGTCTTCAAGTCATGAGGTCTTTGAAGACAAACTGTTAATATGAACCTATATGATATGCAACGGAAGATGAACTACACTAGACAGACAAGCCATAGTCAACTAAGCTATATAGTGAAAGCACGAAGACTAATAGAAGCTAGGTAGAATGGATCGGAATGGAAAGCAAGCAATGACTTCATGAAGACAAACTGAAATGTAAGGAAGGTAGGGGATAGAACCAGTAGCTTGGTGAAGACAAGGATTTGGTAGACCAGTTCCAGTTGCTATGACAACTGTATGTATGGTTAGGGATGCTAAGATTGAACTCAGAATACTTTTTCTTCACCTTATTCCCCTTGAGATAAGGACACCCAGTCCTCACCCAATCACTCTGGTAAGTCTTCAAGGTAGACTTCCAAACCTTCACAGACCCCGTTCACTGGCGATCCACAATAACTCTTGGATCCTCATAACGTGATGCCTAACCGGCTGGAGGATGCACAGTCCTCAAGTGTAACAAGTCTTCAGGTCACGCTGACAGAAAGACTTCAGTGATGCCTAACACTCTTTGGCTCTGGGTGTTTTGGGCTTTGTCCTCGCAAGGATCTCTCTCTCAAAGGCTTCGGAGGTGGGTTGCTCTCAAACGACAAGCCATGCACTAACTCTGAGCAGCCACCAATTTATGGTATAGGAGGTGGGCTATTTATAGCCAGGAGGCAACCCGACATGATATCTTCGAAATGACCCTGGGTCACTAAGGAACCGACACGTGTCCAATGGTCAGATTTCAAACACACGCGACAGCTTGGCTTGGGCTACAAGCAAAGCTCACTCATCCAACTCTAGATAAGATTTGCTCTCATTGTCTTCGCTCGAAGACATAGGATTTTGGTTGAGCATCACTTCAGTCATCTGACTTTGTTCACTTGGACCCCACTTAACAGTACGATGGTTCATATGACACAATAAAGAAGAAAAAGAAACTACGAAAGAAACTATGTCTTCGCACTCCATATTCTTCAAGTGAATGTCTTCACGGGTCATTATCTTCAACGTGAATGTCTTCATGAACCACCATTGTCTTCAATGTCTTCATACATTTTTAGGGGTCATCTTTGGTAGGTAAACTGAATCAATGAGGGACTACTACATGTGTTATCCTGCAATTCTCACAAACACATTAGTCCCTCAACCATGTTTGTCACCAATACTCCAAAACCAACTAGGGGTGGCACTAGATGCACTTACAACCACGCCATGCACGATGCGCTCACCGGACCAGGTGAAGGGCCTCGTCTAGAACTTGACTCCGGCAAGCACCGTGAGCTGCCCCATGATACGTCAATTTTGTATCTTGTTTGCCTACTGTTATTTATGATGTTTTTATGCGTAATAATACTTTTGGAGTAATTCTAATGCCTTTTCTCTCATAATGTGCAAGGTTCACACAAAGAGGGAGAATACGGGCAGCTGGAATTCTGGACCTGAAAAGGCTACGTCAGGCTACCTATTTTGTACAAATCCAAATGAGCTGAAACTTCACGAGGAATTTTATGGAATAAATTAGAATTATTGGAGAAATAACTACCAAAGGGGGCCCATTAGGTGGGCACCACCCACCTGGGCACGCCAGGGAGCCCAGGCGCGCCCTGGTGGGTTGTGCCCTCCTCAGCCCACCTCCGGTGCCCCTCTTCTGGTATATAAGTCATTTTGACCTTGAAAAAATAAGGATATGACTTTCGGGACGAAGCGCCTCCGTCTCAAGGAGGAACTTGGGCAGGAGCACTTTTGCCCTCCGGCGGAGCGATTCCGCCGGGGGAACTTCCCTCCCGGAGAGGGAAATCATCGTCATCATCATCATCATCACCAACAACTCTCCCATCTTGGGGAAGGAAATCTCCATCAACATCTTCAACAACACCATCTCATCTCAAACCCTAGTTCATCTCTTGTGTTCAATCTTTGTATTGGAACTATAGATTGGTACTCGTGGGTGACTAGTAGTGTTGATTACATCTTGTAATTAATTACTATATGGTTTATTTGGTGGAAGATTATATGTTCAGGTCCATTATGCTATTTAATACATGTCTGATCTTGAGCATGATTATCATTTGTGAGTAGTTGCTTTTGTTCTTGAGATCACAGGAGAAATCTTGTTGCAAGTAATCATGTGAACTTGATATGTATTAGATATTTTGATGGTATGTATGTTGTTGTTCCCTTAGTAGTGTCATGTGAACGTCGACTACATGACACTTCACCATATTTGGGCCTAAGGGAATGCATTGGGGAGTAGTTACTAGATGATGGGTTGCGAGAGTGACAGACGCTTAAACCCTAGTTTATGCGCTATTCCGCAAGGGACTGATTTGGATCCAAAAGTGTAATTCTATGGTTAGATTTATTCTTGATACTTGTCTCTTAGTTGTGGATGCTTGCGAGGGGGTTAATCATAAGTAGGAGGTTTGTTCAAGTAAGAACAGCACCTAAGCACCGGTAGAAAGTGACTAGATGAAATTCCCGTGTACCCTCAAGAACGATTTGCTTATCATAAGAGACCGTTTAGGCCTATACTTTTCCTCAAAAGGATTGGGCTACCTTTCTGTACTTTTGTTACCATTACCCTTACTTGCTCATTACAAATTATCTTGTTATCAAACTACTCGTTACTTATAATTTCAGTGCTTGCAGAGAATACCTTGCTGAAAACTACTTGTCATTTCCTTCTGCTCCTCATTGGGTTCGACACTCTTACTTATCGAAAGGACTATGATTGATCCCCTATACTTGTGGGTCATCAAGGCTCTTTTTTGGCATCGTTTCGAGGGAGTGAAGCGCTCTTGGTAAGTGGAAATTGGTAAGGAAAAATTATTACTACGTGCTAAAATTTATTGTCACGTGTTACTATGGAAGACAATGCTTTGAGGGGTTTATTCGGGGTGTCTTCACCTCGACCAGAACCACAGTTACTTACCCCTCAACCTTATGAAATTCCTTCAGGTATTATAGAACAACTGGTAGCTAATCCTTATGCAGGAGATGGAACCGAACATCCTGATATGCACTTGATATATGTGGATGAAATTTGTGGATTATTTAAGCTTGCAGGTTTACCCGGAGATGAAGCTAAGAAGAAGGTTTTCCCTTTATCTCTGAAGGGTAGCATGGTATAGGCTATGCGATGATATTGGATCTTGGAATTGGAATCGATTGAAATTGGGATTTCACCAAAAACAATTATCTTATGCATCTAGTTCATCATGATCGGAATTATATATATTTTTTTTGGCCGCGTGAAGGAGAAAGTATCACTCTAGCTTGGGGGAGGCTTAAGTCAATGTTATATTCATGCCCAATCATGAGCTCTCAAGAGAAATTATTATTTAGAATTTTATGCTCGGCTTCCTCATGATGATCGATCCATGCTCGATACTTCTTGTAATGGTTCATTTATGAAGAAGACTATTGACTTCGAGTGGGATCTTTTAGAAAGAATTAAACACAACTCTGAAGATTGGGAACTCGACGAAGGTGCAAAGTGAGGTATTAAGCTCAAGTATGATTGTGTTAAATCTTTTATGAATACCGATTCTTTTCAAAAGTTTAGCACTAAATATGGACTTGACTCTAGGATAGTAGCCTCCTTTTGTGAATCATTTGCTATTCATGTTGATCTCCCTAAGGAGAAGTGGTTTAAATATCACCCACCTATCAAAGAAGAAATTAAAGAACCGGTAATAGCTAAACATGAAGTTATTATTTATAATGTTGATCTAGTTGTTCCTACTGCTTATATTGAAAAACAATCTTTCCCTGTTAGGATAAAAGAACATGCTAAAGTTTCAACTGTGGGCAACAAAAGTTATATTAGAACTTCCAAACCTGCTGAACAAATCAAAGTAGAACCTGGTGTTGCTATGGTTAAAGATCTCTTTGTTGAAAAAATAGATGGGCATGTTATTTACTTCTGTGATGAAGCTGCTAGAATTGCCAAACCCGATGAAAAAGATAAACATAGACCTGTTGTTGGCATGCATGTTGTCTCAGTTAAATAGGGGATCACTGTTATCATGGTTCATGCGACATAGGTGCTAGCGTGAGTGCTATTCCTTTTACCTTATATCAAGAAATTATGAATGATATAGCACCAGCTGAAATAGAAGACATAGATGTTACTATTAGACTTGCTAATAGAGACACCATCACACCACTTGGGATTGTTAGAGATGTTGAAGTTTTGTGTGGGAAAATAAAATACCCTACTAATTTTCTTGTTCTTGGTTCCCCACAAGATGACTTTTTCCCATTATCTTTGATAGACCTTTCTTGAACACCGTTAGTGCTCAAATAAATTACGAAAAACAAACTGTTGGTGTTAGTTTTGGTGATGAGTCTCATGAGTTTAATTTTTCCAAGTTTAGTAGAAAACATCATAAGAAAGAATTGCCTA
Organism: Aegilops speltoides; assembly: GCA_021437245.1. NCBI lineage: Eukaryota > Viridiplantae > Streptophyta > Magnoliopsida > Poales > Poaceae > Aegilops > Aegilops speltoides. The sequence goes on along the minus strand of CM038142.1, from coordinate 308,673,496 downwards.
GTAAGGATGAAATAATTGGTCTTGATTCTATTGTCGTGCCTCCTACTGATCCTCTAGAACAATATTTGCTAGACCATGAAAATGATATGCATTTGCATGAAAGAAGTGAAATAGATAAAAAATTCTTTGAACAATGTCCTCTGCTTAAATACAATTTGCCTATTGAAACTCTAGGAGGTCCTCCTCCACCTAAAGGTGATCCTGTGTTTGAATTAAAACAATTACCAAACACTTTGAAATATGCTTATCTTGATGAGAAAAAGATATATCCTGTTATTATAGCACTAACCTTTCACAACATGAGGAAGAAAGATTATTGAAGGTTCTGAAGAAGCACCAATCAACTATTGGATATACTGTTGATGATTTAAAGGGCATTAGTCCCACTCTCTGTCAACACAAAATTAATATGGAGCCTGATGCTAAACCTATTGTTGATCACCAACGATGCTTAAATCCTAAAATGAAAGAAGTGGTAAGAACATAAATACTGAAGCTTCTGGAAGTAGGTATAATCTATCCCATAGCTAATAGTGGATGGGTAAGTCACATTCATTGTGTCCCTAAAAAGGGAGGTATTACTGTTGTTCCTAATGACAAGAATGAACTTATTCCACAAAGAATTGTTACTGGCTATAGAATGGAAATCGATTTTAGAAAACTAAATAAAGCTACCAGAAAAGGTCATTACCCTCTGCCTTTATTGATCAAATGTTAGAAAGATTGTCAAAGCACACACATTTTTGTTTCTTTGATGGATATTCTGGTTTTTCTCAAATACCTGTCTCACAACCTGATCAAGAGAAAACCACCTTTACTTGTCCTTTCGGAACTTATGAATATAGACGTATGCCTTTTGGTTTATGCAATGCACCTGCTACCTTTCAAAGATGTATGACTGCTATATTCTCTGATTTTTGTGAAAACATTGTTGAGGTTTTCATGGATGATTTTTTCATTTACGGAACTTCTTTTGATGATTGCTTGAGCAACCTTGATCGAGTTTTGTAGAGATGTGAGCAAACTAATCTTGTCTTGAATTGGGAGAAGTGTCATTTTATGGTTGATGAAGGTATTGTCGTGGGGCATAAAATTTTTGAACGAGGTATTGAGGTGGATAAAGCTAAAGTTGATGCATTTGAGAAAATGCCATGTCCTAAAGATATCAAAGGTATTCGTAGTTTCCTCGGTCATGTGGGTTTCTATAGGAGGTTTATTAAAGATTTATCTAAAATTTCTAGGCCTCTTACAAATCTTTTACAAAAGGATGTTCCATTTGTTTTAGATGATGATTGTGTAGAAGCCTTTGAAACACTTAAGAAAGTCTTAATTTCTGCACCTATTGTTCAACCACCTGATTGGAACTTTCCTTTTTGAAATTATGTGTGATGCTAGTGATTATGTTGTTGGTGTTGTTCTAGGACAAAGAGTTGATAAGAAATTAAGTGTTATTCATTATGCTAGTAAAACTCTAGACAGTGCCCAACACAATTATGCTACTACTGAAAAAGAATTCTTAGCAGTGGTGTTTGCTTGTGATAAATTTAGATCTTACATTGTTGATTCTAAAGTGATTGTTCATACCGACCATGCTGCTATAAAATATCTTATGGAAAATAAAGATGCTAAACCTAGACTTAGTAGGTGGGTTCTTGTGCTACAAGAATTTGAATTGCATATCACTGGTAGAAAAGGAGCTGAGAACCCCGTGGTTGATAACTTGTCTAGGTTAGAGAATATTCTTGATGACCCACAACTTATTAATGATAGTTCTCTTGATGAACAATTAGCTGCAATAAATGTTTCTCATAACACTCCTTGGTTTGCTGACTATGCAAATTACATTGTTGCTAAATACATATCACCTAGCTTCACATACCAACAAAAGAAAAAAATTCTTCTATGATTTAAGACATTACTTTTGGGATGACCCACATCTTTATAAAGAAGGAGTAGATTGTATTCTTAGACATTGTGTACCTGAGCATGAACATGGACAAATCCTATGGAAATGTCACTCCGAAGCTTATGGAGGACATCATTAGGGAGATAGAACTGCTCACAAGGTATTACAATCTGGTTTTTATTGGCCTACTCTCTTCAAGGATGCCCGTAAGTTTGTTTTATCTTGTGATGAATGTCAAAGAAGTGAGCGTCAAGAAATGCCTATGTATTATTCACTTGCTGTTGAACCATTTCATGTTTGGGATTTGATTACATGGGACCTTTTCATTCCTCTAATGGGTATACACATATTTTGGTTGTTGTTGATTATGCTACTAAGTCGGTAGAAGCTATTACAACTAGTAGTGATGATCACAACACCTCTATTAAAATGCTTAAGGAAGTCATTTTCCCAAGGTTTGGAGTCCCTAGATATTTAATGAATTATGGTGGTGAAAGGATCGAGAAGAGGTGTCTAGAGGGGGGTGAATAGAACCTTAACACACAAAGTTGGCAGTTTTTAAGTTTCTCAAGTTTAAGTGGAGATTTAGCATAAGTTTAACCATTCACAATACAAATCAAGCAAGCATGCAAAGAGTATATGAGCAGTGGAAAGTAAATCATGCAACTTGCAAGAAATTAAAGGGATGGGATTGGAGTGTGCAAACGTAATTGGAGACACAGATGTTTTGTCGTGGTTCTGATAGGTGGTGCTATCGTACATCCACGTTGATGGAGACTTCAACCCACGAAGGGTAATGGCTGCGCGAGTCCACGGAAGGCTCCACCCATGAAGGGTCCACGAAGAAGCAACCTTGTCTATCCCACCGTGGCCATCGCCCACGAAGGACTTGCCTCACCGTGGCCACCGTGCCTCATGAAACTCCTTGCTCTTGTGCTTCAAATGATAGTCTCCTCAACACTCAACTCACTTCATAGGATTGGATTTGGTGGAAAGATGATTTGGGTGGAAAGCAACTTGGGGAAGGCTAAAGATCAAGATTCATATGGTTGGATTGGAATGTCTTGGTCTCAACACATGAGTAGGTGGCTCTCTCTCAGAAAATGGGTAGTGGAAGTGTAGGCACGATCTAATGGCTTCCTTCACGAATGAGGAGAGGGTGGAGGGGTATATATAGCCTCCACACAAAATCTAACCATTACACACATTATACCAAACTCGGTGGGACCGAATTAGAAAACTCGGTCAGACTGGTTCAGTGCATATGTGACCGTTAGGCAATTTCTATGTGACCGACATGTCAACTCGGTGAGACCGATATCATTAGGATTAGGGCATAATGTAATCTTGGTTGGACCGATTACTCAAACTTGGTTGGACCAACTTTGGTAATAAGCTAACAGAGAGTTGGTCAGGCAAACTCGGTGGGACCGATTCGCTCGTCTCGGTGTGACTGAAGCGTTACGAAAAGGAAACAGGGTGTTTGCATTGCAGACTCGGTGGGACCGATCGCTCATCTTGGTTAGACCGAAACATTACGAAGGGAAACAGAGAGTTTGCAACCCCATCTCGGTGAGACCGAGATCCCTATCGGTGAGACCGAGTGACTAGGGTTTATGGCAGTGGCTATGTCAAATGAACTCGGTGGCGCCGGATGGATCAAATTGGTGGGGCCGAGTTTGACTTTTGGTTTGGGACATATGTGGATATGAGAAAGTGGTTGAGGGCTTTTGGAGCATATCACTAAGCATTTTGAGCAAGCAAGCCATTAAGCAACACCTCATCCCCTTTTAATAGTATTGGCTTTCCTATAGACTCAATGTGATCTTGGATCACTGAAAATGGAAAATGTAGAGTCCTGAGCTTTGAGCTTGAGCCAATCCTTTGTCCTTGGCATCTTGAAGGGGTTTCACATCCTCTTATCCATGCCACTTCACTGTTGGGCTTATCTGAAATATACTAGATGAAAGTATTAGTCCAACAAGAGATATGTTGACATTAATTACCAAAATCACCCAGGGAGCACTTGTGCTTTCAATCTCCCCCTTTTTGTAATTGATGACAACATACATCAAAGCTTTAGATAAAGATATAGAGAAAAGCAAGTAAAGCTTTGGAAAGACATGTAACATGCATAGGCTCCCCCTACATGTATGCAATCATTTAAATATGGAACATAAGATCATTTGAGTGCATAAACATGACAGAGCAAGCAATGAGTTACATGTATCTTGGCTATATGCATCAGAGTAAATGGTGTGAACATGGGAAATGTACCTTCATGCTTATGAGTCCTTCTTGCAAACAATATGTACATCATCAAGAGATCCCCGTGCACATGAATGTGATGCATATACTTACCTTGTGGTCTTGGACTGGCTTTGGAAGAGATGAACCTGAGTAAACAAGGTTAGATAACACAGAAACATCTACTAAGCAGAGCAAGAGCAGTAAGCCACAAGAGTACCAAGATTGGGATGACATGTAGAGAGTAAGTACTGGGTACTCTAATTAGTGTAGACATGTCCCCAAAGATAAAGATGTTCAAAGAATTTTAAGATTTCCTTCCCTTAGATGTCTTGCTCCCCCTGAATCTTATAATGGATATTGGGAGAAGATAGGGAAAGGAAAATCAGAGCAAAGCAAACACAAAAACAACATGAACATGTCTTTCCTCTCTAAAGACATGTGAATTCTCTCCTCTTAGAATACCAAGCAACTGGAGTCTCTCTATTGAAAGGAATGTTTCTCTCCCCCTGTTGCTTTCTCCCTCTGATGAAGTAATTAAGCTTTGATGTGAACTCTCTATTCCCCTTTGACATCAATTTCCAAGAAGGGTCTTCTGGAGTGTGAGTCAAAATAGGTTTGGCCCTTGAGTCACAGAGCAAAGCAGCACATGTGATGCTGGTAGAGGATAAGAATCATCGAGTGGAGTTGAAACAAAATGTGCAGAATGCAAGTGATAGAGTGATTTCTCAGTGTTGAGGTCGGCTAAACCGAGTTGTTTCCATCGGTGGCACCAAAAAAGTTCATTTTGACCGAAAGAGGCAAATCGTTTTGTCCAAGTTCATCACAGAGAAAATGCTTGTCACCTCAGCTCACTAAGCGAGTAAGATCTCACAAGGATTTGCAATGAATTAACTGAAGGATGTGCAAGGAATTGGGTGTAGAGAAATGCAGAACATATATAAAAGAGAAGAAATCTAGATGAAGTTTTTTTTTGAAAGGGGAATAAATATGCATGAAGCAAAATGCAAGAACAAGGAGAAACACTAGAGAACTTCACCTAGAGTATATTGACTTAGGAGTCAAGTGAGGACACTTGATCATAGGTCATACTCATCGTTTAAGCTCAAAATGGGGTTGCCATTTTTCATTTAAGCATCTTGATGTATTCACATCTTGTTGAGTTGCTTTGACCCATGTCTTGGGGTAAAGCTTCTCTAAGATGGAATAACATACCTTGGGTGGTGGTGGTGATCTTGATTATGTAGTTGAACTTGTGTGAGATGCTCCATGTTGATGTAGTTCATTTGGAGCACCACTTGTAATTGGAGTTCATCTACCTACATGGATAGATTTGCAAGGAAGAGCACCTGTGTATCCAAAATGACAATCATGAAATTTGACTTAAGAATTTGTCAAAGGATATATTTGAAGGGTTTCATCCTTCCTTATTTTCAACCACTGTAGAGTAGAGACTTGGTGATGTAGAGGTTACTCAAGATATGAGTGAGTTGCAATCTCATAGATTTAGATCCATCCAAGTACCTGCATGGGTTAGATAACATGCAAGGGTGCAAATGTATCCAAGACATATAATTATCGTCATAAGAGAAATATCAAGGATTAGTCATAGGATCATGTCTTGCATGTATCCAAATGGAGTTCCTACTCCAAGTTTGAGGCATCAATGATGTTCAATTCACCTCTCAACCTGCGAAACACTTTCTCTCAAGTGGTTTAGTGGGTATATCTGCCAATTGCTTGTCGGTGCGAACATGCTTAAGGTTAATATCACCCTTAGCAACATGATCTCGAATGAAATGATGACGAACTTCAATGTGCTTAGTTCGAGAGTGTTGCACGGGATTGTGAGCAATCTTAATAGCACTCTCATTGTCACAAAGCAAAGGAACATGTTTCACATATATCCCATAATCTTTAAGAGTTTGGGTCATCCAAAGTAACTGAGCACAACATGAACCGGTGGCAATGTATTCCGCTTCGGCAGGGGATAAGGATACCGAGTTTTGTTTCTTGGAGGACCAAGACACAAGAGATCTACCAAGAAATTGACAAGTACCCGAAGTGGACTTTCTATCAACCTTGTCTCCAGCATAGTCCGAATCGGAGTAGCCAACAAGATTAAAAGTGGCCCTCTTTGGATACCAAATGCCAAAGTTTGGTGTATGAATTAAGTATCTCACTATCCTTTTCACAGCCTTAAGATGACATTCTTTAGGGGCCGATTGATATCGTGCACACATGAACACACTTAGCATGATATCGGGACGAGAAGCACATAGATATAATAATGAACCAATCATAGAGCGATACACCTTTTGATCAACGGGTTCACCATCTTTGGTCAAGTCAAGAGGTCCGCTAGTAGGCATGTGTGTACTCATACCTTTGCATTCTTGCATATTGAACTTCTTGAACAAGTCCTTGGTATACTTCGTTTGAGAGACAAAGGTACCTCCCTTAGTTTGCTTGATTTGCAAACCAAGAAAGAACTTGAGTTCACTCATCATAGACATCTCAAATTTCTCTGACATTAGCTTTCCAAACTTCTCACTACAATGAGGGTTAGTTGATCCAAATATAATATCATCAACATAAATTTGGCACACAAATAATTCGCCATTAACCCTTTTAGTGAAAATAGTAGAATCTAATTTTCCAATCTCAAAGCCTTTTTCAATAAGGAACTTGGTCAAGCATTTATACCATGCTCTAGGAGCTTGTTTAAGACCATAGAGCTTTGTGAAGTTTGTAAGCATGATTAGGTTTCTTAGGATTAACAAAGCCGAGAGGTTGTTTAACATAAACTTCCTCCTCAATTTCACCATTTAGAAAAGCACTTTTAATGTCCATTTGGTATAAAGTGATATCATGGTGATTAGCATAGGCAAGTAAGATGCGAATGGACTCAAGTCTAGCAACGGGGTCATATGTCTCACCATAGTCCATACCTTCGACTTGAGTGTAGCCTTGGGTGACGAGACGTGCTTTGTTGCGAACTACTTGTCCATCTTCATCTTGCTTGTTGTGAAACACCCATTTTGTACCGATGATGTTGTGGTTGTTGTCGGGCTTCTCGACCAATGTCCACACTTGGTTTCTCTCAAAGTTGTGTAGTTCTTCGTGCATGGAGTTTATCCAATCCGGATCTTCCAATGCTTCTTCAACCTTCATAGGTTCAATGCTAGAGATGAATGAATAATGTTCACAAAAGTTAGCCAAACAAGATTTAGAGCAAGTGATTCTCCCGGTTTGGATGTCATTGTATATTTGCTCGACGGGATGGTCTCTAGCAACTCTTGCTTGAACTCGTGAGAGCTTTTGCTTTGATCGGGGTGGAAATCTTCTTCATCATCTCATTCTTCTTCTTGGCCTTCCTCGTTGTTGGTGTTGTCGTTCTCTCGTCGTGGTGGAGAAGGAGGTTGATGCCGGTTCATCTTGGTGTACTTCCTCGGTTTCTTCATCTTGGTGTGTCCCACTTGTGGATGCTTCCATATCAACTCTTGGTTCACCTTGTCGTGACGTAGAAGTTTCCACTTGGACGAACGAGGTACTCTCCTTCGCCTCCGTTGGATGAACCTTGCCAATAGACAAGTCCTGGATTGCTTCCGAAGGATCTTTATGTCCTACATCAATTGGCAATTGCTCTACTTGCGAGCCATTAGATTCATCAAACTTCACATCTACCGTCTCTTCAACCTTTTGGGTGAAATTGTTGTAGACACGGTAAGTGTGAGAGTTTGAGCCGTAACCAAGTAGGAAACTTCATGAGACTTAGGAGCAAATTTAGAACGACGATGCTTATCAAGAATGTAGCAATTTGAGTCGAATACTCGAAAGTATCCAACTTGGGGTTTGTTACCAGTGAGGAGCTTGTATGCCGTCTTACCGAGTAGCTTGTGACGATACAAGCGATTTGTTGCATGACAAGTTGTCTCAACCGCTTCTGCCCAAAAGTGCTTTGGCTTCTTGTACTCATCAAGCATCGTTCTCGCCATTAGCGTCCGATTCTTCCTCTCAACAACTCCATTTTGTTGAGGTGTGTACGTAGCCGAGAACTCATGTGAAATACCTTCTTCGTCAAGAAAGGTGTCCACATTTGCGTTCTTGAACTCCGTTCTGTTGTCGCTGCGAACCTTCTTGATCTTCACTTCAAATTGATTTTGGGCCTTCCTAGCAAAATTTTTGAAGATCTTTTGGACCTGCAATTTATCATCAAGAAAGAACACCCACGTAAATCTTGAAAAATCATCAACTATAACTAGACCAAAAGAGTTTCCACCGAGACTTTTGTAAGTGTTGGGACCGAAAAAATCCATGTGAAGTAGCTCGAGCGGCCTCCTTGTGGTCATGACGTTCTTCACGGGGTGGCTTCCTGAAGGAAATATGCCCTAGAGGCAATAATAAAGTTATTATTTATTTCCTCATATCATGATAAATGTTTATTATTCATGCTAGAATTGTATTAACCGGAAACATGATACATGTGTGAATACATAGACAAACTTAATGTCACTAGTATGCCTCTACTTGACTAGCTCATTAATCAAAGATGGTTATGTTTCCTAACCATAGGCATGTGTTGTCATTTGATTAACGGGATCACATCATTAGGAGAATGATGTGATTGACTTGACCCATTCCGTTAGCTTAGCACTTGATCGTTTAGTATGTTGCTATTGCTTTCTTCATGACTTATACAAGTTCCTACAACTATGAGATTATGAAACTCCCGTTTACGGAGGAACACTTTGTGTGCTACCAAATGTCACAACGTGCTCGGGTGATTATAAAGGAGCTCTCAGGTGTCTCCAAAGGTACATGTTGAGTTGGCGTATTTCGAGATTAGGTTTTGTCACTCCGATTGTCGGAGAGGTATCTCTGGGCCCTCTCGGTAATGCACATCACTATAAGCCTTGCAAGCAATGTATCTAATGAGTTAGTTACGGAATGATGCATTACGTAACGAGTAAAGAGACTTGCCGGTAACGATATTGAACTAGGTATTAGGATACCGACGATCGAATCTCGGGCAAGTAACATACCGATGAGAAAGGGAACAATGTATGTTGTTATGCGGTTTGACCGATAAAGATCTTTGTAGAATATGTAGGAGCGAATATGAGTATCCAGGTTCCGCTATTGGTTATTGACCGGAAACGGTTCTCGGTCATGTCTACATAGTTCTCGAACCCGTAGGGTCCGCACGCTTAAGGTTTCGATGACAGTTATATTATGAGTTTATGAGTTTTGATGTACCGAAGTTTGTTCGGAGTCCTGGATGTGATTACGGACATGACGAGGAGTCTTGAAATGGTCGAGGCATGAAGATTGATATATTGGAAGCCTATATTTGGATGTCGGAAGTGTTCCGTGTGAAATCGGGATTTTACCGGAGTACCGGGGGGTTACCGGAACCCCCCGGGGGGCTTAATGGGCCTACATGGGCCTTAATGGAAATAGAGGGCAGCAAGGGGAGTGTGGGGCGCGCCCTCCCAAGGCCCAAACCGAATTGGTTTAGGGCAAGGGGGGTCGGGCCCCCTCTTTCCTTCTCCTCCTCTCCCTTTCCTTCCCCCTCTCCTAGTCCAACAAGGAAGGAAGGAGTCCTACTGCCGGTGGGAGTAGGACTCCCCATAGCGCACCCCCTCCTAGGCCGGCCGCCCCCTCCCCCCTTGCTCCTTTACATACGGGGATAGGGGGGCACCTCTAGAGACAACAATTGATCTCTTGATCTCTTAGTCGTGTGCGATGCCCCCCTCCACCATAGTCCTCCTCGATAATATTGTAGCGGTGCTTAGGCGAAGCCCTGCGACGGTAGAACATCAAGATCGTCACCACGCCGCCGTGCTGACGGAACTCTCCCTTGACACTCGGCTGGATCGGAGTTCGAGGGATGTCATCGAGCTGAACGTGTGCTAGAACTCGGAGGTGTCGTAGTTTCGGTGCTTGATCGGTCGAGCCGTGAAGACATACGACTACATCAACCGCGTTGTTCTAACGCTTCCGCTTTCGATCTACGAGGGTACGTGGACACACTCTCCCCTCTCGTTGCTATGAATCACCATGATCTTGCGTGTGTGTAGGAATTTTTTTGAAATTACTACGTTCCCCAACAGTGGTATCAGAGCCTGGTTTTATGCGTAGATGTTATATGCACGAGTAGAACACAAGTGAGTTGTGGGCGATACAAGTCATCTTGCTTACCAAAGATGTCATACTTTGGTTCGGCGGTATTGTTGGATGAAGCGGCCCGGACCGACATTACAGACGCTTACGCTTCTGTGGCTGGTTCTACCGATGTGCTTTGCACACAGGTGGCTGGCGGGTGTCTGTTTCTCCAACTTTAGTTGAACCGAGTGTGGCTGGAAGGTTAAAACAGCACTAACTTGACGAACTATTGTTGTGGTTTTGATGTGTAGGTAAGAACGGTTCTTGCTCGGTCTGTAGCAGCCACGTAAAATTTGCAACAACAAAGTAGAGGACGTCTAACTTGTTTTTGTAGGGCATGTTGTGTTGTGATATGGTCAAGACGTGATGCTATATTTTATTGTATGAGATGATCATGTTTTGTAACCGAAGTTATCGGCAACTGGCAGGAGCCATATGGTTGTCGCTTTATTGTATGAAATGCAAACACCCTATAATTGGTTTACTTTATCACTAACCGGTAGCGATAGTCGTAGAAGCAATAGATGGTGTAAACGACAACGATGCTACGATGGAGATCAAGGAGTCGCGCCGGTGACGATGGTGATCACAATGGTGCTTCGGAGATGGAGATCACAAGCACAAGATGATGATGGCCATATCATATCACTTATATTGATTGCATGTGATGTTTATCCTTTATGCATCTTATCTTGCTTTGATTGACGGTAGCATTTTAAGATGATCTCTCACTAATTATCAGGAAGTGTTCTCCCTGAGTATGCACCGTTGTGAAAGTTCTTCGTGCTGAGACACCATGTGATGATCGGGTGTGATAGGCTCTACGTTCAAATACAATGGGTGCAAAACAGTTGCACATGCGGAATACTCAGGTTAAACTTGACGAGCCTAGCATATACAGATATGGCCTCGGAACACGGAGACTGAAAGGTCGAACGTGAATCATATAGTAGATATGATCAACATAGTGATGTTCATCATTGAAAACTACTCCATCTCACGTGATGATCGGACATGGTTTAGTTGATTTGGATAACGTGATCACTTAGATGACTAGAGAGATGTCTGTCCAAGTGGGAGTTCTTTAATAATATGATTAATTGAACTTAAATTTATCATGAACTTAGTACCTGATAGTATTTTGCTTGTCTATGTTTGTTGTAGATAGATGGCTCGTGCTGTTGTTCCATTGAATTTTAATGTGTTCCTTGAGAAAGCTAAGTTGAAAGATGATGGTAGCAATTACACGGGATAGGTCTGTAACTTGAGGATTATCCTCATTGCTGCACAGAAGAATTACGTCCTGGAAGCACCGCTGGGTGCCAACCTCTTGTAGATGCAATCGATGACATTAAGAACGTCGGCGAGAGGAAAGCTGATGACTACTCGATAGTTCGATGTGCCATGCTTTACGGCTTAGAACCGGGACTTCAACGACATTTTGAGCGTCATGGAGCATATGAGATGTTCGAGTTGAAGTTAATATTTCAAGCAAATGCCCGGATTGAGAGAGATGAAGTCTCCAATAAGTTCTATAGCTGTAAGATGGAGGAGAATAGTTACGTCGGTGAACATATACTCAAAATGTCAGGTATAATAATCACTTGATTCAACTGGGAGTTAATCTTCACGATGATAGTGTCATTGATGAAATTCTTCAATCACGCCACCAAGCTATAAGAGCTTCGTGATGAACTATAATATGCAAGGGATGGACAAGACTATTCCCGAGCTATTCGCAATGCTAAAGGCTGCGGAGGTAGAAATCAAGAAGCAGCATCAAGTGTTGATGGTCAATAAGACCACCAGTTTCAAGAAAAAAGGTAAAGGGAATAAGAAGGGGAACTTGAAGAAGAACAGCAAGCAAGTTGCTGCTCAAGAGAAGAAACCCAAATCTGGACCTAAGCACGAGATCGAGTGCTTCTCTGCAAGCGATCGACACCGAAGCGGAACTGCCCCAAGTATTTGGCGGATAAGAAGGATGGCAAGGTGAACAAAGGTATATGTGATATACATGTTATTGATGTGTACCTTAATAATACTCGCAGTAGCACCTGGGTATTTCATACTGGTTCTGTTGCTAATATTCGCAACTTGAAACAGGGATTACGGATTAAGTCAAGATTGGCTAAGGACGAGGTGACGATGCGTGTGGGAAATGGTTCTAAAGTCGATGTGATCGCGGTCGGCACACTACCTCTACATCTACCTTCGAGATTAGTTTTAGACCTGAATAATTGTTATTTGGTGCCAGCGTTGAGCATGAACATTATATCTGGATCTTGTTTGATGCGAGACGGTTATTCATTTAAATCAGAGAATAATGGTTGTTCTATTTATATGAGTAATATCTTTTATGGTCATCCATCCTTGAAAAGTGGTCTATTTTTATTAAATCTCGATAGTAGTGATACACATATTCATAATGTTGAAGCCAAAAGATGCAGAGTTGATAATGATAGTGCAACTTATTTGTGGCACTGCCGTTTGGGTCATATTGGTGTAAAGCGCATGAAGAAACTCCATACTGATGGACTTCTGGAATCACTTGATTATGAATCACTTGGTACTTGCGAACCGTGCCTCATGGGCAAGATGACAAAAACACCGTTCTCCAGAACTATGGAGCGAGCAACTGATTTATTGGAAATCATACATACCGATGCGTGTGGTCCAATGAATGTTGAGGCTCGCGGGGGGTATCGTTATTTTCTCACCTTCACAGATGATTTGAGCAGATATGGGTATATCTACTTGATGAAACATAAGTCTGAAACATTTGAAAATTTCAAAGAATTTCAGAGTGAAGTGGAAAATCATCGTAACAAGAAAATAAAATTTCTACGATCTGATCGTGGAGGAAAATATTTGAGTTACGAGTTTGGTTTACATTTGAAACAATGTGGAATAGTTTCGCAACTCATGCCACCCGGAACACCACAAAGAAATGGTGTGTCCGAACGTCGTAATCGCACTTTGCTAGATATGGTGTGATCTATGATGTCTCTTACTGATTTACCGCTATCATTTTGGGGTTATGCTTTAGAGACGGCCACATTCACGTTAAATAGGGCACCATCAAAATCCGTTGAGACCACGCCTTATGAACTGTGGTTTGGCAAGAAACCAAAGTTGTCGTTTCTTAAAGTTTGGGGCTGCGATGCTTATGTGAAGAAACTTCAACCAGATAAGCTCGAACCCAAATCGGAGAAATGTGTCTTCATAGGATACGCAAAAGAAACTATTGGGTATACCTTCTATCACAGATATGAAGGCAAGACTTTTGTTGCTAAATTCGGATCCTTTCTAGAGAAGGAGTTTCTCTCGAAAGAAGTGAGTGGGAGGAAAGTAGAACTTGATGAGGTAACTGTACTTTCTCCCTTATTGGAAAGTAGTTCATCACAAGAACCAGTTCCTGTGACAACTACACCAATCAGTGAGGAAGCTAATGATATTGATCATGAAACTTGAGATCAAGTTACTACCAAACCACGTAGGTCAACGAGTAAGATCCGCACTGAGTGGTACGGTAATCCTATTCGGAAGTCATGTTACTTGACCATGGCGAACGTACGAACTATGAGGAAGCGATGATGAGCCCAGATTCCGCAAAATGGCTTAAGGCCATGAAACCTGAGATGGGATCCATGTATGAGAACAAAGTATGGACTTTGGTTGACTTGCCCAATGATCAGCAAGCCATCGAGAATAAATGGATCTTCAAGAAGAAGACTGACGCTAATGGTAATGTAACTGTCTACAAAGCTCGACTTGTTGTGAAAGGTTTTCGACAAGTTCAAGGGGTTGACTACGATGAGACTTTCTCACCCGTAGCGATGCTTAAGTCTGTCCGAATCATGTTAGCAATTGCCGCATTTTATGATTATGAAATATGGCAAATGGATGTCAAAACTGCATTCCTGAATGGATTTCTGGAAGAAGAGTTGTACATGATGCAACTAGAAGGTTTTGTCGATCCAAAAGGTGCTAACAAAGTGCGCAAGCTCCAGCGATCCATTTATGGACTGGTGCAAGCCTCTCGGAGTTGGAATAAACGCTTTGATAGTGTGATCAGAGCATATGGTTTTATACAGACTTTTGGAGAAGCCTGTATTTACAAGAAAGTGAGTGGGAGCTTTTAGCATTTCTGATATTATATGTGGACGACATATTGTTGATTGGAAATGATATAGAATTTCTGGATAGCATAAAGGGATACTTGAATAAAAGTTTTTCGATGAAAGACCTCGGTGAAGCTGCTTACATATTGGGCATCAAGATCTATAGAGATAGATCAAGATGCTTAATTGGACTTTCACAAAGCACATACCTTGATAAAGTTTTGAAAAAGTTTAAAATGGATCATGCAAAGAAAGGGTTCTTGCCTATATTACAAGGTGTGAAGTTGAGTCAGACTCAATGCCCGACCACAGCAGAAGATAGAGAGAAAATGAAAGATGTTCCCTATGCTTCAGCCATAGGCTCTATCATGTATGCAATGTTGTGTACCAGACCTGATTATGCTTAGCAATAAGTTTAGCAGGGAGGTACCAAAGTGATCCAGGAGTGGATCACTTGACAGCGGTCAAGAATATCCTGAAATACCTTAAAAGAACAAAGGATATATTTCTTGTTTATGGAGGTGACAAAGAGCTAGTCGTAAATGGTTACGCCGATGCAAGCTTTGACACTGATCCGGAGATTCTAAATCGCAAACCGGATACGTGTTTATATTGAACGGTGGAGCTGTCAGTTGGTGCAGTTCTAAACAAAGCGTCGTGGCGGGATCTACATGCGAAGCGGAGTACATAGCTGCTTCGGAAGCATCAAATGAAGGAGTCTGGATGAAAGAGTTCATTTCTGATCTAGGTGTCATACCTAGTGCATCGGGACCAATGAAGATCTTCTGTGACAACACTGGTGCAATTGCTTTGGCAAAGGAATCCAAATTTCACAAGAGGACCAAGCACATCAAGAGATGCTTCAATTCCATCCGGGACCAAGTCCAGGTGGGAGACATAGAGATTTGCAAGATACATATGGATCTGAATGTTGCAGACACGTTGACAAAGCCTCTTCCACGAGCAAAACATGATCAGCACCAAGACTCCATGGGTGTTAGAATCATTACTGTGTAATCTAGATTATTGACTCTAGTGCAAGTGGGAGACTAAAGGAAATATGCCCTAGAGGCAATAATAAAGTTATTATTTATTTCCTCATATCATGATAAATGTTTATTATTCATGCTAGAATTGTATTAATCGGAAACATGATACATGTGTGAATACATAGACAAAACTTAATGTCACTAGTATGCCTCTACTTGACTAGCTCATTAATAAAAGATGGTTATGTTTCCTAACCATAGACATGTGTTGTCATTTGATTAACGGGATCACATCATTAGGAGAATGATGTGATTGACATGACCCATTCTGTTAGCTTAGCACTTGATCGTTTAGTATGTTGCTATTGCTTTCTTCATGACTTATACAAGTTCCTACAACTATGAGATTATGCAACTCCTGTTTACCGGAGGAACACTTTGTGTGCTACCAAACGTCACAATGTAACTGGGTGATTATAAAGGAGCTCTACAGGTGTCTCCAAAGGTACATGTTGAGTTGGCGTATTTCGAGATTAGGTTTTGTCACTCCGATTGTCGAAGAGGTATCTCTAGGCCCTCTCGGTAATGCACATCACTATAAGCCTTGCAAGCAATGTAGCTAATGAGTTACTATGGAATGATGCATTACGTAACGAGTAAAGAGACTTGCCGGTAACGAGATTGAACTAGGTATTAGGATACCGACGATCGAATCTCGGGCAAGTAACATACCGGTGACAAAGGGAACAATGTATGGTGTTATGCGGTTTGACCGATAAAGATCTTCGTAGAATATGTAGGAGCCAATATGAGCATCCAGGTTCCGCTATTGGTTATTGACCGGAAATGGTTCTTGGTCATGTCTACATAGTTCTCGAACCCGTAGGGTCCGCACGCTTAAGGTTTCGATGACAGTTATATTATGAGTTTATGAGTTTTGATGTACCGAAGTTTGTTCGGAGTCCCAGATGTGATTATGGACATGACGAGGAGTCTCGAAATGGTCGAGACATGAAGATTGATATATTGGAAGCCTATATTTGGATGTCGGAAGTGTTCCGGGTGAAATCGGGATTTTTACCGGAGTACCGGGGGGGTTACCGGAACCCCCCGGGGGCTTAATGGGCCTACATGGGCCTTAGTGGAAATAGAGGGCAGCAAGGGGAGTGTGGGAAGCGCCCCCCCCCCCAAGGCCCAAACCGAATTGGTTTAGGGCAAGGGGGGTCGGCCCCCCTCTTTCCTTCTCCTCCTCTCCCTTTCCTTCCCGCTCTCCTAGTCCAACAAGGAAGGAGGGAGTCCTACTCCCGGTGGGAGTAGGACTCCCCATGGCGCGCCCCCTCCTAGGCCGGCTGCCCCCTACCCCCTTGCTCCTTTATATACGGGGGCAAGGGGCACCTCTAGAGACAATAATTGATCTCGTGATCTGTTAGCCGTGTGCGGTGCCCCCCTCCACCATAGTCCTCGATAATATTGTAGTGGTGCTTAGGCGAAGCCCTGCGACGGTAGAACATCAAGATCGTCACCACGTCATCGTGCTGATGGAACTCTCCCTCAACACTCGACTAGATTGGAGTTCGAGGGACGTCATCGAGCTGAACGTGTGCTAGAACTCGGAGGTGACGTAGTTTTGGTGCTTGATTGGTCGGGCCGGGAAGACGTAGGACTACATCAACTGCGTTGTTCTAACGCTTCCGCTTTCGGTCTACGAGAGTACGTGGACACACTCTCCCCTCTCGTTGCTATGCATCACCATGATCTTGCGTGTGCGTAGGAATTTTTTTGAAATTACTACGTTCCCCAACACTTCCTTCAACCTGTTTTCCTGCTTGGCAAGCGGTGCAAAGTCTATCCTTATCAAATATGACATCTTTAACACCAGGGATATGATCACCTTTAATAAGCTTGTCAAGGTTTCGCATGCCCACATGACCTAACCGTCTATGCCACAACCAGCCTTTAGAGGATTTAGCAATTAAGCAAGTTCTAGGTTGATCCATTTTAGTGAAATCAACAATGTAAAGATCACCTTTGCGTATATCGGTAAAGACCATTTTATGATTATCTCTACGAAACACTTGGCAATCTACTTCAGTAAATAGAACATTGAAGCCATAGTCATCTAGTCTAGAAACGGAAAGTAGATTATAGCCAAGAGATTTAACGAGCATGACACTTTGTATGGAGCTATCATGTGAGATGGCCACCTTACCGAGGCCAACCACCTTACCCTTTGAGTTATCACCAAAAGTGACATACTTTCGAGGGCCGTCATTTTCAGCAAGCTCACGAAACATATCTTTATCTCCGGTCATGTGATCGGTACATCCACTATCAAGGACCCATTCCTTTCCTCCTGCCATGTATCCCTGAAGATTTGCCATAAGACCAAAGTGTCTCATTGCATCATCAAGATCAAAGTCACTATCATCATCCTCATCATGGTATCCATGTTCAACATCGTCATGTGGTGGATCAATTCCTAGAGAGGGTGATTCATTAGTTTGACAATGATCTTCTTTATGAATTCTAATAGCTTCGGAAATAATATTGCTAATAATTCCAACATCTCCTTTGGCACGCATAAGATTTGTAAGCTCAAATAGACAATCACCAAACTTAGGATCATTGGAATTCATCTTACTCAAGGCAATAGACTTATGAAGAATCTCATCTAGATTTTGCAAGGAATAATTTGGAAATCGTTCCTCAAGAAATTTCCATATAGTGTAGGCACACTTAAGAGTAGGCAAGCAACCTATCAAGTTTCTAGGCAAACCTATAGTGATAAGATTAACAGTTCTAAGATTGCGAATCATGTCAACAGACTCATCAAGAGTAGGATGCATACGATCAACATGAGGTGCACAAGGGCTAGTAATGTATTTGTTCAAATGATATTCATTGAAAATCACAAGCATCTCATTTTTCCACTCATGAAAGTACTCTCCATCAAGTATAGGCACTCTATGTCTAAGACTCCACAAAGTAGACTCGTCCATCTTCCTCCAATGGTGTTTAAACCAAAGCAATGGAGACCAAAGCTCTGATACCAATTGAAAGGATCGATAAGAGGTGTCTAGAGGGGGTGAATAGACCCTTAACACACAAAGTTGGCCATTTTTAAGTTTCTCAAGCTTAAGTGGAGATTTAGCATAAGTTTAACCATTCACAATATAAATCAAGCAAGCATGCAAAGAGTATATGAGCAGTGGAAAGTAAAGCATGCAGCTTGCAAGAAAGAAAAGGGATGGGATTGGAGTGTGCAAACGCAATTGGAGACACGGATGTTTTGTCGTGGTTCCAATAGGTGGTGCTATCGTACATCCACGTTGATGGAGACTTCAACCCACGAAGGGTAACGGCTGCGCGTGTCCACGGAGGGCTCCACCCACGAAGAGTCCATGAAGAAGCAACCTTGTCTATCCCAACATGTCCATCGCCCACGAAGGACTTGCCTCACTAGGGTAGATCTTCACGAAGTAGGCGATCTCCTTGCCCTTACAAACTCCTTGGTTCACTCCACAATCTTGTTGGAGGCTCCCAAGTGACACCTAACCAATCTAGGAGACACCACTCTCCAAAAGGTAATAGATGGTGTGTTGATGACAAACTCCTTGCTCTTGTGCTTCAAATGATAGTCTCCTCAACACTCAACTCACTCTCATAGGATTGGATTTGGTGGAAAGATGATTTGAGTGGAAAGCAACTTGGGGAAGGCTAGAGATCAAGATTCATATGGTTGGATTGGAATGTCTTGGTCTCAACACATGAGTAGGTGGCTCTCTCTCAGAAAATGGGTAGTGGAAGTGCAGGCACGATCTGATGGCTTCCTTCACGAATGAGGAGAGGGTGGAGGGGGCATATATAGCCTCCACACAAAATCTAACCGTTACACACATTATACCTAACTTGTTGGGACCGAATCAGAAAACTCGGTCGGACTGATTCAATACATATGTGACCATTAGGCAATTTCGGTGGGACCGACATGTCAACTCAGTGGGACCGATATCATTAGGTTTAGGGCATAACGTAATCTCGGTTGGACCGATTACTCAAACTCGGTTGGACTGACTTTGGTAATAAGCTAACAGAGAGTTGGTCAGGCAAACTCGATGGGACCGATTCGCTCGTCTCGGTGAGACCGAAGCATTACGAAAAGGAAACAAGGAGTTTGCATTGCAGACTCGGTGGGACCGATCGCTCATCTTGGTTAGACCGAAACGTTACGACGGGAAACAGAGAGTTTTCAAACCCATCTCGGTGAGACCGAGATCCCTATCGGTGAGACCGAAGTGACTAGGGTTTATGGCAGTGGCTATGTCAAATGAACTCGGTGGCGCCGGATGGATCAAATCAGTGGGGCCAAGTTTGACTTTTGGTTTGGGACATATGTGGATATGAGAAAGTGGTTGAGGGCTTTTGGAGCATATCACTAAGCATTTTGAGCAAGCAAGCCATTAAGCAACACCTCATCCTCTTTTAATAGTATTGGCTTTCCTATAGACTCAATGTGATCTTGGATCACTGAAAATGGAAAATGTAGAGTCCTGAGCTTTGAGCTTGAGCCAATCCTTTGTCCTTAGCATCTTGAAGGGGTTTCACATCCTCTTATCCATGCCACTTCACTGTTGGGCTTATCTGAAATATACTAGATGAAAGTATTAGTCCAACAAGAGATATGTTGACATTAATTACCAAAATCACCCGGGGAGCACTTGTGCTTTCAGGTGGTTCACACATAATTCATGGTGCTTTCCGCAAAATGCTTGCTAAGTATGATGTTAACCATTGAATTGCATCACCCTGTCATCCTCAGTCTAGTGGTCAAGTTGAACCTAGAAATAGAGAAATAAAGTTAATATTACAAAAAACTTTGAACAGGTCCCGAAAGAATTGGTCTAAGAAATTAGATGATGCACTTTGGGCTTATAGAAAAGCATATAAAAATCCTACGGGTATGTCTCCTTATAAAATGGTCTATGAAAAAGCTTATCATTTGCCTCTTGAGTTAGAACATAAAGCATACTTGGCAATTAAAGAACTCAACTATGATTTCAAACTTGCCGGTGAAAAGAGGTTATTTGATATTAGCTCACTTGTAGAACCCAAGCTTATGAAAATGCTAAGTTATAAAAGTTGGCATCATAAAAGAAGCCAAAAGCGTGAGTTCAAGGTCGGAGAATATATTCTTTAGTACAACTCTCGTTTCAGATTCTTTGCAGGAAAACTCCTCTCCAAATGGGAAGGACCCTATGTTATCGCGGAGGTTTATTGATCTGGAGCCATCAAAATAAATAATGCCGAAGGTACTAACCTGAATGTTGTTAATGGGCAAGGAATAAAACATTATATCTTAGGTACGCCCATTAATGTTTTAAGCAATATTATCCAAACTATGACACCGGAAGAACACATAAAAGAAACCTTCTGGAACACTCCAGAATCATGAAAAAAGGAGGTGTGTGATAGGTTAAGTAAACGGACTCCAAAAAATCCGCAAAAATATTTTCTGTCGAGGTTTATCGATCTGGAGCCATCAAAATAAATAATGCCGAAGGTACTAACCCGAAGGTTGTTAATGGGCAACGAATAAAACATTATATCTGAGGTACGCCCATTAATGTTGAAAGCAATATTATCCAAACTATGCCACTGGAAGAACACATAAAAGAAACCTTCCGAAACACTCCAGAATCATGAAAAAAAGGAGGTACATGATACGTTAAGTAAACGGACTCCAAAAAATCCGCAAAAATATTTTCTGTCCGTTTTGGAATATAATAAAAATTAGGAAAATAAGAAACTACCGGGAAGGCAACCCTGGTTGGCCCAAGACACCAGGGCGCGCCTGGCGCCCAGGTGGGTTGTGCCCACCTCGGGTACCTTTCGGACTTTGTTTTTCTTTCCTTTGCTTGTTTCCCAAGATAAAAAATCTTTATATACCCCCCGAACCTATTGACCACCGTATCGCGGAGAAATCTTCTGTTTTCTTTTCTTGTTGTTTTCCTGACAGATCTGAAAATATGTCATCCCAAAACTCAGAGGGTGAGAGCTATGTTGCTGCTTATATCGCAAACCCCAAGGTTTATGAGGATTTGGAGCACTTTAGCTGGACTTCAGAGGAAGATGAAGACGAACCAATCTCTCCTCGTTTCAAAAACGAAAGCATGGAGGCATTATGCAGGAGGATAATAAAGCTCGAGATGGAGAATGACGAGCTGAGGATAGACAATTTTACTCTTCGACGTACGCTGGAAGAGGAGAAGAAGGATAAGCCCTCCACTTCATCACCACCACCTCCTTCTTCATCACCGAAGGAAAATTGAGTATCGGGCATGGGCACTCCCCTTGGCTTGTGCCAAGCTTGGGGGAGGTGCCCCGGTATCGTATCGCCTCCATTATCTTTTACCTTTACTTATCTTAGTTCGATCCATAGTTATTTTTTGCTTTAGATGAATAAAAGTTTAGTTCGATACTTTCTTTCGAGTGTTTGCTTAGTGAGCTATCTTTGTAATCGTGTGCGAGATATATAATAAAGTTTAGTTTGAGTTTTGTTTCCTTTACGTTCATGTTCAATAAAAAGAAAGGAAATAAATGAAAAGGATCATATGCTAATCTTATGGTAAGTAATGACATCACATAGGGAAGAGTATAGGTAGAAAATTTTATTGTAGATTTGCAAACATAGCATTGGTCAATGATGCAATTCATGAAAGAATTAATAAGGGAAGAGAAGATTCACATGCAAATATACTATCTTGGACATCTTTTGTGATTGTGAGCCCCCATCAGAATATTATATGCCAAAATTGTTGACGTTGGACATGGAAGACAACGTAATGACTTATGTTTGTTCATATTCACATAGAAGTTATATTGTCATAGATCCTTCAACATGTGGTGCTTGCTTCCCATGTCTGCTAGCCAAAAGTTACGCACTAAGTAGAGATACTACTTGTGCATCCAAAAATCCTTAAACCCAAATCTTAATTTGAAGATTCCACCATACCTACCTAAGGATTGAGTAAGATCCTTCAAGTAAGTTGTCATTGGTGAAATAAGGCAATAAAAATTGCTTTTAAAAGTGTTAGATCGTTTAGTGTAAGAGAAAATTGAGTGTTGTACGAACTTGTGATGGCAAAGAATAAAAGCGACAGACTGAATAATAAAGGTTGCTATAATAAGGGACAATATATGTGACGTTCTTTTGCACTAAGGGATTGAGCATACAACCAAAAAGCGCATGGCAACCTCTGCTTCCCTCTGCGAAGGGCCTATCTTTTACTTTTATGTATTTAATTTTATGCAAGAGTCAAAGTTCTTCTCTGTATTCCTTTTTATTTTCTCTTTTGGCAAGCACCGTGTGGTGTGGAAAGATCTACGCACATATATCCAGTTGGATATAGGTAGCATGAGTAATTATTGTTGGCATCACCCTTGAGGTGAGTATGTTGAGAGGCGAAAATATAAGCCCCTATCTTTCCATGTGTCTGGTTGAAACTTTTTGCCCATGTGTATGAGGTGAGTGTTAGCAATCATAGAATACTATATGATGGTTGAGTATGTGGACTTGTCAAAAGGCTCCGATACGTGACCCTTCCTGAAAAGATGATGAATTGTAGTTGCAAAGTTGACTGAGAACATAGTTTGTTGGTTTTCAATAGAGTTTATGCTTTATACTTCGATGTTGTGATGAATTGTTACTTGTTCATGAGAAGTCTATGATAAAGTTTTATATTAAAATTTGTTGTTGTTATAATAATATACATGATGCTTCTATGTCCATATTTCGTTTTTATCGACGCCTCTCTCTCTAAGCATGTGAACATGTTTTTCGATTTCAGTTTTCGCTTGAGGACAAGCGAGGTCTAAGCTTGGGGGAGTTGATACGTCCATTTTGCATCATGTTTTACTACTGTTATTTATGATGTTTTTATGCATAATAATGCTTTTTGGAGTAATTTAATACCTTTTCTCTTATAATATGCAAGGTTCACACAAAGAGGGAGAATACCAGCAGCTGGAATTCTTGACCTAAAAAGCTACGCTAGGCTACCTATTTTGCACAACTCCAAATGAGCTGAAACTTCACGAGGAATTTTTATGGAATAAATAAGAATTATTGGAGCAAATAACTACCACAAGGTGGGCACAACCCACCTGGGCACGTCAGGGAGCTCAGGCGCGCCCTGGTGGGTTGTGCCCTCCTCGGCCCACCATCGGTGCCCCACTTCTGGTATATAACTCATTTTGAACTAGAAAAAAATAAGGAGAGGACTTTCAGGACGAAGCACCGCTGTCTCGAGGTGGAACTTGGGCAGGAGCACTTTTGCCCTTCGGTGGAGTGATTCCGCCAGGGGAACTTCCCTCCCGAAGGGGTAAATCGTCGTCATCATCATCACCAACAACTCTCCCATCTTGGGGAGGCAATCTCCATCAACATATTCAATAGCACCTTCTCCTCTCAAACCCTAGTTCATCTCTTGTGTTCAATCTTTGTACTGGTACTATAGATTGGTACTCGTGGGTGACTAGTAGTGTTGATTACATCTTGTAGTTGATTACTATATGGTTTATTTGGTGGAAGATTATATATTCAGATCCATTATGTTATTTAATACCCCTCTAATCTTGAGCATGATTATCATTTGTGAGAGTAGTTACTTTTGTTCTTGAGGTCACGGAAGAAATCTTGTTGCATGTAATCATGTGAACTTGATATGTGTTCGATATTTTGATGGTATGTATGTTGTTATTCCCTTAATGGTGTCATGTGAACGTAGACTACATGACACTTCACCATATTTGGCCATAAGAGAATGCATTGGGGAGTAGTTACTAGATGATGGGTTGCGAGAGTGACAGAAGCTTAAACCCTAGTTTATGCGCTATTCCGTAAGGGACTGATTTGGATCCAAAAGTTTAAAGCTATGGTTAGATTTGTTCTTAATATTTTTCTCGTAGTTGCAAATGCTTGCGAGGGGGTTAATCATGAGTAGGAGGTTTGTTCAAGTAAGAACAGCACCTAAGCACCGGTCCACCCACATATCAAATTATCAAAGTAGCGAACAAAAATCAAACCAACATGATGAAAGTGACTAGATAAAATTCCCGTGTACCCTCAAGAACGCTTTGCTTATCATAAGAGATCGTTTAGGCATGTCCTTTGCCTCAAGAGGATTGGTCTACCTTGCTGCACTTTTGTTACCATTACCGTTACTTGCTCGTTACAAATTATCTTGCTATAAACTACGCGTTACTTAATTTCAGTGCTTGCAGAGAATACCTTGCTGAAAACTACTTGTCATTTCCTTCTGCTCCTCGTTGGGTTTGACACTCTTACTTATCGAAAGGACTACGATTGATCCCCTATACTTGTGGGTCATCACCCCACAGTGGGCGCCAACTGTTGTGGTGATCTCACAGCAGATGCCATAGGATGGCTAAAGGTGGGGATAGACGCAAGGGCACTGGTGGGTTCCAAAGGCGAGGTTGGCACGCTTAGGTGTGTAACACGAGACGTACCCTGGTTCGGGGTTCTCTGGAGAGATAACACCCCTACTCCTCCCGAATATGGTTTATATGAAGCGGACACAGGTTTGCTCCTGGAGCTGTTCGTGGGGGGGAGGAAGACATGCCAGTTCATGCGTTGCTCCTCCGATGTGGGTGGATGCGTGTTCTACTGATGAGACCCTCTACATGGAGGGGTACCGAGGGGTCTTATAGGCTGGCCCCCTAGGGCTACAATGGGAATATTACATGGGCGCGGGGACCTGGTGTCAGCGTCTGGGAGCCGGCAGTGCGGGCCTCTAGGCCTGCTGGGTCCATCGGGTGCGGGTCTCACCAGGTGCGGGCCATACCGAGGCCGTCGAGCGCGGGTACAGCCGGCTGCGTGGTACGTGGCATGCCTCGCCAGGCATCGTAGGGTGGCACGCGCCATTTAGCTATAGGGTTACGCTGCGGGGACACCACCCGCTCTGGGCGGGGGCGGGGGATGCGCTATTGCCGAGCCCATCGGGGCTGGCGTAAAGGGGGCGCACTGTAGCCACACCCTCTGATCATCTGGGAGTTGACTTCTAGCAACCGGCCGGCATGCGCCAGCCGGCTAGGCCGGGTCGCGGCACACGACCGGTTTGCGCTGGGGAGCCGGTGGGTGGTGAGCCGGATTGAGGGGCTTGGCCTGCCCCGATGTTTTTGAAAAGGATCCGGGTTTCCTTGCCTGCCCGGGGGCCACCCCCCCCCCACACACACACACACACATATTGTTCCTGTAACTATCAATCAATAGAAGTTTCCATTTACATCATACACTCAAAAGCCAAGGGGGCACCTCAATATAGGTAAGACATGAGCCGATGAAAATCCTTCCGCTCCTCTCTTTCGAGGTGTTCCATGCGGCATACAACAGCAGCCCGCTCCTTTGGCGAATGGAGTTGTTTGATGCCCCTCTTAGCATTGACTCCCACCAAACATCGATGAATGGGAGGAAACATGCCCCCAAGATAGGCAGGCCCTCATTGCCCATCCAAGTGCACACGAGGATTCAAATCGCCTAAGTGAAGGGGCGGTCTTTGCAAAGGTGCATCATCGACTCGTGTGCGCTAAGACATAGCTGGAAGATAGGGTTGTGCATCGATGCATGCTATGCCACATTCTCAACCGTGAGGATCCTACCATGTAGCACCAGCCAGGCAAACAATCTGTATTTTAGCTCTGTGTGCGCCTTCCAAATCTTGTCTGTGGTGAAGATGGGATAGGTCCTATTAGGGGTCCACTTCGAGGAGATCATGTCATTTGTGACAACAGTGAGATGGATAGAAGAAATGAGCGTCCACGGACTGAAATTCTCAATGGGTTGAGTTGGTGTGGTTATTCTCGGCGAAGGAAAGGAGGCGACTAGTCACTTCTGGCCGATTACCTTGTGTTTGAGCATGTCCTTGTAGACTGTTCTATTTTTTCTAGAAGCAATCTTGAAGAGCTCCATGAAAGTGTAGGTTATCTCCCAGGGGGTGAATGCGATATTATTACAAATTCGTCAAAGATGGGAGATTTTGACGAATAATAGAATGACAAAACATGTATCAAGATGAAAAAGTCGACACGGCGAAGCAAGACATGCTCACAAGATAGATATAGATGAAGAACATGCAGACATACATGCAATCAAACGTTGAAGAAATGAAATGCATTAGGGTGAAAGTCTTCAGTTCAAAGTATTCAGTATGCAAGGCACAAATCCGCAAGATCTGAAGTACTCAAAGTAAGGGGTTGACGAATTTGAAACCAGGTAGGCTCGGTGAAGACATGGGATTTGTTTGACTAGTTTCAACTATTGTATCAACTGCACATTTGGTTAGGGAGGCTGAGATTTAACTCAGAAGACACTAAGTCTTCACCTTATTCCCCTTGAGCTAAGGTCACTTAGACCCCGCCTAATCACTCGTGGTAAGTCTTCAAGGTACACTTCCAAAACCATCACAGACTCATTCTATGGCACTCCACAAATTCTTCTTGGATGCTCAAAAGATGATGCCTAACGATCTGGAAGAATGACAGTCTTCAAAGCTAACGAGCGTCGGATCACGCAGGACAATCTCTTCAGTGATGCTTAATCACTTTGGCTCTAGGTTGGGTCTTTCCTCACTTGGGTTTTTCTCAAGTTCGATAGAGGAAGGGTTGCTCTCAAATGACACTTGCCAATCTCTCTCTTGGAGGATCCCACCAACTATTGGTTGTGGGGGCGGATATTTATAGCCAGGGGCAACCCCCATGATAAGACATAAATGCCCTTCAGACATGATCGTTGTCAGGATAAGGATCCACTCGGCAGCTAGCACTTGCGCAGCAATGGTCCGAACGACAAATTCATCAGAACTCTCAGTTTCCTCACATGGTAGACAAATCGCACTAGCGAAGTCCTAACTTTTCAATCAGACCAATTTCGTGAACGACCAAAAGAATTTCATCTATGTCGCTAAAGAACTCGACTGCACTGCAAGAGATTTCCAAAGTCTTCTCTCAAAGAAATAGGTATGTTTTTGGGATTGAGCATCACTTCGGAAATATGCCTATGTATCACCTAGACCCCCTTTAGCAGTACGGTGTTTTCAATGACTCAAATAAAGAAGAAAGAAACTACGAAAACAAATTCTTCAAGCTTCCAATTCTTCACATCAATTTCTTCAAAGGAAGCACCAAATTCTTCACTGAGGAAATTCATGTTTAGGGGTAGCTTTTGTCAGTTAAACTAAATCTTTAGGGACTATATCTCTTGTGTACACTCACAAACACTTTGATCCCTTAACTCATTTGTCTTCAATACTCCAAAACCACTAAGGGGGCACTAGATGCACTTACAATCTCCCCCATTTTTTGGTGATTGATAACAAATTGGTTACATTTTTAACAGGGGTGAAATAATAAGAGTGTAAGAACAGAGTGTTGGGAAACATAGTAGAAAACAAAAAAAATCATGCCTACGCACAGCCAAGATGAGTATGAAGATGCATAACGGGTTGAGATCACGATCATTACCGTCACTGAGTTGCAACGGAAGAAGAACGTGTCGGTGTGGACCGTACTTGAAGTCCCTCTAACCGTCGATGAACAATCCCACGGACCGCCCACGAACTGTCCCTCGAACCGAAGACCAAAAGCACATCCTCTCTACTTGGTTGCAAGCTTGCAGCCTTCACGATCCGGTAGCGCTTTGCCGTCCAGAGCTAATCGTCGCCGGAGGGAGGAGATTAGAACCACACTCGGCTTCTAATTATGAGGATTAGAGGAACTAGACCAAGCTCTACTTAGTCTACTAGGACCAACTATAACTAGGGCTAGCTGAACTAGAGGAGGCTCCAAAACTTGTGTGTTCAAAAATGCTCAATACCTCATGTATATATAGGTTGGATGGGAGAGGGGGCAGCCAAGAGGAGGGGAATGACTCCCCTCCCCTTGCGCCGGCCAAAGGGGGGAAGGGGAAGTCCTTCCCCTACCCCTATTCGGCCTTCGACTATGGGAAGGGGGCACCTCCCCCTCTTGGGCCTTGGTAGCCCAATTAACGAAAAAGGGTTCCCCCCGCTTTATATTATAAAGCAAAGCATCAACAACCAACATCCAAGGGTTCAAGGTTCAAGTACAATTCTCCCTCCACCTCTTAGCCTTTTAAGACCTGTTGATATTTAAATTAATATAAAAGGCTTCTAATTATTATTATTATTATTATTATACCCTTTTATGTATAATGCAACATCACCGAAAACATTTTCCACCTATATATTAATTATCGGGAATAACATGTATTGCCCGATAAACTCTGAAATCCTTCCCGTGACCCCGAAACGCTTCCGAATCCTCTCAAAACTATTCTAAATATTTATGAAACAATTCCACAAATATATTCTCATTACTCCCCTCCCACTAACACTCTTCAGATGGTGGTTGTCTTAATCTTGTGACCCTGTAGGTTCGGTAACTCATAGACATGAATGAAACCGTTCGTTCAATTGACAGACTACGGGGCCGTGGACGTCTATATCGATTCCTATGAGCACACCATTGATGTTGGAGTGAACCTTTAGTTATCATGTGATGTTCCCTTTGCACCGTGGGGCTTTATTTTGGCCGCATCATATCGCCTATTTGCCTTCCATGCGTCCCCGGGCTTCCTTGTCAGACTTCCATGCGTCCGCTTAGCCGCAGCTTTATATTTTTTTACCTCAAAAATGGTAAAATAAAATAATACTAAAAGAGAAAGTGTCTAACTTGTGACTTGTTGTTGTAAACAAGGACCATAGGTACATTAACGCTGTGAGTATTAAAGGAGACCGATGGCGAGAATCAGTTGCTTTCTACTTTGATTATATCTTGATATAGACACCACTGCATTTGATGCATGCATGCTTTCGTTGCAATCTGCATGCTGCTGATCTGACCCTTGTTTCTTTCTTTCTGCAAGTGATCGACGTACGTGCGGTATTTAGCGCTAAACTTGACGCATACTCTCATTTTTGCCTGCGCCTGCAGCTTTGATTATCTTGACACAGACACCACTGCACTGCATGTGCATGCGAATTTTCTTTTGAGCACATGAAATGGACTGCACGTAGTACTTTCACTTTACTCTTCTGTTCCTTTCCCTCTTTGTTTTCTCTCCAAACAAGGCAAGGATTTATTCGACGATCGATCTGTACCGCCGTCGGTCGACCCCATTCCATTTGCACTCACCTTCCTATTTATTTTAAGGACAAGCAGTACGCATCCCATCGGTGAAGCTTACTCTACTCTAGTCGGAGTACTAGTTTAAGACCGGTCAGTGCCATGCATGCAGACTGCAGGGCGCGACGTCGACGTGCTAGGCTGCTAGCTAGGTAGCCCCAGCTCCAGCTCCAGCTCGAGCTGAACGGCGGCAGGCGGCGATGGGAGGATTCACGCCTCCAATCCCGCAGGACGACAGCAACTGGGAGATCCGCGTGGCGGTGCTGCTCAGCCTCTTCCTCCAGATGATCCTCATCTTCGTCGGCCCCGTCCGCAAGCGCTCCTCCTCCCCCGTCCCCCGCTTCCTCGTCTGGGCATGCTACCTCCTCGCCGACTGGGTCGCCGACCTCGCCCTCGGCCTCCTCCTCAACAACATGGGCAACATCGGCGGCTCCCAGTCCAGCTCATCCTCCACCATCACCCAGCACGCCACCGGCCTCAAGCGCGGCTCCCCCACCAACGCCGACGCCGGCAACAGCAGCCCCATCATCTTCGCCTTCTGGACGCCCTTCCTGCTGCTCCACCTGGGCGGCCCCGACACCATCACCGCCTACTCCCTCGAGGACAACGAGCTGTGGCTCCGCCACCTCATCGGCCTCCTCTTCGAGCTCTTCTCCGCCTCCGTCATCTTCTTCTGCTCCCTCAAGGGCAACCCCATGATCCCCGCCACCGTCCTCATGTTTGTCGTCGGCATCATCAAGTACGGTGAGCGCACCTACTCGCTCTACTCCGGCAGCGTCGACGGCT
This sequence comes from Aegilops speltoides, assembly GCA_021437245.1. NCBI lineage: Eukaryota > Viridiplantae > Streptophyta > Magnoliopsida > Poales > Poaceae > Aegilops > Aegilops speltoides. Next base: position 308,643,062 of record CM038142.1, on the reverse strand, counting down.
TCCGCGAGAACATCCTCGACCCTCCTGACCCGGGCCCAAACTACGCCAAGCTCATGACCGAGTTCGACGCCAAGGAACAGGCCGGACTGGTCGTCGATATCGTGTTCGCCGGCGCTGACGACGAGGCCAAGAAAGCCCTGGCCGACCTTGAGGAAGGCGAGGCCGCGCGACTCGTGAATAATCGCAGCAAGAGCCTTGAGTCGCAGGCGTTTGACTTCTTCCTCATCTTCCGCCGCCTCTTCGTCAACCTCATCCTAAGCTACAAGGAGCGCAAGATCAGCCAAGCCTACTTCCTCGATCGCGAGGACGTGACCAACTCGCCGGCCAAGGCGTTCCAGGTCATCGAGGTGGAGCTCAACTTCATCTACGACATGGTGTACACCAAGGCCCCCGTCGCCCACAGCAAGGCCGGCTGCGTCCTCCGCTTCCTCGCCTCCGCCTGCCTCGTCTCCTCCCTCCTCATCTTCTTCTTCCACGGCGACAAGGGCAGCTTCATGCGCGTCGACATCGCCATCACCTATGCGCTGCTCCTGGGCGGGATAGCACTCGACGGCGTCGCGCTCGCCATGCTCCTGTCCTCCCACCGGATGCTCGTCCTCCTCGAGAAGACACGGTGGCTGGAGTGGCTCGCGCGCGCCGTCAGGTCCGTGCGGCCACGGCTGCGGCGCTGGTCGGAGAGGACCTCGCAGCTGAACCTGGTGAGCTACTGCCTGGGCAAGCCGGACCCTTCCAGCAGCGGCGTCCGCAGCTGCTTGGGCGGCCCGCGGATGGCCCGGGCGCTCGCCAGGGTCGCGGGGGCGCTGCACGTCAGGGAGATCTTTGACGATTTCTTCTTCATCCGGCGCGAGCGCCTCTGCTGCAGACAGGGTGAGGAGAAGGGGAAGGGACCCCTACTTGATTTTGTGTTTGGTAAGCTCAAGGAGAGGGCCACCGAAGCCAAGACCGTCAAAGACACAACGGCGGCGTGCAGCTGCCGCGGCGAGGGCGTCCTTGCGAAGCATCGTCAGCAGATCATGGAGAAGCTGAAGATAGCAACAACACCAGAAGCCACAGGTGCGAAAGAGGAGGAGGTCATCAGTAACAAGGACAAGGACAAGGACGCAACACCAGAAGCCGCAGGTGCGAAAGAGAAGGAGGCCGGCAGTAACAAGGACAAGGTCTCCAAGGTGGAAGAGAAGTTGGACGTACTTGAGAGCAGCGTGAACAGAGACAGAGAGTTCGACGAGTCACTGCTGCTGTGGCACATCGCCACGGACCTGTGCTGCTACCCGTTCGAGCAGACAGCGCCGACGGAGGCTACGAGCAACATGAAGCCAATCGCCAACACCCTGTCGGAGTACATGCTATATCTTCTGATCAAGCAGCCGGAGATGCTGTCCGCGACGGCGGGCATCGGGCTGCTCCGCTACCGTGACACGTGCGCCGAGGCCAAGCGCTTCTTCGAGTCAGCGGCGGCGTGGGACCCGGACCATAAGGACGCGCGGAGGATGCTGCTGAACGTGAACACCACAGAGAAGCCGTCGGTGGTGAAGGGCGACAGGTGCAAATCAGTGCTGTTCGACGCCGTCATCCTGGCCAAGGTGCTGAGGGAGCTGGGTGATGATCTCATGTGGGAGGTGGTGGCGGGGGTGTGGGGGGAGATGCTCACGTACGCAGCGGGCAAGTGCCGTGGGAGCACGCACGTCCGGCAGCTCAGCCGCGGCGGCGAGCTCATCACCATGGTCTGGTTCCTCATGGCGCACATGGGCCTCGGCGACATGTACCGGATCCACGAGGGAGACGCCAAGGCCAAGCTCATCGTCCGTGGCCAGTAGCTGTTTTTTCCATCGCATTTCTTCTATTCAAACCCACTCTACTGCTTGGCTTTATCATCTCTGATGATTGCTGTGTGTTTGTTACGTCATTTGTATGTCCACCTTGAAATGCTTCACTAGCTTCCAGCAATTTGCAAGGAGTAAAAGAGTTCAGTTTTTCTTCAAGAATGTGTCCAGGGCTATCTAGCCGAAAAAGGCTTTCGCCCCGCTTTATAAATAAAGCAAACCGCCAAGGACAAACAAGCAGAGTCAAGTTCACACACACACGCACCCAAGTCACACGACCAAGTACATAGGTTCTGCTGAGGGCACAGCTCAACAAGCCCAAACAAAAGATAAAAAAAGGCAGCAAATGCCAGGCGGAGGAGACGTCTAGTCCGGCTCCGCGGGGCGGGGGGAGGCGGCGACAGACGGACGGCCATCGATCGGAGGTCGGCGATGAAGGCTGAGATGGCGTCACGGTCCAGCGGACGGCTAAGCGGCCGCCAAAGCTGCAAAAAACCCGAGAGTTTAAAGAGCGCGTCAGTAGATCGACGAAGAGGAGTGTGCTGAATCACGAGCTTATTGCGAACAGTCCAGAGGGTCCAGGCGAGGACCCCAATCTCAAGTCACCTAATGTGGCGAGAAGTCGCGGGGGATGACTGGGGTTCGTCAAATAAGTCAGGGAAGTTGGTGTGGCACCAGTTTCCGCCGACCACTTCGCGAAAGCAACTCCAGAGGAACTGGGCGGACACGCAGGAGAAGAAAATGTGGTTCGAATCTTCGGGAACCCCACAGAGTGGGCAGAGGCCAGTGCCCGGGCCATTGCGCTTGAGAACCTCCACCCCGGACGGGATCCGGCCCCGAATCCATTGCCACATGAAGATACGGATCTTCAGCGGCAAGCGGATGGACCAGACTAGCGAGAGAGGGAGAGGAGCGGCAGATGGTGCGATGGCCAGGTAGAGAGATTTGGTGGAGAATTGGCCCGAAGGTTCGAGGCGCCACCGGACTAGGTCAGGCCCACCATCCAGCGAGGGTTCGTGAAGCGCAATACAGTCGAGTAACTCACGCTAGGCGGCGGATTCCATTGGACCAAAGGCCCGCCGGAAAGCAAGGCGCCCTAAGTCAAGAAGGGTCCTATCAACGGAGATCACGGGGTCAACGGCAATGGAGAAGAGACCAGGGAAGCGCGCCGCGAAGGGAGAGTCCCCGGCCCACCGATCAAACCAGAACAGCGTCGAAGATCCCGCGCCCACCGAGATGGATGTCCCGATACGGAGGACCAGCAGGAGCTGGACGATCGACTGCCAGAACTGAGAGCCTCCGGACTTCTGGCAGAAGGCGAGAGGCTGCCCACGCAGGTATTTGTTTCGGATGATGTCAAGCCAAAGACCACCATGTCCCTGCGAGATGCGCCAGAGCCAGCGGGAGAGGAGGGCAATGTTCATCCGTTTAGAGCACATGATGCCAATGCCCTCCTGCTCCCGGGGCTTGCAGATGTCAGGCCAGCTGACCATATGATATTTCCGCTTCTTCTTATCACCCGCCCAGTAAAAGCGGGACTGGATCTTGGCAATCTCCTTGTGGAGGGTCTCGTGGAGGCTGTAGAAGCTCATTAGGAACAAGAGAAGGCTGGAGAGAGAAGAATTGATGAGAATAGTCCGGGCTGCTTTGGACAACCACCGCCCCTGCCAAGGTTCGACGCGGGTTTGCAGCTTGGCCACGGAGGGGCGCAAGTCTGCGACGGTAAGCCTGGAGTCACTAATGGGCGTTCCCAAGTAAGTAGTGGGAAGAATGCCCATGCGGCAATTAAGCCTGTTGGCGATGGCCAAAGACTCGGCAGGGGGGTATCCCATCACCATCACATCGCTCTTGTTGAAATTGATCTTGAGACCCGACATCTGCTGGAAGCAGAAGAGAAGGAACTTGAGGTTGGCGATATCGTTGTCCGATCCTTCAACCATAATGATAGTGTCGTCGGCATACTGGAGAATGGATATCCCAGAGCCCCCGGCGAGGTGGGGAGTGATCCCACGAATATGGCCTACGGCTTTCGCCTTATCAAGGATGGATGCTAGCGCGTCTACGACCATATTGAACAAGAACGGGGAGAAGGGATCGCCTTGTCTAACCCCACATAGGGTGGGGAAGAAGGGCCCAATCTCGCCGTTGATGTTCACGGCCGTACGACCGCACGTGACCATTTGCATGACACGAGTCACCCACCGGTCGTCAAAGCCCTTCCGAAGAAGGACCTCCCTAAGGAAGGACCAGCTAACCGTGTCGTAGGCTTTATGAAAGTCAATCTTCAGGAAGACCACCTTGAGGTTTTTGGAGCGGACCTCATGGAGGACTTCATGAAGGACTAGGACCCCATCCAGGATGTACCAGCCCTTAATGAAAGCCGTCTGGTTGGGGTGTGTGACACGGTCGGCCAGCAGGGTCACCCTATTGGCGTACCCTTTAGCCAGGATCCTGAAGATGACGTTGATGACCGTAATCGGCCGAAATTGATGAATGTCAGACGCCCCGGCAACCTTCGGGATGAGCGAGATGATCCCGTAGTTGAGTCGCCCGAGGTCAATGGAGCCAACGTAGAACTCATCGAAGATAGCCATGACCTCCGGTTTAATCACGTTCCAGAAGGCCTGGAAGAATCTCACAGGGAGGCCATCCGGACCCGGTGCAGAGGAGGCATTCATGCCCTTAATGGCCTCCCAAACCTCCTGCTCGGAGAAAGGAGCCGTTAGGGCCGAGTTCTCCGCATCAGACACCAACTGAGGACCGGCCATCTAGACGTGACATAGTTATATCCAAATATTGTTAGACATATAGCGTTACACACATGTAATCTCAACAGCTTATTCCTATCTTCTCTCCCTTAAACCTCTCGATCTATCCTATGTAACGACCTAGCGATCGGGTCTTGGACGCGGCGTTTTGGCTCCCGGGAGTGAACAGTAGATTCGTTAAAAATACTAGAATCTTTTTTAAAAAATGTTTTTTCTGATGAAAGATGCTTGAGTGTGTGATGTTTGTGCCAAATTTCTAAGCATTTGGACATCTGAGTAGCTCTCAACAAAAAAGACAAATTTCGGGCATGTGAAAAAGTTTACTCTTTTGTACTATTCGAACCAGATTTTTTTTCCCGAGAGCTACTCAGATATCCGAATGTGCTGAAACTTGCCACGGACATCAGCACTCAATCATCTTTCACCATTAAAAAAATCAGATTTTAAAAAAATTCTAGTATTTATTTTGATTTATTGTCTGGTGTGCAGTGATGGTGGAGCGGTGGCCAACCCGTCGCGCCAAGTAGTTTTGTCCTCGGCGGTGATGTGCACTGGTCGGCACTGCAGCCTTTTGCAAGGAAGAGATTGCAATCTATACTCATGACTTCGGGTAATTTTTAAAATGTCAGGACTGCAATTTCTTTTTCATTGAGGGTCCTCATGTAAATTGCAATCCCATTGTGCTTATCTAATGGATGTTTGGGTCCTTCGTAACCCCTCTATTGTTCCAAAAAAAAAAGAATGCTTAATTCTTTCAATAACACTCAACACACACGGAAAAAAACGTAACCCAAGTAACAGAAGCCCATTATAACCCACAATTGTTCAACATAGGAATATACCACACATCGAACAGGACACAACTAAAACAGCCCGCAAAAACATAGGAATATGTACGCAGCGACAAGATCAACAAGTTTGCACGAATATTTCAGCCCTTTGGTCGTGTGGTTGACAATATAGATGTGACATATCAAATTCTTGTCTTAGATGAAAATTAGCAAATCCGGTGGGGAAAAGAAATCAAATTTGGAGAAGTCTCCACAAAGTCGGTCGAACAAACATTACATATACACACCAAAACTCCATGATCCAATTGATTCTCGAAAACAAAAGGTAAATCAAGGACACGAGAAAAACAAAAGGCACACTCGACAGTACGAAACAAACATTTAGCAGAGCACATAAGCACGCAGAGTGAGTAGTGAGTCAGTGACTCAATCAATTAGCAGACTGATCGGCCTCCGTCGCCTCAGTTGCAGCTGGTTCGGTCTTGCTCGTCGCAGTCTGATCCGCGGCAGCGTTATCCTTGGCGTCAGCTTCCGGCTCGTGCTTGAGCGCGGCGAAGCCCTTGGCCGCCTGGACGATGGCCACCGGAAGGCCGAGGCACTTTCCGATGATCTTCTCCTTCATCTCTTGGAGTTCCTTGTAAAGCTTGTCTTCCTCCTCTTTCTCGCCCTTCTCCTTCTTCTCCTTGTCTTTGGCCTCCTTGTACTCCCGGTGGAAGAGCTTCCACCCTTCTTCGCCCTCGAGCTTGGGAGGGTGAAACACGCCGCCGGTGCGCACCATCACCCTGGCACCGTCCTCGCTGCGGCAGGTGACGAGCACCGCGCTCTTCCTGGACTTGGGCAGGCCGTAGGCGAGCCGCTCGTACCACTCGCCGTCCTTGGGTGGCTGCAGCGTCAGGTTGCTGTACCAGTCGCTGTACGCCCTCATGTCGTCGAACACGATAAGGTACCCCGTCTTGTACAGCGTCACGTAGAGGATGAAGAGCAGCACCCCGATCTTGGACTTGTCCTTGTCCTCGGCGCTGGCTGCCTTGACGACGACGTCGGCCTTGTCGACGATGTCCTCGACCTTGGCGGTGTCGAGGCCGAGGTTGTCGAGCATCCGGTAGAGGAGGTTGAACCTGTCCTCGTGGTCCGGCGGGCCGACGCAGACCCAGAGGCGGAGAGGGAAGGCGTCCTTGATCCTGTCGTGGACAAACACCTTCTGCGCCAGCGCCGTCTTGCCGCTGCCGTGGATCCCGGCGATGCCCGCCGTCCTGAACAGCACCTCATCGTCTTCGCCCTCCTCCTTGCCGACGAGGGCGTCGACCACATCGTTGGCTTCCTTGTCCCAGCCATATATCCGGCTCTCATCCACGTAGCTCGTTGTCCACTCGTAGTACTCCGTCACGGTCTCCTCTCCTGCACCTTCCTGATCAGGAGAAGGAGAAGGAACATCGCCGAGAATGTCGATGGTCTGCTCCAGCAAGGGATCGACGGACAGCTGCGAGGGTCGAGACTTGAAAGGGTTGCAGTCGCTCACAGACGGCATTGTTATCTTCTTGCTCTTGGCCTTGTCAGACTCAGACTGCTGCTGCTGCTTGGAGTTGGACCGTGCCTTGCATTGCTGCAGGGCATCGCCGATACTGCGCAGCAGCTCGGGCAGCTTATCCTTCTTCTCCACCTCCGGTGGCTCCGAGATGATCTTCTCCTTGTTTGCCTTGAGGATGCGGAAGATGTGGTCCAGCGCCTCCCTGTGAGGCAGGTCCCTGTCCACTTCCTCCTCGAACGCCTGGAGCAGCTTCTCCATTACAGCCTTCACATCATTGCCGCTTTGCTGCGCCATGGTTATCTCTCTCGGTGTATCTACCTTATTATCCCAGGCCTCCAATAGGGAGCTTACGCCATTAGCAAGCAGATCGAGCCTTTATATAGCTTGAGTGTTGAGATGCTTGCTCCTTCCGTGAGCAAAGCGAGATGCTACAAAATGATTATCATCTCCAGACTTTAGGATTGGAGAAGCTACAGATTTGCAAACTTTGGATTTTTGTTCGAATATTTCTTTTTAAAGGTGTAGGAATCATCAGTGCGCTGCAGTGACACCCAAGTAATGAATCGTTGCTGCTTTGTTTCGCCACTGTATCTACCTAAATGTCTCAGGACTCCATAGCTTCGACACTGTTTTATAGCTGAATGTTAAGATGCTTGCTGAATGAAGAGCAAAGCAAATGATTATATTCTCCAGGCAATGAGAAGCCACATATTTGCAGACTAAGGGCCTGATTGGATCGTCGTTTCACAGGGACATACACTTGTAAAATATACACACCTCCGTCCGTCGTTTTTGTTCCAGGTGGAAATCACGTTGTGGCCTGTGAAATACACCTGTAAAATAATACGGGTGTAAAATCTTACAGCCATACCAAGCGGAGCCTAACGAATATGGCACCAGAGTAACGAAGCAAATTCCAGAAATAATAAACTCGGTTCCTTCTACAGAAAATAGTGAAATTTACACTCCGTGTTTCAGTGAAATCTACATCCAGGATATATGTTTCCATATGACAAAAATTGGCCGTGTTCCACTATCTTTCGGTGTAAACTATAAAGAGCATGCACTCAAAGTACAATCTATCTGATGAATCAAATTGTTTCTATGTTTCCTCCATCCATTTTTCTTTGTTACCAGTTAACTAGTGCACAAGTAAATCTCTGCTATATGCTGTGCAATGCTGGAGATGAAGTTAGCATAGAGAGCTGAAGGCAACACCGGAGCAGATATCATAGGTCAGCCCAAGTCAAGCTGGATATGGGATGAAAAACTGACAATCCGCGCAAGCAATCGCTAATGTCTCGAAAAAGTACTTCACCAGCAATGATGTAGGGAATCAGCAGGAGGTCTCGGAATCTGGTGCTATTGTTCTTGTGATGGTGAAATGGTCAACGACCCGCACCGACCTGACGGGGTCTGGAGATGAGGCTGACCTCCATTTGCTAGGGTATCTCCGGTGGTGGCTGAGCTGATGAGGCCCTCTTTCCTCTGCCTCCCACTTGGGATCCAACTTCCAATCCTTTGGGACCTGTTCACCAGATTCAATGTGTTTATAATGGAGCCTACATGCATTTTGTTTTCTATACATCTGAAAACCTGTATCCACCTTATACTGAGTGATAGGAGTACCATTCAATGCAATGCTGATCTGAAAAGATGTGAACGTGAGCATGTTGAATATATTGATGTTACCTTGTCAACTGCAAGTGTAAATATTTCTAGATCACCATCCTTCTTAATATGGAACCTTGTGAAAGATTTGTAGTTTGCGATGCGCAAAGACGAGAAGGCTTCATCAAAGTGTATGTGGAACCAGTTGATGCATATGTATAGGTAACTACCAAATATGAGGGAAACAACTGGAGTTGAGAAAATCCAGAAATAGATAAATACAGAAGTATAGTACATGATCAGAACACTCCGAGAAAGAGACATCATGCCGTTCTTGCAAATGTTGATCCTTGTAACAGCCATGACCTGCAAAAATATTTATATATTAAATTTTTTCTGATAAGGTAAATCTACATAAAGTGGACAGAAGAGGAAATTTTGATTTTGTGAGGTCACATGGTAATTCATCGGTACATCATACACAAAATTCGAAAAATGAATTGATGTACAAGTACAAATCCATTTGTTCAAAACTGCAATGCATCTATACTGGATAGTAAAAATGTTTCCAGAGAGAGTCCTATCACCTCTGGGACGTCAAAGGCTGACATAAGGTATTTTATACATGCTGGATATAGTCCAAGCGTCCATTGTTCCAATCGAGTACGAAGACCAGTTGGATCTGGGAAATGCTCACTTTCCATTGACCGATACCAATCATATAGAGGGTGATAACCTATGACAGAAAACAGATTTGTCAAAAAAAAAATGCCTTTCTTGAATGAAGAAGCAGGAAATAAGCAAAACCTCTGATGTCAGAAGAAACAATAGGAGACTAGCCACATAAGCATAGCTAGAACTTTTCTGGAGTGGAGCTTAAGCAAAAGTTGGTGATACTTTAGAAAGAACATGCCATCAGAGTTTCATCAAACAAACCCCTAGGACATGTCATCATAGACGTGGTGGCAAAGATTATGTTTCCCCAACCGAACTTTTCAATTTCGTCTAGCCACTTCAATTTGATTAATGCTCTCAGGGATATAGTGTTCAACCTTTACGATCTTATCCAGATTGAAACCAAAAATGAATACCCTATGTACAAATGATTGAATAAGGTACTTTTTACACTTCAAAAGGGATAACAGCAAGAACATAAAGTATTATCTGAACCTATGATAAGAATTTAATAGTAGCAGTGTAGTTGGGAGTACAATATGCGATGGCATACCTGACGTTGCCAGTAAATGATTCCGTATACATATTTCAATGCCCAACTCCATGAGCAACATTAAAACTAGAGCTGCAGTCAGATGGGCCAAAACATGCAGGCCGCCAATAATAGCTCTTTTTTTCCGTGTGAGTTTGGATGGTACAAATGAATATGATGCCATCAACAAAGTTAGACTTCCTACTGAGGAGACGTAAGAGTGTTCAAAAATAAAAAGCAAAGCACTCCATATTGTACTTGAGAAGCTTTGCAGACGCCCAGACCATGTTTCCTCATTTAAGATGTGAACAAGATTACACTGGAAAAGATGGAAACGTGAACAAGAGTCAGGATTAGATCAATGATTATAAGCCTGATATAGTAGCAGAATATGAGTATCGTCTTGGAGCGACGTTTTGAGTCAATAAAAACTCCCTTTGTCGGAAACATTTACGAGGAATATAGGTGCTTAGTGTCACCAAGCTGAATAGCATATGTAATATTGCTCAGTAACTCAGTATGACCTTCCAAGTAATAAGTAGGTAGTTGAAAGGTTGGCATATTTCAGAAGTGGAACTTTCTAGTGGCATATGTCTAATTTTCAAATAGTAACACATCCAAGGTATAATACTTCACTTAGGCCTTGTTCGGTTAAACCTCTTCTGGATAGGTTTGGAGGGGATTGAGGGGGATTTTGACTTGTAGAGGATTTAATCCTCCCCAATCCCTTTCAAATCCCTTCCATCTGAACAAGCCCTTAGGAAAATGAAGATATGTGGGCTCTTTCCCTTTCAAGTATTTAGGGGTTCCCCTGCATTATAAAAAGTTGGGAAGAGGGGACCTGCAACCCCCATCATTGGTAGAATTTTTGAAAATATTTCTGGTCCGCTTGGGAGGAATCTATCATATAGAGGCAAACTGATTTTAATTACCACTTGCATTGCCAGCATCCCTGCATATTTGATGTCTATGGTGAAGTTACATAAGTGGGCCATTGATGCTATCATCTCCCAAATGTCCCATTTCTTTTGGGGGAATGTGGGTAATGAACATAAGTATCACCTGGCTAAGTGGGGGCTCATTTCTATGAGAAAAGAGTGTGGTGGTATGGGGGTTCCCAACCTTAGATTTTAATATGGCTATGTTGGCAGCTTGGAGCAAAAGGTTTTATGGTAGGAACAGTGACTGGAAAAATATTATGTGCTATAAGTATGGTACTAACAAACCTAACATCCTTAGCAGTAAACCAGGTGTGGGTTCTCCCTTTTGGAAGAATACTTGTTGGGCTTTTGAGGCTGCAAAAAACTTTTATAAATGGGAATTAGGAAATGGTGTGAATATTGCCTTCTGGCATGATCAATGGGTTGGGGACATATCTCTCAAAACAATGTTTTGGGACCTATTTGACATTTGCCAGCAACAAGATAGCACTGTTGCTCAAGTTTGGAATGGCAAAAATCTGAAACTTTCATTTAGAAGATGTGTGGATGAAACTCTTTATAAGAAATGGCTTACTATCTTTAGTTCAGAATACAACTCTTTCTGCTATTCAAGACAAACCCATTTGGGTGCTTGAAAAATCAGGACTTTAAACTGTTAGATCCTTCTACAAACTAATTAACTTTGGAGGGGTTCATCATGTGGTTAAAGATTGTATCTGGAAGATTAAAGTCCCGCCAAACATACATGTTTTCTTGTGGCTTATTACTCATAACAAGAGTTTGACTAGAGATAATCTAGCCCAGCGTCAGGCAGTTCCTGACATTTCTTGTGTTTTCTAATCAGAAACTGAGAGTATCAAACATTTGTTTTTTGATTGCATTGTTGCTAAACAAATTTGGGAAATTGTGGCTGATATATTACATATTCCTGTGCCTTACTCCTTTGAGTCTCTGTTACCCTTTTGGAAACAAAAGAAGAAACACGATGCTGCTAATTTGGTAACCTCTGCCACCTTGTGGGGCTTATGGCGTTTGTGCAATGATTTTGTTTTCCAGGGGCGAAAGTAGCGAAGTATGAAATGTTTCGTGGGTTTGGTGGGTTCGCTGGTGCGTCAGTGGAAAATACTCTGCACAGGTGCTCAAGCCTCGCTGCTCCTAGAGTGCCTAAGACTACTCGATCATCGGCGAGGAGAATTACTTAGGATTGCCTGGCAGGGTCCCACATCTCCCCACGGCTGTAGCGAAGGGTTTCATCTTCCTGTGTGATGGATGTAATCTTACTCTATTAGCCTGAGACTTGGTTAAGATTGCTGCTTCGCAGCTGTAATAAGGGGGGCGTTGTAGTTGCTTAAAACTGCAAGCCGTAACCTGTAAGACGTCTTTTGGATGCTGTTTTTGCCTTTGGCTTTAATAAAAGTTGGGGCAGGGGGAAACCCCTCTGATTTCAAAAAAAAAAAAGATATGCAAGGGAGAAAACTACGCCGTATGGAATAAGTATAACTGACCTGTGGGAACATGGAGAATACCAGTATGAAGTAAATAAAACCACCAATTATGTCGAACTGCCAATTCTTCTTGCGGAATTTTAATATGTTGCCCAGTGCAATCTGCAAGTGAAGTTAATAAGATCTTCTTGCACAATAACAGACATGCTTGTTAAGCTGATCAATAGGCTAAATATGGTAGAGATTCCATTAACTTTTGAAACTACATACCCCACTAGATTCCTCATAGGAGGGATAAGCAGCCTTGCACTCGTAGGTAGTACCAGAGAACCTTTCAAAGTTTTTGAAAACATGTGTTGGGTGCAGAAAGGCACCACCACATCCATTGACAAGTAAGTGTTCAACAAAAGTTGGTTTATCTGATGGTGCAGCAGAATGCCTCATAAAATGATGCAAATCCCCAGCCATACGAAGTTTGCACCTTCCGTTCAGGTAGTCCTGAATCAAATGTGAGACATTCTTGCCTGTAATCTCCTTCCAATACCAATCAAGGAGCCAGTTTGGCTCGTGTGTAACAATGATCACAGAGTCGTTCTCTCCAACCTGCATAACTTTAGAAATGTAGCGGATCAATTAAATCTGGAAATGAAAATTTATCTCCAACTCCCAATAGATTCAAATGTTAAGGAAACATTTCACACAGAATGATCAATAAATCACTCATCAGGAACCAACCAAATAAAATGATAACAAAGAAATCAACATGGAAACTTTTCCACCTATACTGGAGAAGGGGTTATATCTACAAAAGAAGATCTTTGTCAGCATATATTTACGATGAAGGGTTTCCCCCCGCTTTATATATAAAGCAGACAGCCAATACATCTAGTTTGCTGGGGGCACAGCACAGCAAAGCCCAAAAGGAAAAACAAGAAGAAAAAAGAAGAGAAATAAATGCCGACATCGGCAGATCAACGGAGAAAGGAAGCCCGGCAACCGCTGCACCGTCCGAAGTACCACCACGCTCCCAGCATCCCGAAGCGCCGTGCACCAAGCAACACCTTCAAGAAGTGATGAGACGGCGTCGCCGTTGTTGCCCGAACAAGTTCTAGGGTTTCCCCCGGTACACGGGGGTAGTGGGGAAGGGATACACCCGACGCCCCTCAGGAGGGACCGATGGCGCCAGCAGGCGTCACCGCGTCGGTGCCGGACAAGCCGACATGGATTTCTCCCGATCCACGACCACCACCACCACCCCAGGCATTTCGACATGCATCACCCCAACATCCGCCCACCAGCATGTGCCACCACGATTACCGGGCAACCCTCGCTGCCTCACTGGAGCTGCCAACACGAGACCTGGAGATGGAAAGGGAACAACGGCCACGGGAGCGACCACAACGCGACCGGAGGGAGGGGACAGCCTGCACCGCCTCAGCGGGGCCGACCGGACGCGGCAACAAGGACTTGCCGGGCACCGAATGCCCGGCCGAGTCCACTTGGACCCAGACAGTCCTGTCACCTTGCTGCAGCGCGCCGATCGACGAAGCCCTCACCGCCCGAGACCGCCGCCACCACACCACCACCAGAGAACGACGCCGCCGAACACCGAGCCACCGGCCCGCCCAACCCGGATGAGGCCCAAAATGGCCCAGATCTGGGTTGGGCGGGTGCCGTCAGGCCCAGCGCCACCGCGCCGCCCCACGGCCGTACCGCCGTGTCGAGCACCACCGCTGCCCACAGCATCACCACCGACCGGCAAAGACCGCGGCCGAGGCGCACCGCCGCCATCACCGCCGAAAGAAGGGAGGCAGCTGGAGAGAGCATGCCCACCGCCAGCCCCACGCTGCCGAGGACCGGCGGCGCGCCGACGGCGGCGGGAAGAGGGAGGACGCGAGAGCTAGAGGCGCTAGGAGGGCCCCGACCGCCTCGCTCGGGGAGGCGACGGGTCTGGGGAAGGAGGCGGGGGGAGGAGGGGAATGGGAGGAAGGGCTGGCGGCTCCGGCCGCCGTGGCGGCGGCTAGGAGCGGGGAGCGGGGTCGGGTTCGGGAGCCTGGGACCTCCCTTTACGCACGAGAGAGATGTTGAGGGGCGGACTTTGTCTTTGTCAGCATATATTGCTTTAGGTGTTCACTAGGCATCTTAGTATTAGTCAGCTACATGGTAGAAGTAATTAAACAACTGTGTGTTGAAAAACAGGAAACAGAAGTAATGGGAAAATCCAGTTCGAAACAGAAGGATAAACAGGGGATGGAAAAATGCACCTTATTCCGACAAAGTTCTGCGAAGAACTTGAATTGGTATACATCAATGTCACCATGAAGAGCTAGATCAAGACCAAATATCCACCAACCTTTCGGAAGCTGCAATGCGAAGTAACTCTTCCTCTGAGGCAGAAACCATCCACCTAACCAGCTTTTGTTACATATATATCTCATGAAGGTGTGAAGCCCATCGAACCAATCTGTTATAGAAGGCAAGGAAACAAACAAAGGAGGTAAAATGAGACGTATTTTGACAAACAAAGTTTAGTATAAATGCACAGAACAAACCGTGGTTCCCGGGAATTATGAAACATTGAGGTCCATCATATTTTTTCATCTTTGATACGCCCGGAGGAACCTCAGGCTTATCCACAGCGATATGTTCAGCCTTATACCAACGCGGAGGTTGCATAGCATACTCAAAAGGACCAAAGAAGCGTCTCTCATATGTAAAGGACGAAGGGTTTGGATACCTACATATTTGAAATGATAGAACATAAATAAATGGAGATAAATCTGTCTAATTTGCAGAGTGAACCACTAAGGATAGACAATAAAGTCATAGCTAATGTGCAAACGATAACAAAATAGACATACATGACATAAAACATATGGAATCTTTACAAGAGAAGAAATTATATTTGGCAGCAAAAACTCATAATTTACTAGAGGAAACCAAAAAATAAATATTAACACTTCATTCCAATAATTATTAAAGAAACTCAACCAGGCGGCTAACAGCCTAGATAGATTGTCCGGCGTACAACTTGAACATTGGTGGCTATATAAGTTCCATAGTATTACTTCCTTTTAGGAGAGTTCCATAGTATTATGATACAATCAATTCATCAATTGTGTGACCGTACTGGTTAAATACAGTCAAGAGCTAGATGATTTGCACATATGGAGAGAGATAAATTTACTAAAGAAAAAAGTCAAAACTGATTAACATGGTGCAATCTTACGCAAGATCTCCGCCAATAACAAGCAAATTTCCACGTGGAAGAGTATGCATAGAACCACCAATTACAGTCTGAATGGATGGCTGAGCCAGCAGCCGGGCAACTGTATATGATGAATTTCCACCATCACCGGTGTCTGCGACAAAGTCAAACCAAAGGTCTTCTCTTTCATTGAAATAGTCATAGAGCACATCATCATTCCGAGTTTCATCTGTAGTACTTTTCATTGCAGCCTACAGTTAAATATAGAAAAGGATGAAGAACAATAGTGCACTAATCATGTACATAGAGGCAGACAAAAGCTTGACTTTAAAGTGTTATGATTACATAGACATGATGTGACATCCTAGTATCCTACCTTAAAGCATAGATAGTAATACACATGCTAAGAAGGTGCATCTTTTCTAGAAGCTCATCTCCTAATAACCCCTTGGTTAAGCGTGCATGGCTAGGAGCAATGTGGGAAAGGGTGATCAACCAGGATGTTTTCCCAGGTGCGCACGAGTGAGGACAAAGTGTGTATCAAGATTACAAAATTTAAAAGGATGGGCGCAACATTTTTAGGTGAAAGCAACTACAGCGATGATCTAACATAGAAATTTAGGTCAACTTAGTGGTTCCATGGTGGAAATTTTATATTGAATGGTAGTTAATTCCTCACCAAACACCACTTACCTGCATCATGCGCATGTCAAATCGCCCGACAAAAAGAGTTACAGAGACCATAAGATCAAACGCTGTCTTGAATAAATCAGCCGATGTCCTACATAATAAAGTTGAAGAAGTCAGGCATTTTCTTCCATTGCTCCCATCTGGAACCTAAATTGATGGAGCTTAGAGGGCTCTACCCTGAGTACCAAGGTACCATATCCAGGAAATCTGGTTTCATATGTTTTCTGAGCTTCTCCTCTTCTGATACTGGTGACAAGTGAGTAAGAGCCCATCTGAAGTATTTGCAGTGGATAATAAGAAATACTCAGACAGAGTATTGAAGAGAGAGAGAGATAAATTCGGAATAAAACATGCAATGCACAAAACAATAAGCACACACCCAGTTGATCTCTCCACAACAAAGTTGGCAATATAAAGGCCAACGAATGTAGCCCACAGTGAGTACAGAGGAGATATTTCATCTGATGGGCCAGCACAGGATCCACTGCAAACTAACTGGAGAATAACATGATCAAAGAAGTGGAGCATGGATGTTGCCAAACAAAAATATGAGAGCAAAGAGTAGAGGAATCAATCAACGAGATGCAAGTGTTACCTCCCCATATATAACCCACTTTGACAGAAGAGGATAGTCAGTTGCAGATCCAACAGGTGCAAACCAAGATGAACATATCTGATCTTTTAGTTCATTCATAAAGAGAAAATTTGATATCCATGTGGTTCCATTTTCGTTTTTAAGAAAAGCCAGCAAACTTGGATCAGAACTCTTGTCAAAAGATTCGCTTTTGGGGACAGCAAGATTCCCGCAATGACTGTAGAATACACAGCATGCAATACTGATGACCTGGAAGAGATTCAAAATTAATCTTCCCAAGTGCAATTTGAAGAAAAATAAAAAAATATTTTTAGTAAACGTACAGTACAGTTTTGTACTATGGTCCATATTCCTGGTCTTGTGCCTGCCATGCGAGCAACCAGTCCAATGTACCAGAGACCAATAAATATGATGTGAAAGGCGGTGATGAAGAGGACAGAAGAGAAATATATAGTCAAAAAAAGTGAAAGGTTCATGCGCATATCAACGCCCATTGATTGGAAGCTAGGGAGATGATACAGGGATGCAAAGCAAATCCAAGCGACATACCTGCAATTGTGCAATATAGTTGATAATTAAATTCTCCTAACAACTTAATGTGGTACATACATAAAGATTCTGTGGTGTAATAAGGACGACAAATATATTTGCAACTGAGTTCTAGGAAGTCTATGAATACATACCATCGGTTGAAATTTGAGTAACTCGGCTGAATTGTTCTTCCAAGGAAGGGAGATGAAAAGAAGTAGAAGAAACCAATCAAGCAAACATACATGGACCACCATTTGATATTGCTGTCCAGTTTATGTATCAGAGTATGCATATTGTCGGACGAGATGAAAAAGAGGCACCCAATTATCACTGCTGTCATGATATGCCTGGAGTGTTCATGAGGATATGGCGTGTGTGTCAGGATCGTCCGAACCCTCTCCATCTTGAGGGTTCCCAATAGTGGGCTACCACTCTGCTTGTCTGAACCCATCCAAGAAAAGTTGCTTTAAGTACTATAGCTACTTTTTCTCAGAGAAATGGTGTGCACAATGCACGACAAGTGTTCCTTCAAGTCTGCAAGCTTCAAGATAAATTGATTCTCTGCATGCATTAGATGCTGTCAGAAAAATTCAGCAAAACAGAAGGAGTTGATGCATGAATTTAAGAACGCCAAAGTACATGATTGCTCATTGTATGGTTGTAGTTGTAAAGAGAAACAGTACCACAGTGGTGACGATAAATTGTTTTTTTCCTTCTTCTCGAAGTTCTGTGACCAAGACGGAAATATGAGTGTTATACTTGTACCAACAACTATTTACATCCAATCCCAGTACCACTTATGATATGATATAAGCAAGAACTTAGCATGGCACAATGAGCGGCCCCAGATAGTTTGCCAGAGCAAGAAACCGTGCCCGTAGTCAAGAATCAATACCAGTGATCGATATTATGCCTTTGTGTAACTCGTTTAACAGCTAGATTAATAAGTAGTGGGTGAAACAATTCAGAGTCAATTCACAGTGGAAGGGAACAGATTATCCTGAAAGGTCGAAACGCGAAGGGCCGATATAATCCCATGAGCTGCATAAATAAACTGAGAAGACTACTTGATGCAGATTCAGTCGGATTAAAGATTCTTAAATTGCATCACAGCCTCTCCCTTGTATATTTAAAAAAATAACGTTAGCAGCATGCTGTTAATCAACAAATTAAACTAGTAACCATGGCATTCGACAGGAAAGTGCAAGCACGCAGGCGGGTGTATCTCCCCTATTTCAACTAATCTGGCCGGCAGGGGAGCCGGGGACAGGGAAGAAAGGGCACCAAAAGAGAAGCGAAGAGCGCCAATCTTTGGGCCATCGCACCCATCAGCGACCGATAAATTTACCGGCGTGCGGCGCGTGTGCATGGGCATGGAGGAGGAGCGAGTGAAGCCGGAGCAAGATTGCGTGAAGGAGTAACGCAATGCAAGATGGAACAATGATGCGTTCGCGAGGAGCAGGCAATGGGATTGGCACCCGGGAATAGGAGGGGGGAGGGAGAAAAAAGGGGGTGGACGTGCACCTGGGCGACCGGCGGCGCGCGGGAATGGCCTTGCCGATGGGCGGAAGGGGGAAGAGGCGGGTGGTGTGGTGTGGCAACTGCCTCCCTGATCCGGTGGAGGTGGACGGGAGTGAGGGGGGGAGTGCGTGCATTTGGTTCGCGTTGCGTTTGATTTGGGGAAGGGATGGACGAAGAAATGCCAAGAATATCCCGGAGGCGGCAGGCCAGATGCCGTCGTGCCTACAGGTTTCCTCCCATTTTCTATTTTCTCTCTCTGTCTCGTTGTTTTCTATGGCTTTGCAGCAGCAGGGATCCAACCCAACACAAACATGTGTTTTTTTTTTAGAAGTTTTCCATTCATATCACGAATCAGTACAACAAAGTTGACCCTAACATGCACACTGAAACGCAAACACAAAGAACCATGAACACCTAGAGAATCCTAAAACAACCATAACACAAGAAGATCTCCTGAGCCCAGGTCATCATCCCGAATCTTGAGAGAAGACCCTGCAGCAGAAGGATCTGCAACCAATCGCAAGCGGTCATCATCATCTTCGACCACGGTACAATTGCCGCCACGCCGCTTCCTCCTTTCTTGACACCGGCGAGAGGGCATGGACATCAATCCAACACACCGCAATACCATCGCCATCTTTGGCTTTGAGTAACGCTGAAAAGTGTCCTTCCGGAAGGAAGAGAACTCGAGTCATCCGACCGAGTACAGCATCATGGCCGGGCCATCCGCCCGGACAAGCGCAGATCTCCCACCAAAGATCGGTAGAGAGAAGGAGAAGAACAATAACAACAAATCATACCAACAAGGAAGAAGAAGGGTCTTCGTCTCCTTGCATCCATCGCCCATCTGAGAACCCAAACTGCCAATGCCGATGGACCTCCAACCACCATAGCCCGCGACCTCGACGAGATCCGGGGATCCCCAACACCGCTGGCTCCTAGACGAAGGCAAAAGCCTCGCCTGACCGCGAACGGAGCCCGGAGAAACTTATTCTGACGCGACACCACCGCAACGGCCTCGGCAGCGTCTCCCTCAACCCTAACCCTACCACACACCCACCAAACGAACAGACCCGAGGTTCCCCCTCCCTCCCGCCGCCGGAGCGGCTGACGGAGAGAGAGGGAACCGGAGGCGTCACCGGCGGCGCGCAAGGGCCTCGTCGCCTTCTGATCGCCCCATGCGATCAGATCTTGCTTTTCCGGAACGGTTCGTATGTGTGTGTTTGTTCGTTTGTTGTGCTGCACATTGTGTAAGAGCATCTCAAACAGGCGTCCAAAAAAAGCTTCACACACTAAAAGTTCGTTTTTTTGGCGCCGGACAGCTCCAGCAGAAGTTGTAGCGCTAAAAGTTTTTGCGCGCGCTGAAAAACGTTATCGCGCACAGCATATTTTGGGCTCCGGATTGCGCGCGCTTCACAATTTGCACTGTCTGCTTTTTGGGCGCCTGCTAAAGCAATGTTGGACCCGCGCATTAAAAGTGCTATAGTGACGCGTTGTAATCTTTATTGGGAGCGAATTTTTTGTGCGGCCGTTGGAGATGCTCTAAATCATTTTCTTTTAACGCAGTACAAACGCAAGCGCTCATACACACGCACATCCTATCTCTGTGAGCACCTTCAAGCGACCGAGCAGGCATATTATCTTAGATTTACAAAGTCACCATAGGCGCCTCGTCGTTGACGGGAACGTCTCCTCCCACTGAAAGTGCATCGTCAGAAATCTTGAAATAAATCCAGAAATAATGCGAGCATCAGGACTTGAACCCTAATGGGATGGAGATACCACTATCTCTCTAACTATCCAACCCTAGGTTGGTTCGCGTCTAAATCATTTTTGAGGGAGTATCCAGTACCGAATGAAAACTCAAACACTGAACGCAAAAGTTTTTGTTTTCGTTTCTGCACAAAACCTAACAAACATGCATCGCAACCTCCTAAAGGTTTAGCTTGGCAAAAAAAAACAAAAAAAAACATAATTACTACGGTACGAATAATTATGCAGACCGATGTACTGAACAGAAAAAAGGAAGGATACATATTGGATTGTCTCCTAACAAGCACTTTTGTTTAGTGTCTTTATAGCATCTACAATCAGACGCCCCAAACCCGCCTTAAACGCTTGGGCGGGCCACCCGGTCACTGACCGGTCACAAAATTTCGACACAGATAGGCGCCTTAGACGGGTCTCGTTGACTAGCACCCCTCATATCCAGCCCGAATATGAGGCGGATATGGGTGCGCCCGGGCGCGTCCGCCACGTTGGACTTACGTCGGAGTCCCACGTGGAATTGCCCGGAAACCCGGCGGTCCAAAACTCGTCTCCTCTGTCGGACCGATGTCGTCGCGTGGCGCCGCTCCGGCGGGTCGTGTAGTGCCTAGCCTGGCTATTTAAGCCAACCGCCAGCACCGAAACCCTACCCCTCCACATTTCCTCCACCCGTCGGTGGCCGCCGCAACTTTCCACTCCCCGTCCGCCACCATTAGTAGACATGCCGCCGGATAAAGGGGCTGCCCGTTTCTAACGTCGGAGCGTCGGCTGCAACTCCTTGAGAAGATCCGGGCAAGGCATGAAGCCTGGATCACCGCGGGGCTACCTCCCGATTTAGTGGATTCGGAGGAGGAGGAGGTTGAGGAGGAGGAGGAGGAGCAGGAGGAGGATGTCGGGACGCTGGGGACGTGAATCTGCAGGCGGAGCAACACGCCATCCTCGATTCCCTCCACTCAGAGTCGGATGCGGAGGCCAGACGCCGTTGCCGGCAAGAGATGGAGGCGCGGCACGCCACAGAGGAGGAGATGCTCGCCTACATGGATGAGCTCGAGCATGAGAAGGATGAGCCGGAGCCCTCCTACACACCCGTCCACCCGGCTCCCAGCACCGACGTCGAGGACATCTCCGACGAGGAAGATTAGCTAGGGTAGTACGTAGTATGTAGTACGGAGGATTTCTTTACATGCTTTGTATGGATCTAGGTGTTGAAATACGAGAGATTCGGATGCAGAGTAACTAATTTGAGGCATGACTGGTCATTGTCCGCGGACGCGCTCGATCACTTCTGTGGGCGTTTGAGGAATCGGATTTATCATATGCGGCTCTATATGCTCTTAGCTAGGCATAATGCAAATTTATCAAGTTTTGTCAGCATTCAATTCTTCAATAAGACAACTTGATTTTTTAGGAGGATTAGCAAACATTCTATTGATCATGACGCTCGTAGGCACAAAGTCCAAAAAAATTATATCATAGACAGGTTCCCTTTTTATATTCTTAAAAGTTTGGTGCATACTTATTTATGATAGTAAAACTGAGCCTAAATCGAACTCTCTCACACCTCTAATGATTTCAGCCATCATGTTTTGCTTTTAAATTGTTTCAGGCCGTCAGATCATTGTTTCAGTGCGTGTTTACCGTGACCTGGGCCGCCTGTCCTAAAGGGTCGCTACTCTCATGACTTTTTCTAAGGCTTGTGGTTGATTGGGCTTGGTTGGGCTGGTGCGGAAGACCATTTGTCTAACTGAGGCGATTTGTCGCTGACTCGCTTCACTCGAAAAGAAAAATGTATCGCTCTAGGGATCCAGACGATGCGTTGACACACTCAAGATGTGACGGTGCCGGTTGTCAGCGTCAATGCAGCCGAGGCGTCGATCCAGTCTAGTCGAGGCGTGGTTCGGGATCAAGCCGAGGCCACACTTGCGAGGGGATCTAGCGCGGGAGGGAGGTGCTACATGTAAACTGCGTTGGGATTTCCCACTGGAGGAGGGATGAAGCAGTACAACAGAGATAAGTATTTCCCTCAGTGAGAACCAAGGTTTTCGAACCAATAGGAGAACCAAGCAAACCCCCTTCGACAGCACATACACACACAAAAGCAAATACTTGCACCCAATGCGGGCAAGAGGATTGTCAATCCCCTTGAACTCGTTACTTGCAAGGATTAATTCTAATAGTGATAGATAGATAAGTAAATTGCAAAACAAAATAAAAGTAAATAAATTGTAGCAAGGTATTTTTGGTTTTAATAATATGTAAAAGTAGACCCGGGGACCATAGTTTTAACTAGAGGCTTCTCTCTCGAACACATAGCATACGGTGGGTGAACAAATTACTGTTGGCAATTGATAGAAAACCGCATAGTTATGACGTTATTCATGGCAATGATCATGTATATAGGCATCACGTATGTGATAAGTAGACCGACTCCTGCCTGCATCTATTACTATTACTCCATCAATCGACCGCTATCCAGCATGATTCTATGGTATTAAGTTCATGACAAACAGTGTAACACTTTAAGCAAGATGACATGATGTAGACAAAGTAAACCCAATCAATATAAATAAACCCCGTCATTTTATCCTTAATGACAACAACACTATACGTGTCTTGCTACCCTTTCTGTCACCGGGTGAGGACACCGTAAGATTGAATCCATTACAAAGCACCTCTCCCACTGAAGATAAATCAATTTAGTTGGCTAAACCGAGCGGGTAGATCAGAGAGAAATACAAAGCTATAACAATCATGCGTAATAAAGTTAAAAAAGACTCAATTACTCTCAATGAATAATCTACATAAACCCACAATTCATCGGATCCCAACAAACACACCGCAAAAGAAGATTACATTGTATAGAACTCCAAGAAGATCGAGGAGAACATGGTATTGAAGATCAAAGAGAGATAAGAAACCATCTAGCTACTAGCTATGGACCCATAGGTATATGGTAAACTACTCACGCATCATCCAAAGGCAACAAGGATGATGTAGAAGCCCCCGTGAGCGATTCCCCCTCTGGTAGAGTACTGGAAAAGCCCTCCAGATGGGATCGCAAAAGACCAGAAGTTTGCGGCGGCGGAAAAAGTGTTTCGTGTGGTGATATGTCTCCGTCGTATCTACTTTTCCTAGTGATTTTCCTCTTGTTTTGGAATCTAATTTGCACGATTTGAATGAAACTAACCCGAACTGACGTTGTTTTCAGCAGAACTACCATGGTGTTGTTTTTTGTGCAGAAATAAAAGTTCTCGGATTGGAACGAAACTTTGCTAGGATTTTTTTATACAATAAATGAGAATTTCTGGAGCCAAGAACCACCGGAGGGGGCACCTGGGTGGGCACAACCCATCAGGGCGCGCCCCCCTCCAGGCGCGCCCAGGTGGGTTGGCCCCACCTGGTGGCCCCGGAGACCCTGAAACCGACGCTATAAAATCCTATTTTTCCAGAAAAAAGAGGGAGAAAGAACTATCACGTTCCACGAGACGGAGCCGTCGCCTCTCCTGTTCTTCATCGGGAGGCCGGATCTAGAGTCCGTTTGGGACTCCGGAGAGGGGGACCTTCAATCTTCGTCATCACCAACCCTTCTCCATCGCCAATTCCATGATGCTCCCCACCAGGAGTGAGTAATTCCTTCGTAGGCTCGCTGGTCAGTGAGGAGTTGGATGAGATTCATCATGTAATCGAGTTAGTTTTGTTAGGACTTGATCCCTAGTATCCAATATGTTTTGAGATTGATGTTGCTATGACTGCCATGCTTAATGCTTGTCACTTTGGGCCTGGGTGTCATGATTTCAGATCTGAACCGTTTATGTTATCACCATTATATCTATGTTCTAGATCCGATCTTGCAAGTTATAGTCACCTACTACGTGTTATGATCCGGCAACCCTGGAGTGATAATAGTCGGGACACTTCCCGGTGATGACCGTAGTTTGAGGAGTTCATGTATTCACCAGGTGCTAATGCTTTGTTCCGGTTCTCTATTAAAAGGAGGCCTTAATATTCCTTGATTTCCAATAGGACCCCGGTGCCACGGGAGGGTAGGACAAAAGATGTGCAAATTCTTCCCATAAGCATGTATGACTATTTACGGAATATATGCCTACATTATATTTATGATCTGGAGCTAGTGTCGTATCGCCCTAGGTTATAATTGCCACATGATGAATATCATCCAACAAATCGCCGATCCAATGCTTATGATTTTCCTACATATTGTTCTTGCTAAGTTACTATTGCTGCTGTTACTATTGTTACTGCTACAAAACTATTGTTATCATTGTTGTTGCTACTACTATCAAAACTATCATACTACTTTGCTAGTAATCACTTTGCTGCAGATAATTAATCTTCATGTGTGGTTGAATTGACAACTCAGCTGCTAATACCTACAAATATTCTTTGGCTCCCCTTGTTTCAAATCTATAAATTTGGGTTGAATACTCTATCCTCAAAAACTGTTGCGATCCCCTGTACTTGTGGGTTATCAAGACCTTTTTCTGGCGTCGTTGCCGGGGAATAGCTATATTTGTTGAGTCACTTGGGATTATTATCAACTTAACACTATGAAGAATCGGATGGATGCTAAGAACAAGATTTTCCCCTCTAAGACGAGGGGAGGTAAGGAACTGCCATCTAGCTCCGCACTTGATTCACCTTCTGTTATAAGTAAACTTGCAACACCACCACATGTTATCAATTCTAATATGTCACAAGTTATTAATGGTGCTACTTCTACTACGAATGATGCTTATGATGATGCTAGTACCTTGCTCGATGATAATGTGCCACTAGGTGAATTTCTTGATGAACAACTTGCTAGAGTAAGACAACATGATATTGTTGAAACTGATGATGAGCTTGAAACTGAAAACCTTGAAACACCTACTAGAACTAGTCCTCCTAGATATGAATTGCCGAAGGCATCGAAAGGTTATGTTATAAATGAGGAGACAACTAGAGATATTCATGCTTGTAAGGATAGAGAGGATCTAGAGAAATTATTATGCAAGTATAAAGAGAAATCTTTGAATGCTAAAGTGAGATGTGATCATAAGTTTGCTACTTCACCTATCTTTGTTGATGATAAGGATTATGAATTCTCTGTTGACCCAGAGTTAATTACTTTGGTTGAATCTGATCCTTTCCATGGTTATGAAACTGAAACTGTAGTGGCACATCTTACTAAGTTGAATGACATAGCCACCCTTTTTGCTCAAGATGAGAAGATTCGCTATTACTATATCCTCAAATTATTTCCGTTCCCATTAAAGAGTGATGCTAAAGCTTGGTACAGTACTCTTGCTCCTGGTTGTGTGCGTAGTCCCCAGGATATGATTTACTACTTATTTGAAAAATATTTTCCTGCTCATAAGAAACAAGCTGCCTTACAGGAAATACTT
Source organism: Aegilops speltoides (assembly GCA_021437245.1). Taxonomy (NCBI): domain Eukaryota; kingdom Viridiplantae; phylum Streptophyta; class Magnoliopsida; order Poales; family Poaceae; genus Aegilops; species Aegilops speltoides. Next base: position 308,617,234 of record CM038142.1, on the reverse strand, counting down.
AATTTTGTGTAAATTGAAGAATAGAGTCTCCCACAAGCTTGGGGGGGCTTCTCCAATTGCTTAATGCCTTGCCTGATCATCCTCTTAAGAAAAATGAAATACTTGATATCTACTATTATGGACCAACCAATGCTTCTAGGGATTTCCTAGATAGTTGTGTTGGTTGTGTTTTCAGGGAACGAATATTGGGCAAGTTGAAGAATTATTGAACAACATATTAAAAAATTATGATGATTGGACTCTTCCTGAACCAAACCCACTCCAAAGAAGAGGGGTATCTTATATCTCAGTCCTGAAGATATGCAAGAGGCAAAGAAATCTTTAAGAGAAAAAGGTATTAAAGCCGAGGATGTCAAAAATTTACCTCCTATTGAAGAAATATATGGGCTTGATACACCACCACCACCTAAGGTGGTAGAGGTAAATTCTCTAATGAAATTCAATGATAATGATAATCCTCACAATATGCACCCTAGCCAATGCCTTTATTAGTTTGAAAATTACATTAGAAAGCAAGATCACTTCAATGCAAATGTTACGAAACAATTAAAATACAATTTTGATATGATTGCTCGCTTGACTGACTTGTTATTTAGAATCTCAAATGATGTTAGAGGTGTGGGGAAGCATGCTTCTATGGTTCAAACTCAGTTGGAACAAGTTGCTAAATCTCAAAGAGCGTTGCTTGATGAAATGAATAATAATATAAGTGACTTTGCTGTTAGAGTAGCAACTAGAGGAGGTAAAATGACTCAGGAACCACTTTATCCTGAGGGACACCCAAAAAGAATTGAACAAGACTCTCAAAGAATTAACATTGATGCACATAGTCCTTCTAAAAAGAAAAAGAAGAAAAATGATAGGACTTTGCATGCCTCTAGTGAACCTGAAGTAGAAAAACCTCCTGATAATTACAATGAAGTTTCTATCTCTGATGCTGAAACTCAATTTGGTAGTGAACACTCACCTTCTTATAATGAAAAAGATAATGATAAAGTTCATGAAGATACTCAACCAGACAATAATGAAGAACCAGACAATGATGTTGAGATAGAACCTGCAGTTGATCTTGATAACCCACAACCCAAGAATAAAAGATATGATAAAAGAGACTTTGTTGCTAGAAAACACGGTAAGGAAAGAGAACCATGGGTTCAAAAACCTATGCCCTTTCCACCTAAGTCAACTAAAAAGAAAGATGATGAAGACTTTGAACGCTTTGCTGAAATGCTGAGGCCAGTCTATTTGCGCACTCGTTTGACTGATATCTTAAAAATGCCTCCTTATGCAAAGTACATGAAAGACATCATCACCAATAAGAGAAAAATACCGGAAGCTGAAATCTCCACCATGCTTGCTAATTATACTTTTAAAGATGGAGTACCTAAAAAACGTGGAGATCCGGGAATACCAACTATACATTGCTCCATCAAAAGAAATTATGTGAAAACTGCTTTATGTGATTTGGGAGCTGGTGTTAGTGTTATGCCTTTATTTTTATATAAAAGACTTGATTTGAATAAACTCATACCTACTGAAATATCTTTGCAAATGGCTGACAAATCAACTGCCATACTAATAATCCCCAAGTGCAAGGAATCATCGTAGCACTTTCCAATGGTGGAAGTGATAAGTATGGTCGAACCCACAAGGAGCTAAAGGTAAGATCAATATTCTCTCAAGCCCTATTTGCCACTGATACGACTCTACGTGCACCGGACGTTTGCTTCCAACTAGCAATAAGAAATAAAACTTCGTTGTGGGCATGAAGAGGATAACTTTGTATGATATTGGAGAGCTAATACATAAAAGTAGGTGTTGCTATCATAAAGTTAGAATATAATACTAAAAAATAGCGAGTGTGGAATAATGGTGGATCGATGAGCGGAATTGTCCTAGGCAATTGTTAACAAGACCAGTAATCACTATTGCAGTTTCATATGAGGTAGAGGCATAAGCTAACATACTTTCTCTACTTGGATCATATGCACTTATGATTGGAACTCTAGCAAGCATCCGCAACTACTAAAGATCATTAAGGTAAAACCCAACCATAACATTAAAGCATCAAGTCCTCTTTATTCCCATACGCAACAATCCCTCTTACTCGGGTTTGTGCTTCTGTTCACTCACCAACCCACTATAAGCGAATGATGAACGTATTGCAACACCCTACAGCGGGAATCCCTCACGCTTGCGCGACACGGAGGGCACCATAGGACAGCACCAAAGTAAAACATACAACTCATACAAATCTAGATCATCAATCAACCCAAAGACAAAAGATATCTACTCAAAACATCATAGGATGGCAACACATCATTGGATCATAATATGTGGCATAAAGCACCATGTTCAAGTAGGGGATTACAGCGGTTTGCGGGAGAGTGGACCGCGTAAAAGAGATGAGGATGGTGATGATGATGGTGATGTTGATGAAGACGATCACCGTGGCGATGATTCCCCTCTCGATGGCACTCCGGCGCCACCGGAAGAGAGGAGGAGAGGTTCTCCCCATTGTTCTTCCTCCTCCATGGCCTCCACCCTCTGGTCCTTGGCCTTCATGATGATGAAGACCCCTCCGGGATACTCCTCTATGGCCACCGGTGATGATGGCCCCCTCCGGCAGGGCGCCAGAGAGGGCCTAGATTGATTTCTCATGGCTACAGAGGCTTGCGGCGGCGGAACTCCCAATCTAGGTTAACTTTCCGAGGTTTCTGTATTTATAGGAATTTTTGGCGCCGGTCTCACGTCAAGGAGGTGCCCGAGCTGTCCACGAGGCAGGCCCACACGCCCGTACTAGGTGGGCGCGCCCCCCACCCTCGTGGGCAGCTCGGGACTCTTCTGGCCCAACTCCGAAGCTCCGTGGTCTTCTTTTGGTCCATAAAAAATCATCAAAAATTGGCCCGTCAATTGGACTCCGTTTTGTATTCCTTTTCTACAAAACTCAAAAACAAGGAGAAAACAGAAACTGGCACTGGGCTCTAGGTTAATAGGTTAGTCCCAAAAATCATATAAAATATCATATAAATGCATATCAAACATCCCAGAAGGATAATATAATAGCATGAATACTTCATAAATTATAGATACGTTGGAGCGTGTCGATCATCTAAGCTTAAATCCCTTCGTCCTCGAGTAGGTAAATGATAAAAGAAATAATTTATGAAGTGTGAATGCTAGCAAGTGCTTAAGTTTGATCAATGATAATTCCAATCACTTTTTCTAGCATCATTGTATGTCATAACAATAGCTCATCTCATAAAACTTTTCATGATCAAGTAACAATCTATTCACAATGTCAAGTATAGTTCAGAAACTTCATTGAGAACTAACAAACTATAATCTCAGTCATTGAAGCAATTGCAATTTATCATAACATCAGAAAGAGTCATCAAATAGAGATTTTTCAGCAAGTTCACATACTCAACTATCTTGTAGTCTTCTATAATTGCTAACACTCACGAAATACTTGTGGTTATGGAGTTTCAGCCGGACACTGAGAAAGATAGGGGCTTATTGTATTGCCTCCCAACGTATTCACCTTTAGGTGATGTCAACAATAATAGCCCATGATAACTTACATCCAATTGGATATATATATCATGATCTTTCAAACACGAGGAGCTTGCCAAAGGATAAAATGAAAAAGGGAAAGGTGAGGATCACCTTGACTCAAGCATAAACTAAAAACATAAAGTAAAAGATAGGCCCTTCGCAGAGGGAAGCAGAGGTTGTCATGCGCGTTTAGGGTTGATGCACAAAATCTTAATGCAAAAGAACGTCACTTTATATTGCCCATTGTATGTGGACCTTTATTATGCAGTTCGTCGCTTTTATTACTTCCACAACAAGTTCGTACAAAGCTTATTTTCTCTGCACTAATAAGTCATACATATTTAGAGAGCAATTTTTATTGCTTGCACCGATGACAACTTACTTGAAGGATCTTACTCAATCCATAGGTAGGTATGGTGGACTCTCATGGCAAAAACTGGGTTTAAGGATATTTGGAAGCACAAGTAGTATCTCTACTTGGTGCAAGGAATTTGGCTAGCATGGGGGAGAAAGGCAAGCTCAACATGTTTGGAAGGTCAATGACAATATACTTTAACTGAGATGTCGGAAAACATAAACCATTATGTTGTCTTCCTTGTCCAACGTCAACTTTTTTAGCATGTCATACTTAATGAGTGCTTCACAATCATAAAATATGTCCAAGATAATATATTTGTATGTGAACCTCTCTTTCCTTATTACTTCCTATGAATTGCAACGATGACCAAAACTACGGTTGCCAACTCTCAACAACTTTTATGCCTCATACTTTCTATGTGTGAAGTCCTTACTAACCATGTTATAAGCATATGAAACATATAAAAATTCAGATTTATGACATTCAATTCATTCCCCCATTTACTCATAGGATATACGTGAAACACAAGAGTAAATGACAAACTACTCCAAAAGATTTGAGTGAAGGGCACTGACTAGGCAAATAATTATTAACTAGCCATGGGAGGATTCTTTTTCATTCAATATTTCAGATCCAATGATTTTATTCAAATAGCAAGCAAAACAAAATAAAATGACATTGCAAGGATAGCACAACTCATGTGAAGAAGCAAAAACTTAGGTTCAACCGATACTAACCGATAGTTGTTGAAGAGAAAAGGTGGGATGCCTACCGGGGCATCCCCAAGCTTAGATGCTTGAGACTTCTTGAAATAATGTCTTGGGGTGCCTTGGGCATCCCCAAGCTTGAGCTTTTGTGTCTCCTTAATTCCTTTTATACGTCGGTTTCCTAAATCTCAAAAGCTTCATACACACCAAACTCAACAAGAACTCGTGAGATAGGTTAGTATAAACCAATGCAAAACCTTATCATTTTCTACTGTAACAAATTACTAAAATTATTATTCAACATTTCATACTAAATGCCTCTGCATATTTAACACTCCTATCCTCAAATAGAATCATTAAACAAGCAAACATATGCAAACAATGCAACCATAACAGCAATCTGCCAAAACAGTATAGTCTGTAAAGAATGCAAGATTCATCATACTTCCCTAACTCCAAAAATTATGAAAGAAAATTCCCACTGTAGTAAATTTATCAGATCTTATTATGCAAAAGGTTTCAACATTTTAGCACATTCCGACTTTTCTAAGGAATTTTTGCAACAGCGGTAAACTTTCTGTTTTCAAACAGCAACATGTATACTTGCAAAACAAGCATGGTAAAAGGCTATCCTTGAAATTTTTATTGAAACTAAAGATGCAAAACATTATTCTAAATAACAGCAAGCAAATACTAGCGACTCTCCAATCAAAACACATGTCATGTGACGAATAAAAATATAGCTCCGAGTAAGGTATACCGATAGTTCTGAAGACGAAAGAGGGGATGCCTTCCGGGGCATCCCCAAGCTTAAGAGCTTGAGTCTTCCTTTAATATTGCCTTGGGGTGCCTTGGGCATCCCCAAGATTAGGGTCTTTCCACTCGTCATTCTCCTCATATCGATATCTCACCCAAAACTTGAAAACTTCAATCACACAAAACTTAACCAAACTTCGTGAGATAGATTAGTATGATAAAGAGCAAACCATTCACTTTGCTAATGACAAAGACAAGGTTCATAATTGTTTTCACACAATGCCTACTGTAACATATCATTTCTACAAATTATATTGAGAAATATAAGCCATAGAAACTAGAAAGCAAGCATACTATGCAATGAAAATAGAATGTGTCAGAAACAGAATAGTCTGTACTGATCTGAACAATAACCATATTTCTGCTCCTCCAAAAATTATAAAATAAATTGGTGGATGTGAGGAATTTGTCTATTAATCTTCTGCAAAAAGAATCAACTCGAAAGCACTCTTCTGTAAAAAATGACATCTATTCTCGTGAGCACAAAATTTCTGTTTTTTACAGCAAGATCACATTAACTCTCACCCGAGTCTTCCCAAAGGTCTTACTTGGCACTTTATTGAAACAAAAGATATAAAACATGACTAATACAGTAGCTTAATCATGTAAACACACAAAAACAGTAAGGTAAATATTGGGTTGTCTCCCACGTGGGCCCCCTCACTTATCTCTTCACCGCACATCACCACCTACCTCCAGAAAAAAACTCACCATTGCTCTCTCTCTCTCTCTTGTGTGCTTGCTCTCAGACCCGTGGATTTCGATCTCTTTGCTCGAAGCTCCGTTTCCAAAACTATTTTGGGGCATTGTTGCTTGAAGAAAAAGATGAGTGTCTTCAGGAAGTTTGCTTCCAAGAAGAACTCCAAGGGAGTGACTGGGGAGTCATCTGACAGCGATCTCCATACCTGGAGAATGGTGGAGGTACGGCTGTGCAAATGGCCACACAACCTGTTGGGGATATTACCGCTAGGTGTAAACCGGCCAGCTTGGGCCGGGTTAGCTCTGCTAGTGGTGTAATCAGAGAAAGGCCCAAGGCCTATAGTCGGTTTAGAGCTTGTAGCCGTAAACCGGCCAGATGTATGACTTGTATTGTAAGTTAGGAATAGAGAGATACCAGCCAGGATACGAATATGAACCGGTTGGGACTCTACGAACCGACGGGCGTCACTCGTGTATATAAGGGGCGACCGGCGGTTCAAACAGACAACCACAACTCGAGCCTAGGCGAAGCTTATTTGCTCCTAGCCATCGAGACTACATCAATTCCATCACAACTAGGCGTAGGCTTTTACCTTCATCGAAGGGCGAACTAGTATAAACCCTCGTGTCTTTGTGTCGCTTTAACCCCCGCAAGTAAACCCGTAGTGATGGCTCCACGACTAAGTCCTTACGCTAGGACATCCGCCGTGACAAATCCACGACGGTTGGCGCCCACCGTGGGGCTATCGCACGATGGTTTAGACGATCTTGGAGGGCAAGCTCAAAGGACTCGAAGGCTACGTCGTGGGCGGATGACCAAGAGTCGTCGCGGCGGATCTACATCGACGACGCCGGATGGGGTCCCGAGGCCGATTCGGTCGAGTATGGATACCGGTCCCCTTCGCGGCATACACGTTTTCATTGGCAAGATCGGGAGCACTGGCTGAGCCGGACATCTGCACCGACCTCATCGAACGGCTCGGCACAAGAACCCACCCAGTTAAACCGGCCGTGAAGCATGTCTTCGTTGGAGTTACCCATGGAGGGAGTCGACGCCGGTTCGTAACACGTAGTGAGACCGTCGTTTATTGAGCGATGAATCTTCAACAGGAGAGACCGAGTCATTGTACCACCGCAGGATGATATGATCGGTAGGGTCCGACGGTGTGATATTCCGGCCCCAAAGCGAGTTAAACCGGGTTGGTGTATTCATGGCGATGCGCGCAGCAAAAACCTCTCTTCAACCGCAGGCAGCAATGCTTTACGGTTCGGCGGCGGCAGCGAGGCGAGAGGCCCGTCGCGCCCCGGTTCAAATTCTGTCGGATCTGTTCGATGCACTAGCGGCGCTTATGGCGGAGGACAGCCCGGCTGATCAGAGGCTCATAATGCAGAAATTGCAAAGGTGAAAGAGCGGATCACGCAAGCCAAAGCGGATCTAGCGGCGAAAAAGGCGTATGGCGCAGAGCGGGCCGCTTTAGATGCACAAGCTTACAAACTCATGCTCGACGAGTGCGTTGCGAGGAGGTGCCGAGGCGGAAGTATAGATCGCGCTGCCGTCGAGATTTGACCCTAGAAATCTCTTCGGACCGGGAGCGGACCCGATAACCCGCCCAAAGACAGGAAGTAAACCGGATTGAGGCACCGGAGCAGGAGCGGCGGTCCAACCGCGCTGATGGAGCCTCCGCAGCAGAACATGGTGGTTCCCCGCGGTCTGAGCGCCCGGGTCATTATTCTAATCCATGGACAACCTTGTTGCAGCCACGCACGATTGAGGCGATCGATCGAAGGAGATTCCCCTGGCGCTTGAGACACGCCGGGTTAAGGAACTCCTCCGGACTGCACCGATATAGCAGAGGCATATTCATACAGCCGTGATCGGATTCACTCTACACCCCGCCCAAGCCGGAGTTACAGCAGGCGCATGGATGAACCGGCCATATCAAGCAACGCGCGTGACCGTGAAGCGGCCCGAGGCAATCACCAGACAGGTGGTATTCGTGATGCTCAGGAGGTAGTGGATCGGGCCCGGGCACGTAGGGAGGCCGAGTTAGCAGCACAGGATGGTGCGGATCAACACACACCGGTTCGCCCTACCACCTTCACCGGGCCAGGAGTCGCATCGGCTATGGGGGTGCCCTGTTTAGTCCCCGCCTTACGCAATGTGCGTCTGCCTAAGGATTTTAAGGGCCCGCGCAAGGTGCCAAATTACACTATCGATCTGTCCCCTGAAGCATGGGTTGAAAGTTATGAGATGGCCATGGAGATGCTAGATGTTGATGAAGCCGCATGTGCAAAGTACTTCACCATGATGCTGGAGGGCACAGCCGTGCTTTGGTTGAAAAGCTTGCCGCCCAATTCTATCAGTTCATGGGGGCGATTCACGGGCCGGTTTATCCGAATTTCAGGATACATGCAAGCAGCCCAAGTCCATAGTAGACCTGGCGGCTTGCGTTGAAGAAGAAGTCAACAACCCATTGGAGTGCGCCGTGTGTCGTGATTTTGCACTCTTGGACGGATCAATCTTGACTCAGCGATCATAACATTAGAAGGCAATCGCGGTTTGAGCCTTTGAAATTGAAATTGGGACGTATGAAGCGGTTACGCAATGATATGGGAACCCTCATGGCGCTTTGGTAAAATATGCCGATTGAGCGGTACCAAGGATCACGAAGTTGGCGATGATGAAGCGAGGAAGGAAAGAAGAACGGCAACTCAAGGGGAGATTTCAAACCGGCGGGTCATGGAACGGGGGCAAGCGCAAGGCTGATGGCAATCCGGTTCGTAGCCAACACTAATCTGCGAGGATAGAGGCCCGCGCGCGAGGCAAAAGCGAATCGGGTCCAAATCCTAATACAAGCCGTTTGAATTATTTGTTGAATCAGCCTTGCCCCAAGCATGGGACGAAGAGTCCCCGTCGAACCATCTCTGGAAAGATCATTATATTATGCAGAGTTCAAGAACTCCAACGCGTTCCGTATGACCAGGGTCGGAGGCGGTTCAGATCCGGTTTCCATGGGCGGGTCGGGGCGGAGCTTCGGTTGAGGGCCTAGTCAAGGCAATCACCGGATGACCAGAGTGGCGGCAAAGGCAGCAGCGGTCGAGCTATCGAGCCAACCAAAGCAGTTGAATGGTGGGCGATATCATGTTTTCACAACCAGTTTGGACAAGCGGGATCGGAAGCTTCACAAGCAGGCGATAAACTCTGTTGAACCGGCTTTACCGCGGTATTTGCGCTGGTCGAGCAGCCTATCGTATGGGCGAGAGGACCATCCCCGGGTTGATAATCCGGTCGGTGGCATTGGTGGTAGACCCTCGGTGGGGGCTATAAGTTTACTAAGGTGCTTATGGATGGAGGAAGCGATATCAATATATTGTACTATGAAACTTTCCGTCGCATGGGTCTCACAGACAAGGATCTCGCACCGTCAATACGGTGTTCCATGGTGTAGTACCAAGCAAATCTGCTTATCCTGTTGGTAAGATAGCCCTAGATGTGGCCTTTGGAGACGAACACGATTCCCGGTCTGAAAAGTTAACTTTTGAGGTGGTAAAAATCCGGAGCCCATATCATGCCTTGTTTGGACGACCAGCTTATGCTAAGTTCATGGCACGACCTTGTTATATTTACTTACAGCTCAAAATGCCGGGTTACAAAGGGACGATAACAGTGCACGGAAGCCGCCGAGTCGCTTTGGAATGTGAGGAAGGAGATGCAGCTTATGCAGAGGCGGTCTGTGCCACGGAAGAGTTGAAATTCTATAAGGACAATGTTGATCCGGCAGATATGACCCTTTGAAGAAACCCACTCTGAGCATGAATCGGACTGAAGTTTAAATCGGCAAATGAGACCAAGCTCGTTGACTTCGTGCTGCACGATTCGTCCAAGCAGTTCCTTTGTCGGTGCCAACTGGATCCCAAATAGGAAAGCGCGCTCGAAGTTCATCCGTGAGAACCGGATATCTTTGCATGGAAGCCATCGACATGCGGTGTACCGAGGAACTCGTGAGCACACACTTAATGTGGATCCTAAGTATAAACCGGTGAAACAGTTCCTCCGCCGGTTTAATGAAGAGAGCGCAAGGCCATTGGGAAGAAGTAGCGAAAGCTTCGGCGGCTGGTTTTATCATTGAGGTGTTTCATCGAGTGGCTTGCTAATCCGGTCTGGTCCTTAAGAAAAATGGCACTGGCGTATGTGTGTGGACTACAGATCTTAACAAGGCTTGTCCAATGGATCCTTTTGCTCTCCCCGCATTGATCGATTATTGATGCCACGGCGGAGATGTGGCGTTTAAGTTTTTGGGCGCATACTCGGATATCATCGAGATCAAAATGGCGGTTAAGGACCAGGAGAATCTGGCGTTCATAACTCCCTTTGGAGCCTTTTGCTATGTATCTATGCCTTTTGGGCTCAAGAGTGCCGAGCTACTTATCGGCGGTGTGTCTGAATTGCTTGCATCTGTGAGATTGGCTGCAATGTGCATGCTTATGTAGATGACATTGTGGTGAAATCACGGCGAAAGGAGACAACGGTGGAAGATTTGAAGAAACCTTCGACAACTTGCGCATTTATAAGATGATGCTTAATCCGGCCAAGTCGTTTTTGGTGTTCGGTGGCAAGTTATTGGGGTTCTGGTGTCTAACAGAGAATTGAGGCTAATCCGGAGAAAATTAAAGCCATCACTTCCTTGGCTAAACCAAAGTGTATCAACGATGTTCGGCGTCTGGCGGGCGGATTGCTGCGTTGAGCGGTTTATCGGCCGCCTCGGAGAAAGGCCATTCCCTTATACCGAATCTTTGAGGAAGGCAGATAATTTTATGCGAGTCCATTGCTTGACGAAGCTTTGAGGATCTAAAGCGGCAATTGGCCAACCCGCCTGTTCTTGCGGCTCCGGTTGACAAGGAACCGCTGTTGTTATATGTGGCAGCCAATGCTCGAGTAGTGAGCGTAGCCATTGTGGTAGAGCGCAAGGAGGCAGGAAAGGAATATCCGGTTCAACGGCCGGTTTATTATATCGATGAGGTGCTTGTTGAGTCCAAGCGAGATATCCGCATTGGCGAAGCTAGTCTATGGTGTTTTATGGCGGTAGGAAATCTGAAACAATATTTCCAAGGGCATCCTATTACGATGGTTAGTTCAGCTCCTTTGGGTGACATCATCTGAACCGGAGGCGATCGGATTGCAAAATGGGCCATCGAGCTTGGGCCACACGGGCTAAAGTATACACCACGCTGTGATGAAGTCACAAGCACTTGTTGATTTCATTAATGACCGGACGGAGTTACAAGCACCGAGGAGAAGCCGGATCACACATCTTGGACTATTCATTTTGATGGATCCGAGCAATTGGAAGGCTCGAAATTGGAGTCGTTTTAACTTCCCCACGGGTGATAAGTTTTATTCGTTCTCCGTTTAATGTTCCTTGTACTAATAATGCAGCTGAGTCTGAAGCCTTGCTCCATGGTCTCTGGATGGCTAAGGAGATGAACTTAAGCGGGTTAAGTGTTTTGGTGACTCGGACTTGGTGGCTCGGCAAGTATCGGCACTTGGGATTCTAAGGACCCCTCATGGCGCATATCGTCGAGAAGTGGATAATATTGCAGGTTGCTTCAAGGGCTATCAAGTGGATCATGTGGATCGCGGAAGAACGGCGGCGAGACGCTTTAAGCGGTTGGGTTCTCGGCGTAAACCGGTTCCACCTAATGTCTTTCTGGGCGTCTTGCACAACCCGTCGGTTCGGTTCCTCGGTGAAGCGGATTTGGCTATTCTGATCCGGAGGCTCGGTTGGTGGCAACATTACATGCTATTCGGATTGGACGATTCCTTACCTTGCGTATATGACTCGAGGAGTTGCGACGATGAGGTTACGGCGACAGATAACCCGCGCTCCAAATCTATGACGATTCTTAATGGTGAGTTACATCATTGCGATTAGTGTCGTAGGCGTTTATTGTTGTGTTTCTCTGAGGAAGGCTGTGAAATTTTAAGGAAATCCATGAAGGGATTGTGGACATCACGCCGGTTCAAAGTCCACAGTGGCGAAGGCATTCCGTCATGGATTTTCTTGGTTGACCGCCCATCTTGATCGCGGAGGATTTGGTTAAGCGGTGTGATGGATGTCGAAGTTTTCAAGGCGTGCTCATATACCGGCTCAAGAACCGAGGATGATCCCAATAACGTGGCGTTTTCGACACGGGGCTGGATATGGTTGGACCCTTTAAAAGATCCAAAGATAAGAAGACCCACTGTTGGTGGCGATGGACAAGTTCACCAAGTGGATTGAAGCGGAACACAGCCGACCAAGTGTGATGCGGCAACAGCGGTGCGATTCATCAAAAGGTGATTTTCGGTTTGGCTTTCCACGGTATCATTCTCGACAATGGCACTAATCTGTCCAAGGGGCTATGAAAGAGTTACGTGAGCGTGAGCATATCCGCAGCGTGTCATCGATAGCGCATCCCGATCCAGCGGGCGGCGAGCGTGCTAATCAAGAAATCTTACGAGGCATCAAACCCGACTTACGGTTCCGTTCTGAGAGAACACCGGGATCTTTGGGTTGAAGAGCTCCCATCGGTGCTATGGAGTATCAATACTACGCCAAATCGATCTCTTGGATATACACCTTTCTTCATGGTTTATGGAGCGAGGCGCTTCTCCCGATGATATCGGACACGATTCGCCTCGTGTAGCGGCTTATGTTGAAGTGGACAACGAGGTGGCGCGACAGGGCGCTTTGGACCTATTAGATGAGGCGCGATCGGCAGCCGCTCGTTCGGCGATTTACCAACAAGATCTTCGTCGTTATCACAGCCGCGGGTTAAGACGAGCCTTCGGGAAGGAGATTTGGTGCCGTCTCATCCAAGACCGACAGATATGCACAAGTTATCCCGCCTTGGGAAGGACCCTTTGTGGTCGACAGAATCTACACAACGGTTCCTACTATCTGGTTGATATTCGAGGCGTAAAGACTCACGTACATCGGAGGAGGAGACCAATAGGCCGTGGAATATAGCTCATCTTGACCTTACTACACTTGAGTCATCGGCTCGGTTTATGTACATAGCATGACAATGTATATATTATCTTGATATAATAAAAATCGGAGTCTCAGCTAAAGCGGGGTCTCTGTCTTTCTTCTCATGTGTGGTTACATGGAGTGTTTACATTTTTAAAGCGGCCTCGGTTTACCCTTGACAGATTATATTTATCACTTGGGGGCTTGGTAGTGTCGAACCAATGCAACACCTCTTGATAAGCGAAAGCCACCAGATCATTGGGGACACGGTCACGTCTGAACCGTCACGCCTCTTGGTCGGCCAATAGGGCGGCGTCATTTGGGGGCTTGGTGAACCAGAACCAATGTCATGCCACTTGGCGGCGTACTCGCCAAGAGTCTTTTGGGGACTGGCCGACTAGCACCATCGCTTCGCCTTGGGGCTTGGTTGCGTCGACCATGGTAATACCATCGACCAGCTCCATGAAGCTTTACTTTTGCAAAGAGTTATTGCCTTTGTTGCCATATTTTCACATAGTTGGTATTCGATTTTTGTTGCGTTTTTCAACCCGGCGAATATTTTTATCCGGTTTAGCTATCGAATAACAAAGCGACAGACACGGTTTAGTATTACACGAATTTTTTATCTGTCCGGTTTACCTTCATCCGTTCATCCTCATGGAGTAACACGGGGGCTTGTCTGATTCAAAGACGACTATATAGGAGTTATTGTCTCCCAGACGGTCATGGTTTTAAGGCCTCGCTTCAAGATTAGCTACGCCGACTTCATGCCAGATCTGCAGGTATTTGTATCACATACTAATTGGTTTTCGATACATATATATATTGGATGCCATAAAGCTGGTGGCGGTGTCACCGCCGCGAGGTTCAACTTTTCCGATTGCGGGGAGTATGAATCAAACAAAAGTTTCATCTATGCACGAAGGCATATCCGAGCAAACAAGTTTTCACTAAGGCTATTACAAGGCAATCTGATTGCCCAAATGAGATCATTGTTCTTTGGGTAAACAGCCCACGACAGTTGTTTAAACCGGCTACGGTTCAAGATCGTTCTTCATCTTCCGCCGCTTGACATCTTCATCTCTACCCATCGGCCGAAATCCACAAGAGTCGATCGATTCCCATTAGCGCTTGGAAAACAGCCTCTTCGTGAATCAAAGACGCGGTTCAATGTCGGTGCGTAAGTATGCTTACGGATTGGAGGGATCAGTTTTCGGTTCAAAGGTTGGGGCGGACACACGTTTGTTCTGCTCATTATATTGGGCTTGGTAGTGCTCCAAATCAGCTTCTTGACCAATTAACAAGCGGTAGGCGTACCGCCGCGGTTTATCGCCCATAAGTCCTCTTCATTGAAGTCCGAGCCATCTTCTTTCACGCTGGGATAGCCTTGAGCTGCTTTCACGGGATCAAAATCCGGTACCCATGCCTTGGCTCGGATCAAAGGCGTTGATAGCTCGGTTCGTCGCAGCAGATTTCTTCACCTCTTCAATCCGGGAAGGAAGGATGGATAGCGGTTGAGTATCTTGAATAAGGGGCGGCGCTGGATTGTTATGTGACATCGTGGTGATAACGCTACTGGCTCCGGTATATAACTGCTCAACTAAAGTGTAGACAGCCTTGATTTCTTCCGCACGTCATTTCCCAAGTGCCCAGCGTGTGCTGCATACAATAACGGGATAGTTTTAAACCGGATTAAAGATGCGGCAAGAATAACATATCACACTAATTCACGAGGAGCTTACGAAGATGGCTGCGGTCATGGAATGTACTTGCCGCTTCACGGTGTCGGATCGTCCACCACGGTTTAAGGGCAGCTTCAGATTTTACGCCCGTTTGAGCAAATTAGCCTTTTCGATGGCCCAGGCCGCTGTTCTTTCTTCATGCTTTCCTTCACCTTTCGCAGCGGTCAAAACACCGTTAACTCTTTCTTTGCCTTCTCTGTTTGACTCTTTGGGTTTTCAAAGCCGCTTTGAAATCGGCAATCCGATCATCCTTGATTTTCACCTCGGCCTGCGCATTGATAGTATGATCAGCCAACAATTCAAGTTAAAGTCTCAACCACACAACACGCTTATATGCTTGACACTTGGGGGCTAATGTACCTTCAATCTTTCTCTTGCTAATACATGGCAAAGTCCCAAGCTCAATACGAGTATTCAACTCGGCACTTGGGGGCTAATGACTATTTGATTCTACTAAAGTGTTGTCGGAAGTTTTTGGAGTACGGTTTAAGTATGCATCGTTAAACCGTACAGTGGTTATGAGGGAAGATTGCAAAATCTATCAAAGAAAATTATCAAGTCGGTTTGATCAAAGATTACAAACCGGCCCTTGGGGGCTACAAGGACTACTATACTAGTAATAAGGAAAGGAGTGTTACCTCAAACTTGTCTCTCATTAGTTTCACCAAGCTAGCTTCATAATCACGGCTCTTCAAAGCGGTTCGGATATCGGAATGAAGGTCTTGGGCGCTCAAAGCAACATATGTTTCAGCTCCACATCCCATTTTCCTTTGTTAAAAGTGGAAGAGTCCTCTTTCACGATTATGCGAGTTAAAATTGCAGGATTCCCGGCTCGAGTGGCGCGTTCGATAATCCTAGCGTCGTCATCTTCGATTCGACGGATTGTGTGGGCACAGCTATTTCATGGGATCATGAGGCTTCTCAAACCGACACGATCTTGGCGGCGGATCAACAGATATTGAAGTATTCATAGGCCTCTCTTGAGGATAACCTCCTCTTGAACCGGAGGTCATTAGGAATATCTTGAGGCAACGGTTCCGAGATCCGGCACTCGTTCATGATCTGAAGCGGCTTCTTCAACTATTTTGTCCAAGCGGGCCTTCTTGCTGGGTTTCGGTTTGGTTCTAAAGAGACAAAAGTCGGGAAAAAAGCATATCCATTACGAAAAGTATCGAAAGCATATGGCTGTATGGACTTACCCGACGGCTATTTTCAATGGCGGTAGCTGAGTGGCGAAAGATTAGCCGAGGATGAATGGGAAGTAACGATAATCGGTCGGACGGATTAAGAGGTTGATGGAAGAAACCGCTTTGAAATTTAAAGCAATAAAGGGTCGGAAACCTCGGTGCGGCGCTTCGAACCGGCTGTTGGGTAAACCGCAGAGGTAACTACATCATTTGTCTTGGGTGTCTGGCGAGCTTCTGTTCTTTGTGTCTTCATAACAAGTTTGGGATCCAAGTAAGCAAGAGGATGAGAAAAGTTAACTTTCCGGATTGCGTGAAAATTTTGGAGAAGGCAAATTTGTTGAATCGGAAGAGAATGGTTACCTCGGCAAATCCTGCGTTCTTGGCTTCAGCGTCATCGACAAGCATCGTCATCAATAAGGCGTGTAAAAAGCAAGCCAAGAGAATCAAGTTCGGATTACCCACATCATCGTCAATGGCGGATCGAGGCGAAGCGATAGTCTTCCTCTTGTGGGCGGACTTCTTGACAACTTTTGTTTTGGGCGATTTGGCCGCCCGACTTTGTCCGCTTTGTCTTGAGAGAGTTTCTTGCTCCAAAATGGATTATCGCCTGGATCGAAATAATTGAGAGTTGGACACATGAAAGTAACAACGGGTTTTATGATGACACGATCGAGAGACTTACCGCAGTGGTGCGTTGGTGGTGCGATGAGAGCTAAGCGGTTTGAGCACGTAGATGCTCCGGTTCATTCAGCATTTTCCTTCTTGAATCCGTAACTTCATCTTGAGCAGTTCGAGTTTGGTGTGCGGAGTGGGTCATCGACGCTGCCGGTATCTTGGCACATCAAACCGAACGCCGGCTCAAAGCGGTATGCCCCAAGATAACCAAAGAGCGTGCAAGATCAATCCAGTCAAACCGTTGGCCATAAAGGCTCGGAGCTTGGGCAGTTGTGGGGCATATTTGCTTCTCTCTTTGGCGGTCGGTCTTTGAGAAAGGGTGCTTAGCCGCTCGGGCGAAAGCCGTAAAGGATTTTCACCTTCGAGAAGTATCTTTGCAGATAGAACCAAGTCGCATTCCATTCTTTGGGGTGAGTGTGGAGTTTGGCGTGGGGATAGGTGATCTCCTTCCTCTTACGGATAGCCATACCGCCTAATTACGTATTGGGGCCGTCGGTGAATTCGGTCTGACGGTTTAGGTGGAAGAGATCTCGAACAGTTCAACGAAGGTTCCTCTTGCGGATATGCTTGACAAACACTTGAAAGTAGCACGAGTTGGTAGCGGAGTTGGGGCCAATGTCTTGGGGACGGAGCTGAAAATTGGCCATCACGTCCGGTAAAATTTTGACCGGCGGTTTGAAACCCGGGCGATGATCCGCGAAAACTCGACTTCCCTTCACGAGGTGTGGGAGGACATTCCTCTCCGGAACCCTCAATGGATTGTGTTTTGGTCATCTAAAGCGCCAATCGATACAGTTCATTCAAGCGTGTCTCGGAGGCGCGGAAGGACCCGATTGCATTCGTACACTGTTTGGCCATGATAAGATCTACAAGGAGAAGGATCCGGTTTGAAAGTGCTTATCACGAGTGATTGATTCAAGTTATGATAAACCGGGCGATTTCTATAAATCGATTCATTATGATATGATATCGACATCGTTACGGCGGTTCAACAAGGGGACTAATGGTGTACCTATGCGGTTTAGCAGCCTTTATTATGGTAAGTTAAACCGCCTAATCTTGGCCTTGGAGATAATGGAAGTCATGGACGGTGTCTGAAACAAGTTTCACAAGATCTCATGATTGCTACGGATCAAGCGGGCTTTGAAAACAGGAAATATTTCAGGGGAGTAAACAAGTGGACCATAAGGCATATGTATATGTGCGTAAGATCCGTGAGATTAAAAATGAGAAATTACAGCGGATCTGCAGGAGTCGTCATTGGTGCGAACAAGATTCATAGCATGGTTCAAGGCTAAAAAGATGAAAACGCATACGAAGAACATGGTATGAAGCTCGAACCCTAGAAAGATCTAAATGCGTAAACAGATTGAAGAAGGGAAGAAGCTACAGAGCGAGAGGAGATGCGGAGAAAGGCGCGGTGTTACGAATGCGTCGAGGTTGATCTGCGGCCTAGGATGAAGCGAAGTCGATGGCGATGGCGGAGCTCAAAGAGCGCGCGCGCGAGGAAGACGAAGAAGAAGCGAAGGAGGAAAAGAATGACCCTTGGTCCTATTTATAAAGCGATAAAGCTAGATCAAGCGCGTGAATCCGTGGACTGCTATTAAGGAAGGCGTTATAAAGGATAAACTTCAAGATGACGTCATGCGGTTTCTGATGACGAAGCAACGATGTCATGCGGTTTACTGATGACGAAGCAACGATGTCATGCGGTTTACGGTGATCGAAGCAACGACGACGTGGCGGTTTGTTAAGCAAAGAAGATGTCAAGATACGGGCTTTGTGAAGGATTGACATGAACGGTTCAAATCAATCGGGGCCTAATGTTGGGGATATTACCGCTAGGTGTAAACCGCCAGCTTGGGCCGGGTTAGCTCTGCTAGTGGTGTAATCAGAGAAAGGCCCAAGGCCTATAGTCGGTTTAGAGCTTGTAGCCGTAAACCGGCCAGATGTATGACTTGTATTGTAAGTTAGGAATAGAGAGATACCAGCCGGGATACGAATATGAACGGTTGGGACTCTCTGAACCGACAGGCGTCACTCGTGTATATAAGGGGCGACCGGCGGCGGTTCAAACAGAACAACCACAACTCGAGCCTAGGCGAAGCTTATTTGCTCCCTAGCCATCGAGACTACATCAATTCCATCACAACTAGACATAGGCTTTTACCTTCATCGAAGGGGCCGAACTAGTATAAACCCTCGTGTCTTTGTGTCCGCTTTAACCCCTACAAGTAAACCCATAGAGATGGCTCCACGACTAAGTCCTTACGCTAGGACATCTGCCGTGACAAATCCACGACACAACCCGTTCATGGAAGGGGCCGGGATCCTTCAAGAGTTTGCACAATATGCTGCTAATGCCGGCCTCACCGACTTCATCGCAACTGAATGTAAACAGTATCATCTCCTCAAAAACTCCTTTGTGCAAAGTTTTAATTTCCTTCCTAGGAATAATCCCCCTGCGGTAGAGTTTAATTCATATGCTGAAACCCGTCAGATACCACTTACTGAATTTTGTGAAATATGCATGATCCCTTCTGACGGGAGTTTAGTAGAGCCTAGGCCCGCGGAGTTTGAGGGTTTCTACCGCACTCTGACAGTGGGGATGAGAGAGAGGTGTCGAGTGTCACCACCACTAGCCTGCACTTTCCTGCTATACATTATTTTGCTCTATTCATTGCGAAGTGTTTACTTGCTAGAGAGAAAGTAGGTGCACTCAGTGCTCCAGATTTTGCTGTTTTATGCCGTGCACTTGACGGCGACAACACTTATAGCTTGGGAGCTATTGTGGCACGTCGCCTCCACATTAACAAATCCAAGGGAAAAATACATGGTGGTATTTACGCTACTTGCTTGGCTACTCACTTTAATGTTCAGATACGCCAGCATGATTATCCTTTGCCCAAGGTTTACCTAGATCGCGCAACCATGGAATACCACTAGTTTATTGCAGGCGATTACCCTAACATCCCTATTCCTTATAACATGGTTTTCAGTATAAACACTCGTGATATTATTCCATTGCCTGCACCTGCTTTGTTTGATCCTATTGCCAGGGGCGGATATAGGATTATGCCTGCAGACATTGTCGCCTACCGGAACAACCTAGCTGCAGCACAGGAGGAGCCTCAGTAGTGGGATGCACAGGTTCCCGCTCCTCAGCATTTCAACATGGGACCCCATGATTTCTTCGACTATTGATTACCAAGTTAGGCCAAAAGCCTAAGCTTGGAGGAGTATGTACTTCCACCGACATTACATTCATGTTCACACATTTCATTCCATTTGTCGGTGTCCACACTTTTTCATTGTATTATCCGTGTTAAATTTATTTTCTCGCTTTCTTCTTGTGTGTTTGAAAAAACTTTGAGAAAATCCAAAAATATATTTCTTGCTTCTTTTCGGTTTTTCCTCCTAGTTTAAATTGTTGTAGCACTAAAAAGATAACCCAAAAATATTTCCTTGTTCTTCTTTTGCTTGTTGGGGGCTTTCCCGTGTAAATAGTTTTCTCATTTTTGTTTTTCCCTTTTTAGTTGCTTTCTTTCAAGAAAACCAAAAACTCCAAAAATATTTCAGTATGTTTCTCTGTATTTCTTTTCTTTCTATTGAGTCTTACCGAGGAGAAGACCACGACGAAAATGTTGAGTGGCTCTCATTTGCATTATTGTTGATCTAACAAAGAGCCCATTTTACCTTGTCTTCTCTTGTTGAATAAAATGTTTGCAGATTCTAGCTTAGTCCATGACACTCTTGCACTATTATTATTTTCATATTGTTCGGTCGTGCAAGTGAAAGGCAAAAATGACGATATTCGATGAACTGGTCGTGGCAGAGAGAAACGGGTATGAACTCGACTTGTTCTACTTTTGTAAATATGTTTAACCTAGTATTCATGATTCAGCCCATTATGATTAAACATGTTTGCAATGACAATTAGAGATTATAGTTTCTCATGCCATGCATAAGTAGCTAGGAGTGGATAATAATTTATCTTGGATGCCAACATTGCATTAAAGTGATTGTGATGTAGTATGACGATATGGTATCCTCCTTTGAATGTTTGAGTGGCTTGACTTGGCACATGTTCATGCATGTAGTTGAATCAAAACCAACATAGCCTCTATGGTATTTATGTTCATGGTGTTCATATCTGTAAGTGCATCTAGTTCCCCTTAGTGATTTTGGTGTATTGAAGACTTATAGGTTAAGGGACTAATGAGTTTGTGAGTATACACAGGTCTATGAGTACATGAGGAGTTTGATATTTACGATGAAAGTCGAACCCTAAAAATGAATGTCTTCAGCTGAAGACTTTGGTTTTCTTGAAGACTTTGAAAGTGAAGAAATTGGTGTGACCATGAAGACTTGATATTCATGCGAGGATTATGAAGCGTGAAGACTTCTGTTTTCATAGTTTCATTTTCTCTTTCTTGAGTCATAGGAAACACTGTATTGTTAAAGGGGGTCGAGGTAAAACTAAGGAAAAGTTTCCAAGTGATGCTCATCTCAAAATCCTACACCCACCCAATCCTTTTGAGTGAGGCCATTGGAAATCTCATACAGGTCAATAAATTTCTTCGGTAACAGAGACGAAGATCTCCTGGTCTCTAAGGAATTTGTTCTGACTGAGGAGTTAGGAATTCGCTAGTGCGGATTGCCTACAAGTGAGGAACATGATAGCCCTGAGGAATTTTACAGCTCAAATATGCGACCGTTGCTGTGCTATGCGCCAGTTGTCCCAAAATATCTACCCACCTAATGGTCATATCGTTGAAGGGCATTTATGTCTTATCATGTCGGGCTGCTCCCTAGGCTATAAATAGCCGCCCCCTACAACCACTAGTTGGTTGGCTGCTCCAAGAGAAACTTAAAATTGCCATTAAGAGCATTCCATCCTTCCAGGACTTTGAGCGAAAATCATCAATTGAGGAAAACACAAACCCAAACACCTACAAACCCAAAGTGATTGAGCATCCCTGAAGAGATTGTTCCTGTGTGGCTGATGCTTTTTGAGGATTGTGCATCCTCCAGACGGTTAGGCGTCATGGTCTAGAGCATCCTATAGGAAATTGTGGATCGCCGAGTGACCGTGTCTGTGAAGGTTTGGAAGTCACCTGAAGACTTACCATGAGTGATTGGGCGAGGTCTGTGCGATCTTAGCTCAAGGAGAATACGGTGAGGACTGTTTGTCCGGGACTGTGTGTCCTCAGGTTTAAATACCTAGTCGCTCCAACCAGACGTACGACTGTCACAGCTGTTGGAACTGGTCTACCAAATCATCCTCTTCTCCAAGCCACTGGTTCTATTTCCTCAACCCTTTCATTTCCTCATTCATGTGTTGTTGAACTTGATCGTTACTGTTTGAAGACTTTGACTGAAGACTTTCTCAATTTCTTCAATCCTAATTCTTCAGTCACTTTGTCTTCCGCCTGCTTATCCTGTTTTCACACTACTTGTACTCTGTGCTTGTTTTTATTTCATCATGATGACTTTGTTACTAGTCTGTTATGCTTGCATCTGAGTACTTATTCCGCTGCTAGTTGTTCGTGACTTAGGAATTCCTCACCTTGCAATTCCTTAGTGACGAATTTGTAAAAATCGCCTATTCACCCCCTAGTCGACTTAACACACTTTCAATATCCTACTCATGCTAGTATCCAATGTTACTTATGCATAATGCATGTTCAAGACCGTTGTTGCTCTCTAGCTGGCCGCTTCTCCACCTATTTGCTAGCCTTCGCCTGTACTAAGCGGGAATTCTGCTTGTGCATCAAAAACCTTAAACCTTGAAATTCCTTAGTGACGAATTTGTAAAAAACGCCTATTCACCCCCCCTCTAGTCGACTTAACGCACTTTCAATTGGTATCAGAGGAAGGTACTCCCTTGTTCTATGTGATTTGGTTTAACCACTTGGAGTTTTAGTTATGTCTACCGCAGGAATGGAGAAAGTGACATGCCCCATATTTGACGGTCATGATTATCCCAAGTGGAACACCATGATGAGGAAGCGCCTCATGGCGATGAACAACGAGCTGTGGACCGTCACTGAGATTGGCGTTACCGATCTTTGCAAGATGGTGGAGGCTGATGATATTCACAAGTACACTTGACTCGACCTCATGGCGAAGGACATTATCTGCTCCTGCTTATCCAGGAATCAGTTCAAGAACATTATGCATCTCTGCAATGCAAAACTTATCTAGGACTGAATCTCTGACGTCTATGAAGGTCATTGAACTCATCATGATCCCTGGTTTGAGGATTTCAAGGAATCACTCAAGACGGTGACTTTCGAACCTGAACCATCATCCCCTGCACCATGCCTCATGGCAAAAGGTGCCAAGGTAACCGAATGTTCCTCATCTGAGTCTAGTGATGATGAATCTTATGATGATTTTGGACCTAGCTATACCAAGCTTGATTCTATTGCCACTAAACAACAAAAAGCTTTGGAAAAGGTTCAAAATATGCTAGACAAAAGTGATGACTGTGTTGGGTGAAGAAAGGGATCAAACTCAAACTTTGACTAAAAAACTTCAGAGACTTCAGACTAAGTTTGATAACCTTCAGAGTCATAATAAAACTCTCTTAGCTGATCATGAGAAGTTTTCTTATGAATTTCTTCAAAGAAAGCAAGATCTTGAGAAGCTAAGAGTGAGTTATGAAGATCTTCAGAAGGAACGTGATTCATTGCTTGCTCAACATATCAGTGCCGCTCAGGATGAACTCATTCCACCATGTTTTAAATGCATCGAACGTGAATCTGCTAATTCTTCACCTGAAAGTTCAAATGCATCTATTGCTGCAAATTCTTCAGTTGTCTCTGTGGTCACAAATTCCTCATCTGAGGATACCACAAGTATCACTGACAATGCAGGGTTGAAGGAATTGTATGTGACAGGCATGTACAAAAGCCTCAAAGGGCATCAGGCACTTTGTGATGTGCTTAAAAAGCAGATCCTCCATAGGAACCCTAGGAAAGAGGGTATTGCCTTTGAAAGGAAACTCAATGTTGATGGGACCTACTAGAAACCTGACCAGTATCCCAAAACCTCATAGGTTGCTGCAAAAGGACCTCCCGTAGATCCATCCACCCTATCTAGATTTACATGTGAATCTTCATATTCTTCTGATGAGTCATTTGTCTCCAACTATAAACTGTTCAAAAATCAGAATGGTGAAGTATTTTCTAGATATGTTGGAACTAACTATAGGAACAGTCCCCCTAGGAAGAAAATCTGGGTTCCCAAAAGCTGCCTTGAAAGTCTTCAGGTGAATGTCATCATGGCACCACCTGTCAAGAATAGGAACCTCAGATCAAAGTCTTCATATGGATCCAAGTCCTCATATGGACCAAATTCCTCACGTGGATCAAATTCGTCATATGGATCAAAATCCTCATATGAACATCATCGTGCTAACATTTCTGTTTCGCAGGGAAACCATAAGGGCTATGAATATGTGCATTATTCTTCAAATCATTATGTTCATAAGTCCTCGAAGAATTTCTCTGCTTATTCATATGCTTACTGATGTCCACTACACAACCTTCTTCTTGTAGATGTTGTTGGGCCTCCAAGTGCAGAGGTTTGTAGGACAGTAGCAAATTTCCCTCAAGTGGATGACCTAAGGTTTATCAATCCATGGGAGGCGTAGGATGAAGATGGTCTCTCTCAAACAACCCTGCAACCAAATAACAAAGAGTCTCTTGTGCCCCCAACACACCCAATACAATGGTAAATTGTATAGGTGCACTAGTTCAATGAAGAGATGGTGATACAAGTGCAATATGGATGGTAGATATAGGTTTTTGTAATCTGAAATTATAAAAACAGCAAGGTAACTAATGATAAAAGTGAGCGAAAACAATATTGCAATGCTTCGAAACAAGGTCTAGGGTTCATACTTTCACTAGTGCAAGTTCTCTCAACAATAATAACATAATTGGATCATATAACTAGCCCTCAACATGCAACAAAGAGTCACTCCAAAGTCACTAATAGCGGAGAACAAACGAAGAGATTATTGTAGGGTACAAAACCACCTCAAAGTTATCCATTCTGATCGATCTATTCAAGAGTTCGTAGTAAAATAACATGAAGCTATTCTTTCTGTTCGATCTATCATAGAGTTCGTACTAGAATAACACCTTAAGACACAAATCAACCAAAACCCTAATGTCACCTAGATACTCCAATGTCACCTCAAGTATCCGTGGGCATGATTATATGATATGCATCACACAATCTCAGATTCATCTATTCAACCAACACAAAGTACTTCAAAGAGTGCCCCAAAGTTTCTACTGAAGAGTCAAGACGAAAACGTGTGCCAACCCCTATGCATAAGTTCACAAGGTCACTGAACCCGCAAGTTGATCACCAAAACATACATCAAGTAGTAATATCCCATTGTCACCACAAATAAGCACATGCAAGACATACATCAAGTGTTCTCAAATCCTTAAAGACTCAATCCGATAAGATAACTTCAAAGGGAAAACTCAATCCATTAGAAGAGAGTAGAGGGGGAGAAACATCATAAGATCCAACTATAATAGCAAAGCTCGTGATACATAAAGATCGTGTCGAATCAAGAACACGAGAGAGAGAGAGAGAGAGAGATCAAACACATAGCTACTGGTACATACCCTCAGCCCCGAGGGTGAACTACCCCCTCCTCGTCATGGAGAGCGCCGAGCTGATGAAGATGGCCACCGGTGATGGATCCCCCTCCAGCAGGGTGCCAGAACAGGGTCCTGATTGGTTTTTGGTGGCTACAGAGGCTTGCGGCGGCGGAACTCCCGATCTATGGTGCTCCTGGATGTTTTTAGAGTATATGGGTATATATAGGAGGAAGAAGTAGGTCGGTGGAGCTGCGAGGGGCCCACGAGAGTGGGGTGCATGCCTCCCTGCATCGTGGCCTCCTCGCTTCTTTCTTGACGTCCACTCCAAGTCCTCTGGATCATGTTTGTTCCGAAAATCACTCTCCCAAAGGTTTCATTCCATTTGGACTCCGTTTGATATTCCTTTTCTGCGAAACACTAAAATAGGCAAAAAAAAACAACAATTTGGACTGGGCCTCCGGTTAATAGGTTAGTCCCAAAAATAATATATAAGTGTATAATAATGCCCATTAAACTTCCAAAACAGATAATATAATAGCATGGAATAATAAAAAATTATAGATACGTTGGAGACGTATCAAGCATCCCCAAGCTTAATTCCTGCTCGTCCTCGAGTAGGTAAATGATAAAAACAGAATTTTTGATGTGGAATGCTACCTAACATATTTATTAATGTAATTTTCCTTATTGTGGCATGAATGTTCAGATCCATAAGATTCAAGATAAAAGTTTAATATTGACATAAAAAATAGTAATACTTCAAGCATGCTAACCAAGTAGTTTATGTCTTATCAAAATAACATAGCCAAAAAACGCTTATCCCTACAAAATCATATAGTTTGGCCATGCTTCATTTTCGTCACACAAAATGCTCCCATCATGCACAACCCCGGTTTCAGCCAAGCAATTGGTTTATACTTTTTAACACACTTCAGCCTTTTCAACCCTCACGCAATACATGAGCGTAAGCCATGGACATAGCACTATGGGTGGAGTAGAGTATGATGATAGGGATTATGTGAGAAAACAAAAAAAGGAGAAAGTCTCATATTGATGCGGCTAATCAACGGGCTATGGAGATGCCCATCAATTGATGTCAATACGAGGAGTAGGGATTGCCATGCAACGGATGCACTAGAGCTATAAATGTATGAAAGTTCGTCAAAAGGAAACTAAGTGGGTGTGCATCCAACTTGCCTGCTCACGAAGACCTAGGGCATTTTGAGGAAGCCCATCATTGGAATATACAAGCCAAGTTCTATAATGAAAAATTCCCACTAGTATATGAAGGTGACAACATAGGAGACACTCTATCATGAATATCATGGTGCTACTTTGAAGCACAAGTGTGGAAAAAGGATAGTAACATTGTCCCTTCCCTCTTTTTCTCTCTTTTTTTATATTTTTTCAGGGGGCTTCTTTGGCCTCTTTTTTATTTGGGATTCTTTGGCCTCTTTTATTTTTCATAAAGTCCGGAGACTCATCCCAACTTGTGAGGGAATCATTGCTTCCATCATCCTTTCCTCACATGGGACAATGCTCTAATAATGATGATCATCACACTTCTATTCATTTACAACTCAATGATTACAACTCGATACCAGAACAAAATATGACTCTATATGAGTGCCTCCGGTGGTGTACTGGGATATGCAGAATCAAGAGCGACATGTATGAAAGAAATATAAAGGTGGCTTTGCCACAAATACGATGTCAACTACATGATCATGCAAAGCAATATGACAATGATGGAGCGTGTCATAATAAACGGAACGGTGGAAAGTTGCATGGCAATATATCTCGGAATGGCTATGGAAATGCCATAATAGGTAGGTATGGTGGCTGTTTTGAGGAAGATATAAGGAGGTTTATGTGTGATAGAGCGTGTCATATCACGGGGTTTGGATGCACCGGCGAAGTTTGCACCAACTCTCAAGGTGAGAAAGGGCAATGCACGATACCGTAGAGGCTAGCAAATTGCGGAAGGGTAAGAGTGCGCATAATCCATGGACTCACATTAGTCATAAAGAACTCATATACTTATTGCAAAAGTTTATTATCCCTCGAAGCAAAGTACTACTACGCATGATCCTAGGGGAAGGGTTGGTAGGAGTTAACCATCGCGCGATCCCGACCTCCACTCATAAGGAAGGCAATCAAAGAACACCCCATGCTTCAAATTTGTCACACAACGTTCACCATACGTGCATGCTACGGGACTTGCTAACTTTAACACAAATATTTCTCAATTTCATAATTACCCAACTAGCATGACTCTAACATTACCACCTTTATATCTGAAATATATTATCAAGTATCAAACTTCTCACAGTATCCAATGCACTTTATATGAAAGTTTTTATTATACCCAACTTGGATGCCCATCATATTAGGACTAAATTCATAACCAAAGCAAATTACCATGCTATTTAAGACTCTCAAAATAATAAGTGAAGCATGAGAGTTCATCTATTTCTTCAAAATAAAACCACCGTCGTGCTCTAAAAAGGTATAAGTGAAGCACTAGAGCAAAAGACAAACTACTCCAAAAGATATAAGTGAAGATCAATGAGTAGTCAAATAATTCTGCAACTATGTGAAGACTCTCTAACATTTAAGAATTTTAGGTCTTGGTATTTTATTCAAACAACAAGCAAAACAAAATAAAATGACATTTCAAGGATAGCACACATCATGTGAAAAAGCAAAAACTTAGGTTCAACCGATACTAACCGATAGTTGTTGAAGAAGAAAGGTGGGATGCCTACTGGGCATCCCCAAGCTTAGATGCTTTAGACTTCTTAGAATATCATCTTGGGGTGCCTTGGGCATCCCCAAGATTGAGCTTTTATGTATCCTTAATTCCTCTCATATCACAGTTTCCTAAATCTCGAAAGCTTCATCCACACCAAACTCAATAAGAAC
The DNA here is from genome assembly GCA_021437245.1 of Aegilops speltoides. NCBI lineage: Eukaryota > Viridiplantae > Streptophyta > Magnoliopsida > Poales > Poaceae > Aegilops > Aegilops speltoides. The sequence goes on along the minus strand of CM038142.1, from coordinate 308,588,924 downwards.
TCGTGAGATAAGTTAGTATAAACCAATGCAAAAACCTTATCATTTTCTACTATAGAAAATCACAAAAATTATTATTCAACATTGCATACTAAATGTCTATGTATATTTAATACTCCTATCCTCAAATAGAATCATTAAACAAGCAAACATATGCAAACAATGCAAACATAACAGCAATCTGCCAAAATAGTACAGTCTGTAAAGAATGCAAGATTCATCATACTTACCTAACTCCAAAAATTATGAAATTCTACCAAGCTATAGAAGATTTACCAGAGCTCAATATTCAAAAAGTTTCAACATTATATCATTTTCTGTCTTTTCTAGGGAATTTTTGCAACAACGGTAAACTTTCTGTTTTGAAACAGCAACATGTATACTTGCAAAATAAGCATGGTAAAGGCTATCTTTGACATTTTTATTGAAAATATAGATGCAAAACATTATTCTAAATAACATCAAGCAAATAGTAACAAAAGAAAATGACGCTCCAAGCAAAACACATATCATGTGGTGAATAAAAATATAACTCCAAGTAAAGTTACCGATGAACGAAGACGAAAGAGGGGATGCCATCTGGGGCATCCCCAAGCTTTGGCTCTTGGTTGTAATTGAATATTACCTTAGGGATCCTTGGGAATCCCCAAGCTTAGGCTCTTGCCACTCCTTATTCCATAGTCCATCGAATCTTTACCCCAAACTTGAAAACTTCACAACACAAAACTCCAGAAAATCTTATGAGCTCCGTTAGTATAAGAAAATAAAACCACCACTTAGGTACTGTTGTGAACTCATTCTAAATTCATATTGGTGTAATATCTACGGTATTCAAACTTCTATATGGTTCATACCCTCCGATACTACTCATAGATTCATCAAAATAAGCAAACAACACATAGAAAACAGAATCTGTCAAAAATAGAACAGTCTGTAGTAATCTGTAACTCTCGAATACTTCTGTAACTCCAAAAATCCTACCAAATTAGTAAAACCTGAGAAATTCGTGTACCAATCCAGTGAAAAAAGAATCATATCAAAATAACGTTTCTGTGAACTATCAAAACTAATTTACTAGGTGCAAAAGTTTCTGATTTTCAGCAGGATCAACACAACTATCACCGTAAGCTATCCTAAAGGTCTCACTTGGCACTTTATTGAAACAAAAGCTATAAAACATGATTACTATAGTAGTATAATCATGTGGACACACCAAAATAGTAAGGGTAAATATTGGATTGTCTCCCAACAAACGCTTTTCTTTAATGCCTTTTTAGCTAGGCATGATAATGACAATGATGCTCACATAAAAGATAAGAATTGAAACATAACGGGAGCATCATGAAGCATATGACTAGCACATTTAAGCCTAACCCACTTCCTATGCATAGGGATTTGTGAGCAAACAACTTATGGTAACAATAATCAACTAGCATAGGAAGGCAAAACAAGCATAACTTCAAGATTTTCAACACATAGAGAGGAAACTTGATATTATTGCAATTCCTACAAGCATATATTCCTCCCTCATAATAATTTTCAGTAGCATCATGAATGAATTCAACAATATAACTGTCAGATAAAGCATTATTTTCATGATCTACTTGCATAGAAATTTTACTACTCTCCACATAAGCAAGTTTATTCTCATCAATAGTAGTGGGAGCAAACTCAACAAAATAACTATCATGTGAAGCATAATCCAATAGAAAATTAAAATCAAGATGACAAGTTTCATGGTTATCTTTATTCTTTATAGCATACGTGCCATCACAATAATCATCATAAATAGGAGGCATGCTTTCATCATAATAAATTTGCTCATCAAAACTTGGGGGACAAAAAATATCATCTTTATCAAACATAGCATCCCAAAGCTTGTGGCTTTGCATATCATTAGCATCATGGGTATTCAAAGAATTCATACTAAGAACATTGCAATCATGCTCATCATTCAAAGATTTAGTGCCAAACATTTTAATGCATTCTTCCTCTAGCAATTGAGCACAATTATCGAAATCCTTATTTTCATGAAAGATATTAAAAGAATGAAGCATATGAGGCACCCTCAATTCCATTTTTAGTTTTCTTTTATAGATTAAACTAGCGATAAAACAAGAAACTAAAAGATTTGATTGCAAGATCAAAGATATACCTTCAAGCACTAACCTCCCCAGCAACAGCGCCACAAAAGAGCTTGATGTCTAGCACACAACCTTCTTCTTGTAGACGTTGTTGGGCCTCCAAGTGCAGAGGTTTGTAGGACAGTAGCAAATTTCCCTAAAGTGGATGACCTAAGGTTTATCAATCCGTGGGAGTCATAGGATGAAGATGGTCTCTCTCAAACAACCCTGCAACCAAATAACAAAGATTCTCTTGTGTCCCCAACACACCCAATACAATGGTAAATTGTATAGGTGCACTAGTTCAGCGAAGAGATGGTGATACAAGTGCAATATGGATGGTAGATGTAGGTTTTTGTAATCTGAAATTATAAAAATAGCAAGGTAACTAAAGATAAAAGTGAGCTAAAACGGTATTGCGGTGCTTCAAAACAAGGCCTAGGGTTCATACTTTTACTAGTGCAAGTTCTCTCAACAATAATAACACAATTGGATCAAATAACTATCCCTCAACATGAAACAAAGAGTCACTCCAAAGTCACTAATAGCAGAGAACAAACGAAGAGATTATTGTAGGGTACAAAACCACCTCAAAGTTATCCTTTCTAATCGATCTATTCAAGAGTCCGTAGTAAAATAACATGAAGCTATTCTTTCCGTTCGATCTATCATAGAGTTCGTACTAGAATAACACCTTAAGACACAAATCAACCAAAACACTAATGTCACCTAGATACCCCAATGTCACCTCAAGTATCCGTGGGCATGATTATACGATATGCATCACACAATCTCAGATTCATCTATTCAACCAACACAAAGTACTTCAAAGAGTGCCCCAAAGTTTCTACCGAAGAGTCAAGACGAAAACGTGTGCCAACCCCTATGCATAAGTTCACAAGGTCACTAAACCCACAAGTTGATCACCAAAACATACATTAAGTAGATCACGTGAATATCCCATTGTCACCACAGATAAGCACATGCAAGACATACATCAAGTGTTCTCAAATCCTTAAAGACTCAATCCGATAAGATAACTTCAAAGGGAAAACTCAATCCATTACAAGAGAGTAGAGGGGGATAAACATCATAAGGTCCAACTATAATAGCAAAGCTCGCGATACATCAAGATCGTGTCGAATCAAGAACACGAGAGAGAGAGAGAGAGAGAGATCAAACACATAGCTACTGGTACATACCCTCAGCCCCGAGGGTGAACTACCCCCTCCTCGTCATGGAGAGCGCTGGGATGATGAAGATGGCCACCGGTGATGGATCCCCCCTACAAAAGGGTGCCGGAACAGGGTCCCGATTGGTTTTTGGTGGCTACAGAGGCTTGCGGCGGCGGAACTCTCGATCTATCGTGCTCCTGAATGTTTTCGGAGTATATGGGTATATATAGGAGGAAGAAGTTGGTCGGTGGAGCTGCGAGGGGCCCACGAGGGTGGGGGCGTGCCTCCCTGCATCGTGGCCTCCTTGCTTCTTTCTTGATGTCCACTCCAAGTCCTCTGGATCACTTTGTTCCAAAAATCACTCTCCCGAAGGTTTCATTCCGTTTGGACTCCGTTTGATATTCCTTTTATGTGAAACACTAAAATAGGCAAAAAAAACAGCAATTTGGAATGGGCCTCTGGTTAATAGGTTAGTCCCAAAAATAATGTAAAAGTGTATAATAAAGCCCATTAAACAACCAAAACAGATAATATAATGGCATGGGACAATCAAAAATTATAGATACGTTGGAAACGTATCACTTACTCTAACCCCTCTTCTGTGAAACGAAGTGGATTGGCGTCTATGCCAACTTTCTCATATGGAGCTTGCAGAATGATGAACTCTTTGCCACCCCTTCAGATGTGGGTGGTGAAGAAAAAGAACTAGTCTCTTATGCAGGGTCAGGTCTCCAGACAAACTTGAACATCTAATGAATTAGCTGGAGACCTGAATATGCTCGAAAGGACGCAAGCTAATCATGAAGAAATGAATATTCATTTCTCACGTCCTCATACTGCTATATCTGTTTTATTGCTTGATGAAATTCAATGTCATATTCTTCACTGATGAAGTATATGAGTTCATAAGTTGCACTAATTCATCTGTAGGATGATCAACCCAAAGCTACTGATTGGGTCCTCGACAGTGGATGTACAAATCAGATGACCGGTGACAAGAGCTTACTGATGGAAACTGCTTTATCTCCATCGCATTTGAAGCCTATCACATACGCTGACAAAGGAAACAGTAAGGTATTGGGTCTAGGTAGGGTTGCGATCTCAAAGGATCGACACATGGACAAAGTCATGCTTGTCGAGTCCTTAGGATTCAACCTCTTGTCCGTCTCAATGCTTTGTGATCTTGATATGGTTGTTGTCTTTGGCAAGTATCACTGTGTTGTGATCATGGAATCTGACTATTCCAAAGTCTTCGAAGGCTTTAGGAGAGGAGACTTGTATACTGTTAATTTCTCTATAGGACCACAGCCTGCCACATGTCTACTTGCAAAAGCCTTAGTAGGCTGGTTATGGCATCGATGACTTGGTCATGCAGGCATGAGGAACTTACACACTCTCGCGAAGAAGAAGCATGTCATTGGCATCGAGGGTGTCAAATTCCTCAAGGGTCATCTGTGTGGAGCTTGTGAAGCTGGAAAGATGACGAAGTCCAAGCATCCCTCAAAGACTATCATGACTACCACTCGCCCATTTCAATTGCTTCACATGGATCTCTTAGGCCCTACTCACTATGCCACATTCACTAATGTTGCATCTTTATATGGCTTTGTTATTGTTGATGACTATTCTTGTTATACATGGGTGCATATCATCACTTACAAAACTGAAGTGCAGGAAGTCTTCAAAAGTTTTTCCTCGAGGGCTTCAACCAACTTCGCTGTGAAGATCAAGCACATTAGGAGTGACAATGGTATTGAGTTCAAGAATACTGGTCTTGATGACTATCTTGATGAACTTGGTATTACTCATGAGTTATCTGCTCCATATACACCTCACCAGAATGGCGTCGTGGAGCACAAGAACAGGACTCTTATTGAGATGGCTTGCACTATGCTTGATGAATACAAGACACCTCCTCGCTTTTGGACTGAGGCAATTGATACTGCGTGCCACATCATCAACAGGGTATATCTTCACAAATTCTTCAAAAAGACCTCATATGAACTCCTTACTGACAAGAAACCCAGTGTGAGTTATTTCAAAGTCTTCGGTGCTAAATATTGGATTAGAGATCCTCATCACAATTCTAAATTTGCACCGAAAGCACATGAAGGTTTTATGCTTGGTTATGGAAAGGACTCGCACACCTACATCACCACAAGGTTGTTGAAACTGTAGATGTGCGGTTCAATGAAACTAATGGCTCGCAAAGAGAGCACCTACCTCCTGTGCTAGATGAAATGTCACTTGAGGAGTCCATCAAGTTCAAGGCTACTGAGGATGTCATTCCTACCGAAGAATCTACTGAAGAAGTCATTCCAGATCATGAAGAACATCATGTTGGTGCACCTGAGGAAAATGGCTCTAAAGAAAATGTTGAGCCCAATCAACGTCGTCAACCTGCTCATCCTCGCGTCGCAAATGAAGTGTAGATCAAGAAAATCATCAACGGCATCAACGCACCAGGTCCTCTCACATGCTCAAAAGCTTCACATTTGTCTAACTTTTGTGGGCACTTTGCTTTTGTCTCTATCACAAAGCCACCAAAGTTGATGAGGCATTTCTGGAGCTTGAGTGGATTCAAGCGATGCAAGAGGAATTACATAAATTCGAGCTCACACAATGTTTGGGAACTTGTCAAGTGACCAGACCCACGCAAGCACAATATCATCGGTACCAAATGGATCTACGACAACAAGCAAGATGAAAATGGCCTTGTGATGAGGAATAAGGCTTGTGTTGTAGCTCAAGGCTACACACAGGTTAAAGGAATTGATTTCGATGAAACTTTTGCACTTGTTGCTAGACTTGAGGCTATTCACATATTGCTTGCTTATGCTAACCATCATAATATCATCTTATATCAAATGGATGTCAAAAGTGCATTCTGCAATGGTAAGCTTGAGGAAGAATTATATGTTGCTCAACCCCCAGGTTTTGAAGATCCTAAGCATCCTGACAAAGTCTTGAGACTCAATAAGGCCCTCTATGGCCTCAAGCAGGCTCCTCGGGCGTGGTATGATACTTTGAAGGAATTCCTCATGAAGAAAGGCTTCAAACCCAGTTCACTTGACCCGACTATTTTCACCAAAACCTATGATGATGAATTATTCGTCTGCCAAATATATGTTGATGATATTATCTTTGGCTATACTAACCAACATTACAGTGACAAATTCACCATGATGAGTGAAGAATATCAAATGTCCATGATGGGAGAATTGAAATTATTCTTAGGTCTTCAAATTCGTCAACAGCAAAACGACATCTTCATATCTCAAGAGAAATACCTCAAGGATGTGTTGAGGAAATTCAGCATGCAAGATTGCAAAGGCGTCAAAATCCCTATGCCCACAAATGGCCATCTATGCACTGATGAAAATGGTATAGACTTCGATCAAAAGGTATACCGCTCCATGATTGGCTCTTTATTGTATCTATGTGCATCTAGGCCAGATATTATGCTTAGTGTTTGCATGTGTGCCTGTTTTCAAGCTACACCGAAGGAATCACACCATAAGGCTGTGAAGCATATTCTTCGATATCTAGCTCACACTCCAACACTTGGATTATGGTATCCCAAGGGATCGTCTTTTGATCTCATTGGATATTCCGACTCTGACTATGATGGTGATCGTTGATAATCCCCAAGTGCAGGGAATCATCGTAGCAATTTCCAAAGGTGGAAGTGATAAGTATGGAGTGTCGAACGCACAAGGAGCTAAAGGTAAGATCAATATTCTCTCAAGTCCTAATTGCCACTGATACGACTCTACGTACACCGAACGTTTGCTTCCAACTAGATACGAGAAATAAAACTACGTTGTGGGTATGAAGAGGATAACTTTGCATGATATCAGAGAGCTAAAATATAAAAGTAGGTGATGTTATCATAAAGTTAGAATATATTACTAAATATTATAAATAGCGAGTGTGGAATAATGATGGATCGGTGTGCGGAATTATCCTTGGCAATTGTTAACAAGACTAGAAGTCATCAGTGCAATTTCATATGAGGGATAGGCATAAGCTAACATACTTTCTCTTCTTGGATCATATGCACTTATGATTGGAACTCTAGAAAGCATCCGCAACTACTAAAGATCATTAAGGTAAAACCCAACCATAGCATTAAAGCATCAAGTTCCCTTTATCCCATATGCCACAACCCCCTTACTCGGGTTTATGCTTCTGTCACTCAAGCAACCAACTATAAGCGAATCATGAATGTATTGCAACACCCTACAGCGGGAATCCCTCATGCTTGCGCGACACGGAGGGCATAATAGGACAACACCAAAGTAAAACATACAACTCGTACCAATCTAGATCATCAATCAACCCAAAGATAAAAGATATCTACTCAAAACATCATAGGCTGGCAACACATCATTGGATCATAATATGTGGCATAAAGCACCATGTTCAAGTAGGGATTACAGCGGGGTGCGGGAGAGTGGACCGCGTAAAAGAGATGAGGATGGTGATGATGATGGTGATGTTGATGAAGACGATCACCACGGCGATGATTCCCCTCCCGATGGCACTCTGGCGCCACCGAGAGAGAGGAGGAGAGGTCCTCCCCCTAGTGCTTCCTCCTCCATGGCCTTCCCCCTGGATGGGGAGAGGTTCTCCCTCTGGTCCTTGGCCTTCACGGCGATGGTGGCCCCTCCGGGATCCTCCTCCATGGCCTCCGGTGATGATGGCCCCCTCCGGTAGGGTGCCAGAGACACTACAAAAAAATACACTTCTCTGATGATACGTGTTTGTCATAGTAGGTCGCGTTTTTTGTCATGCATGTGCATCCATGACGATTTTATGACAGAATCAAGATAGTCATACCTGTGCTGTCGTAGAAGTGTTCCATGACATTACCAAAATTATCATCACGGAAGTGTCCACTTCCATGACGATAAATCGCGCGTCATAGAAGTGCTTTCGTCAAGGGTGAACGACACGTGGCATCCACCGTAACGGAACACCGTTAAGCTATCGGGTCGGGTTTTGGATCCGATAACCCGTTAACAGCCCCGACCAATGGGGATTTTCCACGTGTAAAATCATCATTGGCTGGAGGAAACACATGTCGGCTCATCGTTGGGACAAATGTGATCCACTCATTGGACAGAAGATGCCTATGATACGTCGACACGTGGCACGGCCCAACAGAGGCCCATTCCTGTGAAAAGGCCAGCCCGTTTGACTTGGTCAAAAGTTGGTAGGCCAGACCATGGAAAGCTTGTTAACGACATGTTCACATATAGCCCATTTACAACCCGCTAACCCAAGGCCCGTTACGCCCTATCCGAAATAGGCCCAGTAGCGTCATCTGGGCCATCCAATATGATTCCAGCCCGTTTTCACTTCTGGCCCATGTATGGCCCATGACGTCTTTCGGCCCATATGAGGCCCTTTGTAACTCTTGGCCCATTAATGGCCCGTGGTGAAACTGGCCCGTAATGAATAGTGTATCACTTTATACCCATTAATGACCCGTTATTCTATTGGGCCGTTTCCAGCCCATGTTATCTTTCGGCCTTCTCAGAGCCCATTTATTCTTGGGCTCGTTTCCAGCATTCGTTTACTTACGGCACATTACTGTCATTTTCTGCTTGTGGGCCAAATTCAGCCCGTGGTTACAGTCGGCCCGTTTGTGGTCCGTTAATACGTTGGGCCGTTTTCATAGCGTCATCAAATACGGCCTATTAACGATGGCCCATTATGGTCAGCCCATGAACGGACGATTCCAACTCTAGCCCATTTACGGCCATAATGTAGTCTGTTATTGGCCCATGTTTGGCCAATCGATCATACGACCCGTATAAGGCCCATTGATGATACGACCCGTAGAAGGCCCATTATTTCTACGGTCCATAGAAGGCCCATTGTTTCTATGGCCCGTAGAAGGCCCATTGTTTCTACGGCCCGTAGAAGGCCCACTGTTTCTACGGCCCATAGGAGGCCCAGTGTCACTACAATAAATATTAGTCCATGGTTATTGTGGCCTAGTTTTAAAAAATAGGTTATTGCAGCCACTAGCAAACCGCGGAAAAAGAACTGCAATGACTACAAGCAAACAAATAAAGAAGACAACAAGGAAATAAATAAGCAAGCAACTTACGCTAGGCTATCACGACTATCACACATATTACATCCACTAGGCATCAAAGTTCGCCACCAGTGCAAATAAACGCGCCGACAAAAGAATATACAAAACTGAGAGCACTTCAGAAGGCACTAGGCCTGGCCACGTCGCCCCCCAAACAGCCGAAGAAGCTGAGTAGACCTCAGTTGTGTCAACGATAGATGCATCAACCATAGATATATGGCATCATGGTGCGCACGGCAGTCCTCTGACATCTTCATTGCATCTTTGACTTCAAGTTGGAGCTGAGCTGAAGCAAGCCTTTCCGCTTTAAGTTGAGACTGAAGAAGTCGAACTGATTGAGGAAGCGACTGCACAAAGGTTGTCTCACACCTGCTGGTGAGTAGCTTCAACTCACTGCCTTCATCAAGACAGGACCTTGGGGTCATCTCGCTATCCTCAAGATGGTTTTGCTCACTATCTTCCCTAAAGTTCTGCCTGACATAAGGGATACGACTCTGAAAGAGAAACAAGGAGACACGTAATAGGTTTTACAATTATATAAGCAAATAAATGGATCTGTTCTGCATAAGGAACATGTTTTTACAACTACAATTTGAAATCGGTAGTTGTTGCAAACATCAATCGATGTAAACAAAGAAAGCAAACAGCGATGGAGGAAATGATGCCTATCCAAATCTATACTAGAACAAAGTTTGAAGGCTTGAGAAGGATGAACTTACATTACATGTTAACACGGGCTGGACAAAGCCCTTCTCCATGTTGATGGAAGGATAATTCAATAAATTCCCCAAAGAAATTTTTTATAAGCGTTGCCTTTATTCTACATTTTGCAAAGAGTAAATATAGATCAAATAATATTGGAAGAAACAGAGGATAATGAAGCTCAGGTGCAGACTGATGATACATAATCAAATAGCAATTAATTAAGTACAGTGTTACAAGGCAAAAGGGAGAGAGGTACTAACAAGAGCAATGTAGAGCCCAGTATTGTTGTGAGATCGTGTGATCCTTTGAGCAAGGAGATTCATCTGAAATTATTTTTATACAAGAGAGAAGGTAAGGCACATGCAGAAATTTAGGAGTTCAAATTTTGAATTGATATCATAGACAATACCTGACGCTGGGCTCTCAGCAGTTCTAATAGGGGTTTGGCCACTGGAGTAGGGGTAAAGTGTGGTACAGTTGGGCCCGTGTTTTCTATGGCTGCTGATCTATCGGATTTAACAGGTATCACTACCTTTTCCAAAAACCTACCTTGTACTCCTTGAGGATCTGCACTCACCCTCTTCCTTTTGGACATCTATTACGAAAGAACAACATTTGACTGAAAAAACATAGTGTGAAGACACATGGAATAGGTACAGAAAATGGATAGGTATGGCATATACTCATATATGATGCTTAAACTAAGTAGATGGTGTAACAAAGTAGAAGTAATGCAAGAGGTCAGATGCAAAATATGTGCAACCAATACAACTTTGCAAAGTTAGAGCAAGCACCTTGATGGGTGAATAAGATAGGCCATCCTCCACCATGCCAAGTTTGTGAGCCAGTGGATTGTTCCACAATATTCCTCTCATGCGCCCATTCTCATATTCATTTTGATAATGTTCAATATCTGACATGCATGAAAACATAAAAACAAGTGAGATTTTCTTTGTAATGCAGAAGTGATTCTAATCCAATACTGCCTCCCTGTAAACCCCTTTGTGCTATCTCTGCAATTCTTTTAAGAGATGCCATGCATCCTGTAATTTGGTGTGTGCATTAATATAATGTGGCCTACTACTCAAAATATGAGAGCTCCAGAAGTGATGACACTTTGCAGATGATAGCTTCAACATATAGTAAAGAAGAACAAGTCGGCCTGACCTGATAGATTCAAAATATACTAGGGGAGAACAGCTCGACCTGACCAGTCGACCGCAAGAGAAGAGGATCATGTTGAAGAAGAGCAGAAGAGCAAGCAGATTGAAGATATTACAAGTCTTTCAATACAATGTCGGTTGGCCACCCATGATGAACCAGAGCGCACAAAAAAATACTATTCTTTTCGGTCTCTCCATATGTGGCTCACATGCATTTCGAAACTAAAGTAGGAACATTTAGCTAACCAATTAAACATCTCTCAGTTTTACTAATATCAGCATAATATCATATATGAATTTGTACAACTAAGCTTGTTTAACTCAATGGGTGGAGCAGTGCTATTACGACACGAACCACGTAGGCTGATTGTGGTCATCATAAAATGGGGAAACCATAAGCATGATGAGTATAGTGTTGACCGTGGCAGTGGGATGGCAGATCTGAAGCTGCAAACCGTGCAAAGGGTAGTTAGCAACCAATGTTTGCTTTGAAATAACAACTAAGATTTGGTATGGACAAGAAAGTACAGTCAACAAGTGACAAAGAAATGCAATTATGTTATCTCTATATGTCGCGACATGCATTTGGAAACTCAAGTCGGACCTTTAGCTAACCAACTAAATGTGTCGGTTAACTAATATCAGTATCATATCACAATCATATTTGAACAACTAAGCTTTCGAATTCTGAGTTTTGTGTTGTTTAGCTTGAAGGGTGGAGTAATGCTAGTACGACAGAAAGCACCTACGCAGATCATAGTAGAGTAGATAAAAGAGTAAAATCCTAAGCATCAAGAGAAAAATCAGGAAAGTTGAACTAGCTGGACCAGTGGGTGGCGCACATGCTTTTCGAAACAAATATAGGAACATTAGGTGACCAATTAAACATTCTCTGTTTTAGTGATATGAGCATCATATCAGATTCGTATTTCAACACGTAAGCTTTGGGTGGAGGTCTTGAGGAGCAGTGCTAGCACGACACGAAGCACCTACGATGATGGTAGTGAATATAAAGGGGGGAAACCATAAGCTTTACGAGTATAGTGCCCGTGCCATGGCGGATCTAAAGGTGCAAACCGGACAAAGCTACTTGGCAACCAATGTTTGCTTTCAACTAGCCACTACGATTTGGTACGGACAAGAAAGGTACAGTAAACAAATTATGATCTATTTTTCGGGTGAGATCAATAACTTAAGCACATATGGAAGAGTACCACCTCTCTTGCGACGCCGTGTAGGCCTATCCTGATATGTTGAGGGTGCTGCGGGTGCGATGGCTGTCGGCGGCGGGGAAGAAAACTTTACATGGCAGACGGCCGGGTTGGGGGATAAATCCTGTTTCCATGGACAAGGCGGTTGTAGGAGCGGCAACAGCAAGGTGGACGATGGCGCCGATGGAGCAAGAGGAGGCGATGAAAGGATCCTGGTCCAGCGCCGTGGATGAGAGACGTCCATCTCTTGTAGTGGACGACGGGGTAGGGGTAGCAGCTCCGGCAAGGTGGAGGATGGGGTGGCGGACAGAGGAGGCTGGCCGCAGTGCGGAGGTTGTCGTGCCACCGATGGTGTATGAATGGGGAAATGGAGGGGAGGGGGATCTCAAACTTTGGGACGCGCTTCTCTGAAATGTGGGAAAGTTACGAACTTATCCTCCATTTAAAATTTCGGACACCGCGTCGGTTGGGATAGGATGGTAATCTTGCATCTCCCAAATATTTCCCGGTAACTATTTCGGGTGAGGAGAGGGTGTTTTGCCGCCCACGGTTGGCACCCATGATGTATGAACGAGGCTAACAGGTAGGGCGGTTGTGTCACGTCTGAGGGAAGTTACACATCTGCCCCTATTTAAAATATTAGCCTACATCGATTTCGGACGAGGGGAGTTTGTTTTGCCGCCCACCGTGTATGAATGGGGAAATGGAGGAAGAGACACATGTCTTTCAGACGAGCTTGAATCAAATGTGTTTTGCCGCCCACGTTTGGCACCCACCGTGTCTGAATGGGCTCAAAGGCCATTGTGTCACGTCTGATTGAAATTACTAGTCTACCCCTATCGACAGCAGTGTAAATCCGGTCAATAAGGATGTCAAGTGTCAGGGGTAGACAGTAATTTCCATCTCGCAAACACTTGCTTTAGGCAGCCCACAAATTATAGTGGGTGTTTAGCCGATTCATTCAAAACTTAGGAGAATTAGCATTCACGTTTGCCCTGGGCCCTGGCAAACTAAATTCAAATCCAATTTGTATTCAATTACGAATATCCATAGATAATTCTACGTTTTGTTATTTATTTCTTCAAAAGCACAACAAAGATTTGTTCCACCTTTATATATGATTATGATTTAGAAATGTCGTGATCTTTGAATTCAGTAGGTTGGACACACTCTGAGTGAAACAGTTATTTCATCCAATACAATATGCTCACACGAAAAACAGTTCACCTTATGTCAATCATACAAGTACTGAGGATTACCTCGCCTAAAAAATTTGGATCATTACAACACATGGACAACATAGGGGGGCTTGCAACATAATCCATCCAGAGACATGACACAGCATGCAAGTACAATAATCGAATGAAAATTTCAATAGGTATCTAAAGAAGAACCGGGATTACCCTGGGCTTCAGATAGCAGAAACAGCAGGACCTCCTCCGTCTTCAAATGCAACATTCTTACTTCCTCCAATTCTTGGGTTGCTTGAATAATGCGTGCCTCTAATTCCGTAATTTCCAGCCTCAAGATAAAGATTACCTCAATCATGGCAGCCACACCATCTCTTTCTGCCTGTAGTAGAGCCTCAAGCACTATAATATATGTGCTCAGACTACTCTCCGATGGTGTTGCTTCTGAACTGCTACCATCTGGTAACATGGATGGCGCACTGCTTCCACAAATAGATTCTGGAGTTGTACATTGTGTCCTAGTGTGAACGGTATCCTGAAAGGTTTCCGCTGGACATAAGTAAGAGATAGTTATCGTATGATCCAGGCAGTAAGCTTACATGGTAAACGATAGACGAATTATTGCCGAGCATGGCAAGCTATATTTAAATGGTTCGAAGCAGCATCAGCCAAAAAGAAATTAAAATGGTAAGATGAAACTAGGGATGTAAGTGGCAAATAAACGACATCCGCCAGTCCCATCTAGTTAGTTTTTGCTAGCTCCCTAGTTCATTTTCCTCAAAAAACAAAAACTCTTTTGAACTATCATACCACTAGTGGACTTTAATCGGGATTAAACGGGACCCAGTTGACATCCCTAGTTGAAAGGGAGTGTACCACCGCTATATTTAAGTTGCCAAGGCATCTAAGCAGTTGAAATAATCTAAGAAAGCACTTAACAGTGTGGCCTCATATAAACTACGAAGAAAATCTTGTGATGAAGTTGAGAGGAAAAGTTAAGGACTCAAATGAAATAGGCATGCATTTCTTTATGATAGTACAACGCGCACTGCTGACATATTGGCCAACTCAGGTATAGCGTAACAACAAACAAGCATTCGAATCAAGCAATACAGCAAAGCGGACAACTAAACTATTTGTAATTCAGTAGGATTACAGGTTGAGGGCACAAGCCAAGAAAGCAGCCCACTCGAATTACATTTCACATGTACTAAAACACACTAGCTTACACTATGTTGATGTGAAGCCTCGCTGCTGTTGCAATGTTCTTTGAAGATATCGTCAGCATCCGGTTGCAAATCTAGTTGTTGTAGTTTATTCTGCACCCTCTATTTAGGTAAAATTAGTTTTAATCGCATGCACTGGTCCGAATTGATCATCAATGGTTCATCTAAACTAATGAAAGAAGGGTGTGTGCATACACGACAATATATCTGCTTCCCTCTATTTTTATGCTTGTTCGAGGTGCCAACCCCAAAAGAACAAATATTTTGCTTGATGGGGTTGGCAGCTCCATAATTAATAGAAGCATCAAATTAGTCATGCAACTTGGGAAGATCAAGATCACACAAACAAGTAATGAACAGAGGCTCGGAGCAGTGATGTAATAGCTAGCATCAGAAAATGTAGGGTAAAACGAACAAAAAGCAGCGGAACCACATGCTAGTTTTCGATGTGTAATTAATAGAGAATATTAAGCGATCGATGGAACCAACAGGTGGCATCAGAACAACACCATTATCATAAATATAGCATTCAAGAAGTAAAATAGTGGGCAGTGATATCTAGGAAGTACAGTAAGACTCCCTCCATTCCAAAATAGATGACTCAACTTTGTACTAACTTCAATACAAAGTTAGTAAAAATTTGGGTCATCTATTTTGGAATGGAGGGAGTACTAGGACAAAACTAAAGCATATTAACTATATGTGCGTTGGTATGTAATTTAGCACATGTAACATGTTCACTGCCAGAAGTATGGCCCTACAGGTGCAAGAAGAATAACGCGTCTCGTGAAAAACTGAATGATGCCCTGAAGAAATTCAAAGGTGTGGTGCTTATGCTAGGAAAGTGAACGTAGGCGCCGGCCGTTGGATAATAGTACCTGATTCTTGGTGGCGTATGGGTATCATTGTCATACTTGATAGCTAAGGATCGTCGGTGCACGTGTTGCGGTTGAGTTTGGGCCGGCTGTCGCCGTCGCTGAAGCAGCTCCGGTGCTACGGTTGTGGCGCCTGTCGACATACAAGAAAGCTCATCTGTGGTAAGTGAACAGTTGCACAATAAAGAAAAAAACCGAAGGAGTACAAATCGAAATAACCTGATGAGGCTGTAGTGTCGGTAATGCAGGGCCGATGGAGTTGAATATGGCGTCCGTGGAGCGGGTCCGATGTAGTGGACGAAGGCTTCGGCGGGCGCGTTGTACAGTGCTTTCATGAGGCGGATCTATTGCGTGGACGAGGGCTTGTATGAAGGGACAGCGAAGGGGCGGATGAGGGAGTCAGTGAAGGGCCTACACTGTGGTGGACGAGGGCGCCGGTTAAGCAGATCCGGTGCGGTGGACCATGATGGCGGTCAAGGAGATCTGGAGCGATGGACAAGCTAGTCGATGAAGCGGCTCCGGTGAAGTGGTGAGTTGGCAGTTGGGGGTTCCAAGGTGCGGAAGGTAGATCCGGCGGGGTGTGAGGTCCACCGCTGCAGCGGAGGACTAGATTCGGCGGCTTGCCGTGGTTGGGGGGGCGGGGAGGGGCTCTGGGGAAGAATGTTGGGGGCAAAGAGGGGAAAACAATGGAGTTAGCAAAGCAGCCCTTTTCCGTTCATGTGGCAGGGGTAAAAAAGGAATATCGCAGGACTAAACTTTTGGGGGCGAGATATTTCGATGTGAGCGGGAAGTTTGAAAGCTTTTGGCGCCTGAAATTATATTCTGCTCTTGTACGGCCGACTATGATATCATGGCCGACAATTTGTTTGTTTTGCACGCAAAAAAGTGCAAGTTTTGAAAATCAATGTCTCCAACTTGAAACTTAGATTGTCCATTCAATTCATATATAGATCATTGAGCTACTACAAGCAAATACCATCATACGGTTCAATTCAAATGAAATTCCAAATGTGTTTATCCTAAATATGATGACAAAAGCAAAAATGTGTATGTGTATGAATAAAGTGGATGATTATAAAGTTTGAACATGCCCATATGTGTATATCTCTAGGTTTGATATATGAATTTGAAATCACGAAATCCCGGCTTAAAAAATGCACCTCCGTTTAAATGAATTACAAAAACTAATGATGGAGTCGAATTCCAAAATTCCAATCTTCTGTTTATAATTCTGGTAGATCAAGGTATATCACGCATGTTCAAAAGTATCGTTATCTCATAGTCCAAACTGTGAAACAAATTGATCAACCATGAGTGCACACTATCTCAATTACGCTAAAGTCCCTCAAATATAGACACCTCACTCTTTATCTGAAGCCAACCCCCCTCGCCCCCCCACACACATAGAGAAGTCGTTCTCTCCCCCAACCAACACACGAGCACATTAACACCCCTCTCTTCTAAAGTCCGGACCCCAATATATGTCTTTATCACTTTGTCTCTCGAGCATGCACACATCTCTTCCCCCACTCTCTAGGTCTCCCGCTATCTCTCTTTCCCAAGCACATGCACTATGTAGAGTGTATATTTCCCATACACACAAAACGTCGCCCCAAAACGTCTATATCCCTAGTTATGTGGTTCTCGCGCACTCACCTCACACACCACCCCCACTGCAAACAAGCACACTTTGTCTCCTTATGCACCACTCTCCTCTTTCTATCTCTCCCACATGCGGACCCACCCCAGCTCCTTCCCTGTATACATATATGTCGCGACTCTTTCCATAGCTCCCTAATGTATCATTGTTCTCGATTTCGCACATTGTTCTCTACACCATCTATTCTAGATCTCTCTTGAAGTCCCTATCACACACACGATGACTCGCTTCCCTTGCGTCTCCGTACATAGGCCAATTTCGAACAACATCAACATTGTCTCCCTATCTATACGCCATTTATGGACACAAATGACCCCTCTCGCCCCCTCTCTTCCTCTCTCTCTCTCTCTCTCTCTCTCTCTCTCTCGCTCGCTCTCACACCCCTCTCCCACACACACACTCGATATCTCTTCCAAATAGTCTGCTCCCGGCCCCCGCCCACACCCATGCTATATCGCTACTACACATGTCACACCATTCCCCCTTCCCTTATACCAGGTTTACATCATTAGTGGTCTCTCTACTCCACATACACACACTCCCTCTCACACACAAACGCGTGCACAAACATACACAAACACCCATTTATCTGGATCCTCATCTCTCCCCATGTCCGCATGTGTATCTCACACACTCACTCTCTAAATATGTATATATGTCTCCACGTTACACAACACAAAGCCCCATGTACATGTCTCTCTCTATCCTCCACACACATAGACACAAAGAATCTGTTATCATTGCCTCAGTCTCTAACATATCACACACGCACACTATCTCTCTCTCACACAAACACGCTCAACAAGGGTTTCCCCGTGAATAACTTACCATCTATTCATCAACAGTCGTGGCAGTGCGGCGAACACGAGATGTGAAAAAGAATAAATCTACACGTGCTTAGACCACCTAGTATGACTACTAGGACTAGAGCAAGCCAAAAAGCGCGCCGCCATCACCCCCTCCTTATCGGTGACGGGAAAATCTTTGTTTTACACAGTCGAGAAGTCATTGTGCTAAGGCCCCACATGCCGAGGCATTGAATAGAATGTAGATGCTAGTTTACGGAAGCAAGTATTGATAATACGTTTGTATCTCCATACTTATATTTCTGCTCTTATAAAAAACTGAGTTGGTGATGATGGTACGTGTGCCATCTTTGCAATATAGACCGTCCAATCTATATCTGACGGATGGAAATTAAACTAAAAGATACCCGCAACCCTATCCACATTTGCAGACAAGGCCTTCCCTCGTTCATCCTTATCTCCAACAACCTCATTGTTGAGCAATTAAGAAAGGAAGCCTCTGGAACAAACTGGCCTGGTGGCCGTTGCTGGTGTCATCAATCCCCATGCCTCCGCTTAGTCCGACCACCAATCACCACCACACCCCACTCCTCTTCAACTTATCTCATATTTCTCGAGATATTATTAGTTTTTACACATGGGATTACTACCGCAAGGGTCAATCACAACAAGTGTTTATTAAAAAATGCATCTTGATGTTCCGTGCAATGCATGGATCTTACTAGTACTCCTACAGAAGACCAAGTTGGTGATGACGGTGTGTCTACCATCCGTTGTTTCTGACCATTAGATCTACATCTAACGACTGTGAGGTAAGTTGTTGCCTTTTCTCACCAACATCCCACTTGTCTACCAATTTGCAGAAAAACCCATAATTAGTATCTTAAAACCAACCACATCCCTCCCTAACCTCACCAAAACAACCCAAGGAATATATTCTAATTGAAACATAATATATCTCTAGTGATATATGTATATCAAAATTAGAGTGTTTTGTATCAAGTTTGTGAATAAGTATTATTCTAATTATGATTCGTTGCAACGCACATGAACATTGCTAGTATTTCCAACCATGTATTTTTTCCCTAGTATTCCATAGTTTCGAGTTTTCCATCAAGATATTAGTCACTCATGGTTGATATTTACTTTCAATCATGTACACATATGCACTATGTAACTAGCCTTGCTTATTGGCTTCCAAAGCTTAACTTTCACCCCTACTTACAATATGTAGCATATTTAACAAAAAACTACCACTTTCAACCAGACCTAGGAAGAATCTATTGTACAAAAAATAGCAAAAACATACCCAAAATTTCTTAATCCATGCCAAAAACTACTACCTAGCACTCCTACCGATTAGGTTCATTTAAACCCATTTATGACAGGGTTGGCCCACACATCCGTGCTGACGAGGCAGCTTAAACCAATACATTTTGTTTGACCGTTGACATGAGGAACCCACATCTGACCTTGTATCCTATTATTCCCCCTCGAATCATTATTTTTCCTGAACATTACTTCAAACAGTACTGATGCGTGTTCGTCGGTGGCGCCGGTGATGAGCGAGTTGGCCGCCGCTCCGCCGGACGGGCCCGACGCTGCGCTGGTCTCCGCACGGGTTGACAGGCTGGCCCGAGCGTGACTCACGAGCGAGCAAGCCGCCACGCTGGCCTTCGCTTGAGCCAGATGGCTGGCCTTAGCGTAGTGCGCGCGAGCAAGCCGCCGCGCTGCTGTGCCAATCTAGCTAGAAAACCTTGCAGACAAGCAGCTGGACGGAGCTATCTTGGCTAGCTAGCGGCCGCAAGCGCCGGACAGAGCTGGCATCTAGGCTGCCGCGACATGGGCTCTGCACCACCAGCGGTTTTGACCTTGCCTTCTGCCGGCAACGGTAGCTGCGTCCCATGGCCGAGGATGACTAGGTGGACTGGCCGGAGGTAGGAGCTCACTCGGGGATTTTTGTGCAGACTGACATGTAGGTCCCACAAGTCATAACGCCTGGTCGAATAAAAGGCGTTGACTTAATGGGCGACATGGGCCCAAGGTTAGAGTTAGATTCTAACCCTGAACTAACTTTAACCAAAGTGGTGTTTGGATGGCAGGGTTAGATTGACAACAAATGTATCCAAACAGGGCCATGGGTTGAAACGTGCCTATAACGACACTTTGTAGAGTAGTCGTTTATTGGTAGGGCTGGTTGGTAAGAGCATGTACAATGGTTGATAAGGTAGTCTTATCTTAAGTCTGTCACGTATGCAAGTGGTAGTAGTTTCTTGGCATTTTAGTGGTTTCTTGCATTATTAGGGGTTTCTTGTACGGAACAATGTACGTACTACTAGCGACAAAAGGCGATTCTAGGTTGCATTGTACTCCAACGAGTACTACTAGTGGTCGCGGGAGTGTATACCTTGTTTTGTGGGTTCGATCCCGGCCGAACGCACAACGACCTTTTTTTAAAATAGTAACTTTGCTGCGAGCCAATATTTTACACGGGTAGTTTGAGTTTTGAAGTCAAACGGACGTGCGGCACCACAATCTAGGTGCACTGGATAGCCTAGCCACGTGAATGGGTTTTCCTTCCCAGCATCCCGTGGCTCGCGTGTTCGCCCTAGCCGCACCTTGCTTGCAGCTTCCTCATCAGCTAGTAGCATATTTAAACTAGCGCCTCCCAATTAAGCCCGAGGAGCCGGAAAAGCCTGACGGGGCATTGGGAACTGTGCAATATGGCTCTGTACGTAAAGTGCTCTACTACTACTTTGTAGCTTGTGGTGTTGCACGCATGGACTTCACTCCATTATCGGCTCTACTATAAAATAAATTCCTCTTGACGTGTTTTTTGAAACGGAGGCAAAAGCTTTGCTTCATCTCATTCATAAAGAAGGAACTACTAACAAAGTTTGATGAGATCCATTACACCTCCACAAATGGAAGCGAAAAGCTTAGTCTCGCTGTATCAAATAACTCAAATGTTCTGCCCTCGCAGTAACCGTGGCTGATAAACAGGCTGCTAGTGTGTGCGTGAGAGGAGCGGCTGAGTAGGCCAGCTACGTGAGAGGAGCGGCTGAATAGAGCACCGAGAGTACCCACTAGGCCACTATGCATTTGTACTTTCCCTGCATTGATAGTACGACGATGGTTCTAGAGAAGAGTAGTACCCTCCACTTCCAACTGTAGCTCCTTGGCCCTGAGATTCAAGAGTTCAAAACTGGTGCACCATACTAGACTAGACTAGAAGTACAGTACATCGCACTACTAGTTGAGAAAAAGTAGTACTAGTACTGCTACAGTACGAGTACATACTCCTCCGTCCCATAATGTAAGACGTTTTTTGACACTAGTTGGCATGTACAAAAAATAGCAAAAACATACCCAAAATTTCTTAATCCACGCCAAAAACTACTACCTAGTGCCAAAAATTTCTTACTAGTGCTATTATTTACAGTATAATGCAATCCAATAACATTCCATAATGCTAGTACTAGTAGTAAATAATAGCCTCACCCCTTCGCTAAGGAACGATCTACATTTGGAAGGGACGAGGCCCTGCAGTTACTACGCTCTTATCTCCTCCTCGCCAGTTCCCCTCCCCCCGAAGAGAAGGTAGTTCGTTGTTGCTCCCATGGATTCGCCAGGCGGTTCTCCTCCTCGTCGGGGCTGGGAGACCTTAGATGACGATCCTCTGGGAGAAATCACATGCCTCTCCGACGTCCTCACTGCCACAAGACTCGGTGCTTCCTGCACCAACTTTTTCAAGACGGTGCTTAAACAGGCTTGGGAAAAGGCCATGCTTGTTGTTCTTCCATGCGTCCTCGAGGAGAAGGTTCTTCTATGGGACAATCCTTCGAACAGTCCACCGCTCCCTTGCCATGGTTGCACGTTGACTCCGCTAGAGTTGCCGACATTGAGAGGTAGTCGGATTTTGTTCGATGAGCAGGTCAGTAATGGAGTTTGATCATGTAGTACTTAGTTATTCCATTTCCATCCCGTAATTTCTCTGCTGCCCACCGTCTTATATATAGGTCTGGGTCGGTGCCAACAAAGATTGGCTTGCGTACCTCCGGCTGGATACCACCATCATTTTGCACAACATCCACAGCAGTGCGGCCGTTCCGATAGACCCCTTCTCCACCATTGGGATCGGCCTTCCGGTCTGGTTGGGCTTGAATACATATGATGATGCCTACATGAGTTTGAAGAAGATAGCAATTGCGAACCGGCCAACAAAGCGACGGGGCTACGACAATTACTATCTCATCACGGTGTTCGACATAAGGGTTGCCATCAATGCAAGAGGCAGTAACGGCAGAGGCTGGCGCATGTTGGCGGCAGATTTGTACCCCTACACGTTCGAAGACGCCGTGCGCCATCTAGGCCGCATCTTCGCGGTGACAAGCCAGGGGACTTGTTTCATCTGGTTGCCATCCTACGGTACGGGAGATTAGAAATGGAATGCACAAACCATCATTTGCATCCCTAACGGTACTCCATTATTTTGCAGGGACCAGTCATCCCCCGATCAAAATAAGATCGTCGATCCTGGATGTGCATTTGCATCCGCGATTCGGTCTAACCTGGAACCTTGTAGCTGACTTTGGCATATTGGGATCAACTATCTTAGGAGTCGTTACCCATGGTACCACTGATGTGCAACATGGTCACACAATCTACCATGATCGGACCGTCACCATCTACCCAGGTATTCCATTTTTTAACCCTCTCGCCTTCTCTTTCATTGTTATACTAGTAGTATACTTACTACTACTAGTAGGAGTACTTTTTACCTTGGAGGATGTGTATAGCTAGCTAGGCCCTTGAAGACTTGAACCCACTAGCTGACACCATTTTTGTTTTTCCATGTCTTACTATCTCATCCATGTAGCCAAGAGTGGCTATATATAATAAGCCGGTTATTTTACTTCCTCTATACCGGAGTAGTACTATTTTCTGCATAGTATTACTGACCACCATATTTGAGCACAACATTATTATGCATGGACCTTGACTATGTACATCACCATGTGTGCAGATCTGAGATGCCGCGTGTACCAGATGAACGACGCTGAGTTCGACCCCCGTGATGCTACGTGGGTGCCGAGGAACACTCTTGGAGAGTACTCGCTTTTCATTGGGGACAACTACCCCATTATGAAGCGGATGACACCTTCCGTGCACGACACGGAAGGACTGCCATTCATGAAGCATGGTTGTGTCTTCAGTGCACACTACCAGATGAACGACATGCTGGGACACACTATCCCTGATTTATGCCGCTTTAGCTTGGATGAGTCTCCATCGTGTGGAACTGGACTAGAAAGCTGCGACAATGATTCCCGTTGCCCACCGCTATGGATCGTGCCATCCATGAAGAACACCTGGGACTGGAACCTGGAGGAGGACATGTAGCCCATCTATAACGTGTAAGTGGAGTACGGTAATTGTGAATGGTAGCGCTGTGAATATATGTAGACTAGTCGTGCACAAATTTATCACATGAATTGGAGATGAACTTGTGTGGCATACTGGCGTTTGTCCTTTAGAATTTATTACTAGTAAATGTGTTATCTGTACGTGCAACTTGTGTGGTTGTTGCACGGGCTCCAACACGCTCTTTGAGAAAAAAGATGGCACAACTTTGGATATACGTGATGTGGCGGCATCATACAGTAGCATCGTTCGCTATAGTTGTAGTACACTCCTACTAGGACGACAACTCCTATAAAACCTTGCGCTTGGCTCTTTGCCTCTTCGGGAGGTTCAACAGTTCGTACTCGTGTGAACCTTGCACTTGGCACTTCGCCTCTTCGGAAGGTCCAACAATGATGATACTACAATACAATATGCTTCTGGCAATCTGACACCGATTGAACTGTTGCACGTCCACCGCGATGGCGAGGGTGAGGGCGAGGGAGAGGGAGAGGGAGAGGGTACTGTAGTCAAAACCCTCTCCTCGTCCTATGAACCACCGCGCGCGTGGGCAAGGGAGAGGCGTAGTAAGCAAGCTTCTCCTCGTTCGGCGAGTTGATGGGACACATCAAAGCAGTACTAGTACTAGTATTCCATACTGCGTCCTTTCCAATTAATATGGCTTAATTTGAAACGAGAAAAATACACTGGCGGTCAACGTGTGTAACAATACGCTCTTTACGGTCACTATATATAGTTTTGTGGTGATTATATGATCACTAGCTCATCATAGAGCACCGTATTGCACCCTACTGACCGGCAGTCGACGTGGCACTTTGTTGACTGGTTAAATTGTCACCTGGTTTCTGGGTCCCACCTGTTAGTTGGCAGAGCAAAGAAATCAGTTAAACAAAACTTTACGCAGGCGTGACAGGAGTCCAACCCTTGCGCACGAACCACCCTGGCTGTGTATGTGAGTGCATGCACGTGTACTCCCTCGGTCTTCCAACAAAGAGTGTACATCGGCTAAAAAACAAAGAGTGTAGTACATGATGTACATCTACACTTCCAATGCATTTAGCCTTTAATCTAAATCGATATTGATTGACTAATGGACCAACTTGTGCTCTAGGTATAGGCTACATGTCTATCCTTAATTACAGCATGCAACGGCCTTCATTTAATCTTCTTCTCTCAATGGTCGCATGCACACATAAGTCTGCTACTTTTGGGCGTTAATTATGCCCTGGTAAATGTGTAAATCTCTAAATGTACAGTCTTTCACGGACGTAGGGAGTAGGTTGAGCACTTGAGCGTGAGCGTGTGTGTTGCGTCATGTGTTGTGTGCCGCATGGGTGCGTGAGTGTTGCGTGCGTCCATGTGTACGTGTGAGTGTTGCATGTTGCATGCATGCATGCATGCATGGGGCTTACTCCCTCCCATTGACATGTTCATATTTCAAGCTTCCTATGTTCCCTCCATATGGTGATACTCCCTCTGTTCCCAAATACAGAGTAAAAGCCTCCCTCTGTTCCCAAATACGGAGTATTTGTCTTTCTACAGATTTCAACAAGTGACTAGGTACAGAGCAAAATGAGTGAAGTGAGAGTAGATGCATAGGGATACTGTAGAAAGGAAGTCTTCGCGATCCATTTTCCCCATCTCGGTCAGAGAGAACTATTCAACTAGTCTTCACAGTGAAGTGACAATACATGTTGCAGCAGATGGGACACGTAATTAATAAGCTGAACCAGCGTGTTGGTGTTACTAAATCAGCCTTACCCAAGATCGCCATCATGTTTGCCAAGAGAGCACGCTCATAAATACGCCTACGCACCTATGTCCTCCATTAACTGACATATGGGCTCTCTTGTGGTGGACCCACATGTCATCGGTGTAACTATTTACACTCCGAAGGACGGTATATCCTGGTACTAGTACTAGTAGAATTGAGATTTAATGCACTTTCTTCCCCGTCTTCCACTCTTCTTCCTCCTCTCTTCTTCTTCCTCCTCTCTTCCCCATCGCCGCCGACACCATTTACCCCGCTCCACCGCCGCTTTGCCGCGCCATCTTCCTTGGTAGCTCGCGCGTACCATATCCCCCCGCTCACTTCTCGGCCACATGAGGAGAAGCTTCTTCGCTCGCCCGCCCAAATCCACTTCCCCGCTGGCTCGCAGGCACCGAAAACCCCAATGGCAGAACCGACTGACACGCAGATCCGCAATTGGAATTGCCTCCCCAATGTTCTCTTGGAGCAGATCTGTAATCGTATGGACCTACTCAGCACCGTCCGTCTGGCCGTATGCTCGGTGTCTTTGTACCATCTACTCGTCTGCAACCGGCCGGCTCTTTTCAATACACCCTGCTTGCTGATGCCCGATCCTCGCAGGTGGCCCAGACACCGACTTGACGATCCTACAAACGTTGCCGTGGTGCCCCTCGACATGCTACCACTACACGTCCACTTGTCCTTCATGCGCGACCACTACTGGGCGGGCGTGAAGGCCAACTGGATCGTCCTCATCCACCAATCCCATAGTCCATGGCGTCTCGTGGATATCTACACCCAGTGAGAGATCATCCTTCCATCGTTGGATACCGCCGCCATTGAGCCTCGCGGCCCGCCGGACACTCCTGCCTAATACGCATGAGACGCATCAAGCTTTTGGCTCGACCTCTGTTTGCTGAAAGTTGTTATCTGCGAAGTGCCCACACCATCAGAAGACTACATGGATTACAAGCTCATTGCCTTGTTCAACATGGGATTAGTCTATCTGGAATCCGGCCGCCATACATGGTTATGGCTCATCGTCAATCCTGTTGAGGCAACATTTCTGCCTCGATGCTATAGTGCATGATGGCATCGTTCTGCGATCGACGCATGATTGGCTGCCTATACTGGTGGAATCTATCGTCGTGTAATTGTTCTATCTCATCTCATCTTTACCTTATGAATACGACTGCGTGTTCATTGTTACAAATTTAGAATAGATAGTATGTCTATGACCACATCATTGCTATATGTTCCTCTCATTTCCTAGATTTTTATGACCACACATGTTATTGTTAGAGTTGATATGAGAACATTTGGCATCTAATTATTGTTAGAATACATATTATGAGCATAACACCATGATTGCTATATGTTACTCTAATTTCCAAGATTTTTATAACAACGCATGTTATTGCTTAGAGTTGATATGAGAACAGTAGTAGTAAGTGCTATGGTAGAATATGAGTACGCTCTTTCATAGTTGTTTCCCTCTCATTGTTACATGATGTTTGAACCATGACATATTTCTAGAATATGAAAGCCATTGGCTTATTTTTTAACTTGGGGTATGATTATGACCACGACATTGCAATTCTCTGTCTATGATATGTGTCACTGTTATAATAATCTTAATTCCACACATACTCTGAACATGATTGTTTATTTTTGTCCTTTTGGTCTCCAATTTGAATTGTTGCAGCAGACGAAAATGCGCTGGCCTTCATGATTCCAGGACCTGGAATCATACCAGCCGATGGGTGGTGGTTTATCGCTTGTTCAGATGATGGCGGTCATTTGATGCTCATTCGCACGTACCAAATTGACCAAACCATTACATCAAACCACATGCAGTACAATGCGTGGGGCGTTCGTGACATTGATGGCTATGGCTGCTTCATGTTCGAGAAAGATCCCATCTCCGTTGGGCTAGGCGTATTCAACTGGACGGGTTTACAGCCTTGGCAACCACTCCTTGTTCCTCGGGCTCAATTATCCGATCATCCAACCAATCATCGATCATATCACCGGCGATGATTATCGTGCTATGCAACTTCCATTCGCCAGGGGGGACTGTGTTTACACATCATACCATGGGTTTCATGAATCACCATATCCAGAGATTCGTCGACACAGCTTGTTGCTAGATAATCTTCAGTGTGTGAAAGGGATCAAGCTTCCATGCGATCGATGGCTTCTGCAAACCCGACATGCGGCGATGTGGTTCATGCCAACAACAAATATGCACAACTAGATTCGTGCTGATATCTAGACTGAGCCATGTATTCTGCTGCTATAGCATGACCCTCTTTTGTTGGATATTATGTACTGTTGTTAGTTTGAAGCACTCCTCTAGTTTGAAGGATAGATACCTTCCTGGGATCAAGTGCATCCTAACTCACCTACGTAGGATGTACTGATAATGATGATGGAGATGCCGTGCTGAAGCCATAAATATATATATATATATATATAGGGTGGGTCTATTATAATAACACCCCTTAAGACCTTATTCTGCTAACACTGGAGGCTTATTCTACTAACACCCCGAACCAAACCGACCCAACAAAGAAACAAAAGTGCCCGCTCCCCACCCTGCCATGTCAAACCACCACCCGGCCCACCCCTCCCCCAGACCATCCACCTTCTTCCCCCCTTCAAATCCCAACCTCGACTCCACCACCAGCGCCCTCCCCAAACTACCTTCCACGGTGGCGCGCCCCAACCCACTCCAACTGCCGGCCGGACCCCACCCACCTACCATGGCCGGCGCGACCCCAACCCCCTCCCATGGCCGCGCGCACCCATCTACCTCCCATGGCCAGCGCCCCCTCCTACCGCCGGCTGCCACCGACAACGGATCCACGACCCTCACCACCGGACCCGCCATCGTCTGGATCCGCATGACCGCGTCCCAACCTTCGACGAGGCCCCATCGCTGCTCTTACCGACCATGGACCTGTGCCTCCACCTCCCCCGGTGCGGCCACAACCACCAGATCTAGCCGCCACCGGCCCCCGGCGTGGCCTCACCCGCCCGATCCGGCCACCACCGCCCCCCTACGACCACTACCGAAGCTCCTCTGCGCGACATTTGGTCGCCCGCACTCGCGGATCCCTGCCGTCGCGCCGGGGGATGACTTAGGTAATTTCTCCTTCTTTCCCCTTCTCCTCGCTCGTCACTCCCCTATCTGTTGTTCCATCGAATAATTCCCAACGCCTCCTCTATTTTGTATGTCTGGCAGCACTCCCTACATCGACGAAGAAGGTGAAATCGCATTAGTGCAGCTCACTCTGTCCGTTGTTTTTTGGGTTCAAATGCAGGTCACTACGTCCACATCGTTGGTGCTTCGAGGGGCGACCTGCAGTTAGCCCCCTACCCTCCGTGTCCTAGCGGCCACCACATGCGGGCGACTGCACCCATCGTCAGCACGAGAAGGGGTCCTCTGACGAGTGCGCGTGCAGTACCCTTGCCGGATCGTGTCGTCGCCAGAGCCACCATGTGAATCGCACGAGCACACACTTATATGCAGTAAGCACCGAAACTTTCACTCATTAGTTGTGGGGTGGTTCACTACACCACTCACCACATGATACGGTTCGGTTTTGTTGTTTGCAGAAGGTTTTCTTGTCTACAATGAATCGACAATACCCGGATTTCGCGTGTGACTGCAGTCCACAGTATGGCCACCTACAGCTCTCTCTCCCTCCCGTGGAAGTATATCACGAGCAAAAGGGCTTGGAGCATGCGGTTCTGTTCTGCGTCAGGGAGCCATGCCTCCATCCGTGCTACTCGCTGGGATTTTTGCCTGAGAGGACAACGACAGCCACACGACAAGCTGTGCTTGTGCAGGTCTGCTGCCTCCGACCAAGGTGTGGTGGCCACACGGCGAGGCGCGCCCCCACCTGGAGTCCACCCCATGCATGCAGTTCGGTGCTCCTCTATGTGTGGTTAATCGGAGCACCGGTTCCACCGCCGTAGCTATTGTTGCAGTTTTGTTGCCATTTTTGCAGTTCCTGTAATTTGGACAGTGAGCCTCCATCCGTGCGGTTTGCCGGCGCATCCATGCAATACGGCGCGCGTGTGTGTGCAGTACTGTTAGAACCTGACGATTCGCTTTGTAGAAAAGGATGGAGCATTCCACTTGGCTGTAGTGGATAAAAAATGAAAGACACAAATTTATACAAATTAAAAAATGCAGTTCACTAGAGTCGACACAGCGGCCCAACTCCTCGCGCAGTGCAGTCCGTTGGCGCACAGCTTGTAGATGCGAGAAGCTTGGTCAACGCATGTTTATATAAAAATGTTAAAAAAATGAAATCATAATGATGTGGTTCACTTACGCCTGACATGAAGCGCACTTCACTTACTCGCCTAAAAAAATAATTGTGTTGTTTCGTGTGTCTCAAAAATTAATTGATTGTGTCAACACAGGCAGTGCGTTTGGTCGTCGGATGTGGTTCACTTTTGAGAGTGATACTATTCACTTGCGCCCAACATGAAAGTGCGATTTTTTAAACGAAACAACAAGATAGCAATGAGGTTCATTTGACATATGTCGCGGTTCATTTGCCTCATCTCTGCGGTCCACTCTCGTTCATAAAAAACTTGGAAAAAAGACAACAAAAACTCGTTTGAGAAAATGTACGTCCGACAACAGAAATCATGAAGTTCACTTGACTCTTTGATGTAATGCGTTTTTTGACTGAAGCAGTGCGGTTTTTGTTGGATGAAGTTCACTCGTGGATTTGGGTGTCGCGAAAAACAGAGTGTCCGCATTTCGGTAAATTTAAAACTGCTCTTAAACCGTAAGGAATTAGAGAGAGTGTTCTACATGAAAAAGTTGCATCTCATCGATATCTTTCAAACAACATATCATTTGAATCATTTTGACAACCGGTTTGTAAAAATTTCACGAAAAATGGCTGCTGCCTCTCGTCGTCAGCCACACGATTTTTAAAATTAACTAAAAATCGTAAGGAATCTGGAAAACATTTCAACATATGAAAGTTGCGCCTCGTCTGTAGATTTCCAATGGCGTATCATACTCCCATTTCGACAAACGGTTAGAAAACTGGAGTGAAAACAGTAGCAAAAAATTAAAAAAAAATTGAAAAACAGAATTCCGCGATTTAGTAAATTTGAAACTGCTCTTAAACCGTAATGAATTAGAGAAAATAATAGATATGAAAAAAGATACGCCTCGACGATATCTATCCAACGGTGTATCATTTGCTTCGTTCCGACGAGCTGTTTTAGAAGAAATCACGAAAAAACGCTTGCTGCCACTCGTCATGGGCAGCACCATTTTCAAAACTGCTCTTAAACCGTGTGGAATCTCGAAAAGTGTTCAACATGTCGAAGTTGCGCCTAACCCATAGCTTTTCAACGCTATATTACATGCGTCATTCCGATAAATGGTTAAAAAAATTAGAGTGAAAACAGTACCGAAAAAACAACGCGTGCAGTTTTTTCCGACGAGAAGTTCACTCGTGTGAGTACTGCAGCACACTTGGTTCAAAGAATGACGTGCACTTGCGTTGAGCGTGTAGTGCGAAAGTGTTATCAGAATAGTTATTTTGCTAATATTAGCAGTACCACTTATCTGTCAAAATCTTTCATCATTCACTTAAAACAGTCGATTGATCATACATTGAGTACCATATAACTGGAATTACCGATGCAAGTCGAAGAAGGATTGGCCGGTGCTGCCGGCTGGCGTCAAGTTCGATCCCACGGATCAGGAGCTGATCGAGCACCTTGAGGCCAAAGTGAGTGCTGACAGCGCGAGATCTCAACCTCTCATCGATTTGTTCATACCAACCATGGACAACGAGCACGGCATATGCTACACCCAACCTGAGAAACTTCCAGGTAAGACACGGATCGGCCGTCTACTTGCACAAACATATTCCTTTGTTTATAGCTCTATTTTTCTTTTTAGACGCAGACCTGGTGAAGAAATTACAATTTGACAGTTAATAAAAAGTGAAACAAGTGACTGCAACATGCCAAAGATGTTATGAAAATGCCAACTATGTACACTAAAACATGTATTCGATAATCCGCAGTATCACAATCGAGTGGCCTAAGAAAGCATTTCTTCCAACAGTAATTTAGGGCATTCAAAAGGGCACGTGGACGCGTCGCAAGATACAACAGAGTCACGGCATGCACGCGATGTGGCACAAGACCGGCAATACCTTGCTGGTGATGGTCAACGGCCGGCAGACGAGCAGCAAAAAGGTTCTGGTGGTGCACACCAACAAGAACTTCGACCAGCAGAGGACCAACTGGGTGATGCACCGGTGCCACCTCGGGAACCTGGAGCAAGAGAAGGAGCGGGAGCTGGTCCTCTACAAGATTTTCTACCAGACGAACACTAGGGCCAGGAGTAAAAAGATTATAAGTTAGTTTGGTATTGGTAGTTGTACTACCTTGTCGTCCGCAAGTTGGTATTGTTGTTAACGATCTTTTGGTATGAACTTGCATTTGCTTCCAACCATCATGCGAAGGGTTGACATGGATATAAAGCTGAATCATTTGTTTCAAAACGAATTTTTAGGCACCTGATTTTTATTTGATGGGTAGCATAAGCACCTGCCGTTCGAATTTCCAGTTCTCCAATTTTTTCGACACAAGTGCATGCACTTATTATCACGATGAAAAAACAATATCCCTGCTGCATCCCATTTATCAGCTGGTACTTGCAGAATTCTCTCGTTTATTGAGCACGTATATTGTTTTTTCAAGTCGAGCAAGTTTCAACTGGGCTGTAGACGCCTGTGCTTGGTTTTGTTTTTAACGAAGCCCAGCCCATGATTTACAACGGGCACAAAGATCCAAGAGGGTATCTCATCGGCCTCGACCCCAAATAAGTTAGTTATATTTTGTCTTACAACATCCGCATGCAGTTTTTTACTTGAATCAAACACACAAAGACAGTTCTATTTTCCTCTTGAAACGCATGTCCTACATCCGCTTTCTAATCTCTACCTATAGTTTTACTAGTTCATATACACGATCATTATATTGAAAACACATAAAATTCCTTTTCATATTTACATCCTTATTTTGTTGTTTTTCCCACCCAGTAGCTGATTTTTTACCACCGGTTTTCCCTTAAACCAACTCAATTGTCCCGCGTCTTATTTGCTTACAAAAACAAAACGATTTTTTGGCAAATCAATAAGTTCTTAAAAAATGTTTATCATTTCGATGACAAAGAGTTCGGACTCCACCAAATATGCAAAATAAGGTTGAAATTTTGACCGTGGTCCCGGCGTAAAATGGGCTGTAATAAATTACTTGAGAATTAGCAAATGGACTGTAAATTATTAAAAAATAGCAAATGGGCTTTATGTTGTCTGCCACAGATTTGGAGGCTGACTTGTGGACCTACTAAGTTCATGCATACACAAGGTTTCGCAAAAAAGAAACTTAGTCAACAATCGACTCTACCAGCGCCAGACCATTAGATGTCAATCTAACGGTAATCGTGCTTCTTCAGTCTCTAATCTTCCTGAACCAGCCGCCCAAACCAGCGCCGTCGGAACCACCTGCTCCCACCTCCCGTGGCCGGCTGTGCTGCCGGGCAGGCCTCACGATCCCATCATACTCGCATTCCTGGCCTGTCTATCCCTCTACTCACCCACACCTCCCATTATTTTCCGGCAACGACAGCCGAACCAGTCAACCCTCATACTCTCCACCGCGTGGGCAGCCACTGCCGTGTCTTCCGCGGATCCA
Source organism: Aegilops speltoides (assembly GCA_021437245.1). Taxonomy (NCBI): domain Eukaryota; kingdom Viridiplantae; phylum Streptophyta; class Magnoliopsida; order Poales; family Poaceae; genus Aegilops; species Aegilops speltoides. The sequence goes on along the minus strand of CM038142.1, from coordinate 308,555,758 downwards.
TGTTGTTCCCTTCGTAGGCCTCGCCGTCGTCCACCGCCCTGGTGCTCTCGGGCGGCATGGTCAACTTGGTCAATGAACGACATCCATCGGAAGTGGACTGTATGTGGAGAGGCTGACAGCTGGGTCAATGGCCGCACACAAGGAAATGCCTCCTTATTACGGGCAAAATAATGATTCCTCCACCTGACATCTGGGACCTGCCGGAAGGGCCTCTCAGATTTTGAAAAAAGTTCCTCCACGACAGTCGGACCCACCAACTATATCTTCGCACGCAAGGAAGTGCCTTCTTATTGCGCACAAAAAACTGAATACCCCCTGCCAGCTGGGACCCACCATAGTGGGAGGCTGACTTGTGGGCCTACTAAGTTGATGGGGACGGAGGGCTTTGTCAACTTAGTCAATATATGAACAATTCTAGCTCTATTGACCGTACGATGTGCATCCAACGGCCGTAGTGCTTCTTCAACCTCTGGTCTTCTTGCTCCAGCTGCCTAAAGCAGTGCCGGTCGTGCCGCATGCTCCTGCCTCCCATGGCCGACTGTGCTGCCACGGAGGCCTCACCACCCCCATACTACTCCCACCGCTGGCCAGGCCATCCCTCCACTCACCCACTCCCCAAGATTCTGCGGCGACGGCAGCCTCACACCGCAGCCAACCAAGAACCCTCAGACTCCTCTCGCGTGGGCATCCACACCGCGTTTCCCCGCTCTGCGTCGTCCCTTCCTAGGCCTCGCCGTTGTTCACCGCTGTGGTGCTCTCGACGCAAGTGGTCAATGTGGTCAACGACCGACTTCCATGGAAGAGTATGTATGTGGAGAGGCCGATAGCTGGGTCCACAACAATGCAAGGAAGTGCCTCCTTATTACGCCAAAAAATAATTATTCCTCCACTGACAAATAGGGACCGCTGACGGGCCACCGATTTCACAAAAAATCGTTTCGATCGCTGGGACCCACCGGACGGCTACCGATTTTGTGAAAAACGTTCCCCCATTGTCACTCGACCCACCGGAAGTGCCTCCTTATTACGCACAAAAATGAATACTCCCCGCTAGCCGGGACCCACCTTGGTGGGAGGCTGACTTAATGGGCCTACTAAGTTGATGGGGACGGAGGGCTTTGTCAACTTAGTCAATATGAACGATTCGAGCTCCAGTGACCGTACGATATCCATCCAATGGCCGTAGTGCTTCTTCAACCTCTGGTCTTCTTGCTCCAGCCGCCCAAAGCAGCACCGGTCGTGCCGCATGCTCCTGCCTCCCGTGGTCGGTTGTGCTGTCGTGGAGGCCTCACCGCCCCCTATTATTCCCACCGCTGGCCAGGCCCTGCGGCGACGGCAGCCTCACACCGTAGCCGAACTAGTGAACCCTCGTACTCCTCTCCGCGCGGGCTTCCACTGTCGTGTCTTCCCCATCTCCGCATCGTCCCCTTCCTAGGCCTTGTCGTCGTCCACCTCCCTGGTGCTCTTGGCGCGGCATGGTCAACATGGTCAAGGAATGACTTTCATCGGACGTGGACTGTATGTGGAGAGGCTGACAGCTGGGTCCACGGCCGCAACAAGGAAGTGCCTCCTTATTACGCGGAAAATAATGATTCCTCCACCTGACAGCAGGGACCTACCAGACGGGCCACCATATTTCGCAAAAAAATGTTTCCCCCCTGACTGCTGGGACCCACCAACTACATCTTCGTACGCAAGGAAGTGCGTCCGGGCAAAAAAAAACCGATTTGCCCCCCTGACTGCTGGGACCCACCAGCTACATCTTCGCACGCAAGGAAGTGCCTGACAGTCGGGACCCACCTGGTCGAAGCGTACGTAGCATTGTCATTCTGTTCGCGAATGTGTATGTACATACTGGTGGATGTAGAGGCGTGCACGTGTCGTAGTAGAGGCGCGCACGTAGCATGTACACGTACGTACAGCGGCCAGTGTGCAAGAAAGAAAATATGGCCAAGTACGTACATACGGGCGGGGTCTCGAACGCCTACTCGCTCATACGTACTACCGGGGCTTGTGTACATGGCTGGGTCGGAACGGAGAAACTGCGTCGTCGTCGTGTTCATGGGGAGGCAACGGAATGTATCGTGTTCATCGGGACGCAACCGAATGTGTCGTGTTCATCGGGAGGCAACGGAACGCGTGGGAGCCAACCGGCTTGGATGGAACAGGCGATGGAAACAAGGCCTGGTGTACCGTAGAACGGAGGAAACGACCTTGTGTTCGACCGGCCACATTCGAAACGAGATCTTGTTCATCGGGAGGGGTCTGGCGTACTGCAAAACAGAGGAAACAGACTTGTGTTGGACCTCCTACGGTCGAAACGGGGTCCTGTTGATCGGGAGGGGTGTGGTGTACCGCAAAATGGAGGAAACGGACTTGTGTTGGAGCGCTAGGGTCGAAACGGGGGTCCTGTTCATCGGGAGGGGTGTGGCGTACCGCAAAACGGGACTCCACGGGATACTGTTCATCTGCACCGTCGACCTCCTCCAACCTCCACGGGCTACTGTTCATCCACCGTCGACCTCCTCCAGCCTCCCCCTGCTCCTGTTCATCCACGGGCTCCTGTTCATCCAGCCTCTACCGCGCGCTACTCCAACGGCTACTGTTCAACCACCCCTCCATGGGCTACTGTTCATCCACCCCTCCACTGTCTATTGTTCATCCAGCCCTCCACGGAGTCGTCCTGTTCATCCAGCCCTCCACGGGGTCCTGTTCATCCAACCCCAACCGGCTCGATCGATCGGGGTCCTGTTCATCCAGAGGCAACACCACGGGGTCCCGTTCATCCACCCCACCACTCACTTTGTTCATCCAAACCCCCGCAACGCCACTTTGCTCATCCAGAGGCAACATCGATCGGCTTGATTAGCGGCAGAGTGAAGGAATCGCCGCGATCGGGTTCGCTTAACACCATCGATCGATCGCTCGGTTTCATAACGTGTAGCTGCGCAGGCAATTACTCGGGTTCGATTAGAGCCCAACACCTCGCTTCGGGTTCGATTCTGACCAATGCCTCGCACACACGCGCGTACGTGTATGAGAGAAATGCGCATCGCTCGGCCCCCGACCACCCACCGTAACCGGGAACTCCCCGAAATTTTCCTCGCCCTCGCTTCTACCACGGTTTTTCCATCATGGACGGCCCAAAGAATGTCATGCAGCTGCGTCTCGGCCCGCCCAGGACGAAAAGCCCATTTTCTATCATGATTTTTTGTCATAGAAGTAGGAGCCCACCACATCTATGATGATACCGGGTTTTGTCACAATTATCGTCATAGAAGTGTCATAAGTATGACAGGAAAAAAATTCGTTCTACCCAAAATGTCACGGATGTGTCTTTTTTTGTAGTGAGAGGGCCTAGATTGATTTCTCGTGGCTATAGAGGCTTGCCGCGGCGGAACTTCTGATCTAGGTTATTTTCTGGAGGTTTCTGGATTTATAGGAATTTTTGGCGTCGATCTCACGTTAGGGGGTCTCCTAATCGCCCACGAGATAGGGGCCCACGCCTGGGGGTGGCGCCCCACCCTCGTGGACAGCTCAGACTCTTCCGCCCAACTCTTTTACTCGAGGGCTTCTTTTGGTCCATAAAAATCATCAAAATTGGCATGTCAATTGACTCCGTTTGGTATTCCTTTTACGTAAAACTCAAAAACAAGGAAAAAAGCGAAGCACTTTGGGCTCTAGGTTAATAGGTTAGTCCCAAAAATCATATAAAATAGCATATAAATGCATATAAAACATCTACGATGAATAATATAATAGCATGAATACTTCATAAATTATAGATACGTTGGAGACGTATCAGCATCCCCAAGCTTAATTGCTGCTCGTCCTCGAGTAGGTAAATGATAAAAGAAATAATTTATGAAGTGTGAATGCTAGTAGGTGCAGAAGTTTGATCAATGATAATTTCAATCACCTTTTCTAGCATCATTATATGTCATAACAGTAGCTCATCTCATAAAACTCTTCATGATCAAGTAACAAGCTATTCACATGTTAAAGTATAGATCATAAACTTTCTTGACAACTAACAAACAGTGCTCTTAGTCATCAAACAATTGCAATTCATCTTATTTTCAGGAAGGGTCTATGTAAGAGCTTTGATTTAGCAAATCCCACATACTCAACTATCATATAGTCTTTCACAAATGCTAACACTCATGTGATATTTATGGTTCAAAGTTTTAATCGGACACAAGAGAAAGATAGGGGCTTATAGTTTTGCCTCCCAACCTTTTACCTCAAGGGTAATGTCAACAATAATACTTTATGAAAACCTACATCCAAGTGGATATATATATATATATATATCCAGATCGCTCCAACACAAAGTGCTTGCCAAAGGAAAAAGTGTAAAAAGGAAAGGTGATGATCACCATGACTCTTGTATAAGGGTAGAAGATAAAAGTAAAAGATAGGCCCTTCGCAGAGGGAAGGAGAGGTTGTCATGCGATTTTAAGGTTGCACAAAATCTTAATGCAAAAGAACGTCACTTTATATTGCCTCTTGTGATAGAGACCTTTATTATGCAGTCCGTCGCTTTTATTTATTCCCTATCACAAGTTCGTATAAAGCTTATTTTCTTTGAACTAATAGATCATACATATTTAGAGAGAAATTTTTATTGCATGCACCGATGACAACTTACTTGAAGGATCTTACTCAATCCATAGGTAGGTACGGTGGACTCTCATGGCAAAACTAGTTTAAGGGATGTTTGGAAGCACAAGTAGTATTTCTACTTGGTGCAAAGAATTTGGCTAGCATGATAGGGAAAGGCAAGCTCAGCATGTTGGATGATCCAAGACAATATAACGTTTCGGATATAGGAAAACATATCCCATTAAGTTGTATTCCTTGTCCAACATCAACCTTATAGCATGTCATATTTTAATGAGTACTCACAATTACAAAAGATGTCCAAGATAGTATATTTATATGTGAAATCTCTCTTCCTTCAATATTCTTTCATGAATTGTTCAAGTGACCAATTCTGCGTTTGCTAACTTTCAATAAGTTTACTACCTACACTTATTATGTGTGAAGTCATTACTCCCCATGGTATAAGCATATGAAACATATATAAATTCAGATTTATGACATTTAATCCATTCAACCATTTACTCATCGAATATACGTGAAGCGCGTGAGTAAATGACAAACTACTCCAAAAAGATATAAGCGAAGAACACTGAGTAGTCAAATAATTAACTAGCCATGGGAGGATTCTTTGTCATTCAAGATTTCAGATCCAATGATTTTATTCAAACAACAAGTAAAATTGGAAAATACGCTCCAAGAAAAACACATATCATGTGACGAATAAAAATATAGCTCCGAGTAAAGTATACCGATAGTTTTGAAGACGAAAGAGGGGATGCCTTCCGGGGCATCCCCAAGCTTAGGCGCTTGAGTCTTCCTTGAATATTACCTTGGGGTGCCTTGGGCATCCCCAATCTTAGGGTCTTTCCGCTCCTTATTCTCCTCATATCAATATCTCACCCAAAGGTTGAAAACTTCAATCACACAAATCTTAACGGAACTTCGTGAGATAGGTTAGTATGATAAAGAGTAAACCATTCACTTTGGTACTGTCAAAGACAAGGTTCATAATTGTTCTCACACAATTCCTACTGTACCATATCATTTCTAAAATTTATATTGAGAAATATAAGCCATAGAAACTAGAAAACAAGCAAACTATGCAATGAAAATAGAATCTGTCAGAAACAGAACAGTCTGTAATGATCTGAACACAACCATACTTCTGCTACTCCAAAAATTATGAAATAAATTGGTGGACGTGAAGAATTTGTCTATTAATCTTCTGCAAGAATAATCAACTCAAAATCACTCTTCTGTAAAAACGATGGCAGCTAATCCTGTGAGCGCAAAGTTTTAGTTTTTTACAGCAAGATCACATTAACTTTCACCCAAGTCTTCACAAAGGTCTTACTTGGCAATTTATTGAAACAAAAGCTATAAAACATTATTACTACAGTATCTTAATCATGTAAACACAAAAAGACAGCAAGGGTAGATATTGGGTTCTCTCCCAACAAGCGCTTTTCTTTAATGCCTTTTAGCTAGGCATGATGATTTCAATGATGCTCACATAAAAGAAAAGAATTGAAACATAGAGAGAGCATCATGAAGAATATTACTATCACATTTAAATCTAACCCACTTCCTATGCCTAGGGATTTTGTGAGCACATAATTTATAGGAACAAGAATCAACTAGCATAGGAAGGCAAAACAAGTACAACTTCAAAACTTTAAGCACATAGAGAGGAAACTTGGTATTATTGCAACACCTACAAGCATAAATTACTCCCTCATAATAATTTTCAGTAGCATCATGAATGAATTCAACAATATAACCATCACATAAAGCATTCTTTTCATGATCTACAAGCATAGAAATTTTTCTACTCTCCACATAAGCAAAATTCTTCTCATTTGGAATAGTGGGATCACTAATTCCTAAAGTTGACACTCTTCCAAACCCACTTTAGATGATAGTATTATTCATACTCCAAAAGATATAAGTGAAGTTCATGGAGCATTCTACAATTAATATATACTAACCAATATCCAAGCTCAAAATATGTAAGTGAAGCACACGAAGCATTCTATAAAACCATACTCAAAAGATTTAAGTGAAGCACAAAGAGCAATTCTATAAGATCATACTTAAAAGATATAAGTGAAGCACATGAAGTATTCTATAAATAAATGAAGGGCTAACTCATACTAGCATGGTTCTTAAATAAAAAAACAAAAACACAAAGGACACAAATCATGTGAACAAAACAAAAACTAAGGTATACCGATATTTGTTGAGGAAGAAAGATGGGATGCAACCGGGGCATCCCCAAGCTTAGATGCTTGAGTATCCTTTGAAATATTTACTTGGGGTGCCTTGGTCATCCCCAAGCTTGAACTCTTGGCTCTCTTTATTCTTCTCATATTGATAGCTCCTTGATCTTCGAACACTTCATCCACACAAAACTTTAACAAAAACTTTGTGAGATCCGTTAGTGTAATAAAGCAAACTACCACTTTAAGGTACTGTAATGAACTCATTCTTTATTTATATTTGTGTTAAACCTACTGTATTCCAACTTCTCTATGATTCACCCCCCCCCCGATACTAGCCATAGATTCATCAAAATAAGCAAACAACACGTGAAAAACAGAATCTGTCAAAAACAGGACATTCTATAGTAATCTGGAAGTTTAGTAAACTTCTGTAACTCCAAACATTATGAAATAAATATGAATATTTGAACAATTTGTACAGAAGTAATGTGCAAAAAATTTCAGACCCATTTGACCTTCCAGTAAAAAAAATGCAAAATCACACGCTACAGCCAAAGTTTCTGTTTTTGTTTTGCACATAGTAAACAAGCAATCTAATCATCCTAAAACCAAAGCTTGGCACATTATTTTTATAATACAATGGATATATACAAGGGGATAATTATTTACAGAGAAAGTTCCATGAAAAATTCTACATTGTTTCCGTGAGCATGAACACAAGTGCTCAAGGTCGACCCTCACTTCTTCAATGCATAACTTTCCAATCACTTCTCTTTTTGAAAAGCTTTTTTAGGCATGAGAGGCAAGTATTTTTTTTCGTATTTTCGTTCTTTAATTTTTTTGGTATGTTTCACCCACAACTAAACAGAAACAAAAAGGAAAAACAAAATCTACTTAGTGAAGAAAGCAAACAAGCACACACGAGAATATCAACCCCACGCTATTGCTCCCCGGCAACGGCGCCAGAAAAGAGCTTGATAATCCCCAAGTGCAGGGAATCATCATAGAAATTTCCAAAGGTGGAAGTGATAAGTATGGATTGTCGAACCCACAAGGAGCTAAAGGTAAGATCAATATTCTCTCAAGTCCTATCTGCCACTGATACGACTCTACGTACATCGAACGTTTGCTTCCAACTAGATACGAGAAATAAAACTACGTTGTGGGCATGAAGAGGATAACTTTGCATGATATCGGAGAGCTAAAATATAGAAGTAGGTGCTGTTATCATAAAGTTAGAATATATTACTAAATATTATAAATAGCGAGTGTGGAATAATGATAGATCGGTGTGCGGAATTATCCTAGGCAATTGTTAACAAGACCGGTAGTCGTCATTGCAATTTCATATGAGGGAGAGGCGTAAGTTAACATACTTTCTCTTCTTTGATCATATGCGCTTATGATTGGAACTCTAGCAAGCATCCGCAACTACTAAAGATCATTAAGGTAAAATCCAACCATAGCATTAAAGCATCAAGTCCCCTTTATCCCATACGCCACAACCCCCTTACTCGCGTTTATGCTTTTGTCACTCAAGCAACCGACTATAAGCGAATCATGAACGTATTGCAACACCCTACAGCGGGAATCCCTCATGCTTGCGCAACACGGAGGGCAAAATAGGACAACACCAAAATAAAACATATAACTCGTACCAATCTAGATCATCAATCAACCCAAAGACAAAAGATATCTACTCAGAACATCATAGGATGGCAACACATCATTGGATCATAATATGTGGCATAAAAGCACCATGTTCAAGTAGGGATTACAGCGGGGTGCGGGAGAGTGGACCACATAAAAGATATGAGGATGGTGATGATGATGGTGATGTTGATGAAGACGATCACCGCGGCGATGATTCCCCTCCCGATGGCACTCCGGTGCCACCGAGAGAGAGGAGGAGAGGTCCTTCCCCTTGTGCTTCCTCCTCCATGGCCTCCCCTGGGGTAGGGAGAGGTTCTCCCTCTGGTCCTTGGCCTTCATGGCAATGATGGCCCCTCCGTGATCCTCCTCCATGTCCTCCGGTGATGATGGCCCCCTCCGGCAGGGTGCCAGGGAGGGCCTAGATTGATTTCTCGTGGCTACAGAGGCTTGCGGCGGCGGAACTTCTGATCTAGGTTATTTTCTGGAGGTTTTTGTATTTATAGGATTTTTTGGCATCGGTCTCACGTCAGGGGGGGTCTCCGAATCATCCACGAGATAGGGGCCCACGCCCGAGGGGGTGGGCGCGCCCCCCACCCTCGCGGACAGCCCGGGACTCTTCTGGCCTAACTCTTTTACTCCAGGGGCTTCTTTTGGTCCATAAAAAATCATCAAAAAATGGCACGTCAATTGAACTCCGTTTGGTATTTCTTTTCTGTAGAATTCAAAAACAAGGAAAAACAGAAACTGGCACTGGGCTCTAGGTTAATAGGTTAGTCCCAAAAATCATATAAAATAGCATATAAATGCATATAAAACATCTGCGATGAATAATATAATAGCATGAATACTTCATAAATTATAGATACGTTGGAGATGTATCAATCGTGTGGACTGCAAGTCAACATCAAGCACGTGTGTTTTCCTCGGACGATCCTTAGTATGTTTGTCCTCGAAGAAGCAGAACTGTGTGTCACTCTCTACTGCTAAACCTGAGAACATTGCTGCTGGTTCGTGCTATGCTCAACTGTTTTGATGAAGCAAACCCTCAAGGACTATGGCATCAATGTGAAGAATGTGCCACTCTTCTGTGACAATGAGAGTACCATCAAGATTGCTCATAACCCATTTCAGTACTCGAAGACAAAGCACATCCAGATTCGTCATCATTTTCTTCGAGATCATGTGTTATAGGGCGACATCTCTATTGAGCACGTGAAGACTGAAGAACAGCTAGCCGACATCTTCACAAAGCCCTTGGATGAGAAGAGATTTAGCAAGTTGCGGTGCGAGCTAAATATCTTAGAATCTTTGAATGTTCTTTGAAAAGGACATACATCCTAACACTTATGCAAAATTGATGACTTAGATGTGCAACACACGAAGTAACGTTTTTCTTCAATCAATGAAGACTAACCCTCTAAGTGTGAAGAAATTAATGAAGAATTTGATTCTCAGAGCCCTATGACAATTGTACGCGATGTCTGAAATCATCATTCTTATACGGTGGGTCACGCCACCATCAAAAGTTGAAAAACTTCAATTTGAATTTTTCCTCTGTTTTGAAATTCCTTAGTTGTTCAAATTCTTAAACTTTGCAAGCCTTCACTCTTTCCGACTATGTTCTTCACTGGAAATATATATATTTGAGTTTTCTGTCCTCTACAACATTCACTTATTGCTATTTCTTCAAGTTGACCTTTTGCCTAAGTGAATGTGATTGGACCCGTCCCCCTCTATGCTAAACTCAATCCAGTCTGTTCACAAATTCTTCATATGCGTTCTATTTGAAACCCATTCAAAATCTTCATTGTGTCCTTGTCAGCTTAAGAATTTGCGAACGAAACATTAAAATATTCTTATCTGAATTTTTCAGCTTTTGCCCCTCAAACCGTTCCGCATCCCACGATGAGATTATTCTATTCACCCACGACCTAACATGATCTCCACTTCATAGTACGCGGGTGACACATGTCTCTAGGATGAGAAGGGTCAGGGGCACGTTTGTCCATTTTCCTTGGACGAGCATTTTTTTGCCTCGGCTATAAATACCCCTCGCCCTCCCCAGACCTCTTTTACTTCGCTCGATCTCACTCCCCTCTCTCGAGCGCTCTGACCTAGCACCGCCGCTACCTTCCATCATCGCCGGTGAGGAAGAGCTTCACTGCCTCGACCTCGTCGCTGTCGTACTCACGCCGGCCACGGAAATCTTCACTCCGCCGCCACCGTAGCTGTCTTCCGCCGCCAAGTTAGGGCATGGAAGATCTGAACGGAAGAGCTTCTCAACTTCTACTCTCAGTTCATCATGTTCTTCGTCAAGGGTAAATAAAATCTATTTTTACTGCCCTTTTTTATTCCGATGATTCCCACAAAATCTTCAAAAGGTGTTTATTCTTCAACTTCCATACTCTTAAACACCACACTTGCATCTGTTCTTGATTTGTTTCTCTAAGCAACGTTTTTCTTCAAGATTCCTCAATTGTGTGGATTTTCGATCTATACAACTCTGGAACCTAAGTCAAAGAATGCTTAGTGAAATTCCTCAAGACACTCCTGGTCAAATTCCAAATTCTTCGCACATATACTTTGTTCACGGGTACACATGTCCGCTGCTGAATCTCTAGGTTCTCATCAACTTAACTCATTTGCAGCATTCCTTGAAGACAAATTGCATACCTCTTTAGAAAATTCCAGTGTTCAAAATCCTCAAGTGAAGAATATGGCTGATGGTAAAAGACCTCAGAAGGGAGGAATGAGACCAGAAGCGAATACTGCTTTTGAAATCCCTGATGACATATATGATGAATATTGCACTCCGATGAGGCCCCTCATGGCAAGGAGAACAAAAATCAGTGCAAGGTGCACATTCATAGGATAGAGAGGAGATGTGCCAAAGAATGGAGGGAGTACAGATATGTGACTCCAAAGTACATGAAGAAATTCGTCGTACACCCCCCATGCCCAAGACCTCCATTGGCACTAGGCCAAGTTGTTGATCCCACTAGCATCAAGCGGGGTGAGGATTTTCCTCGAGAATGGGCCAAGCGTCAAGCTAAGTTGGCCAAAATGGCCAAAGAAGCAGTGAAGAAATTCAACGAAGACTCTGGTGCTGCTGCCACTTAGTCCTCTGCTAGCAAGCCTAAGAAGGCTATGCCAAAGAAACCAGTAATCAAGCCAAGTTCCTCAACTGCAATGCCCTCACAGTCTGTTCCTCAAGCTACTTCTTCAAAAGCAGCTCCATTCCCCTCTATTGCAAAATCCTCGGTGACTGCTGCAAAGTCCTCGACACCTGTGCATCTTACCTCTTGCCAAAGGACCACTGGAATTTTTATTGCTTCAGGAGCATCAACGAGTTCCTCAACTCCGCCTCAGTCTTCAACCGGTCCAACCTTGCTGAAAAAAGGCTACTATTGGACGAGGCACGAGGCCAAGTCCTCACAAGAAGCAGATTGCCTTTCAAGTTCCGTCAAGTGAATACAAAGCTAATGATGAAGAATTGGCTGAAATCATCAGAGATCGACAAGCAAGGGCCGCTAGAGCCAAAAGCAGTGAAGTGCTACTTTTGCTGGATCTAAAGCTGATCCTTGATTTCATTGATCTATGGCACAAGGACCCCAACACCCCTTTGCCTGATTTCAACCTCACTCCTGGCCAAAGTCATATGTTCATGGCCTTTATTGGCGAAGAAAAATGGAAGTTTGAGAAGGCTAGGCAAGTGAAGAAAGCTCAGTACAGAAAGGAACACTTTCTGAAGAAGAATGTTGTAAACATGTCTCTTGTGAGTCTGCAGTCTGAGATCAAAGCTCTCAGTGATGAATTTGACGCTTATCGAGTAGATTGGCTAGGTGCCAAAGTCAGATTCATCAGAATGGCGAAGGGATTCAAACCAAATGTTGCAGCTTCATCACAACACGAAATTCCTCAGGCTAATACATCTGCTCAGCCCACTGAAGAAAATGCAAGCACATGTGATGAAAATCAGACTGTTAAGAGAATGAAAGCACCAGGGCTGATGAAGAAATTCCTGCCACTGAAGAAATTGCCAGGGCAACCACCAATGTTGCGCCTGAAGAACAAGCTAGGCTAGTTGAAGCATTTGCTACTATGCCTGAAGAAACTGAACATGCCAGGGCAACTGCATCAGTTGTGCCCGAAGAAATTGATCCTATTTCCTCTATTCCTTCTGCTTAGATGATAAGTATCAACCTTCCTTCTGCATTAGAAGCAAAGAAGATCAAAGTTGCAGAGAGGGTAGCAGTGAAGAAAAGGAAAGCATCATCAATCTTAGAGTCTTCAGCTCCTAAGAAAGTGAAGACTTTGATGAGCTCATTTGCACACCCCATTGATGTTGTTCCGATATCAAGCATGCCATGAAAGGAGATCATTCCCCTTGGTGAGGAATATGTCATTCCAGATGACTGTGATGAAGACAATCCTTCTACTGCTTCGTCAGAGCAGTTGGATGAAGAAATTGAAGTGGATAATATCCCTTCTACTCTGCTGGTATCATCGCCCATGCCTCAGTTCACAACTGAAGAGGCATGCGTTCATGAAATTGATGAAGAAGATGAAGATGTGGATATTGGGTCAAGCACTCCTATTCAGAATGATGACTACTGGGAAAGTCATCGCCCCAATTCGCTATTGACTACTCCTCTGCATCAACTTCCTCAGTCCCCAGTCCAAACTGAAGAAATTCATACGGGCTCTGAAGAACGTCAAGCTCGACTTCTCTCTATTCCAGAAGAAGTTCCGACCACTAGCGCTGAAGAAATGGAGGCCAAGGCTGATGCTGATGAAATTGCTCCTGAAATTCCTCAGCCCGTGGCTCCCGAGGCTGTGCGACAAGAGGCTGTGAAGACTTCCACTGTAAATATTCATCCCAAGCCACAGAGTCCTCACACCAAGAAGCAGAAGTTCAAGGCTGATGACTTCTTTGCTGAGCATCATTTCTTCTCTGACTTCAATCCATACGACTTTGCTCTACTTCGTCGCAAGCGTTTTTGGACTGCCACCCAGATGAACTTCTATTCCTCATTGTTGTTTGATAAGGACAAAGTTTTTGACCAGCAGCAACTTTCTCATGTGGATATGGAGTCTCTATTGTGCTTCACCCTAGTCCTCAGTGTTCTTCATGATGCTGGGCTGCTCAATTTCTGCACCGACATCTGTGATTGGAATGAAGAACTCATTCTTCAATTCTTTGCCATGCTATACATTTCTGGAAATGTTGAAGATGTCAATTCATGGGTGCTTGACTGGATGACCGAAAATACTCACTATAAAGCTATGGCCTCTGAATTGCTTCATGTCATCCCAGTCAGTCCTCCCACTGAAGGTGCAAGGCTCATATATGCTGAACCTAAACTCCCAAATCATCTGATGCAAGTGCTGATCAAGCAATTGAAGCCTGCCCAAGCTCCAAGGACCACATTTTCTCTATGTGACAAGAACCATTTATCGCATATTGATGAAAACCCTCAGTCCATTCAAGGGCCACAACTCTGATGAAGAAGAGGTTGTTGGCATAATGAAGAATCTGCTTTTCAATATCATACATGGTATTCCTATCAAGTATCATGATTTCTTCATGAGGACTCTGACCAATGCTGCTCTGTTGCCTTTTGAGTTAAAGCCTTACGCTCCCTGGATTATGAGATTCATCAGATCAAGGTCTTCAATTCAGTACAAGGCTGATTTTCAAAATCATCTCAGCTATTTGCCCCCGATTGAAGTCCTCAAAAGGACTATTTCCTCAGCTGATGAGAAGGGCAAGGCTGTAGTTATAGATGAAGGCACTCGTCCATTGGATGGACAGTTTCGCAAAGCTGCTTCTTATTCCACCAATGATGACTCTGCCACCCATGACACTACCGCAAATGCTTTAAAGCAATTTCCTCAAGCCACTCCTCCGCATGTGATGACTGACCGTGACTTCTCCTCAGCCTACATCAAAAAGTTGATTGAAATCACAAGTGGGTCAAGCGTCAGTTTGGTGCATTCTTCAGAACATTACAATCACTCAAAATACTATGAAGAAGAACCACTACTACTTGCATTAAGTCTTTGACCGCACTTGGGCTATTTTCTCTAACCTCTATAGTGCTGAAGATCTCAAAGAGATGGGCTTCCAACAGGACTTTGACTGGTCACAGCCACCTTCGAAGAAATTCAAGAAGGCCAAAGTTCCTCAACTAGTTGCAAGCTCATATTCCTCATCACGCGAGACGGATGAAGCCGAAGACTTGAACGACACCGCGGCAGGCCCTATACCAACGGACGACCCCAACAACGTTGGCGCTCCTCCATCGACTTCGTGATGATATTCTTCAGGGGTGTTGGTCCTCATTTTTCGTCCATTTTGGTCATTCGATGACAAAGGGGGAGAAATTTCAGTTAGTCTTCAAGCGGGTCTCTATATATGGGCGTTTTTTTGCTAAGTTACAACTCTCACTCTTCTGAAGTGTTTATTGGATCGAGTTGTAAACTTAAGTCCTATGGTGCTCTGACTCTTTTTGAACTACTTTTCTGCATGCTTATTCCTCAAGTACCTTAATGCATGCATGCTGAATTCGTCAGAGTCCATATTTCATCATGCATTTCAAATTCTTCATATCATATGATAAATGCGTGTATGAATTACAAGATATAGGGGGAGATCTCCATCATATTACTCTACAATGTGCATTTGCTATTCTAAGAAAATTCCTCAAATATGCACATCTTCAGGGGGAGTTCTTCTATATCTTGCAATCAAATTCCTCAATATCTGCATTTACACTTGATATGTTTATCCTCGTTGAAAACATAACCTATATTGTCATCAATCACCAGAAATGGGGAGATTGTAAGTGCATCTAGTGCCCCTTAGTGATTTTGTGTATTGAAGTCTTATAGGTTAAGGGACTAATGAGTTTGTGAGTATACACAGGTCTATAAGTCTATGAGGAGTTTGATATTTACGATGAAAGTCGACCCCTAAAAATGAATGTCTTCAGCTGAAGACTTTGAAAGTGAAGAAATTGGTGTGACCATGAAGACTTGATATTCATGCGAGGATTATGAAGCGTGAAGACTTTTGTTTTCATAGTTTCATTTTCTCTTTCTCGAGTCATAGGAAACACTGTATTGTTAAAGGGGGTTGAGGTAAAACTAAGGAAAAGTTTCCAAGTGATGCTCATCTCAAAATCCTACACCTACCAATCCTTTCGAGTGAGGCCTTTGGAAATCTCATACATTTCAATAAATTTCTTCAGTAACAGAGACGAAGATCTTCTGGTCTCTGAGGAATTTGTTCTGACTGAGGAGTTAGGAATTCACCATTGCGGATTGCCTACAAGTGAGGAACATGATAGCCCTGAGGAATTTGATAGCTCAAATATCCGACCGTTGTTGTGTTATGCGCCAGATATCCCAAAATATCTACCCACCTAACGGTCATATCATTGAAGGGAATTTATGTCTTATCATGTCGGGCTGCTCCCTAGGCTATAAATAGCCGCCCCCTACAACCACTAGTTGGTTGGCTGCTTCGAGAGAAACTGACACTTGTCATTAAGAGCGTTCCATCCTCCCAGGACTTTGAGCGAAAATCATCAAGTGAGGAAAACCCAAACCCAAACACCTACAAACCCAAAGTGATTGAGCATCACTAAAGAGATTGTTCCTGTGTGGAACCGATGCTTGTTACCATTGAGGATTGTGCATCCTCCAGACGGTTAGGCGTCATGGTCTAGAGCATCCTAGAGGAAATTGTGGATCGCCGAGTGACCGAGTCTGTGAAGGTTTGGAAGTCACATGAAGACTTACCATGAGTGATTGGGCGAGGTCTGTGTGGTCTTAGTTCAAGGAGAATACAGTGAGGACAGTTTGTCCGGGACTATGTGTCCTCAGGTTAAATACCTAGCCGCTCCAACCAGACATACGACTGTCATAGTAGTTGGAACTGGTCTACCAAATCATCGTCTTCTCCAAGCCACTGGTTCTATTTCCTCAACCCTTTCATTTCCTCATTCATGTGTTGATGAACTTGATCGTTACTATTTGAAGACTTTGACTGAAGACTTTCTCAATTTCTTCAATCCTAATTCTTCAGTCACTTTGTCTTCAACCTGCTTATCCTGTTTTCACGCTACTTGTACTCTGTGCTTGTTTTCATTTCATCATGAGGACTTTGTTACTACTCTGTTATGCTTGCATCTGAGTACTCATTCTACTGCTAGTTGTTCGTGACTTGGGAATTTCCTCACCTTGAAATTCCTTAGTGACAAATTTGTAAAAATCGCCTATTCACCCCCTGTCGACTTAACGCACTTTCAATATCCTACTCATGCTAGTATCCAATGTTACTTATGCATAATGCATGTTCATGACTGTTGTTGCTCTCTAGCTGTCCGCTTCTTAACCTATTTGCTAGCCTTCTCCTGTACTAAGCGGGAATTCTACTTGTGCATCAAAAACCTTGAACCCAAGTTATTCTAATGAGTCCACCATACCTACCTATATACGGTATTACCCTGCCATCCTAAGTAAATTTGCATGTACCACCTCTAAAAACTTCTAATAAATATCCTT
Organism: Aegilops speltoides; assembly: GCA_021437245.1. NCBI lineage: Eukaryota > Viridiplantae > Streptophyta > Magnoliopsida > Poales > Poaceae > Aegilops > Aegilops speltoides. The sequence goes on along the minus strand of CM038142.1, from coordinate 308,538,707 downwards.
TTTGTGTGCCTGGATTGTTCATAGAACAATATGAGGTAGTCGGTATCTTCCATGCTAAGTGGATTATTCTCAGGTTGAGTGTTTATTCACTCACTACTGCACGAGAGACGGGCGGTAATAGGGATGCCTAGTCCCAAACTGCAAAAAGAATTGAGCTTACAGATAATTAAACAAAAACTCCTACGAGTCACAACCTTTACTTTATCGCTTGGGAACCGCCACTAGCGTGTTTAGCATGGAAGATATAGATAACTAATGGTCGCAAAGTAAACAAGAAGGGTGCATTTCTCAAAATTTCATTCCCCTCTGTTTTAAAAAATTGAGCTCTGTCACCTTTGCAAATCACTGCTTCCCTCTGTGAAGGGACTATCTATTTACTTTTACATTGTGTCATCACCTTCTAAAATAAGCGCCAGGACCTGAGAGCACTGTTGTCATGCTTATGCATTGTATGTAGCTAATGTTGGGTGCATCATGACTGGATCTTTTCTACCATGAATTACAATGCTTAGTCGCTGCTTGAACTTTGGAGGTACTCCGCATTTATGTTTTGTGGTCTCCGAAAGGGCTAGTGAGATACCACTATTGTCATATTATATAATGGTTGTTTTGACAACGTGTTGCTGTTTGAGATATCCTATTATTGTTCGCTAGTTGATTATGTTATTGATATGAGTTAATATAATTTTTAAGAGTTATTGTCGACATGGTTAGTTATAACATTGGCTGAAAACCTTGGTGTTATTTAAGCTTATTTATGCAAACAAGAGCAAAAGAGTTCGTAAAAGTTTTTCTTTTTCACTTTCAGTTTATCAACTAAATTGCTTGAGGACAAGCAAAGGTTTAAGCTAAGGGGAGTTGATACTTCTCCGTCATATCTACTTTTCCTAACGCTTTTCCTCTTGTTTTGGACTCTAATTTGCATGATTTGAATGAAACTAACCCGGACCGACGCTGTTTTCAGCAGAACTACCATGGTGTTTTTTTTGTGCAGAAAAAAAGTTCTTGGATTGGAACGAAACTTTGCAAGGATTTTTTATACAATAAATGAGAATTTCTAGAGCCAAGAACCACTAGAGGGGGGCACATGGGCGGGCTTGTCGGTGTCAAAACCGGCGGATCTCGGGTAGGGGGTCCCGAACTGTGTGTCTAAGGCTAATGGTAACAGGAGGCGGGGGACACAATGTTTACCCAGGTTCAGGCCCTCTCTATGGAGGTAATACACTACTTCCTGCTTGATTGATCTTGATGATATGAGTATTACAAGAGTTGATCTACCACGAGATCGTAGAGGCTAACCCTAGAAGCTAGCCTATGATTATGATTGTGTATATCTATCGACTAGCCTGGCCCTGGTTTATATAATGCACCAGAGGCCTAGGATAACAAGAGTCCTAGCCGAATACGCCGGTGGGTGAGGAGTCCTTGTCTTGATCACCAATTCTTGTGGAATCTTCCTTGTATGCGGCAGATGTCCGAACTAGCCCATGAGTATATGGCCATGGGGGTCCTCGACCCAATCCAATTGACTGCGAGACGACGTGGTGAGTACCCCCCGGTCCAGGACACCGTCAGTAGCCCCCTGAACCGGTCTTCAAGTTGGGGACGCTCCTCGATTCTTCCGAACTGTTCTTCATCTTCGATCATCTATCTTGAAAACTGGTGCAACAAATCTTCTCATCTTCGATCTTGAGGATCACCGAAGTGCATCCGAAGAGTTTACACGTCGGGTATCCGAGGAGCCCCTTTAAGTTTCCGGCCTTTATCAATGCCTTGTTATTTTTATTCCACACCTAGGTTTTGAATTTGTTCCCGGGCGGCAGTGTCCTCTTGTGTCCGAGCTCCAACGCCGGACTGTATTCGAGGTATCTTTTGCAGCCGAGCACCAACGCCGGGCGGTATCCGAGCTCCAACGCCGGACAATATCTGAGCTCCAATGTCGGACTATATCCGAGGTGTCATAGATCACCTTGGTTCTAAAAAGTTGAAGGAGTTTAACCGTGCTTAATGCCGGAAATGCCCTCTATGGAGCCAGCCACTGGAGCCCGAGCTTTACGCCGGACTGCTTCCTAGGTGGTGCACCACCTCGACCGCGGGCTGATTTTTTTGTGAATATTTTTAGCTGGTGCAATTTATTCTCTGCCGAGGTATATAGCCAGTATATGTATATCCAGTAGCCCTCAAGGTGTGTATCATTCTAAAACCCGAGATGCACCTGAAGGAAAACATGAAACCGCTGTTCCTAGTAGCCCCTGAGACTTAGGTCGATGCGCAAAATCGGCCTGAGGATCAACTCCTAGCTCGGCAGCATACATAGGAATAAAAATGCAGTGTAATATATTAGAGATAATAGTGATCAGTGAACGAGCCCTTGAGAGAGGGTCTTGAGAAGTTGCCACAATATATTAGCTTGACGCCAGATAGGTCCATATGGTACCTATTGTTGTCCGAAGACGCGTTTGCCCATAGTTAGGTCATGCCGAATACTGAGCACTTTGAATTCTTTATATTGAATAAGCAATGCAGTAGCCCCCGAGACACTGGTCGGGTGGCAACACTAGATCAGGGGATCGATGTGCCCCTTTAATATTATAAATGATAAGCACGAAGCCCAGTAGCCCCCGAGCCTTAGTGTGGGCACGGGTGGTCGAATTAAGGATCGATCTCCGAAGTAAAATCACAAATTATGTGTAATGATTCTATGTATCCAAGTACTCGACATCATTAATGCTCAGATCCGCATTGTACAAAACTTTGTTGACCGACCATCGGCTTCAACCTCTTCAGCCAGCAGCCGAGGAGTGTTTGTCCTACTTTACAAAGTCTTTATGAGGGCAAAGATTTACAGCAAACAAGGCAATCCGGCCATACGGTTTTATAAACAAAGCTACGCGGAGAGATATGTTATATTACTTTTTAACGTAAGAAACATCTTCCAAAGAAAATAGTCCCGCTATCGGTTCCTTTCTTTGGGTTGTCATGCTAAGCATGATCATGAAACATCAGGTCCGATCAATATGGGAGTAAAATATTGAGGATTTAGTTCGGGGAAAGTTCCCGAACTCTATGGTATTAATGAACCAAAATTTTCATTTCCGTCGTTGCCGACCAATGTGATTCTCTAAGATTGCTAGCTTTCGGCTTCACCCAGTCCGAGGTACTAACTCAGATGACCCGGTAGTAACAATCATAGGGGTGCTCCCTTTACCGCCTAGCCGAACAATCTGGAACGTAGGGGTAAGCACAGGAGCCAGGCAACCCAGCTTGGCCAAAATCTTATGTCAAATTGATGCATATTTATGGCTTTATAACGATGATTACGGAAGGCGGCCCTTGTATATTAAATACAAATGCCGACGATATGTTTATTTTGACTCTGTTGCGACCGTTTATCAGTTGAAGGTGGCCCATCGTCGGCTTCTACCCCTTTGTAGATACTACGCAGGGTGTTTCCGCAATAACAAGACAACCCCTAGCCGACGTCTCGGTGCCTGAAGGCGGTTATGTGAGCGGAAACGAGGCAATCAGATATCCAGACTTTATAACTTTCACTTAGTCATAGGAGCTTTAAACTGGGGAAGCTAGCTACGAGCCCCCGGTTAGTGTTCGGCGACAGCCGAGGTCAAGCCATAAACACTTCGGCCAATGTTATGAATGGCCCGTCATTTAACATAATCATCGGATCGCTGACCGGTTTACGCTTATTGTGACAGTCAGTTTTCAGCCTTCTCCACTGAGGTGCTTAACCATGCGAGCTGGAACCACAACCACAGTGGTTCTTTCTTTGCACACCTAGCCGAACAAAGGGGAACATAGGAGGCAAGCGCAGGAGCCGGGCAACCCAACTATTGACCGAAGACACAATTTGAAACCGATGAATATATAACAATATCCGAGAATGTTTTTTGCCGAATCTCTAAAGGTGTCCGGCGTTGCACGTTTACTATAAAATAGCTCATGTAAATTTTAAGAGCCCCCAAGTGACTTGGGGAAAAGAACTTTATGTTATAATGATTGTGTGTACCGAAGTACTTATATCATATATGTGTTCACTAGAACTTTAAATGCGTCTTAACCGACCGTAGGCTTCTCCCTCTTCGGTCAAGGACCGAAAAGTGTTATGTACTCCACCTGTCGAATATCGATGGTGTTTCCGATAACCAGGCAATCAGACCATAAGGCTGTAACAGACAAAGCGCGCTCAGGGAACTTATGCTATATTACTGACAAAGTGTAAGAAGCATCTTCGAAGAAAATAGTACCTCCACCGATACCTTTCTTCGGTTGCTCATTGTTATGATGAGACTTGTGCAATAGATTTTCTGTACTCATGAGTTCCGTTGTGTGCCGACCATGATTGAAAACAATAAGAGCGCTAACTTTTGGCTTCACCCAATCTGAGGTCCGAGCTCGGATGACCCGGTCGTGACAATCATAGAGGTGCTCCCTTTACTCCCTAGCCGAACAATCGGGAACGTAGGGGTAAGCATAGGAGCCAGGCAACCCATCTTGCAGAACACTTAGGTCAATATGGTGCATATTGTAGCGTAATACACGAACAAGGAACGAAGCCGTACAAGTATAATCATATGCAAGAGGAAAGGCTTCATAAAGGAAGCCCCCAAGTAAACGGGGTATTTGAATTTGTGTGTCACAAACAAAGTTTTGACAAGGAATTTTGTCACAAACAACTTTTTGCCAAAAAAGTATAATGCTTGGTCGAACCGAACAAAATTCAAAACAGAAAGTCTTTGAGCATGAAAGTGACTTAGCTGGTTAATGTGCTCGGTGTTGATGACGCGATACGGGCTTGTGGTGGGACGAAGACGCCCATTGATATGTGACAGATCCGACAAGGTTCGCAGTCCTCGGCATGACCGAGGTCCCAGCCCCCAAGCCCGAGGTGTCCGAGCAAGGAGTTCGGCACTCCGGAGTAGTGACCGCGCAGTCAAAATCGACTACGTGCACACATAAAACAGTGTGGTCCAGGAAATAATATATATGTATATATGTATATATAATCCTTGCATAATTGCTATACGCAAAAATAATTTATTTAAAGAGATGTGGCCTGGTGCCGAAGCCAATGTCGATGCAGGGCATCAGCGTGACGCAATGAAGGCGTGATGAAGCCTGAATTTGCAGGGCGGTCTGGACGCCAGATGCGGTGTTCGCCGAACTACAGACGGGAAATGGACCGAACCATTGCGCAACCATCATTAATGCGGCCATCATTTGACAGACCTGTGTACAGATGATGGAACAAATCAGAGAAATAATTTTTCAAAAAAAAATAAACCCAAGCAAAAAGAAAATTACTAGGATTAATAGCACCTGGTTTATCTGTTGTAGCAATCTGAAAAAAGGTTACTCCCAAAATTGGGACTTGATCCGCACACCCATTGCCTGGTGAGCAATGGAGTGGCGGCATGGCGATGCTGGCAAAGGTTGGCTTGCCGAGGCAAAGCCCCCGGTCCAGCTAACGTGACGAAGTTGGTCGGCTGACGATGCCGAAGTCTTCGGAGTAGGTCGATGAAGGGATGACGAAGCCCCCGATCCAGACGAGGAGACGGAGCAGGTCGGTGCGGAGATGTTGCAGCTGCCATGTCAGCCGAGGTGTTGAAGTAGTTCGGCGTGATGGACATTGAGGGAGTCCTGGACTAGGGGGTGTCCGGATAGCCGAACTATCAATATCCGCCGGACTCCCAGACTACGAAGATAGAAGATTGAAGACTCCGGCTCGTGTCCGGAAGGTACTTTCCTTGGCGTGGAAGGCAAGCTTGGCAATACGGATATGTAGATCTCCTACCATTGTAACCGACTGTGTAACCCTAGCCTCTCGGTGTCTATATAAACCGGAGGGCCTTAGTCCGTAGGACACAACATTACATCTCAACAATCATACCATAGGCTAGCTTCTAGGGTTTAGCCTCCTTGATCTCGTGGTAGATCTACTCTTGTACTACCCATATCATCAATATTAATCAAGCGGGGCGTAGGGTTTTACCTCCATCGAGAGGGCCTGAACACAGGTAAAAACATTGTGTCCCTCGTCTCCTGTTACCATCCGCCTAGACACACAGTTCGGGACCCCTACCCGAGATCCGCCGGTTTGACACCGACATTGGTGCTTTCATTGAGAGTTCCTCCGTGTCGCCACCGATAGGCCCGATGGCATCTTCAACCATCAACGCTGTCCGTGGTGAGACTTTTCTCCCGGACAGATCTTCATATTCGGCGGCTTTGCATGCGGGCAATTCTCTTGGCCATCCGAGCAGATTGAAAGCTACGCCCGCCGTCGGTCGATTCGAAGCCTAAACTTCACGGCCGATGACCACGGAGACTTGATCTTGACGGACTCGACCCACAGCCAAGCGCGCCGCAAGATCCGCGACGATGGGCATGATCTAGCTCTGCCGCGGACGGTGCTTTGGTGGCCAAGATTTCGAATCCGCTCCGGCTACTAGCCCGGCCGATTGCCATGATGGAGGGCCGGTGGATATACGCCACCACAGGGGCTTCAACATCCACGGCGATGGGCGAATACCAATCTTGTCCCTGCGAAACTCGTGATCCCGAGGCGCCGGACTCGTCGGACTCGAGCCTCCCGTCGCTGCCAATTAAACCGGATTAGGCGCGGTTATGGAATTCACCGCCATGGACATCTTTCAAGACTCGCCTTTTGGCGATATCCTGAATTCTCTGAAGCATCTCTCGCTATCAGGAGCATCCTGGCCGAACTATGGCCAGAACGGTTGGAGTTCGGACGACGAAGAAATTCAGAGCCCACCCACCACCCACTTTGTAGCCACTATCGAGGATCTAACCGACATGCTAGACTACGACTCCGATGACATCGACGCTATGGATGATGATGCCGGAGACGATCAGGACCCAGCGCCCACAGGGCACTGGAAGGCCACCTCGTCATATAGCGTCTACATGGTGGATACCCCAAAAGAAGGGATGGCGAAAAGCAGCGGAGGAAGATTCTCTAAAGAAGCGGCCAAACGCCAAGCCGGCGTCGTGGCGCCGCTCTAAATCCCACCACAACAAGAATGGAGATTCCGCACGGAGATAATAACACTCGGAGAGTGCCAAAAGACGATCCCTCTGCGCAAGACTCAGCGCAGAGGACGCAGAAGCAAGCCCATGACAGGCGGCGAGCATTTAGGGGTTGAGGATTTATAACTATATGCCTCCCTCCGAAGACGAAGCAAGCCTCAACGATGATGAATTCGTCATACCCGAGGATCCGTCGAACAAGAGCGCTTGAGCGCAGCTCATAGCCACGGCAAATAGCCTAAAGAAAAGCAGCAACAGACTTCAAGCTGATCAAGATCTGCTAGCCGATCGATGGACCGAGGTCCTCGCGTCAAGAGTATAAACTCGAACTCCTCCAAAAGTTACCTAAGACGCAAGCTGCTCTCCCGATTAGAGGAGGAAGCATACATACCTTTATCACCAGCACACACGACATGGTGACCGACCACCCGTGGTCGCGACGAGAAGAGGCATTCAAGGCCCCAGCCAAGACCGTACCCGACATCGATCCGAGAGTACGGGCCAAAAGGAACGCGCGGACTTGCGAGACATCTTGGAGGACAAAGCAAGACAATCCAGATCCATCTATGGATCACGTGGGCGCCCTACGACCCACGACGAATACCGTCGCACCGGACATAACGCTGGCCGGGCCGAACATAGTAGACAGCGCTCCATCGAGCTGCGTCGCGATATTGCTCAATACAGAGCGCCAGACACCCATTATGCTTCATCGATGAAGTAATGGATCATCGATCCTCAAGGGTTCAAACCCGTGAATATCGAATCTTCACGATGGTACAACAGACCCCGCGGTGTGGATCGAAGATTATCTTCTCCACATCCATATGGCCCGCGGCGACGATCTCCACGCCATCAAATATCTCCCACTCAAGCTTAAAGGACCAGCTCGGCATTGGCTCAATAGCCTGCCTGCAGAGTCGATTGGGTGTTGGGAAGACCTGGAGGTCGCGTTCCTTGATAACTTTCAAGGTACATACGTGCGACCACCACACGCCGATGACCTAAGCCACATTATTCAGCAGCCAGACGAATCGGCCAGACAATTCTGGACACGGTTCTTGACGAAGAAAAATCAAATCGTCGACTGTCCGGATGCGGAGGCCCTTGCAGCCTTCAAAAATAACATCCGGGACGAATGGCTAGCCCGGCACCGGGGCAGAGAAGCGAAATCCATGGCAGCCCTCACATCGTTAATGACCCGCTTTTGCGCGGGAGAGGATAGCTGGCTAGCCCGCAGCAACAATCTCCGCAAAAATTCTGGCAGTCCGGACACTAAGGACAATCATGGCAGGTCACGTTGAATCAAAAACAAACGCCGCATTAACGGCGACGACAAAGAGGATACGTCAGTCAATGCCGGATTCCGAGGCTCCAAACCCGGTCAACGGAAGAAGCCATTTAAAAGAACAACTCCGGGCCCGTCCAATCTGGACAGAATACTCGACCGCTTATGCGGATACATGGCACCCAAAAGCCAGCTAATCACACCAATAGAGATTGTTGGGTGTTCAAGCGGCTGGCAAGTTAATTGCGAACACAATGACAAGGGGCTAAATAGCGACGACGAGGAAGAGACCCGCCGCCCGAACAACAGAGGATGAAGGGTTTCCCCCACAAGTGCGGATGGTGAATATGATTTACGCGACCCATATACCCAAGAGGGAGAGGAAGCGCGACCACGGGGCGTCTATGCGATGGAGCGGTCGCCCAAGTTCAATCCATGGTCCTCTGTCCGATCACTTTTGATCGACGAGACCATCCGACCAGCATACGCCATGGCGGATTCGCGCGTTGGTCCTAGACCCAATCGTCGATGGATTTCACCTCACAAGAGTCCCGATGGACGGCGGCAAAGCAACTTTGAACCTGCTTTACCAGACACGGTCGCCAAAATGGGCATAGACCCATCTTGGATTAAACCTACTAAAACAACCTTTAAAGGTGTCATCCCAGAGTGGAAGCCAACTGCACAGCTCACCACACCGAAGTGGTCTTGGATCCCGGATAATTTCCGGCGAAGAGTTAATCTTCGATATAGTCCCGCTCCGTCGCGGCTATCATGCCCTGCTCGGACGAACCGCGTTCGCCAAATTCAACGCGGTGCCGCATTATGCATACCTAAATCTCAAGATGTCAGGCCCTCGTGGAGTCATTACGGTCAATGGGAATACAGAACGCTCCCTCCGAACGGAGGAACATACAGCGGCTCTCGCGGCAGAAGTACAGAGCAGCCTTTTATGGCAATTCTCTAGTCCGGCAATTAAAAAGCCGGATACATTAAAGCGCGCCCGGAGCAACACAAACCAAGACCACCTGGCGCGATCAAAGCATGCGTAGCAATGCGGCCCCAACCCTTGCCCACGCATGATCACTAGAATAACACTCCGCGTACATCATTACGCTTTGGAGATACCATGGGCGCAGGGGAGGGGCTTAACCACAAGGACCAAAAAGTGCGGCTCGACCACACCAGGGGCTCATGCAAGCGCCCCCCTTGGTTTTATTTTTTCTTCTTTTTGCATATACAGGACTCCACTAAACAGAAGCCCTGTCCGACGGCGAACTTGCCGAACTCACGATGCAACAGTCAGGGATCAAAGAAGGCTGCGGCGAACAATCAGGTGGTCTCCATTACGAGCATTACATTACATACACCAAGTCTGCAGCTTATCCCTGGAGGGGGACATGTTAATTTAGTCCAAATCCCTCGCTTACAGCACTATTTGTATCAGTCCACTTTATTAGCAGGCCTTCTTTTATAAACAAATGCAGCACTTCCTTTTTGCAAGTTCATTACCTTTTTATTGCAATTGCGTTATCTTTTACAAATGTTCATTATATGACATCTTGCACCCGTATACTTTGGTACGGCCGAATACACCAGGGCTTCGCTCCCCAGTTATGGTGTGATTAAGTCCGAACACTTTCACAAGTCGGCACCCGAACTTATAGCATTATATGAATCAGCTCGAATCATGTCTTGGGTCAATAGTTGGGTTTGCCTGCTCCCATGTTTTGGTACCTTATGTTCCGTTCCGTCGGCTAAGGTAGCCTTTGGAGAACCATCGCGATTATGCCCGGTTGAGCCGGGTTAACGCCTCGATGGAAAGCTAAACTGACCGGCATGATAAGGCGAGAGACTGGTCGCTGCTCGAGAGGTTCTTTCGGTCCTTAAAGGCTCATGCCGCTTGAGCAAAGTTCGGATGATGTCCGACGAAGGCGTGGATAGCGCCCGGATTCGGTCTTCGAATACCGAGGGCTTCACCAAATTTAAAATTATAGAATTCTATGGCTAAGTGAGAGTTTTCAAGCATTATAAGTCCGGTTGCCTTGTTCGTCGTGTTGGCGCCTCCTAGATGGACCCAAAATGGGAACAAGAGTGCTCAAGTTCATCACCGAACACCCCAAACTTTCGTGGCTTGGGGGTCAAGCCAACGACTTGCCATCTCTCGGGTTTAACAAGCGGCCGCATGTAGGTAATATTTTAAATTCAACAAAGCGTTGCTCATGGCGCAAATAAACGAAGTTTTCAGCGCACAGGATAAACACACAACGAGTTCACTCGAGGATTACATTAAGGGGGCACTCATCCGCAATATCGCGGGCTCCCTTCAGGACAACCTTATAATATCGCTCCGGCGTGCGATGCTCCTTGCCCGACGGCGGCGGATCCGTGAGAAGCTTCTGCACATCCAGGTTGCCCCATTGCACCTTTATGCGGGCAAGGGCCCAACGAGCGCCTTCAATGCAGGCGGAGCGCTTGATCACATCCAGTCTGGGGCATGCATCCACCAGCCGCCGCACTAGGCCAAAGTAGCTGCTAGGCATGGCCTGCCCAGGCCACAGCCGGATTGTGAGGCCCTTCATGGCCTCCTCAGCTACCTTGGTGAGTTCGACCAGCGCTTCACTGGTCGCTTGGGGACGGATGGCGGCCTCGGCGTCTTCGAGACCGAAGACCTTCTCTGTTGAGCTCCCTCCTCGCCACGATAGAACGCAGCAAGCATCCGACGACTACACGGCAGATCTGCAAATGCCCACGAGAGTTCGAATTCGGGTAAGTATCCGTAATTTACATTAACATGCTTGCTCGCATGAAAAACGCCTTACCGCGCTATCTTCTTCATGTCCTCTACTTCCATATGGGCCTTCTGGGCCTCGGCCTTGGCGGACTCGGCCCTTTCGAGAGCCGAGGCAAGCTCGGACTCTCGAGTCTTGGAGTCACGCTCCAAACTCTCATGCTTTTCCATGAGAGCCTGGAGCTCTTGCCGAACTTCCGCCACCAGCGCCGCTTGCTTTTCTCGCTCAGTCCGTTCTGTGGCCGCATTGCGTTCAGCCACGGACACGGCATCCTTCAGGGCTGCCACCTCGTTAGTGGCCCCTGCATTACATATATTATCCTTGTTAATCTTGTTTGCAACCAAAACCCTTTTCTGTAAGGTACTTATTTAAAGTGGTGTTATTCACCTTCTTTTTCCTTGAGCTGCCTCTTGGCATGGCTGAGCTCTTGCTCCGACCACTCAAGATCCTTCTTCAGCGCCTCGACCTCCGCCATCAATGCGGCAGAGGTCAACAACAGAACTGCAAACCCATATCGACATATTTTTAACAACCTGCGTATATCTTGTTAGATCCTTAGTCCGCTTTTCTTTCCAACACCGACTAAGCATCGAAACTCTTGTCTATGCGGTATTATATTACTTAATTTTAACCTTCTTACCTCAAAGCTCGTTAGAAGGCTGTTACGAGCTTCAGTCAGCCCGCCCTTGGCGAAGCTGGACCTTCTCAATCACCGCCCTCATGAGAGTGCGGTGTTCTTCGATCGATGGGCGCCTTTAAGCGCCTCCGGCCGAGTTATCCGGCGCCTCCGGTTGGACGGGGGCCGCCGGCGCCACGGTCATTCCCTTCTTTCGAAGGGGCCGCTTGCCGGACTCTGGAACCGCTGCGGGTTCCGATGTGGAGTCCGGCACAAAGTCCGGGGGGCTGCCTGACGGCGCCTCCGGAGCCTCCTCCTGGCGTGTCCCCTTGTGGGATTCTGCCTCGTCGTCCTCGGCGCGTGGGGTAGAGGCAGTCGGGATGGAATTTACATCCGACGGCGCCAACGACCCGCTCATCGAGTCGGGAAGGTCGTCAACGGCCGGACTAATGGAACAATGCGGCATTAGAAGGATGCTACATGACATACAATATACGGCGTATAAATGGTCCGGATACTTATGATCCTGCCGGACGCCGGGCCCTTGGAGGCCACTTATCCTCACCAACGTCGATGTTGGCGAAACTGTCCGGGGGGATAGTTCTCCCCCTCTTGGACCCTTCGGCCGCCCCGGTTGGGGAGGCCTTCCTCTTCCTCTCTCCCTCCTCCGGGAGAGAGTACTCCTCCTCCTCCTCCTCGTCTTTGGGGGAGGAGTCCTCGTCGTCGTCAGACGCCTGATTGCGGGAACTCTTTCGAGTCCCCGCGGCCACCTTCTTGGCCTTCTTCTCCGGCATCACGTACGGTGCCGGAACCAGCAGCCTTGCTAAGCGGGCGTCCACTGGTTCTTCTGGCATGGGAGCCAGGCTGATGAGCAGCTGGGCCTTCTCCATCCAGTCCTATCAAAGGAAGAGGCAGATTAAAGACCTCACTAGAGTCAATCTAATTACTTCAAGTGTCCCGTAATGGGGTCGAATCACTTACCTCGTCAGTCGGAGACTGCGAGCTGAATCATGGTCTTGATCGCGGATGCGGGGGCTTCGGCGCCCTTGAACAGCACCCTCCAGGCGCCTTCGTACGTTGTGTCAAAGAGCGCGCTTAACGTCTGGTGCTGTTCCGGATTAAACTCCCACAGATTAAATGCCCGTTCTTGGCACGGGAGAATCCGCCGGAGGAGCATGACCTGGACCACGTCGACGAGCCGGAGCCTATTGCTCACCAGCTTGTTGATGCAGGCTCAAGTCCCGTCACCTCCACCGGATCACCCCACTACAAGCCCTTCTCTTTCGAGGAGGTGAGCTGCGTAGGGATTCCAGATCTAATTGGGGCCGCCGCCCATGTGGGCTTGCGCGGCTCGGTGATATAAAACCACCCCGATTGCCACCCTTGACGGAGTCCACGAAGGTCCCTTCTAGCCAAGGGACGTTGGGCGGCTGCCCAACATGGCGCCTCCGATTCCGCTTGCGTCCCCTTCACAACCTTCGACTTGACGCTGAAGGTCTTGAGCCACAAGCCGAAGTGGGGCCGGATGCAGAGAAAGGCCTCGCACACGACGATAAACGCCGAGATGTTGAGGACGAAGTTCGGCTCCAGATCGTGGAAATCCAGGCCGTAGTAGAACATGAGCTCCCGGACGAATGGATGGAGCGGAAAGTGAAAGTGCAACTAATCCCCGGGTGGTTTTGGTAATTAATAACAACATATATATCATTGAACTAATTGTTTCTTGAGAATATTTCAGAAAGTTCAGTGATATGGGTATGGCAATGACTGATGATGTGGACCCCTCAAAATGCTAAGGAAAACATTGGCAAATGCTCAAGACTCCATTTTTGGTTTAGTGATCCAAGATCACATTGAGTCCATAGGAAAGCCAATACTATTAAAAGGGGATGAGGTTATGATAATGATCTGGTTGCTCAAAGTGCTTAGTGATTTATCTCCCAAACTATCAGCAATCTTTCATTCCAACATATACTCATAAGTAATCTCGGTCCCACCGATTCCATAAACTCAGTCACACCGAGATGAACCACCTCAGCCATATGGCCAAACCCTAGAAATTTCGGATTTTCCGATTCCAAACTCGGTCTTACCGAAACTAGTGTTGCCAACCTTCTGTAACCTTCTGTAATCATATCGGTGTCACCGAGATGATAAAGTCGGTCCCACCGAGAATGGCAAACCCTAGTCTTTGGAAGAATCGGACTAACCGAGATTGTATTTTCGGTCCCACCGAAAATCCCAACGTTCACAAGATTTGAACTTTCGGTCTCACCGAGTTGTCAACTTCGGTCTGACCGAGATTGGTCAAATGTGTGTAATGGTTGGATTTTGTGTGGAGGCTATAAATACCCCTCCACCTCCTCTTCATTCGTGGAGAGAGCCATCAGAAAGAACTACCACTCCTACCTTACATTTACGAGAAGAAAACTACCTACCCTTGTGTTGAGATCAAGTTGCTCCACTCCCACCATATGAAACTTGATTTCTAGCCTTCCCAAGTTGCTTTCCACTCAATCCTTTCTTCCACCACAGCCAAATCGGTGAGGAGAGTTGAGTGTTGGGGAGATTATCATTTGAAGCACAAGAGCAAGGAGTTCATCATCACCAACACCATCTATTACCTTTTGGAGGTGGTGCCTCCTAGATTGGTTAGGTGTCGCTTGGGAGCCTCCGTCGAGATGTGGAGTTGAACCAAGAAGTTTGTAAGGGCAAGGAGATCGCCTACTTCGTGAAGATCTACCCCGAGTAAGGCTAGTCCTCCGTGGGCGTATGCCATGATGGCATAGACAAGGTTGCTTCTTCGTGGACCCTTCGTGGGTGGAGCCCTCCGTGGACTCTCGCAGCCGTTACCCTCCGTGGGTTGAAGTCTCCATCAACGTGGATTGACGATAGCACCACCTATCGGAACCACGAGAAAAATCTCCGTGTCTTCAAATTGCGTTTGCTCTTCTCCACCTCTTCTTTACTACATGTGCAATTTACTTTCCGCTGCCATTACTCTAGAATTGCATGTGTAGGGTGATACTTGACTTGGTCATCATTGTGAACTTGCTAAAAACTTGTCCTAATCAAAAAGCTGAACTTTTAAATTGTCAAGTAGTCTAATCACCCCCCCTCTAGACATACTTCCGATCCTACAAGTGGTATCAGAGCTTTGGTCTCCATTGGATTGGTTTCCATTGCATTGGACTCCATAAGCTTGGTTTCACAACCTAGGAGAGTATGGCGTCTAGTGAGGGTAATTTTCGTAGAGGTCCTTACTTTGATGGTTCAAATTTTGCTAGTTGGAAGCATAAAATGAAAATGCATATTCTTGGACATAACCCTGCCGCATGGGGCATTATTTGTGTTGGCTTGCAAGGTGAGTTCTTCGAGGAAGGAAAAGTTCCGGATCGCGAAGCTACAGCGGATGAGTTGCGGATGTTACAGAACAATGCTCAAGCTTGTGACATTCTCTTCAATGCTTTGTGTCCCGAGGAGTTCAACAAGATCAGCCGTCTTGAGAATGCAAAAGAGATTTGGGATACTTTGGTCGAAATGCACGAAGGTACCGAGTCCGTGAAGGAATCAAAGCTAGATGTTCTTCAAGGTCAACTTGACAAGTTCAAGATGAAGGAAGGTGAAGGAGTCGCTGAAATGTACTCTAGGCTTGCTCTCATCACCAATGAGATTGCCGGCTTAGGAAGCGAAGAAATGACCGACCGATTCATCATCAAGAAGATTATCAGAGCTTTGGATGGAAAGTATGACACCGTGTGCACTTTGATCCAAATGATGCCAAACTACAAGAATCTCAAGCCTACCGAAGTCATTGGAAGAATTGTTGCTCATGAGATGACACTTAAAGATAAGGAAGAGCTTCACAACAAGTCAAGTGGTGCTTACAAAGCTACAGTTGAAGCTCCCACAACCTCAAGTGACAAGCTGGTTTCCAATGAAGAGATAAGCCTCATGGTGAAGAACTTCAACAAATTCTACAAGAGTAGAAGCAAGGAAAGAAGCTCAAAGTCTAGATCATATGATGAAAAGAGATCTTCTAGTCGTGATCGAATCTGCTACAATTGTGGAAGACCCGACACTACTCAAATGAGTGTTCGACTCCCCACAAAAGAAGGAAGAATCTCCAAGAAGAAGAAGCTCAAGAGAAGAGTCACCTCGGAAAGAGAGAAGGAGTAGAGATGATCGTTATGAGCGAAGATCCTCTCGGAGAAGCAAGGATTCGGAAAGGAAAGACAAGTCATCAAAGAGCTACACAAGAATAAAACATCAAGCTCATGTTGGTGAATGGGTCTCGGCTCCGACTCAACAATCACTCGAAAGAAGCTATCACTCCAACTCCGAATACAGATCAAGATGAAGGTGTTGCCGGTCTTGCTCTCGTATCCTCCAACTCCAACTCCTATGACTTGTTTGATTCACCAAATGAGGGAATTGGAAGATGCTTCATGGCTAAAGGCCCCAAGGTATCACACCCTGAATTTATTGACTTTGATAGTGATGAGGATGACTTGCTTGGTGAAGATGAGCTTTTACATGACAAATCTAGTGAGCCTAGTAATGATGAACATGCTAGTAGTCTTTATAGTCGAGAAGAGTCGAATGACAATGCTATGAAGGAAATTGAGCGTCTAACTAAAGAACTAAACACTCTTAAGTTAGCTCATGAAACAACTCAAGAAGATCATAGAGAGCTCCTAAGATCTCATGAGAAGCTACGCTCGAGAAGCTCAATCTAGAGCAAGAACATGAGTTTCTAAAAGCTATCAATGACGATCTTGAAAGAAGAGTTCTTCATATCTTGCCAAACGACTTCTCTTGTCTAATTTCTTGCCACCTATTAAAACTAAGCATGACAAGCATAAGAAAATTCTTCATCTAGT
Organism: Aegilops speltoides; assembly: GCA_021437245.1. Taxonomy (NCBI): domain Eukaryota; kingdom Viridiplantae; phylum Streptophyta; class Magnoliopsida; order Poales; family Poaceae; genus Aegilops; species Aegilops speltoides. The sequence goes on along the minus strand of CM038142.1, from coordinate 308,522,063 downwards.
AGTAACAATAATCATGCTAAATCAAATGTTGTTACTTCTAGTAGTTCTCTTGTTTCCACTAACAATGTTTCAAGCCAAGTTTCACTTGAGCAAGAAAATAGTTTATTGAAAGGGATTATAGAGAAAGGTGTCTACAAGAGCCTTGCCTAAGCAAGAACTTTGAGGAAATTGTTACAAGCAAGGAAGACACCGAAGAATCAAGGAATTGGTTTTGAGCGAAAGTTCAACGCCGAGGGTGTTGAATGGGAAGAAGGTCAATATCCCACTCCAAAGTTTGTTTCTCAAAAGGAGAAGTATGATCCTACTTCTTCCAATGTGGAACAAGCTCAAGATGACCTTCTACCACAAGACCACAAGCTAAAAGGCAAGGACAAGCTTCAAGAGGAGATTGATGCATTCATTGAAGCACCCAAGGCCATGGTCAAGTGGGTTCCCAAGGAAACTTCAAGTTCTACTTCATCAAGCTCAACTACTACCCCAAGGATTCCCATCAAGATGATGTGGATCCCGAAGAAGAAGAACTAGAGAGTTCTTGAGGGTGACTCCGCCAACATACTCCATTCACATTCATTTTGGCAAAGAACTTGTGCAATCAACTTCCACATCTTGCACTAGGTCATGGAGTCACAAACCCTCTTGTTGGTAAGTCAAGGGACAAGGTAATCATTGCTTTCATGGACATCATCTAGTGTGTACTTCAATCTATGTCCATGGATATCCTTGTTTGTTCCTTGTGGGACTAACCCATGTAGGTATTGAAAGTGCCCGAATCCAAAGGATTGCTCCCAACTCTTGATGATCTTCATCAACATTGAGCATCCACATCTTCAACATCTACATGAAGTCTTCTACGACAACCCAAGGTTAGTTTGACCCTTTAAAAGGGGTTCTCACATCAAGGGGGAGCTTGTCTCTTAAGAATTGAGCTAAAGCATCTTCAAATGATGTGAACACATTAATGCTTTATGTAAAAGTGGTAACCCCACTTGTGCTTAAACGATGAGTATGACCTATGATCAAATGTTCTCATTTGATTCCTAAGTCAATATACTCATATATAGATGACCTTGTCATCGCCAAATTGTGTGCTAGTTGCTAGAGTTTTGTTTGTGCATGTTTGACACATATTTCATTTGCTATCTTATTGTGTGAGCATGTTGGATGCATGATTTTATCCATTCGAGGACATCCATTTGTTGGTTTGGTCTTTTGGATTTTTCCTTTTTTGACCAAATGGATGGACAAGAATGCCTATGTTCCTCCCCTAGCTATCTATGCTTTCTTGTCTCAAATTCCATTCATGCTTATATCACAAACTTTGAACAAGTCTTTTTGGACAGCATCGAGTGAGGAGCACTTTCGAGCCACCGATCCGTCAAAAGCTTAAATTCCAAAACCTTCTAAGTACTTTTGGTCAAACCAATATACTCAAATCGGACGGACCAAATCACTTGGATTGATCTAGGTTTTCACCTCGGTGAAACCGAGTTACAAATTCGGCGTGATCAAGTGAGTAATCTTGCGATTAATCATCTCGGTGCCACCGAGTTTTCCAACTCGGTCCCACCGACAACCAAGGGTATATATACCGAGGGCAGCGCGCTGATTATTCCTTCAAAACGTCTCCCCAAACCCTTAGCTGCCGTCGCCGTGGTCTCCGGATCGTCTCCGTTGTCGCTCAGGCGCCCTCGCTGGGTCTCCATCGCCGTCAGCGGTCAATCTCATCATCGCCGTTGCCGCCATAGTGAAACTCCACCAAGTTGGGTGAGTTTCAATCCTCTCGTGCTTCAACCTCGATTCAATGCACGATAGGTTTTGCCTAGCTTCTTGCCAAGTTTGAAATCTTCCTATCCGGGTTCTTAGAACGAAATTGAGTGAAAATTTTAGGGTTAGGTTTCCATGAACACATCTCGGTGTGACCGATTCTACATTCTCGGATCGACCGATTTGGCCTCTGGCCATTGCCTTTGCACTTTTCGGTCCAACCGAGTTGTGCAAATCGGTAAGACCGAAATGAGGATTCAGTGAAACCCTAGTGCTCTCGGCTAGACTGAAACCCATTTCGTCCAACCGAAAGTGGTGTGAATGGTTCTGTTTAGACACTTGGATTCACGAATTTTAGACTCGGTCGGACCGAAATGCATTCTGTGAAAACCTAAAACTGAAGTTTGAACTCATTCATTTTGCAAAATCTTTTGCGATTTGTGATAACTCTTCTATTACGCCTATACCTATTCTATTCACGGGTTGTCACCATGTCCGATGCAAGTGACAGCGAAATGTGTCTGAATCACCAGTTGAGATTCCAGAGGCAGGCACTAGTCCTGAAGCCAACAGTTTTTCTGATGATGGAGAGAGGAGCACCCCAAGTGGTTTGCCTCCTGTTGCCACCAGGGCCAGGAAGAAGAGAAATTCTGATGAGGAGGATTCTGACTTTGTTGCTGAGGAAGAGATCACATCTAAGCCTAAGAGAAAAGTGGTTGCCAAAGAGCATCAAGGGCAACAAACAAAGAAAGGCACCAAACAAGGTGAAGAAGTCCACAGCTTGCAAAGAAGCGAGCATGGAAGAAGAAACCTCGAGCAAGGTAAAGAAAACTTCCAAGAGGAAGAGGATAGTACATGATGAAGTCGATGATGATTACGATGAGGAAGCACCCCACCTCCTCGAAGCCCAAGTTGATGGGAGATGCCATCGAGGCAAGAGCACCTACTAAATCTAAGCCATCAGCTCCAGCAAAGGCAGCTCAAGCCAAACCTCTTGCCAAGCCCAAGAAAACAAAGTGAGAAACATTCCCGCTTGAGAGAAGAAGAAGGACAATGTGCCACCAAATGAATCGATGAAGAGGCACATGTGTTGCTGAAACTCGATGTAAACCGCCAGTTCATAATGATGCTCATCCTCGAGCTGAAAATATGAAGGAAAGGAAGGACAAAGGTCTCGTGCTATGGAGGCAAGTTGATCCATATACCACCAGAGAAGGACAGCTGTTGACTCAAGGTTCCACACCGAGAGCAACAAGATTTCTATGAGGCAGTGCTCATGGACAAGAAGCCCATTGTTCTTGACACTAGATATGTTGACCGAAATACATCGACAATGAAGAGCACAGAGACTACTTCCCACATGTGCATGAGAGCTTCACCGCATGTGGAGTTGCAGAGTTCATTGGTCGGTCGATCGCTTGGAATGATGAGATGATCATGCGGTTCTATGCCACAAACACATTTCTATCCGGATGGCGTAATTGTGTGGATGATGAAGGCGTAGATTCTCTTCAACAGCTTGAAGAGTGGGCTGCCTTCTGAATGCTCCAAATCAAGAGATGATGATGTTGATGTTTATGGAATTCCAAAGAAGAATCATGAGTCTATGAGGAACATGTACAATGAGGTACCAACCAAGGATGTTGAGATATGGAACCTCGGTTCGTTGTATCATCTTCAGCAGGTCTCCCAACCACTAACACTATTACGAGGCATACATTGATGCCCAAGTCGGAGACCATCGCATGATAAGAGGCTATTCAATCAACATGCTGCATATTCTAGATCGAAGACACCTTTTAAGGTGATGGACACGATAGTTGAGACTATCAAGAGGACAAAGAAGACGACGAAGAGAGGTCATGTGGGTTTGCCCGCACATTGAGATGCTCATCAATGCCAAGTTTGGCACGGGCACCTATTTGTTGGATAGACCCCACTTGCCACCGCAGCCCTGAACATGAAGATAATGAAGTTGTGATGACCGAGGATGATCCCACATCTGTTGAAGGACAAGCTAAGTCCTGAAGCGCCAAACAAGCCAAAGCTGAGAAGGAAGCAGCGGCAGCAGCTAAGCCCAAGAGCGTTGGAGAACAACTTCTTAAAGCTACTCGGAGGATTGAACTACGCTTGCCAGATAGTGCGCCTCGGGAGAGTCTTGAGAGGATAGTTGAAGACAAGTTCCATGCTCGATGTCAAGTCGATCAAGTGCAGTCACCGTTAACAAGCTTGAGGCGAGATGTCGAGGAAGCCAAGAGGGAGAAGGCAGAGCTCATGAAGGAGATGCAGGATGACCTTGTCGAGGATGACTATGAGCAGCCTGCTCCGGTCCCCACAAAGCCCAGATCATTTGCTATTCCAAAGGATGACCCTGTATACAAAGATCAAGACCTCCCACAACTCCATCGGTTCCAGCTCCACTCATGTGTCCACTCCTCCAGCTCCACAGACTTCAAATTAAGCCTTTGCAGATGCAGCTATCTCCACTCCATCAACGCAGACAGAGCCGCCAAAGAGTCCCTAGTGACTATTAGCTCTATACCTTTCGAACTTTTGGTAACTTGTTGCCAAAGGGGAGAAATTGTATAGATCATAGGTCTTCGAGAGAGAGAGCTCGTTTTGCTCTTTCGTTTGCGGTTTTCTTTGAGATACTTTTGAGTTCTTGAGATATTTCGTGTGTTTGATACTCGTTTGCTCTACTTTGATGAGTGCTTGATCATACTATGCTTAATGTGTGCTTAATGCTTATCATATGCTATTCATATCTTGTATGATCATTTACTCATGTCTTGGTGATTGGGTGCATGCTATTCATTCTTATCATTTTGTGCGCTCCACCAAGATGTATGTGACATGGAAGAGTGACCCATGATCCTAATCGATTGTGCATTTGCATTCAAACGCAAATCTTAAATAATGCACAAATTTAGGGGGAGCTCTTGCTTATCACATACTTCTCAAAGCGACGATGTTATTCATTGATTATATCATTTGTCGAAGCTTTGATCTATATGTTGTCATCAATTACCAAAAGGGGAGATTGAAAGTGCAACTAATCCCGGGTGGTTTTGGTAATTAATAACAACATATATATCATTGAACTAATTGTTTCTTGAGAATATTTCGAAAGTTCAAGATATGGGTATGGCAATGACCGATGATGTGGACCCTCAAAATGCTAAGGAAAACATTGGCAAATGCTCAAGACTCCATTTTTGGTTTAGTGATCCAAGATCACATTGAGTCCATAGGAAAGCCAATACTATTAAAGGGGATGAGGTTATGATAATGATCTGGTTGCTCAAAGTGCTTAGTGATTTATCTCCCAAACTATCAGCAATCTTTCATTCCAACATATACTCATAAGTAATCTCGGTCCCACCGATTCCATAAACTCACCACACCGAGATGAACCACCTCACCATATAGCCAAACCCTAGAAATTTTGGATTTTCCGATTCCAAACTCGGTCTTACGAAACTAGTGTTGCCAACCTTCAGAACATACAGAATCATATCGGTGTCACCGAGATGATAAAGTCGGTCCCACCGAGAATGGCAAACCCTAGTCTTTGGAAGAATCGGACTAACCGAGATTGTATTTTCGGTCCCACGAAAATCCCAACGCTCACAAGATTTGAACTTTCGGTCTCACCGAGTTGTCAACTTCGGTCCGACCGAGATTGGTCAAATGTGTGTAACGGTTGGATTTTGTGTGGAGGCTATAAATACCCTCCACCTCCTCTTCATTCGTGGAGAGAGCCATCGAAATAACTACCACTCCTACCTTACATTTCGAGAAGAAAACTACCTACCCTTGTGTTGAGATCAAGTTGCTCCACTCCCACCATATGAAACTTGATTTCTAGCCTTCCCAAGTTGCTTTCCACTCAATCCTTTCTTCCACCACAGCCAAATCAGTGAGGAGAGTTGAGTGTTGGGGAGATTATCATTTGAAGCACAAGAGCAAGGAGTTCATCATCACCAACACCATCTATTACCTTTTGGAGGTGGTGCCTCCTAGATTGGTTAGGTGTCGCTTGGGAGCCTCCGTCGAGATGTGGAGTTGAACCAAGAAGTTTGTAAGGGCAAGGAGATCGCCTACTTCGTGAAGATCTACCCCGAGTAAGGCTAGTCCTCCGTGGGCGTATGCCATGATGGCATAGACAAGGTTGCTTCTTCGTGGACCCTTCGTGGGTGGAGCCCTCCGTGGACTCTCGCAGCCGTTACCCTCCGTGGGTTGAAGTCTCCATCAACGTGGATTGACGATAGCACCACCTATCGGAACCACGAGAAAAATCTCCGTCTCTTCAAATTGCGTTTGCTCTTCTCCACCTCTTCTTTACTACATGTGCAATTTACTTTCCGCTGCCATTACTCTAGAATTGCATGTGTAGGGTGATACTTGACTTGGTCATCATTGTGAACTTGCTAAAAACTTGTCCTAATCAAAAAGCTGAACTTTTAAATTGTCAAGTAGTCTAATCACCCCCCCTCTAGACATACTTCCGATCCTACAGAAAGCCCAGTCCGCGGAGGAAGTGGGGAAGGAAAACAACCCTCTCGTGAGGGCCTGGGGTAGGAATGAGCTGCCTGCGTCGGGCAGGCGATCGATCTGTGATGTCGCCGGAAAGGTATCCGGCGTCACAAGCTTGGTTATGTCCTCCTCCTTGGCGGTGGAGGCCATCCATTTGCCTCCCCCTTCGGACATATTCGGAGAAGGGTCGAGGTGAGATGCGCGAGCTTGGGCGTTGGAGCTTGGGTTCGCAGGGATGGATGAGCAAAGGAGGAAGAAGGTGTAGGTGAGAAGGTAAATCCTTATCCCTTATATATAGGCGGACGAAAATATGCGTCCCTCACCGGCCTGGTAAAACTTGCTTACCTCCCAAGCGCCACCATCAATGGCGCGGTTGGGTTACCCACGCACGTATTGATGAGGATCCCGGAATAAGGGCAACACGATCTCTGCTTCGACAGGACGTGTGAAAGTGCAACTAATCCCCGGGTGGTTTTGGTAATTAATAACAACATATATATCATTGAACTAATCATTTCTTGAGAATATTTCAGAAAGTTCAGTGATATGGGTATGGCAATGACTGATGATGTGGACCCCTCAAAATGCTAAGGAAAACATTGGCAAAAGCTCAAGACTCCATTTTTGGTTTAGTGATCCAAGATCACATTGAGTCCATAGGAAAGCCAATACTATTAAAAGGGGATGAGGTTATGATGATGATCTGGTTGCTCAAAGTGTTTAGTGATTTATCTCTCAAACTATCGCAATCTTTCACTCCAACATAAACCCATAAGTAATCTCGGTCCCACCGATTCCAAACTCACCACACCGAGATGAACCACCTCACCATATACCCAAACCCTAAGAATTTCGGATTTTCCGATTCCAAACTCGGTCATACCGAATTGGTGTTGCCAAGCTTCAGAACATTCAGACTCAAATCGGTGTCACCGAGATGAGAAAGTCGGTCCCACCGAGATTGGCAAACCCTAGACTTTGGAAGAATCGGACTAACCGAGATTGTATTTTCGGTCCCACTGAAAATCCCAACGCTCACAAGATTTGAACTTTCGGTCTCACCGAGTTGTCAACTTCGGTCCGACCGAGATTGGTCAAATGTGTAACGGTTGGATTTTGTGTGGAGGCTATAAATACCCTCCACCTCCTCTTCATTCGTGGAGAGAGCCATCGAAAGAACTACTACTCCTACCTTACATTTACGAGAAGAAAACTACCTACCCTTGTGTTGAGATCAAGTTGCTCCACTCCCACCATATGAAACTTGATTTCTAGCCTTCCCAAGTTGCTTTCCACTCAATCCTTTCTTCCACCACAGCCAAATCAAGAGGAGAGTTGAGTGTTGGGGAGATTATCATTTGAAGCACAAGAGCAAGGAGTTCATCATCACCAACACCATCTATTACCTTTTGGAGGGTGGTGCCTCCTAGATTGGTTAGGTGTCGCTTGGGAGCCTCCGTCAAGATGTGGAGTTGAACCAAGAAGTTTGTAAGGGCAAGGAGATCGCCTACTTCGTGAAGATCTACCCCGAGTAAGGCTAGTCCTCCGTGGACGTAGGCCATGATGGCATAGACAAGGTTGCTTCTTCGTGGACCCTTCGTGGGTGGAGCCCTCCGTGGACTCTCGCAGCCGTTACCCTTCGTGGGTTGAAGTCTCCATCAACGTGGATTGACGATAGCACCACCTATCGGAACCACGAGAAAAATCTCCGTGTCTCCAAATTGCGTTTGCTCTTCTCTACCTCTTATTTACTATATGTGCAATTTACTTTCCGCTGCCATAACTCTAGAATTGCATGTGTAGGGTGATACTTGACTTGGTCATCATTGTGAACTTGCTAAAAACCTACTCAAATCAAAAGGCTAAACTTTTAAGTTGTCAAGTAGTCTAATCACCCCCTCTAGACATACTTCCGATCCTACAAGTGGTATCGAGCTTTGGTCTCCATTGGATTGGTTTCCATTGCATTGACTCCATAAGCTTGGTTTCACAACCTAGGAGAGTATGGCGTCTAGTGAGGGTAATTTCCGTGAGGTCCTTACTTTGATGGTTCAAATTTTGCAAGTTGGAAGCACAAAATGAAAATGCATATTCTTGGACATAACCTCGCATGGGGCATTATTTGTGTTGGCTTGCAAGGTGAGTTCTTGAGGAAGGAAAAGTTCCGATCGCGAAGCTCTGCGCGATGAGTTGCGGATGTTACGAACAATGCTCAAGCTTGTGACATTCTCTTCAATGCTTTGTGTCCCGAGGAGTTCAACAAGATCAGCCGTCTTGAGAATGCAAAAGAGATTTGGGATACTTTGGTGAAATGCACGAAGGTACCGAGTCCGTGAAGGAATCAAAGCTAGATGTTCTTCAAGGTCGACTTGACAAGTTCAAGATGAAGGAAGGTGAAGGAGTCGCTGAAATGTACTCTAGGCTTGCTCTCATTACCAATGAGATGGCAGGCTTAGGAAGCGAAGAAATGACCGACCGATTCATCATCAAGAAGATTCTCAGAGCTTTGGATGGAAAGTATGACACCGTGTGCACTTTGATCCAAATGATGCCAAACTACAAAGATCTCAAGCCTACCAAGTCATTGGAAGAATTGTTGCTCATGAGATGACACTCAAAGACAAGGAAGAGCTTCACAACAAGTCAAGTGGTGCTTACAAAGCTGCAGTTGAAGCTCCCACAACCTCAAGTGACAAGCTAGTTTCCAATGAAGAGATAAGCCTAATGGTGAAGAACTTCAACAAATTCTACAAGAATAGAAGCAAGGAGAGAAGCTCAAAGTCTAGATCATATGATGAAAAGAGATCTTCTAGTCGTGATCGAAACTGCTACAATTGTGGAAGACCCGGACACTACTCAAATGAGTGTTCGACTCCCCACAAGAGAAGAGAAGAATCTCCAAGAAGAAGAAGCTCAAGAGAAGAATCGCCTCGAAAAGAGAGAAGGAGTAGAGATGATCGTTATGAACGAAGATCCTCTCGGAGAAGCAAGGATTCGGAAAGGAAAGACAAGTCATCAAGGAGCTACACAAGGAGAAAACATCAAGCTCATGTTGGTGAATGGGTTTCCGGCTCCGACTCCGACAATCACTCCGAAAGAAGCTATCACTCCAACTCCGAATACTGATCAAGATGAAGGTGTTGCGGTCTTGCTCTCGTGTCCTCCAACTCCAACTCCTACGACATATTTGATTCACCAAATGAGGGAATTGGAAGATGCTTCATGGCAAAAGGCCCCAAGGTATCACACCCTGAGTTTATTGACTTTGATAGTGATGAGGATGACTTGCTTGGTGAAGATGAGCTTTTACATGACAAATCTAGTGAGCTTAGTAATGATGAACATGCTAATAGTCTTTATAGTCGAGAAGAGTCGAATGACAATGCTATGAAGGAGATTGAGCGTTTAACTAAAGAACTAAACACTCTTAAGTTAGCTCATGAAACAACTCAAGAAGATCATAGAGAGCTCCTAAGATCTCATGAGAAGCTACGCTTCGAGAAGCTCAATCTAGAGCAAGAACATGAGTTCCTAAAAGCTATCAATGACGATCTTCGAAAGAAGAGTTCTTCATATCTTGCCAAACGACTTCTCTTGTCAAATTTCTTGCCACCTATTAAAACTAAGCATGACAAGCATAAGAAAAATTCTTCATCTAGTAGTAACAATAATCATGCCAAATCAAATGTTGTTACTTCTAGTAATTCTCTTGATTCCACTAACAATGTTTCAAGCCAAGTTTTACTTGAGCAAGAAAATAGTCTATTGAAAGGGATTATAGAGAAAGGTGTCTACAAGAGTCTTGCCGGAAGCAAGAGCTTTGAGGAAATTGTTCGCAAGCAAGGAAGACACCGGAAGAATCAAGGAATTGGTTTTGAGCGAAAGTTCAACGCCGAGGGTGTTGAATGGAAAGAAGGTCAATATCCCACTCCAAAGTTTGTTTCTCAAGAGAAGAAGTATGATCCTACTTCTTCAAATTAAGAACAAGCTCAAGATGACCTTCCACCACAAGACCACAAGCTAAAAGGCAAGGACAAGCTTCAAGAGGAGATTGATGCATTCATTGAAGCACCCAAGGCCATGGTCAAGTGGGTTCCCAAGGCTACTTCAAGTTCTACTTCGACAAGCTCAACTACTACCCCAAGGATTCCCATCAAGATGATGTGGATCCCGAAGAAGAAGAACTAGAGAGTTCTTGAGGGTGACTCCGCCAACATACTTCACTCACATTCATTTTGGCAAGAACTTGTGCAATCAACTTCCACATCTTGCACTAGTTCATGGAGTCACAAACCCTCATGTTGGTAAGTCAAGGGACAAGGTAATCATTGCTTTCATGGACATCATCTATTGTGTACTTCAATCTATGTCCATGGATATCCTTGTTTGTTCCTTGTGGGACTAACCCATGTAGGTATTGAAAGTGCCCGAATCCAAAGGATTGCTCCCAACTCTTGATGATCTTCATCAACATTGAGCATCCACATCTTCAACATCTACATGAAGTCTTCAACGACAACCCAAGGTTAGTTTGACCCTTTGAAAGGGTTCTCACATCAAGGGGAGCTTTGCTCTAAAGAAATGAGCTAAAGCATCTTTTAATGATGTGAACATATTAATGCTTTATGGAAAAGTGGTAACCCCACTTGTGCTTAAACGATGAGTATGACCTATGATCAAATGTTCTCATTTGACTCCTAAGTCAATATGCTCATATATAGATGACCTAGTCATCGCCAAATTGTGTGCTAGAAGCTAGTGTTTTGTTTGTGCATGTTTGACACATATTTCATTTGCTATCTTATTGTGTGAGCATGTTGGATGCATGATTTTATCCATTCAAGGACATCCATTTGTTGCTTTGGTCTTTTGGTTTTCTCTTTTTGACCAAATGGATGGACAAGAATGCCTAAGTTCCTCCCCTAGCTATCTATGCTTTCTTGTCTCAAACTCTATTCATGCTTATATCACAAACTTTGAACAAGACTTTTTCGGACAGACCGAGTGAGGAGCACTCGAGCCACCGATCCGTCAAAAGCCTAACTTCCAAAACCTTCTAAGTACTTTCGGTCAAACCGATATACTCAAATCGGACGGACCAAATCACTTGGATTGATCTAGGTTTTCACCTCGGTGAAACCGAGTTACAAATTCGGCGTGACGGCGTGTGTAATCGCACGCATTAACCATCTCGGTCCCACCGAAGTTTTCCAACTCGGTCCCACCGACAACCGAAGGGTATATATACCCGAGGACAGCGCGTTGATTACTTCTTCAAAACCTCGCCTCAAACCCTTCGCTGCCGTCGCCGTGGTCTTTGGATCGTCTCCGCCGTCGCTCAGGCGCCCTGCTGGTCTCCATCACCGTCAGCGGTCTTTCTCATCGCGCCGTTGCCGCCGTAGTGAAGCTCCACCAGATTGGGTGAGTTTCATCCCTCTCGTGCTTCAACCGCTGATTCAATGCACGATAGGCTTTGCCTAGTTTCTTGCCAAGATTGAAATCTTCCTATCCAGCAGATTAGATCATAGAACAAAATTCGAGTGAAAATTTTAGGGTTAGGTTTCCGCCGAACACATCTCGGTGTGACCGATTCTACATTCTCGGACTGACCGATTTGACCTCTGGTCATTGCACTGCACTTTTCGGTTAAACCGAGTTGTGCAAATCGGAAAGACCGAAGTGAGGATTTAGTGAAACCCTAGTGCTCTCGGCTAGACCGAAACCCATTTCGGTCCAACCGAAAGTGGTGTATATGGTCTGTTTAGACACTTCGGATTCACCGAATTTATAGACTCGGTCAGACCGAAATGTATTCTGTGAAAACCTAAAACTAATGTTTGAACTCATTCTTTTGCAAAATCCTCTGCAGTTTGTGATAACTCTTCTATTCTCGCCTATACCTATTCATTTCACAGGTTGTCGGTCATGTCGATGGAAGTGACAATCGAACAGTCTGAGTTGCCGCTTGAGATTCCAGGCGGCGCTACAAGTCTGAAGAAAGCAGTTTTTGAGATGATGGAGAGAGGAGCACTCCAAGTGGATTGCCTCCACTGCCACGAGGGCTAGGAAGAAGAGGAATTACGATGAGGAGGATTCGACTTTGTTGCGATGAGGAGATAACTTCAAAGCCAAAAGGCAAGTGGTTGCCAAGGGCTATCAAGGGCAACAACAAAGAAAGGCACCAAGAAGGTGAAGAAATCCATCACTGCAAAGAAGCTCAAAGATGGAAGAAGAAACCTCCAAGAAGGTAAAGAAAGTTTCCAAGAGGAAGAGGCTAGTTCATGAAGAAGCCGATGATGATGACTCGATGAGGAAGCACCCCACCTCCTCGAAGCAAAAGTTGATGGGAGATGCCATCGAGGCAGGAGCACCCACAAAAGCTAAGCCATCACTCAAGCAAAGGCAGCCCAAGCCAAACCTGCTGCCAAGCCAAAGAAGACTGTGAGGAACATACCGCTTCAGAGAAGAAGAAGGACAATGTGCCACCTCAGAATCGATGATGAGGCTCATGTTTTGTCAAGCTCGCATGAAATTGCCAGCTCATAATGATGCTCATCCTCGAGCTGAAAATATGAAGGAAAGGAAGGACAAAGGTCTCGAGGCTATGGAGGCAAGTTGATCCATATGCCACCAGAGAAGGACAGTTGTTGACTCTAGATTCCACACTAGAGAGCAACAAGACTTTTATGAGACAGTGCTCATGGATAAGAAGCCAATTGTTGCCGACACGAGATATGTAGATTGGGATTACATCGACGGTGAAGAGCACAGAGACTATTTCCCACATGTGCATGAAAGCTTCACCGCATGTGGAGTTGCGAGTTCGTTGGTCGAAATTGACCGCTTGGAATGATGAGATGATCATGCGCTTCTATGCCACCGCACACTTTTATCCAGATGGCGTAATTGTATGGATGACAGAGGACAGAGATTCCATTCAACTGTTGAGGAATGGAGGCGTTCTTGAATGCACCAAATCAAGGGATGATGATTTTGATGTCTATGGCATTCAAGAAAATCACAAGTCAATGAAGAACATGTACAATGAGGTACCGACAAGGATGTTGAGATATGGAAGCTTGGATCAGTTTACCATCTTGGCAGGTCTCCCAACCACTAACACCATTCCGAGGCATACTTTGATGCCTAAGTCAGAGACCACCGCATGATAAGAGGGTATTCTATCAACATGCTGCACATTCTAGATCGAAGGCACCTTTTAAGGTGATGGACACGATAGTTGAGACTATCAAGAGGACAAAGACAGACTGAAGAGGTCGTGTGGGTTTGCTCCGCATATTCAGATGCTCATTAATGCCAAGTTTGGCACGGACACCTACCGTTGGATAGACCCCACTTGCCATTGCAGCCCTGAACATGAAGATAATGAAGTTGTGATGACCGAGGATGCTCCCACATCCGTCGAAGGACATGCTAAGGCTGAAGCGCCAAACAAGCTAAAGCTGAAAAGGAAGCAAAGAAGAAAGCCCAAGAGCGTTGGAGAACAACTTCTTGAAGCCACTCGAGAGAATTGAACTACGCTTTGGCCAAGATAGTGCAGCCTCGGAGAGCCTAGAGAGGATAGTTGAAGATAAGTTCCATGCTCTGGATGTTGTCGATCAAGTGCAGTCACCGTCAACAAGCTTGAGGCGGACATTGAGGAAGCGAAGAGGAGAAGGCGAGCTCATGAAGGAGATGGAAGGTGATATGGTCCAGATGACTATGAGCAGCTGCTGCAGTGCCACAAAGCCCAGATCACCGCTATTCCCGTGATGACCCAGGACTACTACTTGGCACCTCCCACAGCTCCATCGGTTCCAAAGCACCAGCTCCAGTTTCCACTCCTCCAGCTCCACAGACTTCAGCAGAAGCTTTGCAGATGCAGCTATCTCCACTCCATCGACGCAGACAGAGCCGCCAGCAGAGTCCCTAGTGACGATTAGCTCTATACCTTCGAACTTTTGGTAACTTGTTGCCAAAGGGGAGAAATTGTATAGATCATAGGACTTCGAGAGAGAGTGCTCGTTTTTGCTCTTTCGTTTGCGGTTTTCCTTGAGATACTTTTGAGTTCTTTGAGACATTTCGTGTGTTTGATACTACGCTTGCTCTATCTTGATGAGTGCTTGATCATACTATGCTTAATGTGTGCTTAATGTTTATCATATTCCATTCATATCTTGTATGATCACTTACTCATGTCTTGGTGATTGGGTGCATGTTATTCATTCTTATCATTTTGTGCGCTCCACCAAGATGTATGTGACATGGAAGAGTGACCCATGATCCTAATCGATTGTGCATTTGCATTCAAACGCAAATCTTAAATAATGCACAAATTTAGGGGGAGCTCTTGCTTATCACATACTTCTCAAAGTGACGATGTTATTCATTGATTATATCATTTGTCGAAGCTTTGATCTATATGTTGTCATCAATTACCAAAAAGGGGGAGATTGAAAGTGCAACTAATCCCCGGGTGGTTTTGGTAATTAATAACAACATATATATCATTGAACTAATCATTTCTTGAGAATATTTCGAAAGTTCAAGGATATGGGTATGGCAATGACCGATGATGTGGACCCCTCAAAATGCTAAGGAAAACATTGGCAAAAGCTCAAGACTCCATTTTTGGTTTAGTGATCCAAGATCACATTGAGTCCATAGGAAAGCCAATACTATTAAAGGGGATGAGGTTATGATGATGATCTGTTTGCTCAAAGTGTTTAGTGATTTATCTCTCAAACTATCGCAATCTTTCACTCCAACATAAACCCATAAGTAATCTCGGTCCCACCGATTCCAAACTCACCACACCGAGATGAACCACCTCACCATATACCCAAACCCTAAGAATTTCGGATTTTCCGATTCCAAACTCGGTCATACGAAATTGGTGTTGCCAAGCTTCAGAACCTTCTATACTCAAATCGGTGTCACCGAGATGAGAAAGTCGGTCCCACCGAGATTGGCAAACCCTAGACTTTGGAAGAATCGGACTAACCGAGATTGTATTTTCGGTCCCACCGAAAATCCCAACGTTCACAAGATTTGAACTTTCGGTCTCACCGAGTTGTCAACTTCGGTCCGACCGAGATTGGTCAAATGTGTGTAACAGTTGGATTTTGTGTGGAGGCTATAAATACCCTCCACCTCCTCTTCATTCGTGGAGAGAGCCATCGAAAAGAACTACCACTCCTACCTTACATTTCGAGAAGAAAACTACCTACCCTTGTGTTGAGATCAAGTTGCTCCACTCCCACCATATGAAACTTGATTTCTAGCCTTCCCAAGTTGCTTTCCACTCAATCCTTTCTTCCACCACAGCCAAATCAATGAGGAGAGTTGAGTGTTGGGGAGATTATCATTTGAAGCACAAGAGCAAGGAGTTCATCATCACCAACACCATCTATTACCTTTTGGAGGTGGTGCCTCCTAGATTGGTTAGGTGTCGCTTGGGAGCCTCCGTCAAGATGTGGAGTTGAACCAAGAAGTTTGTAAGGGCAAGGAGATCGCCTACTTCGTGAAGATCTACCCCGAGTAAGGCTAGTCCTCCGTGGACGTAGGCCATGATGGCATAGACAAGGTTGCTTCTTCGTGGACCCTTCGTGGGTGGAGCCTCCGTGGACTCTCGGCCGTTACCCTTCGTGGGTTGAAGTCTCCATCAACGTGGATTGACGATAGCACCACCTATCGGAACCACGAGAAAAATCTCCGTGTCTCCAAATTGCGTTTGCTCTTCTCTACCTCTTATTTACTATATGTGCAATTTACTTTCCGCTGCCATAACTCTAGAATTGCATGTGTAGGGTGATACTTGACTTGGTCATCATTGTGACCTTGCTAAAAACCTACTCAAATCAAAAGGCTAAACTTTTAAGTGGTCAAGTAGTCTAATCACCCCCCCTCTAGACATACTTCCGATCCTACAACGTGCCAAGGAAACTGCTTCGCTAAACGTGCTGAGGTGATATAGTAATTCAAACAAAGGCTTGGTAGCGGTGTGGTATCACGCCGCATAATACATCAGCAGATTGGATCAGTATATGTGTTTTATTCTCTCTATGTTGGAATGTGGAATTTATTTTGCAGAGCCGGACACTATCCTGGTGTTCATTATTCTCTCCGAATTATTCAAGGGAGGAACCCGCCTCGCAATGCCGAACATTATGCACGCCTAACTTATCGTCATTGAAGACTGGTTCAGGGGCTACTGAGGGAGTCCTGGACTAGGGGGTGTCCGGATAGCCGGACTATCAATATCCGCCGGACTCCCAGACTACGAAGATAGAAGATTGATGACTCCGGCTCGTGTCCGGAAGGTACTTTCCTTGGCGTGGAAGGCAAGCTTGGCAATACGGATATGTAGATCTCCTACCATTGTAACCGACTCTGTGTAACCCTAGCCTCTCGGTGTCTATATAAACCGAGGGCCTTAGTCCGTGGGGACACAACATTACATCTCAACAATCATACCATAGGCTAGCTTCTAGGGTTTAGCCTCCTTGATCTCGTGGTAGATCTAATCTTGTACTACCCATATCATCAATATTAATCAAGCAGGACGTAGGGTTTTACCTCCATCGAGAGGGCCTGAACCTGGGTAAAAACATTGTGTCCCTCGTCTCCTGTTACCATCCGCCTAGACACACAGTTCGGGACCCCCTACCCGAGATCTGCCGGTTTTGACACCGACAGACATCGGCTCGATGAAGCAATGGTTTGGCCATGCCGATGCAGGTCATAACTTGTGACATGGTCAATGCTGGCTTGATGAAGTGACCGTGCGGCGATGCTGGTGTACCCGCTCCGTGTAATCCGTAGGGCGGCGATGTTGGTGATGATTTATCTTTCGCGATGCTGAACTCTTGTTCGGCTTGCCGAGATGATGATCTGAAGAAGTTGAGCTCGGCTCAACAAAGTGACGTCGTGTCTAGCGCAGGTCGGCAGCCATAGAGCAACATTGTCGGGCTGGTTTGACACCAGCGCGATGGTGAAGATCATATTGAAAAAGACTTTAAAATTAGCGGGATGTGTTTGGGAACAAAACACAATACGCCGTACAAAACTTCCTTCAAAAAGGATGTCTGAAATCCCGTTCATAAAAAAGATGAATTCGGGTTGGATTCGTTTTCGCGTAGAAAACATATCCGAAAAGTGATGCACTAATCGGAAGGTTCCCGGAGTTTGGACGGTCGGATCGAGCTGCAATTTTGAGAGGTGGTAGATATGAGAATTCCGCAGTAGATGAACGGTTGGATCTTCCAAAGGACCTCTGAGCTGGGCTCTGGAGACCATGCCCTAAACTCATCCAGATTCCCGTCTAGATTCGACAGGGCTCCGGTATATCGGAGATGGCCAGAGATTCCTTCATCAAAACTCAACGAAATTTTCAAGGGTTGTTGTAGACTCAATTCCACACAATCCCACTGAAGCAATCGTTAAAACGACACTCGAGGAGGCGGTGGCGGCGGATACAAGTTCGATGTCCAGAAAAATAGCACGGTTGTCCGGGGGCAATGTTGACGTTTGAGCCCCCGGGCTCCGAGGATAATTCCTCCATGATCATGATAGAGATCGGAATTGATGTTGATGAAGGCCCTCATCCGAACATAACGATTGGAGGTAGGGCGTAGTCCATGGTTAAGCCAAGGTGACCAGTCGAGCCAGTGACGAAGAAGTCGATGTCGCAGTTGATCTGTAGTCGAGCCATTGATCCTTTTGCCGATCACATAGCGGAACTCTCAATGAAAGCACCAATGTCTGTGTCAAAACCGGCGGATCTCGGGTAGGGGGTCCGAAATTGTGCGTCTAAGGCTAGTGGTAACAGGAGGCGGGGGACACAATGTTTACCCAGGTTCGGGCCCTCTCTATGGAGGTAATACCCTACTTCCTGCTTGATTGATCTTGATGATATGAGTATTACAAGAGTTGATCTACCACGAGATTGTAGAGGCCAACTCTAGGAGCTAGCCTATGATTATGATTGTGTATATCTATCGACCTGGTTTATATAATGCACCAGAGGCCTAGGATAACAAGAGTCCTAGCCGAATACGCCGGTGGGGGAGGAGTCCTTGTCTTGATCACCAAGTCTTGTGGAATCTTCCTTGTACGCGGCAGCTGTCCTAACTGGCCCATGAGTATATGGCCATGGGGGTCCTTGGCCAAATCCAACTGATCAGGAGACGATGTGGTGAGTACCCCCTGGTCCAGGACACCGTCAGGGCACAACCCACCAGGACGCGCCCCCCCTCCAGGTGCGCCCAGGTGGGTTGTCCCCACCCAGTGGCCCCACAGACCCTGAAACCGACGCTATGAAATCCTATTTTTCCAGAAAAAATGAGGGAGAAAGAATTATCGCGTTCCACGAGACGGAGCCACTACTGTCTCCTGTTCTTCATCGGGAGGCTAGATCTGGAGTCCGTTTGGGGCTCCGGGGAGGGGGGTCTTCGATCTTCATCATCACCAACCCTTCTCCATCGCCAATTCCATGATGCTCCCCACCGGGGGTGAGTAATTCCTTCGTAGGCTCGCTGGTCGGCGAGGAGTTGGATGAGATTCATTATGTAATCGAGTTACTTTTGTTAGGGCTTGACCCTAGTATCCATTATGTTCTGAGATTGATGCTGCTATGACTCTGCCATGCTTAATGCTTTTCACTTTGGGCCCAGGTATTTGAACCGTTTATGTTACCACCATTATATCTATGTTCTAGATACGATCTTGCAAGTTATAGTCACCTACTACGTGTTATGATCCGGCAACCCCGAAGTGACAATAGTCGGGACACTTCCCAGTGATGACCGTAGTTTGAGTTCATGTATTCACCGTGTGCTAATGCTTTGTTCTAGTTCTCTATTAAAAGGAGGCCTTAATATCCCTTAGTTTCCAATAGGACCCCGTGTAGCGACAGACCTCAAACAGATCGATCTCGTGCTCGATGTCATCCTGGATCGATAATCTTGACACCACACAAGATTTCTTGGAGGATTTATAACAGAGTAGCAATCACACACTTATTTCATCGAATTTCTCAAAAGAGAACTTATTGAAATAAATATGGCTTAAGGCCATCTAAAACGATAACAACAGAAGTCTTGGAAGATAAGCGAGACCATCAACTCCAACGGCATCACTGAGTATAGAACCACGAACTAAAAGCATCTTACTGTCGTTGCGAAAAGTCTCGCAACATGAAGCGTTGCGACTGAAAAATTCAAGACATGGAATATGCTGGCAATGTAACACATAGAGAATAACAATGGATTAAGCTATACTACATGCATATTTGGCTGGTGGAAAAGCTCTATGGTTACAGTTTTGCATAAAGCCAATTTTTCCCTACTGCAAAGGAATAAATTTATTTAAGTATCATGGTGGTTGTTAAACATTGAGAATGGTTGACAGCATTCTCAATCCCAATTAAAAGTACTCATTAAAACCCAACAATATTAAATTAGAGTAACAAGATGAGATTCACATGATATCCAAGTACTAGATACTCAAAACGTCCATAACCGAGGACACGGCTAACCATGATTAGTTTATACACTCTGCAGAGGTTTGCGCACTTTTCCCCACAAGACTCGATCGCCTCCGTTGGATTTCTCGCACTACATGATGTTTGAGAAACGGATGACCGAGACATAGTCTTTCGGAAGCACTAGCACCTTACATGTGGGTAGACCGGTACCTACTTTCCCTACATCCGCTAGTCTACCCGTAAGAGTTCGCACAACTTAGTAAACTATGCGAGCCCATAATGGCTTGTGGCTACACACGTAAGTTTCTAGTTTGAATAATCTCATGATCCCTTTGAGCACAGGTGGCGTTAGAAGAAATACAGTAAGTCTCGATAGAAACCAAAGGCGTCAATCCACCCAGATGTGTGTTTAAGTTGCCACCTTAAATAAACCATTAATTTAACAATCTCACATCTGTCATGGAAATTCACTCACCCAATCCACGTCTACTAACATAGCATGGCATAACAAGCAAACGTAGAAGTAACTCCCAAAGGTTTGATAATGAAACAGGTAATAGGTACTACCTCAACTATTTCCCATAACCCACAATTTAATTAGATCCTAATCATGCAATGTTTGAGGATAGATCTAATACATAAAAACTGGGTATGAGAAAAGGTATGATCAAAGTGTTACTTGCCTTGCTGATGATCCGCGAAACCTAGAGACTCGAAGTAACAGGCGGCGCACTCCGGGTATTCTATCGCAGACAAACAAACAAACAAACTTACAATAAGTAATCATCTAATGCATAGGTAAAACTCGAATAAAAGATCTAACCTAAAAGTTCAACTTAAGAAATCCGGTTTGCAAAAAGAATCAAATCAAACAAAGCAACGAAAGTCAAACGGCGAAAGAAAACAGCTTTGTTTTACTAATCTGGATCTAAGTCAAACTTTACAGAAGCAAAAAACTTGTTTAAATTGATTATTCGGAAAGAGGGTTTCGAGACGAAACTCCAGGCGCTTGAATTGCCTGATTCCGATAAACGAGCGAAGAGTTATACTAAAACGAAAATCGGATCAGGAATCGCGATCAGAAAAATCGCGGATTCAATCCGAGAAAAAGAAAAACGACGAACAGGTTAACGAACGAACGTTCGTTAACTAAACTAATCGGACGAATACGTTCGTTAAAATGAACGAACGAGCGAACGCTTGCTAATTAAACTAAACCGAAAATAAAACCGATCTAATAAAAAAACCAAAACTAAAAAAACCAAAAAAAACCGATTGGTTTTCTTAAAAAAACCTGCACGGAAAACGAGGCGGCGGCGAACCGCCACGAAGCGTCGGCGTGTGTCTCTGCGGCGGCTCGTGGTATGGGTGGCGGCGCGTGGCGGCGGCGGCGGCGACGACTGGGCCGGGCGACTAGGGTTTGAGGCGGCGGCTGGGCCTCGGGCTGGCTCCCCGGCTAGAAGCCCCACGGGCCGAGTCCTAAGCGGACCACGGCCGTGTAGGTCGGTTATTTTTTTAAATAATTTCGCGCAGAAGAAAAATAAAAAGAAATACTAAACGGGCTTCAAAAATCCCGAAATAAATTTTCCCCGGCTTCTAAAATCAAGCTGGACAAGGAGAACATTTATTTGGGGCCTAAATGCAATTTTGAAAAACGCGCATTTTTCCTAAATCCAAATAAAAGGCGGAAAACTCCAAAATAAATCTTATTTGATTTTTTTATTAAATCTTCATTATTTCTTTATTTTGGGAAAGTCATTTTATTCCCTCTCTGAATTTTTGGTAGTAGAAATAATTGAAGATAAAATAAATAAAATCAAATGATCCTATTTGCAAAATTTGAGAAAACTCAAATAAGAAAATAACGAAATCCCCAACTCTCTCCGTGGGTCCTTGAGTTGCGTAGAATTTCTAGGATCTAGCCAACAATGCAACAATAATATGATATGCAATGATGATCTATGTATAACATTCCAAATTGAAAATTTGGGATGTTACAAACCTACCCCCCTTAAGATGAATCTCACCCTCGAGATTCGGGTTGGCTAGCAAATAGGTAAGGGTGGTCCTTGAGCAGATCTTCCTCTCGCTCCGAGGTGGCTTCCTCCTCGGTGTGGTGGCTCCACTGAACTTTGCAAAACTTGATAACCTTACTGCGGGTAACTCGGCTAGCATATTCCAGAATCTTAACTGGTTTCTCTTCATAAGTCAAATCATCTTTCAACTAAATCGCTTCCAGAGGCACTGTATCTCTCAGTGGTATATCAGCCATCTCCGCGTGACACTTCTTCAACTGTGAAACATGGAACACATCGTGAACTCCCCGACAATCCTCGTAATTCCAACTTGTACGCCATTCTCCCATGCGTTCCAAAACTTTGTATGGCCCCACAAAACGTGGCGCTAACTTTCCTTTAACTCCAAAACGCTTAACTCCTCGAAGTGGAGATATCAAGATAAACTCGCTCCGACTTCAGATTCGTCTCCTTGCGTTTTGCATCTGCATAGCTCTTCTGCCTTGACTGAGCTACCTTGAGCCTGTTGCGGATCAACTTTACTTCTTTTCAGACTCCCTAATAAATTCCGGTCCAAACAACTGGCGGTCTCCAACCTCATCCCACAACCACGGGGTTCTGCACCTCCTTCTGTACAAGGCTTCAAAAGGGGCCATCTTCAGACTGGATTGATAACTATTGTTGTAAGAAAACTCTGCATATGGCAAGTTGTCATCCCAACTTGATCCATAATCCAAAACACAAGCTCTAAGCATATTCTCCAAAATCTGATTGACTCTCTTGGTCTGTCCATCTGTCTGTGGGTGGAAAGCTGTGCTAAACTCCAGCCTGGTTCCCAATGTTTCGTGCAACCGTTTCCAGAACTTTGAGGTGAATTGGGTTCCTCTATCTGATACGATACTCCTCGAAACTCCATGCAAACAAACTATCCTTGTCATGTATATCTTAGCCAATTTGGCACTACTGTAGGTAGTCTTTACTGGGATGAAATGAGCTACCTTCGTCAAATGATCGACTACAACCCAAATTGAGTCATAGCCTGAACGAGTCCTGGGCAATCCCGTGATGAAATCCATGCCTAGTTTGTCCCACTTCCATTCGGGTATAGGCAATGGTTGCAACAATCCAGCTGGCTTCTGGTGTTCTGCTTTCACCCTCTGTCATACATCGCAAACTGCTACATACTCTGCAATATCCTTCTTCATTCCGGTCCACCAGAAAGTTTCCTTCAAATCCAAATACATCTTGGTATTTCCGGGGTGAATCGAATATGGTGAATCATGGGCCTCTTGCAGAATCAACTTCCTGATCTCCGGGTCATTGGGCACATAAACACGGTCCTCAAATCGTAGGGTATCATACTCATCCTCACGAAATCCCTTAGCCTTCCCTTCGCTCATTTTCTCCTTTATGGAAGCAACTTCCTTATCTTCCTTTTGAGCTTCTCTGATTTTATCCATCAACGTAGACTGAATCTCCATTGCTGCTACATAGCCCCTCGGAACTATTTCCAAACATAGCTCATGAAGATCCTCGGCTAACTCCTTGGGTATTTCTCCCGTGATTAGTGTATTGACGTGGCTCTTGCGGCTCAACGCGTCTGCTACAACGTTAGCCTTCCCGGGGTGATAATGCAATCTCATATCATAATCCTTAATGAGCTCCAACCATCTCCTCTGCCTGAGATTTAACTCCTTCTGCGTGAAGATGTACTTCAAACTCTTGTGATCCGTGTACACCTCACAATGATTTCCAATGAGAAAATGTCTCCACGTTTTCAGTGCGTGCACTACGGCTGCTAACTCCAAATCATGAGTAGCATAATTCAACTCATGAGGCTTAAGTTGTCGTGAAGCATACGAAACAACTCTTCCCTCCTGCATAAGCACTGCTCCAAGTCCTCGACGTGAAGCGTCGCAATACACTTCATAATCCTTACTCTGATCTGGCAGAATTAATACTGGTGAGGTAACCAAACGTTTCTTCAACTCTTGGAAACTAGCTTCACACTCTTCAGTCCAAATGAACTTAGTATCCTTCTTCAACAACTCTGTCATAGGCTTCGCAATCTTCGAGAAATTTTCAATGAATCTCCGGTAGTATCCTGCGAGTCTAAGGAAACTCCGGATTTCTCCAACTGTTGTTGGTGCTTCCCAGTTTGTCACAGTGACAACTTTAGTGGGGTCTACTGCGATACCTTCTCCGGATATAACATGTCCGAGAAATCCAACTTCCTTCAACCAAAACTCACACTTGCTGAACTTGGCATATAGCTGATGTTCTCTGAGCTTCTCGAGTACCAAACGCAAGTGCTCCTTATGTTCCTCTTCATTCCTCGAGTAAACCAAAATATCATCAATGAACACCATGACGAACTTATCCAAAAACTCCATAAACACCTTGTTCATCATGTTCATAAAATAGCCTGGGGCGTTAGTCAGACCAAATGACATAACGGTATACTCATACAGCCCGTACCTGGTGGTACAAGCCGTCTTCGGTATATCCTGCTCCCGAATCTTCAACTGATGGTATCCTGATCGTAAATCGATCTTGGAAAACACCTTAGCTCCTTGCAACCGATCAAACAGATCATTGATCATTGGTAGTGGGTACTTGTTCTTGATTGTTACTTCATTCAATCCGTGATAATTAACAATCATTCTTAACGATCCATCCTTCTTCTCCACCAGAAGTACTGGCGATCCCCAAGGAGAAGAACTTGGGCGAATAAAACCTTTGTCCAACAGCTCCTTAATCTGCTTCTTAATTTCCTCCAAATCTTGGGTTGGCGTCCTGTACGGTCTCTTGGATATCGGCCCAGTGCCTGGCAGTAGTTCAATTAGGAACTCAATGTCTCTATCCGGTGGCATGCCTGGCAACTCTTCTGGAAATACATCGGGGAAATCCTTTACCACTGGTACTTCCTCCTGCACAACTCCTGATAAGGAATTTACATGTGCTCTCCTCGGCTCATGTCGTGATACATACTTGATTCTTATTCCTTCTGGTGTCGTAAGCAAAATCGTCTTACTGGCGCAATCAATGTTTCCTCCATACATCGACAGCCAATCCATACCAAGAATTACATCCAAACCTTGGGATTCCAATATAATTAAATCCGTTGGGAAAACATGCCTTCCTATACTTAATGGCACCAAAGCATCCTTGATGACCATAAACTCAGCTCGGTGAACTTACTAGCATGGGTGTCTTAAGAGTCTTAGTGGGCAGGCTAAACTTATCCACAAATCCCCTTGATATGTATGAATGCGATGCACCAGTATCGAAAAGAACAACTGCAGTAAATGCCTTAACCAAAAACTTACGTATTACTGCGTCTGGCTGAGCTTCAACCTCCTCCACGGTAACGTGGTTCACTTGCCCCCTATTGAAAGGGTTTGCCTTCTTTCCTGAGCTTCCATTGCCATTACCATTTTGGGCTTCTGGGCAATCATTTGCATAATGCCCAGTCTTATGGCACTTATAACAAGTGATATGGCTCAGGTCTACCTTGGATGGTGTTGACGGGTTGGTGTGGCTTTGTCCATTGCTTCCTCCATTCCCGTTTCCATTCTTTGTGCCATTATGATTGTGTGAGCTGCCTCCTCCGTGAGTATGCTGAAAATGTCCTCCTGGCTTTGGGGTAAAGCGTAGCTTCTGCTGAGCTCCAGAATTGTACTTCCCCTGTCCATACTTCCTCTTACGATTATCAATCTGCTGCTGCTTTCCCTCAATCATAAGAGCACGATCTACTAACTCCTGGTAGTTATTGAAAGTGGCTACCATCAACTGCATGCTCAGCTCGTCATTCAGTCCTTCTAGAAACTTCTTCTGCTTAGCTGCATCCGTAGCAACATCATCTCGGGCATAACGTGCTAGCTTACTAAAATCTTCCACATACTGGCCAACTGTCCGTCCTCCTTGGCGTAAGTTGCGAAACTCACGCTTCTTCATGGCCATAGCTCCTGCTGAAACATGGGCGACGGAAAGCTTGTGAAACCGATTCCATGTGGCGGTGTCTCTGTGGTAAGTGGTTGTAAATTCTCCCACCATGCTTTCTACGGGTCCGTCAAGTCGATGTGCGGCAAACTTCACCTTTTCTCCATCTGTACATCCTGCAGTGGTCAACTCCCTCCCTATCTTACGGAGCCAATCATCTGCTACTATCGGCTCGGTGCTACTGGAAAACACCGGCGGATTCAGCCTTAAGAAACGGGCTAGAAGGTCAACAGGTGGTGGTGGTGGTGTGTTGTTGTTGTTGTTGCCTTGGTTCTGTACCAATGTTTGAATCAAGGTATTCTACTGCTGAATCAACTGAGTGATCTCTAGCGGGAAAAAAACTCGGGGTCGCGTCTCGGAGGCATATGAGGGTTTAAAAGGGGAGAGGAGAGTTAAGAATAGAATGAGGTCTAGTGAGATAACACTACCCATATGCACATGAGACAAAATCACACAATATTATTGCAATCAATTCAAACAAGGGCATACAACGGTCTAACTATCGTTACAAAAGTGCTTGGACTAAAACTAATTAAATGGTGGAAAATTCTACTACTGTTATGGTGGTCAACTAGAAAAACTGCTCCGATGCAGATTCCATGATATCTGCTCCAGCTTCATCAACATAATCATCATCGCTGTCGTCGGGATCCGAGTCGGTGTCGTCGATGATGATATAATTATCTGGACAATTAGGTTCATCCTCTTCTCCTCTGGGTGCTGATCCTCCCATGAATACTCCAATCTTCTCCTTAAGGTCACCTTCTGTCTTACTAGAGCGACGATTTCTTCCATATAGTCTTTACATGTAGCCTTGAGTTCTGCTTCTAGCTCCTTGATCTTGGTCATAGCCTTCTGCAGCTCCTCCATATCTACGCACATCCGATTCTCCTAGCGTCGGATATGTTGGTTTAACTCCTAAATGTAAGCTGCGATTGATCTGTCCTTCCTGGTGGTGATCATCTCCCAATGCTCATCTCGGCGCCCACAAATCTGGTAGATAGTATTCTTGAGATTGTTGTGGTAGACTTCTCCAATTCGTCCCATGGCGATGTGAGCTGCCATGCTCTTCCCTAGGCTCCATGTTGGTACATCAAAGGTAAACTCTATTGGCTCAGTGGCTGGTGCAAATATCCTTCCTGGAATGTAGACTTGAATCCTCCAGCGCTCCTCTTCGGGTAAAGTGGCGTTGAAATTCCCGGTGAAACTTGGTACTCCTATGTTCAAGTATCTAGTGTCTTCCTTCAAGTGATATCCAAAAGGCGAGTTCTCATCTGGTTGTGTGAACTTGATCCTTGCATCTGCCATCCTAAAGAATAGAAAAGACGAGGAGTCAGAAATGAGAAGAAAGAGTAGTGATCTAGGGTTTAAGCTTAGTGGTCGTCTCCTACAGTCAACTTGTGCTCTGATACCACCTTTGTAGCGACCAAACCTCAAACACGATCGATCTACGTGCTCGGTGTCATTCTGGATCGAGAATCTTGACACCACACAAGACTTGGAGGATTTATAACAGAGTAGCAATCACACACTTATTACATCGAATGTCTCAAAAGAGAACTTATTGAAATAAATATGGCTTAAGGCCATCTAAAACGACAACAGCGGAAGTCTTGGAAGATAAGCGAGTCCATCAACTCCAACGGCATCACTGAGTATAGAACCACGACCTAAAAGCATCATACTCGTCGTCTAAAAAGTCTGCAACATGAAACGTTGCAGCCCGAAAACGGGTCAGCACATGGAATATGCTGGCAATGTAACACATAGAGAATAAATATGGATTAAGCTATACTACATGCATATTTGGCTGGTGGAAAAGCTCTATGGTTACAGTTTTGCATAAAGCCAATTTTTCCCTACTGCAAAGGAATAAATTTATTTAAGTATCATGGTGGTTGTTAAACATTGAGAATGGTTGACAGCATTCTCAATCCCAATTAAAAGTACTCATTAAAACCCAACAATATTAAATTAGAGTAACAAGATGAGATTCACATGATATCCAAGTACTAGATACTCAAAACGTTCATAACCGGGGACATGGCTAACCATGATTAGTTTATACACTCTGCAGAGGTTTGCGCACTTTTCCCCACAAGACTCGATCGCCTCCGTTGGATTTCTCGCACTACATGATGTTTGAGAAACGGATGACCGAGACATAGTCTTTCAGAAGCACTAGCACCTTACATGTGGGTAGACCGGTACACCTACTTTCCCCTACATCTGCTAGTCTACCCGTAAGAGTTCGCACAACTTAGTAAACTATGCCAGAGCCCATAATGGCTTGTGGCTGCACACGTAAGTTTCTAGTTTGAATAATCGCATGATCCCTTTGAGCCTGGGTGGCGGTCCGAAGAAATACAGGCAAGTCCTGATAGAAACCAGGTGCCTCAATCCACCCAGATGTGTGTTTAAGTTGACACCTTAAATAAACCATTAATTTAACAATCTCACATCTGTCATGGAAATTCACTCACCCAATCCACGTCTACTAGCATAGCATGGCATAACAAGCAAACGTAGAAGTAACTCCCAAAGGTTTGATAATGAAACAGGTAATAGGTACTACCTCAACTATTTCTCATAACCCACAATTTAATTAGATCCTAATCATGCAATGTTTGAGGATAGATCTAATGCATAAAAACTGGGTATGAGAAAAGGTATGATCAAAGTGTTAATTGCCTTGCTGATGATCCGCGAAACCTAGAGACTCGAAGTAACAGGCGGCGCACTCCGGGTATTCTATCGCAGACAAACAAACAAACAAACTTACAATAAGTACTCATCTAATTCACAGGTAAAACTCGAATAAAAGATCTAACCTGAAAGTTCAACTTAAGAACTCCGGTTTGCAAAAAGAATCAAATCAAACAAAGCAACGAAAGTCAAACGGCGAAAGAAAACATCTTCGTTTTACTAATCTGGATCTAAGTCAAATTTTACAGAAGCAAAAACTTGTTTAAGTTGATTATTCGGAAAGAGGGTTTCGAGGTGAAACTCCAGGCGCTTGAATCACCTGATTCCGATAAACGAGCGAAATACTAAAACGAAAATTGGATCAGGAATCGCAATCAGAAAAATCGCGGATTAAATCTGAGAAAAAGAAAAACGACGAACGGGTTAACGAACGAACGTTCGTTAACTAAACTAATCTGACGAATACGTTCGTTAAAACGAACGAACGAGCGAACGCTCGCTAATTAAACTACACCGAAAATAAACCGATCTAATAAAAAAACAGAAACTAAAAAAACCCGAAAATAAACCGACGGAAAACCGATCGGTTTTCTTAAAAAAACGGCACGGAAAACGAGGCATCAAAAACCTCAATGGCGTCGGCGGCATGGTTGGCGGGTCCGCATGAATGACGGCGGCGGGTCCGTCGTGCTCGGCGGGCAAGCGGCAAGGGCCAATCGGCATCTTGGGCGGCGGCGGGCGCAAGGCCGTATTTGGGCGGCTAGGGTTTCGGGCGGCGGCCGGGCCTCGGGCTGGCTCCACCCGGCTTATAAAGCCCCGCGGGCCGGGAGTCCTAGGCGGACACGGCCCGTAGGTCGGTTGCGTTTTTTTAAAATAATTTCACGCAGAAGAAAAAAAGAAATACTAAACGGGCTCCAAAAATCCCGAAATAAATTTTCCCCAGCTTCTAAAATCAAGCCGGACAAGAAGAACATTTATTTGGGGCCTAAATGCAATTTCGAAAAACGAGCATTTTTCCTAAATCCAAATAAAAGGCGAAAAACTCCAAAATAAATCTTATTTGATTTTTTATTAAATCTTCATTATTTCTTTATTTTGGGAAAGTCATTTTATTCCCTCTCTGAATTTTTGGTAGTAGAAATAATTGAAGAGAAAATAAATAAAATCAAATGATCCTATTTTCCAAATTTGAGAAAACTCAAATAAGAAAATAACGAAATCCCCAACTCTCTCCGTGGGTCCTTGAGTTGCGTAGAATTTCTAGGATCTAGCCAACAATGCAACAAGAATATGATATGCAATGATGATCTATGTATAACATTCCAAATTGAAAATTTGGGATGTTACACCCCATTGCCACAGGAGGGTAGGACAAAAGATATCATGCAAGTTCTTCACATAAGCACGTATGACTATTTATGGAATACATGCCAACATTATGTTTATGAACTGGAGCTTGTGCCATATCACCCTAGGTTATAACTGTGACATGATGAATATCATCCAACAAATCACCGATCCAATGCCTATGGTTTTCCTACATAATGTTCTTGCTAAGTTACTACTGCTACTGTTACTAATTTTACTGCTACAAAACTATTGCTATCATTGTTACCGTTACCATTGTTGTTGCTACTACTATCAAAACTATCATACTACTTAGCTACTGATCACTTTGCTATAGATAATTAATCTCCAGGTGTGGTTGAATTGACAACTCAGCTGCTAATACCTACAAATATTCTTTAGCTCCCCTTATGTCGAATCTATAAATTTGTGTTGAATACTCTACCCTCGAAAACTGTTGCGATCCCCTATACTTGTGGGTTATCATGTGGTTCTCTAGTGTTTTGGGAATATTTTGGAATTTATAGAACTACAATTAGGTCAAACGGAGTTGCATGGGGCCCACAAGCTCAAAGGGCACGCCTACCCCCTGGGGTGCGCCTTGTGAGCAGGTGGCTCTCTCATAGCTCTTTTGGCCTCCTCCCAAACCTTCTAGGGCCCCTTCTGGTCCATAAAAAATCACCGTAAAGTTTCATCATGTTTGGACTTTCTGAAAAGCCAAAAACAAGCAGAAAACAGCAACTGGCACCGGGCACTGGGTTAATAGGTTAGTCCCCAAAAATGATATAAATGCATAAAATGCATATAAAGCATCCAATATTGGTAATATAACAGCATGAAACAATCAAAAAATTTATAGATACATTGGAGACGTATAAGGAGGCGAGGTGCTCGAGCGACAGCGATGGTGGTGATGGGGTAAGATCTGCATCACTCTGAAGTCTATGACGATACAAACCCTATATGCATCTTCATGCTGTTCCTGGGTGTTTGTAGTTTTTTTTGTTTTCTACTACATTTCCTAACAGTGGTATCCGAGCGGTTCTATGAGTAGAAGCAGGTTTCGATCTAGATCACATGTAGATGTGAGGGTTTGATTTTCTTGCTATGCTTCCCACGAGTGTTGTCAGTTCATTGACGGCATGATGTAGCTTTGTACAAGGTTGTGACAATTGCGGCTCTGGCTATCGACGATATGCTAACAATTCCTTCGGCTTCATCATAGTCTAGAATAGTGAACCTTCGCATACATAATAGGGTGATGATGAAGAATGATCTTCTAGGTGGTCACACGTATTTGATGAAGTTTACTATGGGGGCAAAGTTTTTTAATTAAGTATCTTCTTTCACACGCCCCAAAAATTAATCTAGCAACAAGAATTATCACCTTATGTATGCACGTGGGTAGTTAGTGTTATCCGGAAACCCTAGCAACCACGTAATTAAAATTTGTCAAACCAATTAAGGGATGCCTAACTTGGTTTTCAAGGTTTGCATATGATGTGGTATAGCCTTCACTATGATAATGAGTTTATGTATGAGATGGTTATATGTTGTAATGTTAAGTGGCCTGCGCGTCACGGCATGATGGCTAGAGCTACGGGATTGCTGCTACTTGTGAGCTGCGTTGGGATTTCATTGAGGAGGAGAGGATGATGCAGTATAGTAGAGATAAGTATTTTCCTCAGTTAAGAACCAAGGTTATCAATCCAGTAGGAGAACCACGCAACACCTTGTTTGCAGTACTTACACACCAAATAACAAATACTTGCACCCAACATGAGGTGGTTGTCAATCCCTCGGTGGTTAATTGCAAGGATCAAATCTTGTAGTGATAGATAGATAACACAAAATATAAAATAAAATAAAGTAAATAAAAGTGCAGCAAGGTATTTTTGGGATTTTATATATGATCAAAAGTAGACCCGGGGGCCATTGTGTTCACTAGAGGCTTCTCCCTTGAAAATAGCATATGGTGGGTAAACAAATTACTGTTGGGCAATTGATAGAAAAGCGAATAATCATGACGATATCCAAGGAAATGATCATGTATATAGGCATCACGTCTGAGACAAGTAGACCGACTCCTGCCTGCATCTACTACTATTACTCCACACATCGACCGCTATCCAGCATGCATCTAGAATATTAAGTTCATAAAGAATGGAGTAACGCCTTAAGCAAGATGACATGATGTAGACAAAGTAAACCCATGCATGAATAAACCCCATCTTTTTATCCTTAATGGCAACAATACAAATATGTGTCTTGTACCCTTCTGTCACTGGGATATAAATCACCGCGAGATTGAACCCATCACAAAGCACCTCTCGCATTGCAAGAAAACTCAATCTAGTTGGCCAAACCAAATCAATAGATTGGAGAGAAAAACAAAGCTATAATAATCGTGAATAAAAGAATTTAGAGAAGGCTCAAATAATATTCATGGATAATCTAATCATAGACTCACAATTCATCGGATCCCAACAAACACACTGCAAAAAGTCATTACATCGAATAGATCTCCAAGAATATCGAGGAGAACATTGTATTGAAGATCAAAGAGAGAGAAGAAGCCATCTAGCTACTAGTTGAGAACCCATAGGTCTGTGGTATACTACTCAAGCATCATTGAAAGGGCAGCAAGGTTGATGTAGATGTTGATCCCTCCTCAGACAAAGTACCGGGAAGGCCTCTAGATGGGATCTCGCGAGAACAGAAACTTGCGGTGGCGGAAAAAGTATTTTGGGTGGCTCTCTCATGTCAGGGGAATATCTGACAATTTATAGTGGTGTAATTAGGTCAAGAGGTACCACGAGGGGCCCACAAGCCTGGGGGGCTGATATGTCTCCAACTTATCTACAATTTATGAAGTATTCATCACTACTGGAAACAGCTACTTTGCCATCTCCCAGCTCTTTGCCGTCTGCTAGCGGACGGCAAAGAAGCTCTTTGCCATCAGCTACCCAAAAGCGGACGACAAAGAACTGACAGATGGCAAAGTAATGGATTCCTGTAGTGCATGCCATGTTTACAACAATTCTATGTGGTTTTGGTATGATTTGAATGTAACTAACCCGGACTGGCACTATTTTGGTATGATGAGATGGCGCTGGTGAAGTTGTTGATGAAGATTGGTCCTCCCATGATGAGAGGATCGTTGGTGATGTCGATGACTTTGATTTCCTCCTCTCGAAGGGAAGTATCCCCGGCATAATCGCTCTACCGAAGAGCAAAAGTGCCCCTGCCCAAGATCCACCTCGAGATGGCGGCGCTTCGTCCCTAAAGTCTTCTTATGATTTTTTCTAGGGCAAATAGCATCATAAAGGAGAAGGAGGGCCCCAGAGGCCTGCTGGTGGGGTCACGAGCTCACATGGCGCGCCCCCTAGGGTGTGACACCTGAGCCCGTGACTCTCTGGTGGGTCCCCTCCTGATATTTCTCCGGCTGGTATTTTTTATTAATTCCAAAAATAATTCTCCATAAATTTTTGGATCAGTTGGAGCTCCGGAGAATATCTATCTCTGTTGTAGCTTTTTCAGGTCCAGAATTCCAGTTGTCGGCAATCTCCCTCTTCATGTGAAACTTGTAAAATAAGAGAGAAAAGGCATTATAATTACTCCATATAGTGAAATAACAAGTCACGACATTATAAATAATAGTAGGAAAATATAATGCAAAATGGACGTATCAGTAAGTCTTGATAATTAAAACAAATGTTTTGTTCTAGTAGATGAAATAATTTTGTAGCCTTTGTTCTATTTAGTTTAGATAACCAAGACTTGTCGTGGGACTATTTTAAAATGAAATGATCTTAACAAAGAATAACCATGCACAAGAGAAAGTCTTCAAAGACTTGGGTGTTGAGAAAAATTGTAGAGAAGGTGATGTTTGACATGCTCAACCCTATATTGTTAATTTTAATAGACTTGATAGCACTTGTGGATTAAATTGTCTAAAGGAACTTAGTTAAAGGGTGAACAACATTATGCCAAAAATTTGTGTTGTGTCTCTTACATGGTGCTTCAGCTTCTTGCTGGTGCCATGGACCTGCTACTCTATGCACTTCGTCACCTTTCTTGATCTTATGTTGCGGACTCCACTAGCCAATGAACGATCCACCAAGAGCAACAACTTGGATTTCGGCCATGAGTTTGTTACCGCACGTAGTGACAACACTACAAATGCATATTATTCGGTTTCTCTTGAACAGGGCCGGTCCTGAGATTTTGGGGGCCCGGGGCGAATGTAAAATTTGGGGGGCCTTAATATAAACATCATATGCATATTATCTTGAAATTTTCTTGTAACATTCTCTAATGGAAAGTCACTTATGATTGGGTCAATTTCAATGGCATCCACTTCTCGATGCATAATGTTGCCTAACCATTTAAGATGTTTCAGGTAATTGTATATCCCAAATGGTTGTGCAATAATTTCAAATTTGAAAAGCTTTTTTATTTGAGATGTGATGTCTACTACACAACCTTCTTCTTGTAGACGTTGTTGGGCCTCCAAGTGCAGAGGTTTGTCGGACAGTAGCAAATTTCCCTCAAGTGGATGACCCAAGGTTTATCAATCCATGGGAGGCGTAGGATGAAGATGGTCTCTCTCAAACAACCCTGCAACCAAATAACAAAGAGTCTGTTGTGTCCCCAACACACCCAATACAATGTTAAATTGTATAGGTGCACTAGTTCGGCGAAGAGATGGTGATACAAGTGCAATATGGATGGTAGATATAGGTTTTTGTAATATGAAATTATAAAAACAGCAAGGTAACTAATGATAAAAGTGAGCACAAACGGTATTGCAATGCTAGGAAACAAGGCCTAGGGTTCATACTTTCACTAGTGCAAGTTCTCTCAACAATAGAAACATAATTGGATCATATAACTATCCCTCAACATGCAACAAAGGGTCACTCCAAAGTCACTAATAGCGGAGAACAAACGAAGAGATTATTGTAGGGTATGAAACCACCTCAAATATATCCTTTCTGATCGATCTATTCAAGAGTCCGTAGTAAAATAACACGAAGCTATTCTTTCCGTTTGATCTATCGTAGAGTTCGTACTAGAATAGCACCTTAAGACAAAAATCAACCAAAACCTAATGTCACCTAGATACTCCAATGTCACCTCAAGTATCCGTGGGTATGATTATACGATATGCATCACACAATCTCAGATTCATCTATTCAACCAACACAAAGTACTTCAAAGAGTGCCCCAAAGTTTCTACCGGAGAGTCAAGACGAAAACGTGTGCCAACCCCTATGCATAAGTTCTGAAGGTCACTGAACCCACAAGTTGATCACCAAAACATACATCAAGTAGATCACGTGAATATCCCATTGTCACCACAGATAAGCACGGCAAGACATACATCAAGTGTTCTCAAATCCTTAAAGACTCAATCCGCGAAGATAACTTCAAAGGGAAAACTCAATCCATTACAAGAGAGTAGAGGGGGAGAAACATCATAAAATCCAACTACAATAGCAAAGCTCGCGATACATCAAGATCATACCACCTCAAGAACACGAGAGAGAGAGAGAGAGAGAGATCAAACACATAGCTACTGGTACATACCCTCAGCCCCGAGGGTGAACAACTCCCTCCTTGTCATGGAGAGCACCGGATGATGAAGATGGCCACGGTGAGGATCCCCCTTGGCAGGTGCGAGCAGGGTCCCAATTGGTTTTTGGTGGCTACAGAGGCTTGCGGCGGCGGAACTCCTGATCTATGGTGCTCCTCGATGTTTTTAGGGTATATGGATATATATAGGCGAAAGAAGTAGGTCAGGGGAGCCACGAGGGGCCCATAAGGGTGGGGAGTTGATACGTCTCCGTCGTATCTATAATTTTTGATTGTTCCATGCCAATATTATTCAACTTTCATATACTTTTGGCAACTTTTTATACTATTTTTAGGACTAACATATTCATCCGATTGCCAAAGCGGTTTACATTTGTTGCATGTTTTATGTTTGCGAAACCCAATATCAAACAGAGTCCAAACGGGATAAAAGCGGATGGAGCTTATTTTGGAATATTTATCATTTTTGGGAAGTAAAATCAACGCGAGACGGTGCCCGAGGTGGCCACGAGGGTAGCCCGCGCGCCCACTTTCACTGGGCGCGCCCCTGACCCTCGTGGGCCCCTCGTAAGGCGGTGGACGCCCTTCTTTGGCCGCAAGAAAGCTAATTTTTGGAAAAATATCTGGGCAAAGGTTTCAATCCAATCGGAGTTACGGATCTCTAGATATATAAGAAACGGTGCCAGGGCAGAATCAGAGAACGCAGAAACAGAGAGAGACAGAGAGACAGATCCAATCTCGGAGGGGCTCTCGCCCCTACCATGCCATGGGAGCTGTCCGTGTCAAAACCGGCGGATCTCGGGTAGGGTGACGCAACGTGGTGGGTAACCTAGGGAGAGTTAATCTCTCTCAGATCGGGTTTAGGCCCAATCTGATCGTAGTCTGTAGCGACTCCCAGGGCGGTGATGCGATCCAAGAGCTCGTTTAAGGAAGAGAGCTCCATCGGATCTAACTGCTCGGCGAGTTCCGAGTTAACGTGAAGATTGCTTTCGATGACCCGAGAAGTCATCGTCGGTGCGCCGGCCGAACTAGCGGTCATAAGGAAACCGCCTAGCCGGAGAGTTTGCCGATAGCCAGAGCTCTTTTAGCAACAGTTCCGTCATTAAAGACGGGATGAGGCATCCTTCCTGACGGCGACGACACAGAGAAACTCTCAATGAAAGCACCAATGTCGGTGTCAAAACCGGCGGATCTTGGGTAGGGGGTCCCGAACTGTGCGTCTAGGCGGATGGTAACAGGAGACAAGTGACACGATGTTTTTACCCAGGTTCAGGCCCTCTCGATGGAGGTAAAACCCTACTCCTACTTGATTGATATTGATGATATGGGTAGTACAAGAGTAGATCTACCACGAGATCAGAGAGGTTAAACCCTAGAAGTTAGCCTATGGTATGGTTGTTGTTCGTCCTACGGACTAAAACCCT
The DNA here is from genome assembly GCA_021437245.1 of Aegilops speltoides. Classification (NCBI taxonomy): domain Eukaryota; kingdom Viridiplantae; phylum Streptophyta; class Magnoliopsida; order Poales; family Poaceae; genus Aegilops; species Aegilops speltoides. The sequence continues at coordinate 308,485,185 of CM038142.1, read as the reverse complement.
CCGGTTTATATAGGCACCGAAGAGGGTTGGGGTTACACAGAGTCGGTTACAATGGTAGGAGATCTACATATCCGTATCGCCAAGCTTGCCTTCCACGCCAAGTAAAGTCCCTTCCGGACACGGGACGAAGTCTTCAATCTTGTATCTTCATAGTCCAGGAGTCCGGCCAAAGGTGATAGTTCGGCTATCCGGACACCCCCTAATCCGGGACTCCCTCAGTAGCCCCCGAACCAGGCTTCAATGGCGGTGAGTCCAGTAGCGTGGGTGTCTTGACATTGCAAGGCGGGTTCTTCTCCAAATCCTGTGTACCTGTTGAATAGCGTCCGGCTTCCTGTGAATATTGTGCTCCTCGGCTTCCACGCCCAATAATGGCCGTCTTCCACGTGTTGAACGAATGCGAAAAGTTAGGGTATTTCTAAATTTACCCCCCTAGCTGCGCAAATGAGCTACCTATGAAAGAGACGAGGATCTATATCTGAATCACACCATCCTCCCTTCGCGAGCATTCATCAGAGCGCATCTGACAGAAATCCACTCCATCATGGACAGTCGACGCGGCTCCTCCTCTCGCCCTCCCAGCCCTCGGCCTGGAGATTAGGAGAGATGCTCCGTCCCGTACAGTGAGTTAGTGACGCTCCAAACCAAGGGATTTCTTCCCCTAGCCTTCATGGTTCCGGTTCGAGCCAGACTCGCCACCTATAAGGGCGGAAAGCAAGCGGAGAGCGTCCCCAGCCCCTCCAAAGGAGAACGGGTATGCCTTGTCTCTTATTTGATAAGAGGGCTCGGATTTCCAATTCATCCGTTTCTCCGGGGGCCCCTGGAGTTCAACGGCCTCCAGTTGCACAACCTTATGCCTGCCTCCATTTTGCATATCGCGGGCTTCGTGGCCCTTTGCGAGCTATTTTTGGGCATCAAGGCTCATTTTGCGCTGTGGAGGAAGCTGTTCTGCCTTGTGCCCCGTTCTCAAGAGGGGTCAATATATCAAGTGGGCGGAGCCGAACTATGACGCATCGCCAGGACCGGATATCTTTCCGGAACCCCGAAGAAGGCGTCCGAAGACTGGCCTTCGGAATGGTTTTATATAGAAGATGTCCCCCTGCTGGACCCAGTTCGGGTCGGCCTCCCTGAGTTCAATAACGCTCCTTTGAAGAAACGCCTAAGCTGGCGTCCACGGAGCCCTCAGAAGGAAAATGACAGGGACGTCCTTTACTTGATGAGCCGAATTAGGCTATTAGCTCATTCCGGACTGACCATGATCGGGGTCATGGCCACATGCATTATGCGGGGGGTGCAGCTGCTCCAGTATAGAGGCCACCCCATGTGGGATTTCAACAGGGAGGATGATGCCACTCGCTGCAGCCGTAAGGGGCCGGGATCGGTCGCCGATCTGATGAAGATCTTGTCCGCATTGTACAAGGGAGAAGAGGAGGAATTTCTTTGCGTCAATCCGCAGGGCAGATTTTCTATGAACAATCCTCCAAGCTGGGTAAGCGGACATTTATTTTTGCCTATCCGATCCATACTCCCATAGTCAAGTATCTCATTTTGTGATTTCGGCGCAGGAACTGCGCCGGGCCGTAAAGGATATAAACAGCCTGCCTCCACAACCCGAGGATCCAGAACGGTTCCTCGATCCAACCTTCGAAGAGGATCCGGACATATCGGTGGAGCTAATCGACGGGGTATTTCACCAACTGAGCATCGATAATGCCTTGGTCGCCATTACGGCCGATTACCCCGGAATACTTCCCGCCTCGCAGGTAACTGAGACCAAAGTCCCAATACTTTGAAAATGACCCATACGTGCTTATTTTTTATCACCGTATACCGATGGCGTTTCGCAGGGGGCGCCCTTGAGGCGGAAGGCCGAGCCCGCGGCAGCTAGACAACAAGGGGCGGCATGGCCTAGCAGGCTAAAAAGAAGTGCGGTCCGAATCGAAACTCCGGTGCAACGGTATGGCGTGCCACCTTACTCCCGGGCTTTATTCCCAGGAGACGTAGTAATGCTCGTGCTTTTTCAGGAAGAAGAGCGCTCGCCGGACTGTATCCGGAGAGGTTGCCAATCAATCCTCGCCGCCCGGGCTCCAAAGCCGTCGAGCGGAGGCGAACACGAGGCGTCGTCGGATGCTCCTCCGGCGAGGATGCCGACAGTTATCTGCCACCAATTCCAAGGTGGAAGTGCCATGAATCACAGGCGTCGCGGACAGTTCTTCGTGGCGCATGTTTCTCCCGCAGGCATTGGATGCCTTTAATTCGAGAGATCGCACCTCCGTGCTGCTCAAAATGGTCTAGCCGAGCAATGGAGCGGTATGTAAAAGACATCTGGTGAGAAAATTTGACGATTATATATGCCAAGAGCCCGAGACTTGAAATAGTTAGAATAACTGATTTAAGGATCATTTATTGTCTGAGATCTTCTGAAAAAGAATACCCAACTGTCCCGGAGTTGGAGGAGTGCAAAGCGAACTTGAGCCCAACTAGCGCGATGGGGAAGCCAAAGACCCCCTCGGTAATATATGCTTCAAAAGATAAGTAAATTGTGAAGTGCGGCGTGTGTATAAGTCGACAATAATATTGCGGATGGCGCGGGATAGATCGGACAAGCAACAGCTCATGCGCCGTTAAAGGCGGCGAGAATGTGCTTACAAGGGTGAGGCAAGAGAAAATAATCTCAAGATGCCAACACCCAGCTGGGTGAGGAACTAAAGGATGTTCGTGCCCAGCTTTACGACTCCGTTAAGGAGAATCGGTAACCGACGCGGCATTTTTAGTAAGTGCTTGAGCGAACTTTGAAAAAGAGTTCGGCGAGGAAGTCGACTAACGAGTTATGTCTCAGAGGTATGCTCATAGGCCGTCCTGCGGAGAAATGCCCGTTCGACGGGTGACTTTCTCCCGAGCTCTTGCAACTGCATTTAACGAGCTCGGCAGGTGATGAAAGACGTCGCCCAGGCCTTGTGGCCATCTGTCTCCCTGCCCGAAGGCCTTGGAGAGCTTGCAGAGAGGCTTCAGGGAGCGCGGCGGCACTTCCGATTATGGAAGATATCGGCCTGCCGTCAAGGCGCCAGGGAGGCCTGGGCCATGGTGAAGACGCAGTACACGAAGGCTGACCCAAACCACATGGCCAAGGTCGGACCTGTGGGGCCCGATGGGAAGGAGATCCCTGTGAGCTTAGTGTACGGCCAAGTAGAGTTGGCCACAAAGTATTCCTAGCAGGACTGTAAACTAGACAGCCTATTAGATGGCATTGAAGAGGAATACAATCAATCGAATTGACTATGTAATTTAAGATGACATGAAAAATGCCTTCTAGCCGGATTGTAGATCGTTTGTCATAGCGGAAATTTTCGCTTCAACCTCGGGTCCCAATAGTCCGGAGTGTGTCCGAATACCCTCGTGGTTATATAAGAACCGGGGCATGCGTGGAGACCAGACGTAGGGGTCATTAGTGCTTTATCAGACAAGTGCCCAACTAGTTATGTTATATTACATGGTTAGTAAGAAACATCTTCCAGGTAGAATAGTTCCGTTAGGGGTTCCTTTCCCTGGGAGGCATGCCCTAAAGTGCATGTCCAGACTGCGAAAAAAGCATCTGGGGGCAGAAAAATAGGTATTAAATCGTCTTTTTGTTCACCGACCGAATATTCCCTTAAGAACGCTAGCTTTCGGCTTCACCCAGTCCGAGGTACACATCCGGCTGACCCGACAGTAACAATCGCAGAGGTGCTCCTTTACCACCTAGCCGAACAATCGGGAGCGTGGGGTAAGCACAGAGCCAGCAACCCAGCTTGGCCAAAACTTAAGTCATATCGATGCATATAATGGTGAATAAAAGGTACATGCGGAAGTGTGACACATGTGTTGGGCATGAAGCCCATATAAATAAGCTTCTGTTAAAGAAGCCCCCAGGTATAATGAGCACGGATAGCGCGTCAAGTGTGTGCGAACAATGTGCAAACAAGGTTTCAAAGGCTGTAATAGAAAAGGAGGGAGAAGGAGAGAAACAGAAGACAACTAATATGTAAAATATAGATGGAGGAAGGAGACGAACTCAGAATCCGGCGCTAGGCGTAGAATCTTTGGAGACGGGCTGCGTTCCATGGGTTCGGCTCGAGTCGGTTATCCGATGCATCTCGCAGACGGTACGCTCCACCGGTCAGGACTTGGTCGATGATAAAGGGACCTTCCCATTTGGGCTTTAGTTTGTCCTTTTTCTTGTCCGGCAGGCGTAGAACTAACTCGCCAACGTTGTAAGTTTTGGCCCGTACTTCTCTGCTTTGATATCTTCGAGCTTGCTATTGATAGAATGCGGAACGGGCTTTTGCCACCCTCACGCTCCTCCTCCAATGTGTCCAAACTGTCCTGCCGATCGAGCTCGGCTTCTCTTTCTTCGTACATGCACACGCGAGGTGAGTCATGAATTATGTCGCATGGCAGAACTGCCTCTGCGCCGTATACCATAAAGAATGGTGTAAATCCGGTGGTGCGATTCGGAGTGGTCCGCAGCCCCCAGAGTACGGAGTCGAGCTCCTCTACCTAGTGCGTGTTAGATTTGAGGGACCGCACTAATCTGGGTTTGATGCCGCTCATGATTAGACCATTTGCTCGCTTGACTTGACCGTTAGTTTGAGGGTGATAGACTGAAGCATAGTCGAGCTTGATGCCCATGTTTTTGCACCAGAGTTTGACCTCGTCGGCCATAAAGTTCGTGCCGTTATCAGTGATGATGCTATGGGGGACATTGTAACGGTGTACGACCCCTGATATGAAGTCTATCACCGGTCCGGATTCGGCCGTCTTAACAGGTTTGGCCTCTATCCATTTGGTGAATTTATCCACCATGACCAGTATGTATTTTTGCTTGTGGGTTCCTCCTTTAAGGGTCCAACCATGTCAAGCCCCTGACCGCAAAGGGCGAGGTTATGGGTATAGTTTTGAGGCGGTGGGTGGCATCTGGCTTTGATTAGCAAAGAGCTGGCAACCGACGCATCGTTGGACTAAGTCCTGAGCATCTGCCCGGGCCGTCGGCCAATAAAATCTTGTACGGAAGGCCTTGCCTACAAGGGCCCGGGCTGCAGCGTGGTGCCCGCTGAGTCCGGCATGAATTTTAGCCAAAAGATTCTGCCCTTCCTCTTCGGAGACACACCTTTGAAGGACTCCGGTTGTGCTTTTCTTGTAAAGCTCTCCCTCATGGACCTTATAGGCTTTAGATCGCCGCACTATGCAGCGGGCCTTGTTTTGGTCCTTAGGAAGTTCCTGCCTGGTTAGGTAGGCTAGGAATGGTTCCGTCCACGGGGCAATGACTACCATTATTACGTGGGCTGAGGATGTTACTTCGTTGGCAGAACCGCCAATTGTGTCAGAATGTTCGGTGTCGGGCAGTGCGGTTGGGTCCGGGTTCTTATTTCCGGATTCCCCCTCCCATAGTACGGATGGCTTGAATATCCTCTCTAGGAAGATGTTGGGAGGGACGGCATCGCGCTTTGCGCCAATGCGTGCCAATACGTATGCTGCCTGGTTGTTATCCCGGGCTATATGGTGAAATTCAAGCCCCTCAAACCGAGCTGACATTTTTAGGACGGCGTTGCGATAAGCTGCCATTTTCGGATCCTTGGCATCGAAGTCTCCATTTATTTGGGATATCGCGAGGTTCGAATCCCCACGCACATCTAGGCGTTGAATGCCCATGGAAACTGCCATCCGGAGGCCATGTAGAAGGGCCTCGTATTCGGCTGCGTTGTTGGAGTCCGTATACATTATCTGGAGTACATATTGAACCGTATCTCCTGTTGGGGCGCTTGAGCAGCGCCAGCCCCAGACCAGCCAACATTTTGGAGCCGTCGAAGTGCATGATCCGGTTGGAATCTGCTACTACTCTTTAGGGAGTTGACCGGTCCATTCGGCGACGAAATCGGCCAAAACTTGTGACTTAATGGCCCGCCGTGGCTTATAGGTTATCTCAAACAGGAGGAGCTCAATGGCCCATTTGTCAATCCGGCCCGTCGCGTCGCGGTTGTTTATAATGTCATTAAGAGGTACTTCGGAGGCTACTGTTATCGAACACTCTTGAAAGTAGTGTTGCAGCTTTCGGGATGCCATGAACACTGCGTACGCTATCTTCTGATAATGCGGGTACCGTGACTTGCATGGAGTTAGGACAGTAGACACGTAGTAAACTGGTTTTTGAAGGGGGAACTTGTGTCCGTCCGTTTCTCGTTCGACAACGAGCACCGCGCTCACCACTTGATGAGTTGCCGCGATATATAATAGCATTGGTTCGCCCATGTTGGGCGTGGCCAGGACCGGGTTTGTTGCCAATATGGCTTTTATTTCTTCGAGTCTGGCCGTGGTGGCATCCGTCCACTCGAAGTGTTCGGTGCATCGGAGGAGGCGATAAAGGGGTAATGCCTTTTCTCCTAAGCGGAGATAAAGCGGCTTAAAGCCGCCACGCATCCGTCAATTTTGTATTTGTTTGAGGTCCTTTGGGATATCCAATTGTGACAGAGCTCGGATCTTGGCTGGGTTTGCTTCAATTCCTCTACGGATACAATGAATCCCAAGAGCTTTCGGTGATGCGCCGAAAACACATTTTTCGGGTTAAGCAATGTCATATGTTGGAGATTATCGAGCGTGAGCCTCAAATCATCTACTAGAGTTTCGACATGCTTGGTTTTGACGACCACATCGTCTCGTATGCCTCCACTATTTTGTGATCTGGTTTGCGGACATGTACGAATCATCTTGCTGATATATTGCGCCGCGTTTTTGAGCCCAAAGGGCATTGTGTTGAAGCGAATGGGCGTATGGGGTGATGAATGCCGTTCGGCCTGGTCGAGCTCTGCCATCTTAATTTGGTGGTAGCGGAGTATCGTCGAGGAAACACAATGAATCGTGTTCTGCGGTAGCGTCGATAATTTGATCGATCTTGGGGAGGTGGAAGGATCCTTTAGGCAAGCCTTGTTGAGGTCCTTAAAGTCGGCGCATAGGCGCCAGATTTGTCCTTCTTTGGTACCATCACCAGGTTTGCTAGCCATCCGGATGTTTTATATCTCGATGAATCCGGCCTCCGATAATTTGGCTAGCTCCTCTCCCATGGCCTGTCTCTTGGGTTCGAGAGAACGCCAAGAGACTGTTTGACCGCTTGAATCCTTTTAGGATGTTTAGGCGTGCTTTCGGCCAGCGGCGTGGGATTCTGGCATGTCGAAGGGTGCCGAGCAAAATGTCCCAATTTTCGCGTAGGAATTCTCGTAGTGCGGCGTCTACATCAGGGTTTAATTGTGGCCCGATGGAGACCGTTTTTGTAGGGTCCATTGGATGGACTTGGAATTTGACTATTTCGTCCGCTGGTTTAGAGGAGGTGGACTTGGATCTCTTATCGAGTATCACATCATCCCTATTCACCGTGGAGCGCAGCGCAGAGAGTTCCTCGGCTGCTAGGGCTTCGGATAGTGCCTCAAGGGCGGTCTGGCTGTCTTGTTTTCGGTAGCGAGTGCTATGTCCGGGTCACTAGCAAGAGTGATGATTCCGTTGGGCCCGGGCATTTTGAGCTTCATGTACCCGTAATGGGGTATAGCTTGGAAAATTGTGAATGCCTCTCGCCCTAATAGAGCGGATATCCGCTGCTGAATGGGGCCACTTGGAACGTGACCTCCTCGGACCTGTAATTATCCGGCGTGCCGAACACCACATCCAGTGTGATTTTTCCAGTACAGCATGCTTCCCGACTGGGGATTATTCCTCTAAAGGTTGTGCTGCTTTGCTCAATGCGGCTCCAGTCTATTTCCATTTTTCAGAGGGTTTCCTCGTAAATGAGGTTCAATCCGCTGCCACCGTCCATGAGTACCTTGGTAAGGCAAAAGCTGTCCACTATTGGAGTGAGGACCAATGCGGCTGGTGCTCGGGCTGTTCGGAATTTAGGTTCGTCACTAGCATTAAAGGTAATAGCCGTGTCACTCCATGGGTTTATTGTTGCTACTTGGTAGACTTCGGCAAGGCTGCGGAGTGTTCGTTTCCGCATATTATTTGATCACGAAAGTCTCGAGACTATTATCTTGTATTGGTATCCTTGGGCTGGTGCTCGAGTTAGAAGCTCTTCGCGATTTTGGCCACTGCCGTAGTATCCAACATGCTCTAAGGCTATGAGTTGGAGTGGCACCCTCAGTACTATGAATTTTGCAGGTCCATTGAGCCATCCTTCGATCGGTTCCATGCCCTATAGAGGGTTTTTGCTTTTGGTGTTTAACCCGGTGCTGGCGATAATGCACCCTTTTATTTTGGACTGGGGTTGTATTGAGGCGGTTTGTCCCAAAATTTGATTTGGTTTTCAGCGCTTTCCATCACACAAGATTTTCGTACTATGGGCGCCAAGTCAGTGAAGCATGTAATTTCCACGACGACTTACGGCGTTGAGGATTCCTTGTCCATGCAATTATTGCGAAAGAATGAAATTACGTCCTCCTCGCGGCAGTCCTTTATCATGTTCATAACCGGAGAATCGGCCCAATAATGGTGTCTTGTTTCTGCGGGCTCTTGCGGTTGGGATAGATCGCTTATGTTTGGGTGGGTGGGTGGAATTAAATTCGGAACCTGTCCACTTCAAGACTCAGGGGCCAAGTAGTTTCCGAACTTGGAAGCTTGGGTTCTTGGATGTTGTCCAATGGATCTAGCCCGCTGCCTGACTTTAGGTTCAGGGCTTGAGTAACATCCTCCCCTCCGCGGGAATCCGGCATGGAGGGATCGGGAATCCGGACATAGCTAGTCCTTAAGATAGAAGAAGGGTCGCCGTATTGTTCCTCTACCACAACAACGTGGTGGGTAACCTGGGGAGAGTTAATCTCTCTCAGATCGGGTGTAAGCCCAATCGATCGTGAGTCATAGCGACTCCCAGGGTGGCGATGCGATCCAAGAGCTCGTTTAAGGAAGAGAGCTCCATTGGATCTAACTGCTCGGCGAGTTCCGAGTTAACGTGAAGATTGCTTTCGATGACCCGAGAAGTCATCGTCGGCGCGGCGGCCGAACTGGCGGTCATAAGGAAACCGCCTAGCCGAAGAGTTTGGCCGATAGCCAGAGCTCTTTTAGCAACAGTGCCATCTTTAAAGACGGGATGAGGCATCCTTCCTGATGGCGATGACACAAAGAAACTCTCAATGAAAGCACCAATGTCGGTGTCAAAACCGGCGGATCTTGGGTAGGGGGTCCCGAACTGTGCGTCTAGGCGGATGGTAACAGGAGACAAGGGACACGATGTTTTTACGCAGGTTCGGGCCCTCTCGATGGAGGTAAAACCCTACTCCTGCTTGATTGATATTGATGATATGGGTAGTACAAGAGTAGATCTACCACGAGATCAGAGAGGTTAAACCCTAGAAGCTAGCCTATGGTATGATTGTTGTTCATCCTACCGACTAAAACCCTCCGGTTTATATAGGCACCAAAGAGGGTTAGGGTTACACAGAGTCGGTTACAATGGTAGGATATCTACATATCCGTATCGCCAAGCTTGACTTCCACGCCAAGTAAAGTCCCATCCGGACACGGGACGAAGTCTTCAATCTTGTATCTTCATAGTCCAGGAGTCCGGCCAAAGGTGATAGTTCGGCTATCCGGACACCCCCTAATCCGGGACTCCCTTAGGAGCCAAGGGCCAGAGGGGAAACCCTTCTAGCATCTAGGGATAAGGTCAAGGAAGAAGAAGAAGAAGGGGGTCTCTCTCCCCTTGCTTCCGGTGGCGCCGGAACGCTGCCGGGGGCCATCATCATCACCGTCACCTTCACCAACACTTCCATCATCTTCACCAACATCTCCATCACCTTCCCCCATCTATATTCGGCGGTCCACTCTCCCGCAACCCGATGTACCCTCTACTTGAACATGGTGCTTTATGCTTCATATTATTATGCAATGATGTGTTGCCATCCTATGATGTCTTAGTAGATTTTTGTTGTCCTATCGGTGATTGATGAATTGCTATGATTGGTTTAATTTGCTTGTGTTTATGTTGCTGTCCTATTCTGCCCTTCGTGTCGCGCAAGCGTGAGGGATTCCCGTTGTAGGGTGTTGCAATACATTCATGATTCGCTTATAGTGGGTTGCTTGAGTGACAGAAGCATAAACCCTAGTAAGGGGGTTGTGGTGTATGGGATAAAGGGGACTTGATGCTTTAATGCTATGGTTGGGTTTTACCTTAATGATCTTTAGTAGTTGCGGATGCTTTCTAGAGTTCCAATCATAAGTGCATATGATCCAAGAAGAGAAAGTATGTTAGCCTATGCCTCTCCCACATAAAACTTGTTATCGGTCTAGTAAAGTAGTCAATTGCTTAGGGACAATTTCACAACTCCTACCACCACTTTTCCACACTCGCTATATTTACTATATTGCTTCTTTATCTAAACAGCCCCTAGTTTATATTTACGTGCTCTTTATTATCTTGCAAACCTATCCAACAACACCTACAAAGTACTTCTAGTTTCATACTTGTTCTAGGTAAAGCGAACACTAAGCGTGCATAGAGTCATATTAGTGGCAGATAGGACTTGAGAGAGTATTTGTTCTACCTTTAGCTCCTCGTTGGGTTCGACACTCTTACTTATCGAAAGAGGCTACAATTATCCCCTACACTTGTGGGTTATCAGCGGCACGCCTCCCTGCCTCTTGGCTTCCTTGTTGCTTCCCTGACATCTGCTCCAAGTCTCCTGGATTGCTTCCGTTCCAAAAATAACTCTCCCGAAGGTTTCATTCCGTTTGATATTCCTTTTCTGCGAAACACTGAAATAGGCAAAAAAAACAGCAATATGTGCTGGGCCTCCGGTTAATAGGTTAGTCCCAAAAATGATATAAAAGTGTATAGTAAAGCCCATAAACATCCAAAACAGGTAATATAATAGAATGGAACAATCAAAAATTATAGATACGTTGGAGACGTATCAAGCATCCCCAACCTTAATTCATGCTCGTCCTCGAGTAGGTAAATGATAAAAACAAAAATTTTGATGTGGAATGCTACCTAGCATAATTCTCAATGTAGTTTTTTTTATTGTGGCATGAATGTTCAGATCCAAATGATTCAAAATAAAAGTTCATATTGACATAAAAATAGTAATACTTCAAGCATACTAACAAAGCAATCATGTCTTCTCAAAATAACATGGCTAAAGAAAGCTATCCCTACAAAATCATATAGTCTGGCTATGCTCTATCTTCATCACACAAAGTATTTAATCATGCACAACCCCGATGACAAGCCAAGCAATTGTTTCATACTTTTATGTTCTCAAACTTTTTCAACTTTCATGCAATACATGAGCGTGAGCCATGGACATAGCACTATATGTGGAATAGAATGGTGGTTGTGGAGAAGACAAAAAAGGAGAAGATAGTCTCCTATCAACTAGGCGTATCAACGGGCTATGGATATGCCCATTAATAGATATCAATGTGAGTGAGTAGGGTTTGCCATGCAACGGATGCACTAGAGCTATAAGTATATGAAAGCTCAACAAAAGAAACTAAGTGGGTGTGCATCCAACTTGCTTTCTCACGAAGACCTAGGGCATTTTGAGGAAGCCCATCATTGGAATATACAAGCCAAGTTCTATAATGTAAAATTCCCACTAGTATATGGAAGTGACAACATAGGAGGCTCTCTATCATGAAGATCATGGTGCTACTTTGAAGCACAAGTGTGGTAAAAGGATAGTAGCATTGTCCCTTCTCTCATTTTTCTCTCATTTTTTTATATATGGCCTTTCTCTCTTTTTTACGGCCTTTCTCTTTTTTTATAAGTCCGAAGTCTCATCCCAACTTGTGGGGGAATCATAGTCTCCATCATCCATTTCTCACTTGGGACAATGCTCTAATAATGAAGATCATCACACTTTTATTTACTTACAACTCAATACTTAGAACAAAATATGACTCTATGTGGATGCCTCCGGTTGTTTACCGGGATATGCAATGAATCAAGAGTGACATGTATGAAAGAATTATCAAGGTGGCTTTGCCACAAATACGATGTCAACTACATGATCATGCAAAAGCAATATGACAATGATGGAGCGTGTCATAATAAACGGAACAGTGGAAAGTTGCATGACAATATATCTCGGAATGGCTATCGAAATGCCATAATAGGTAGGTATGGTGGCTATTCTGAGGAAGGTATATGGTGGGTGTATGATACCAGCGAAAGTTGTGCGGCACAAGAGAGGCTAGCAATGGTGGAAGGGTGAGAGTGCGTATAATTCATGGACTCAACATTAGTCATAAAGAACTCATATACTTATTGCAAAAATCTACAAGTTATTGAAACAAAGTACTACGCGCATGCTCCTAGGGGGATAGATTGGTAGGAAAAGACCACCGCTCGTCCCCGACCGCCACTCATAAGGAAGACAATCAATAAATAAATCATGCTCCAACTTCATCACATAACGGTTCACCATACGTGCATGCTACGGGAATCACAAACTTCAATGCAAGTATTCCTCAAATTCATAATTACTCCACTAGCATGACTCTAATATTACCATCCTCATATCTCAAAACAATCATCAAGCATCAAACTTCTCATAGTATTCAATGCACTCTATATGATAGTTTTTATTATACCCAACTTGGATGCCCATCATATTAGGACTAATTTTATAACCATGCTGTTCTAAAAGACTCTAAAAATAATATAAGTGAAGCATGAGAGATCAATAATTTATACACAATAGAACCACCGCCGTGCTCTAAAAAGGTATAAGTGAAGCGCCAGAGCAAATGACAAACTACTCCAAAAGATATAAGTGAAGATCAATGAGTAGTTGAATGATTATGCAACTATGTGAAGACACTCTAACATTTAAGAATTTCAGATCTTGGTATTTTATTCAAATAGCAAGCAAAACAAAACAAAATGACATTTTAAGGATAGCATACATCATGTGAAGAAGCAAAAACTTAGGTTCAACCGATACCAACCAATAATTGTTGAAGAAGAAGGGCGGGATGCCTACCGGGGCATCCCCAAGCTTGGATGCTTGAGACTTCTTGAAATATTATCTTGGGGTGCCTTGGTCATCCCCAAGCTTGAGCTTTTGTGTCTCCTTAATTCCTTTTATATCTCGGTTTCCTAAATCTCGAAAGCTTCATCCACACCAAACTCAACAAGAACTCGTGAAATAAGTTAGTATAAACCAATCCAAAAACCTTATAATTTTCTACTGTAACAAATCACAAAAATTATTATTCAACATTGCATACTAAATTTCTCTGCATATTTAGTACTCCTATCCTGAAATAGAATCATTAAACAAACAAACATATGCGAACAATGCAAACATAACAGCAATCTGCCAAAACAGTACAGTCTGTAAAGAATGCAAGATTCATCATACTTCCCTAACTCCAAAAATTATGAAAGTCTACCACACTGTAGAAGATTTATCAGAGCTCAATATGCAAAAAGTTTCAACATTTTATCATTTTCTGACTTTTCTAGGGAATTTTTGCAACAGCGGTAAACTTTCTGTTTTGAAACAGCAACATGTATACTTGCAAAATAAGCATGGTAAAGGCTATCCTTGACATTTTTATTGAAAATATAGATGCAAAACATTATTCTAAATAACATCAAGCAAATCCTAACAAAATAAAATGACGCTCCAAGGAAAACACATATCATGTGGTGAATAAAAATATAGCTCCAAGTAAAGTTACCGATGAACGAAGACGGAAGAGGGGATGCCATCCGGGGCATCCCCAGGCTTAGGCTCTCAGTTGTCCTTGATTATTACCTTGGGGTGCCTTGGGAATCCCCAAGCTTAGGCTCTTACCACTCCTTATTCCATAGTCCATCGAATCTTTACCCAAAACTTGAAAACTTCACAACACAAAACTCAACAGAAAACTCGTAAGCTCCGCTAGTATAAGAAAATAAATCACCACTTAGGTACTGTTGTGAACTCATTCTAAATTCATATTGGTGTAATATATACTGTATTCCAACTTCTCTATGGTTCATACCCTCCGATACTACTCATAGATTCATCAAAATAAGCAGACAACACATAGAAAACAGAATCTGTCAAAAACAGAACAGTCTATAGTAATCTGTAACTCTCGAATACTTCTGGATATCTAAAAATCCTAAAAAAAATAGGAAGTCCTAGGAAATTTGTCTATTGATCTACTGCAAAAAGAATCAACTGAAAAGCACGTTTCTGTGATTTATTAAATTATTCTCGTGCATGCAAAAGTTTTTGTTGTTCAGCAAGATCAAATTAACTATCACCGTAGGTTATCCTATAGGTTCTACTTGGCATAAACACTAATTAAAACATAAAACCACATCTAAACAGAGGCTAGATGATCTATTTAATACTAAATATAAGCAAAAGCAAAGGACAAAAGTAAAATTGGGTTGCCTCCCAACAAGCGCTAACGTTTAATGCCCCTAGCTAGGCATGATGATTTCAATGATGCTCACATAAAAGATAAGAATTGAAACATAAATGGAGCATCATGAAGAATATGACCAGCACATTTAAGTCTAACCCACTTCCTATGCATAGGGATTTTGTGAGCAAACAACTTATGGGAACAATAATCAACTAGCATAGGAAGGCAAAATAAGCATAGCTTCAAGATTTTAAGCACATAGAAAGGAAACTTGATATTATTGCAATTCCTACAACCATATGCTCCTCCCTCATAATAATTTTCAGTAGCATCATGAATTAATTCAACAATATAACCATCACATAAAGCATTCTTTTCATGATGCACAAGCATATAAATTTTAGTACTCTCCACATAAGCAAACTTCTTCTTTACGGCATACGTATCATCACAATAATCATAATAAATAGGAGGCATGCTTTCATCATAATAAATTTGCTCATCAAAACTTGGGGGACAAAAAATATCATCTTCATCAAACATAGCTTCCCCAAGCTTGTGGCTTTGCATATCATTAGCATCATGGATATTCAAGGAATACATACTAACAACATTGCAATCATGCTCATCATACAAAGATCTAGCGCCAAACATTTTAATGCATTCTTCTTCTAGCAATTGAGCATAATTTTTATTTCCATCATTCTTACGAAAGATATTAAAAAGATGAAGCGTATGAGGCAAACTCAATTCCATTTTTTTGTAGTTTTCTTTTATAGATTAAACTAGTGATAAAACAAGAAACTAAAAGTTTCGATTGCAAGATCTAAAGATATACCTTCAAGCACTCACCTCCCCGGCAACGGCGCCAGAAAAGAGCTTGATGTCTACTACACAACCTTCTTCTTGTAGACGTTGCTGGGCCTCCAAGTACAGAGGTTTGTAGGATGATACGTCCATTTTTCATCATGTTTTTATATCAATATTTATTGCATTATGGGATGTTATTACACATTATATCTCAATACTTATGGCTATTATCTCTTATTTTACAAGGTTTACCATGAAGAGGGGGAATGCCGGCAGCTGGAATTCTGGCTTGAAAAGGAGCAAACATTGCAAACCTATTATGCACTGCTCCAAAAATCATGAAACTCCACGAAACATATTTTTGGAATTAATAAGAATTATTGAGCGGAAGAAACACCTCAGGGGGCCCACACCCTGGTCAGGAGGGTGGGGGGTGCACCCACCCCTACTGGGCGCGCCCCCTGTCTCCTGGGCCCCCTGGTGGCCCTCCGGTGTCCATCTTCTGCTATATGAAGGCTTTAACCCTGGAAAAAATCGTGGGCAAGCTTACGGGACGAAACTCCGCCTCCACGTGGCGGAACCTTGGCGGAACAAATCTAGAGCTCCGGCAGAGCTGTTCTGCTGGGGACACTTCCCTCTGGGAGGGGGAAATCATCACCATCGTCATCACCAACGATCCTCTCATCGGGAGGGAGTCAATCTCCATCAAAATCTTCACCAGCACCATCTCCTCTCAAAACCCTAGTTCATCTCTTGTATCCAATCTTGTATCAAAACCACAAATTGGTACCTGTGGGTTGCTAGTAGTGTTGATTACTCCTTGTAGTTGATGCTAGTTGGTTTACTTGGTGGAAGATCATATGTTCAGATCCTTAACGCATATTATTACTTCTCTGATTATGAACATGAATGTTCTTTGTGAGTAGTTACGTTTGTTCCTGAGGACATGGGTGAAGTCTTGCTATTAGTAGTCATGTGAATTTGGTATTCGTTCAATATTTTGATGAGATGTATGTTGTCTTTCCTCTAGTGGTGTTATGTGAACGTCGACTACATGACACTTTACCATTATTTGGGCCTAGATGAAGGCATTGGGAAGTAATAAGTAGATGATGGGTTGCTAGAGTGACATAAGCTTAAACCCTAGTTCATGTGTTGCTTCGTTAGGGGCTGATTTGGATCCATATGTTTAATGATGTGGTTAGGGTTACCTTAATACATCTTTTGTAGTTGAGGACGCTTGCAATAGGGGTTAATCATAAGTGGGATGCTTGTCCAAGTAAGGGAAGTACCCAAGCACCGGTCCACCCACATATCAAATTATCAAAGTACCGAACGCGAATAATATGAGCGTGATGAAAACTAGCTTGACGATAATTCCCATGTGTCCTTGGGAGCTCCTTTCTCATTATAAGAAATTGTCCAGGCTTATCCTTTGCTACGTAAAGGATTGGGCCACCTTGCTGCACTTTATTTACTTTTATTGCTTGTTACTCGTTACAATTTATCTTATCACAAAACTATCTATTACCTACAATTTCAGTGCTTGCAGAGAAAACCTTACTGAAAACCGCTTATCATTTCCTTCTGCTCCTCGTTGGGTTCGACACTCTTAGTTATAAAAAGGACTATGCTAGATTCCCTACACTTGTGGGTCATCAAGACTCTTTTCTGGTGCCGTTGCCGGGGAGTGTAGCGCTTTTGGTGAGTGGAACTTGGTAAGGAAACATTTATATAGGGTGCTGAAATTTTCTGTTACTTGTCACTATGGAAACTAATCCTTTGAGGGGCTTGTTCGGGGTATCTTCACCCCGAACCGAAGAGCAAGGAGTTTCTCCTTAACCTAATGAACTTTTTGAAAATATTTACTTTGAGATTCCTTCGGGTATGATAGAGAAACTGCTAGCTAATCCATTTGCAGGAGATGGAACATTGCATCCCGACTTACACCTTATCTTTGTGGATTATTTAATCTTGCGTATTCCGATGATGTTGTCAAAAGGAAGGTCTTCCTTTATCTTTGAAGGGAGATGCATTGACATGGTATAGGCTATGTGATGATACGAGATCCTGGAATTATAAACGATTGAAGTTGGAATTTCACCAGAAGTTCTACCCTATGCATCTTGTTCATCGTGATCGTAATTACATATATAATTTCTGGCCTCGTGAAGGAGAAAGCATCGCTCAAGCTTGGGGGAGGTTTAAGTCAATGTTATATTCATGCCCCAATCATGAGCTCTCCCGGGAAATGATTATCCAAAAATTTTATGCTCGGCTCTCTCTGAATGATCGCAACCTGCTCGATACTTCCTGTGCTGGTTCTTATATGCTGAAGACTATTGATTTCAAATGGGACTTATTGGAAAGAATTAAACGCAACTCTAAAGATTGGGGTTCCGACAATGGTAAGGAGTCAGGTATGACACCTAAGTTCGATTGTGTTAAATCTTTTATGGATACCGATGCTTTTCGTGGATTTAGCGCTAAGTATGGACTTGACTCTGAGATAGTAGCTTCTTTCTGTGAATCTTTTGCTACTCACGTTGATCTCCCAAAAGATAAGTGGTTTAAATATAATCCTCCCATTGAAGTAAAAGTAGTTGCACCTATTACAGTTGAAGAAAAGACTGTCTCTTATAGTGATCCTATTGTTCCTACTACTTATGTTGAGAAACCTCCTTTTCCTGTTAGGATAAAGGATCATGCTAAAACATTGACTGTTGTTCGTAAGAGTAATACTAGGACTTATACACCTCCTGAGCTAATCAAAGTTGAACCTAGTATTGCTATGGTTAAAGATCTCTTGGATGATGATTTAGATGGGCATGTTATTTATTTCTGTGGTGAGACTGCTAATATTGCTAGACCAGATACTAAGATACATAGACCTATTGTAGGCATGCCTGTTATTTCTGTTAAAATATGAGATCATTGTTATCATGGCTTATGTGATATGGGTGCTAGTGCTAGTGCAATACCCTACGACTTATACAAAGAAATTATGCATGACATTACACCCGTTGAATTGGAAGACATTGATGTTACTATTAAGCTTGCTAATAGGGATACCATTAAACAAGTTGGGATAGTTAGAGATGTTGAAGTCTTGTGTGGGAAGGTTAAATATCCTGCTGATTTTCTTGTTCTTGGTTCCCCACAAGATGACTTTTGTCCCATTATATTTGGTAGACCCTTCTTAAACACTGTTAATGCTAAGATTGATTGTGAAAAGGATACTGTCACAATTGGCTTAAAAGGCATGTCTCATGAGTTTAATTTTGCTAAGTTTCGTAGACAACCTCATGATAGAGAATCACCTAGTAAGGATGAGATTATTGGTCTTGCTTATATTGCCGTACCTCCTACTGATCCGTTAGAACAATATTTGCTTGACCATGAAATGATATGTTTATGAAGGAAAGAAGGAAAATAGATGAAGTGTTCCTTAAACAGGAACCTATGCTGAAACACAACCTTCCCATTGAAATTCTTGGGGATCCCCCTCCACCCAAGGGTGATCCCATGTTTGAACTCAAACCACTACCGGGAGTAGGACTCCCTCCTTTCCTTGTTGGACTAGGAGAAGGAGGGAAAGAGGAGGGAGAGAGAGGAAGGAAAGGGGGGGCGCCGCCTCCCTCTCCTTGTCCTATTCGGACTAGGGGGGCACGGCCCTGCCCTGGCCGCCTCTCCTCTTCTCCACTAAGGCCCACTATGGCCCATTAAGCCCCCGGGGGGTTCCGGTAACCCCTCGGTACTCCGGTAAAATCCTGATTTCACCCGGAACACTCCCGATATCCAAATTGTTGGGGAACGTTGCAGAAAATTAAAAATTTTCCTACGGTTTCACCAAGATACATCTATGAGTTCATCTAAGCAACGAGTCATGGGAGAGAGATTGCATCTACATACCACTTGTAGATTGCGTGCGGAAGCGTTCAAGAGAACGGTGATGATGGAGTCGTACTCGCCGTGATTCAAATCACCGATGACCAAGTGCCGAACGGACAGCACCTCCGCGTTCAACACACGTACGGAGCGGATGTCGTCTCCTCCTTCTTGATCCAGCAAGGGGGAAGGAGAGGTTGATGATGATCCAGCAGCACGATGGCGTGGTGGTGGATGCAGCAGAACTCCGGCAGGGCTTCGCCAAGCTGCTGCGGGAGGAGGACGAGGTGTAGCAGGGGAAGGGAGGCGCCAAGACACAGGGGTGTGGCTGTCCTCCCCCTGCCCTCCTTTATATAGGCTTCAAGGGGGGCGGCGGCCCTGGGAGATGCAATCTCCCAAGGGGGGCGGCGGCCAGGGGGGTGGAGTGCCCCCCAAGGCAAGTGGGGCGCCCCCCCCCCACCCTAGGGTTTCAACCCTAGGCGCAGGGGGTGGGCCAAGGGGGGTGCACCAGCCCACTATGGGCTGGTTCCCCTCCCCACTTCAGCCCATGGGGCTCTCCGGGATGGATGGCCCCACCGGGTGGACCCCCGGGACCCTTCCGGTGGTCCCGGTACAATATCGGGTGACCCCAAAACTTTCCCGATGGCCGAAACAACACTTCCTATATATAATTCTTTACCTCCGGACCATTCCGGAACTCCTCGTGACGTCCAGGATCTCATCCAGGACTCCGAACAACATTCGGTATGCTGCATACTCATATTCATACAACCCTAGCGTCACCGAACCTTAAGTGTGTAGACCCTACGAGTTCGGGAGACACGTAGACATGACCGAGACGACTCTCGGGCAATAACCAACAGCGGGATCTGGATACCCATGTTGGCTCCCACATGCTCCTCGATGATCTCATCGGATGAACCACGATGTTGAGGATTAAACAACCCCGTATTCAATTCCCTTTGTCAATCGGTATGTTACTTGCCCGAGACTCGATCGTCGGTATCCCAATACCTCATTCAGTCTCGTTACCGGCAAGTCACTTTACTCGTACCGTAATGCATGATCCTGTGACCAAACACTTGGTCACTTTGAGCTCATTATGATGATGCATTACCGAGTGGGCCCAGAGATACCTCTCCGTCATACGGAGTGACAAATCCCAGTCTCGATCCGTGTCAACCCAATGAGACACTTTCGGAGATACCTGTAGTGCACCTTTATAGTCACCCGATTCGTTGTGACGTTTGGTACACCAAAGCACTCCTACGGTATCCGGAGTTACGATCTCATGGTCTAAGGAAAAGATACTTGACATTGGAAAAGCTCTAGCAAGCGAACTACGATCTTGTGCTATGCTTAGGATTGGGTCTTGTCCATCACATCATTCTCCTAATGATGTGATCCCGTTATCAACGACATCTAATGCCCATAGTCAGGAAACCATGACTATCTGTTGATCAACGAGCTAGTCAACTAGAGGCTTACTAGGGACATATTATGGTCTATGTATTCACACGTGTATTACGATTTCCGGATAATACAGTTATAGCATGAATAAAGACAATTATCGTGAACAAGGAAATATAATAATAATCCTTTTATTATTGCCTCTAGGGCATATTTCCAACACAAATATAGGCTTCCAATATATCAATCTTCATGTCTCAACCATTTCAAGACTCCTCGTCATGTCCGTGATCACATCCGGGACTCCGAACAACCTTCGGTACATCAAAACACATAAACTCTTAATGTAACTGTCATTGAAACTTTAAGCGTGTGGACCCTACGGGTTCGAGAACTATGTAGACATGACCGAGACACGTTTCCAGTCAATAACCAATAGCGGAACCTGGATGCTCATATTGGCTCCTACATATTCTGCGAAGATCTTTATCGATCAAACTGCATAACAACATACGGTGTTCCCTTTGTCATCGGTATGTTACTTGCCCGAGATTCGATCATCGGTATCTCAATACCTAGTTCAATCTCGTTACCGGCAAGTCTCTTTACTCGTTATGTAATGCATCATTTCATAACTAACTCATTAGCTACATTGCTTGCAAGGCTTACAGCGATGTGCATTACCGAGAGGGCCCAGAGATACCTCTCCGACAATCGGAGTGACAAAACCTAATCTCAAAATACGCCAACTCAACATGTACCTTTGGAGACACCTGTAGAGCTCCTTTATAATCACCCGATTCGTTGTGACGTTTGGTAGCACACAAAGTGTTCCTCCGGTAAATGGGAGTTGCATAATCTCATAGTTGTAGGAACATGTATAAGTCATGAAGAAAGCAATAGCAACATACTAAACGATCAACTACTAAGCTAACGGAATGGGTCAAGTCAATCACATCATTCTCCTAATGATGTGATCCCATTAATCAAATGACAACTCATGTCTATGGTTAGGAAGCATAACCATCTTTGATTAATGAGCTAGTCAAGTAGAGGCATACTAGTGACATTATGTTTGTCTATGTATTCACACATGTATCATGTTTCCGTAATACAATTCTAGCATGAATAATAAACATTTATCATGATATAAGGAAATAAATAATAACTTTATTATTGCCTCTAGGGCATATTTCCTTCACTTTCTTCATGTCAAATACATATTCCTTTGACTATGAGATTATGCAACTCCCAGATATCGGAGGAATGCCTTATGTGCTATCAAACGTCACAACGTAACTGGGTGATTATAAAGATGCTCTACAGGTATCTCCGAAGGTGTTTGTTGAGTTGGCATAGATCGAGATTAGGATTTGTCACTCCGAGTATCGGAGAGATCGATATCTTTGGGCCCTCTCGCTAATACACATCATAAACTTGCAAGTAAATGACTAAGGATTTAGTCATGAGGTGATGTGTTACGAACGAGTAAAGAGACTTGCCGGTAACGAGATTGAACTAGGTATGAAGATACCGACGATCGAATCTTGGGCAAGTAACATACCGATAGACAAAGGGAATAACATATGTTGTCATAATGGTTCGACCGATAAAGATCTTCGTAGAATATGTAGGAGCCAGTATGAGCATCCAGGTTCCGCTATTGGTTATTGACCGAAGAGGTGTCTCGGTCATGTCTACATAGTTCTCGAACTCGTAGGGTGCGCACGCTTAACGTTGGATGATGATATAGTATTATATGAGTTATGTGATTTTGGTGACCTAATGTTGTTCGGAGTCCCAGATCAGATCACGGACATGATGAGGAGTCTCAAAATGGTCAAGAGGTAAAGATTGATATATAGGACGATAGTATTCAGACACTGGAAGTGTTCCGAGGGGTACCGGGTACATATCGGGTCACCAGAAGGGGTTCCGGCACCCCCGGCAAAAGATATGGGCCTAATGGGCCAAGAGGGGAAACGCACCACCACCAGGGGCTGGTGCGCCCCCCATGTGGGTTGAAATAAAGGGAGAAGGAAAGGGGGGAAGAGAAAGGAAAGGGGGGATTCGGCCTCCCCCTTCCCTTTCTCCTCCTCTTTCCTTTCCTCTCCGGTAAATAAGGAAGGGGGCGGCCGGCCTAGGAGGAACCCAAGTAGGATTCGGTCCTACTTGGGGTGCCTCATGGTCTCTCCCCTCTCCCTCCCACCAATATATATGAGGGGGGCGCCCCCTAGCACAAACCAGAACAATAGTTTTAGCTGTGTGCGGCGCCCCCCTCCATAGTTTACACCCCCGGTCATATCTTTGTAGTGCTTAGGCGAAGCGCTGCGAGGATTACTTCACCATCATCGTCACCATGACGTCGTGCTGACAGAACTCAACCACTACCTCGATGTCTTGCTGGATCAATAAGGTGAGGTACGTCATCGAGCTGAACATGTGCAGAACTCAGAGGTGTCGTACGTTCGTTACTTGATCGGTCAGGGCTAGAAGAAGTTCGACTACATCAACCACGTTGTCGAACGCTTCCATTTTTGGTCTACAAGGGTACGTATATACACTCTTCCCTCGTTGATATGCATCTCCATGGATAGATCATTGCGTGTGCATAGATTTCTTTTTTGTTTTCCATGCTACGTTTCGCAACAGCAACCGCTACAACTATACTAAGTCCCCCCACAAAAAAAACTATACTAAGTTTTCAGGTCAAGAAGCGGAGGGCTATCTAGGCGTACTGATCGTAAGTGAACCAAAACCTTCTTTTTATTTCAGTTTAAAAAACTGAGTTCCTTCTGATTTGGATTTCTCTCTATGTTGCTCGAGGACGATCAAGTTTAAGCTTGGGGGAGTTGACGACTGATATTTTTATACTCATTCACCCTTAGTTTAAACCGAGATATTTCATTTAAACCAAGATATTTCATTTAAACCGAGATATTCACTCCAATATGGCTACTAATGACTAATGAATGCAAATGATTCCACAAATCCTCTCTTTGATGTGTTTCCACCGGAAATGGTCTAAAAAGGGAAGAAACCACGTGAGAATATGTAAAGGAGTGGAAATGAAGAAAGATGCAATCACCGGGAGGCGCACCAGCGTCGACCAAGAGATGGCATTCCATACAGGCGCTTGCACCCGTATGACCGTCTGAGCCAGCTCGTCTACCTGAACAACTTTTATAAAGGGGACCACGCTCAAATGTGAATAGAAGGTTGTCGAGCGAAGTCAGAACATAACCATCTTCATCCTCTGCCCTAGCCTCCACAATTTCCATATCCGTAGCCCCCATCACCACCATAGTCCATCTCCCTCTAGTTCATACTTGTAATCGTGCATCGCACAAGGCAACCATTGTAGGACATATTTGCAATCAATCAATCTTCAAGATGTGTTCTTCAATGTTTTTGATGACACACAAGTGTAGGGGATCTATCAAAGTCCTTTCAATAAGTAAGAGTGTCGAACCCAACAAGGAGCAGAAGAAATGACAAGCGGTTTTCAGTAAGGTATTCTCTGCAAGCACTGAAATTATGAGTAACAGATAGTTTTGTGATAAGGTAATTCATAACGAGTAAAAAGTAACAAAAGTAAATAAGGTGCAGCAAGGTGGCCCAATCCTTTTTGTAGCAAAGGAAAATCCTGGACAAGTTCTTATATAGAGAAAAGCGCCCCCGAGGACACATGGGAATTATCGTCAAGCTAGTTTTCATCACGCTCATATGATTCACGTTCGTTACTTTGATAATTTGATATGTGGGTGGACCGGTGCTTGGGTACTTCCCTTTCTTGGATAAGCATCCCACTTATGATTAACCCTATTGCAAGCATCCGCAACTACAAAAGAAGTATTAAGGTAAACCTAACCATAGCATGAAACATGTGGGTCCAAATCAGCCCCTTACGAAGCAACGCATAAACTAGGGTTTAAGTTTTTGTCACTCTAGCAACCCATCATCTACTTATTACTTCCCAATGCCTTCCTCTAGGACCAAATAATGGTGAAGTGTCATGTAGTCGACGTTCACATAACACCACTAGAGGAGTGACAACATACATCTCATCAAAATATCGAACGAATACCAAATTCACATGACTACTTATAGCAAGACTTCTCCCATGTCCTCAGGAACAAACGTAACTATTCACAAATCATATTCATGTTCATAATCAGAGGGGTATTAATATGCATATAGGATCTGAACATATGATCTTCCACCGAATAAACCAACTAGCATCAACTACAAGGAGTAATCAACACTACTAGTGACCCACAGGTACCAATCTGAGGTTTTGGGAAAAAGATTGGGTACAAGAGATGAACTAGGGTTTGAGAGGAGATGGTGCTGGTGAAGATGTTGATGGAGATTGACCCCCTCCCGCTGAGAGGATCGATGGTGATGATTTTCCCCTCCCGGAGGGAGGTTTCCCCGGCAGAACAGCTCCGCCGGAGCCCTAGATTGGTTTCGCCAAGGTTCCACCTCGTGGCGGCGGTGTTTCTTCTTGAAAGCTTGCTTATGATTTTTTTTCAGGGTAAAAGACTTCATATAGCAGAAGATGGTCACGGAGGCTGACAGGGGCCCACGAGGCGGGGCGCCCTGTAGTAGCACGCCCCCACCCTCGTGGACAGGGTGTGGGCCCCCTCTGGTACTTTCTTTGCCCAGTATTTTTTATTAATTCCAAAAATAACTTTCGTGGAGTTTCGGGACTTTTGGAGTTGTGCAGAATAGGTGTCTAATATTTGCTCCTTTTCCAGCCCTGAATCCCAGCTACCGGCAATCTCCTTCTTCATGTAAACCTTGTAAAATAAGAGAGAATAGGCATAAGTATTGTGACATAACACGTAATAACATCCCATAATGCAATAAATATCAATATAAAAGCATGATGCAAAATGGACGTATCAACTCCCCCAAGCTTAGACCTCGCTTGTCCTCATTCGGAAGCCGATAACGAAAAATATGTCCACATGCTTAGAGATAGAGGTGTCGATAAAATAAAATACGGACATGAGGGCATCATGATCATGCTTATAACAATATATATATATATATATATTGTCATATGATTTATTATGCTCAAGTAATAATCCATCCACAACGTCAAGTATGAATCAGAAACTTCATTGAGAACTAACAAACTATGATCTTGGTCATTGAAGCAATTGCAATTTATCATAACATCGGAAACAGTCAATATAAGAGCTTTTCAGCAAGTCCACATACTCAACTATCATTTAGTCTTTCATAATTGCTGACACTCATGCGATACTTATGGGTAATGAAGTTGTAATCGGACACAGAGAAAGATAGGGGCTTATAGTGTTGCCTCCCAACCTTTTACCTCAAGGGTAATGTCAACAATAATAGTTCATGCTAACTTACATCCAATTGGATATATATATCAGGATCTTTCCAACACAAGGTGCTTGCCAAAGGATAAAATGTAAAAACGAAAGGTGAAGATCACCATGACTCTTGCATAATGTATAAGACAAAAAGTAAAAGATAGGCCCTTCGCAGAGGGAAGCAAAGGTTGTCATGTGCTTTTATGGTTGGATGCATGAAATCTTAATGCAAAAGAATGACACTTTATATTCCCACTTGTGATACGGACCTTTATTATGCAGTCCGTCGCTTTTATTGCTTCCATATCACAAGATCGTGTAAAGCTTATTTTCTCCACACTAATAAGTCATACATATTTTGAAAGCAATTTTTATTGCGTGCAACATGACAACTTACTTGAAGGATCTTACTCAATCCATAGGTAGATATGGTGGACTCTCATGGCAAAAACTGGGTTTATGGATATTTGGAAGCACAAGTAGTATCTCTACTTGGTGCAAGGAATTTGGCTAGCATGAGAGGGAAAGGCAAGCTCAACATGTTGGATGATCCATGACAATATACTTTATTTCGAATATAAGAAAACATAACCCATTATATTGTCTTCCTTGTCCAGCGTCAACTCTTTAACATGTCATATTTTAATGAGTGCTCACAATCATAAAAGATGTCCAAGATAGTATATTTATATGTGAAAACCTCTCTTTCTTTATTACTTCCTATTAATTGCAGCGATGACCAAAACTATGTTTGCCAACTCTCAACAACTTTTATTCATCATACTCTTAATATGTGAAGTCATTACTCTCCATAAGATCAATATGATCTCTTTATTTCTTTTTATTCTTTCTTTTTATTTTATTCCCTCAAGATCATAGCAAGATAGCAAAGCCCTTGACTCAACAGTAATCTTTATTATATAGCTCACGGACTCAATTACATAGAAGGATCATAAGGCAAAACTCAAAACTAAATCATACCAAAACTTTATTCTACTAGATCAAGATATTGCTAAAAGGATCGAACTAAGTAAAACGGTAATGATAGGAGTGTGATGGTGATACGATACCGGGGCACCTCCCCAAGCGTGGCAGTTGCCAAGGGGAGTGCCCATACCCATGTGATTATGTCTCTTTCTTCGGAAGTGGTGGTGTGATATTGTTGGCGATGATGCCCCTCAGGATATGATTCTCCTCATCGAGGTTATTAACTTGCTGCTTGAGATCCATTATTTCCTTACAGAGCTTACCCGTGACGGCTAAAGCTCCTTTCACCCATGGATGCTGCATAGCTGCTGGAGAACAAGTGACAATCTTTTTCATATTTTCATAAGAAAGAAATCTAACATTGGAAGGGATGACCGAGTTTGGAACAGTTGAGCTCTATAGTTCCCCCATCGTGAACCCGGCTCGGAAGCGAGAAGTAACTTCTTGATCCTCCTCCATGGCATCTATTCTTTTCAAATTGGCCTCCATCTCCTCCTTCGTTAGCATCGCTGTTTTCTCCTGGACCCGGTGTCGGATGAGACACCCGACTCTCCCCAACTGACTGTTGAGAAGACATCTTGATCTAAATCAGCCACAGAAATAGCTCGAAACAAAGACAAAGGATATTTGCGTGATATGGTGGTCAAAACCTTCGGGAGATTATATAATGAATTTTTACCGACCAAAAGAAGTATAGTGCAAGAAAACGAAGTCTGAAGGGCACATGAGGTGCCCACGAGGCAGGGGGCGCGCCCTCCACCCTCGTGGACGCCTCGTGTCCTTCCCGGACTACTTCTTATTTTCCTATTTTCTTAAATATTCCAAAACGAAAAAAATGCTATTAGAACTGTTTTGGAGTCGGTTTACTTACTGTACCACATACCTATTCCTTTTCGGAGTCTGAAACGTCCTGGAAAGTATCCCTTATGTACTCCTCCGGGGTAACAGTTTCAATAATATTAGTTTCAATATTTATTGGATTACCTGAGATATAATGTTTGATTCTTTGACTGTTCACCACCTTCAGATTTGTGCCTTTGAAGTTGTTGATTTTTATGGCACCGAAACGATAGACCTCCTCGATAACGTAAGGACCTTCCCATTTGGAGAGAAGTTTTCCTGCAAAAAATCTTAAACGAGAGTTTTATAGCAAAACATAATCATCTACATTAAACTCACGCTTTTGTATCCTTTTGTCATGCCATCTTTTAACTTTTCTTTAAATAGTTTGGCATTCTCATAGGCTTGGGTTCTCCATTCATCAAGTGAGCTAATGTCAAATAACCTCTCCTCACCGGCAAGTTTGAAATCATAATTGAGCTCTTTAATGGCCCAATATGCCTTATGTTCTAGTTCGAGAGGTAAGTGACATGCTTTTCCATAAACCATTTTGTATGGAGACATACCCATATGATTTTTATATGCAGTTCTATATGCCCATAATGCATCATCAAGTTTCTTGGACCAATTCTTTCTAGATCTATTAACAGTCTTTTGCAAAATCAATTTAAGCTCTATGTGACTCAGTTCTACTTGGCCACTAGACTGTGGGTGATATGGAGATGCAATTCTATGATTAAAATCATACTTAGCAAGCATTTTACGAAAAGCACCATGAATAAAATGTGAACCACCATCAGTCATTAGGTATCTAGGGACTCCAAACCTCGGAAAAATAACTTCTTTAAGCATCTCAATAGAGGTGTTATGATCAGCACTACAAGTGGGAATAGCTTCTACCTACTTAGTAACGTAATCAACATCAACCAAAATATGTGTATACCCATTAGAGGAAGGAAACGGTCCCGTATAATCAAAGCCCCAAACATCAAATTGTTCTATAACAATATAATAATTCATAGGCATTTCTTGACGTCTACTAATATTACCAATTCTTTGATATTCATCACAAGACAAGACAAACTTACGGGCATCCTTGAAGAGAGTAGGCCAATAAAAACGGATTGCAATACCTTATGTGTAGTTCTATCTCCAGCGTGGTGTCCTCCATAAGCCTCGGTGTGGCACTTGCGTAGGATCTGTTCCTGTTCATGCTCAGGTACACAACATCTAATAACACCATCTACTCCTTCTTTATAAAGGTGTGGGTCATCCCAGAAGTAATGTCTTAAATCATAGAAGAACTTTTTCTTTTGCTGATATGTGAAACTAGGTGGTATAAATTTAGCAACAATGTAATTAGCATAATCAGCATACCATGGAGCAGTACGAGAAGCATTTATGACAACTAATTGTTCATCAGGGAAGCTATCATCAATAGGTAGTGGGTCATCAAGAACATTCTCTAACCTAGACAAGTTGTCTGCAACGGGGTTCTCAGCTTCCTTTCTATCAATAATATGCAAATCAAATTCTTGTAGTAGGAGAACCCATCTAATAAGTCTAGGTTTAGCATCTTTCTTTTCCATAAGATATTTAATAGCAGCATGATCAGTGTGAACAGTTACTTTAGAATCAACGATATAAGGTCTTAACTTATCACAAGCAAATACAACTGCTATTTTTTCAGTAGTAGCATAATTTCTCTGGGCACTATCTAGAGTTTTACTAGCATATTGAATAACATTTAGTTTCTTATCATCTCTTTGTCCTAGAACAGCACCTACAACATAATCACTAGCATCACACATAATTTCAAAGGATAAATTCCAATCAGGTGGCTGGACAATAGGTGCAGAAATCAAAGCTTTCTTAAGTATTTCAAATGCTTCTACACAATCATCATCGAAGACAAAAGGAATATCTTTTTGTAATAGATTAGTCAGAGGCCTAGAAATTTTAGAGAAGTCCTTAATGAACCTCCTATAAAAACCGGCATGACCAAGGAAACTTCTTATACCTTTAATGTCCTTGGGACACAGCATCTTTTCAATAGCATCAGCCTTAGCTTTATCAACTTCAATACCTCTTTCAGAAATTTTATGCCCCAAGACAATGCCTTCATTAACCATAAATTGGCACTTTTCCCAATTCAAGACAAGACTAGTATCTTCGCATCTCTGCAAAACTCAATCAAGGTTGCTCAAGCAATCATCAAAAGAAGATCCACAAACGGAGAAATCATCCATGAAAACCTCAACAATCTTTTCACAAAAGTCAGAGAATATAGCCATCATGCATCTTTGAAAGGTAGTAGGTGCATTACATAAACCAAAAGGCATACGTCTATAAGCAAAACTACCGAAAGGGCAAGTAAAAGTGGTCTTTTCTTGATCCTCTTTTGACACAGGTATTTGAGAGAAACCAGAGTAACCATCTAGAAAGAAAAAATGTGTATGTTTGTATAACCTTTCTAGCATTTGATCAATAAAAGGTAAAGGGTAATGATCCTTTTTAGTAGCCTTATTTAATTTGCGGAAATCAATTACCATCCTATAACCTGTAATAATTCTTTGTGGGATCAATTCATCTTTATCATTAGGAATGACAGTAATACCTCCCTTCTTAGGGACACAATGGATATGACTTACCCACTGACTATCAGCAATGGGATAAATTGTACCTGCCTCCAGGAGCGTTAGTATTTCCTTTCTTACCACTTCTTTCATCTTAGGATTTAACCATTGTTGGTGATCAACAACCGGTTTAGCGTCTTTCTCCAATTTTATTTTGTGCTGGCATAGAGTGGGACTAATGCCCTTAAGATCATCAAGAGTATATCCAATAGCAGCACGGTGCTTCTTCAGAGTTTTTAATAATTTCTCCTCTTCCTGCTCTGAAAGGTTAGCACTAATAATAACAAGATATATCATCTTTTCATCAAGAGAAGCATATTTAAGAGTATCAGGTAGTGGTTTAAGCTCAAACACAGGATCACCCTTGGGTGATGGAGGATCCTCTAGAATTTCAGCAGGCAAGTTGTGTTTCAAAATAGGTCCCTATTTAAAGAATATTTCATCTATCTCCCTTCTTTCATTCATAAACATATCATTTTCATGGTCTAGCAAATATTGTTCTAAAGGATCATTAGGAGGCACGGCAATAGAAGCAAGACCAATAATTTCATCCTTACTAGGCAATTCTTTATCATGGGGTTGTCTACGAAATTTAGCAAAATTAAACTCATGAGATATATCCCCCAAACAAATAGTAACAACATCCTTTTTGTAGTCTGTCCTAGCATTAACAATATTCAAGAAGGGTCTACCAAATATGATGGGACAAAAGTCATCTTGTGGGGAACCAAGAACAAGAAAATCAGCAGGATATTTAACTTTCCCACACAAGACTTCAACATCTCTAACGATCCCAACTGGTGAAATAGTATCTCTATTGGCAAGCTTAATTGTAACATCAATTTCTACTATCTCAGCAGGTGCAATATCATGCATAATTTCTTTGTATAAGGAATGAGGTATTGCACTAGCACTAGCACCCATATCACATAAGCCATGATAACAATGATCTCCTATTTTAACAGAAATAACAGGCATGCCTACGACAGGTCTATGTTTATTCTTAGTATCAGGTCTAGCAATTCTAGCAGCTTCATCACAGAAATAAATAACATGCCCATCAATATTATCAGCCAAGAGATCTTTAACCATAGCGATACTAGGTTCAACTTTAATTTGCTCAGGTGGTGTAGGTGTTCTGGTATTACTCTTACGAACCACAGTTGAAGCTTTAGCATGATCCTTTATCCTAACAGGGAAAGGTGGTTTCTCAATATAGGTAGTAGGCACAATAGGATCATTATAAGTGATAGTCTTTTCTTCAACTTTAATAGGTGCAACTACTTTTACTTCAGTGGGAGGATTATATTTAAACCACTTCTCCTTAGGGAGGTCAACATGAGTAGCAAATGATTCACAGAATGAAGCTACTATCTGAGAGTCAAGTCCATATTTAGTGCTAAATTCACGGAAAGCATCGGTATCTATAAAAGATTTAACACAATCAAACTTAGGTTTCATACCTGACTCCTTACCTTCATTGAGATCCCAATATTCAGAGTTGTATTTAATTCTTTCCAATAAATCCCATCTGAATTCAATAGTCTTCATCATAAAAGATCCAGTACAAGAAGTATCGAGCATGGAGCGATTGTTGAGAGAAAGCCGAGCATAAATTTTTTGAATAATCATTTACCTTGAGAGCTCATGATTGGGGCATGAATATAACATTGACTTAAGCCTCCCCCAATCTTGAGCGATGCTTTCTCCTTCGCGAGGCCAAAATTTTTTATATATATATATATATATATATATATATATATATATATATATAAAATTACGATCACGATGAACAAGATGCATAGGATAAAACTTCTGATGAAATTCCAATTTCAATCGGTTGTAGTTCCATGATCTCATATCATCACATAGCCTAAACCATGTCAATGCCTCTCGCTTCAAAGATAAGCCTAAACCATGTCAATGCCTCTCGCTTCAAAGATAAATGGAAGACCTTCTTCTTGATAACATCATCGGGCATACCTGCAAGCTTAAATAATCCACAAACTTCATCCACATAGATTAGGTGCAAATTGGGATGCAATGTTCCATCTCCTGTAAAAGGATTAGCTAGCAGCTTCTCTATCATACCCGAAGGAATTTAAAGGTAAACATTTTCAGTAGGTTCAATAGGTTGAGGAGAAACTATTTGCTCTACTGGTCGGGGTGAAGATACCCCAAACAAGCCCCTCAAAGGATTATGTTCCATAGTAACAAGTGACAGTAAATTTCAGCACACTATATAAATTTTTCCTTACCAAGTTCCACTTACCAAAGGCACTTCACTCCCCGGCAACGGCGCCAAAAAAGAGTCTTGATGACCCACAAGTGTAGGGGGTCTATCGTAGTCCTTTCGATAAGTAAGAGTGTCGAACCCAACGAGGAGCAAAAGGAAATGACAAGCGGTTTTCAGTAAGGTATTCTCTGCAAGCACTGGAATTATTGGTAACAGATAGTTTTGTGATAAGGTAATTCGTAACGAGTAACAACTAACAAAAGTAAAATAAGGTGCAGCAAGGTGGCCCAATCCTTTTTGTAGCAAAGGACAAGCATGGACAAGTTCTTATATAGAGAAAAGCGCTCCTGAGGACACATGGGAATTATCGTCAAGCTAGTTTTCATCACGATCATATGTTTCACATTCGTTACTTTGATAATTTGATATGTGGGTGGACCGGTGCTTGGGTACTGCCCTTTCTCGGACAAGCATCCCACTTATGATTAACTCCTATTGTAAGCATCCGCAACTACAAAAGAAGTATTAAGGTAAACCTAACCATAGCATGAAACATGTGGATCCAAATCAGCCCCTTACGAAGCAACGCATAAACTAGGGTTTAAGCTTCTGTCACTCTAGCAACCCATCATCTACTTATTACTTCCCAATGCCTTCCTCTAGGACCAAATAATAGTGATGTGTCATGTAGTCGACGTTCACATAACACCACTAGAGGAGAGACAACATACATCTCATCAAAATATCGAACGAATACCAAATTCACATGACTACTTATAGCAAGACTTCTCCCATGTCCTCAGGAACAAACGTAACTACTCACAAATCATATTCATGTTCATAATCAGAGGGGTATTAATATGCATATAGGATCTGAACATATGATCTTCCATTGAATAAACCAACTAGCATCAACTACAAGGAGTAATCAACACTACTAGTGACCCACATGTACCAATTTGAGGTTTTGGGACAAAGATTGGGTACAAGAGATGAACTAGGGTTTGAGAGGAGATGGTGCTGGTGAAGATGTTGATGGAGATTGACCCCCTCCCGCTGAGAGGATCGATGGTGATGATTTCCCCCTCCCGGAGGGAACTTTCCCCGGCATAACAGCTCCGCCGGAGCCCTAGATTGGTTTCGCCAAGGTTCCGCCTCGTGGCGGCGGTGTTTCTTCCCGAAAGCTTGCTTATGATTTTTTTTTCAGGGTAAAAGACTTCATATAGCAGAAGATGGTCACCGGAGGCCTGACAGGGGGCCCACGAGGCAGTGGGACGCGCCCGGGGGGTAGGGCGCCCCCACCCTCGTGGACAGGGTGTGGGCCCCCTCTGGTACTTTCTTCGCCCAGTATTTTTTATTAATTCTAAAAATAACTTTCATGGAGTTTCAGGACTTTTGGAGTTGTGCAGAATAGGTCTCTAATATTTGCTCCTTTTCCATCCTAGAATCACAGCTGCCGGCATTCTCCCTCTTCATGTAGACCTTGTAAAATAAGAGAGAATAGGCATAAGTATTGTGACATAACACGTAATAACAACCCATAATGCAATAAATATCGATATAAAAGCATGATGCAAAATAGACGTATCAGTTTTCTTCTTGCGATCTGATCTCCATGTGTGAGTAGTTCAATAAGATATGGGTTGAGGCATAGGACATGCAACCCTTTGTATTTGTTGTGGGGATCAATGGAAGAGCTTCGAATTAACATCTCGTATTTGTGACATAAAATTGTTCTGTAGATATCTCTTGTCTTATCCGCGATCTTCATCCCTGCAGGAACCCAGGATCATGGAGTTCGAGTAACGGTGAGGCTAAGTGTAAGGAGAACGTAAAGTGTTATTCTGAACATCAGTGACAGAAAGGTTTAGTACAGTAACATGGATCCAATCCTTGGGGATTCATGAGGTGTAGTCGTTAAACGTCCAAAGCTCTTATCTAATTATTTATAATCTTAATTATCGAGGTAACCCCGCGTGATGGATAGAGCCTGCGGTAGGACAACTGATTCTTGATGCAACACGCGTGCCAGTCAAGGAAGGAGGATTTGTGGTCTATGGGGACATCTACCCCCTATATGGGGAAAAATAGTAATTCAACAAAAAGTCAAAAGTTTCTGAAAATATTTTTAAAATAAACTTGACCTTCTATTGTACTCGTGAGAAAAAAAAACACAAAAAGAAAATATCCCTTTGACTTCTTTTCAAAAAAGACAAATTTTTGGCTAAAATAATGCGAATAGTGACCTATAATAGCAAATAATTTTGTCTTTTTTGTTGTGAGGTCAACTTTTGTTTTTTTGTGAAAATTTATATACTAGTGCAAAAATAAGTCAAGTGTTTTGTCAAAATAGTTCTTACCTATTTTGATTTTTTGTTAAAATATTTAAAAAAAATCCCCATATAGGGTGCATATACAACCAGGAACACAAGTGTATTTCCCGCCAGTCAAGTTGTTATTTAGACATATCCTCCACTTCTGTTCGTAACAAGCACATCTCGACGGGTGACTTCCAGCGCACAAATTAAGATCATATCCGGTCCCAACACAAACACATAATTGTAAGCATTAGGACCTCATACCCGTACCTCTTTTTATTATAGTATTCGAATCATTGTTTGCTTAGTTGATCCGATCAAAAGCTAGAATTGATCTTTTAACAAAAGCTTATTAGAGACCATCGTTTCAAGGGAATCTTTCTCTTGTGGGTTCGATAAACCGGAGTCATCTATAGAAAAATAGGTGCGCGATACTTTTTTGTTCCTTTACCAGATCACTAAAAGGAGGCGCAAGCCAAGAATGTAATACAGAACATTGCAACCGACGGCGACAAAAGCTTCAACAAGACGGCGACTGAAGTTGTGGCCAGCCACTGCGCAGCAAGGAGTCAACGACTGATGCCGCAACTAGCAGGAGCATTGAGCCGCGACGCAACGCGGATGCAGCAACCCGTGTGTTGCTGACGCTGGAACCAACAGCCTCTGCTGCTACCATAGCAGGTGCTACCATGGCGAGGCTATGGGCGACAATACCAATGGTGGCACGAGCGGCGAGGTAGCTACTTGTGATGATATCGCATTGTGAGCCGGGTTTGCTGGACGGGATGTGAACGTTGGAACTAGTAGCCACTGGTGATGCGACGACGAGGCGGAAACAACGACGGTGTCACGGGCGGCGAGGCTGCTACTCTCGGCAACACGGTGCTGCGAGTGGGGCTCGCCAGGGAAGGAGGAAGCGATGATGGCTACTGTGTGACATGACGGCTAGGGGGTGCTGCTAGAGGACTCGTCGTTGCTGCACAAGTAATGGAGGATTTTTTTTTTCCCACCATGCTATGCTAGACGAGGTTGCGGGTGAGAAGTCGTGGACAAACCCATCGATCGAGCGGCCGGAGAGGTGGCCGATCTCGCGTGAGATCAGTTGACCCGACGCCTAGCACGGCCCATGCTTTTTATGTGTACGTAGCTTACAAAAATCCCTTCTCTCCTAACTAACCATCCCCTGAATTTTAGCAATTAAGACACCTTTTTTTTTGCATGGAATGAAGACACCTCTTACTTACACCCCAAATCACGTAGTCTTTCATGGGCAAAAATGCTAGACATACAAAGACTTATACGCTTTTACACGCTCCTTCCATCTAACAACCAATCACAAACCTCTCTACCTCTGATTTTCAGGGGGGTGGGCCGCCCCGCTCACCTATTGACCAATCAAGTTTAATCATCCTGTAAAAGCCTGTAAATCGTTTGTACGTGTAGCATTGCCGCTTTCATGGGTGTAGCAAAACCCCTTCTTTATGGTACGCGAGTGGTTGCACACAGAATAAATTCTCACGTTATTATTCCTAAACAAGAAATTAAATCATTACAGCTTAAATTGTTTCATGACTGTGTAAACTATATTGCACTCAAGATCGCATGCATTATCGTGAGGCTGGTGATCAGACTTCACACGGCTTGAGCTTCTTGGCGACGCCAGCGAAGTACTTCCCCTGGTGCGCCGCCAAGGCGAGCTCGGCGTCGCTGGGTACCCTGCTGCCATCGGCGCCGGCGAAGGTGCCAGCTCCGTACGGGCTGCCGCCCTTGACCTCGTCCATGCCGAACATGCCGGCGCCGTGCGTGTATCCGACGGGCACGAACAGCATGCCGTGGTGCGTCAGCTGCGTCACGGCCGTGAGAGCCGTGGTCTCCTGGCCGCCGCCCTGGGTGCCTGTGGCGAAGAAGACGCCCGCGGGCTTGCCGGCGAGGGACTGCGCCTGCCAGAGGCCGCCGGTGGAGTCAAAGAAGGCCTTCATCTGCGCCGCCATCATGCCGAACCGTGTCGGGAAGCCGAACAGGATGCCGTCGGCCTCGGCCAGCTGCCTCGCCGTGATGACGGGATGATCCTCACGCCCAGGCGCCGCGTGCATCTTCCCCAGCACGTCCTCCGGCAGCGTCTCGGGCACCCGCCAGACGGTGACCTCGACGCCGGGGACGGACTCGGCGCCCTTCTTCATCTCTTCCGCCAGCGTCGCAACGTGTCCCCAGGTTGAGTAGTACCTGAAAATTGACGCAACCAGAAAGAAAAATGAGTGATCAAGTCATTCAGCTGGCTAGCCGGAAAAAGGGTGAGCAGAGTCGGAGCAGTACACGATGTAGATCTTAGTGGCCATTGCCGCTAGCAGCAGAGTTCGATCGCCTTCTTGGTTTGTTTTGCAAATTGCTCTGCTTCTTCTCGTGGGTTTGTTGTCTCGGTATTGGTGGTGAAGGAAGAATATAGAGAGGACCCGGTACTTATAGAGAAGCCGAGAAGAAACTTAATCTTAGTTTCTGGAAAGTGAGGCTGCTATGTAGTACTGTCTTATCCAGGTACGACTGCTAATACCAGAATAAAATTCTTTGTTATCAATCAAACCGCGAATGGAAGGCTGCGGAATAAGAACCGTCGGTGTGGTCGTTGAAGAAAGAACCTGGACGATGGCAAAATTGGATGGGGACGCATGGGCCCCACCCACCTGAAAATGGGGGAGGAGGGGGTGCGGTGAAAAGAGTTAGGCATAGTCATAATGCGCAAAACATAAGCTACGTAGTAACTTACACACTTCCCTAAACTATGTTACTACCTCCATAATGGGTAGGAACATCTATGTAGTGTCATGCAACGATGTATTTATTAGGTTATAGACTCATTGTTTTTGGAGTGTGTGATGTTCCGATAACTTAGACCTCTCTCAATGCATTGGTGCTAAAATGGGGTGCTAAGTGCATTAAAATGCTTAACAACTAATGTCCCCAATGCATCGGTGCTTAGGTATTGTAGCTAAGCCCCTCTATTTAATTGTTTACTAATAAAACTCCTTCATGTATTGGTTGGTTGTTTTTTTACCTAGGTCCACGTGCTTAGCATTGGTTTTTATTGGGGTCACCATAATACTCTCTCTCCTCTTTAATTGTTTTGCCACATCATTTTTCTGCCTATGTGGCATCCTTAGCACCTGTACACCATGAAGCACTGGGAAGGGCCTTAGCTAGTTACCACAAGCACCTCTCTCTTCATTAAATATGTGCCACATAAGCAAAGTTGTATTGAAGTGTGTGATGTTACTCCTAAGTTCCTCCCCATTGTGACCAGCCTTATTAGAAAGACGAGTAACCATCCCGTAATAGGCCCGTGTGTTTACCATTTTCGCCCACCCCGCACGTCAATCGATAATCTTAGGCTGGTTGTAATGGGTAGTATCATAAGTTAGTATCATGCATATGATACTAGTGTATGATACTACCTTCCTAATGTATAGTATCATATGGTAGTATCATAGATGACTTTATTTATTGTCATGCATGACACATACTAGTGTAGCATTTATTATGATACGGTATCATGATATGATACTCAACCCTCTCTTACTTCATTTAATTCTATGCCACCTCATCAAAGTTGCCTAGTTGGCATGCATGATACTAGTTATGATACTCCCATTACAACCAGCCTTAGACGCACGGAGGAATACGGGCATCTCAACACTAATTAATCCCCCCCTTCCGATTTTTATGGGGTGGGCCCTGCCTCACTCCTAGGCACCCCCCCTCCCCTCCCCCGGTCCTAGCATGTTGGATACCCAAATTCCTAGAGGGGTGATACAGCAATGGGATAACGGTAATTCCAACTTGATTCATCAATCGAACATCATCAAATGTGTGCGGATATATATGGATGTGTCAGTGACAGTTGATGGGGCGCTGGTCATTCAATCACAAGCATGAAATGTTCACCACTAATCTATTGAGTATGTTAGTTTTGGATCGGATTTTAGATATGTATCTTAATTATTGCACATCTAAATGACTCAATCAAGCAGAAAAAAATAAAAAAGAAAAAAAATACCCACACGAATTTCCAGGTAAGATCAATGACATAGAATTTAGATGTGCAATACTCGTGCCATATTTAGATGTGCTTTAGCAAAATTATTTTCAATTTTAACATGCTCAACGAGTTTTAAAGGAACTCTCTCATTCAAGTGGGGTGTTTAATTTTAAATTTTGTTCATGCTTTTGACTGGTCAAGATTTCTGAAATCAATCGGCAGCAACTAGATTATAAAAATATATCAGTCTCATGCATGCTTTCATCACCTGGCAAAAAATAAAAATGCCAACATGCAACACTGTAGCAACAATATGATTTTGAATGAGTTCCCAATTTTTGACTTGGTCAACAATTTCTCAAGGAACTCTCTCACTCAAGTGAGGTGTTCAATATTGAATTTGGGTCACGATTTTGACTAGTCAATGATCGCTCAAATCAATCTACAACAACCAGCAGTCACGCACTCTCATCACCTCACGAAAAATAAATGCAAACATGCGACACTGCAACACTGATATAATACATGTGACCATCACATCAAGAAACTTTTCTGCATACATGTGGATTAATTTGCAGATAACACATAATTATACCCTTAGAAAGAGACCATCAAAATACCACATTATATATATAAAAAATAAAACACAAGTTATCATCTTCCCTGCATGACAAACCAATTCTTTTATTAATAAAATCCCAACAACACCAATCCTACAGCAAAGTGCGCCCAATCCTTGTAGTTTTTTTCTATTTCCGGAGCACTCCGAATAATAAAAAATATAGCAAAACTCGTTAATAATTATGTTGTGCAAATATTCCAATGCAACAATAATTCAAATATAAATATTATAATACAAACGTAAAGTTTTGAAATAAAATAGTTCAACCTTGAATTTAACTTATTCGGACACATGTTTTAGTTGCCCTTGTTGAGCATATGGATCGTCCTTTCATTTCCGATGCAGGCAATCACGGATCTCAACATTCTGGCCACCCTTTTACGTCTCTATGTGCCATGAGCCTTGTAGTGTCTTCGTTAATTGGTTCTCTCAAGTACCCCAATCCAAACATCTTGGCCATGGTAGTGGCACATCTGAACATCTCTTCAAGGCATGTGCTTTTAGATATCCAGAGTTACTCCTCTCATGAATATGTGCTCGTGCCACAGACAAGCATTAGCAATGCAGCCATGCACTTTTTGGTAACCAAAACTCAATGGTTCCAACGGCATCCTTCCTCAAGGTGAAGTAGTCATCATAGGTCGGGACATCATTGTAGAAGCGATTGAACACATTTCACCGCATCCAAAATCAATGGTGGAAATAGGACTGGAATAACGCACGGGGGACAAAGTAGTGTCCCTTCATTGATCTCTAGTAATTGAGAACATGCTCCTCGGCACGCTCAGCGTCTTCAAGAACCGCTTTCATCACCACCATTTCATCCTCATATTCCTCATCCAACGAGGCGAATTCATGAATTAGTTGTAGAAGTGCTCCTTGTCTGGATCCATCGTGTTTGCTTCATAGTAAACAAGAAAAACTTTCAAAATGGCTATTTCATTTGGACAAACACTTGCAAGGCGTGGTGTCCGCCATGGACGACATCTGCATGGGTGGCGGTTTCCTAGGCGGTCGCCGGCGGGTGGATAAAGGGTGGAAGGGTGGAGTAGGTAAAGTGTGGCGGGCTCCTGGGTGGAGCAGCGGAGGTCCAGCAAGGCCTAGATGGTATAGTGGCAGCGACAGTCTCTCGGGATGTGGGTACATAGCACATGCGGGAGGGACGGGATGAGAAAAGCGGATGTCGTGTGAGGTTTTGGTGCGGGACGATAGTGTCGGATGCCTATGTGGCGAAGGTCCGGACGCCCGCAAACCTCTCGGGTTTTGATTTTGGTTTGTGGGATTCCGAACATTTGGACTTGTCCGGACAAATTTGATGATCGTCATTGGATGGCCAAAAGTGTCTGGATTATCTGGGGGTAGACATTTGGGAGTGAACTCCGGTTTGTTGAAGTTGCCTAATGTCGATAATTTATGTAGTCATTAGTAATCATCAGAGGTGATGATGCAAACTTTTGAAGCCGCTTCGAGGGTGAAACCTTGTACTTGCTCTCTCATTCTGCGAGTCATTTAAGGGTCTCATATCTTGAAACCGATTACCTAATTCAGTTACAGAGGTGATGGCAGGGTTAGGATTGTGTAAAATATTCTCTTCGTTTCTAAATATAATTTTCTTTCGAGATTTATGGACACTACGTCTATATACATTCATATCTAGTCCTTGTTGAAATATCTATGTAGATTTATACTCCCTCCGTTCCTAAATAATTGTCTTTCTAGAGATTTCAACAAGTGACTACATACGGAGCAAAATGAATGAACCTACACTCTAAACTATGTCTATATACATCTATATGTGGTTGCCCATTTGGAATCACTAAAAAGACAATTATTTAGGAATGGAGGGAGTATTTAAGAACGAATGGAGTAGTAGCGGCAGTTTACCATTCTGTACGAACTTCAGCATGACGCATACATGACGTGCACGGATAACCAAGTCACAGGTGACTGTCCCTATCTTTCCGCCGGCGGCGGCCGCTACCTGGCCTGACCGAGAAATGAAAAATGCAACTAGTTAAACACGTCACGTCACTTGACTGGCGCTCTACACATGTCGATGATGCGCGCGCTGCATCACACAAAAGGTCATGCAGTACGTGACACAAACAAATGGTCATCATACGTTACTGTAGTTGCGTGTGCATGACCAGGCACATACGCCCAGTGGAAGCTTCCAGATTTGCACAACTTGGGCTATTTAATTTTCTCTTTCCAAAGGTACTGCATAGTATCGTGATTGTTTATAAAATGGGAAATGTTTACAGACGGTGCACCGTCCGAACGCTCGGCCGGTCTTATTGCGAGCGTTCGATCTACTGGGATCCTGTGTCTATCCCACGTCCTCCTGCGTCTATTTTTTTTTCTTTTTGCCTTATCTTCTGTTGGAAATATGAGCAATTTACTGAATGATTTATTAACAGAAATACTAGATAAAGCATGACTAAAATAGTAGAGACAAAGCAAGTCATGCGTTCTGACAGAGAGAAGGTAAATAGCTTCTGCATATATGAACCGTAGCCAAACATATCTATAGCAGACGGTAGAACTAGTTGCATATATGAAGTAGAACCTAACATATGTAGGGCAAGTACTAGTAATCGTGGCGTAACATGTGATGAAAGAAGAAGACATACGGGACAGCAGCAGCAAGACCTTTGGACTTGGGTCGGTGTCCTCGCCACCATGTCGTCGAGGAGGTTGTCGACGTCGGGGAAGAAGTCGTCGTCGGGAAGTAGTCGTCGGCGACCGGATCGTCCGTGATGAAGCAGCCAATGAGTCGCTACTGAGCGCCCCCAAAACCTTATCACCCTTCTCCCGTACATGACTCAAAAGGTGCGGTTCGGAGGTTTCTCGTCCCGACTCGCGGTGCACGCCGCAAGCCGGGATGAGGAAGACAACAGCAGCGCAGAGAATGGAACTTGTGTGGCGAGAGGAAGAGGACCTTCTGATGTGTCTCTCTGGAGAGGAGCGACCTCTCTTATATAGGCACAAGAGATGGATGCGAACAGGCTGTGATGGGAGGCGAAGCAACGAAGGGAGGCGAAGTGAACAGGCGGCACGCGAAGGGTGCGCTGTTCATATTAATTGTCCACTACCGCAAAACTTTCCAGCTCCCAAGTGACCTTTCGTATACCCGTAGTGCGTGGCAAAAATTAGACATCGGCTCATTCCCGCAACCCGCGGCGCGTCGGGTCGTGACGAGGCGTGGCGTGGCGAGGCGGGCGGCGGAGGAGGAGCGCGCGTGGATGTCCCTCTTGTTCTCATGCTCGTACAAGTAGGGAAAGAACCTCCCTTATAAGGAGGTCCAACTCCCACTAGACTAGCAATGTGGGACTAAACATTAGTAGTATCCCTTGCCTTGCACAAATGGGCTAAGTGGGCCTCTAGGATTTATTAGGAATTTCTGAAATAGTTATTGGGCTGCCCTAATATAGACTAAATTCAGCAATCCCCACCGATCCCAGAGGCACACGAAATTTGTCTTTGGTTCCAAAACACTGCTTTTATATACCGGTATCAGCGATGGAGACTGTTAAGTTGAACTTCCACCTAGAACTCTATGCTACACTAGTAAGCAACTTGAGCAAAGGATGGGCCTTGAATCGCAAGTTTTCTGCGAATCTAGCTTCACATAAAGCCTTGACCGATCGTGGCTACCGTGGGTCTTCCCCGCGGGTGGAGCTTATGCGTCATACTCCGTGACCTTTCATGAGTTTACTAGAGAGAACCCTACTCTCATAGATTGCGACGTTTAACAATCAGACTCATATAGGTGTGTTCTCCAAAAGATGTTCTCCAGGACAACATCTCTGCTTCAAAGAGCCACTTAGAACACATTAAGATATACATCAACCTGCCATGCAGATTAGAAGAGTATTGCATCTTCATGGAGTGGTATTTTTAATAGTAAGGATACTCTCCTCCCAGTTGACCAACAGCTTGTCTTCCACATCTAATTCACGGGATCTCCGATCACAAAGAATAGGTTACCACTGTGAACAACTTATATTGTGGGTCTCATACCCATCTCCCTCGATACATTATCTATCACATTACGTGATAGACCCTTAGTGAAAGGATCTGCCAGATTTTTAGACGTTTGGATATAATCCAATGCAATAACTCCGGAGTTTCTCATTTTTCTGACAGACTTTAACCTTCTCTGAACGTGTCTTGATGACTTCATGTTATCCTTAGAGCTGTTCACTTTCGTGATCACAGCTTTGATTGTCACAGTTCATAAGGATACCGATGCAGAGTTTCTCAACAACCGCAAGTCATTCAAGAGCCGTGAAGCCAATCTGCTTCGACCGTAGCTGTATCTAGTCTTGTGAGTTCTGCTTCCATAGTTGACCTCGTTAAGATGGTGCGCTTGCAAGACTTCAAGAAACAGCGCCACCTCCATGAGTGAACACATATC
This sequence comes from Aegilops speltoides, assembly GCA_021437245.1. Lineage (NCBI taxonomy): Eukaryota > Viridiplantae > Streptophyta > Magnoliopsida > Poales > Poaceae > Aegilops > Aegilops speltoides. Next base: position 308,441,255 of record CM038142.1, on the reverse strand, counting down.
CGCTCGTGGCCTTTATCTCATCAGCATCTGAGATCCAGTTTGAGTCACTATACCCTTCAAGCACCTTTGGGTGCCCAGTGTAGTGAATTCCATAATTTACAGTGCCTTTCAAATAACGCAAAACTCTCTCTAGAGCTTTCCAATGCACATCTCCTGGTTTTGAGACAAACCGGCTCAACTTTCTAACAGCAAAAGAGATGTCAGGTCTTGTAGCACTGCTAAGTACATAAGCGAGCCAATAATGGGAATACTTCAATTGATCTCTAGCAATTCTTGATTCTTTCAAGCAAGACACTAGCATCATATGGTGTTGGAGAGGGCTTGCAGTCACTATAGCCAAAGCGACTCAAGATCTTTTCCACATAGTGAGATTGAAGCAATGTAATCCCACCATCATCATCTCTCAACAACTTGATGTTCGAATGACATCAGCCACTCCTAAATCCTTCATCTCAAAACAATGAGATAGGAAATCCTTGACCTCCTTAATAACATTTAGATTTGTTCGAAAATCAGTATGTCATCAACATACAAGCAAAGCATAACTCCTCGCCCCACCATGGCGATAGTACACACATCTGTCAACCGTTCACAACAAAGCTGCGGTATTTAAAGTTCTTTCAAACTTCTCATGCCCTTGTTTGGGTGCTTGCTTGAGTCCATACAAAGACTTCAGCAACTTGCACACTTTCCCTTCCTGACCATCTATTACAAACCCATCTGGTTGTTCCATATAAATTTCCTCATCCAACTCTCCATTTAGAAAAGCAGTCTTAACATCCATTTGATGAACGAGAAGACCATGTGAGGCAGCTAGTGAAAGTAGAACTCGAATAGTGGTCGATCGAGCCACGTGAGTAAGTATCAAAGAAATCTTCACCTTCCTTTTGGGTATAACCCTTAGCCACGAGCCGAGCCTTGTACTTTTCAATAGTACCATCAGGCCTAAGCTTCTTCTTGAATACCCATTTGCATCCTATAGGTTTGCACCCGTAAGGACGATCAGTTATCTCCCAAGTTTCATTCGCCAAGATAGAATCCATCTCGCTACGAACTGCTTCCTTCCAGTAGTCAGCATCTTCAGATGCATAGGCCTCTGAAATAGAACTGGGAGTATCATCTATGAGATACACAAGAAAATCATCACCAAAGGACTTTGCAGTCCTCTATCTCTTGCTCCTAATAGGAACTTCATTGTTCTCCTCCATAGGACTTTGAAAGGGTTCCATCGAAATGGCAGGTTCGCTAATTGTAACTGTTTCCTGATTCGATGAACTAGGCATCTCCTGATTAGATGAGGTAGCCATATCCTTCATGGGAAAGATATCTTCAAAGAAAGTCGCATCATTCGACTCCATGATCGTACCAACGTGCATGTCCGGTACCTCAGATTTTACAACCAAGAATCTATAGCCAATGCTATGAAAAGCATATCCCAGGAAAACACAATCCACAGTCTTTGGTCCAAGCTTCCGCTTCTTTGGAATTGGAACATTGACTTTCGCCAAACAACCCGTGTTCGCAGATAAGAGAGTTTTAGCCTTTTCTTCTCCCATTCCTCGAATGGAGTTATCTCTTTGTTCTTTGTGGGGACTCGATTTAGGACATGACATGCTGTCAATATCACCTCCCCCCACCATGCCTTGGAGAGACCCGATGTGTCTAACATGGCGTTAACCAAATCGATTAGAGTACGGTTCTTTCTTTCGCCACCCCATTTGGTGATGTGAGTAGGGAGGCGTCCTCTCATGGATTATACCATGTTCCGCACAAAAGCATCAAATTCATTGGAAAAATACTCTCCACCACGGTCGGACCTAAGCCTCTTGATTTTTCGATCAAGTTGGTTTTCCACTTCAGCTTTATAGATCTTGAAAAATTCAAAGCCTCATCCTTAGATTTCGTAAGATACACACAGCAAGATCTAGTGGAGTCGTCAATTAACGTCATGAAATATTTCTTTCCACCTTTTGTCAAAACACCATTCATTTCACATAGATCTGAATGTATAAGTTCTAGTGGTGCAAGATTTCTCGTCTCCACAATCCGTGAGATTCTGAGGTTGCTTAGCTTGCACACACACTTGACACTTAGATCCCTTAACGATGGTGAAACTAGGGATTAAGTTCAACTTCGCTAGTCGCGACATGCAACCAAAGTTAACATGACAAAGTCGTGAATGCCACACATTTGATTCACTATTGTTGCGAATATGATTAACAACTTTATTGCAAGCGTCGATAAGGATAAGCGAAACAGGCCTCCCGACTCATAGCCTTTACCAACAAAGGTTCCATACTTGGATATTACAAATTTATTCGACTCAAAGACAAGCTTGTAGCCATCTCGCACGAAGAGATCCGCTAACAAGATTTTTATTGACGGAGGGATATAATGCACGTTCTTGACCAAGACGATCTTCCCCGAAGTAAACTTCAGATCGATCGTGCCAACACCACGAACGAAGCACTTGAACCGTTGCCCATCAAGACGGTTGAAGTCCCTATGATCGATAAGACGAAAACATGGAAATATCACCGCATACATGCACATTAGCACCTGTGTCAATCAACCAATCAGAGAATGACATCTTGAAAGAATAGTGGGAAATATATCATACCCAACATCCTTCATGTCAATGTCTCCGATAACAACATTAGCGGTCTTGCCGCCTTTCCTGAGATGATGCTTGTCATAGCGATTGGGGCAACTAGGAGCCCAATGATCAGGATCTCCACACACATGACAAGCACCTTTCTTCTTGTCATTCTTCTTCTTGAAGTTCGTGTGCTGCACAGCCTTGTTCTTCCCATCAAACTTTCCTTTACCATCAAACTTGCCCTTGTTCTTGAACTTGTGGGACTGGAAGTTTTTCTTCTGTACCAGATTGGCACTAGATCCTCCCTCAATACCTCGAGCACGTGTGTCCTTTGCTCTCGCCTTTTCTTCCACATCAAGAGTGCCAATGAGATCCGGAACGGAAAACTCCTGTCTCTTATGCTTCAGTTGAAGGAAATATGCCCTAGAGGCAATAATAAAGTTATTATTTATTTCCTCATATCATGATAAATGTTTATTATTCATGCTAGAATTGTATTAACCGGAAACAAAATACATGTGTGAATATATAGACAAACAGAGTGTCACTAGTATGCCTCTACTTGACTAGCTTGTTAATCAAAGATGGTTATGTTTCCTAACCATGAACAAGGGGTTGTTATTTGATTAACAAGGTCACATCATTAGTTGAATGATCTGATTGACATGACCATTCCGTTAGCTTAACACACGATCGTTTAGTATGTTGCTATTGCTTCCTTCATGACTTATACATGTTCCTATGACTATGAGATTATGCAACTCCGTTTACGGAGGAACACTTTGTGTGCTACCAAACGTCACAACGAATCGGGTGATTATAAAGGTGCTCTACAGGTGTCTCCGAAGGTACTTGTTGAGTTGGCGTATTTCGAGATTAGGATTTGTCACTCCGAATGTCGGAGAGGTATCTCTGGGCCCTCTCGGTAATACACATCACTTAAAGCCTTGCAAGCATTTCAACTAATGAGTTAGTTGTGAGATGATGTATTACGGAACGAGTAAAGAGACTTGCCGGTAACGAGATTGAACTAGGTATTGGATACCGACGATCGAATCTCGGGCAAGTAACATACCGATGACAAAGGGAACAACGTATGTTGTTATGCGGTTTGACCGATAAAGATCTTCGTAGAATATGTAGGAACCAATATGGGCATCCAGGTCCCGCTATTGGTTATTGACCGGAGACATGTCTCGGTCATGTCTACATTGTTCTCGAACCGTAGGGTCCGCACGCTTAAGGTTTCGATGACAGTTATATTATGAGTTTATGTATTTTGATGTACCGAAGGTTGTTCGGAGTCCCGGATATGATCACGGACATGACGAGGAGTCTCGAAATGGTCGAGACATAAAGATTGATATATTGGACGGATATATTTGGACACCGGAAAGGTTCCGGAGAAGTTTGGAGCTCCGGGAGGTTACCGGAACCCACCGGGAGGTATATGGGCCTTATTGGGCCCATGTAGGAGGAAGAGAGAAGGAGCAAGGGAGGCGCGCCCCAAGCCCAATCTGAATTGGGGAGGGGCCCGCCCCCTTTCCTTTCTCCTTCCCCTCTCTTCCTTCCTACTACTAGTACTACTTCCTAATACTAGTACTCCTTCCTTCCCTCCAAATAAGATAAGGAAAGAGAGGAAACCTACTTGGAGTAGGTTTCCCCCTCCCTATGGCGCGCCCCCCTTGAGGCCGGCCACCTCCTCCCTCCCTCCTTTATATACGGGGGTAGGGGGGCACCCTAGAAGACACAAATTGATCATTGATCGTTCCTTAGCCGTGTGCGGTGCCCCCCTCCACGATATTACACCTCGATCATATTGTAGCGGTGCTTAGGTGAAGCCACAGGACAGAGAACATCAAGATCGTCACCACGCCGTCGTCTTGACGGAACTCCCCTCGAGCCTCTCTTGGATTGGAGATCGAGGTGCGTCATCGAGCTGTACGCGTGTCAAGAACTTCGGAGGTGCCGAGTAACGGTGCTTGGATCGGTCGGACCGGGAGGACGTACGACTACTTCCTCTACGTTGCGTCAACGCTTCCGCTTCGGTCTATGAGGGTACGTAGACAACACTCTCCCCTCTCGTTGCTATGCATCACCATGATCTTGCGTGTGCGTAGGAATTTTTGAAATTACTACGTTCCCCAACAGTGGCATCCGAGCCTAGGTTTTATGGTTTAATGTTATATGCACGAGTAGAACACAAGTGAGTTGTGGGCGATATAAGTCATCTTGCTTACCAGCATGTCATATTTTGGTTCGGCGGTATTGTTGGATGAAGCGGCCGGACCGACATTACGCGTCACGCTTACGCGAGACTGGTTTTACCGCCGTGCTTTGCACACGGTGACTAGCGGTGTCGGTTTCTCCAACTTTAGTTGAACCAAGTGTGGCTACGCCGGTCCTTGCGAAGGTTAAAACAGCATCAACTTGACAAACTATCGTTGTGGTTTTGATGCGTAGGTGAGATTGGTTCTTGCTTAAGCCCGTAGCAGCCACGTAAAACTTGCAACAACAAAGTAGAGGACGTCTAACTTGTTTTTGCAGGGCATGTTGTGATGTGATATGGCCAAGACATGATGCTATATTTTATTGTATGAGATGATCATGTTTTGTAACCAAAGTTATCGGCAATCGGCAGGAGCCATATGGTTGTCGCTTTATTGTATGAAATGCAAGCATACATAATTGCTTTACTTTATCACTAAGCGGTAGCGATAGTCGTAGAAGCAATAGATGGCGTAACGACAACGATGCTACGATGGAGATCAAGGTGTCGCGCGGTGACGATGGTGATCATGATGGTGCTTGGAGATGGAGATCACAAGCACAAGAAGATGATGGCCATATCATATCACTTATATTGATTGCATGTGATGTTTATCCTTTATGCATCTTACCTTGCTTTGATTGACGGTAGCATTTTAAGATGATCTCTCACTAAAATTATCAAGTAGTGTTCTCCCGAGTATGCACCGTTGCCAAAGTTCGTCGTGCCCGACACCACGTGATGATCGGGTGTGATAAGCTCTCGTCCATCTACAACGGGTGCAAGCCAGTTTTGCACACGCAGAATACTCGAGTTAAACTTGACGAGCCTAGCATATGCAGATATGGCCTCGGAACACGGAGACCGAAAGGTCGGCGTGAATCATATAGTAGATATGATCAACATAAGATGTTCACCATTGAAAACTACTCCATCTCACGTGATGATCGGTTATGGTTTAGTTGATTTGGATCACGTGATCACTTAGATGACTAGAGAGATGTCTGCTAAGTGGGAGTTCTTAAGTAATATGATTAATTGAACTAAAATTTATCATGAACTTAGTACCGATAGTATCTTGCTTGTCTATGTTGTTTGTAGATAGATGGCCCGTCTTTGTTGTTCCGTTGAATTTTAATGCGTTCCTTGAGAAAGCTAAGTTGAAAGATGATGGTAGCAACTACGCGGATCGGGTCCGTAACGAGGATTATCCTCATTGCTGCACGAAAAATTACGTCCCGAAGCACCGCTTGGTGCGAACTGCTTCTGATGCTGGCGACGGCGTTAAGAACGTCTGGCGAGCAAAGCCGATGACTACTCGATAGTTCAATGTGCCATGCTTTACGGCTTAGAACCGGGACTTCAACGGCGTTTTGAGCGTCATGGAGCATATGAGATGTTCCAAGAGTTGAAGTTGATATTCGAAAGAATGCCCGGATTGAGAGATATGAAGTCTCCAATAAGTTCTATAGCTGCAAGATGGAGGAGAATAGTTACATCGGTGAGCACATACTCAAGATGTCCGGGTATTGTAATCACTTGATTCAAGCGGGAGTTACTCTTCCGGATGATAGCGTCATTGATGAATTCTCCAATCACTTCCACCAAGATACAAGAGCTTCGTGATGAACTATAATATGCAAGGGATGGATAAGACGATTTCCGAGCTCTTCGAAATGCTAAAGGCTGCGGAGGTAGAAATCAAGAAAGAGCATCAAGTGTTGATGGTTAACAAGACCACTAGTTTCAAGAAAAAGGGCAAAGGGAAGAAGAAGGAACTTCAAGAAGAACAGCAAACAAGTTGCTGCTCAAGAGAAGAAACCCAAGTCTGGACCTAAGCACAAATCGAGTGCTTCTACTTGCAAGCGATAGTCCTTTGAAGCGGAACTGCCCCAAGTATTTGGCGGATAAGAAGGATGGCAAGGTGAACAAAGGTATATGTGATATACATGTTATTGATGTGTACCTTACTAGAGCTCGCAGATGCTTTGGGTATTTGATACTGGTTTTGTTGCTAATATTTGCAACTCGAAACAGGGACTACGGATTAAGCGAACACTGCAAAGGATGAGGTGACGATGCGCGTGGGAAATGGTTCCAAAGTCGATGTGATCGCGGTCGGCACGCTACCTCTACATCTACCTTCGGGATTAGTATTAGACCTAAATAATTGTTATTTGGTGCCAGCGTTGAGCATGAACATTATATCTGGATCTTGTTTGATGCGAGGCGGTTATTCATTTAAATCGAGAATAATGGTTGTTCTATTTATATGAGTAATATCTTTTATGGTCATGCACCCTTGAAGAGTGGTCTATTTTTGATGAATCTCGATAGTAGTGATACACATATTCATAGTGTTGAAACCAAAAGATGCAGAGTTGATAATGATAGTGCAACTTATTTGTGGCACTGCCGTTTGGGTCATATCGGTATAAAGCGCATGAAGAAACTCCATACTGATGGACTTTTGGAGCCACTTGATTATGAATCACTTGGTACTTGCGAACCATGCCTCATGGGCAAGATGACTAAAACGCCGTTCTCGGTACTATGGAGAGAGCAACAGATTTGTTGGAAATCATACATACTGATGTATGTGGTCCGATGAATGTTGAGGCTCGTGGCGGATATCGTTATTTTCTCACCTTCACAGATGATTTAAGCGAGATATGGGTATATCTACTTAATGAAGCATAAGTCTGAAACATTTGAAAAGTTCAAAGAATTTCAGAGTGAAGTTGAAAATCATCATAACAAGAAAATAAAGTTTCTACGATCGATCGTGGAGGAGAATATTTGAGTTCGAGTTTGGTCTACACTTAAAACAATGTGGAATAGTTTAAGCAACTCACGCCACCCGAACACCACAACAAATGGTGTGTCCGAACGTCGTAATCGTACTTTACTTGATATGGTGCGGTCTATGATGTCTCTTACAGATTTACCACTATCGTTTTGAGGTTATGCTTTAGAGACGGTCACATTCACGTTAAATAGGGACCATCGAAATCTGTTGAGACGACACCTTATGAACTATGGTTTGGCAAGAAACCAAAGTTGTCGTTTCTTAAAGTTTGGGGTTGCGATGCTTATGTGAAAAAGCTTCAACCTAATAAGCTCGAACCAAAATCGGAGAAATGTGTCTTCATAGGATACCCAAAGGAGACAGTTGGGTACACCTTCTATCACAGATCCGAAGGCAAGACATTCGTTGCTAAGAATGGATCCTTTCTAGAGAAAGAGTTTCTCTCGAAAGAAGTGAGTGAGAGGAAAGTAGAACTTGATGAGGTAACTGTACCTACTCCCTTGTTGGAAAATAATACATCACAGGAACCGGTTTCTGTGAAGTCAAAACCAACTAGTGAGGAAGTTGATGATAATGATCATAGAACTTGAGATCAAGTTATCTACGAACCACGTGGGTCGAGCAGAGTAAGATCCGCACTGAGTGGTACGGTAATCCTATTCTCGGAAGTCATGCTACTAGATCATGATGAACCTCGAACTATGAAGGAGCGATGGTGAGCCCAGATTCATAAAATGGCTTGAAGCCATGAAATCGAGATGGGATCCATGTATGAGAACAAAGTATGGACTTTGGTTGACTTGCCCGATGGTCGGCAAGCAATTGAGAATAAATGGATCTTCAAGAAGAAGACCGACGCCGACGGTAATGTTATCGTCTACAAAGCTCGACTTGTTGCAAAAGGTTTTCGACAAGTTCAAGGGGTTAACTACGATGAGACCTTCTCACCGTAGCGATGCTTAAGTCTGTCCGAATCATGTTAGCAATTGCCGCATTTTATGATTATGAAATTTGGCAAATGGATGTAAAACTGCATTCTGAATGGATTTACGGAAGAAGAGTTGTATATGATGCAACCGAAGGTTTTATCGATCCAAAGGGAGCTAACAAAGTGTGCAAGCTCCAACGTTCCATTTATGGACTGGTGCAAGCCTCTCGAGTTGGAATAAACGTTTTGATAGTGTGATCAAAGCATTTGGTTTTATCTGAGACTTTTGGAGAAGCCTTGTATTTACAAGAAAGTGAGTGGGAGCTCAGTAGCATTTCTAATATTATATGTGGATGACATATTATTGATTGGAAATGATATAGAATTTCTGGATAGCATAAAGGGATACTTGAATAAAAGTTTTTCAATGAAAGACCTCGGTGAAGCTGCTTACATATTGGGCATTAAGATCTATAGAGATAGATCAAGGCGCTTAATTGGACTTTCACAAAGCACATACCTTGACAAAGTTTTGAAGAAGTTCAAAATGGATCAAGCAAAGAAAGGGTTCTTGCTGTATTGCAAGGTGTGAAGTTGAGTAAGACTCAAAGCCCGACCACTGCAGAAGATAGAGAGAAATGAAAAGTGTTCCTATGCTTCAGCCATAGGCTCTATCATGTATGCAATGTTGTGTACCAGACCTGATGTGTGCCTTGCTATAAGTCTAGCAGGAGGTACCAAAGTAATCCAGAGTGGATCATTTGACAACGGTCAAGAACATCTGAAATACCGAAAAGGACTAAGGATATGTTTCTCGTATATGGAGGTGACAAAGAGCTCATCGTAAATGGTTACGTTGATGCAAGCTTTGACACCGATCCGGACGATTCTAAATCGCAAACCGGATCGTGTTTACATTAAACGGTGGAGCTGTCGGTTGGTGCGTTCAAAGCAAAGCGTCGTGGCGGGATCTACATGTGAAGCGGAATACATAGTTGCTTCGAAGCAGCCAATGAAGGAGTGCGGATGAAGGAGTTCATATCCGATCTAGGTGTCATACCTAGTGCATCGGGTCCAATGAAAATCTTTTGTGACAATCTTCGAGCGATTGCCTTAGCGAAGGAATCCAGATTTCACAAGAGAACCAAGCACATCAAGAGACGCTTCAATTCCATCCGGATCTAGTCCGTGGGAGACATAGAGATTTGCAAGATACATACGGATCTGAATGTTGCGAGACCGTTGACTAAGCCTCTTCCACGAGCAAAACATGATCAACACCAAGACTCCATGGGTGTTAGAATCATTCTTGTGTAATCTAGATTATTGACTCTAGTGCAAGTGGGAGATCAAGGAAATATGCCCTAGAGGCAATAATAAAGTTATTATTTATTTCCTCATATCATGATAAATGTTTATTATTCATGCTAGAATTGTATTAACCGGAAACATAATACATGTGTGAATATATAGACAAGCAGAGTGTCACTAGTATGCCTCTACTTGACTAGCTTGTTAATCAAAGATGGTTATGTTTCCTAACCATGAACAAGGGGTTGTTATTTGATTAACAAGGTCACATCATTAGTTGAATGATCGATTGACATGACCCATTCCGTTAGCTTAGCACACGATCGTTTAGTATGTTGCTATTGCTTCCTTCATGACTTATACATGTTCCTATGACTATGAGATTATGCAACTCCCGTTTACCAGAGGAACACTTTGTGTGCTACCAAACGTCACAACGTGGCTGGGTGATTATAAAGGTGCTCTCTGGTGTCTCCGAAGGTACTTGTTGAGTTGGCGTATTTCGAGATTAGGATTTGTCACTCCGAATGTCGGAGAGGTATCTCTGGGCCCTCTCGGTAATACACATCACTTAAAGCCTTGCAAGCATTTCAACTAATGAGTTAGTTGTGAGATGATGTATTACGGAACGAGTAAAGAGACTTGCTGGTAACGAGATTGAACTAGGTATTGGATACCGACGATCGAATCTCGGGCAAGTAACATACCGATGACAAAGGGAACAACGTATGTTGTTGTGCGGTTTGACCGATAAAGATCTTCGTAGAATATGTAGGAACCAATATGGGCATCCAGGTCCCGCTATTGGTTATTGACCGGAGACATGTCTCGGTCATGTCTACATTGTTCTCGAACCGTAGGGTCCGCATGCTTAAGGTTTCGATGACATGTTATATTATGAGTTTATGTATTTTGATGTACCGAAGGTTGTTCGGAGTCCCGGATATGATCACGGACATGACGAGGAGTCTCGAAATGGTCGGGACATAAAGATTGATATATTGGACGGATATATTTGGGCACCGGAAAGGTTCCGGAGAAGTTTGGAGCTCCGGGAGGTTACCGGAACCCCCCGGGAGGTATATGGGCCTTATTGGGCCCATGTAGGAGGAAGAGAGAAGGAGCAAGGGAGGCGCCCCCCAAGCCCAATCCGAATTGGGGGGGGCCGGCCCCTTCCTCCTCCTTCCCCTCTCTTCCTTCCTACTACTAGTACTACTTCCTAATACTAGTACTCCTTCCTTCCCTCCAAATAAGATAAGGAAAGAGAGGAAACCTACTTGGAGTAGGTTTCCCCCCCTATGGTGCGCCCCCTTGAGGCCGGCCACCTCCTCCCTCCCTCCTTTATATACGGGGTAGGGGGCACCCTAGAAGACACAAGTTGATCATTGATCGTTCCTTAGCCGTGTGCGGTGCCCCTCCACGATATTGCACCTCGATCATATTGTAGCGGTGCTTAGGCGAAGCCTCGCGACAGAGAACATCAAGATCGTCACCACGCCGTCGTCTTGTGGAACTCCCCTCGGGCCTCTCTGGATTGGAGATCGAGGGTGCGTCACCGAGCTGTCTGCGTGTCAAGAACTCGGAGGTGCCGAAGTAACGGTGCTTGGATCGGTCGGACCGAGAGGACGTACGACTACTTCCTCTACGTTGCGTCAACGCTTCCGCTTCGGTCTCACGAGTGCGTAGACAACACTCTCCCCTCTCGTTGCTATGCATCACCATGATCTTGCGTGTGCGTAGGAATTTTTTTGAAATTACTACGTTCCCCAACATCAGTAAGGTAGCAAAGTTCCTCCACGAAGGAGGAAGCTTAGTGATGATACCCCCGGCAACAAACTTGTCCGGTAGGATACAATTGAAGTGCTCAAGTTCTCTAGCAAATGACTGTATCTCGTGAGCCTGCTCAACCACGGAGCGCTTTTCAGTCATCCTGTAATCATAGAATTTCTCCATGATGTACAGCTCGGTGCCGCATCCGAGACCCCAAACTTGGCCTCGAAAAGTCCCACATATCTTTTCCATTGTCAATTGATGCATAAGCATCAACTATGTTCTCACCAAGAACACTCAAGAGAGCAGCCTTAAACAAGGTATCCATTTTCGAAAAGCTTGTGCTGTTGGGCATCTTGCTCTCCTTCAGGTTTGCCAAGAGTGGCGTCATAGCAACTCATGGTTTGAAACCATAAGACTGCTCTCACGCGCCACCTCTTATAGTGGATACCCTCAAACATAGGAGGTCTCATGGAAGAAGCAAAACCATTCGAGGTAAATTGCCTATAATAAGGTTTTTGGATTGTTGGAAATATGAGCAATTTACTGAATGATTTTATTAACAGAAATACTAGATAAAGCATGACTAAAATAGTAGAGACAAAGCAAGTCATGCATTCTGACAGAGAGAAGGTAAATAGCTTCTGCATATATGAACCGTAGCCAAACATATCTATAGCAGACGGTAGAACTAGTTGCATATATGAAGTAGAACCTAACATATGTAGGGCAAGTACTAGTAATCGCGTGGCGTAACATGTGATGAAAGAAGAAGACATATGGGACAGCAGCAGCAGCACTGGACTTGGGGTCGGTGTCCTCGCCAGCCATGTCGTCGAGGAGGTTGTCGACGTCGAGGAAGAAGTCGTCGTCGGGGAAGTAGTCGTCGGCGACCGAATCGTCCGTGATGAAGCAGCCAGTAGTCGCGCTGAGCGCTCCCCAAAAACCTTATCACCCTTCTCCCGTACAGGACTCAAAAGGTGTGGTTCCAGAGGCCTATTGTCCCGACTCGCGGTGCACGCCGCAAGCCGGGATGAGGAAGACAACAGCAGCACAGAGAATGGAACTTGTGTGGCGAGAGGAAGAGGACCTTCTGATGTGTCTCTCTGGAGAGGAGCGACCTCTCTTATATAGGCACAAGAGATGGATGCGAACAGGCTGCGATGGGAGGCGAAGTGAACAGGCGGCACGCGAAGGGTGCGCTGTTCATATTAATTGTCCACTACCGCAAAACTTTCCAGCTCCCAAGTGACCTTTCGTATACCCGTAGTGCGTGGCAAAAATTAGACATCGGCTCGGCTCATTCCACAACCAGCTTGGCGTGCGCGGGCGAGGCGTGGCGTGGCGTGGCGGGCGGGCGGCGGAGGAGGAGCGCGCGTGGATGTCCCTCTTGTTCTCTTGCTCGTACAAGTAGGGAAAGAACCTCCCTTATAAGGAGGTCCAACTCCCACTAGACTAGCAATGTGGGACTAAACTTTAGTAGTATCCCTTGCCTTGCACAAATGGGCTAAGTGGGCCTCTAGGATTTATTAGGAATTTCCGAAATAGTTATTGGGCTGCCCCAATATAGACTAAATTCCAGCATCTTCTTCCACCTCGACCCATCCTCCCTTTTCCTCTTTCTCCGGCAACACCACCGGCCAGCGGACTCGCGCCCAGCTGTGCGTCCCCCTCGCGCGCCCAATCCCGCTGCCTTTTTTGCTGCAACCTCATCGCCATGGTCGCACCCCTCGCATGGCAGCGCCCTCGCGCCGCTCCTGTCGCCATGGCCGCGCGTGATGGGGTGTGGAAGATGCGGCGGGGGCAGACCTCGGGGGAGATGCAAAGATGACCGGCGGAGCTGCAACCAGCATGGCACGAGCTGCAAACCGTCGCGACTAGATGCTACGAGCAGCGAGGTGGAGCTCAGCGACAAGCATCAAACCGGAGGTGACTGGTGCTGCAAACAGTGTGATTTTTAGCTCGAACCGGCCGGAAAAAAAGCTGCATCCAGCGTGAATTTTTGCTGGAACCAGCAATGAGGAATGTTCTGACCGACGACGGGCATAATGTTGAAAGCTTCAACCGGCATGTAAAAAGGCTTCAACTGCCATGAAAAAAAGCTACAACCGTTCAACAAAAAAGCTACAACCACGTTCATCGGAGCTGCAACCCAAGCTCGCCGGAGTTTTGTAGCCACTATGATCCAGCGATATTTGCTACAACTGGTGTTGTTTTTTGCTACAACCGGTGTCTCATTTTGCGGCATTGCCACAGCCGGCGTCGGGAATTTTTGCTACAATGCTGTCACGTCGTGCTACAACCAGCACTTCAAATTGCTACAACCGGCACACGAGAATGCTACCACCGCTGAGAAAAAAGCTCCAACCAGAGATACATGGAAACTGAGGGGGGCGACATGGAAGCTGCAATCGGCACCTGAGAAAGGTACAACTGTTGATGGGAAAAGCTCCAACTGACAAACAAAAATGCTTCAACCGGAGGTGAACAGAAGCTATGGTCGGAGGACGAAAGCTGCAACCGGCTATGAAAAAGCTACAACCAGCGTTTGCAGAAGCTTCCACCATGTACGATGATGACCGTGGCGAGTTTTCGACTTGACACGCCGGCGGGCTGCAACTAATGTCGCCGACGACCATGACGGCGGCAACTGAGGGGCCCCGGTGAGCGTCGACCACCATCGCTGCGACCGCGGGCGATGGCCTCGTGGCTATGGAGGGCAAGAGCTGCGGGGAGGGGGGGTTGCGGTGTCGCGGCTGTAGCAACACATCCAACGGCGGCGGGGAGCGAGCGCTGGGCGGCCGGGGGCGAGTCTTGGCGGCCGGGGGCGCATCCAACGGCAGCCGGGAGCGAGCGCGCGACGGGCGGGGGTAAGCGCATGGCGAATCTGAAGTAGGGGGGAAGGGGGAATAGGACGATGACGTGGGAGAGGGGTGATCGAACGGCTCTAATCCCACGCATCGGGTGGCTGGGGCTAGACCGGCCGAACTGCTCGGCCGGTGCGCCGGCGCCTAATAGTCGCCTTATAAAATATACTCCCTTCGTCCCATAATATAAGAGCGTTTTTGACACTACACTAGTATAAAAAACACTCTTATATTATGGAACGAAGGGAGTATTTAATTAGCACTCAAACAGGTGTAAATTTAATTCGGCTTCCGGGAGCACGTGCTCCCAGGCCTAATTTTTTTTTAAAAAATGTTTAAAAATCAAGACAATTCTTTTTATGGTCACCTCCAAATGCTACCTAAAAATTTTGAGACACAAATGTTAAGCATTTTGGCATGTGAAAAAATATGAACACCAAAAGTTATCCCAAAATGTCATCCCAAATTATTATTTTCACCAACGAAACACTGCTCCGTTTCGCATGAAAATTGTCAAGCATGCTTGAACTAACATCCAAAAAAATACAGAATATTCTGAAAATATTTAATATATATTTTCGCGTTATTGTTCACCCGGGAGCATGTGCTCTCGGGAGTCTAAACGCCCCTCCCAGAGAGGTCATGTTACTCCGATATATGCCCAAAAGGTTCAAGCAATACATCAATAATTTCACCAATCCTTCTCTATGCTCTTACAAAGCCTGTGCCTAACCCCGATTCTATACGACTCCCCTTTTGGGTAGGTCGATCTTCATGATATCCACAAGAGGCCGCGCCACCTTTACCTAGGGTTCGTCTGCCGATCGTGTTGATCGGCTGTCCTAGAGTCTTTTCACCGATCCTTTGATCCAGTTTTTTCTCTCTCCCAACAGTCATCGTGATCGACAGTTTCTTTTCTGGTTTTTTGATCTAAGATCAGTTCGCGTCATCCACCACCGTCTGTCGGCCCTCGCGCGCCTCTACTCGGCGTCGACTCCATCGGCCTCTTCTGCGAACAACGGCCTCGCGCGACATGCGGCGGCCGCCCGTCACTCTGTATTGGTAATTGTCACCATGATTGGATTGGGGCTCTCCATAAACCTCGCCACTGCCCCACATTGGTCGCATCACGATCCTGACTTCATGTCGCTGGGTACGACGGTCGCTTGCGTTCAACTCCAGTTAGGCACTGCGTGACCCATGGCTGCCTCGCGTCCTACGCGCGTTGTTTGTTGTGTGTTGCGCGTCACTTGACACTCTGCTGCATGCTTATGTTTGCACGTCGTTCTTCGTCGTCTGTCATCGCCTGGACCGACGAGATCGCACGCCTGCTCACCGAGACCCATTGATGCTTCCTCCATCGTCCGTGACTTTGATATCATCACCGAGCAGTGCCCCCGACCTCACGACCGATCGGATTGATCACCCGCACGTCCACGATCCGCCCCATCCCCGCGCGCGCGACCGGTCCAATCAGTCATTTGTGCGCGATTTCGCTGGTTGGCTGAAGATCGTCCCCGAGTCCAGCGCGATCCTCCACCAATCAAGCAACGGGCTACCGTTGCGTCACCCCATCCAGCCACTGTGCCGTCGCCCGTGGTCCTCCATGCGGTAGCATGTGGTACACGTTTTCTCCCAAAGGCGGTCCCCACGTTGCACCGACCCGCGTGCTGCTGCTGTGTCACCTCTTCGAGCCGTAGCGCCACGACACACGGTCCATGCTGCCGCCCTGAGGTCTTCCCATCGTCACCCTGACACGCGCGCTGCCACCGCGTCACCCCGTTAGCGCCACGACACGCGGTCGACTCCGCCGTTCTCGCGAGTCGACTTCTACGTGGTATGTGTCGCGCCGCCTTCCTAGCACGGGACTGCCATCGTCCGTGCATCGTCTTTGTCACATTGTTGGTTTCTTCCTCACCTACTTCGAGTACCGCAGTTTTGCTCCAGCGATCGACATGCCCCACCCCCACAGGCTGCCTCTGGTTCTGCCGACCACATCACCAACCACATCTTTGTCTTCATCCAACACTAGCTCAACGCTAGCGTTGTTGTCATATTCCCCGGCCACTTCATCTACTTCGACAACCACAAACAACATTGGCACCTCCTATCCCATGTTGACTGGCGCCGCAATAGTCATTGAGTCCTCCTCTGCTGGTTCCTCCGACATGGCGTATAGCTCATGTTGTTCCACGTCTACGCATGCCCGGTGCTGGCAACACCGACGTGTGCCTTCATCCACGACGTGTCCCCAGGCTTGGCCTAGTAGGCGCCATGTCAACACCGACTACATCCCCTACGCATGCACGGTGCTGACAACGTCGATGTGTGCATTCGTCCCCGACGCGTCCCCGGGCTTGGCAAACCCGGTGCGCCGCCTCGTCCACCATGTCTTCTTCCTGGTGTGCACAACCGCGCCCCTGGCTAACATGGCGTCCCCTTGCGCCCACGGCTCCACGGTGACTACCTCGGCACCGGCCACCACCGACTCGACATTGACCAAGGTTTCCCTTGCACAGCTACCTCGACCACGGCCTCCGCTCTTGGTAACAACGATATCGACACAAAGGGCTACCACATTGCTTGAGCAACCTTGTTGGTTTTCACTCAAGCCACAACTTTCGTGATATATCTATAGTTCAGACTGTGGGGGATGTCCATCGGCTTATGGCCTTTGGATTCTTCTCCAGTCTCATCGTCTGCGTCATTACCATTGTGACTGTGGGGATGTCGAGTATCATGATTGTTTAGAAAATATAGGATAGATTAGGATTTATTCTAACTTGCCCATGAAAACAGTTCTACCGAGCAAAAAAAGAGGATCAGCCCCGTGCCGCTCCCTGGAGGGGTGACTCGGGCGGGTCCCACAAGCGCAGCCGTCGCCCCTTCCTCCTCCGATCCCACTTCCCTCGCCACCGACGAAGGATGCCTTCGGTATAAGGCCGCGAGGCTGGCGGCGGTGGCGGGTCCTCATCCTTCTCGCGCGACTGATGGTGACGGGGCCCCATCATCTCTCGTTGCGGGATCTCCGGCTAGAGCTCCATGGCGGCCCTGGATGGCATGGTTCCTACGATGGAGATGGGAGGCAGGCCTAGATTTATTCGCGACCACGAGTTCCGTTGTGGCCGCGAGGGCAGCACGACGTCTCGTTCGAGGGGCTCGATGCGGCTTAGCTTCTCATCTCCATGTGGTGCGGGTGGTGGCGGTGGTGCCCGCTGAGCTCTCCGGCCTGCTATTAGGAGTCGGCGGGTAGTGCGGTCCTTTGGTGCTTTTTGCTCTAAGATGGTCTTCTGCCGGTTGCCGGCCCTCGTGGATCTGGCCATTGACGTGTTCCGGAATGCTCCGCTGAAGATCTTCATTGGGTGCTTGACGCGTGTAGATTTCTGGATCAGATGGGATTAGGTCGTGTGCACTCTGATTTTAGCCTGAGTGGCTTGACGAGGGTGTGACGTGAAGCTTCATTGCCTGTTTACAGCATGGGACACATAGGTATTTCGATTTCCATGGTGAAGACAGTGATAGAGAATGTCATGGTGGCTGAGGTCTGAGACCTGGTAATGGCGGATCGAGTCTTCGTGGCAATGAGGACTTTGCTTGGTGATTCGTGACTCGTGGCAGTGGCATCGGCAAGTGGGGGCGGCAATACAGGCGGAGTACAGAGTCTTAACTTTCACGATGAAAGCCCAAGGTCTGGCCTTAATTGGTTGTGCCTGGCAGTGACCTTTTTGAAGGCATTGTTTTGAGAGCGCGGATCTTCTCTAGGGTGAAAACTTAAGATCTAGGATCAGGCGATGATGGTGTTTCTGCACTAGTTCCTTCTTGGAGGCATCACTTTTGAAGAATTGGTGCTTCGGGTGTTGTCTAGGTGCTGGTTCGTGCTGCAGCTACAAGAAATTGATCACTGTTGTAGGATCTTTCTTTGTTTTCTTCTTGTAATTGTCTTTGGCTGCGTACATTCGTAATGTCTTTACGACATTGCGTTGTTGCAGAGGCTGGGTGTAATTGATATCTCCATGATATAAATATATTACCTTTGTCAAAATATATATGCCCATGAGGTTTAAGCAATAAATTAATAATTCCATCAATCCATGCATGTTCCTCTTGCAGGTACGTAGGTCCAAGTGGGAGTAGAATGCACCCGACTGGGTAAATTTGTCCAGGTACTAACGTCCAGGATTTGGAAAACAAAAGCATCTGAATTTTCTCACTTTGTCTTCACTGGTCATTTGCATCACCTAAGATAATACACGCCATGATGGTGATGGACCTGCCCACCAAAATGATAGAAGCCGACAACAAAATATGTAGAGGTTTTCCGTGGAAGGGCCGCTGGGACGTGCATGGAGGGCATTGTTTGGTGGCCTGGGACAAAGTCTGCTTGCCGAAGGAGTATGGTGGTTTGGGAGTGCCCAACCTGCGCCTACTTAATATGTCGCTGAGAGCGAGATGGTCGCGGTTGAGGCAGATGGATCCGGCCAGACCATGGGCAGAATTCTACATTTAAGTCTCATCGGACTCACTAGCCATGTACAGAGCAGCCACAAAGTGCACCATTGAGGACTGATCCACAGTCCTATTCTGGACTTCACGAGAGCCGCATACACGATATCTTGCCAAACCTATTTGGTGTCGTCAAGAGGAGTGCAACAAAAGTCAGGACAGTGAGACAAGCTATGTCAGGGCAATGGTGGCGTGATGTGTCGCCCAACATGGATGCCCAGGCCATACAAGAGTTCCTACAATTGGTCGACCGACTACGGAATGTCGAACTAGCGGACGGGATTGACGACAAAATTGTCTGGACTTGGGAAGGAGATGGCTTGTTCTCTGCTCGGTCAGCCTATCGAGCTCATTTTGCTGCACGTATCGAGTCGGCGGGAGCAACGGAGATTTGGAAATCCAGAGCACCATGCAAGTTCTTTTCCTGGCTGGCGGCATAGAAAAGATGTTGGACGACAGACAGATTACAGCGATAGTTATTGCCTCATCTGGCGGCTTGTCCGTTCTGCGATCAGGAGCCCAAAACGATCGATCACCTGCTCCTTGGATGTGTTCTCGCTCGACAAGTATGGTCCGTCATCATGGGTACCTGGGGAAAGCCTCACTGGACTTCGGAGCCGGAGGCTGAGCTCGTAGGATGGTGGACTTCCCTTAACATCCAGAAGAACAAGAGGAAGGAAACATGGACAGTGATCGCTCTGGTGGCTTGGACATTGTGTAAACATAGAAATGACATCATGTTCAACGGAGCTTCTCCCTCCGTGAACACGGTCCTCAGTCAGATCGAGGTGGTGGGACAAAACTGGAGGACTGCGGCCATGCTGCGGGAGGCAAGACTGCTCCCAACTAGGTTAGATCGGTTGAGGGGTAGCGAGTAGTTAGCATGCGGTCTCGGGCTCGTGCAGCCGTGGGTTGTGTTGTAACTTTGTAAAAACCCGCCATCTTGGCATCTTCTATCTTTGATCTCGATACGTCTGCTTGACGTATCCTTGAAAAAAAAAAGGCTTTTTGGCCTTTTGGTTTTATTTTGTTTTATTATTTCGGCTTTATGTATCCGTTTATTAACGAAATCACAGACTATGAAGGCTGCAAGCTATTCCGTGGGAAAAACATACAGCATGGCAGTACGGACGTCATTATCGACGCTATGACCACGTACGCAACGGGGGCCACGTTAATCAGAGTTTGACCACACTTCTTTATACCCACTACACAAGACTCATAATTAGCACCGCCGGGTGATGATCGTCTTCTTTTTCTTTATATAATCTGCAGGCCACGACTGCAAGACGTCAAATTAACAATCCTCAAGGCTGCAGCTTCCCCTACAAATACCGGAGCCTGTCCGGCTTGTTTCTTCACCAGCTACCTATACTGCAAGACAAAGCAAAGCAATTTAGGAAACAACCAGTTTTACTGTAGAGTTGTCTAGCTGCCGATCGGCAATGGCGACCAAGATCTACATCGTGTAATGCTCCGCCTATACTCTGCTCACTCTTGTTACGGCTAGTTAGCTCAGTGATTTGATTATTACTCCATTTTTTTGTTCATTTGCATCGATTCAGGTACTATTCGACATGGGGACACGTCGCGACGCTTGCGGAGGAGATTAAGAAGGGCGCCGACTCCGTCCCTGGCGTCGAGGTCACCATCTGGCGGGTGCCCGAGACGCTGACAGAGGATGTGCTGGGGAAGATGCACGCGGCGCCTGGGCGTGAGGATCATCCCGTCGTCACAGCGAGGCAGCTGGCCGAGGCCGACGGCATCCTGTTCGGCTTCCCGACACGCTTCGGCATGATGGCGGCGCAGATGAAGGCCTTCTTTGACTCCACCGGCGGCCTCTGGCAGGCTCAGTCCCTCGCCGGCAAGCCCGCGGGCGTCTTCTTTGCCACAGGCACCCAGGGCGGCGGCCAGGAGACCACGGCTCTCACAGCCGTGACACAGCTGACGCACCACGGCATGCTGTTCGTGCCCGTCGGATACACGCACGGCGCCGGCATGTTCGGCATGGACGAGGTCAAGGGTGGCAGCCCATACGGAGCTGGCACCTTCGCTGGCGCCGATGGCAGCAGGGTACCTAGCGACGCCGAACTCGCCTTGGCGGCGCACCAGGGGAAGTACTTCGCCAGCATCGCCAAGAAGCTCAAGGCCGTCTGAAGTTGCACATCGTGTATGGATGATTTCCACTTGCACGTCCGGTCAACTGGATCAAAATTTGTTTATTTACCAATTACTACAATATACTGCTTTCTATTATAATTTTCTTTAAGCTATTTCTGTACCATGTTTGGAAAGAATAATGCGTTCATGTTGGCAACACCCCTGCTCAAGAAATGGTTTCTCCGGCCGGTGCTGGTTTAGATGACGACGGCATTTTGACCTTTTTTCGTCTGTTTGGGTCCGGCCGAATAGACGGTTGTGTCTGCTTTTTCGTTTGCGTCGGCGCTTGCACAAAACGATGATACAATTTTTTTTACGTCTATTTATAAAATATACAAAAACTTTGGTTTAAATTTAACTTAATTGAACATTAAATACGGCCGGTCAACCACACAACAAAGTCCGCTTAAACATTAATAAAACTTAAAATGGATACTAAAAAAACTTGCGCCCTAGGGCGCTGCCCTAGGCGTCATCATTCTCCCTCGGGCCGGTAAGTCGATGTACGCCGGCGCCGGCCTAGCCCAGGGTAAGCGCTCTCCCACGCCGCCAGTGCCGCCTCCTCCACCGTCTGCCCCACCGGCTGCACTGCTGTGCGGCGGGCACGCTCCTCCTCCTTCTTTTCCCGACACTCTTCCTCCTCCTCCCGTGCTTAGCGGGAACGACACTGCTCCTCCTCGCGCTCGGCCTGCATCTGGCACTCGCCGTCGGTGCGCTCCGCCGTCAGTTGGACCTGTCGCCAGTGCTCCAAATAGGCAGCCTCCTGCTCCGGCATCGTACCCATCACGACAGGCGGCGCGTTGACCCACTCGCGGAGGTAGCCGGTCCATGCGTACCTCTCTAGCTTGGCCTCCGTGGGCGGCGGCTCGGCCTCCTCGCACTAGCTTTCCTCCCGCGCGTGCTGCAGTGCCACCTCTTGTGCGGCCTGGTAAGCGGCCTCCTCCTCCTTTAGCGCAACCTCTGGGGGCGGCGACACGAAGCCGAGGTTTAACTGCATGCCGTCGCGTCAGGCCACATCGTGCTCTGTGGCAAACTAGACCTCCCAGTTGGGGAGTCCGACGCGTAGGCAGCGTGGCATCGCTGCTCCGGCGTGAGGAGGGCGCGACGCTCTCACACGCCCTCTGCATGCACCGACGGCGATCGCGGCACCGCCGACACCGGGTTGCAGTGCAGGTCGAGGTGCCAGTCGTGGGGGAGGATTACATCTGGCCATGACAGCGGCTGGCGGTAATGCCAATGCCACCGCGCTTGGTGCATCGGAATGTACAGCCTGTCCCGTGGCGGCCGGCGACCGCTGGCTGCACGCTGCTGCATCTCAGATGCTAACGGGGGCGGTGGCAGTGGCGGAGGTGGCACCAGGAAGAGTTGGCGTCGGCGTCGAGCTTGCCCTTGGACTTGCCAAAGATACCCACGCAGAAAGTGTTCTCTTGTTTTTAGGGTAAATGGCTTCATATAGGAGAAGGGCATCAGCAATGGGATTTGTGGGACCCACAAGCCACCATGGCGTGCCTAGGAGGCAGGGCGCCCCCTGGGTTATGGGCCCACCGAGGCTCTTCTCTGGTAAATCTTTCTTCCAATATTTTTTGTATATTCCAAAATAAATCTACGTAAAATTTCATGTTAATTTGAGCTCCGGAGAATTGCTATCTCTACTACAACATTTTTAGGTCAGACTTCCAGTTGCCGGTAATCTCCCTCTTTTATTGTATCTTGCATTTTAAGAGAGAAAAGACATTATAATTGCATCAATACATGGAATATAACTTCAAAACAAGATAAATAACAGTAGGAATTCATGATATAAAATAGAGTATTAGCCAATCTTGCCAAAAACAAGGCAAATTCGATCGTTCGGCCTGGTTCAATAGGATAAAATTTGTTTCAAAAGGTAAAAAGCTAAGCAACGAACCCCGATAGCTCGGCGCTCGGAGTAGTAGGCAATACTGCCCCTTTTGGTCCGGAAGGTCTGGCCCTTGGTCATATAGCGCAGGGTTTGTATCTCGCCGATGTCCCTCCCCTTGTAGAAATCTCGAATGACCGAGGTCTCGTCGCCGAAGACAAACTTGCACAATGGGGAATATTGGACTTGAAGGGGCTGGTTCCATGGTAGAGCATGACATGTACCATGTCGATAAGAGTAACACCCTAGTCGATGTAGAACTTCACCCGCCCTTGTAAGGCCTCCAGTTCCTCCTCGTCCCCTTGAGCGAGAGTCTGGGTGTTCCAAGAGTGCAGCCTCTCCAAGGTCACAGCGAGAAAGCGGGGACCCCTTCTCGGTTACCCAATGGCACATTGGCCATGTAGAACCATTCGTCCCGCCACAACTTGACTATCTCAATGAACTTCCTGAGCAGCCATCTCGCCCTCAGGATCTTGCTAATCATGCCCGCCCCACACTCTGTGAGTTGGACCCCATTGGCATGCACCTTGACGCAAATCATTTGAGCCAGAGCCCAAAATGAGGCTCAATGCAGAGGAAGGCCTCGCAGAAGGTAATGGGGGAGGCGATGTGGAGGATGGAGTTGGGGGTGGGGTAATGGAATTGGATGCAATAGAAATAAAGGAGACCTTGAAGGAATGGTTGGATGGAAAATCCACTACTGCAGGATGGTCCAAACATGACAGTACAATTAGAGACCCTTTGACCAAACTGTGTGTGATGAATTAATCACAAAAGGTGTCGTAATAAAACCGTCCCCAATAATACAAACTATTGGCGATGGCGGAGTCATCAAACACGATTTATATTAGAGTTGTGTGTGCGGTATGTGGCATACAGTTGATCCATATGAACTGCTTGCGATGAGCAAGAACAACAAATATGGTCAATCATATCAAGGTGTGTGCGATAGACAACATACATTTCAGTTAGATGAACTATTTGCGATTACCCAACGCAAACAGAGACGGTCAACCAAATGAAGGTGTGTGCAACATAGGGCATACAATTCACTCGTATGATCTGTTTGTGATGATACAAAACAACAGAAATGGTTCATCAACAAGATGTGTGTGATACGAGGCAAACAGGTCAGAAATCAGAAGTGTGTGAGAAGACCGATAACAACACAGACGATTCCTGCTAACAAGACATGTGTGTTGTGGGCAAATGCTTGCTGGTACACAATTGTCAGCGATTGATGAAATCATCACCGACAGGTTCCCTAGTTTAGTCTGTGTGCGACGTGATTTGCGCTATCTAATCAAGAACAACATATATAACCAAAATTGAACATATAATCATCTACTTCTTGTGACGCTGCCACCACTACTCTGTGGCTCGATCCATCGCCCCGGGCAGGACGAAGGCACTTCCTCATGTCAACGATCTGCATGTACATCTCATAGCTTGTGTACGCGTACTTGACGTGTTTTTCATCCAGTCTATGCTCCCAGGCACTGTGCCAAGCGATCTTGTCCTTCTTGCACTCACCTTCATGTTCTTGTAGTAGGGCTCGATGATGGACAAGGAGAGGTCAACCAAGGAGTTCTGCTCGTTCTTCAAGCTGCCCCAGACCCTGTAGTGGCCATGGATGTCGACAAGCTTCTGGCAGGCCAAACCCGAAATCTTGAGCGCTTTTAGATCATTGATTGTGTCCACCGTAGCGAAAACTATAGTCGAGACTGTTGATAAACCTGGCGAAATGCTCGCAAGGCCTTGTGGCTAGGCATTAGTGGTAGACGAGGACGTGATGGCGCACACACACTGGGTGATGGCAACCTTCTAATCATGCCCGGCACAGCCGCCGGTGAACTCGAGGTCGAAGCCGACCACTTGATACTTGTCCTCAGTAATCAACTGCTCCATAGTGTGGATGGAGCTCTCCATCGAGACCGGCTCATTCGTATACACCACTGAGAGGTCATTCCCCCTCACGTGGGTGTCCACTACGTGAGGCATGGTGAACTACCACTCATCGTCATCGTCAGTCATTGGGAGTGTCATTGGAGCTGCTAGATACTTTCTCTGTATGTGTCATCGTGGGTGTGCTTATTCTTTCATGGGCGCGAGAGACTAAGGTAAATGTCCACGGGAATAAATGGGAGTCGGGCGGCCTGGATTCTCGGCACATCCGCGCGGCAGTTTTTGCATCAGGTAACTGCATCCTGGCACACGTAACTGCATCGTGGCTCCGCGCAACCGCATGCATATGGCACCCCGAACGTACGTGATCGTGCACCGGCCCCAAATGCTGGTAGCGCGCGTGGAGGGACGCGAGCAGAGCGTGCCACGCCTGACTCAACCGCGAGGAACCACACGGAAAGATCAGTTGAACACGCACGAAATTGCCGTCTACAAGTCGGTCGGCAGTTACGAGACAGCGGCCTGATGTGAAACTATATACGTCGGGTTCCACATCACACAAGTGGGCAGACAATCATTTGCGACGCTTCATAGAGAGCGGACGTGTGCTAGGTAAGTAAATTGCAAACATTTTTTTAAACCGTCTGTGTATGTGTCATTTCGTCCTCATCTCGCATGTCTTGTCACCGCGCTGCCCCAGAAGGCTTTGAGTGCAAGCTTGAGCACCGCACATGCGTTATTTTGGCAAAATGTTGGCTTGAAGAGGCACCAATGAATCGTTGGTGAGACCATTCCCGCGCAAGCGCGCCGGTTCCCGTTCAACCGCGCAAGCTTCCCGCCTGACCCAACAACCCCCCCCCCCAAATCCCAATGCTAACTGACCTGCTATATAAACCCTCATGGCCGGCGAGTCCGCATTTCATTTCCCCCTCCCTCCCTGTAGCTTATCTCGTTTTCTTCTTCCTCGTCCGTCATCGTCGCTCAGCCACTCTGCCGTCATCAGAGGACAACTCTAGCTCTGAGGCTACACCGCGGCGGCAGTGCAGTCCCTGCTGTCGTGTACTGCATGTGGTGTTCCTGTTGGGTGTGTGCACAACAACCACCACACGCTCCATCGCCGCTTCCCATGGGCAGCTGTTGCCGGCCGCTGTTGCCGCCACTCCACCGCCGGCCGCCAGGGCCATCACCCGCTCCGCCACCGTGGACCAAAGGCGGGAGGTGGCCATCATGGCCGCCACCGCACCGTCGGCCGCCATGGCCATCACCCACTTCTCCACCGCAGCCCAAAGGCGGGAGGTGGCCACCGTGGCCGCTACCTCACCGTCGGCCATCGTGGCCACCACCCCATCGTCGACCGCCGACGTGATCACCCACTCCGCCACTACAGCCCGAAGGTGGGAGGTGGAGGCTAGCATGTGCGTCAGCGACCTTGTGCGCTACATCAAGTTCCTGCGAGAGCAGGAGGAGTGCATGGTCGAGCATGCAAAGAGTCTTACCGCCACTGTGGCCGCAACACACGTCACCGCAGAGGCGTGGAATGTGGAGATCTACGAGGAGTCCGCCACTTCGAGAAGGATCGTCAGGAGCAGCAGAGGGCGTTCGAGTTTGCCATTGCTAAAGGTGCAGCAGCGGCAGGAGCCAAATTCCACTTCATCAGCTCGTGGGTAGGCTCCTCCTCCTCTACCTCTTATTGAGCGCGCTCAGCAGAGGAGAGCCTGCTGAAAGTAGTATGAAGCCCTTCCGTAGTAGTATTTAGGGCTATTTTGTTCAGTTCGTATGACTATAGTTATGGTTGAACTATACTACGTACTTAAAATTAGCTAGTATATATAGTTGAACTAGCTATTTCAGTACATGATTGGCAACAATTGGGAAAAAGATTGTTAGATTCTGCTGTCGAGTTGAATTGTTTGTATAAAGGATGACTGCTTAATCTATGAATGAAATATATGCTTACTGAATTTCATTTGGAAAAATTAAACAATACTAGTGATTTTAACTTCCAAATTTGACAAATGGCACTTTTTTTTCGAGGATCACAAATGGCAGTGTAAACAGGTTGACAAATGGTAATGTTAGTAGATTGACATATGCTAATTTTTTCAATTTGACAAATGGCAATATACCCAATATGACAGATGCAAATCTTAGAAAATTGTTTGTACATGGTTGCACATGGGTCATCATGCAAAATCATTTACGATGAAGAGATGCACAAAACCTGCGCGCCACATTTTCCCTTGGCTTAGCGGCGAAGGAACCTAACTCTCGCTTTGCATATGGGTGTTCAATCTGAAACGGTTGTGATCAGTGTTTTATTCAGTGAGAAACATTGATGCTTTTTATTATTATTATTTTACTTGATAAGTCTTTACATTCCGATAAAAAATGTTAAGTTGATCAAAACGATAGATTTTATTCAGTCACACTATGATTTACATCTATATGATCGAGATACAATATTAAACAACACAACTAATTGCGGCAGTGCTGGTAGTGTGTTGCTCCGGTGTTGTCGTCCTTTGGGACGCCATTGTTCAAGTCTTCAAGCCAGCCCAAAATATTCTCCACTTGCAAATCCAAGAGCCGTTCGTCGCACGATCGACGGGCGCGGGGCGGTGGGACGGCGACTCGTGGTGTTGCGAGGCAGCAATCGACGGCGGCGTCCCATGACACTGAGGGGGGGCGCTGCGAGTATACCTGGCACGCGCACGGGCACAGGCACGGGCGTGGCGGGTGCAGTCAAGTGCACAGGGACTGGCATTGTGGTGGGTGCTGGGGCGCGCTCGAGGATAAGCAGGTGCGCTGCCGCTGGCTCGTACACAAGCTCGCGGAGATCTTGCTGATGCTCGTAGCGTCTAGCGCTGCGATAGTGCTCGGCGACCAGCCCATCAATGCCATGGGCATGGTCGCTGGCGCGGGCGCGGGAATGGAAGCTGGCATGGGCTCGGGGGCAGCATCCGCCGCGGCTAGCTCCTTCACGACCATGTCCATGAGGCCCCATTCCTCCTTATTTTCTATCTCCTCTGGCTCGCAGTTGACTTCACCAAACTGGAAGACTAGTGGCAGATGATCCTTGTGTGTCAATGACGTAGGTGGAGGTATGGGAGGTAGGATTCAGGCGACAGGGGAATGTGAGGCGAAGAGTAAGGCCGCCTATATTAAACGATGGCTCAAGCGTCATTAAAGGAGAGGTTAGGAGTGAGGCGGGCGGCGATGGAGGTCAAAGGGTTCGCTTCCCATGAGCCTGCGGAGCGTGCTCCTCACATGCTTCCCGGTGAGACTACGCACCGGAGAACTGCTCACATGCCTCCCGGTCAGCCTGTGCTGTGGACTTTCACTCACACACCCCCGTCTACTCAAGAAGCCGTCCGCAAGGCAACTCCCAGCCAATAATAGTGTGATCCGTGGCTCACATGACTGGTTACTGAACGCCAATGATTTAAATTGTACAAACGTTTGAGATGATAACGTGACAGCTATTTGTTTCAAAATGCATGTGTTGGATGTTAATTCATGCGCCTTCTCTCAAATTGGTCATGAAATATACCACATCATGTTGGTGCCATTTCATGATACTATGCCAAGTTTCATGAATTTCAGACGAGTTTTGGATTTGTAGGAATTTAAAACCAAGTTCCTCAATGTTTGTAGCCGAGCCACGAGGCCTAGGTGTTTGAAATTCATTCGCATTTCTTGCATGGGACATAAACATGCACACAAGGACAAATATATGTTTTTAACCCATTTTATGCACCGGAGCATGTGCATCTAGTTCAAATTTGAATTATGCACATAAAATGCCTAGAAAATTCAGTTAATGTATAAAAATGTTTTAAAAACCTGCATAATTCCAAATTTTAACAAGATACTCGTATTGGTCTTTGTTGCATGTAGAAAAAAATTCAAGGCGAGAAGAGGCAACGAACATCGTTTCGTGTACAAAGATGACACATTCCCTACTAGAACCACAAGGCTTCGTGTGAGAAGCTCATGTTAGTGAGAAGCCCATCCAAAACTTGTCCCAAATGGGACAAAAGATTTACCACAACAAGATGGTGTCATTTCTTGATACCGTGCCAAGTTTCATGATTTTCGGACGAGTTTTGGATTAACTAGAATTTCAAAACCAAGTTTCTCAATGTTTGCGGCCGAGCCACGAAGCCGAGGTATTTGAAATTTATTCCTATTTCTTGCATGGGACCTAACCATGCACCCAAGGACACATATATATTTTTCAACCTTTTTTGCTGCACTGGAGCATGTGCGTGTAGTTCAAATTTGAATTAAGCACATAAAATGCCTAGAAAATCCAGTTAATGTATAAAAATGTCCAAAGAAACCCTGAATAATTCCAAATTTTTAGCATGACACTCCTACTGGTCTATGTTGCCTCTAGAAAAGTTTGAAGGCGAGAAGAGACAACGAATATCGTTTCGTCCACAAAGGTGATACCTTCCCTACTGGAACCATGAGGCTTCTAGTGAGAAGCTCCGGTTTGTGAGAAGCTTATACCAAAACCTATCCCAAATGGGACAAAAAAAATTATCACATCATGTTCGTGCCAATCCATGATAGCATGCCAAGTTTCATGAATTTTTGACGAGTTTTGGATTTGTATGAATTTAAAAACCAAGTATCTCAATGTTTACAGCCGAGCCACAAAGCCGAGGTGTTTGAAATTCATTCGTATTCTTGCTTGGGACGCAAGCATGTACCCAAGTACACATATATAATTTTTCAACCCCTTTGCTACATTGGAGCATGTGCCTGTAGTTCAAATTTGAATTATGCATATAAAATTTCTAGAAGTTTCAGCTAATGTATAAAAATGTCCAAGTGAACCCTAATAATTTTCAAATTTTAAAATTACACTCCTATTGGTCTATGTTGCCTCTAGAAAAAATTGAAGGCAAGAAGAGACAATGAATATCGTTTCGTCCACAAAGGTGACATGTTCCTTACCGGAACCATGAGGATTCTTATGAGAAGCTCTAGTTTGTGAGAAGCATATACCAAAACCTACCCCATATGGGACAAAAATATTACCAGAACATGTTGGTGCCATTCCATGATAGCATGCCAAGTTTCATGAATTTTAGACGAGTTTTGAATTTCCTAGAATTTCAAAACCAAGTATCTCAATGTTTGCGGTCGAGCCACAATGCCGAGGTGTTTGAAATTCATTCACATTTCTTGCATGGGACCTAAGCATGCACCCGTGGACACATATATGATTTTACAACCCATTTTGGTGCACAGGAGCATGTGCATGTAGTTCAAATTTGAACTATGCACCTTAAATGCCTAGAAAACTTGGTTATTGTATAAAAATGTCCAAACGAACCCTAAATAATTCCTAATTTTTTGACAACACTCCTATAGTTGCATGTTCACTGCAGATAAATGTTCTAGCAATTCAAATACCGTCCTTTGCCGCTATGTCCCCATTCTGTATTCAATTCAAGATAAAAAATCAAGTACATCACACACCGTTTATTATCACCAACCACATGATATGCAATATAAAATATCTTTGAGCACCGTCATAGTACATGGCTTACACGAGAAGTTTCATCGGCTACAATCCACAGCCGATGCCTCAAGTACACTAGCTCCCCAAATATCATTGCACTGTTCAAGCATCGTCAGTCAAAGACAGGGACGTGGACCCATGTCGCGAGGGCTTGTTCGGCGACCCACTTCGGCGAGAGCCCGGCCGCAGCCTCCATGAGCGTGCTAACAACCTGCACGAGCGCGACTGCAATCTGCGACTAGGCGTCTGAGGCTGCCGAAACGGCCGCTATTGCAGCTCAGATGGTGGCAGCAACATCTGCGACGGGGATAGAAAATGGCGAGAGCGGCACAACAGTTGTCCGTTCCACTGCCGCCGCCTTAGCCATGATGGAGGCCGCCCATGCCCAACTCCTAGCGGTCACTGCACAAATTGCGCGAAGCTTCTTCGACAACGGTCGGCAACCCACAGCTGAAGAGTAGGTGTCGGTGTCAAAACCGGCGGATCTCGGGTAGGGGGTCCCGAACTGTGCGTCTAGGCGGATGGTAACAGGAGACGAGGGACACAATGTTTTACCTGTGTTCGGCCCTCTCGATGGAGGTAAAACCCTCGTCTGCTTGATTAATATTGATGATATGGGTAGTACAAGAGTAGATCTACCACGAGATCAAGGAGGCTAAACCCTAGAAGCTAGCCTATGGTATGATTGTTGAGATGTAATGTTGTGTCCTACGGACTAAAGCCCTCCGGTTTATATAGACACCGGAGAGGCTAGGGTTACACAGAGTCGGTTACAATGGTAGGAGATCTACATATCCGTATTGCCAAGCTTGCCTTCCACGCCAAGGAAAGTACCTTCCGACACGAGCCGAGTCTTCAATCTTCTATCTTCGTGATGCAGGAGTCCGGCGGATATTGATAGTCCGGCTGTCCGGACACCCCTAGTCCAGCCTCCCTCGGTAGCCCTGAACCAGGTCTTCAATGACGATAAGTCCGGCGTGCATAATGTTGGCGTTGCAAGGCGGGTTCCTCCACGAATAATCCGGAGAAGATAATGAACACCGGGATAGTGTTCGACTCGCAAAATGAATTCCACATTCCAACGTAGAGAATAAAATATACACTTAGCTCAATCTGCCGACGTATTATGCGGCATGACATCACACCGCAGCCAAGCCCTCGTTGAATCGTTTTATTATTCCGCCTCGGCATGTTTAGCGGCGGTTTCTTGGCACGTCTGTCGAGCGAGATCGTGTTCCCTTTATTCGGGATCCTCATCAATACGTGCGTGGGTAACCCAACCGTTCCCGTCGCCACACCTCCTCTATCGAAGGGGAATCTCAAACGGTCACGAAGACGACCCTTGGTATTTCTTCCCCCTTTATAAGAGGACCAAGGCCTGTCCTTGTTCTTCAATCTCGCATCGAATCTTTCCCCTGCTCCTAGTCCCAACACCCCGAGCTTGATTGGCGCCGGATCTAAACAATGTCCGCCCGACCTCCGGGGCGGTGGATGCCCTCCCGTCACGGAGGAGGACATATTAAAGTTCGCGGAGGCCAAGTACACAGCCTCTGAAGTTTCGCATAGGTTGCTGCCCAGGGGCAGGCCGTGCCAGCTCGAGCCCGGCGAAGCGTCGTTCGCATCTCTCCTCCGTCGGGATTAGGCTTCCAGCGGATCCCTTTGTGAGAGGGCTCCTTTTCTACTACGGGCTGGACTTCCACGATTTGGCTCCGGAGTCCATCCTCCATATCTCCGCATTCATTATCGTCTGCGAAGCCTTCCTCCGCGTCATCCCCCACTTCGGCCTGTGGCTGAAAACATTCAAGGTGGAGCCGAAGATGATCGGGGGGCGTCAAGCGGAGTGCGGCGGGGCGACCATAAGCGAGAAGATTGATGCCCCATGGCTCGAAGGTTCCTTCCAAGAGGAACAGGGATTGTGGTAGCAGGAGTGGTTTTACATCACTGCTCCAAGGGGCAGCAAGCAAAAGCCGCCGCCCTCCTTCCGCCCGGGACCTCCACGGCAACTAATGTCGTGGGTCAACCAAGGGCTCAACTGGGGCCGTCCGAGGGCGTGCCCGCCTTCAGAGGCGGTTCGAGACCTCCAAACAAGAGAGGTCGACCTGGTCAAGGTGATGCAAGTCATGATAATCAGGCACCTTCTGCCCTGCAAACGTCGTCCTCTCCGTCTATGGGAGTTCAATCCGGAGGGACCTCGTATTCTCCAGCATTTTATGGGCGCGACACCCACGGAGATGTACAAGCTGTTCTTCGGACCGCAGGTAGCATGTCCGGATTCGGCCGAGGACGCGGGCTTAGGCCGCGATCGCCCGGATACCCAGGTAAGTAGCTCAGAGCTCGGACATTCTATTCGTATGCCTTTCAAAAGATCATCTCCTGACCCTTTTTTGTTCTTTATAGGAATGGGTGGGGCAATCAAGGCTGATAAGGTGTCCGGCCCCCTCCCAGAGACCGCACTGGAGCCCTTGCTGGTCAGAATGTTGGAGGTTGCGCCCACAGAAGGGGGCGACGGGGGAGATAAAGGAGCTAATACTTCGTCCAAAGAGGCGACTGAAGAGGAGGGAACCAAGGATCCCTCCCTTCAGAGAGAGAAGAGGACCGCCTCCGAAGATCCGGAGGTCAAAGCCCCTAAGCGTGGGAAGAAATCCCCACTGAGTCCGGCGTCCGGAGAGAATCGGACGCGCAATCATCGCCAAGGACCAGCCCTCAACGAGCCGTGAGTATGAAAGAGGAAGTTTAATAAGGAAGTACCTTCGTTTATGCTTCTATAGGTAACGAAATATTTATATCGCAGTTCGGATCTGCAGCCGTCTCGGATGAGTTCATCCTCGGGGATCTTCTTAGGAGATGATGGAGAGCGTCGCCTCCGTCGCCGCGCCGCCAGATGAGGCGGGCGAGCCCGGTGTCATCACGGGGGCGTCTCCGAGTCCGGGAGGCCAAAGAGTTCAACACCCACCGAGTCCGCCGGGAATCAAGAGTTTGCTTGAGAGGGCTTCCATTTCAGAAGATCACCGCGCGTGTCGTATGGTGGTCGAAGGATTTCGTCCGCTGAAAGCGGATTGCATAATGCCGCCATGAGCTTCTTTGGCGGGATTTGAGGTATCGAAAATGATGCACCTTTGTCTTTTAACAGTTTTGCATATAAAAATGCGCCTGTATAGATAGTAGCCCACGAGACTCGGTAGGTTGTCGAAGGCGACAGCGCGTCGAGGATCGAAAATCTAAACATCTCGGTAATGAATACCGCCGTTACGACTGGTGGCGGATAGTCCGGGGCCAGCCGGACTAATCATTTGCCGAATTAGTCGACAATCGGACATGGCGAATCTTGACATCGCACTTGTCAATCAGCGACTTGACGAGTTGCAAGGTAAATAAATTCTCCGCAGCCGCTTTATTGAGTGGGTCAAAGCCCTCCTCGATAAGTTATATGCTGTTTATTCAGATAGTGCTGCTCTTTGTGGAGAGCCTTGGGCGAGCTTGCTCAAGCTAAGGAGCAAGCCGAAGGAGTGATCTTGACTGCGCTAGGGCGGCGAAGAGTTCTGAGCGAAAAGGCTGCGCCTTTGCCTAAGCGGGCGGAGGTGGCAATTGGCCAAGAAATTAAAGGATGCTACCGACCGTGGCGAGGCTCTTGAAAAGGCGCCTATCGGAGCGGGAAGACTCAAGAGGGCCACCGCGAAGCCAAGGATGCTGCTCTGCAATGCGGGCTATGAAGGAGGAGCTGCGTCAAGCCGGAGAAATCGTGGTGGCAAGCCTTTTCTTATCGTTGCGGTTTATGGATGCCAAATCGCTCAATTTGGCGGTTTGGAGTTCGGAGGATCCGTACATGGACTTAGCTGCGAAAAGCGGCCGATGCCGTTAAGCACTTCCGAGCCAAGGGGATCACGAGGCGGAAGAGTTGTATTGGTCTCAATTCCACAGCCGGATCGCGCTCTTCCTCGGCGGACAGGTTGGCGAATGGGCGAATCTGTATAGACTGTCCGGACTGGCCATGATCGACATCGTGGCCCATGTCGGCGAGAAAGGTCAAGGCGACGAGCTACTTTGGCTTCTGCGCAGCAGTTCCTTGGGGCGGTGCCGCATATCAAGGAGATGAAACGGTCACCTGCATCGGGGCGCGGATGGCTCGCCCGTGTAAAGGCGCGATGTCCGGAGATGGATGCCACCGCTGTTGCTGCCCAGGGTTCGGATGGAAACCGGCTTCCTGCCGAACATTATTTCGGGGAAGTTATGCTTGGCGCTCGTATAATAGAGTCGCAGTGCTTAAAGAATGTAACGTTCAATTGAACGCATTGACTTGTAGATCAATGATTATAGTATGAATGCTTTTTATACTTGTGCTTCCAAGTAGCAAAACTTCTCCTGTGCGGCCGTTTGCGTATACTTGTGTATAACACGAAGATGCGCTTGACTTCAGCCCCTTGCACAAGTCTTTGGGGTGATCGCAAAATAGCGCTTTTCACACTTAATCCGGCGTCTCGGTCCTGTTATAAGGAGGTGGTAGCGTAGCGAATGAGGCAATCCGGACTATGATGCTTTATTTCTTTCACTTAGCCAATGGAGCTCGAGGGTGGGGCTACGATATAGCCCCTAGTGACACCGCACATCTCGGATTCGAGTGCGTATGTGCTGACCGAAGCGGTCCTTCGTCAAAGCGAAATTCTAAACATTCGGTAGTCGATCAAGTGGTGACGGACTCTCGCTATATCATGACGATCGGTTTTGGCTTTCTCTCTTGAGGTGCTC
The DNA here is from genome assembly GCA_021437245.1 of Aegilops speltoides. NCBI lineage: Eukaryota > Viridiplantae > Streptophyta > Magnoliopsida > Poales > Poaceae > Aegilops > Aegilops speltoides. The sequence continues at coordinate 308,405,955 of CM038142.1, read as the reverse complement.
GCCCAGCCAAACTGGGCACAATCGAGTAGTTCTCCGGTGCCGCGTTAGCGGGTGATACGGAACGTAAGGCAGCAAAACACGAGGCCGGCAAACCCAACATTTGACCAAAGACATGATTCGGAGCTGATGCATATAATGCCTAACTTGAGACGCCGAACACTCCCGAAGGTGTTCGGACTTTATGATAACGGGCAGAATTATGCCCTAAGCCCCTTGTGTCTAGGTATGGGCATTGTCTTCTGACGCGGCCGATGCCAAAGTGTCAGGCTCCGCCTTGGCTATAGGAAGAAGCCGAGGGAGATTTAACAACAAGAGATAGTAATAAAAAGGTCTACGTAGGGTCTTAATCTGAAAAGAATCCTTGCGACGGGTCCCTACTGCACGTCTGCGCCTGTATCTCCGTTGCGCCGTTATCCTGGACGTGTACGCACGTTGTTCATCTATAGAAAAGAGAGGAACATTTTAGTTTTAGAAACAGTTCGTGCGAAAAATATGCAAAAGAATACGTGTAAATAATTAAAGCTAGGTTTATATGAAACCGTGGTTAGTTGTGCACGCAGCCCCTTGTGAAAGGGTATGCGGCTAGGGAGCCCCTAGCCTGCTGAGTCCGGATTCGTCTATCCGAGTCCGGGGTCTTTAAATGACCCGCGCACTGAAATGGCGCCATGTGGACCGGGCATCTTAAGTGTAAGAGACGCGTAATGTGGTATGGCGTTGAAGCGGACAAAAGCCTTTCGTCCCAATAGTGCTTGATATTCACTTTTAAATGGGACGATATGGAAAATTAACTTTTCGCGTCGAAAATTGTTCGGCAACCCGAACACGACCTCTAGTAATATCGAGCCTGTGCACTTGGCGTAAGTGCCTGGCGTAACTCCTTTGAAGGAAGTGCGGCTGTGTCGAATTTTGGTAGGGTCTATCCCCATCCGACGGATTGTGTTTGTATATAGCAGGTTTAAGTCACTGCCTCCGTCCATTAGGACGTTTGTGAATTGTAGTCCGTCTATTACCGGATTCAATATCAAGGGAGTCCGTCCCGCGTTTCGAACACTTTTGGAGTAGTCCAGGTGGTCGAAAGTGATTGGTTTTGATATCCAATCTCTACGGTCTGCTGGGTTGGACCGTGCGAGGCTCTTTTTAGAAAGTGCCGCGCTGTTTTTCCGTGTCCTCACATGAAGTGAGTTTACTGCTTTGACCCCTTGTGGGAAAGTCTTTTGTTTTCGGTGCCCAGTGGCGGGTTTATCTTCTTAAGCTGACGCGTCGAGCCCCTTGTGTTTGGCGTTTAGTCGGCGGACTGTTTGAAAACCCAACAATCCTGTGGGTATGATTTGCGGGCCTTAGAAGTCTTGTGGATTTGACATATCCGACCCGAATTTTGTGTAGGTTAGACAGGTTAAATCATTGTCGTCCTTGAGGGTTGAGCTTTATTATTTGGCCGTGAGCTTTTAAATCCGGCGTTGACCGCCGTGCTCTTTGGGCTTTTCTCTTTATTCGGCGCTGCTCTTTTCTGCGCGTGATTTTCCATTTCCATCTCTTATCTCGGATGTACTTGGGTCATGGTGCGCATCTTGCCAGCCAGCTATCCTCTCTCCGAAAGCGGGTCATGAGGCTTATTAATGCGGTCATCGTCCTCGGTTTCTCTTGACCGAGGTGTCTGGCGAGCCATTCGTCTCGGACATTGTGCTTAAAAGCTGCTAAGGCTTGACGTCCGGACGATCGACTATTTGGTTCTTTTGGTAAGGAACCTGTTCCAAATTTCATGCCGACTCTCCGGCTGTTGAGTTATGTGGCTTAGGTCATCTGCATCCGGAGGCGGACATAAGTCCCTTGAAAATTTGCTCTAAACGCTTCCTCGAGCTCTTCCCAACTTCCAACAGTATTTTACGGGAGGCTTTTGAGCCAATGACGGCTGACCCTTTGAGCTTGAGGGTAGATATTTGATGGCGTGGAGATCATCTCCTCGGCCATATGTATATGCAGTATATAGTCTTCTATCTAGACTCCAGGGTCTGTTGTTCCATCGTAGGCTTCTATGTTTATGGGTTTAAACCCTGCTGGGAATTCATGATCCAGCACCTCGTCGGTGAAGCATAGTGGGTGTGCGGCGCCCCTGTATTTGTACGTGCCGCTATCGTCGGACACTTGACGTGTTCCTTTGCTTATTGGGGCTTTCTTTTTGGGTCCGTAGATGGACCTGGCTAGGCCATTGTACGGTGGGGGCTTTATGGCCTCCTCGTCGAATTCTAGGAGCAGCTTGCGCTTCGGGTAGCTCTTCGATTGGTGGCCATTGCCGTGTTTATCTGCAGTTTTGAGTACTTTGCTCCATTTTATTCGGAGCGCGTCTTCCGCTGTGTTGAGCTTCCGTTTTTCCTTCTTCAGGCTTCTTGCTGTAGTGATGAGCCTGTGTTTGAAAAGCTCTTGTTCGACGGGCTCCTCGAGTTCGTCGTCATTGGAGGGAGGTATATAGTTATGATCCTCGACCTTTTCTTCTGCCGCCCTTTCGTGAGGGCTTGCTTCTTCATCCTCCTGCGCTGAGTCTTGCTGGAGGGGTTTGTCTTCGGCACTCTCTGGGGTATTGTTATTTCCTGTGCTAGAATCTCCATTCTTGTTGTGGCGGGATTTAGAGTGGCGCCGCTGACGCCGGCGTTTGGGCTGCTTCTTTAGAGAATCTTCCTCCGCTGCTTTTTCGCCATCCCCTTCTTTTGGGGTATCCACCATGTAGCGTCATATGGCGAGGTGGCCTTCCATTGCCACAATGGGCGCTGGGTCTGATCGTCTCCGGCATCATCGTCCATAGCGTCGATGTCATCGAGTCGTAGTCTAGCATGTCGGTTAGATCTTGACGGTGGCTACAAAGTGGGTGGTGGGTGGGCTCTGAATTTCTTTGTCGTCCGAACTCCAACCGTCCCGCCATAGTCCGCCAGATTCTCTGATAGCGAGAGATGCTTGAGAGATTCAGGATATCGCCAAAAGCGAGTCTTGAAAGATGTCCGCGCGGTGAATTCCATAACGGCGCCCAATCCGGTTTAATTAGCGTGGCGGGGAGGCTCGAGTCCGGCGCCTCGGGATCACGAGTTTCGCGAGGACAAGATTGGTATTCGGCTCCATCGCCGTGGATGTTGAAGCCCCTGTATGAGTCTATCCACCGCCCTCGTCATGGGCAATCGGCTCCGGGCTAGTAGCCGGAGCGGATTCGATCTGACCACCAAAGCACTTGTCCGTGGCGAGCTAGATCATGCCCATCGTCGCGGTCTGCGGCGCGCTTAGCTATGGCTCGAGTCCGTCGAAGATCAAGTCTCCGCGATCATCGGCCGTGAAGTTTAAACTTCGAATCGACACGGCGGCGGGCGTAGCTTCGATCTGCTCGGATGGCCAAGAGAATTGCCCGCATGCAAAACCGCCGAATATGAAGATCTGTCCGGGAGAAAAGTCTCACCACGGACAGCGTTGATGGTTGAAGATGCCATCAGACCTATCGGTGGCGACATACGGAGGAACTCTCAATGAAAGCACCAATGTCGGTGTCAAAACCGGCGGATCTCGGGTAGGGGTCCCGAACTGTGTGTCTAGGCGGATGGTAACAGGAGACGAGGGACACAATGTTTTTACCGAGTTCAGGCCCTCTCGATGGAGGTAAAACCCTCGTCTGCTTGATTAATATTGATGATATGGGTAGTACAAGAGTAGATCTACCACGAGATCAAGGAGGCTAAATCCTAGAAGCTAGCCTATGGTATGATTGTTGAGATGTAATGTTGTGTCCTCTCGGACTAAAGCCCTCCGGTTTATATAGACACCGGAGAGGCTAGGGTTACAGTCGGTTACAATGGTAGGAGATTTACATATCCGTATTGCCAAGCTTGCCTTCCACGCCAAGGAAAGTACCTTCCGGACACGAGCCGGAGTCTTCAATCTTCTATCTTCGTAGTCTGGGAGTCCGGCGGATATTGATAGTCCGGCTGTCCGGACACCCCCTAGTCCAGGACTCCCTCAGTAGGCAATCACCGAGAGCGTTCAAGCAGCCGTTCTTTGTTTGTTTGCCGCATACCTTTCCGCGATGGAGCCCGTCCAAGCCCAGACTGTGGCGGCCTTTTCCAAAGAGATGGTGAACACGGATGGCGAGATGGTTGCCGAGTACGGTGTGATGGATGCCATGGAACCCCTTCCCCAGGAGATCGTCAAACGCGAGCTGGACATTGAGGACGTGGGAGAGATCGACGAGCGCCAGTCAGAGTAGTACTCTCTGTTTGGAGCACTGGTCTTTTGTTAGAGTAATATTTAGGTCACCTAGCTCTGTTTAATTGCTGAACTTGCAAGATTAAGAAGTGTGGGTGTACTATAGGCTCTTTTGTGTATCCAAATTATGCAATGACGTGGATGACCACCATAACCAGGGAAATTTGGACAAAAATTTGCATGTTTCATACTCATCATACATGGGGTAAGCTATATGAATGTGATGTTCACATATCGTACGCAATGCTGAATAAGGGACTGTGTCTGATGACACTTTGTGCACCGGTTTTTTGCTGCACCGAGCCAAAATTTCCGACTTCTGTGGAAATATCTACCCCCTCTCCTCCTGACCAAAAGCCACATTTCCCCTGTTCCCGCCTTCCTTTCCAAGTTCGAATCTTCACTGCTTGCTTATAGCACCGCTCCTCGCTGACAGCGCTCCTTCTTGCTGCTCGGCCTCATTGATCTAGTCAGGTAATCCACACCCGACCCCCATCTTCTTCCTCCTTCTACGTCACAATGCCCGGACTACCAGCGCAACACCTTCCACTCAAATCACCAATCCATCCTCCAAATAAGCGCCGCCCTAGGCCATGGTACTCGCAGTATAGCCAGGAGCTCAAGGAGCATCTGACAGTAGAGAAGCAAATCACAGCCGCACACGCGGATGAGGTCGCGATGGTTGCCATGCGTGTCGACCCCCAGATCTTGGAGGAGCACCTCACTGTTGAGTCCCTCACACACGAACGCCACCACATGGTTGGCTGCTTTAAACGATAGTTCATGGCGTTTTCTCGAGGCCACCGCCGGTGCCTTTGACAAAGGCTATGAGGTGTTTTCTCAGTGTGCTCATGCTTGCCTCAGCTGCAGAGTCAGTAGGTTCGTGCCCGGAGCGGCTCAGGCGACTCACCACTACGAGGAGGGCACATACGATGTGAAGGCCTAGCCCTCTTCCAAGCCTAAGGAGCCCATCATCATTGATATCTCGGACAATGAGGAGTAGCTTGTATTTTTAGCTCACTATAAGGACCTATGTTTAGCTAGCCAGCTATGCTGGTTAAGCATGTTCGGTTTGCCTGTTGCATGTGCTGCTCCTACCTTTCCTTTACAAATTCTAGTGAATTGTCCTATGTACTATTACTATGCAATCTGATCCTCTAGTATATATATTCTATTTATTGTGCAATGTGGTGCTCAGCTAACTGTTTGGTTAATTTGTTGTCATGTTCAGTTATATGTTTGGTTCAATTATGTGATGTGATGCTCAATTCTTATGGGTGCAATTTTCTATCCTCTTGCATCTGAGAAATAAATCGAATTTGGCTGTACAAAATACACGAGAAACAAATACAATTGATAAATTTCCAAGTTTTTAAGCATACTAGGTTTTGTTAATTGTCTTATCTTCTAATATGTTCTATTGTGAAATCTGGTGCTCAGTAAACTATTTGGTTCGTTTGTTGTTGTGTTTACTTAACTATTTGGTTCAATTCTGCAATGTGGTGTTCAATTGTTCTGGGTACAATTCTGTATTGTTATGCATACAAGTAATAAATCAAATTTAGATGTACTAAAGACATGAGAAACATATACAATTTCTATGTTTCCTAGATCTTAAGCATGCTTGGTTTGGATAAATGGCTTTTCCATGTGGTTCGAATTAATCTCCTGAATGTGCAATGTGTTTATTTTTCATCAATATATTTTACTGATAGTATGCCAACCCTCACTTAACCTGATCAATAACGACCTTATATATGTTTGCAAGGAAACAATGGGAGGCACTAAGGTTTACCATCGAGGTGCACATGCATGGTCCTTTGTCAATAGCACATTATTGTGCAACTGCAGGAACCATTCTAATATTTAGGTTTTTAACAATTTGGTCTTGCAAATGTAGGTCCTACTGTCAGAGGTGTTGACCCACTATTCGACCCATTTTGTATATGGGGAAATGAGATGTCCATGAATATTAGTCAAGTCAAGAAACTCAGAAAGATTGTTAGGATACAGAAACTAGCGATGAAAAACAACAAGATCTTTATTTGCACAATGAAGAAGACATAAGTGAACTACAAGATGGTACTAAGTCTTATACCTTGTTTTTTAATTCCTTTGCGCCATTTAAAAATTTGGAGAAGCTTTTTTTTAATAAAAGGAGGATATACCCCCGGGCTCTACATCTGGGTGACGCATGTAGCCATTTTATTAATTCTTCACAAAGATTTTAATTAGTGGAGAATTTGACTTCCCCGGCCTCTGCACCAACTAGGGATGCACACGGCCTTTTAAGTATGAGTACTAGGATTTTTATTCTCGGTTACGCATCGAGCCTAGTCCACAATGATAAATGCGTGAGTACCATGAAAACATGGTCCTCAAGAATAAATAGGAACCTAAATTCGCCCCCATGAGGATTTGAACCCAGGTGTTGTGTTTGTACATCCACTCCCCCAACCAGTTGATCTAGGCTCTCTCCCCAAATTTAGAGGAGATATTTGTGCATATATTTGTTTTTAGGCCTTTCCAAAGCAGTTCACTAATGATTACCTTTCAAACCACCTGTATGGTCAAGAGGCGAGGAAGGTGTTCATACAACACCCACAGTACAATATTGAAGTCTTCCTCAAAAGGACAAAGTATGGGCGGCCAATCATTCTCAGGCATTGGCCTAAAGTTGCAAGGACCTTCAACATCATTGAAGGCTCAATATTCGCTTTTGGTTTCAGCTGTTTTCCATATGAGATTCATTTGTCCATCTACCATCTATAATGCTAATTTCCAAAAGTTTTAGATGTTGCATGTGAAACTTGGTAGCTAGCTATATGCCTATATGGTGTAACTGAGTGGTGAAGCTATATGATGCTGTACTCTGATGTATTTCAATTATGAAATCCTGGTTCCATAGTATGAAAATGAAATATATTTTGTGTTTAATCTTAAATGCCAACTTGATTACTAAATGCATTAAAAATAATAGGCTAATTAGTGTGCCAATTGGGTTTTATATTGCAAATGGTTATTGAGACAACACCATGGGCGATAACCTCAGATAACCCACCCAGTTTCGAGGAAGTAAATGTGTTGGATCAATGAACAATCACACATGACTTTGTCTAGACAATAGTTTGCGTTAGGTGATATGTCTCCATTGTATCTACTTTTCCTAACACTTTTTGCTCTTGTTTGGACTCTAATTTTTATGATTTGAATGAACCTAACCCGAACTGACGTTGTTCTTAGAAGAACTACCATGGTGTTGTTTTTATGCAGAAGTAGAAGTTCTCGAAATTGGACGAAACTTTTTGGAGAAATATTTTGGAATAGATGAAGATTTATGGAACCAAGACCCACCAGAGGGGGGGGGGGCAGCTGCCCACAAGGCACTAGGGCACGCCACCCCCCTAGCATGCCCTGGTGGGTAGTGGGGCCCACGAGGCTCTGCTGACCCTAATTCCATAAATCCTATTGTTGGAGAAAAAATAGGAGAGGAAGTTTCATCACATTTCATGATAGGGAGCCGCCACCACATCCTGTTCTTCATTGGGAGGCCAGATCTGGAGCCCGTTTGTGGCTCCGGAGAGGGGAATCTTCGGGCTTCGTCATCACCAACTCTCCTTCATCACGAATTCCATGATGCGCCCCACCGGGAGTGAGTAATTCCTTCGTAGGCTTGCTGGACGGTGAGGGGTTGGATGGGATTTATCATGTATCGAGTTAGTTTTGTTAGGGCTTGATCCCTAGTATCCAGTATGTTTTGAGATTGATGTTGCTATGACTTTGCTATGCTTAATGCTTGTCACTAGGCCCCGAGTGCCATGATTTTAGATCTGAACGTCTATGTTTTCATCATTATATCTATGTTCGTGATCCGATCTTGCAAGTCATATGCACCTATTACGTGTAATGATCCGTAAACCCCAGGGTGACAGTAATTGGGATACTTTCCGGTGATGACCATAGTTTGAGGAGTTCATGTATTCACTATGTGTTAATGCTTTATTCCTGTTCTCTATTAAAAGGAGGCCTTAATATCCCTTAGTTTCCTTATGGACCCCTCTACCACGGGAGGGTAGGACAAAAGATGTCATGCAAGTTCTTTTCGTAAGCACGTATGACTATTTACGGAATACATGCCTACATTATATTGATGAACTGGGGCTAGTTCTGTGTCGCCCTAGGTTATGATTGTTATATGATGAATATCATCCAACGTAATCACCGATCCAATGCCTACGAGTTTTTCACATATTTTTCTTGCTAAGTCACTACTACTCTTGCTACGATTACAACTGCTACAAAACTATTACTGTCGTTACCGTTACCAGTGTTATTGTTACGAACAAACTATCATATTACCGTGCTACTGATCACTCTACTGCAAATATTTAATCTCCAGGTGTGGTTGAATTGACAACTCAAATGCTACTTACTAATATTCTTTGGCTCCCCTTGTGTCGAATCTATAAATTTGGGTTGAATACTCTACCCTTGAAAACTGTTGTGATCCCCTATACTTGTGGGTTATAATTAGTCCACCTTGCAGAAATGTTTTCCACATAAAAATTGTGTGTGATGGACAACCTATGTCACAAAGTTTCTTCTAGGCACCGTGCGTGGTGCATTCAATAACACAAATGATAAAATTATTATCGAAGGCAATGGCAATGCTATCACATAAAATGTGATGAGGGAAATTATGTGTGGTGTACGTGTGTATGGAAACATTTGTTTTAGATTCACTTTGTGTGATGTACATACGAACAGAAATGTTTGTCTAGGATTCACTGTGTGGGATGTACATATGAACGGAAATGATTGGGCATGTATAAATATATGCGATGGCTCATCCGTGCGCACACGAGCTCTTTTTGCCCCGCGTGTGTGACCGGAGGACCTATCACCGACGGTTTTTGGGTCGTGTGGGAAGGACCCCCTATCACACACACAGGCAAGGCAATGGTTTAAAATGCCGTCGCGGAAAGGGATTAAAAACTATTTGTATAACAGGTCACTGCACTAGTGATCCCAGACCTCGGATGAGATGTGGGATGAGAAGAGGACGTGTGTCACGCCCAATATGTGACTCTATCCGAGAGGAACTCGAAGGTCCCACCAAGGATAGAAGTGCATATTGAAGACGCTTTGCAAGGTGGATATCATTACATCGTACCATTACATAATAGATGGGGATACATACAAAAGGCATACAATGCCACATGAATACAACATCATACATAAGAGCAACATCTGCCTACGGATGAAACACAAACAGAAACTGAAATGACATCCACCCTGCTAGCCCAGGTTGCCAACCAGGAACCTATCCCTCAATCAAAGAGGAAGTAGAAGAAGAACTCCAACACAAGTAACATCGCTCTCACGTCATGATCATCGCATTACCTGCACCTACAACTGTTGTCGTAGTAATCTGTGAGCCACGAGGAGTCAGCAATCCCATTACCATGGGTATCAAGACTAGCAAAGCTTAATGGGAATGGAATGGATAAGTGGTGAGGTTGCAACTAGCGACTAAGCAATGAATGGTGGCTAACTTACGAGTACAAGAATGATATGAGAAGCTACACAAATGGTCGCAAACTAGTAATGATCAATAAGTGATCCTGAACTACTTACGTTCAGACATAACCCGACCATCACGGTTACACACGCGGTTGGTGTATTTTACTTCAAATCTGGTGTCAAGTTTTCTACAACCGGACATTAAAAATTCCCATCTGCCACAAAACTGTGGGCATAGCTCTCGAAAGTTTAAACCTTGCAGGGGTGTCCCAACTTAACCCATGACAAGCTCACGATCCGCGGAGACAATCCTCCATCATGGGACATCCGATCAGACTCGGGATCCCGGTGCACAAGACATTTCGACAATGGCAAAACAAATCCAGCAAGACCTCCCGGCGTGCTGACACCCTGATAGTAGCCGCGCGTATCTCGTCTCAGGCCACGACCGGACAAACACTACATACGGCAACCCAAAACCCCTGGTGAAGGGGTGGCACCACAAGTGGCTCTGTTTGGGACCAACATCATCAGCACCGGCCCCCTGTATTACGTAGATTTACTCCTCGGGTAGCGCTAACTCCCTATGCGTCAAATTTAATATCAAGTTTAGTTATTATGTTGGGCAAATAGTAAAACCAATGTTGGGCCTTGCTGGAAGAGTTTTATTCAAAGCAAACTGTCAAGAGGGGCCCATAAACCCTCATCGTATTAGGGACGCAAAATCAAGGAATATAACACCGGTATGACGGAAACTAGGGTGGCAAGAGTGGAACAAAACACCAGGCATAAGGCCGAGTCTTCCACCCTTTACCAAGTATATATGTGCATTAATTAAATAAGAGATATTGTGATATCCAAAGATATCCATGAAATCCATGTCCCAACATGGAACAACCTGCAACTGCACCTGCAACTAGCAACGCTACAAGAGGGGCTGAGAAAAGCAGTAACATAGCCAAACAACGGTTAGCTGGGATGGTGAAAAAGGTTAGAGGCTGTTTCATGGCAATTTGGGAGGCTTGATAAACAAGTGGTAGGAAGCGTGACATAGTGATAGCATCGAGACAACCAGCATAGCAATGATAGTAGTGAGATGCAAGGTAACAGTCATCTTGCCTGAAATCCCGCTAGGAAGAAGATCGAGTCCATGAAGAAGATGAACAGGCGTATGCGAGCCAAGCGTATTCGAACGAATCCTCACGATCGCAACGAAACTGGAACTATCGAGAAGAAGCACAACTGGAAAGAAGCAAACAACATGGTAAACACACAACACATAAACAAGGCATGATGCACAACCAAGTATGATACATGACAAGGCTATATGATGCTACTTGATACGTCTCCAAGGTATCTATAATTTTTTATTGTTCCATGCAATTATATTACCCGTTTTGGATGTTTATGGGCTTTACTTTACACTTTTATATCATTTTTGGGACTAACCTACTAACCGGAGGCCCAGCCCGTATTGCTGTTTTTTTTGCCTATTTCAGTATTTCGAAAAAAAGGAATATCAAACAGAGTCCAAATGGAATCAAACCTTCGAGAGCGTGATTTTTGGAACGAACGTGATCCAGAGGACTTGGAGTGCAAGTCAAGAAGCAATCAAGGCGGCCACGAGGGTGGAGGGCGCGCTCCCCTATCTCATGGGCCCCTCGGGCGTCCACCGACCTACTTCTTCCTCCTATATATACCCATGTACCCCGAGAACATCAAAGGCGACCACGAAAAACTATTTCCACCACTGTAACCTTCTGTATCTGCGAGATCCCATCTTGGAGCCTTTGCCGGCACTCCGCCGGAGGGGGAATCCACCACGTAGGGCTTCTACATCAACACCATAGCCTCTCCGATGAGTTGTGAGTAGTTTACCACAGACCTTCGGGTACATAGTTATTAGCTAGATGGCTTCTTCTCTCTCTTTGAATCTCAATACCATGTTCTCCTTGATCTTCTTGGAGATCTATTCGATGTAACTCTTTTTTGCGGTGTGTTTGTCGAGATCCGATGAATTGTGGGTTTATGATCAAGTTTATCTATGAGAAATATTTGAATCTCCTCTGAATTCTTTTATGTGTGATTAAGTTATCTTTGCAAGTCTCTTCGAATTATCAGTTTGGTTTGGCCTACTAGATTGATCTTTCTTGCAATGGGAGAAGTGCTTAGCTTTGGGTTCAATCTTGCGGTGTCCTTTCCCAGTGACAGCAGGGGCAGCAAGGGACGTATTGTATTGTTGCGATCAAGGATAAAAAGATGGCACTACTTAGATCTATCCTCGCTTTTATGCCTAGCTAGGGGCGTTAAACGATAGCGCTAGTTGGGAGGCAACCCAATTTTATTTGTGTTTTTTGTTTTTGTTTCTGTTTAGTAATAAATTTTGCGTCTACCTTATGTTTAGATGTGATTTTATGTTTTAATTAGTGTTTGTGCCAAGTAGAACCTATAGGATAACCTATGGTGATAGTTAATTTGATTCTGCTGAAAAACAGAAACTTTGCACACACGAAACTAATTTTAGTAATTCACAGAAACGTGCTTTTGCGTTGATTCTTTTTTATCTAGATCAATAGACAAATTTCCCAGGACTACCTATGTTTGTAGGATTTTTAGAGTTCCAGAAGTATTCTAGAATTACAGATTTCTACAGACTGTTCTGTTTTTGACAGATTCTGTTTTTCGTGTGTTGTTTGCTTATTTTGATGCATCTATGGCTAGTATTATGTGGTATGAACCATATAAAACTTGAAATACAGTAGGTTTAACACCAATATAAATAAATAATTAGTTCATTACAGTACCTTATGTGGTGGTTTTTCTTTCTTTCACTAACGGAGCTTATGAGATTTCCTGTTGAGTTTTGTGTAGTGAAGTTTTCAAGTTTGGGGTAAAGATTTGATGGATTATGGAATAAGGAGTGGAAAAAGCCTAAGCTTGGGGATTCCCATGGCACCCCAAGATATTGAATAGCCAAAAGCCTAAGCTTGGGAATGCCCCCGGAAGGCATCCCCTCTTTCGTCTTCATTTATCGATAACTTTACTTGGAGCTATACTTTTATTCGCCACATGATATGTGTTTTGCTTGGGGCATCTTGTATGATATTAGTCTTTTCTTTTTAGTTTACCACAATCATCCTTTCTGTACACACCTTTCGGGAGAAACCCACTTGATTGGAATTTATTAGAACACTCTATGTGCTTCACTTATATCTTTTGAGCTAGATAGTTTTTGCTCTAGTGCTTCACTTATATCTTCTAGAGCACGGTGGTGGCTTAATTTTGTAGAAATTGTTAGTCTCTCATGCTTTACTTATATTATTTTGAGAGTCTTTTATAAAAGCATGGTGTTTGCTATGGTTATAAACTTGGTCCTTGAATGGTGGGCATCCAAGTTGGGTATAATAAAAACTATCATAGGAAGTGAATTGGATGCTATGATCAATTTGATACTTGATAATTGTTTTGAGATATGGAGGTAGTGATATTAGAGTCATGCTAGTTGGGTGATTATGAATTTAAAGAATGCTTGTGTTGAAGTTAGCAAGTCTCGTAGCATACATGTATGGTTAAAGTTGTGTAACAAATTTGAAACATGAGGTGTTCTTAGATTGTGCATCCTTATGAGTGGCGGTAAGGGACGAGCGATGGTCTTTTCCTACCAATATATCCCCCTAGGAGCATGCGCATAGTGCTTGGTTTTTGATGACTTGTAGATTTTTGCAATAAGTATATGAGTTCGTTTGACTAATGTTGAGTCCATGGATTATACGCACTCTCACCCTTCCATCATTGCTAGGCTCTTAGGTACCGTGCATTGCCCTTTCTCACCTTGAGAGTTGGTGCAAACTTCGCCGGTGCATCCAAACCCCGTGATACGATACGCTCTATCACACATAAACCTCCTTATATCTTCCTCAAAACATCCACCATACCTACCTATTATGGCATTTCCATAGCCATTTCGAGATATATTGCCATGCAACTTTCCACCTTTCCGTTTATCATCATGACACATATTATCATTGTCATATTGCCTTGCATGATCATGTAGTTGACATCGTATTTGTGGCAAAGCCACCATGCATAATTTTTCATACATGTCACTCTTGATTCATTGCCCATCCTGGTACACCACCGGAGGCATTCATATAGAGTCATATCTTGTTCTAGTTTTGGGTTGCAATTCATGAGTTGTAAATAAATAAAAGTGTGATGATCATCATTATTAGAGCATTGCCCCCCCCCAAAGGACAAAAAAAAGAGAAAGGCCAAAGGAAAAAAAGAAAAAAAAAGAAAGGCCAAAAAAAGGCCCAAATAAAAAAAAGAAAAAAAATAAAAAAAAATAAAAAGGGGTTAATGTTACTATCTCCTTTTCCACACTTGTGCTTCGAAGTAGCACCATGTTCTTCATATAGCGAGTCTCATATGTTGTCACTTTCATATACTAGTAGGAATTTTTCATTACAGAACTTGGCTTGTATATTCCTACGATGGGCTTCCTTAAAATGCCCTAGGTCTTCGTGAGCAAGCAAGTTGGATGCACACCCACTACTTTCTTTTGTTGAGCTTTCATACATTTATAGTTCTAGTGCATCCGTTGCATGGCAATCCCTACTCCTCATGTTGACATCAATTGATGGGCATCTCGATAGCCCGTTGATTATCCTCGTCAATGTGAGACTTTCTCCTTTTTTGTCTTCTCCACACAATCCCCATCATCATATTCTATTCCACCCATAGTGCTATATCCAGGGCTCACGCTCATGTATTGCGTGAAAGTTGAAAGAGTTTGAGATTATTTAAGTACGAAACAATTGCTTGGCTTGTCATCGGGGGTGTATAAGATGGGAGCATTTTTGTGTGACAAAAATGAAGCAGAGCCTAACTATATGATTTTGTAGGGATGAACTTTCTTTGGCCATGTTATTTTAGAAGACATGATTGCTTTGATTAGTATGCTAGAAGTATTACTATTTCTTATGTCAATATGAACTTTTATTTTGATTCATTTGGATCTAAAAATTCATGCCACAATAAAGAAAATTACATTGAGAATTATGCTAGGTAGCATTCCACATCGAAAATTCTGTTTTTATCATTTACCTACTCGAGGACGAGCAGGAATTAAGCCTGGGGATGCTTGATACGTCTCCAACGTATCTATAATTTTTATTGTTCCATGCTATTATATTACCCGTTTTGGATGTTTATGGGCTTTACTTTATACTTTTATATCATTTTTGGGACTAACCTACTAACCGGAGGCCCAGCCCGTATTGCTATTTTTGTTGCCTATTTCAGTATTTTGAAGAAAAGGAATATCAAACGGAGTCCAAACGGAATGATACCTTCGGGAGCGTGATTTTTGGAACTAACGTGATCCAGAGGACTTGGAGTGCAAGTCAAGAAGCAATCGAGGCAGCCACGAGGGTGGAGGGCGCGCCCCCTATCTTGTGGGCCCCTCGGGCGTCCACCGACCTACTTCTTCCTCTTATATATACCCACGTTCCCCGAGAACATCAAAGGCGACCACAAAAAACTATTTCCACCACCGTAACCTTCTGTATCCACGAGATCCCATCTTGGAGCCTTCGCCGGCACTACGCCGGAGGGGGAATCAACCACGGAGGGCTTTTACATCAACACCATAGCCTCTCCGATGAGTTGTGAGTAGTTTACCATAGACCTTCAGGTCCATAGTTATTAGCTAGATGGCTTGTTCTCTCTCTTTGAATCTCAATACCATGTTCTCCTTGATCTTCTTGGAGATCTATTCGATGTAACTCTTTTTTGCGGTGTGTTTGTCAAGATCCGATGAATTGTGGGTTTATGATCAAGTTTATCTATGAGAATTATTTGAATCTCCTCTGAATTCTTTTACGTGTGATTAAGTTATCTTTGCAAGTCTCTTTGAATTATCAGTTTGGTTTGGCCTACTAGATTGATCTTTCTTGCAATGGGAGAAGTGCTTAGCTTTGGGTTCAATCTTGCGGTGTCCTTTCCCAGTGACAACAGGGGCAGCAAGGGACGTATTGTATTGTTGCCATCGAGGATAAAAAGATGGGGTTTATATCATATTGCATGAGTTTATCCCTCTACATCATGTCATCTTTCTTAATGCGTTACTCTGTTCTTTATGAACTTAATACTTAGATGCATGCTGGATAACGGCCGATGTGTGGAGTAATAGTAGTAGATGCAGGCAAGAGTCGGTCTACTTGTCACGGACGTGATGCCTATATACATGATCATGCCTAGATAATCTCATAATTATTCGCTTTTCTATCAATTGCTCGACAGTAATTTGTTCACCCACCGTAATACTTATTCTATCTTGAGAGAAGCCACTAGTGAAACCTATGGCCCCCGGGTCTATCTTTTGTCATATAAGCTTTCAGTCTACTTTTATTTGCATCTTTACTTTTCCTATCTATATTATAAAATACCAAAAATATATTTATCTTATCATATTATCTATATCAGATCTCACTTTCGCAAGTGGCTGTGAAGGGATTGACAACCCCTTTATTGCGTTGGTTGCAAGTTCTTGTTTGTTTGTGTAGGTGCGTGGGACTTTTGAGGAGCCTCCTACTGGATTGATACCTTGGTTCTCAAAAGCTGAGGAAAATACTTACGCTACTACTGCTGCATCACCCTTTCCTCTTCAAGGAAAACCAACAAAAGGTCAAGACGTAGCACAACTCATGGCAAGAGATTATGCACACAAGAACATCACATCAAAGCAAGTGTAAATGAGGTCGGGAACAACATATAACAATTCCGGTAAGTCCTCATATGCAAATTATGAAATTAGTCCAGATATGAATATCACATTATGTTCAAGTTGTTAAATAGCAAGTTAAAATGCACCATGATGATCTACACGTCTCTCTAGTCAAGTTACATATAAAGTTCATTTAATTCGGAGCTACGACCTAGAAGATATGAGCAAAACAAGTTAAACATGACATTGATGCAAAATGCATACAAACATCAAGCTCACATGCTCAAAACATGGATGCAACAATATAATATGAAACTACATGCAATTCTAAGCAAGTTCCATATAGAGCATGCTCAAAACGGAGCAACGGTGCCACACATACACCCCAAACAAGTTATAATAATCTGCCCAAAACAGCAACTAAGCACTTTGCAATCATCAAAACAACATGCTACAGGAATCATATGAGCACAAACTTGATATGCACTCAAAGTACAGACAACATACTTCAAATATCATTAAGGTTCAGGTTCATAGGCATCAGGATTAATCTAAGATGATCAATGCAAAAAGCAAGTTAATAACACAGATTATGACACTGAAAAATATGGCATAAGCATGAGGAGAGTTAATATGATGATATGTTGGAGGCAAGAACCAAAGATACTACAGCAACTATAAGTAGCAATCAAGGGCATGGCTTAAAAGTACACATAACAAAGAGCAAATAAAATCAAGGCATAATATGCATATGGCACATGGATTAGTGGGAACCAACAAGACAAGATTGAATGTTGAAACAGTTTCAGCAAGTGTAAAATAACAACATTATTATAACATGTTTGCAAGCTTGAAATAGAGGTCATATGAAGTCCAAAATTATCAAACGTGGCATGTGGTCAAAATAATCATAGCATACTTTAATTCATGTAATTGGAGCATCTCCAAATGAGGCATATATTAACTAATATCAAGCTCACAACATGGCATCATGAAGTTAATAGAAAACTGAAATATCATTTAGGCAAGTTCATATCAACTTCAAAATATGCTACATAACTTATATGAGGCATCAAAAGGCATGGTATGATAGAACATAACATGTAAATCAAAACAAGTCAACTAAGCATCTCCAGATTATGCATGGATTAGATGGTAGCATCAAGCAAACATAGCAACATGATATATCAGATTCAGAGTTGACAGGACATTAACAGCAAGTAGCCCACTTCACAAGCTTGATGCACTCACCACAAGGCATATTAAAATACATGGATTGCACCACATTAAGTATGGCATGATTATGCTCCTAAAATATGTTAACATGATGCTCAAAAGAAAATCATATCAAAAAGATATAAAAACGAAAAAATGACAAGTTATAACGGTTTCCAGCATTTAACATCAGGAAGCACTTTTGCAACATATATTAACATGTCAAAATGCATCCTAACATGAATGCAACAGCAACCAACATGAAGATCACTCTGATGTGAACAATTTTATATCATGATCATCACCATAGGATCAACAGGGACAAAGTTATAGCACTCACAAGATGTATACATGATGTTAACATTCAGCAGATTCCAGCAGTTTATATCACTTAGCAGTTTTGTGATGAAGATTAAGGCATCAATATGATAAGTAACGTGAATGAAAATTATTCCATGATCTAGAGCATCCAGAGTTGAACATTTTGACATATCATGCACACAAAACGGAGCAGTATGCGTAAAGTTAGAGCCACTCAAAGATGCACACATAATGTTCAAAAACACGGACTTGGCAGGATATCACCTCGCGGGGAAAACGGGATCCCGTGGTATGGGGACGAAGCGGTGCGGGATGGATTGGCCGTTTGGATCAGGGGTTGAGGCAGATCTGGGACGGGGCGGTCCAGATCGGGCACACGCCGGCGGCGAGGTCGGGCCGGTTCGTCCGGTCGCCGGCGGATGGCGGAGGCGGCGGGGTAGACGGATCTTGCTAGATCCGGGGCTCCCTCGGACGGATCTTGCTGGATCCGGGCCGGGGAGGACCGACAGCGGATGGGCGGCGAGCTCGGGTGGTGAGCTGCGATTGACGGCGGGTGGCGCGATGCGGGCGGCGGGGCTGGAGGCTAGCGTGGGGACGAAGGGCGGCGTGCGCGGGCTCACTGTGGCTTGTGGCTGCGGGGTCGGAGGCCGGCGGGGCTCGCCAGAGGAGCTGAGGCGGTGCAGCAGTGGTGAGGCGAGGCGGCAACACGGAGCCGAGGCGAGCGGCGGCGGCGGTGCGGGCCTGACGACGATGGAGTTTGGGCCCCAATGGGCTTCGAGGGCTCCCTGCGGGCCTGGGCGGGCCGGCGGCAGTGGAGGCGCTGGAGGGGACACGTGGCGGTGGCGGATTGGTGCGGGGGTGGTGGCGACTGTGTCCGGTGCAGGCGGACACGTCCGGCGGCGCGGTGGAGCTTTGATCTTGGGTTTGCCCAAAAATGGAGGGTGTCGTGGAATAGTCACGGCAGATGTCCTAGCGAAAGGACTTAGTCGTGGAGCCATCGCAACTAGGTTAGCTTAAAGGGGTTATACGGGACAAAGGATACATGAGTTTATACTGGTTCGGCCCCTTGCGGAGAAGTTAAAGGCCGAATCTAGTTTGAGGTGGTATTGCTTATGTCTCGATTACCAGGGAGTTAATCCGCTTGACGTAGCTTTCGATCTGTTGTTTCCTGTCCTGAACCGCCGCCGGGTTGTCCCTTTATATACACAGGTTGACGCCCAACAGCTCTCGGAGTCCCGGCCGGCTCATAGACAACGTGTCTGGCTCGGTGACTATCTGTACATGCCTTACAATACAAATCTTACATAAGGCAGTTTATCTACGGTCCTTAAGTCGCCCTTGGGCCTTGGGCCCTTATCTTGAACCGCCATCTTCAATATCCTCGTGGGCTTCATATGATGAATCGCCATAGGTATAACCCGATCCCTCCTGGGTGGGTCATACTTAATAGTTATATCCCCAACATTAGGCCCCAGGTTGATTTGAACTGGTTCATGTCAATCTTCAACACTTAGAAGAACTCTCCCTTCCTTATTTGTGCGAGAAATTCATAACCTGCCATGCCGTCATCTCCTAGAATTGCGATAACCCGCCATGACGTCACCTGTCATTAATTCGCACAATATCCAATATATCTCAACGGATCTTTATCTTAATAATTGTCCCAAGAATCGAGGCGCCTGAGCAGCTGGATATCCATGTTTGGTCTCCTCGTTTTTTGCGCCCACTTATTAGCCTTCTCCTTACAAATAGTCATGAACAGCCTCTTCTCATTCTCCCCTTTTTCCTTCGTCTTCCTCCTCTCGCGACTCTCTGTCACTCAAGCTCCGCCACCGCCACGAAGCACACCGTCATCCTCGTCCTTGGCCGTTGCATCAACCTGAACGGACCAGAGAACGGCAGCGCTCCTCCGCAGTTCATCTGACTCTGTAAGTACTCTTCCCCATGTACTCCAGATCTGCATTAGGGTTTTCGTAGTTCTTCATGTTCTTCATAGCTGTTCGTAGTTTATCTCCAAACCAAGCATCGTTTGATCTGGAAATAGCATATATCTTGTGTGGTAGTAGTTTTACCCCTGCTTTCAATGCCAGCAGACCCTTTTTCCTTGAGATAAGATCTCCTCAGAACCCATGAACTCCCTTGTTCTGCTTTTAGGTTTTGATTTATATCTTTTTTCACCCAGCGCCAGATCCAAATTTATAATTGTAATATGCGAAACATGTTTGTTTGGGACTTAGTAAAATTTTCTTCCTGATAGACCAACTTGGTCATGGCGGCTTATATCACCGGCTGTAGTTAAATTCAATGTTGAACAACTTTCTCCTTTGATAGACATCAAACTATTCATGGCGGCTTACATAGCCTGCTGTAACTAGTCATATACCATTAGGCCCCATTTTAAGCCGCCATCCTGAATATGTGTTGTAATACTTTCCCACCGGCTTAAATTTGAACCGGCAAACTTGTTCTTTTCCTTTTTAGGCTTCTTTCTTCGCAATGGCCCCAAAGACAGCCACTTCCTGCAACTGGGTTCCTTCCATTGTCACTGAGACACACTCCAGGACTTTGTGAAAACCGGCTATTTGCCAAAGAAGTATGTCATGCATTACCGCGCTCCTAAGCCGGAAGAGGAGAAACCTCAAGATGATGAAGTCATTTTCTTTACTGATCACATGAACCGGGGCTTCTCACCGCCCGACTCTAAATTCTTCCGAGACGTTCTGCACTTTTTCAACCTTCATCCTCAAGACATCAGACCCAATTCCATGTCAAATATATGCAATTTCCAAGTGTTCTGTGAGGTGTACCTTGAAGAGGAGCCCAATGTGGAAGTATTCAAAGAGTACTTATATTTGAACCGCCAGAACGAGTATTCCAACGGACCCAGCTTGGAACTTGGTGGGATCTCAATCCAACGACAGAGAGATGCTATATTCCCTTATGCGCGCCTGCCGAATCATCCCAAGGATTGGAATCAGACATGGTTCTATTGCAAGGATACTTCTCCGGCTGACAAGAACCGACTGCCCGGCTTTCACGCCCTGTGTTTGGAATTAAACCATCCTCTCCCTGACAAACTGATGGCTCTTGAACGCAAAAGACTTGCCCCTTCCATTGCCAATGTTAAGGCTCTATTGGGAAACGGCTTGATAGGCATTGACTTAGTTTGATGTTGGGTTTCATGGCGGGTCATTTCGTTAATTCGCCGCTCCAACTTAATGTGCACTTACACTGGTGCCAAAAGGGATCCACTGCGCCACAGCTCCGAGGATTTCTCTGATGACACCATCAATGAGATAACAAAGTCTCTTCTGAATGAAAGCCCGGTTGACTGCAGCAAAGTGGGCCTAAGCCCTTTCTGCGAGTCTAACCCGGCACCAGAAGTAAGCCGCCAAACTAGCTACTTTACCTTCATCCTTAATACTTTGTTTAATTCAACTTTGATGACTTTCACAGGCTGATGACGACTTCTAGAAGAAAGAACATGACCATGAAGCTGCGAAAAGGGCCAGGAAGGCCAAGAAAGCCGCCAAGAGAGCCACCAAGAAGAGGGGAAAGAAGCGCAGTGCTTCTGAGCTGCTTGAACTGGACGACACCTCTGAGTTGGAGTTAGCCCTTGATTCTCTTGGCCCCTTTTTCAACCATCTTATAGACACTGATTATCATCAGGATGACACGGGAACAAGTCAGGCAGTTGAAGAAGAGGTAACTATCATTTCCTCCGACTTCGAGCCCTCGCCAAGACAAAAAAATTGAAGAGTAACCCGGAAAGTAAGATTTTCACACCCCTTAGCTCATCTGGACCCTCACTTTCTTTTGAAGCAACAATAGCACAAGAGCTGGCGACAGACTCGAACTAGCAGGGATGCAGAATTATCCTCCGGCTTACCGAATACTCCGAGGAAGCGTCGAAATGAGGTCACCCCCGACTTAAACTCTTTTTATCCTTTGGCGGGTCTCATCCGCCAACCACTCAATTCTTCTGACTCAAATTATCAGGAAACATCTCGTTCATATTCTGGCGACTCAACTCAATCTCATCTGCCGACTTTCAAGACTGCTCTCGGGCAATAATAATTACTTATTCTCTCATTATGCTTCTTGATACTTATACTGACCTTTCATGACTCATGCAGTGGAAAAGCTAAGCCCAACAAGAAGGCAAAGGTGAATATGCCGGTCGAGGACCCAAAAGTCAGTGAGCCGGAGCAACAAACCCCAGTGCCCAAAATCTCCGTTCCTCGATCGTTTGAGCCGGTTCTTGACGTTCCATCAATGACTCCTGACCCACCTATCGATCAAGCCAGCGATAACCCTTTAAATCCTGAAACCTCATGCCCTGATAAGACGTCTGACGCACAAGATGATGATGTGTTGATCACCAATACCGGCTTTAGAGAGCCGGGAAGGCCTACTGTCTTGGTGTCACGCCCAATATGCGACCCTATCCAAAAGGAACTCGAAGGTCCCACCAAGGATAGACCCGCATATTGAGACGCTTTTGCAAGGTGGATATCATTACATCAACATTACATAAATAGATGGGGATACATACATAAGGCATACAATGCCACACGAATACAACATCATCACATACAAGAACAACATCCGACTACGGATGAATCATAAACAGAAACTCAAACAATATCCACCCTGCTAGCCCAGGCTGCCGACCTGGAACCTATCCCCTGATCAAAGAAGAAGCAGAAGAAGAACTCCAAGCAAGCAAACATCGCTCTCGCGTCAGGATCATCGTATAACCTGTACCTGCAGCTGTTGTTGTAGTAATCTGTGAGCCACGAGGACTCAGCAATCCCATTACCATGGGTATCAAGACTAGCAAAGCTTAATGGGAAAGGAAGGGGTAAAATGGTGAGGTTGCAGCAGCGACTAAGCAAGATATGGTGGCTAACATACGCAAATAAGAGCGAAAGAGAACAAGCAGAACGGTCGTGAAGCTAGCAATGATCAAGAGGTGATCCTGAACACCTACTTACGTCAAACATAACACAGTAACCGTGTTCACTTCCCGGACTCCGCCGAGAAGAGACCATCACGGCTACACACTCGGTTGATGCGTTTTAATTCGGATCTGGTGTCAAGTTATCTACAACCGGACATTAACAAATTCCCATCTGCCACATAACCAAGCACGGCTCTCGAAAGTTTATACCTGCGCAGGGTGTCCCAACTTAGCCCATGACAAGCTCTCGCGATCAACGAAGAATAGACCTTCTCCGGAAGACCCGATTAGTCTCGGAATCCCGGTTTACAAGACATTTCAACAATGGTAAAACAAGACCAGCAAAGCCGCCCGATGCGCCGACAATCCTGATAGGAGCTGCACATATCTCGTTCTCAGGGCAACACCGGATAAGTCAAGCTACGAGTAAAACCAGACGTCGAGTTGCCCCGAGGTGGCCCCGCAGGTTGCTCGTTTCGGACCAACACTTAGACAAGCACTGGCCCGGGGGGGCTAAAATAAAGATGACCCTTGGGTTAATTACTCCCAAGGGAAAAGGTAGGTGGTGGTGAGGCAAATGGTAAAACCAAGGTTGGGCCTTGCTGGACAAGTTTTATTCAAAGCGAACTGTCAGGGGGGTCCCATAAATCACCCGACCGCGTTAGGAATGCAAAATCCGGGAACATAACACCGGTATGACGGAAACTAGGGCGGCAAGAGTGGAACAAAACACCAGGCATAAGGCCGAGCCTTCCACCCTTTACCAGATATATAGATGCATTAATAATATAAAAGAGATATTGTGATATCCCAACAAAACCCTGTCCACCATGGAGCAAACTTCATCTTCACCTGCAACTAGCAGCGCTATAAGAGGGGCTGAGCAAAGCGGTAACATAGCCAGGCAATGGTTTGCTAGGAAGGGTGTCAAAGGTTAGAGGTTCATGGCAATTTGGGAGGCTTGAAGAGCAAATGATAGGTAACGCAGCAAAGCGATAGAACGAAGCAACTAGCATAGCAATGATAGTAGTGAGATCCAGGGTAGCAGTCATCTTGCCTGAAATCCCGCTAGGAAGAAGAACGAGTCCATGAAGAAGATGAAGCCACGAAGACGAACCAAGCGTAGACGAACGAATCCTCACGATCGCAACGAAACGGGAACTATCGAGAAGAAGTACACAACATAGTAAACACACCACACATGAACAAGACATGATGCACAACAAGCATGATGCATGACAAAGCGACATGAAGCTACTCATGGCAAGAGATGATGCATACAAGAGCAACACATCAAAGCAAGTGTAAATGAGGCCGGGAACAACATATAACAATTCCGGTAAGTCCTCATATGCATATTTCGAAATTGGTCCAGAACTGAATAAACCTTATGTTCAGGTTGTTAAACAGCAAGTTAAAGATCACCAAAAGGATCTACACGAAATTCTGGTCAAGTTACATATAAAGTTCATTAGATTCGGAGCTACGGCCTAAAAGATATGAGCAAAACAAATTAACCATGGCATTGATGCAAAGTGCAAACAAACATCAAGCAAACACACCAAAACAAGGATGCAACATGGTAATATTAAACTAGATGCAAAAAGAAGCAAGTTTCATATAGAGTACACTCAAAACGGAGCAACGGTTCAACACATGCACACTATACAAGTCATAACAACAATCTGTCCAAAACAGCAACTAGGCATCTTGCAAGCATCAAAATAATATGCTACAGCACCCCAACATAATAACAAAAGGCATGGGCATGAAGTACAGGTAAAGCATGACAAAACATGAACACTGAGCTATCTCCAGAAACAAATAGAACATGCTCAAAAGGACATGGTAAGATTGCAAATAATAACGGTTTCAGACTTTGCAGAAATAACATCAGGTTGCAATGTTTAGAGCAAGCAAACAATATGTTACAGGAATTTAACATGGAAAACAAAGGCATGGCATGATACTATTAAATGCATAGATCAAAATTCCCTTACTGACCATGAGCCAAAAAGGATCAGAAGATAAGATGGCACCCATGTAAACATGGCAAGTTATATGACAGATTCATACATGGCAGGAACAACAATAAGTAGGCATGTTGGTGAGCTTGAACCACTCACCACAGAGCAATACATGGCATGGCAAGGCAACCAACAGTAAGAAGACATGTTTATGAAGCTAAGCATGTCAAGAGCAAGGTCATAGGGTGCACGGAACACTAGAAAAACACATGGGAACAAGTGAACTTAATGTTAACAGGCTGATAGCAACATTACCAAGCAACTTTGGAGCAAGATATGAACAATCTACAGCAAGCTATAAATGCAACCAGGGGCATGAATGGATAGAGGATGACATGTATATCAAAACATGTTTATAGAACATCTCCAGATTATGCATAGAATGATTAGTAGCAACATGTTAACATAGCAACAAAATATAACAGAATCTGCCTAGCAAAACAGCAACAGCAAGCTTGATGCACTCAGCACACAACTCACAAAAATACATGGATAGCACCACTGGAAAGATGGCATGTCATAGATCAAAACACATGTAGACATCAACCTCATAGGATGCACACATCAATCATGGCAAAAATGATAAATGAGCAAGTTATAACAGTTTCAGCAGATTAACATCAACATGCACTCTTCCAACAGCATTTCGGGCATCAAGATGAGCTCAAATGAAAATGATGCAATGGAATGAAATGAAGTACTCGTCGAGACAAACAATTTGGCATGTTATACGCACAAAACGGAGCTACGGATGCAGAGATGTGATGCGATGAACATGGCATGATTATGTCAGGGATTCGGGGACTTAGTCAAATTCTCACCCCGCGAAAAGTCAACCCGGGACGAGGAGATCCCGGGACGGAGCGGATCCGGGACGGGGCATGCATTTGGTTGGATGAACTGGTGGATCTCATTCCGATCCACCGGATCCGGCCGGCGAGCTCCGGCGAGGAGGCGGATTCCGGCGAGGGGAGGCTCGTTCGGGCGAGGAGGCGGCGGGCACACCGGCGGCGCGGGGGCGGGTGGCGCGGCGGCGGCAACGGCACGGCCGGGCGGCGGGAAGGAGAGGCGAGGGCGGAGCGCCGGCGGTAGGGCGGCGCGGGCGCCGTGGCCGGGCGCCGGCGCGTCAGACCGTGACGGGCGGTGGCGCTGCAGGCGCTGGGCGAGAGGAGCAGCGGGCGGCTGGCCTTCCTCGGGCGAGATGGCGAGCGCGCTGCGCGGCGCGCGGCGCCGGCCGGCGGGCACACCGGCGAGGACAGCCGGTGGCGGGGCCGAGCAGCGGCTGGGCGAGGAGGCCGGGCGGGCGGCGGCGGCGCGAGGGCTCGATGGGCTCCGCGGGCCGGGCGGCGAGGCGGCGGGATGCCACGTGGCGGCCGTGGATTGGCCGGGGCGGCGGCGGCGGACGTGTCCGGCCGAACCGGACGTGTCCGGCGGCGCGGAGAGGAGTGGGGCTAGGGTTAGGGGGATTTGACCCGGAATTTCGGGGGAGGAGGTGTTTATATAGGTAGAGGGAGCTAGGAGACTCCAAATGAGGAGCGGTTTTCAGCCACGCGATCGTGATCGAACGACCGAGAGCATGGAGGGGAGTTAGATGGGTTTTGGGCCACTTTGGAAGGGGTGTTGGGCTGCAACTCAAAGAGGGCTTTACGGTTACCCGATTAACCGTTTGAGTATCAAACGACCTTCAAATGGCACGAAACTTGACAGGCGGTCTACCGGTGCTATACCAAGGCCGCTTGGCAAGACTCGGTCCATTCCGAGAACATTTAACACCCACACAAGAGAAGAGGCAAAATGGACGCCGGATGACATAGGAGTGCCGGATTGCAAAACGGACAACGGGGAAAAAGCTCGGATGCATGAGACGAACATGTATGCAAAATGAAATGCACATGATGACATGATAAAATGCAGATGATAACATGGCAAAATGCAACACGCAAGCAAATGACATGGCAACGACGAAAAATAACTGGCAGACACCTGGCGCATCGAATCCGGGGCGTTGCACTTGGCCAAACACTCTGCCAAGGAGGAGCTCTTTGAACGATGCAAAGTAAGATTTGATGTTGATGACTACTCCCAATTAAGCATTGGCGAAGTGTATTCTGGTTATCTCAGTCATGTACACAGCAGCCATGAACTTGAAGTTGACATGGTGAAGCAAATGCACCAAAAGTTTGAGGTATGAACTCTTCCTTTATTGAGTTATGCACATCTTGTCAGCCCCCAAGACTAATGTTTATGATGAATTTGTTGTAGACTTAGATTAACCATGAGCATAAGTAATATCCTTTGATAGAATCCTTTAGAAATCCGTCTTAAAGTATATAGCTTAAAATATAGTTGTAATGGTTAACACTGAATCCGTAGCCCCCAAGGGCCGGTTTAATCAGCATGAATGAGCCGGTTCTTTTTATTCTTGTGTAGAAGACAATACTTACTTGTGTAGCTCCCATGAGCCGGCTGTGACTGTGTGCAGCACAACCGGGTCACTGTAAAGTAGTAAGAAAGCAAGCAATGTGCATTAGCCCCCAAGTGCCAAGTATTCTTGCTCGCAAAATGCTTGGGACTTATTTATATAAGCCTCTGCATGAGTACTCTTTTCGGCAGACATTAGCCCCCAAGTGCGAAGTGTTGTTGCTTGCAAAAGTCTTGGGACTTCATGTTTTTAACTAACGTTGAATTATTATTTTGATCTGGTGTATGTACAGACCACCACTGCTCAACTTCAATCAGAGCTATCTGACTTGAAGAATCGTCTGGAGTTGCAAGATGCTGAGACCCAGAAGGCGAACTCAAAGTTTGAATTCAGCGTGGCTGAGACAAAAAAACTGAAAGCCGGCTTTGAAGTTGAAAAAAGAGCCTGGGCTGAAGAGAAGATTGCCTTGACACAGCGGGCTGAGAAGGCGGAGGCGGCTCTCTAGGAAGCGATCACTAAACTTATCGGCTTAAAACACCAGGTATCTCAGATGGTTTCTGCTATCTTTGGTAAGTAGCCTTATGATTGTCACATTTAAATATCTTCATTGATGATATGAACCACTTTTAATCCGTTGAATGATTATTTTGCAGGCCCGAGGAGCACCAATCTCAACCAAGATATGCTTGCAAAGCTAAAGGCGGTTTACACACTGGTGGAGCAGCTTTACACTGGTGCTCAGCGTGCATTGGCCACAATTTCTCCATCTAATGAAACCCCACTCTGTTGGTTGATGTTTTAAGGAAGCTTTCCGTTCTACCCAAGAGTTTTAGTGAAATGAAGCGATCATCTACAAGAGTCGAAGCTGTGACTACTTTAAGCCGGGCGAAAGCATGGTTACCAGAGCTAGACCCGGCCGATACCTCTATCGGGTATCCAAGCTTTAAGGAAGGCGGCACCGCGTTTGAAAAGAAAGACTTTGCTGCTTGCGTGAAGAACATACGTCCTCTGGCCAGTCTGATTGCTAACGAGACAGACCTCACAAAGTATCAACCGGCTTATGACTTGGAAAACCAGAAGATGCCCACGCCATCTTACAATGTGAAAGACCTTATCCCCCCAATTCGTAAGCACACTTTTGATCCTAAAGTTAACCCGTCCAAGCTTATTGATGATGAAGCTGAGTTCCAAGCTTTGAATGCCATTGACTGGTCATCACCAACCTTCCAAGAAATAGAATAGGATGAAGAAGCGGAGAGGGATGATCCGGAAGCGTCAGGCCATTAGAACCAAGAAGATTGATCCGCTGGGCGGTTCATATTTGTGACCTTCTAAAAAACAGTTAATCATTTGGACTCCTGGAGTCATGTAATAGGGTAGCAATAACTTTGCTCTGTCGTGCCATCGTGCATGTTCATGTTGTGCTCAACGTTGTTAAGCTGCCACTTGAAAGTTTATCCATTTAGATTTATCATGATGTTTGAGTGGTGCAGATGAAAATTTCGATTTATCCTACACAGAAGTTGATCAAAAGAGCCCTTGGTGGTTTACCGCAGGGCGGGTGATAATACCTCACATATAACTACTGATGCTTAAAACAGTTATAGATAAGGCTGGTTTAACCCGAATTTCAACATAATTAGAATAACGGTACCATACCTATGATATTGAATCATACCATCGGTTTACGATACATGTGCGGTGAGGGTGAGCACCCAAAGCTTTAGAAGCCAATATTTCCAAGTGCTTGATATCATCATGTATGGGCGGTTTGTCGCCTCTCATTAAGCCGGGTAATAGAAACCACGGGTGTGCTTCAAATATGAGGAGTGAGATTGAAGGCTACATGGTCAGGATCACTTTTAGATCAAAAGGCGAGATAACATCAAGAAGAAACGGAAAAAACTTCAAAATATCAAGTCAAATGAGAAAAAGCGAGGCTATGCTTCGAATACGAGCAGGAAGCCAGACCAAAAGGGTTAACACCTATGATTCGAATATGATCAGGAAGCCCCCGAATGGTTTTTGGCATTGCGCCGATCGAAGGGGTGCCGACAACTATAATTCGAATACGATCAGGAAGCTCCCAATGACCATAATGATTAATGGCTATGATTCGAATACGATCAAGAGCCGGACCAAGAGGGTTAACGACTATGATTTGAATACGACCAAGCCCCCAAGTGGTTTATGACGTTTAATGGCTGTGGTTCGAATACGACCTGGAAGCCGGACCAAGAGGGTTAACAGCAATGATTCGAATATGACCAAGCCCCCAAATGATCAAAGTGTTTTTACGGCTATGGTTCGAATACGAGCAGGAAGCCGGACCAAGAGGGATAACGGCAATGATTCGAATACGACCAAGCCCCCAAATGAACAAAGTGTTTTTACGGCTATGGTTCGAATACGACCAAGAAGCCGGACCAAGAGGGTTAACGGCAATGATTCGAATACGACCAAGCCCCCAAATGATCAAAGTGTTTTTATGGCTATGGTTCGAATACGACCAGGAAGCCGGACCAAAAGGGTTAATGGCTGTGATTCGAATACAATCAAGCTCCCTAGTGATCTTGAAATTTTGATGAAGAAGACTCATTATTGAAGATGAAAGAGGCCCTGCTTTATTATAATCATCATAATATATACATCGTCAAAATATGTACATCATATGAGCCGGCGGCTCAAGTGTAGTAAGGTCGAAGATGAGCAATATTCCACGGCTGGCGGGTCTCCTCCTCGGACTTACGTGAGTCTTTGTGCTCTCGAATATCGATAAGGTAGTATGACCCATTGTTCAAGTTCTTGTTGACCACAAAGGGCCCTACCCAAGGTGGGGATAACTTGTGCATGTCAGTTTGATCCTGGATGAGCCGGAGCACCAAATCACCTTCCTGAAAGGTTTTGGACTTAACCCGACAGCTGTGGTAACGGTGCAGATCTTGTTGGTAAATCATCGATCGAGTCGCCGCTTTCGGATTTCGGGTTTCGGCAGACCCTTGAGGTTCGAACACTAGGGTCCACGCGGAGATCACACCCCCAGCCTACCCATGTCTCACCGCCTCGCCAAGATCTAAAACTACACGAAGAACAACACAAGGGACACGAGATTTATACTGGTTCAGGCCACCATTGTGGTGTAATACCCTACTCCAGTTTGTGGTGTGGTGGATTGCCTCTGGGGCTGATGAGGAACAGTACAAGGGGAGAACAGCCTCGCGAGGGTCTGTTCTTGGTTGGTGCGATGAACTGCTAGGGGGAGTTCAGTCGCCTCTCTCTCTGTGTCTCAGATGTGGACCCATCTCTCTACCCTGTGGGTGGCTAGTCCTATTTATAGGCGAAGGCCCCGGGCCTCTTCCCAAATATTTAGCGGGAAGGGCGCCAACAATTGGCCATTTTGAAGGGGAACATCTAGTACACTTATCCTGACTAAAGTTGGTCCTCGCCGCCAAAGACCACGACGATGGCGCTTGGCTTGGGGTCCACGATGACCTCCGCTTCGCCATCCTGCTGGTCTTGGTCTTGTTGCAATCAAATGGTTGCCTTTGCTTGATACCCTTGCGGTGCTTGCCCCTTTGCACCAAAGGGGAAACAAGGACTCTGCTTGTGGCGCCCGCCGCGCCCGCTGGCCTTGGTCGTCATGGCTTGCGTCACGGGCACCTCGTGAGGTACCCGCCTTGATCTCTCCGCCTCCTTGCGAGCCAGCTGACGAGGCCGTGCTCGAGAAGCCTCTGTCGTTCGCCCGCAATCTTGGCCCCTCGCGAGGGTCTTGAGCATGTGCTGCTGAAGATGGGCCGTACTGGGCCACTCCTTAAGCCACGCCGCAGGCCGCAGGCAGGCAAGTCTGGGTACCCCCATTCCCAAAATGCCGACAGTAGCCCTTGGGCCCAAGGCGCGCCTGGACTTGGCTTAGCAGAGAAGCGAAGAGGCAAGTGCGAAGCGCCGCGGGCCCCAATAGCATGCGGCCTTGGGTGCCGCATGGCGGTTGATTGGACGTGGGTGTCCTGGCTCCCCCATGATGCCTCGGTAACTGCACAAATTGACAAGTCCCTACATGCAAAACGGGTCATGATTACCTGTGATCGTGGAGGCCGTCGGTTGGCCTCCCTCGGCTATATGTATGGAACGGCGCGAGCCCTTCCAATCCATCTCTTCCCGCTACTCTTCAACTTCCTCTTCGTCCTTGCTCCTCCCTTCGCCAATGGCACCGATCCGTCGGTTTTCTGCCAAAGAGAAGGGGAAGGCCCCCCAAGAGAGTCTTGTCCCGCTTCCTCCGAAGAAACGGCTCGTCTCTTGCCACGGGGAAGGAGGTGCTTGGCAGGAGGTGTCGAGGCCATGGTGCGAGCGGCCGCCGCCGGGATTCCCACCGCCCTTATGCGCTGGATCGAGGGCCTGAGCGTCTTTGGCGCCGGCGGCATCGCCAGAGGCGCCGCCGCCGGGCGGTCACGGCGGTGCGTGTCGTTCCTCCAGGAGTTCACGCCGAAGGATCTTCTCGCGAGCTCATGCTTCACGCCGCCATGCCTCCTCGGTCCTGGATTCGCCTCCCTCCTTCCTTCGCCTTCGAGATCCCGCCGAGGGGGCCTATCGAGCTTTGGCTAAAGCATGCTGACTGCAGTGCCCCTGCGACCGAAGCAGAGGTCGAGGTCATCGCCCCGGGCAGGGTCTACCTGACCCGTGGCTGGGGCGAGATCACCCGGGTCGGCAGGACGTGTGGCGCCCTCGCAATCCACCTCGAGTACAATGGCGCCTCCCTGATGTTCTTCAAGGTCTTTGACACGGAGGGACGCCGGCTGGAGTGCTGCCCTGAGAAAGGCGGTCGGGGCCCTGCTGTTGCGAGGACTAGGCTCGTCAACCGCTTCCCCAGTAGCTCCTCAGGTAGCAGAGGCGTCGGAGGATCCAGCGACTCCGCCGAGCTCCTCGCGACCCGGAGATGGCGGCAGCAGCTCGAGCCCCGAGCTTGCGTCGCTCCCGGAGAAGGGCGGGCTCATCGGGCCGCCGTCGCCACTGATCTGTATGGGGTTAGCGCCGGTGGCTGGCGGTCCACTGTTGATGATGGCGTCTCTTGCGGAGGCGCGCGTAGTTAGCACTCTTTAGGATCTGCTCCTTTTGTTCCCTGCGAGGAATCGAAGAACACACCCAGCGGGGGTTTGTAAGGTGCTTGTAGTTCCATTTGTTAATATGATCCTTATCATGAAGTGGTGAGGGATGCTCGTCCTGTCTTAGCTTAGTTCCTCCTTTCGAACCTCGCGAGGACATGACGCTCTGCACTGACAGGTCCCGGTCCCAAGGCAGGCTTCAGCCGTCGCTGGTATGCCAGGTCGCGATGCCGTGTTCAAGGCCAGGAGGTGAGCGGCCCGGGGTCCAGTAAGAGCCCCTGAGTCGCGATGCTCAGGAGGTCCCCTTTAGCGCTCAAGCAGCCATCGTTCGGTGAGAAAGGAGCGCGATGTCGCCAAAGCGGGGCTGCATTAGGTGCGAGGTTGGTGCTGTGACAGCTAGTGTTTCTGGAGGATGACTTATCTCGGGGGTCAGAAACCACTCCTTGGCGCGGCGCCGGGCCCGCGCATTGGCAGCCGAGGAGTTGCCTGGCGAGGTCCCCACGTGCCTCTTCCCTCTCGCCTTTGCTCCCCTTCGTGCTCTATGTCCTCAGGTCCCGGCCCTCAAGCGGGCTCAGCCGTCGCTGGTATGCCAGGTCGCGATGCCGTGGACAAGGCCAGAGGGTGAGGGCTGGAGAGCCAGTAAGATCCCATGAGTTTCGATGCTCAGGTACCCCCCCTTTAACGTGCAAGTGGTTCGCGTGGGCGAGAGCGAAGGAGACGCCGTGGAGACCTCGCCGGACGTTGCTCCTTAAAACGATCCTGTGAGTTCATCCTGAGAAAAGCGAGGGTTTGCCGTTACAATTGCCGGCCAGCTGCTGGTTGCTCTAGGAAGGTGACGAGGCACTGAAGGCTTGGTGAGGTGGCGTCCTGTGGGGTTGCCACGGCCAGAGCTCAGCCGTCCAGGTTTGTCGACGTTGCAGGGACGGACCCATGTGCAAGCGTCGTGCCATGAGGGAGCAGCTCCATCAGTTGGTGTCAATCGAGCGGGCGATTAGGTCAAGCACGTTAGCCATGAAGGAGCAAATCCATTTAGATAGACGCAGAAAGAGATGATCACCGCTGGGTCGGGCCCGAGCGACTTTGGGGATGATGCAGCCCGAGGGGCGCCCCCGATAAAGTAAGCTGAAAACATGAACTAAAGGGATACATGCCGCAGGGACGGACCCACGCAGCCTGGGAATGTAGCAGCCCTGGGGGGCGCTTCCAGCTGAAAATGAAACTCGAAGGATGTCACCTGATGATACTGAAGATGGAGGGATGCTGAAGTAGCGGACGGCATGCACTGCGGGAGACGATCTTCACGAGCCCCCAGGCCCAAGGGCCTCGGGAGGCTCTGGAGGCGCTGGCGGCTCCTCGCGGACCATCTCCATCTCCGCTAGGACTGTGGAATGCCTGACCGCCTGAGCCTCCAAGATGCCCGTCATGAGGCGCTGACGCACAGCAACCGCATTCGGCAGGCCGTAAGGCATGCGAACATTGCTGTGGGATGGGCCTTCGCAGCGCCCCACGCGTGAGGGCCAGAGGCGCTCCTGAGAGGCGGCTCGGTTGAGTCCTGGTATGTCGATGCAGACGCGCAGCCCACCATCCTCGCCTGGATGGGGAGCTACGGCGGGCAAGCGGTGGCTGCCACTCATGACTCTTGACTCCTGCAGCTCCTGAATGATCTCGCCGACGAATTCTTGAGGGTTTGGCCCTCCTTGCTTTGCTCCTTCTTGAGGGAAACGTGCGTTGAAGCACGCCTCCAAGTGGTGCCCGAGCGCCTCCCTCGTGATCTTAGCAAAGTCGATGGCCCTCCAGAAGAGAGCCCCCGAGCCCTGCTCGAGGAGGGCGTCGAGCGTGCCTTCCTATGCGACACAAGAAGGTGCCCCTTGAATAGGCGCGGACCGTGAGGGGCCTGCCTCCTGAGGGGTCGGGTCAGGCGATGTCTTCTTCTTCTTAGGAGCAGCCTCGGGAGGCCTCCCATTCCTGTGATCTAGGTCTTCAATCGATGCGGCTTGGAAAGCACGTTCCAGAGAACACACAGCGTCTCTCTCTTCACAAGGCACAGTGATGACTCCACCGCTTCCTGGCATCTTGAGGACATTGTAGCCGTGATGGGTCATGGCCATGAACTTGGCGGGGCTGGGTGCCAAGATGGCATTGTACGGCAAAGGATGTGGCGCGCCGAAGTTAATGAGCTCGATGCGGTAGTTGTCGCGCTTCCCGAAGGTAACAGGAAGGCGGACCTGCCCTATCAGAACCGTGGAACTATCAGTGACTCCTGAGAATGTCTTGGTCGGCTGCAGCTGATTGTATGACACTTGGAGATTGTTGAATGTGTCGACAGATAGGACATTGAGCCCTGCTCCGCCATCGATGAGGGTCCTGGTGACTTGCACATTGCTGATGATTGGGGAACAAAGCATCGGGAGGACTCCTACTATGGCCGCGCACTTGAGCAGATCTGCTGAGTTGAACGTGATAGCGCATGCTGACCACCTGAGAGGGCGTGTGGCCTCAAGCTTGGGGAGGACTGCATTCACTTCGCGAGCAAACTGCTTGAAGATGCGCTGAGAGGCCAGGGCTTGTGTACCGCCCAAGATGCAAGCGATTGCGCGCGGCTCCTGGAAGCCTCCAGCCCCCTCATCCTGGTGATGGTCTTCATTCCTCCTTGGCTGTGGTGGCAGAGGAGGGAGGCCCGCATTGCCTTGTGGGCGATCATTGCGAGGCTGATCCCTCCAACCCCCCTCGCGAGGTGGGTCCCCCCAACGTCCCTCACGAGGCTGGTCCTGCCACCGGCCCTCGTGAGGTCGGTCACGCCACCCTTGGCGAGGGCCACGGTCTTCCCATCGTCCTCCACCTCTTCCTCCTCCTCGGCCATAGCCCCTGTCGCTGCGCTCGGGGCGTCGGCCGGCACACACGTCTCGCACGGCCCTGAGCTCTTGGCATTCGTTGGTGTTGTGGGTGTGGAGGTCGTGGTACACGCAGTACCGGCTGCCCTTGGATGACTCAGGCTGATCCCTGCCTCGCTTGGTGTCCGGCTCTGCTGCAAGCACAGCAGCCCCCTTGCGCTTCACGTCCTTGGCCTTGGGCTTCTTCTCTTCTGGGTCAGCAGCTAGCAGCTCGAGGAGGGAAAGACGCCCTTCCTTAGCCCTAGCGCACTTGGTCGCCAGATTGAACAGCTCCAGGGAGGTGCACAGGTCTTCATGGATCGCGAGCTCCTCCTTCATCTTGACGTCACGCACACCGTCGGAGAAGGCTGAGATGATGGCCTCCTCAGACACCTTGGGGATCTTAAAGCGCGCTGTTGAAGCGCTGGATGAACTTCTGCAGGGTCTCTCTCGGCTGCCGCTTGATGCGGGCGCAAGTCGCTCATGGCGGGGACGGTCGCGGTGCCTTGGAAGTTGGCGATGAATCGGTGCGATCTCGTCCCAGAGGATATCGTGCGGAGGCGGTTCAGAGCCAGTGCGGCGCCGTCCTTGAGTGCCATGGGGAACCAGTTCGCCATGACCTTCTCGTCCCCGTTGGCGGCTTCGATGCCCAGCTCGTAGAGCTGGAGGAACTCAGCAGGGTCAGCCGTGCCGTCATAGCACATGGGCAGGTCTGGCTTGAACTTGCCCGGTCAAGCCATGTTGCGCAGCTCGACGGAGAAGGCACGGCAGCCTGCAATGGCCGCGGGAGCCCTTTGGTGATGGAGAGCTTGATCTTGCAGGTCTCTGTGCGCTGCAACTAGGTGCAGCGCGGGGTCTTGATGCGCTGGAGCAGGTGCGCGTTCGTGCCGGGACGGTGCGGGGAGCACACGGGCGGCTTCTTGGGGACGAGGGATCTCTTGGCAGCTCTTCTCTTGCTGTGCTGGTGCCGGACGGAGTGGGTTCCGCCCAGGGGCCACACGCCTTGGGGCCAAGGCACCTTCTTGAGGGGGAGGCGGCTGAGGCGCCCCCGGAGCTTCGTCGCCCGCGCAGGGCGGGGCGCGGTGCAATGAGAGGGATGGTGCAGGGGAGCCCCCAGTGGCGCTGACGAGCTCGGTGATGCGGGCGAGCCACTCGTCGTAGAGGTCGTCGACGGGATGGTAGTGCAGGAGCTCCCGCGCCAGGAGCAGCGCGGCGTGCGCGTCCGTAGGAGCGCGATGGGCGTGGGATGAGGAGCCGGCCGGAGTCAGCAACGGGGTGGCGGTGCGGCCTTCTCGCTGCACTGAAGGATGCAGGGACGACGCCTGCTGCTCGTTCCCCGCTGGGCCGGTGGCGGTGTTGACAGCAAGCGATGGGGAACGGCGGGGTGCTCGCCGACGGGGGCCGTCTGGGCAACGCGAGTGGCGAGAGTTGTCCGATGCTCGGCGCGGGCGCTACGTGCGTCTGACATGGATGGGACGGGCGGTGAAACACGAGGCGACGGAAGGCAGATTCCGGCACAGCCCTACCTGGCGCGCCAAATGTCGGATTTCGGGTTCCGGCGGACCCTTGTGGTTCGAACACTGGGGTGCACGCGGAGATCACACCCCCAGCCTACCCATGTCTCATCGCCTCGCCAGGATCTAAAACTACACGAAGAACAACACAAGGGACACGAGATTTATACTGGTTCAGGCCACCATTATGGTGTAATACCCTACTCCAGTTTGTGGTGTGGTGGATTGCCTCTGGGGCTGATGAGGAACAGTACAAGGGGAGAACAGCCTCCCGAGGGTCTGTTCTTGGTTGGTGCGATGAACTGCTAGGGGGAGTTCAGTCGCCTCTCTCTCTGTGTCTCAGATGCGAATCCCATCTCTCTACCATGTGGGTGGCTAGTCCTATTTATAGGCGAAGGCCCCGGGCCTCTTCCCAAATATTGAGCGGGAAGGGCGCCAACAATTGGCCATTTTTAAGGGGAACATCTAGTACACTTATCCTGACTAAAGTTGGTCCTCGCCTGCCAAAGACCCTGACGATGACGCCGGCTTGGGCTCCACGATGACCTCCGTTCTGCCGTCCTGCTGGTTTTGGTCTTGTTGCACCGAAATGGTTGCCTTTGCTTGATACCCTTGCCTGCGCTTGCCCCCTTTGCACCAAAGGGGAAACAAGGACTCTGCACTGGCCATCGCCCGCCTGGAGCCCGCCTGGCCTTGGTCGTCATGGCTTGCGTCACGGGCACCTCGTGAGGTACCCCGCCTTGATCTCTCCGCCTCCTCGCGAGCCAGCCTGACGAGGCCGTGCCTGAGGAAGCCTCCTATCGTCCGCCCCGCGAGGCTTGGCCCCTCGCGAGGGTCTTGAGCATGTGCTGCTGAAGATGGGCCGTACTGGGCCACTCCTTGAGCCACGCCGCAGGCCGCAGGCAGGCAAGTCTAGGTACCCCCGTTCCCAGAACACCGACAGCCGCAAGGTCACGCTCCTCATCTAACAGGTCAAGTGTGTCCTGACGTGCTTGTTCATTATCAGCTTCAACATAAGCCGCCACGTGGGGCGAGTCATGACGAATGTTACTAGGGAGAACCGCCTCTTCTCCGTAAACCATGAAGAAAGGGGTGTAAGCCGTAGATCTTTTGGGGGTAGTATTTATACTCCATAGCACTGAAGGTTACTCCTCCACCCAACAACTTGGTGTCCTTTGCAAGGGAACCATAAGCCGAGGCTTGATGCCTCTCAAAAATTCTTGATTGGCTCTTTCAGCCTGACCATTGGTTTGAGGGTGAGCTACTGAAGACACATCAAGTCGAATGTGCTCATGTTGACAAAACTCTTTCGTAGCACCTTTGGACAGATTAGTGCCATTACCAATTATGATGCCGCGGGGAAAGCCAAAGCGAAAAAACAGCTTTTTAATGAATTGAACTGTCGTTGCCGCATCACACTTACTGACCGCCTCTGCTTCAACCCACTTTGTGAATTTGTCAACCGCCACCAAAAGGTGGGTCTTTTTATCCTTGGACCTTTTAAAAGGCCCAACCATATCAAGCCCCCAGACTACAAATGGCCAAGTAATTGGAATCATCCTCAATTCTTGAGCCGGCACGTGAACTCGCCATGAAAACTTCTGACAACTATCATATTTACTGAACAAATCCTCCACATCAGCATGAGCCATTAGCCAATAAAATCCATGACGAAAGGCTTTGGCCACAAGGGACTTTGAACCGGCATGATGACCACAATCCCCTTCATGAATCTCACGAAGAATCTTGATAACCCACAAGTATAGGGGATCAATTGTAGCCTCTTTCGATAAGTAAGAGTGTCGAACCCAACGAGGAGCTAAAGGTAGAACAAATATTCCCTCAAGTTCCATCGACCACCAATACAAGTCTACGCACGCTTGACGTTCGCTTTACCTAGAACAAGTATGAAACTAGAAGTACTTTGTAGGTGTTGTTGGATAAGTTTGCAAGATAATAAAGAACAAATAAATAAAAAGTAGGGGCTGTTTAGATAAAGAAGCAATAAAGTAAATATAGCGAGTATGGAAAAGTGGTGGTACGAGTTGTGAAATTGCCCCTAAGCAATTGACTACTTTACTAGACCGATAGCAAGTTTTATGTGGGAGAGGCATAAGCTAACATACTTTCTCTTCTTGGATAATATGCGCTTATGATTGGAACTCTAGCAAGCATCCGCAACTACTAAAGATCATTAAGGTAAAACCCAACCATTGCATTAAAGCATCAAGTTCCCTTTATCCCATACGCCACAACCCCCTTACTCGGGTTGATGCTTCTGTCACTCAAGCAACCCACTATAAGCGAATCATGAACGTATTGCAACACCCTACAGCAGGAATCCCTCACGCTTGCGCGACACGGAGGGCAAAATAGGACAGCAACATAACCGCAAGCAAATTAAACCAATCATAGCAATTCACCAATTACCGATAGGACAACGAAAATCTACTCAGACATCATAAGATGGCAACACATCATTGGATAATAATATGAAGCATAAAGCACCATGTTCAAGTAGAGGGTACAACGGGTTGCGGGAGAGTGGACCGCCGAATATAGATGGGGGAAGGTGATGGAGATGTTGGTGAAGATGGCGGAGGTGTTGGTGTAGATCGCGGTGATGATGATGGCCCCCCAGGAGCGTTCTGGCGCCACCGGAAGCAAGGGGGAGAGAGCCCCTGTGTAAATTGAAAGTATGTCTAGAGGGGGTTGATTAGAATACTTGACCAAATAAAAATCTAGCCTTTTCCCAATTTTAGTTCTTGGCAGATTTTAGCAACTTAGCACAAGTCAAGCAATCAACCTACACATGCAATTCTAAGAGTATAGCAGCGGAATGTAAAACAATTGCATAAGAAGGTAAAGGGAGGAGTTTGAGGAGGCAAAGCAATGTTGACACGGAGATTTTTTATCCGTGGTTCCGATAGGTGGTGCTATCATACATCCATGTTGATGGAGACTTTAACCCACTGAGGGTAACGGTTGCGCGAGTCCACAGAGGGCTCCACCCATGAAGGGTCCACGAAGAAGCAACCTTGTCTGTCCCACCATGGTGGTCGCCCATGAAGGACATGCCTCACTAGGGTAGATCTTCATGAAGTAGGCGATCTCCTTGCCCTTACAAACTCCTTGGTTCAACTCCACAATCTTGACGGAGGCTCCCAAATGACACCTAGCCAATCTAGGAGACACCACTCTCAAAGAAGTAACAAATGGTGTGTTGATGATGAACTCCTTGCTCTTGTGCTTCAAATGATAGTCTCCCCAACACTCAACTCTCTCTCACGGGATTTGGATTTGGTGGAAAGAAGATTTGAGTGGAAAGCAACTTGGGGAAGGCTAGAGATCAAGATTTATGTGGTAGGAATGGAATATCTTGACCTCAGCACAAGTGTAGGTGGTTCTCTCTCAGAAAACGTATATTGGAAATGTAGGCATGTTCTGATGGCTCTCTCTCCACGAATGAAGAGTGGGTGGAGGGGTATATATAGCCTCCACACAAAATCTAACTGTTACACACAACTTACCAAACTCGGTGGGACCAAATTGTGAAACTCAGTCAGACCGTTTTAGTTCATAATGTGACCATTAGGCATTTCGGTGGGACCGACATGTCAACTCGGTGGGACCGAATTCATTAGGGTTAGGGCATAACGTAATCTCGGTGAGACCGATTACACAAACTCGGTGAGACCGATTTTGGTAAAAGAGACACAGAGAGTTGGTCAGGCAAACTCGGTGGGGCCAATTCGCTCATCTCGGTTGGACCGAAATGTTACGAAAGGGAAACAGTGAGTTTGCATTGCAATCTTGGTGGGACCGATCGCTCATCTTGGTTTGGCTGAAATGTTACGAAGGGAAACAGAGAGATTACAATGCCATCTCGGTGAGATCGAGATCCCTATCAGTGAGACCGAAAAGACTAGGGCTTCTGGCAATGGCTATGCCAATTGAACTCGGTGGCGCCGGATAGAAGGTTTCGGTAAGGCCAAGTTTGACTTTTGGTTTTGGACATATGTGTATGTGAGAAAGTAGTTGAGGGTTTTTGGAGCATATCACTAAGCACTTTGAGCAAGAAACTCATTAAGCAACACGTCACGCCCTCTTGATAGTATTGGCTTTTCCTATGGACTGAATGTGATCTTGGACCACTAAAATGAAAAATGTAGAGTCTTGTGCTTTGAGCTTGAGCCAATCCTTTTGTCCTGAGCATTTTGAGGGGTCCACGTTTCTCATCCATGCCATGCCAATCATTGAGCTTTCCTGAAATATTTATCTTGAAATAGCACTAGCTCAGTGAGCTATATGTTGTTAGGAATTACCAAAACCACCCAGGGATAGTTGCACTTTCAATCTCCCCCTTTTTGGTAATTGATGACAACATATAGATCAAAGCTTCGACAGATGATAATAAGATTGAAAAACATCATCGCTTTGAGAAGTATGTGATAAGAAAGAGCTCCCCCTAAATTTGTGCATTATTTAAAATTTGCTTTGGACTGCAAATGCACAATGTGTTAGGATCATTGGTTACTCTTTCATGTCACATACATCTTGGTGGAGCGCTCAAAATGATAATGATTGAACACATGCACTCATCACCAAGCAAAGTGAATGATCATACAAGGATATAAGAGATAATATCATCCAACAAGCATTAAGGGTAGCATATGATCAAACACATGATCAAACAAGTATCTCACAAAAGACATAATGTATCAAGAAAGCACACAATAAAGAAGTTCAACTACCAAAAACAAGAGAGATCAAAAGCAACACTCTCTCTCGAAGCCTATGATCTATACATTTTCTCCCCCTTTGGCAACACATTACCAAAAAGTTCAAAAGATGCATAGTGCTAAATGACTCTCACGCTTGGTCTTCATGTGGTGGTGTAGAGATGACTCCAAGTACGAAAGCATCTATTGATGTAGCTGAAGCTGGTGGAGTGGCTGCTAGAGCTGGTGGCACTGAAGCTGTGGCAACTGGTGCAGATGTTGTAGCTCTAGTATCTGAGACTGGCACTGGAGCAGATCTCTGTCCTCTGGGCACTCTAGCAAAAGCATCTATAGTAGACTTGCCTTTATTCTCCTCCACATCCTCCTGAAGTTGCTCAACTGCAGTTTGGATCTCAGTTACCTTGACATCAAGAGCATAGAATTTCTTCTC
The DNA here is from genome assembly GCA_021437245.1 of Aegilops speltoides. Lineage (NCBI taxonomy): Eukaryota > Viridiplantae > Streptophyta > Magnoliopsida > Poales > Poaceae > Aegilops > Aegilops speltoides. The sequence continues at coordinate 308,363,869 of CM038142.1, read as the reverse complement.
AATGATCCTCTCCAAACTCTCCTAGTTTTGAGTCAGGGTGGCCAAGCCCTTCTCAATCCTCAAGGTGGAGGCGATCAGATAGCCAAGCTGATCTTGCTTGCTCTTCAGGAATACTTGAGATGCCTCTTCAGCAGTTGGCATCTTTGCAGCTTTCTCTGCCCTTGCCTTCTCTCTCTTCTCATGTGCTTGAGCTGATGATGGTTCATTCTCATTCATAACAACAGTGTTATTCTCAAATTCAGGGTAGATAGACAGGTGCTCCTTATCCAATAGATATTTGCCTGTGCCCATCTTGGAGTTTATGAGCTCCTGAATTTGTGGGGCATACCCACAAGATCTTTTCTGATCAGCTGTTGTTCTTTTGATTGTCTCCACAATTAGAATCATGACTTTAAACTTTTGAGGCACATCAAACAAATGTAGCAGATTGATAGCATGTCCTCTGATCATCTTGTGATCACCTGACTTGCGTAGCAATGTGTGCCTTGGGATCCAGTTGATGGTAGGCAAACCAGACAACAAGAAATGGACAGGTCCGAACTTATGAGTCTCTAAAGCATCATCTGGGATCTCTTTGTACATATGTGCCATAGTGTTATGGTCTTTCTTATTTTCAGCATAAACATCCAAGTCATCTTCAGTTTCTTCTGGAGCATGAATCAGCTGAGCCCATTCTTCCACAGAGGATTGGTACCTAGTACCTTCTGACATCTAGATGATCTTCCCATTTGGGTAGAAATGGGCAGTGGAGTAAAACTACATGATCAGCCCATCATTCCACTTGGTGAGCTTCTGGCAACAAATGCATCAACTCCACATGCTTTGAAGCTATCATATACACCTGGATAGTGATCTTCATTCTCCTTGATGTACTCCCAGTTGACCCATCTCATGTCATAGACAATAGGCTTCTTGTCAAGTAAAACTGTCTCATAAAAGTCTTGATGTTCCTTAGTGTGAAACCTGTAGTCAACAGCAGTTCTTCTCCTGAGAGCATATGGATCAGATTGTCTCCATAATCTCAGTCCTGAATCCTTCCTGATTTTCATGTTCTGTGCAATAGGATGTGCATCATTGTGGTCAGGGATCTTGGGTTTCAGCTTTCTCAAAACAAGTGAATCATCATCTTCTGCAGCTTCAGGCACTGGGGACTTGTTATTCTCCTCAGCAGGTATACTTCTGGTGTTCCTCTTGGGATTAGGCTTTGGAGCTGGAGTAGCAGCTTTGGGCTTAGATGGAACAGCCCCTAATCTCATTGCATCTCCCATGAGCTTCTGAGCTTTAAGTGCTGGAGCAGCATCCTCTTCCTCTTCATCTTCCTCATCAGAATCTCTCCTCATGGAGGGCTTCCCAAGAACTTTGGCAGTAGTTGTTCTTGCCCTCTTCTTCTTCTTGTCTTCACCAGCAGCTTCTCCTTCTGACTCAATGGTGAACTTCATAGTTTCACCTGTGGCAACTTTCCTGGGTTTGGATGTGGGCACTCTCCTGGCAGGTGCCTTCCTGTTCATGTCTGGCTTTGTGGTAGCAGCACTACCATACTCCTTCTTCATCACCTTCTTCTTTGAGGTGGCCTCATCCTCAACAGTAATGTAGTCCTCATCTTCAGAATCTGAAGTTTTCTTCTTCCTTGTCCTGGTGGCTGCCTTTGGCAAGTTGTTGGGTGTGCTCTTGCTTCCCTCATCATAGTTGCTTGAGGGACTAGTGCCCTCACTCAACTGAGCTTGCTCTTCAGACTTGTTCTGGCTATCACTTTGATCAGACATTTCTGCAAACTCACTGACAGCAGACCCTGTGAATAGATAAAGATGAGGTAGAGTGGATGAGCATCACAAAGTACAGAGGTTTTGCAAAACAATTCAGTCAAAAACTTAGTTTTAGTTTTCCACAGAAAGCATTTCGGAGCTACTGATTTGTAAACTCGGTGATACCAAAGCAGCTTTTGGAACCTAAACTAGTGAACTCGGTCAGACCGAGTCACAGTTTGGTGGCACCGAGACTGCTAGGGTTTCACAAAGAATCGAACTCGGTCACACCGATTTGCAATTCTTGGTCAGACCAAAAATCGCATGTGCAATGGCCTAAGCCAAATCGGTGAGACCGATTTCAACAACTCGGTCGGTTCGAGATCAGTTCGGCGGAAACATAACCCTAAATTTTCAAATCAAATCTAGTCTGCAGGAAGTTTTCACTGGACAAGATGTTTTCATATGTGGCAAGAATCATGACAACGCAATGTGCTAGGAATCGGAGTTAAAGAATAGCACAAAGTATCAAGTTCATACCCTAACTCGGCGGTGAACTTGCTACGGCAGAAATGGCAGGGCAAAATGCCATTGACGGCGGCGGAGACCAGCGGCGGGATGTCGCTGGCAGCGAGAAGACGATCCGGAGACCCGAAGAGGCAGAGCAGGTTACGCGCGGGCGAAGAGTTTCGGAGAAGTTTCCAAAATTTGACCCGTCGGTATATATAACCTGACCTGTCGGTGTGACCGAGTGGAACAACTCGGTGGCACCGAGACACAAAACTGCGAGCAGTTACTCCAACTCGGTGTGACCAAAAGGTTCTAATCGATTGCACTGAGGTTGAAAACCTAGATCAACTTAGTGATGTTGGTATGACCGAAAAGGATGAATCGGTCAGACCGAAATGCACAAAGACGTTTTGGAAGTTTAAGTCTATGACAAATCGGGGACTCCGAGTGCTCCTCACACAGAGTGGTTTGAATCTGACTTGATCAAACTTTGTGATGTAGCATGAATAGAGTTTGATACAAGAAAAGCATAGATAGCTAGAGAAGGTTCTTAGGCATTCTTGTCCATCCACTTGGCAAAATAAAAGAAACCAAACAATCAAAACAAGAAGTGGATGTCCTTGAATGAGTAAAATATGCAACCAACATGCTCACACAATAAAATGGCAAATGAAATATGTGGCAAATCATGCACAACCAATTCTAGCATCTATCAAACAATTGGCGATGACTAGGTCATCTATATATGAGTATATTGACTTAGGAGTCAAATGAGAACATTTGATCATAGGTCATACTCACCGTTTAAGCACAAGTGGGGTTACCACTTTTACATAAAGCATTGTTGTGTTCACACCATTAGAGTTGCTTTAGATCAATTCTTAGAGTAAAGCTCCCCCTAGATGTGAGATCCCCCCTAAGAGGGATGAACTAACCTTGGGTTTTGTCGATGATGACTTCATGTAGGTGTTGAAGATGTGGATGCTCAATGTTGATGTAGATCATTCGAAGCAATCCATTGGAGTGAGTTGCACTTTCAATACCTACACGGGTTAGTCCCACAAGGAACGAACAAGGATATCCATAGACATAGAGTGATGCACACACAAGATGATGTCCATGAGAGCATTAGGTTACCTTGTCCCTTGTCTTACCAACAAGAGGGTTTGTGACTCCTTGAACTAGTGCAAGATGTGGAAGATGATTGCGCTTGTCCTTGCCAAAATGAAATGAGTGAAATATGTTGGCGGAGTCACCCTCAAGAACTCTCTAGTTCTTCTTATTTGGGATCCACATCATCTTGATGGGAATCCTCGGAGTTATAGTTGTACTTGATGAACTAGAACTTGATGTAGTCTTGGGAACCCACTTGACCAAGGCCTTAGGAGCTTCTTCAAATGCATCAATCTCCTCTTGAAGCTTGTCCTTGCCTTTTTGCTTGTGGTCTTGTGGTGGAAGATCATCTTGAGCTTGTGTTCCTTTGAAAGAAGTAGGATCATACTTCTCTTGTTGAGGAACAAACTTTGTCTTGGGGTATTGATCTTCTTCCCACTCTACTCCATTGGCATTGAACTTCCGTTCAAAACCAACACCTTGATTCTTCCGTGCCTTCCTTGCTTATGCAATTTCCTCGAATTGCTTACTTCCGCAAGGCTCTTGTAAACACCTTTCTATGATTCCTTCAATAAGCTATTTTCTTGCTCAAGTGTAACTTGGCTAAGAGAATCATTAGTGGAATCAAGAGAACTACTAGAAGCAACAACATTGGATTTAGCATGATTATTGTTACTACTAGAAGAAGAATCTTTCTTATTCTTGTTACTAGACTTGACTTGTGGCATGTAAGTAGACAAGAGTAAACGCTTGGCAATGTAAGAAGAACTTTTCTTCCGAAGATCATCATTGATTGCCTTTAAAAACTCATGCTCTTGCTCGAGGTTGAGCTTTTAAAAGCGTAACTTCTCATGAGTCCTTAAGAGTTCTCGATGATCTTCCAAGATAGTTTCATGAGCTAACTTAAGAGTGTTTAGTTCTTTAGTTAGGCGCTCAATCTTCTCCTTATAATTGTCATTCGTTTTATCTTGATTAGCATGATTATTTGACGTTTCATCATAGTATTCATCACTAGAGTTGTCAACAAGTAAATCATCATCACCTAACAAGTCATCTTCATCACTATTGAAATCAACATACTCGGGGTGTGATACCTTTGGGCCTTTAGCCATGAAGCATCTTCCAATTCCTTCATTTGGTGAGTCAAATATGTCGTAGGAGTTGGTTGACACAAGTGCTAGACCTGCAACACCTTCATCTTGAGTATATTCCGAGTCGGAGTGATAGCTTCTCTCGGAGTGATTGTCGGAGTCAGAGCCGGATACCCATTCACCAACATGAGCTTGATGTCTTTGTTTTGTGTAGCTCTTTGATGATTTGTCCTTCCTTTCCGAATCCTTGCTTCTCCGGGATGTTCTTCGTTCATAACGATCATCTCTACTCCTTCTCTCTCTTGATGGAGATTCTTCTCTTCTACTGCTTCTTTTTGGAGAATCTTCTCTTCTTTTGTAGGGAGCCGTACACTCATTGGAATAGTGTCCGGGTCTTCCACAATTGTAGCAATTGCGCTCACGACTAGAAGATCTTTTGTCATTGTAGGACCTTGACTTGGAACTTCCTTCCTTGCTTCTACTCTTGTAGAACTTGTTGAAGTTCTTCATCATTAAGCTCAATTCTTCATTGTTTGTTTCTCACTTGATGATGTGGGAGCTTCACATGAGGCTTTGTAAGCACCACTTGACTTGTTGTGGAGCTCTTCCTTATCCTTGAGTGACATCTCATGAGCAACAATTCTTCCAATGACTTCCGTTGGATTGAGATCTTTGTAATTGGGCATCATTTGGATCAATGTGCACAGGGTATCATATTTTCCATCCAAGGCTCTTAGGATCTTCTTGATGATGAATTTATCGTTCATCTTTTCACTTCCTAAGCCGACAATCTCATTTGTGATGAGAGCAAGCCTAGAGTACATTTCAGCAACGCCTTCACCATCCTTCATTTTGAACTTGTCAAGTTGACTTTGAAGCACATCCAATTTGGATTCCTTGACGGAGTCGGTACCTTCGTGCATGTCAATGAAAGTGTCCCAAATTTTCTTTGCATTCTCAAGACGGCTGATTTTGTTGAATTCTTCGGGGCACAATCCGTTGAAGAAAATATCACAAGCTTGAGCATTGTATTGCAGCATCTTCAACTCTTCCGCGGTAGCTTCACGATTCAGTTCTCTCCCATCAAAGAATTTACCTTGCAAGCCAATACACACAATAGCCCAAACGGCGGGATTATGTCCAAGAATATGCATTATCATCTTATGCTTCCAACTAGCAAAATTTGTACCATTAAAATAAGGACCTCTACGGTGGTAATTTCCCTCGCTAGATGCCATACTCTCCTAGGTTGTGAAACCAAGGATATGACCACCAAAAGCTATGGAAATCAAAGCAAATGGAGACCAAAGCTCTGATACCACTTGTAGAATTGAAAGTAGCTCTAGAGGGGGGGGGTGATTAGACTACTTGACCAAATAAAAATCTAGCCTTTTCCCAAATTTAGTTCTTTGCAGATTTTAGCAGCTTAGCACAAGTCAAGCAATCAACCTACACATGCAATTCTAAGAGTATAGCAGTGGAATGTAAAACAATTGCATATGAAGGTAAAGGGAGGAGTTTGAGGAGGCAAACGCAATGTTGACATGGAGATTTTTTATCCGTGGTTCCGATAGGTGGTGCTATCGTACATCCACGTTGATGGAGACTTCAACCCACGAAGGGTAACGGTTGCGCGAGTCCACGGAGGGCTCCACCCACGAAGGGTCCACGAAGAAGCAACCTTGTCTATCCCACCATGGCCGTCGCCCATGAAGGACTTGCCTCACTAGGGTAGATCTTCACGAAGTAGGAGATCTCTTTGCCCTTACAAACTCCTTGGTTCAACTCCACAATCTTGACAGAGGCTCCCAAGTGACACCTAGCCAATCTAGGAGACACCACTCCCCAAGAAGTAACAAATGGTGTGTTGATGATGAACTCCTTGCTCTTGTGCTTCAAATGATAGTCTCCCCAACACTCAACTCTCTCTCACAGGATTTGGATTTGGTGGAAAGAAGATTTGAGTGGAAAGCAACTTGGGGAAGGCTAGAGATCAAGATTTATGTGGTAGTGATACATCCATTTTGCATCATGCTTTTATATCAATATTTATTGCATTATGGGCTGCTATGACACGTTATGTCACAATACTTATGGCTATTATCTCTTATTTTACAAGGTTTACCATGAAGAGGGGGAATGCCGGCAGCTGGGATTCTGGCTGGAAAAGGAGCAAATATTGGAAACCTATTCTGCACAGCTCCAAAAATCCTGAAACTCTACGGAAGTTATTTTTGGAATTAATAAGAATTATTGAGCGAAGAAAACACCAGAGGGGGCCCACACCCTGGCCTGGAGGGTGGGGGCACGCCCCCTGTCTCCTGGCCCCCCTGGTGGCCCTCCGGTGCCCATCTTCTTCTATATGAAGGCTTTTACACTGGAAAAAATCAGAGGCAAGCTTACGGGACAAAACTCCTCCGCCACGAGGCAGAACCTTGGCGGAACCAATCTAGGGCTCCGGTGGAGCTGTTCTACCGGGGAAACTCCCCTCCGGGAGGGGGAAATCATCACCATCGTCATCACCAACGATCCTCTCATCAGGAGGGGGTCAATCTCCATCAACATCTTCACCAGCACCATCTCCTCTCAAAACCCTAGTTCATCTCTTGTATCCAATCTTGTATCAAAACCACAAATTGGTACCTGTGGGTTGCTAGTAGTGTTGATTACTCCTTGTAGTTGATGCTAATTGGTTTACTTGGTGGAAGATCATATGTTCAGATCCTTAATGCATATTAATACCCCTCTGATTATGAACATGAATATGCTTTGTGAGTAGTTACTTTTGTTCCTGAGGACATAGTGAAGTCTTGCTATTAGTAGTCATGTGAATTTGGTATTCGTTTGATATTTTGATGAGATGTATGTTGTCTCTCCTCTAGTGGTGTTATGTGAACGTCGACTACATGACACTTCACCATTATTTAGGCCTAGAGGAAGGCATTGGG